>OX638112.1:26079743-27466743 GCA_951804975.1 Anthophora plumipes
GATCGACCGTCAGTCTCGAACCGGAAGTAATCTTCGTTTTAACAGGACGCTCGTAACGTTGTCAGCCTTGCCCTGGATGGAATTGACGCAAGGGGTGAAACGTGAGAAAAAGAAAAAAGGGAAACGAAACGTGGAGTTTTGGAGGGAAATTCAATTTTTTTTTTTTCGTTTAATGAATTTGAGAATTTGATCTTAAATTTGAGAATATTTTCGCTCTTCTTGGCGACGCAGAGAAATTTGAAGCTTTACTTTTGCAAATATTCGACCGAGCAGATAAAAATTAGTGTCGCGTAGGACAGGAAAAACAAAGAAAAATCAAGAAATTTTTTCCGACTCCATTAATGATCGGGCACCATTAAAAACAGAGTAACATTTTTTAATTTGGGCCAAACGACTTCAGTTCTTTTTTTTCTGAGAAGTTAGGATTAGTTCACTGAATGACGTGTAAAAAATTCGTCGAGAAAATTATTATCGGTCAGAATTGCGAAGAAAGTAATAAAGATCGCTTTTTACAATTTTCTTTTTTTTCTTTTTTCATTTAAACTTGAAATGAAAATTTAAAAAATACGTTTTGTAGATTTAATATCGTTTATATGCCTGAGAATTGATCGTCGTAATTATTCCAACACAATGTGTTTATGTAATAACACAGTTACAATAAATTGTTAATAAATACGTCTAGAGGAGTGGTTGAACGAGAGGGTTTAGTACGAAGATCTACGTCGATGTGGTGTCTGTTGCTTCTCTCTTGTGTTGTATCGAGTTGTGTAATAAGTTCGTTCCCCTTAAACGACGGTCTCTGTTTGATGGGATTGCAGGGGAATCTTTTATTATGAACTTTTACCACAGGACGAGATAGCGAGAAATACTGCAAGCCAAGTGAGTCACTTTAAAAGCAGCAATAGCAAGGAAAAACAGGTCGTCGCTCGTACGAAGGAAAAGGAATGGTAGAAAAATATACAAAAGTGTATCAAGAAATTCCATTATCTTCACATCTTCACACCAATTGCTAAGAACGTCGCCCTTTCGCCGTTAATTTCTTGCGAAATCTTCGTATCACTGTTCGAGTATCGTGAAATTCTTTCGTTCTCGATATCCAAAGTGAAAGATATAATTTCGAAATTATTCGTACCAAACTTTCTGGATATATACACATTTTATCCAGTGTACTTCGCGGAACGAAGCATAAAATTTAGCAAGCTTCTAGGGGAATGACTCTGTTCTTTGTTTAGTAGGACGTTGACGTCGCTGCATGAGAATAATTTTTACGCAGAGAGTTCTTTACGAGAGACACGCACTGATGGAAGACTTTTTTTGTCGCTCGCCATGTGATAAGCATAGTTCCATGGAAATTTGCGTTCTTTTCCCTCGAAGTTCCATTAGAAGAAAGTTGAAAGACGGTTGTTGTTGTTGTTGTTGTTAAATATATGTTGGAGAATGAATATAGTTCAAAGTTATGTTATTCGAAGGTGGGTATTGTCGAAAGGGTGGAACGAAGTTAAGTCTATTCTCGAGCATCTTAGTTCCTGGTGTCGACGATACTAAATATGCCCATGTTACTATGAGAGGGTGCAAATGACAAGGGTTTAAGATATAGTCCTTCGTAACATTGTCCTAAAGTGCCTTTAAACCGCCACCGAGTCGACATAAAATCCATACGACGCGTGCTTTCCTTCATGAGCTGAGCATCACTGTGGAACCTGGTCTATGAGAGTCAAAACAGCCTCGTTAACCCCACTATGCTACCCTCTAATCTTTAACGATAACTATAGAAGGGAAAGAAAGGAAAGGGGGAGCAATTTTTTTCTCGCGTGGTATTAATCAACCATAAATTTCCACATTAAAAGTCCTTTCGCTCTCCGAGGAGGCAAAAAATTCAACGAATTTTAAGAATTTATGAGTTCATAGTGTTCTTAACTACGTTCGATTTATAAATTTTTATTTTATGTAAAAAGTACTTTACGATTCTCAACCTTAACGTTCATTTTATTTAACCCTTTTAGCGTCGATCGAAAGAATTGTACCTAAGCGAAGAATATCGAACCAGTTTGATATAGTTTAGTAAGGTTTGAGAAAAAAATCACAAAAAAAATGTAAGAATGATATTTACAAAATTCAAAAAGCGACATGTTACGAAATAAGGGGAGAATGAATTAATGGCAATTGTATTTCAATATCTGTTGAAAATCATACTAGTAATATTTATTCAGAATCATTAGAAAAAATAGAAAGATCGGTTTTCTTTCATAAACAGTATTTGCAAGTAAGAAGAATCATCGTTTGGTCATAGTTTGATGCAGAATCCGTAATATAAAGCATAAAGACTGTATTTTTAATTATTTTTAACAAAATTATTACTATCAAAACATAAAACTAAATGATAATCCCATGAAAATCTGTCAGTTAGAAAAAAGAAAAAAATTCTTAGGTCAAATTCAGATAAAGAGGATCTTTCTAATCATTCGAAGTGTGTAGTAATCTTTTCTAAAAGTATAGTGATGAGCGGATAGTTTTTAAATTGTCTTCTCCATGTCGAAATTTCTGTCTTTCAACATAAAGTTTCTCGTATCTTCGTTTACAACTTCTATTGCAATTTCCAAACGATAAAAATCCTCAACTTAATAAATCCATAACTAGTAAAAAAATCACAAAACTGAAATGGAAAAAAGAATTCGAACACTCAGAAAGATAGTAAAAGAAAGCGAAAAAATAAGAACAAACTCGAGGAACGAAAAAGAAAAGAAACAGAAACGGAAAAGTTACTCGTCTCACTTATGAACAATCGCAAAGAGCGACATTCAAAGTAGACTATTCTTCGATTCTTTCCCATTCTCTCACGAAGGGGGGAAAAAATTCACGAGAGCAAAACGACGACGACGTAGAAGAAGAAGGAAATTGAAACTAATTTCCACATCAGCGTACGCTCGTCAAACCGAATCGAATCCAACCGTTGTTCGGTTGCACGATAAAACTTCTTGTCCCGAATAGAAGTGAGCGCGCGCGTTTCAGGCTCGCCTCTGACTCGTGTAATCGGCAGCGCTCCAGCGAAACTTTCGGGGCTAGTTTGACGCGGGGCTTAAACTGCATTAACCACCGTTCCGATAGCGAAACTTTCCAGGACGTTTGACGGATGAGCCGCTGCTCGATTCGACTTTCTGCATTTTCGATTCCCCCCTCCTCGCCATCTCTCCCTCTCTCCTGGTAATTAATTGAACGAGGTAAAAATGTTCGGCGACGATCGAAAGCCGACCGCGATAAATCCGCGCGGAAACGTATAAATTATCTCCGCTTCTGGGTAGAAGCTGAATTCGAAATCGAAACGCGGCAACTCGTTTCTGCTTTCCTACCTCACTTTATTCGTAACCTTAAATCTCAGGATTTCTTTATTTCCCTGCAGGACATCTCGACCGCTACTTTATTCCCTCCCTGTGGTTCGATAAGTATCGCGCATCGATCTTTCCTCTGATATGAACGAATAGGAAATGTCGCTTCCTTTTTGCTTATTGGGAGTAAAGCTTTAAGGTCAAGCAGTACTCGTTAATGTTAAGCTTGTAAGCACGAAACTCGTTAAGCACTTGTTAACTAAGGTTAAGCGTAAAGCGGCAGTCAAAAAATCGATTGTTATTTTTTCTGGGGTTTTTCGAAAACACTAGCCTTCTCGAGTAAAATTTCGTTCGGTTTTTGTTAAAATTCGCAATGTTAAAAATTTGACGGGCAAAAAAATCGAGCCACAAGTGTTCGATAGCTGGTGTTCCTGACAAAAGGCAAAAACAGAACAAAAATTAAGTGATTATGGTGCAGATGTATACAGTACAGAATGGGGACCCATACAGGGAGAATTTCACAAAGAACATTTAATAATTCCATTTTTTACAGCTAGGATCATTACAAAACTGCAGCAGCTTCAAACAGAATGCTACATTGGACGACAGTAGCAATTTTAATTCATATCCTTGCAATAAATTCCAAAAAAACGTTACATTTATACCAAATCTGACTGCCTAGTTCCCTCAATTCACCTAAATCTTACACAAAAATGGCAAATTATCTCGTCTATTTTATGGTAGGCTTTTTACACTTGAATAACACTGTTAAATTAACATTCAAGCAACAAAATAATGTGTGTGTGCGTGTGTGTGTTTTAAAAAGAGTATAAATGAACATTTTTACAACTATTGTTAAAAAACTTATCTTTTACTAATTTGTTCTTTGCCAATTATTAACGTAAAACATATTTTACTACAGTTGAACGAATAATTTGAGATCCTGGTAGCGCAATTAACAAAACTCGTACGTAGAAAAATCGATTGCAATACGGGGAACTTTCAGAACGGCAGATTGGATACTTTTCTTTATGAACTTCATTAATAGCACAGGACACGCGGGCACGTATTTCCATCGGTTCGAAAAAAATGATCATAAATACCGTGTACAAAGAGCTTTTCCAAATGAGCGCGAATTTCTACGCCGGCAATTAGACGAATTATTGTCTGTAATACAGATACCACTGCGTTTTAATCAACACACAGATTGTTACGAAAATTTTCCTCTCCGATGAACGCATTTTCCTGCGTATAATATCTCATATTACGTTACGCATAATGAATACATATTACTTATTATACAACGTTTAATTAAGTTCGTATTATCCAATTTATGACTGTTAAAAGTATCCAAGGAATTCGTCGAAAAACAAAGAGGAACAAAAAAAAAGGAAGGAAGGAAATAAAAGAAAAAAATGAAGAAACTAAGATGAGAATTGAAGGGGAGAAGGGAATAGTTCCCTGAATTGTTAACTGCGTTTCGAGGCAATTCGATTTCGATACGCCGAGGTATCACGCTATTAGCGAGCTATTCTCGAATCGTGGCCAGGTAATAAATACCACGCGTCATTGTCTCATTGTGTGGTAATTAAAACGCGGATAATTGTAACGCGGCGACGGAGATTCTACTTCGGTTATTTAATTCGTCGATACACATGCGGACACGTCGTTTCATCGAGCGTGTGTCTCACGCGTACGGCAAACGTGACCTGGAGAAATCGCGAAATTGCACGTTGTTAGAATCGTTCAACGGGACAAGTTTATATGACAGGAAAGACGAAAACTGGCTATTCTCGAGGAGCATCGGTTTTAAGAGTTTTTCAAGTACAACAGTTAAATGTCTCTCCTTGCTCTCGATAGATATTAATATGTCGTAAAGTTTTCATTTGCTAAATGTCTCGATCCAACATAAACTATGAGCAATTTTCAAAAACGATTAATACTTTTGTTAATTTGCAAGATATCGAGATTTTGGTTTTTCCGCATTTAGGTGTGCAACGTGCATACGCAAATTTATAGGAAAGGTGATCAATATTTTTGAAAGAAAAATGTATTTAATGATTTTTAATGTATCATTTAGCTGTTTTAATATCGTGGTTTGAATTGGAACGATTCAACTGCAAAAGTTTTCTATTTACTGTGAAAATTTCATCTGAATATTTGAAAAAAATGTGGCGATTAAAAATTTCTCAATGAAACCCTACATCTACTTATTTCTCTTGTGGTATTCTTATTACAGCAATAAACAAGCATTTTTGACATTTTTCAATTTTTTTTACACAATCAAAAGTATCGTTAGTGAACAGAAAATTTGGCAATTTGCTTAATAATTCTAAAGATATTAGGTTAAATACGTTTACTTGTTTTCAAAACGATTTTCATCGCTTCGTTACGGACAATTGTCGATAAAAAAGAAAAAAAAATACGTATCGAATGTTTTTCCTTTTAAATACTACATAATGTCACTTGAAAGGCTGAAGGAAACTGTAGGGATACAGTTACGATAAATATTGAAGGATGCATTGATTTTCCATTAGCGAATTTCTATTTCAGTTGCTGTAGTTCTGATCAGTGACGCGCCTATTCTACTTGTCAAAGTAGACTCGGGTCTATTCCACTTGCTGATCGAGAAGGTTCTATTTACTCGTGTTACTCGAAACGGAGCTTGTTTTATTCGACTGATCAAGAACGCCCCTCTGCGGTGCCTCTGATCGAGAACAGATGCATTCTACTTGTCTATCCAGGCAGAATCCTGTTCTTCTCTAACGAACAAAAGCGGTCCTATTTTACTAATTAATCAGCACGGTTTTATTCTACCTGCCCTTGTCTACGAACGTGTCACACGACTAATCTGTCTCTGTTTCCGATTGTCACTTGCACTGGAATACTGCACTGGTATCCTCGAATAATTCACTTTAAATCCATTGCAATTATCATTTTCATATTATCTTTGTGCGATTTTACAACCTTCGTCACGTATTTAAACACGCAACATTAAATTTCCTCTTCGTAAAATGTTCGTAAAATTTGTTGAAAGGCAATAACATATCGAGTGGTGCACATCAAACCGATTACACTTTAGAAATAGTAAAATTCCGATTGAACAACGTACTTGAAACTGAGACAGCGTAGAATAATTTAATTACACCTACGAAATACGCGGAGCAAAATTCAATAAATTGATTTCATTAATAAAAAGTGAATCTTTTGCGCTCCAAGTATTTTATTTATATGTTCGGTTTGTCAACTCTAAGCATACTTCTGCGATGGAAACTTTTCAAAATCAAGTTCTCGTTTCGTAGAAAAAAAAATCGATCTATTTTTATTTATTTCGCTAATCTGTTTAATTTCGATGTGAATAAAATTTGAACGGTCTGTTAATCTCTGTGTCTCTCTGTGTCTCTTATCTTTTATATATTAATTCTAACACACATATTCGTTTGCACACCAATTCTCGCGATTATCACACCTTACTCTCCTTTCTCCTTCGCACACATACTTTCTTTCTCGCAATCACTTTCTGCAGTTACCTATTACCCCTATTTAAGATTTATCTACGCACAGGTTGCTGACACCGGTGAGTAACTTACACGTGAGTAACTTCATCAGCTGGCGAAACAAAGCACGTTTTTGCCTTAATTTCAACCGTCAAGCTTCTACCAACGATTCCGTCTCCCACATTAGTGTAGAGCCATTGTTTCGTGCATTCGAGAAATTGGAGGATCTAGAGAATGCATGTCCGTGTTATCAGTATGAACAAAAGTATGCATGAGTTCGATTTTCAAGGATTGAGATGCAGGGCAGATTGTCGTGAGACAAAAGAGAGTGAAAAGTCGTGCGAAAGTTTAAAGAGCGTGCTGATTGTATTTTTATTTTACATCTTCTTTCTATTTTTATCCTATTAGATATTCTTATTTTTCAAAATATCCCTATTTACTGAAAATCTCTACATTAGGTAACCTAAAAGCAACCTTCTCAAACAGACATAATGTCTGGTCGACTTTTCGTCATGGAAACTAATTTCCTCGCAATTTTCCCACATTCGAAATTATCCACTTCACGTGTACATCGGCCAACCACGTTCAAGCACCGTTCCACCGAAAACACGTGGTCCAGCGTCACGTTGCACCTCTCGAACGGTCGATGAACACAGCGAGACGTGGAATACGGTCGAATCAGCAAAGGACTGATCGGAATATCAGCGTGGAGCAACAAGTAACGGAGGGTAGAAATACGATCGCGTCTTGTAAACGCGCGACGAACGGTACGAGAGAGGAAGAAAGATAGGGAAGAGAGAAAGAATAAAAGAAGCTCGGTGAAATCGCGTTAGCCGCATCGAAGTATCGATCTGGACCTTCTGGAGGATTCGCGAAAGGATTTAGAACAGTCTGGCTGGAAACGAGCAACGTTCAGCCAGAACGTGGCCAAGTTTGCGTATAAATTCCCCGGTGGAAAGTGTACTTTAAGGGTCGACAAGGAGGAGGGCGTGCGACCATTTCAAACAGTTCGATCGGGAAGCCACGTTGCTTGCGTTCCGCTTAACGTTCCCTCGACCTTCCTGACGTTTCGTAGCTTCCTGGGTTAACAACGAACCCATGAACGATGAGGATTAAAGGGTAGAGGAGGATTAGACGCGTTAACGAGGGCCGATAATAAGAAGCACGCACCTTTGATCGTGTTTGGAAGCTCAGTTCTCTACGGTTATTACAGCGTGTTGTAATGATCGACGAAGGAATCGTTAGATCCTTGTTAATGGGACATTACGATACGAGGATGGAAATTGACGTACAGCTACGCTGAAGAATATTCGAACACTATGTTGGTCTTTCTAATTATGCCTTTCGGTTAATTATGGAAGAATTAGGTCAATGCTTTCTCTCATTTATTGTAACATTTTTGTTTAGGATATTTAAATACAAATTACAATGTTGCACAAATAGTCTGACATTTAACAAAAGGGAATATTTTGAATATTCGTAGTATAATTTTCATGCTGTTCATATTCATAATATTTTAAATATTTCAAATACTTTTTTGTAAATATTATCATCATATTTATAATATTTTAAATATTTCATATACTTTTTTGTAAACTTTATCGTCATATTCGTAATATTTTAAATATTTCAAATACTTTTTTTGTGAATATTATCGTCATATTTATTATATTTTAAATTGTATAATATTATTATCATATTTTAAAAATTATAAATGTTAATATACTTGTAACGTTATGATTAATATTGTAATTAATAAATATTATAATATTACTGCAATACTCATAATATTTTGAATATCAGAAACATTTTGATCTGTGTCATGTTTAATAGTTGTTCTGTTGGAGCTCGAATATTTTCTGAATTAACTGTAGCTGGATATTTATTAAAAATTGGTTTCGAGGAGAAATAACGGAGGTAAACCGCGGATATTTTGAGAGAGTCAAACGTGGAGATACACAAGCGGAGATTATGAAGTACGAATATTCTATCATTACGATATGCGTGTAAAGTTGCCAGTATTTACACTAGTGGCAGAAAAATTTATTAAAATCTTTCACAAAGGAGATAAAAACATTACTGTGATAATACACTACAATGCAGAAATTTTCACTTGTTTAAAATATTGAAACAATAAAAAAAGAAAATTAACAAAACCATCGTTCTCCAGAGAAGAAAACAAGAGAATTGTTATAATACTATTATCCAAACTAATGTGAACCTAATGTATACTTAATTTTATAAAATACTATCAATCCTTAAAATACAACCCTTTCTACTCGACGACTTCAACTAATTATCACTAGACCGCGAATTTTTCTGCAAATTCGTGTTTCTAAAAATATAACAAGAATGTCAAATTTCTGCAATAAATTGTTTCACCTACCAAGTGTTATAAAAAGCGTTCTAAAAACAAATTAATAAAACAATCATTCTCCAGAGAAGAAAACAAGAGAATTGTTATAATACAACAGTATTGTAACAAAATGTGCAATATTCGATTGTTTCGAATATTCAAATGATACAATTTTCGGGTAAAATATTTCCAAGCAAAAAAGAAAGAAAAAGAAAGAGGAGAGAACGCAACAATTATTGGTACACGTAGTATTCGAATTCACGGATAACACGGTTGGAAAAGGAGAGGTGAGAGGAGAATGCAAAATTCAGTTGTTTCTGTAAGATGGTTAAGTACAATGCGTCCCCTGAGATCGTACAGCTTCGTCCCTCGGCCACTCGCTGAATTCTATTCGAGATCCAGGCAGAGAACTATCCTGCAGGGAGGTTGCGAGCGACTTCACAGAAAATATATATCAATTGAGGTAGATCTGTCCAACGATATCCCCTGACTCGTGCATCTTCTCTTTGCCAGCTGTATCATGAAACAGAGGTCAGTTTCTAGCCACCTTTCGTAGTCACGATTTCGAAGGAGATACGTGCTCTGTGAAATAATAAATCTATTAAGTCTACGCGTTAGCATCTTTGCACCTCGTAAAATTATCTGGAAAATTTTGATAACGTTGAACACGATGTAACTCCGAGAAAAAGTAACCATTTTTTTTATTTTAAGATTTTCAAGATTTTCAAAATTTAACTGTTTCGTGAATTTTATCTATTTGTGAAATTACAACGTTCAGATTGTTCGTACTATGTGAAGTACGTGTTGGAAATTTTAAGGATGGTGTCGTATTTAATCTCCGTAGCTTTAGACACCTCTCTTTCATGCCAACAATATGGAAATTCTCGGTGTCGTGTTACACAAAGCTTTCAATCCTGTCCATCGCTTCCTACAGACTTCATCGACTTTTCGTAGCATCTATCAATTGTGATAAATGAGCGATTTCGTGTCGTAGTTACTTCATAAATCTCCACCTTATCCAAACTAATGTGAACCGAATCTGTACTTAATTTTATAAAATACACAATCTATCAGTTTTACTATGGTTTAACACTGCCTCTACCTCAACAACTCTTTCCACTCGACGATTTTAACTAATTATCATTAAACTGTGAATTTTTCTGCAAATTCTTATCTCAAATTCATTCTGAAATATAGTAAAATGGGAAAATTTCTGCAAAAAGTTATCTCACCTACCAAGTGTTTTTATTTTGTCACTATAAGTGTCTCGTTACTATAAAACAAGGGGTTGAGCAACACAATATCCAACAATTTTCTTCTATTCAAATCCTCGCCTCGACCACAGTGGCGAAGATGTCACTGGTACATTTCTCCTTCGTCCATTAAGACGTCTCGTTAATCCAGCTGCGATCGCGAGAAGTCGCTTGCTTAAGCAAAGCAGAACCAGTATCTAAGGAAAACGAGCAATATTTTTTTTTTGTACTTCTACCCGAAACAGTTCTGTTTCTCTCGAACGGCTCTTGTATCTCTCCAACGTTTTTTCGACTTCCATTTTACGATCACGTTCCGCAACTGCGATCGTTCCATGGTATCGAGGCCGCTTCCCTTTTTGCGATCGTTTCGTCCATCGAGGATTAGAAAAGTCTCGTGCCAGAATTCTCGAATAAAAACGACGAGGAATAGGAAGAGTGGAAGGAGAAGAGGAGAGGAGGAGGAAAGAGGCCTCTCGAATACTCTCGACGGTGCTGTAACTGCGCGAATCCTCCGGAGTATCCTTAGGCTTCCGTTATCTGTCCACCTCCTACTTCCTCCTCTTCTCTGTGTCCATCTCTAGCTTACTCGAACCCCAGCCACACGCTATTCTGTACCCGGATTCAATCGAGTCCGGAATCTCGTTGCGCACGAGATCCTCCTATACACAGACTCGTCCTTCTGGGACAGTACGTTTAATTTTATGTATGTTACAACCGATCTTCCTTTGCTTTTTTTTATGTTAGGCTGAACATGTGAACATGTTGGTTTGTGTGCTTTTTTTTTTATTATTTTGGATGTATAATTGTCGTGATGTGTGAAGGAAGGGAGCGTTCTGAAAGTTTTGGAAATAAAGAATCCTGCAAGTTTGAATTTTTTGAAATTTGAGATTTCAGAATACTGAAATTTTAGAATTTTAGAATTTTGTAGCTTTCGATATTTTGGAATACTCGAGTTTCGAAATTTTAGAACTTCTGGATTTTGAAACGTTGGAACCCTGCAATTTTTATATATTTCGGAATTCTCGAATTTTGAATTTTTGCGACTTTGAACTTTTTGAATTTTGAAACTTTGTAATTTTAATATTTTGACATTTTAGATTTTGGGATTTTTGATATTCTGGAATACTCAAATTTCGAAATTTTAGAATTTCTAAATTGTGAAACCTTAGAATCCTGAATTTTTTATGTTCTAAGATTCTTGAATTTTGAAATTTTGAAATTTTTAATTTTTGCAATTCTGATATTTTGCAATTTTGAAGTTTAAGACTTCCGATATTCTGGAATACTCGAGTTTCGAAATTTTAAAGTTTCCGAATTGTGGGATTTCGAAATCCTGAAATTTTTGATATTCTAGAAAATCTCGGACTTTTTAGTTTTAATTTTATCTGTTGAAAGTTTTGGAATTCTTCTCTACCTCTCTTCAAGAAACTCTTCTTCCTTTCCCTCCCTTGTACATACATCTCAAGAGCACACTTACTAAACTCATCGCTAATTTACTCGACGCTGAATTCAAACACTATTGGCAGAAATCGATACAATAACCTCGTCCTGAGAATGAAATTAATACACGACTCTCTCCTTTTATAATATAATTAAAGAAGTAGTAAACCCAGAAACAATTATATGAAATTTAATTAAGGCTGCTCATTAATAAAATGCGGGAAAACATGTTTCGAATGAAACTGCTGGGCTCATCTATTGTCGGACGCATTTCCTTTTATTTCAAATAAAAATGTACACATTTCAAAGGGAATACGCGTATGTATTTATTAAAACATTTTTCATCACATTTTCACGAATGGAATTTTTATTTCAACGTTCGAAATTCACTCACGCGATGTCATTTCCAAATGAGGATCAAATATACGAATTTCAACCATAGAAAATTTTATTACTTTTATTCAGATATTTATCCATTTAACGAGATCAATCATCTATTATAAAAAAAACCAAAATAATTATCAGATTATTTTCCTACACAAAATATCAAAGAAAAAATAGCATTAAATATTACTTATTCATTATTATTCATAATATGTCTATACTCAGATGCATTAATTGTTCTCGATATCTGTTAGAACAGCGTTCTGTGTGGTTATGCAAAACAGAGACGTTTATTTGTCTCATACTTTCTCATTTCGAATGTCGTACAAAGAAACAGAAACGCGGCAAGGAAACCAAGAATAGAACACAAAATAAAGTTACAGTTAATTAATTACGAGAGCTACAAATTTATTTGTACACCTAATATTTTTCTATATAATTTCTACAAACAACTATATCTCAATCTCATCTAACACACTGGTTGCACATAGTTGCAACGTAGAGCCTCGAGATTCGTTCCGATATCTCAAACAAGTCCCTTGGACGGATCGTTTCGAATTAACAAGGGCCAAATTCACTTTCTCATTGGTCTAAAGGCCGTTCTCGTCGCTGTTTGGAAACGGCTTAACACGAGACCCGGTAAACCGCTGTCTCGTAACTTCATTCACACCGCTGATACAACGACGACGCACACGAATAGGAACCGATAGCCAAGCGTATCTTGAGCAGCCCTCCACTTCCGGTCGAGAGGTTACCGCCGATCGAACAAGGTCATTCGCGTATCGTGCAGAGCGGTTAGTTTATTGATATTACGCGGACGTCGTGTTACGCAACGATCTCCTGATGAAGAGCGGATACATCGTCTTCGGGGAATTTCAGAAACGGGTGGAGGAGAGTGGAAATCCGAGGAGGGATAATTTGGACGATGTTTGCGAGATTTCAGGGGTGAATTATAACGCAGAGGGAAATTGCGTGATATCGAATGAACTATGTGGCCTCGAGTGTTACTATTTTTCTGATCTTCATCTTTCTGTCATAAGAACAGAAAATGTCTTTTGTCGTTTTATCTTTTACGATTTATTCGAATTCGAGAAAAAATATTAGACGTTCCATTTAGAAAAAAAAAACCGAAGATAATCCTAACATCTCAATAAAAAAGTAAGGTAATAAGAAATAGATTAGAGCACTGTATGTCTCTCCAGATACCATGCAACTTTTATTTGAAACATTTTTCCGTACAACGAGTAACTTACGAATTATTGAAAGTCGTCGTGTTATAAGATTCACCCTGTACAATTGCATTTTTTTACATATAGAAAAAGCTTCGACAAAATTTCAAACATTTGGAAATTTCCAGTGCAAACTATTCAACGCCATCAGACTAAAAATCACACACACAGGCGGAACTGACTGAAATAAAAATCAAAAAACAACATCCCAACCCTACGCCCTCGCAAAATCCCCAGAAACCCATCGTTAAGCCTAACCTAGCTCAATTATCCAACTCCCCTCGCGTAAACCTTCAAACAAACTTCCATATTAACCCTCTGAATGGTACAGAAACAACGCGAAACGCTCTCTGGAAACTTCCCCGCGCGTCGTTCGAGTAATTCGTATTAAAAAGGACAGAGAAGTCGTCGCTCGAGCGTCGCGACAATTTTCCACGCTATTAGTAACAGCTTCCCCTCCTTCCTCCTCCCTCTGTTTCCCTCCTTCTCATTTCGCACGGCAGACTCTCGCGCGTTTTACAAACATCGCAGACAGGTTCACAGCGATATGCAAAGGACCAGGCGAGGATTATTCTCACGGTTTCCAAAACACCGAGCTGCAACGGCCAACTCATGGCCGATATGCAGATTCCACGCGTCCCTATCTCCTGGGTAGCGTCGCGGCGCCCCCGCGCCATTAGGCTTGTTCCACCTTCGCCATCGCGTCAAAGTGGCGCGCGATGCGGTTGGCACCTCTGCCAAACGATAACTGTTACACCAGCCCTCTCCTCCCTTTGTAACGCCTCCGGTTAGACGAGCCAGGAGAGAACACTGGAGGAGAGGGAAAAAAAAGCAGAAAGGATGGAAGGAGGAATGAAATGGGATGGATGTTAGCAGAGGAAACAAGGAAACACGGAGATAAATAGACGAGGGTGGTACACAGGGTGGATTTTTTTCCTCCGGGACGGTGACAGATAGATTGACAGGGGAAAAGGAGACACTGATGGAGGAAGAAGGTGTGTACGGGTTCAGAGAAGGGTGGGAATAAGATGTATGTAGACGTTTGGTGGGATTAGGTGCTTTTGTTCGCTGATGGGAAGCCGCGGGTGTGAGTTTGTCGAAATTGTGCGATTGGAAGAGGCTCGGAGGTTTGATGCGGGTTCAGATTAAGAATTAAGAGAATTATTTCGTACGTAATGTTGGGGAGGACGTACAATCGGTGGAACGTTCGAGTAACTTTGTTCCAGTGCTTTTTTATTTGATCATGTGACAACGTATTCGAAGAATTATAATTTCTTTAATAACAGACATTTGATCTATTTATTAGAAACAGTCTTCTCGTTCTTATATTACCACCATCCTTACAATTAAATAATTTTAATCCAACACCGTTTCAACGCCACTTAACCTACCCATTCGTAAAAGACACACTTGCCCATCCTCTAAGTAAACAGAAACTCTTTTCCATACCAATAAAATCCAAAGTTTTACGATACATGAAGATATTTAAAACAGTCAGACCAGAGGACACTCTCTATATTCCATCGCGTTCTGCAAGGGTGTCTGTTCCTTTAGCGATCCGCCGCGTTTACACCGGGATTCCCCTGTAGCGTCTGTGTTCGTCGTTCGTGTCCGTTTCACGACGATTAATCACCGCTGCTGGCCGTGTCCGTCGCAGTTTCTCAAGGCAGCTATCGGTGTCCGGTTCCGATTTGTGTCTGACCGTCGGTGTTTCTGCTCGCTCGAAATGCATCCCTCGTGCGCTCAGTTCCCCTGTCTCTCCTCCCTCTCCCGGTTTTTAGATCGTCCACCACTGGGTCACGAAGTCGTAAAGCAAACGCGGCCAGAAACGGACCCACACCCTTTCCTTCCATCCTTTTCCCGAATTCGCCGGCGACGCCATCGTTCATCGCTCCCAACCGTGTCGTGCAAACGACTCTCGGCTGGCTCGTTTCTACTCGCGTGCTTCGTATGCCTTCGTTCCTCGACTCGCGTTGTCGTACCTGAAGTTATTCCGAGATGAACTAGCGTGTACGATAGGTTTGTCAGAATGAAAGAAAGAACGCTTCTCTTTCTCTTCCTGGAATTCAAATTCATACTTTTATATAGCTTCGGTAAATTGTTCAGGTTGATGCAACATTTTTAAATCATGTTTCTGTGTATTCGAAAATGTGGACGTAACTTTGGGGATAGATTCACTATGCTAAAATAAGAAAAGAAGTTTATATGCTTTTTAAAAATAATAGTGTTGATAATCTTGGTTTCTATCTGTTAATGTAAGATAGAAGAATGATATAGAAAGCGAGGGAAAATTGTATACAACTATATAAATATTGTACCAATTCTATGTGTCAAATAAATGAATTTTGTTTAAAAGAACAGGAAGAAGAAAAACGATGGAAACTTTTGCAAACACATAATAGATTATCTTTCATATTTTTTGTTTCATTTCAGTTCCAAGTTCTATCACTCTTATTGGAAGATCCTATATCAGTAATTTATTTGTCTGTCTAATAATATTCATAGAAATACACGTTACCCTTTTTTTCGTTTTTTTACATTGATGGAATAATTTTTGGTCTCGTTTGTAATAACAGTGAAATTGTTTGATGTATCATAATTATTAATTCATGTGTACCTTTTGTGGGAGTGACTGTTTGGTGTCTGTGACGAGTATCGATCTGTGTGTATTATTTATGTACATGTGTATTTAGCGAATGATACAAGGGTTAGGTATTACATTTGCCTGTGGTTTAGTTTGAACGGGGAATTGAGTTTGTGGTAGTTTGTGTAACATGAAATGTCCGATTTCTAAACATTCGCAAATTGATTGCTCAAGCGATTAGGGGAATATTGAGAAGCTCTTGAAGAAAGGAGTTTCTATCGAGAGGTGCTTATTTCGACGAATAAAATGTTTATTCTAGAAACCAAACCTTGAAAACAATTTCTATTCCTTCCTAAAAAATTCTACGTTTCTTAAGTGAGTGCATATAGGCAAACAATATTTTCTCAGATTTCATAAACAATCTGAGTCCTTCATGCTCATGTCTACTTGTTTTACAATACTAGGCTTCCAACAAAAAAAATTTATAAAAATTCCCCTATATTAGTTATCTCTACTACATCGTTCAAGAAATTTTCCAATAAAAATTTCCTTCAAATTCAGAGAAATACAAGAATGAAGTATCTCTCGGGTCATCAATGACTCAGGAAAAAGTTTAAAGAAAATTTTCAAAATTTCCAACATTGTTTGGGTGCTACACAGCGTTGACAGATGATTTTCGTAACAATTAAATGACACTTACTACTTCTATACATCTTTATTACTGCTATGTGCCTTATTGTAGAGTGTCCAGGATTTGGGAAGCATAGTATTCAGCAGATGATTAAAAAATGTCAAATGAATTATGATTCGGTATCGAACAGTTAGCGCATATAGTGTCCGACTATGTGGGTCTTCGATTTTTTGGCGCAATCGTAAAGTCACTGAGTATTCCGTGTCTTCCCAATCTAAGAGGTCGTTTACGACTGAACAAACATCCTCTAATTTATATCCAAGGAAATTTTCTCCATCAGGCTATAACATTTCCGCCGCGAATAACAAAATAAACTTACTTTAAAAACTTGTACAATATTTAAACTGGTTTGTTCCTCGAACTACTTGAAACTCACACTCGAATTCTCCCAAAACCTATCCACCGTCGAAACTCTCTTATCAAACGTGAAAGATCTCGAAGAAATCTCGACCAGTTTTCAGTATCGAAGCTTATTTCCGTTCCCCGTGCCCGAGCACCGTGAAAGACAAGGCTACAAGCGGCAAGAGCCATTCCAGAGGCTTGCTAATCCGCAAAGTGCAGTTATAATAATCGCCCCATGAAATTGCGCTGGCGTGCCGCGGGAACGGTTGGAAAAGGGGTGAAACGACGAGGGAAAGAGACGAAGAAGAAGCAAAGTGGAAGGTCGTATCTGTCGTGGAACATCGGCACGACTCGCCTCGCGAGGGTGCGCAACCCGTGTTACGAGGCGTCGTTCCCAACCGGATATGTCGGCCGTAGTCGTTCCGGAATAATATTTTTGGCCCCGTTCCCGCGGATCCTAGCCCACGCCACGCGTTCCAGGACGAAAATTCGCCGGTGTCCCTGCTAAGTAGGCCTTACGAGGCCTATTATATTATCGTGGCCTACGTGTAATGACCGGACGCTACACGTTGCACCCGTTAGCAAGCCTATCGCCGCCTGGAACCTTGTTGTACCGAATTCTTGGGTTAAGAATGACGGTGGCAGAGGTTTCAGGGAGTTGAGAGAGGTTTGATTGGTTATTTGAAAGAGAAATTCGCATTGAAGTTGGCCTTTCTTGAAGGTATAAAAAATAAATCGTTATGGTAAATTTATTTGGAGACAATTGTGGGATTTTTATTTATTTCTTTATGAATTTTTATAATCTTTCAGTTATTTCTTTCTTTTTTTTTTTGACTTCTTTGTGCATTTTTCGTACAAATTTTCATGTTAATATAATCAGATCAAATATACAATACACAACAATTTGCATTGACGTGCACTGTTGACCAAAAGTTTACAATTATTTGTCAATATTCATCGTTATTGAATGTGCTAGTAATTCATTGTAGATTTAGAATTGTTATTGTGGAGATCAATAACAGTTTACCTCGCATCGATTGATTCGAGTTACAAAAAAATCCTTAGAATTGCTAATTTCTTTCTAAAAGTTTTTTAACGACTTGGAATGTATAGTGATTCCAAACTTCTGGTTGATAGTATGTACAAATTACGTACAACGATTTGTATTTCCGTTAAATTAGCACAAAATTATTTCACAATTTGTTTAATGAGGAAACATTTACATCAACTGGTATGAGTTTCTTAAGGTTAGTTTTTACACCTTTAAAGGACGATTGGGCACGAATGAAGCATATCCTTATTCTTGTTTTGGATCACTTTATAAACCTACAAAGCTTCATTCAAATTCGTGAATAAGGCTTCGCGGTGTTCACTTGTTACCAAGCCATACCAGGATCCTTGGGAAGTTAGCCCCGCCCACTGGAGACTTAGCACCGGGCCTTGGGTACTTACGCCTTTCCCAGGGTACTTGGCCCAGCCAACTCAGAATTTACACCGAGGCCCCGGAGCCCTGTGGAACCTACGCCCATCCCTGGCTACTTAACCACGTCCCCTGGTAGTTTAATGTTAATCCTAGCCCCTTTTTTTGAAGAGGCGTCGGATATGCGACCTGGACCGGACGGTCATACGCGCGATAACAAAGTATCCTTCACCTTGTACTACTATCTCTAGCCTACGCCACTACTTCCAAGAACGGAACCCGGAAAAACCCAGCAGCGCCACTGAGCGTTTCCAGTGGATCCGAGCCCTTTAGTTAGGACCTAGAATGTGGGAACAGGGGGTACCCCCTTGTTCGCCCTCGCTAGTCCGCATCCACGGAGAACCACGGGAAGGCGGGCTCGTTCGATACACGCAACCATCGCGCTCTGACCCTTAGGGCGATGGAATGTTGGGATTGGAGTTAGGAGGGATTGGATGGTCGAGACTCGGTGACACCACCTCCGAGTCTCGGGTCTATTCTAAATCCACCTGGACGCCACTAATACGATGGCGAGTCTTTAACGTCACTAATACGATGACAACACTTAGGCAAACTTAGTAGACCTTCACAGAGGCAGCTCTTGGTTTCGCTCCCACTGGAGGTACTTATGGTTGGACCCACGAGAAAGGGGGCTGCTTGCTGTTCGTGGCTCGTCCGGTCGCCTCGGTCCGGCTCTAACCATTATCTAAGCTTCCCAACGAGCCACGCCCACTCCTACAACCGTCCCCTGGTAGTTCGCCCCGCCCACTCAGGAGTTAGCCACGTCCCTCTGGGTACTTAACCCCCCCACCACAGGGGACCTAGCCAAGTACCTCAGTCCCGTAACTAGCGTCCCCGGGGCCCTGCGCAAAAATAAAATTTTTTTTTTTTTTTTTTTTTGCCCGGGGCCCCCGGAACGCTTGGCATAGTCCTGACCTCGGCACCCCAGGCCCGTAACTAGCGTCCCCGGGGCCCTGCGCAAAAATAAAAAATTTTTTTTTTTTTTTTTTTTGCCCGGGGCCCCCGGAACGCTTGGCATAGTCCTGACCTCGGCACCCCAGGCCCGTAACTAGCGTCCCCGGGGCCCTGCGCAAAAATAAAAATTTTTTTTTTTTTTTTTTTTGCCCGGGGCCCCCGGAACGCTTGGCATAGTCCTGACCTCGGCACCCCAGGCCCGTAACTAGCGTCCCCGGGGCCCTGCGCAAAAATAAAAAATTTTTTTTTTTTTTTTTTGCCCGGGGCCCCCGGAACGCTTGGCATAGTCCTGACCTCGGCACCCCAGGCCCGTAACTAGCGTCCCCGGGGCCCTGCGCAAAAATAAAAAATTTTTTTTTTTTTTTTTTTGCCCGGGGCCCCCGGAACGCTTGGCATAGTCCTGACCTCGGCACCCCAGGCCCGTAACTAGCGTCCCCGGGGCCCTGCGCAAAAATAAAAAATTTTTTTTTTTTTTTTTTTTGCCCGGGGCCCCCGGAACGCTTGGCATAGTCCTGACCTCGGCACCCCAGGCCCGTAACTAGCGTCCCCGGGGCCCTGCGCAAAAATAAAAAATTTTTTTTTTTTTTTTTTTGCCCGGGGCCCCCGGAACGCTTGGCATAGTCCTGACCTCGGCACCCCAGGCCCGTAACTAGCGTCCCCGGGGCCCTGCGCAAAAATAAAAAATTTTTTTTTTTTTTTTTTTTGCCCGGGGCCCCCGGAACGCTTGGCATAGTCCTGACCTCGGCACCCCAGGCCCGTAACTAGCGTCCCCGGGGCCCTGCGCAAAAATAAAAAAATTTTTTTTTTTTTTTTTTTGCCCGGGGCCCCCGGAACGCTTGGCATAGTCCTGACCTCGGCACCCCAGGCCCGTAACTAGCGTCCCCGGGGCCCTGCGCAAAAATAAAAAAATTTTTTTTTTTTTTTTTTTGCCCGGGGCCCCCGGAACGCTTGGCATAGTCCTGACCTCGGCACCCCAGGCCCGTAACTAGCGTCCCCGGGGCCCTGCGCAAAAATAAAAAAATTTTTTTTTTTTTTTTTTTGCCCGGGGCCCCCGGAACGCTTGGCATAGTCCTGACCTCGGCACCCCAGGCCCGTAACTAGCGTCCCCGGGGCCCTGCGCAAAAATAAAAAATTTTTTTTTTTTTTTTTTTGCCCGGGGCCCCCGGAACGCTTGGCATAGTCCTGACCTCGGCACCCCAGGCCCGTAACTAGCGTCCCCGGGGCCCTGCGCAAAAATAAAAAAATTTTTTTTTTTTTTTTTTTGCCCGGGGCCCCCGGAACGCTTGGCATAGTCCTGACCTCGGCACCCCAGGCCCGTAACTAGCGTCCCCGGGGCCCTGCGCAAAAATAAAAAAATTTTTTTTTTTTTTTTTTTGCCCGGGGCCCCCGGAACGCTTGGCATAGTCCTGACCTCGGCACCCCAGGCCCGTAACTAGCGTCCCCGGGGCCCTGCGCAAAAATAAAAAAATTTTTTTTTTTTTTTTTTTGCCCGGGGCCCCCGGAACGCTTGGCATAGTCCTGACCTCGGCACCCCAGGCCCGTAACTAGCGTCCCCGGGGCCCTGCGCAAAAATAAAAAAATTTTTTTTTTTTTTTTTTTGCCCGGGGCCCCCGGAACGCTTGGCATAGTCCTGACCTCGGCACCCCAGGCCCGTAACTAGCGTCCCCGGGGCCCTGCGCAAAAATAAAAAAATTTTTTTTTTTTTTTTTTTGCCCGGGGCCCCCGGAACGCTTGGCATAGTCCTGACCTCGGCACCCCAGGCCCGTAACTAGCGTCCCCGGGGCCCTGCGCAAAAATAAAAAATTTTTTTTTTTTTTTTTTTGCCCGGGGCCCCCGGAACGCTTGGCATAGTCCTGACCTCGGCACCCCAGGCCCGTAACTAGCGTCCCCGGGGCCCTGCGCAAAAATAAAAAAATTTTTTTTTTTTTTTTTTTGCCCGGGGCCCCCGGAACGCTTGGCATAGTCCTGACCTCGGCACCCCAGGCCCGTAACTAGCGTCCCCGGGGCCCTGCGCAAAAATAAAAAAATTTTTTTTTTTTTTTTTTTGCCCGGGGCCCCCGGAACGCTTGGCATAGTCCTGACCTCGGCACCCCAGGCCCGTAACTAGCGTCCCCGGGGCCCTGCGCAAAAATAAAAAAATTTTTTTTTTTTTTTTTTTGCCCGGGGCCCCCGGAACGCTTGGCATAGTCCTGACCTCGGCACCCCAGGCCCGTAACTAGCGTCCCCGGGGCCCTGCGCAAAAATAAAAAAATTTTTTTTTTTTTTTTTTTGCCCGGGGCCCCCGGAACGCTTGGCATAGTCCTGACCTCGGCACCCCAGGCCCGTAACTAGCGTCCCCGGGGCCCTGCGCAAAAATAAAAAATTTTTTTTTTTTTTTTTTTGCCCGGGGCCCCCGGAACGCTTGGCATAGTCCTGACCTCGGCACCCCAGGCCCGTAACTAGCGTCCCCGGGGCCCTGCGCAAAAATAAAAAATTTATTTTTTTTTTTTTTTGCCCGGGGCCCCCGGAACGCTTGGCATAGTCCTGACCTCGGCACCCCAGGCCCGTAACTAGCGTCCCCGGGGCCCTGCGCAAAAATAAAAAAATTTTTTTTTTTTTTTTTTTGCCCGGGGCCCCCGGAACGCTTGGCATAGTCCTGACCTCGGCACCCCAGGCCCGTAACTAGCGTCCCCGGGGCCCTGCGCAAAAATAAAAAAATTTTTTTTTTTTTTTTTTTGCCCGGGGCCCCCGGAACGCTTGGCATAGTCCTGACCTCGGCACCCCAGGCCCGTAACTAGCGTCCCCGGGGCCCTGCGCAAAAATAAAAAAATTTTTTTTTTTTTTTTTTTGCCCGGGGCCCCCGGAACGCTTGGCATAGTCCTGACCTCGGCACCCCAGGCCCGTAACTAGCGTCCCCGGGGCCCTGCGCAAAAATAAAAAAATTTTTTTTTTTTTTTTTTTGCCCGGGGCCCCCGGAACGCTTGGCATAGTCCTGACCTCGGCACCCCAGGCCCGTAACTAGCGTCCCCGGGGCCCTGCGCAAAAATAAAAAATTTTTTTTTTTTTTTTTTTGCCCGGGGCCCCCGGAACGCTTGGCATAGTCCTGACCTCGGCACCCCAGGCCCGTAACTAGCGTCCCCGGGGCCCTGCGCAAAAATAAAAAAATTTTTTTTTTTTTTTTTTTGCCCGGGGCCCCCGGAACGCTTGGCATAGTCCTGACCTCGGCACCCCAGGCCCGTAACTAGCGTCCCCGGGGCCCTGCGCAAAAATAAAAAAATTTTTTTTTTTTTTTTTTTGCCCGGGGCCCCCGGAACGCTTGGCATAGTCCTGACCTCGGCACCCCAGGCCCGTAACTAGCGTCCCCGGGGCCCTGCGCAAAAATAAAAAATTTTTTTTTTTTTTTTTTTGCCCGGGGCCCCCGGAACGCTTGGCATAGTCCTGACCTCGGCACCCCAGGCCCGTAACTAGCGTCCCCGGGGCCCTGCGCAAAAATAAAAAAATTTTTTTTTTTTTTTTTTTGCCCGGGGCCCCCGGAACGCTTGGCATAGTCCTGACCTCGGCACCCCAGGCCCGTAACTAGCGTCCCCGGGGCCCTGCGCAAAAATAAAAAAATTTTTTTTTTTTTTTTTTTGCCCGGGGCCCCCGGAACGCTTGGCATAGTCCTGACCTCGGCACCCCAGGCCCGTAACTAGCGTCCCCGGGGCCCTGCGCAAAAATAAAAAATTTTTTTTTTTTTTTTTTTGCCCGGGGCCCCCGGAACGCTTGGCATAGTCCTGACCTCGGCACCCCAGGCCCGTAACTAGCGTCCCCGGGGCCCTGCGCAAAAATAAAAAAATTTTTTTTTTTTTTTTTTTGCCCGGGGCCCCCGGAACGCTTGGCATAGTCCTGACCTCGGCACCCCAGGCCCGTAACTAGCGTCCCCGGGGCCCTGCGCAAAAATAAAAAAATTTTTTTTTTTTTTTTTTTGCCCGGGGCCCCCGGAACGCTTGGCATAGTCCTGACCTCGGCACCCCAGGCCCGTAACTAGCGTCCCCGGGGCCCTGCGCAAAAATAAAAAATTTTTTTTTTTTTTTTTTTGCCCGGGGCCCCCGGAACGCTTGGCATAGTCCTGACCTCGGCACCCCAGGCCCGTAACTAGCGTCCCCGGGGCCCTGTGCAAAAATAAAATTTTTTTTTGCCCGGTGGAACCGGGCAAAAAAAAATTTTGCCGGAGGCCCCCTGTACAGAACACACGGTCCTAGCCAAGTGCCTCAGGGCCGTACTTAGTCACGCTCCCTGGAACATAGCGTCGCCCCCTGGGAGTTAGCCCCGCCCACGGGGGCTTAGCCCCGCCCCTGGGAGTTAGCTCCGTCCACTGGAGTCTTGCCCCCCCCCCCCCTCCCCTCCCAGAATACTGATCTGGATCTTATACCGCAGGATCTCCTCTAAGATCCTACTCTTAGTACTTCTCGGAACAATACCAGTGTTCCATACGAATCTGCCAACCAACTAACACCAAAACCACCATTTGGAAGATTGAAATCTCAAATTCTATGGACAAACTAACAATTTTCGTACAGAAGTTATTCATAACTTGTTTTACATCCTTCGCCGTCTCTTTAAATCGAACAAAACATTTTTAGTCCGATATTTTTATCTTGGAATTTATAATCCCGAGATTTTAAGGCCTCGAAAGATCCATGATTTTAGTCGGAAATTTAAAGATTTCCAAGATTCCATAGTTACCATGATTTCAGTCTGAAAATTTCAACGCTCTAAGATTTTATTCCTGTTATTCTGAAGTTCGAAAGTTCTAAGGTTTTATTCTGCGGTTCCGAAGTGCTAAAACTTTAATATTCTCGAAGGTTTCACGATCCAAAAATTTCATTCGAAAATTTCAAAATCTATATTTCGTACTAAACCTGACAGATTCTCAGATTTTTACTCTTCCGAAGATTCTGCTCGCATCGAATACAAATTTGCCTCGTCGTAATCACATAAACTGAGCTTATGACGTGTAAAGAAATTTTCGCAGCACTTAAAAGCCGTGGCCCATGAAAGATCGTGTATCGATCCGCTCGAATTTAACCGTTTGCGTAGCACGAGCCACTTTCACGCTCTTCAGATTTTATGTCGTAAAATGCCAGCGCATTTGACCGATACAGTCAACTGACGGCCCAGTCCAAATTTGTCGAAACGCGCTCAGCCTTTCAAACGCATGTACATACGTACGTCGCGCGTCGCATCGCTATCAGTAACCCAATTCGTATTTTGTTGTTACCTATTCTAAATTAATAGTATATATATATATATTTTCATTCATAACTTTTTATTTTATGTATTGCATATATATGTACAGTAATCAATATATATGTAATTTTTCGACGCGTAATCAAAGGAGCGCTATCGAGCTCCTTGGCGTTTTTCGATTACGGTTTGTCAAAACCCTCTGGTACGCAAACGATTAACTTACCGAAATAAAGATTTATCACTGCGAATTTCGTAATTCCAGAAGGCCATAGTCACGTAAATCGTCATCCATGATACCGGTGAACCGGTGAACAACGTTTTCCCAGTGTTAAACGAATCGGGGTTCGTGAATCTGAATTGCAAATCGTCATAAAGTTCATCTTTCACGGAGATGTCGTGGAGAAACCAGGTGGAAGTCACAGAACCGGTCTATTATACGGTCATTATCGCATTAACGAAGTTCGGAAAAATGGCGACAAACGAGCAACCACGGAGAATTTGAAATTCTATTGCCCTCGCTTTTCTCTCGCATTTTTAAATGTCACCTTTCTCCTCTGCGTCGTTTGAATATTTTAATTCGATTCATTTCTTTAAATCATGCACAATCTGCTTAAGAAAAAAATATTATACACTTTTATCAACCCTCTGGCCACCTGATTTTTCTCCTTTCGTGAGAAAAAAAGATTTCGACTAAAGATTCTTTCAACGAGACGGGGAAGAATTAAATGTAAAATATCATAAATGTTATAATTATCAAAAATGTCGAGAATATTTGTCACTATCTCTAAATAAATGTAAAGCTATTTTTTCTTTACAAAATAAGAGAAGATTCTTAGAGACACTTTGAAGAATCGAAGAAGAATATAATTCCACAAATTTCCCTTCCTTCTCTTCCTTCATTAAAATTCGAAAAATCAGCTGCTCTCGTTTCCAAACATTTTACGATCGCTTGTATTTTTTTTTTTGTCATTTCGAATTTTGCCAGAAATTAAACACCAATTTCTTTCGATTACTCGACATAACCAGCCGCAGCAAAGCTTGTCTGTCGGCGTGTTGGTTGGATATTATTTTTTTGCCGGGGGCGAGGGCAGATAATAGTGGGCAGCGAAGCGAACGAAAGCATAACTCTGCCCGATAAAAAGCTTTTATTACCGGCAATTAGGATAAGCTTGCCCTCCGCCACCCTCTGCTGCTTCTACACTCACTTTTTACCCCTTTTCGGCCACTGTTCCACGGTGTCTCATGTTCGATACACAAGCGACGAAACGCTTCGACAACTCTACTTCCACGTCTTTGGAACATTTTCAATTTATACAGCGTGTTTAGAAACCGGAAGTGTTTAGTCTGCAGTCATGATTTTAAACGTTAATAATTGAACTCAGGAAGCCTCAAGCGTGGTTTTTTTATTCCTGATTTTCGTCTTCTATCAGCTTCAAGAAACACCTCTGTCACTTCCTGTATAAAATTGATTGAAATTTCAGGAAACTTTTTAAACATTATTATCAACTCTTTGCAATCCATAGACTCCTCTATGGCGACTTTTGTTACATGAATCATTGTTTCATATAAGTCTTATTTTTATTAAAATAAAGCAAATTGACGAAATAAATAAAAATATTATTCTTTCGTTTAATATTATTTTATTATTTTATTTTTCGTTTAGTGTTATTTCGTAAATATTATACATGTATTGTTGTTTCGTTTCAAAATAGAACTGCTCGTTCTCAAAAGTTTCTTTGCAGAAGTGTGCCAAAGTTGATAATCGATCGTATGAAAAAAAAGTACTCGGAGTGCAAAGGATTAATGAAATAAATTCATAAGAAGTTATTATACTTGGTTTTAATAATTTGTAATTATTACAGAAACTTGAAATTTGCATTATAATTTATTTTTGAAGATTGTCGTTAAAAACGGAAGTTAGAATTATTTATGAATTTGAAAATTTATTTGTGAAAGGTACGATACTTATGATTGATCGAAGTTACTCCTGAAACTCACCGGTAAATTATACGCTAGCTGCAATTATTACTTTGAAAGAATCAAAAGTCGTCTACCAATTTATGAAAATTACAGTTACTTAAAATTACCCCTGCAACTTTCTATTACCACATTCATAACCACTCAATTGAAAAGCAACGATACACCTGTTATTAGATTGATGAACTTCAGTAAGATACCCACTTCTGTTCAAACCGCGTAATTATACCTGAAGATTTCACAATGGCGTTTCTGTTCACGGAATGTGAATCTTAGGTATGTAAAACCTATTTTAAAATATAAAAACTAACTCCCAGAAGACTGTCGAATGATAATAGTTGACCAAGATATTCTTTTTCCTTTTTTCCTTTTTTTTTTTTGTCTCTATTGTACGCTTCTGTTAAATTTGTTTCACATTTTCAAATAATTCGAATCGTCTATGTGAAAAATAAATAGTGATCTACCATTATTACAATTATCGATGAAATTGATAGGTGACTTCGCTTCCCTTCGTTCCATCTGCAACGATTCAAAATTCATCCAATTTCTTTCACCGCAATTCTTTTCGACATGCCCCAAAAATTCCACAAATTGATGCAAATCCACCGACGAATCAGAGCGGAGGTATCAAAACGCCTGTCCAGCGGCAATTAAATGATCACGTAATCGAGGCCGGTTAAATCGTCCGGCAAAAGGCAGTCGAGAATAAACAAATCGAGGAGCGTCATAAAGGCGGCAGGTAAAAACGATCGTTGCCATTTGCTGGGTGAAAAAGAGGGGGCTGAAGCGTAATCGTCGTCAGTATCGAGTGCTTTTCGCCCTCGTTTTCGACCCCTCGACACGGGACAGACCTTTTGCAAGCTTGTTTATTAAGGCCGTTTCACTTTTAATAAGCTGGAACCGGCCGCCTTCTGCCACCGCCTATGTTAGAGGCTTCTCTCTCTCTCTCTCTCTCGCTGTCTCTCTCTCTCTCAGTTCTCTGGTCCCTCTCTCTCTCTCTCTCAGTTCTCTGGTCTCTCCCTCTCTCTCTCTCTCTCTCTCAGTTCTCTGGTCCCTCCCCCTCTCTCTCTCTCTCTCTGTTCTCTGGTCCCTCCCTCTCTCTCTCTCTCTCTCTCTCTCTCTCTCTGTTCTCTGGTCCCTCTCTCTCTCTCTCAGTTCTCTGGTCCCTCTCTCTCTCTCTCTCTCTGTTCTCTGGTCCCTCTCTCTCTCTCTCAGGTCTCTCTCTCAGGTCTCTCTCTCTCTCAGGTCTCTCCCACTCTCAGGTCTCTCTCTCTCAGGTCTCTCTCTCTCTCAGGTCTCTCTCTCTCAGGTCTCTCTCTCTCTTTCTCTCCTAGTTCTCTAGTCTCTCCCTCTCCCTCTCTCTCTCAGCTCTCTGTTCTCTCTCTCTTTCTCTCTCTATCTCTCAGTTCCCTCTCTATCTCTCTCCAGTACCTGTCTGCCTCTGTACGCGCGTATGTGTGTCTCGTTAAAGCCGCGGTTTCACGCTGACCAACTTTTATTAGATCCGACTGCGTAGCCGCCGGCTGTTGTTAAAGCCCGCTAAGTTATGCCGGCACGTTAAGCTCCGTGTCACACGTAACGACCGACCATTCTCACGGCGAGAACACTTCTCGCGCGCGTTCCATGGATAACCCGCGTCTCCTACTGCTCTACTTTCGAGCTTCGTTTCTCCGTCTTGAACACCACGAGAGATCGCTGCTGGTGTACAGCCGTGTTCATCGCGTGGAAGTTTAACTCGCGGGAAAAGTCACAAGTTTTCTCTGAGACGTGAAAATGAAATTAAAAAGTTGCGACGAATGAGGCTTGGTCTGGACACCGATGCATCTGTGTGTATGTGAATAGTGTGTCAAAAAGACAACCTTTCGAAGAGCAGTTGCTTTTATGTTACGATTCGATTAGGTGTCCACATGCGTCTTAAATTTAGGTGTCTTTTCCCCGGAATGATTACGCTTGAAAATTGATTTATCTCAAGAAATTCTGCTCCTCTCGGTAAACAAAATCGAGCTCGAACAAAAAGAAGAAAAGAAGAGCAGTGAACTCTAAAGATGTTGTGAACGTTAAAAAAGGAGAAGAAAAGACGGAAAAGACCAAAAAAAAACAGGGACTCGATTAGAGCGGACATTATAAAACGCGTGTATCAGATAACGCAGCGCATAAAGCACGGAATGATTCTCGAAATATAAAAGTGTCGCGCAAGAGAGACAGGAGGAGAATGCGGGAACCGGAGTTAGAGGCAGGTGAACGTATAAAGGGGTCGTGCATTCTCGTTATCGGGCCGCGATTGTCGTTATTTATGCTGCTGAAGGTAATTAACTTATCTAAGTGTCCACCGTGAATGTATCCGGCTGAATTATGGGCCAGACGCATCCAGGAAGCTTTTTCTGTCCATAAAATCCTCGATTCCGCGGTTATTCGCACCCCTTGAATCTAACGACGCCTCCGCGAGACCGTTTAACTGCCGTCCCCGTTAACGTTCCACGTCGTTCTGTCACATTGTGCGTGGCCACGGTTTATACAGACGCGGAGAGAATCTCCTGGTTTTATACGTTTGGTAATAGAACGAGTTTCGATCGGATCGCGTTGTGTTCGGTGAGCGACTTTTTTCAAGAGCGCGAAAAATGAGTTTACGCGAAGGCTTGTATTAGAGGCACACATAGACATAGTTTACGATACGATCACATTGTACTGTTATTTTTGAGCTTCGGAGTTTCTTCATTCATTAGTTTCATGCATTGAAGTCTACCTAGAGAAAGCAATTTCTTTGTTCCATTCAGAGTACTCGATATACAGTCAGTATCACGTGGACTTGGTATTTGCGAAACTTCATATCCAATGAGATGTGTTAACATAAACATTTACAGTCTCTTTCGATACTCGTTGCCCGACAATTTTTTAACTTTTTGCGGACAAGGGTTGTCGATGCACTTTGTCAAAAGTAAACACTTGTCTAATGTACGCTTTATAGAAGTTAAAAATTGTATTATATATGTTTTGAAAAATTATTTAACACTTTGCCTACCGATCGAAGAGATCTTCCTATATTACGAAGAAAATGTATGTGCTTGAAGTATGTGTAAATTTTCTGTCATTGCGTAAATATATCTGTTTCGAATGTTAATATACTTAAAAAAAAAATGAAGTGCTGTTTAAAATATTTTCGCTTTATTTCAACATTTTGCTGAACAAATTATTTCGATTTATATAAATGATACGAAATATTAGGTAATTATTAGTTTATTATTTTATAATATTAACAAGACATTCGGATACGTTCATCTTTTGTATGTTTTTGTGAAAAGCTGCACCCTTTTTTCCAAGACATCTCTTGGGAAAACGGAAGAACGGGTTTAATCTTAACCAACGCGTAGCACGGAGCAGTTTGAAGCAAATAAATGCCGCCAATAATTTTTTTTTTTTTTATTAAACCCTTCCCGACTCAACCACCAGTCATTCCTACGATTTCAAGTTACTTGCACGTTTCATGCGTGTTTAAATGTAAGAATGTTGCTAAACAGAGAATATTCCTAACTGATAATCACCAATATTGATGAAACTTTTCCTTTGATAAGTGTTTATTTCTTTCAATATGTGACTTACTGTATTTATTTACTTCTCATTACGGTCAATGAGCATAACAGTGTCAGCGACTGACATGCTAATATCGCAGTCAAAGGGTTAAACGCCTCTCACAGCTAAGTAATAAAAAAAAATTTGTCGAGTGTACACGTAAAAGAAAAAGATAGAAAAAATGTTGAAATAAATATACACATGCAAGGGTCTCTGTGTCCACCCTTTTTTTTTTCTCGCCTCGCGAATACTCGTATCGAGAGCAACCCTCCCTTGAAACTTCATCCCCCGCGGGCTGTTGCATGATTAAAGGGCCTCACGGTGAACGAGATATGCTCGAAAGGCTTTTCACCCGCCCCCGATATATTTATGACTTACCGTTCGCGCGACCAACTCACGTAACCGCGTTATAAGTATTCCAACCGTGTGTCCTGGCCCTAGCCTTTCCCTTCGTCGTTCCAAAGGGTCGCGTACTCTTCTTTACGCACTCTACATTGTTCAAGCTCGTTCTGTTGAAAGAGGTCTGCCAGCAGCTTACGTGGGACAACCGATTTTTGACAGATTGGCTGGTATGGTAAACTTGCTTCCCATAGTTTACGGGGGATAGCTATTTTTTCTTCTTCTTTTCGGGGACAGTTCAGTGTGTTGTTCTTTGAAGATGGATGAAGTTCCTTGGAGTTTACGTTTCGGGGGGATGATGTCGTTAGATTAGAATTTTCAATTATTTTTTATGGGTTCTAGGATAGCTGAGTTGATTTTTAAATTTTTCGTACTTGGAACTTGTTACTTCAGGAAAGGTTTATGATCGTCTCTGTCGGAGAACAATTCGTTAATAAATAGAATTACACGAAACGTGTATTTCACGCAGTTTACGCTGTTAATATTTTCGATTTGTATTTATACTACGTGCTTTATTTATTTGTGAATATTTCGATTTGATCGGCTGTATTAGTTATGAGACTTGGTTAGGAAAATGTTCAGTTTTATGCCTTAAATACTGTATCTCCATTATTCCGAAATTCGCGTTAAACAGTACGAAATTTTTTAAACAGATTATATTTATACATTTTCATTAGGTTATTTGACACCCGCCAGGTTTTTAATTTGCAGCTAAACGTAAACCGCTGGCACTAATTTGAGAAATTGAAGAATTTGTCTCCTGAAGGAAAAGCATGAAAAGTTTTTTTTGTGCATTATTTTTAGATAAAAGTTTCGGATAATCTAAAGAAACCATAAAACCTACCAAAACTCTAAATATTATTGACATGATTTGCACTTAGATAATACACTTGCTGAATTATTGTATAAATAATATTTTTAATGTTTTACTCTAAGTTTGGAATAAGTTTTTACACTGACATTAAATTTCAAGTTCGTTTATACTGTATATTATATTTCAAATTGCAAAATGCAATATCAGCGGGTTAAGTATTAATGCATACACATTTCGATTCTCACTTTTTCAAACAAAATTGTACTAAAATACTTCTATTGCAAATTTCAAATTTTCTAACTTACTACATCTACCTATTTTCGTTTTAATTTGAACATCTCTTTCCTCAAATTCTCCCGCCAAGAGAAACAATTAAGAAACACGAAATTCAAAATTGTAACTTCCTCTCCGTTTAATTTCCACCTGGAAAATTCCGTATGCAACATCTGCAGTACAAGTTCGAATTTTTCCCAAAATATTCCGAAACGCAACAACAAGTACGCTCGTTTGGTTCTCGAGGAACCTTGTACGCCATTTACACCGTCGATAGTCGCGTCGACGTGTTCTCATTGGGACGTTTAACGGCTGCGAGGAAACAAGCCAACCACTAATGGAAGTCTATGAGTTAATTGGTATGTAACGGCAATTAGCTACCTCGCCACGATTATTCCTGGCCCGATTTTCATTCCACCTATGATAATTCGCCGCATCTCGCTTTGACCGTGTTAATTACTAGGTAGAGCCGGTGCGGATCGTTTCGAAAGTTTCCACGTTCTGATGAAAGGGGCGAAGAGAGGGCTCTTCTCGTTAAAACGAGAGAAAACGCCGCTTCTGTTTTTACGTGTTGATCACCAGAGTAGTATTTTTTAACCCCTTGCCATAACGAGTCTAACTCGTGATCAGAATTTTAGGCCTAACACAAATATCACGAGTGACCCCTTATTTTATTTTATCTTATTTTATCTTACTCTACTCTACTCAGTTCGATCCAATTCTAATTCAATTTGACTAATTAATGAATTGATTAAATCGAATGAATTCAATTTAATTATTTTGTTCATTTGGTACAGCATCAAAGTAACCACTTATTTGAGTAACCATGCTAAAATAAAGCTAACGCTAAAATATCATAGTCTTGAGAACACAAAAGTCTGTTCCTTGAGGACTTTTTCCCACATAGAAAGCAAAATCGTATCTCAGCTCTTTGTTTCATCGCGAAAACTGTGACAACGAAACAAAACTGACAAATTCCAAGCATGCTCCACAGAAAAATGATTAAATTCTTTGAGATTAAACGAAGCTCGCAAGCAAAAGAAGATCTGCAGTAACTAAATTTAGATTTAAAACGAAGATCTCGTCACTAGAAGTTGTTTTATAGTCTCAGTCCGAGAACTTTTTGAATAGACTGTATGTATAGTTCAGTAAAGAGTAAACACGAATTAGGATAAACGATTTAATTATCCACTAACCAGCATCTTCGAAACCGTCCTTACAACCCCATGATACTCCATAAGGGAATAGATGTGTGGAGAGACGTAACAATAATCGTTGTATAAAAATAAAAATGAATAAACCATCGAAAACAGCGTTTCGAGTCGGCAGAGATTTTCGCGTCAAAATGATCATCCCCTTACGGTTTTCGCCACTCAGCCACACATTCTCCGCGACACGTTCCTCTGTCCTCCGGTTTCCCTCTTTATCTCTTCCTCCCCGATACTCGTGGGTATACCCTTTACGAGACGACGTGTGCGCGATGAGAAAAGTGGGCTCCGATCGTATATCAGAGTAGAGCTGAGGTCGATCGGTTATCGTTGGGAAATATTGCGACAGAAAGAGAGAGAAAGAAGGCAGAGGCGTTTCTACAGCAGCCAGTCGAACGATACAACTCGAACACGCCAGGAGTAATCAGCTCGAGCGTTTCCCGCGGCGAGCGACGCAATTTTCGCGGGATCGACGAGCAGTGGACAGCAATGCTCGACTGCCTGGCTGGTTCGATGATAACGCGATAGCGACTAATCGTTTCGTTGGACGTTAGTCGAGTGGAAGACGAAAACTGATGGGGATCCTTGGAATTCTTCTGATTTCATTTTCTTGGATGATGGTTTGACGTTGATTATCGGAGAATTTGAAGAATGGATAAGTCTTTGATTCTTCTTCTGGTTAGAAAATATATTTTTCCTCGTGAAAGAATATATTTCTCTAAATACTTGTATTCGAAGAATCGATGCAACAATAAATCCAGATTTTCTTTTATTTCTCAATTTAATCACTATGTGTATTAGAGTGTTCATAAATATGTATATTTACGTGGAAATATTTTGGATGTTTGAGAAATTAATTTAAGTACGATTTCATCGATGCAGTATCTTGTGTAGAAGAGCGAATATTTCATTTTGTTGAATTTGTAAATGGTAAAGATTATCTGATAGCACTAAGGAGGATTCAGGACACGTTCAGTTTTAAGAAAAAGTTGATAAAACAGCGACAAATATATTTTCAAGAAAATAGAAATACCTTGGAAACGTTGAAACATTCGATTCTCATTCTACAAAGTTCAATTCTGATCATAAATTAAAATCTACTCTCCTAAAATGTACATTTCGGTAGATTGATCATTTAAGACCAACAATTTCCCATTACATCCATCGTACCAACTACCACTTCGTCCTAAGAGCCCTCGTTAAATAAACATTTACATACTTCATCTTCAAACTTCACCCTCCTAATGATCCTAACACACAATGCTTCATAAACACCTAATCATAACCAGATCCTTACAGCGGCACAAACAACCCTTCGAAATACGCGAACAATACCAGGTCTTACAGAACACAGAACGATACTACTCAAGCAGAAAACAACACTCGCAATTGCACAAATGTTTCACGTTAAAAAAAAAGAAAATTAAATATAATGTAGGTGAATTTGTACTTCTAACGTTCCCCTACGACGCAGGCCAGGCTATAAAAGAGCATTCGTGGCCCAGCTGACCTCTTGAAGGCCAGAAAAGGGAATGTTAGGAGCCAAAGAATTTTGCGGAAGGAGGGACAATATTTTACGCCTATATAATAAAAGTGAAGAAGGATTTTTAGGAAGAATGCGTACGGCTAGAGAGTGTGAAAACGATTAGAAGTGTAAACGGGTAGAAAGAATACAGAAGGTACGAGTGCCTTACGCTTGATGACACGCCCGAAATATATGTTACCGTTAAATATTTAAATATATATATATATATATATATCCTTACATATTATCCATTAATTTCATTTAGTAACATCACCGGTATCCCTTAGAATAAAAAAGAAAATCGTAAAATAAGTCAGTAGGAAGATGGAAGCTGTAAAAGGTGACCGAACGAACGGAATCGTCCACGGTTTCGAAGATAATTAAGTCGGTTGAAGATTGAAATTTATTTAAAAGTGATTTCTGGAAGGCAAACGAGCGTGGTCATTAACCGGGGCAAACATTTTTCCGTCGTCTGCAGGAGCGGCACCGCTAGCAGATAGATACAGTTTAAAGCGCGGCCAAGGGGGGTGATCGATCGTGAAAGGAACCAATCCCGTGGAAACGAGAAGAGCGAACCTTGGTACGGGACGACCGTTTGTGCTCCTCCGTTCGAACGTAATTTCGATCTATATACCGTAAAAACGTATATAATGTAATCAACGGAGAATCGAGTTCCTTTAAAGTCGGCAAACCGCGACGCATCGACCACGCCACGCTGCCTTCCGCCATTGTTACGGCGTGGTATCTATGGAATATCGCAAGTTGCATTCACTACCTTGCGAGAATACAAATTATTTATACACCAGGGAATTCTTTCATGCAAAAACAATGCTTCGAATATTTTATTTTTGACACGTTGAATGCTACGCTAATTTTACGTGACTTGCCCCATAGCACCAACATGAATTTACGGCTCGTCGTAATATAAGCTAATCATATTTAACATGTTATATATATATATATAAATAAAACTATTTTTAGGTATTCTATCGTTGCATTAATTTTTTCACACTATTGTAGTAACGATAATAATATTGAACAATTTTTAAATACTGAAATTTACTCGAAATATGAATTTCTAGTAATCTTGGCTTCGTCGATCACCGATGATCCCTATGGTGTTCAAGGTGTTAACCATTTAACAGTTTATTCTGTGACAGTCACGGACAGTCGAGTATCGAACAGTTTAGATCGACAGAGACTTTTAGGGAAAAAGTTTGGAAGTAACGAAATATTATTTTTCGATTCGTGAGCAAACTTGTTCCTAAATTATACCATATTAACATATTCAAGAAATTTACGCACATATTTTTTTTTTTGCATCTTTAATACTCATTTTTAGTTCTTCCGAACGACGACACAGAAAGACCATTTCACACGGCAACCATTTTGAATATGTTTGTATTTGCCAGTGACAAAAACGATACTACAAAATTTTAGGGCAACTCGTATCGAAGGAAACTGTAAATGTTTATGTTAACACGATCTCTATCTCATTGGATATGAAGTTTCTCCTGCATTCATCGTCTGTTTGCATCCGCGTCGTATGCAAAATGAGGACTTCCGGTAGGCGCAGTAGAAACGCCAGCAATAGGTTCGGTCAGGCGAGTGAAAAGGCGAAGCAGAGGGAATGGATGTAGAAGTTCGGAATTCCGCGAGCCTGGTCGCATACTTGTTCCTAAGTTATACTCTCATAAACTCACAGGGACGTGGCTACGCGTCTCACCGTGTTGTATCTGTTCCCGTATACGCGGCCTTTTATATCAATTGCGCCGTTTCCGCTTCGCGAGGATTAGCGGGCGGAAACGGCGTGGAGGAAAAGTATGGCCAGCCACGTATTATGCTCGGCCGGCTGGAATTAGCATACTGACGGCTCGCGAAAGCCATTCGTATCCGTTAGAGTTTATGTCTGCTAGCCTCTTCCTCGGTACTCTTAAGCGTAACGTATATAACATGGTTTTAAGGGAAACTCATGGGGTTCTTCTGTGGCTGCAGGTAGTTATGAGCACTGGGTGGATTTAAGTTCGCGAGCTTTTCCTTTCTTTCTCTTTCGGCTTCGGTTTCAAACGAAGCTTTAATCGCGATGGCGATGATGTTGAGCAGAAGAAATTTCTAGTCGGAGTTTCTTTTTATTCTGATAGGAATTTGTTTGATCACTTTTGTGGGATTTTAAGTTCAATTCTAGTGTCGTTAATTTTGATTAGGAGAAGTTTGTGCTCGGATAGATTTTTTATTGTGATAATAGTTTGGTCTCTATTGTAGAAGAAACTTGTAGTCGGAATTTCTTTTTATTCTGATAGGAATTTGTTTGATCACTTTTGTGGGATTTTAAGTTCAATTCTAGTATCAAATTTATAAAGTATCAAATTAAAAAGGAACAAAATTTATCATCTTTGACACATCAAATTAAGAAAACTGTTAAAATCCTTTCACTCTTACTTGATACCTCCTATATTTTAGATGATGATTTAAATGTGTTTCTCACACTTCGTCATACATCTGTAACGTGCAGGTATATCTATTACAAAACATACGTGACGCAAAGTAACTTTTCAATTTATCATTTTATACAATAAAAAGAAAGAACAAATTTCAAGAAATCCATTACAATTCAGATCTCTTCTTCGAGTACGCGTTTTCATTTAAAGCAGAAAAAAGTTTGAAAGCGTTCAAACATCGTCAAATAGTCTCCAACTACTTTTATACCTTCAACCATCTTCAACAATTACAAAATACGTATAAAAAAATCTATTATCTACTCTAACCGTTCGATAATTCCACACTGCAGCTACAAAATGAAGAATAACATCATTTTCAAACATCCTCAAACAAATTGTACGTGAAAAAAATTTGAACAACTCCCAAGTGACTATATTCATCGGCGATTCTCGATTCGCGATATTCAGGATTATTAAACGACATCAGAGGAAAGAAGGTCGGTATCGATCAGTCGAGGCGTAAAAATTGAAGCGTCTCTCGTGTCCCTTCAGCCTGGTGCACGCTTTCGCTCGCGTAACCGCGAGTACGTTTTAATGCGTTTCACAGAGAGAAAGGAGGAAGGTGGGGAGGAAAGGGAACTCGTTTTTTCCCGCGGATTCTCTCATCCAAGAGGGAAACGGTACGACGACACTTGTTTTACATGCAAAATGCCCTCTGAAAAAAAAAAAAAGGAAAAAGAAGAAAAGCGGACGTTCGTTGTGGCGGGTTCAGCGGACGATATAAAAACGTCCTCGAAAGCGACAAAGCGCCATTTGCGATGCGTTCAATCCGTGTATTGTATCGTTATCAGTCGTTTTTTCCTCCTTTCTTCACCAGATTAAGGGGAAAACGTAAACGTTGCGCGAATATTAATGACACAGCGTCGGCTTAAGCGCGTGATTTATACCGGTGTATTTCTGCGTTGATGAGCTTGAATGCGTCAAAGTTGTTGTAAAAAACCGCAACACGGACGCGTTGGAACTTTAAATTTCTAATATTTAACGGAGAATTTAAGAAAAATTAGAGACTCAAACTGTACCCTTTTTGTCATTCTGAACATTTTCGTGAATTGTAAAATATTAGATCGTGCAATATGAAATTTAAAAATTTAAAACACTCTCGTTACGATTTTTTAGCGTACGATTCCTTACTTCTAACATCAGGGAAAATAACATAGACGTCAATTAACCAATTTGCTGTTTACTCGTCATGAAGAAATGACAATATTTTGTGTTACGACGAGTATATTCGTCATGCGTAAAAAGTAGTTACAATTTGCTGTTCAAATTGCAATTTTAGTGAGAACTAAAATATATTCGCAAATTTTAAGGTGTTTTGAATATTTGAAGGTCAAAAAATATATAAATAATTATTATGAAAAAGCTGTATATAGTGTGAACAAAGTAGTTGTTCTTTCTTTTGTAAATGTATTGTTTTCTTTTGATTAGATTAAAATTATTATTGGAAAAATTATAATTTTTACCCCGCATCAAATTGAACAACTTTATCTCAAACAAATCTCTCTTCACACACCTTTCACCTCAAGACAGTTAGCAAAAAGCCGTGTCAGTAATAAAAATAAAAAATAAAACAGTCATTTCGTTGCAACTTAAAAAAATATATAAATAATTATTATGAAAAAGCTGTATATAGTGTGAACAAAGTAGTTGTTCTTTCTTTTGTAAATGTATTGTTTTCTTTTGATTAGATTAAAATTATTATTGGAAAAATTATAATTTTTACCCCGCATCAAATTGAACAACTTTATCTCAAACAAATCTCTCTTCACACACCTTTCACCTCAAGACAGTTAGCAAAAAGCCGTGTCAGTAATAAAAATAAAAAATAAAACAGTCATTTCGTTGCAACTTAAAAAAATATATAAATAATTATTATGAAAAAGCTGTATATAGTGTGAACAAAGTAGTTGTTCTTTCTTTTGTAAATGTATTGTTTTCTTTTGATTAGATTAAAATTATTATTGGAAAAATTATAATTTTTACCCCGCATCAAATTGAACAACTTTATCTCAAACAAATCTCTCTTCACACACCTTTCACCTCAAGACAGTTAGCAAAAAGCCGTGTCAGTAATAAAAATAAAAAATAAAACAGTCATTTCGTTGCAACTTCATTTTATATATTATAACAGCCACACATATTCTGTGTTCGACGAGTATACTCGTCATCGTTTACTTTTCGTTTTACACGTTTCAGGTACCCACTTTCGGTCGCAACAGCTACCTGCTTAAAAAGTGAGACACCGCAGTGTAAAATTCCCACCATTGACAGAATGTTCCAGAAGGAGTTGTCTTCAGAAGGATCGCGAACGAAGGATAATCCATCTTTACCCTCGAAAATCCTGTTCCACTTCAATTTTCCTCAACTTCTCTCTCTATGCAAGAACCATTCGATCTACAGGAGTGATTTTTTTCTTCCTCTCCGTCATTTCCCGCGACAGTGGATGCTCAGTTTTCCCGCGAAGTCACTCGGTCGAGACGGTTAGGAAATTATTGGCACGGTCTGGAGTTGACTGGATGTTAATTACTCTATCACTCCAGCGAACCTCCTCTCCCCCATCGTGCCTCCTCGTTTTCGTCCTGATGGCAACTCAGAAGCGTCCCTCTCGACCTCTCCTCGTAATTATGACAGGCTCACCTCATAATAAGGTAATTTAAACGCATGACTTAGAAGGGAAAGAGGGAGAGAGGAAGGATATTGGGCCGAGAGGTTCCTCACCAGGTAGTTTCGTCTGTTTTCTGGCTAGGCTTTAAGTTCACTCTCTTTGCGAGACATAATCGTTACGATAGAAGTCCTGACTTTAAGTCGCTCGTTCGACGAAGGAATTTCTACCACAGTCTATGTGTCTGGCCCCTCTCGACACGGTTTAAAAACTGGAGGGATTTCGTTCTACTTCGTCTTTGTCTCAACCGTCTCTTCCTCTTCCTTGTGTCTGGTTCGTTCTTTTTCTTCTTTTTTTTTTTTCTTTTCTGGTTCATCCCTTTTGTTTGACGAACGAGCACTTGGAGATGGCCTGGATCGATTCCTTCCCTCCTTCACCCTCTTTCTACCCACGGCTTGGTGTCGAATACGAAGCGGCGAGAGAACGCTGGTTTCTCGTGATGAGGGTAATTCGTTTTGCGGTCAGAATGTGTGTCGCGACAGTTTGTCTGCGTTTGGACGCTGTTCGAGATGAGACAGGTTTAAAGATATGCTGCTATCAATCTTTTTCACCTGATTTTTCTGTGTGCAGGTACAGTTTAACACTTTGACTACCATGTTACACGAGTTTGGGAAACGTGAAAGATTCTAAATAGGCCACGTCGTTCGTATAAGGGTGACAATTATATTGCTTAATCACGAATGATTTAAACGGGACATTGAAAGAACAGTTAACAGGATATAACAAGATTAATAAGTTATTATAAGGAAACTGTAATAATATAATTAGAAATAGTTCTGTTCAAAAAATTATCTTGAACTCAATCAACTTCGAAAAATTAGAGACTCAAACTGTACCCTTTTTGTTATTCTTCACATTTTCGTGAACTGTAAAATATTAGATCAGTGTAATATGAGATTTAAAAATTTTAAATTCCCTGGTTAGGATTTTTTAACGTACGATTTCTTACTTCCAACGTCGGCAAAAATAACGTAGACGTTAATTAACTAGTAGCTGTTTCTAACGAGTATACTCGTCATGAAGAAATTTTAGTGAAAACTAAGATATGTTCGTAAATTTTAAGATGTTTTGAATATTTGAAGGCCAAGACGAAATAAAACGAACAAATAGAAAAATATCAATAATAATTATGGAAAAACGAGATGCCAGAAAGGATAAATTTTAGTGTGTGGACAAAAGTCATTGGATCACAAGTTTGTTCAGACATTGTTGATAAAATAAATTAAGAAAGAAAACATTTACAATCAGTTGTCCATTTTTTTTGTTTGTTTGTTTAATCAAAGCTTCTATTTTCAATTATTGATAAAATAACCAGAGCATTAAGGGCTAAAATAAGGTGCTTATTTAGAATTTTTTGTCCTTAACGCAGACAGTGGACTGAAAATTTTCTCTTACGATTCTGACCAAAATTTCAGGTCCTCGAGCGCCCTTATTTCTCTCAATTTAGACGTTCCAACCCCCGAAACATGTTTACTCTAGCTTCTGACGACTTTTACGACCGCGGACAACACGAATTTTTCACCCGCGAACTGAACTTGCGACACGACGGTAAATCACGCGGAAAAAAAAGTGTTCCTCTCTCTTGCACAAAGAGCGAAAACAGAAAAGAGAGAGGAAAAAAAAGAGAGAAACGCCATCGCGACGAAATAGAAAAAGCTCCGCGTTTCCACTAGGCCGTGATCAATCCGTTTAGAAAATCGGCCAGTGATCCGCGGGGTTTGAATTGCTGTTCCGTAACGTGGCGGCAGAATTACAATCAATTGCTTGTCCATTGTTGCCGGTTAATGCGGCGAATCGCCTCGAATTACTTCGTAGAAACGAAATCGATTCGACAAACAGCAGCCTCGATCGACTGCGCTGAAAACGTGACTCTTCCATCCATTCTCCTATCACCTCTCCTCCTCTTCTACCCGCTTCTATCACCCTCCTATTCACCGATCGTAGAAACGTCGAATAGTTCGTTGTGTTTTACAAACAATCGAGTTTCGCGATATTTATTCGCCTTCGTGCGATCGCGCGAAACTTTTTTCTACGAGATAATCAGAGGAACCTAGGTTGAAGGTTCACGTGACCTCGACTCGTACGGTTCTCGAAGTTCCTCTTTAAACGGTTGCACGGACGAAAAAGGAAGGACGAGTGGCAAAAGGAAAGAAGGAAAAAGGGCACGGGAGAAAGTGGTACGGGGACACTGGCTGTTATCTGGCAGAAGTGCATTAGCTTTTGTTTGTCGCCGAGGGAAAAGGACCGGAACTGAATCTCGTGTGTCGTGAATGGGCTTCTTCTTATTCCTTCTCGTACAGAGCCGGCACTTTTACACGAACCGCGACCGTCTGTTGCTCTCCAAAGGCCCCGAGGTGTATCCAGATAACTCTACCCCGCCAATCCAGGCGATTCGTTCGCCTCCTAATTTCGAGAGAGAAGTTTAACGAAGGACGCCTGGTTAGATTTAACACTAGATATATCACACGGTCGAAATGACCGGTTTAAACAATTGCTCGTAAAATTTCTATTTTAAATTAAATTTGAAATTTCTTTTGTAAAATTATGAAAATTCTTGTTTATGTGTATTCGACAATTATTGAAAACGATTTCATTTAGTGATACCATTTTTGCTGATATGTACATACATATGTAGTACATCTACATATATTAACCGGACAAAATGATTTGGCAGCTCAATATGAGAAGTAAAATGATTAACATTTCAGCGAAAAATTGGTGAAATTGTTGTTTAGATATTTCTAGAATATTGAAATTATTAATATTCTGAATTTTCTGATGAATTATGCTCATATAATCAGGTTAACAAACGAGCATCACGCAAAATGAGAACAGACCCTTCCTCTCTCTCTCTCTCTCTCTCTCTCTCTCTTTTTACTCTAGAAAAACCACACCAAACAGTGACTTTCTTTGGGTGCAGTTTTCACTGCGCCAATCGTAATCATGGTGGTCATTTATACGATATTGTATTTCTTGTATAATGCCATTGAATGTACTTTAATGTAAAATAGCAAGTATTACACTATCTTTCGTATTTTTTGCTTTATTTCAATTTAAAGTTCTATCGCTCTTATTGGAAAACCCTGAATCTATCGAAGAAAAAAGGATTCGTTAAAATTAGAAGGGAGTTAATATTTTCTTACAATTGTTTTTTTTAATTCTACCTCATTATTGTTTCAACATAGTATAAGATTTCATTCAAAATTGTTTATTTTATTTCACAAAATATTCGAAGACCTTTATAAGATTCTTGTATATGATAAAATAGCTTTCTATTCATAGTATTCATTCAAATATTAAAATTGATTCAAGAAAAAAATTATTTCCTGGCTTATAAATTGTAATCATACGTGTCTGCAGAGTTCTATTTTATTTTTATAATATGTCGCATTAAATCACATTCGAAATTTTTAATTGTACTATGCAAAATATTTCAAAACACTTTTTTCATGACATTCTATATACATTCTCAACAATGAATCACCGGAAACTGGCCACTTTTCGATATGATCTTTATTGTGATAGCATTCCTACAAGATCTTGCAATAACACAGTAATTAGTTCCATTTTCTAAATGTATTCTGAATTTATTGTTAATCTAAATATACGAAGTGTCCGGAGACTTGTGGATATTTTTTGTTTTAAATTCAAACAACGATCAGAGCTATACAATTCCTTAAAAATACTTCTCCCCCTGAACCGTGAACAGGGATAACAATACATTTGACGGAATACCCGTGAAATAAAGCTCCGGGTAATCGACGCTTTCATAAAACATATTTAAACGGCATTCCGATTGCGCGTCGCGTGTGCAAAATAAATTTACGGTCGGCGCGAATAAAAATATACGTCGTGTCGAAATTTATCGCGATATTTATCGGGCTATTTCACGAGCATTGCAAACAGCTCCGTGGACTCTGTGTACACGGTGTTTCGAAACGACGGAACAATTGCGCGAACGGTTTATGATGAAACATAGTTTTGTCGGGAAAACGTTCACGGCTGTTTAAAAACGTTATACAAGCTGCCGTGTTTCTTTAACGTGGATCTGTTTACGTGTAGATTAAAAAAAAAAAAAAAATCATCGGAAATATAACAGAGAAAAGAGGAACAAACTTTTCTCCGTCGAAAACTTTTATTTATTTACCGCTCCTTTTTATTTCAATTTTTTTCTTTTCTCACACAGGAAGAAGATAATAAAATCTTTTCATCTTCTCCGATTTATCGAACAGATTTTCCTGTATGTTTCTTAATAAAGCAAAAATGAAAGATAGAGGGAATTAAGCTCGACGAGAGTACTTTGCCAATGAAAAATTTGTATTCGGAGACACCCTGTACACCGATCAGCCAATATACCGTTAAAATTAGTAGCCGCGATAGCTCTCGACTATTGTCGAATCTTCTCCACCCATGAAGATTATAATTTCATATAAATCACACACTCAACACACCTACGAAGCGCCAATAAAAACAAACCAAAGAAAAAAAAATAGAAAGATACAATCCGTGCAAGAATAACAGTCGAAAAACAGTACGCAACAATTACCCCTGGGAAATGGTGATACATAACCACAAAAGAGCCATCGGAAACGATCGACCGTCAAAGGCGACAGACAGAATTAAAAACCAACCGTCAAACGCTTGTTCAACCATCCCTCCCCTTTCAATTAACCTGAAAAATATTAAAAACAAAACACGGAGGAAAAAAATAGAAACATATCCGCAGAAAAAGGAATAAAGATACAATTCCCATCGATGTACCATATGTCCCGCTATTAACGCGAATTTTCATTAGCCCGCCACGCGGCTGAAAAACCGATTTCCCGTTAAACGTTGTACAAACTATATGATCGTTGCCCTCTCCATCGACGTACAACCGTTACGATATTGATGTCTCTTGTTTTTCCGTATTAACGTCCACACATTTACACACTTCCCTCGTCGCGCTTCTGGGGCATCGTGGACGTGGACATGATGCACACACTCGCGCGCATAAAATTACATCGGTAGGTAAAAGGTTAATGCGGAATCAGCGTCGCGTGCAGCACGATAAATTAACAGTACGTGAAACAGAGTCAGCCGATACAACCCGATCGCAAACTAATATCGCTGGGGTATTATTTACAAGCAACCTGGCCCGGGTGTAGTAGCACCAGCGTCAATCGACGAGGCAGCTTTAAACTCGCCTGTTTGCCGAGCGTGACACAGGCTTATGCCAACAGGAAACGAGCTCCTGTCCCACTTTTCATTCGTCAGGATCGATCGTGTCGTCGTTAAGTGCGTATTACGAGGTTGATTAATTTTACGCCTTGATACATGCATACGTGTTGTCGCGAAGCGAACTTTTGCACCTATCGTAAGGGAACTTTATCGTGGTAGTAATAAATATACAAGGAACCAGTACTTTGTAATTTTAGTACGATATAGCGTGGTCGTAAAATTAGTCAGGCGTCAAAATGAACATGTTTTAGCTCCCAGGACAGCTAAATTGATAGAAATACGAGCAGATAAGGACTTGAAACTATAGTCAGGGCCGTATGAAGAATTCTTCGAACCAACGTCAATGTATCTTGTATAATGCATGAAAGAAAAAATGTATACTCATGTAACAAAGGTCTCACCGAGGTCTTTGTCAGCTTAATACATTGCCTATCGCGTGTATTTTTCTCGAGCTACGTTTAGATAGCTAAAAAAAATATTAGATTTGTCAATATACAACGTATCTGATAATGTTAACGAGAATTATCATTCTGACACTTTTGCGACTTTATTGAGGCTGGTATGACAGATATTTCACAATTGCAAACGTTATATTAAAGCAGAATAACTTTCTTAAAGTTGGAACAAACAAACTTGAGATTTTTTTCTTGAGAAATTAAAGAAATGGCGTGCCAAATGACGAGTAAAGAAATTTTAGAAAGTAGAAAGTGGTAAAAATGTCATTTTCATAACCCTTTTATCTGAGCCTGTAATAAGATATTTTCAATTTTTGAATTAAAAAAATTTTTAAATTGTACATGTGTTAACAATGCACAACTGCAAGTTGTTTTCTGCAAAAATTTCTGAATGGCCCTTATGGAGAGTAATAAAGTTCCTGAAGAGCCTGTTAAAATTTATAGTGATTCTAGGAATTCTTCGAAGTATTACAAGAAAATCTCCAGAAATTTTAAAGTTTATCTGTACTTCGGAAGATTTTTGCATATTTCTATGGAGACTTCTGAAGTTTATAAATGGCCAAAAAACCTCTGGAAGCTATACAGGCCCAAGGACTTGAACTTCACAACGATCCTAAGAATTGTTTATAATATACAAAGTTCTTACGAAGTCTTGAGCAATTTTGTTGCTCATTTCGACCTTTGAAGATCCCCGTGCAACCTGTGAGAGCTTAGAGAAAGCCCTGAAAGCTACAAAATCGCAATGAATCTCTGTAGCATACAGAGTTCACGAAGTATTCGAAATCCCCAAGAAGAGAAACCACTAATAACACAGTATTAATCAAACGAATCTCGTCTGACGAATTTCCTCCGCTTCCACTTCACGATATCTGGCTACATTTTCAATTTATCAACCACATCTTCAGAACGTCTATCTCCACTTCCCTTCTGGTACCAATCCCCATGCAATTCTTGACGTTGCAAGTGATTCCCCTAATTGATCCACTGAAAGTGCACGCGGTGGATTTAATAAGCGACGGAATATTTGATATTTAATATGAAAATAAAAATAAAATAAAAGAAAATCCCAAGAGTAACGGAGACGGACGTTTGATCGTGGTTCGTTACACGACGATCCATCGACGTGGCTTCTCGAAGAGCGAGCTTTTCCACCGAGACTCGCAATTGCCAATTACAGATGGCGCCGCCCCCCATTCCTACCCCTCACCTTTAGGCTGAATCAGTGGTTTGAACATGGTAAAGCTGCCCCTTGGAATATACATCGGAAAGTCAGTCACCATGAGCCGCCATGAGAGTTTCACAGCGTTCCTTATTGCGAAACCCTTTGGCGTTTACAATACCGACTTATTTTCCCTGAATACTTCCGCTTGATCGCCGTTTAATCGAATTGCTCTCGGTTGTAATATTTTTTATTAACTATATTTCTTAAATAAAAGGATTTAATAGGAACTGTCGACAATTGTAATTACGAGCTTGGTGAATGAATGATTCCTTTGCGATACGATATTGATAATTTCTTTCAATCGTGTAAGGATTGCTCATGTATAGAAGAGAAAGAGATTGAGTGGGTGAGTGAGTAAGCAAAAGAACGAGTATTGAGTGAGTGGGTGAGTGAATGAACGAATAAATAGGCGAATAAGAAAATAAGTAAGTGGCTGAATGAATAAGTGAGTAGATGATTAAATGAGTAAATGAGTGAGTGAGTAAATAAAAGGATGAGTCGTGAGTAAGTAGGTGTGAAAATGACGAAGTGAGTGAATGAACGAGTAAATAGGTGAGTAAATAAATAAATAACTGAATGAGTAAATGTGTGAACGAATAAGTGAGTAGATAATTAAACAAGGGAATGAGTGAGTGAGTAAGTAAGTAAAAGGATCAGTAGTGAGTAAGTGGGTGTGTAAATGAGTGGGTGAGGGAATGAACGAATAAACAGGTGAGTAAATAAAGAAATAACTGAATGAGTAAATGTGTGAACGCATAAGTGAGTAGATAATTAAACAAGGGAATGAGTGAGTAAGTAAGTAAGTAAAAGGATGAGTTGTGAGTAAGTGGGTATGTAAATGAGTGGGTGAGTAAATGAGCGAGTAAATAGGTGAGTAAATAAATAAGCAAGTTGCTGAATGAATAAGTGAATGAATGAGTGAATAGATGAGTAAATGAGTGAATGAATGAGTAAATAAGTCAGTGAGAGAATGAATGAATAAGTGAGTACGTGAGTGAGTAAATAATTGAACGAGTGACAGAGAGAGATACAAAGAGAAGAAAACCTGATGAACACGCTAGTAGAGCTTAGAAAACTTTTACCCTAAATCATAAATTGTACGTATATGTTTATAGAGATTACAGAGAAAATACTATTTAGTAAGTAACCAGAATAGAATGCCACAACTCCTCCGGTGGTTGTTGCACCGATTCGTCGCAGCCTGCAGTCTTACTGACAATAAAGAAAGAAGAAACAACGTGGAAGTGGGATAGACTCGAGAGAAAAGTCGTAACCGCTTCGGTTTCACGGCAGCTCGTTCTAGCATACTCTTCTTCATCCTCCGTGTAGCTTTTCAGTCACGATCTTCCTCCTCGAAGAATGTTTCTTTTCTTTTCTTTTTTTTTCTTCTTTTAAAGATCGTACTCCTGGGATGCTATTTTTACTATTTATTGTGACACGAAGTCGCGACTGCAACGTCGTCGATAACGACGCCCCTTCAACGTTCTCCTTCTCTCTCCGGAGACGTCGCTGCGTTTTCCTGCATCCGCGACTGTTATTCTTCCCTCGACGAACATGATTTTGGAAAATCTCGAACGAATTTTAAACTCAACGACGATTTCAAATTGGAAATCACAGATCGTTCATCAACTTCTTTTACACAATTTTCGCATGAAAAATTCTCCAGATGACGTAGTAGAATATTTTTTTAAGAATTACTAAGTTTGAATGAATGTTTAGTCTGATACCTGATAAGATTTGAAATTATCTTACAAAATATTGAATACATATTTATCCAATGTTAAAAAGAAATTGAATCTCTTTTTCATATTTAAACATACATACAATATTTATTCTAGACTCAGAAAGAAATATTTTCGAATATTTCTAAAATGTTTATTTTTAGTCAAGGAAAAATATTGATTTCCTAATATAACCTAAATACTTATTAATAGTATTAGAAACAAAATATCTTTTTCTAAGTAGAATATAAATATTCATTTAATATTAGAAAAAAGATATTTCTTTCAAATGTACAAAAAATATTTATATTAGATATGAAATATTTTTTCCTTTTATTTTTTTAGTTTCTCTCTTCTCTCTTTTTTTCTATTTTAAATTTATCTCAAATACTTTTTTAATGAATTATTTTATTTAAGAATGTACAATACAGAAAAATTCATATGATAAATCCTTCTGCTTAATTTTAGCTAGGAAAACAATTCTTTCTTAAGCGTTTTATCTCATAAAGCAAACGCTCAACATACTTGTTCCTGATTCTCGATACGCTCGCCAAGAATTTCAATATGGAGATTCTACGTAATATGGAACAAAAGTCTCCGAAATCAGATTGCAGAAAAGCTTAATTACACAATAGTGTAATTTACAATGTTAAATTTTGTTTAACAAAATTTCAATAAATATCCAAATCCAAATGTTTCTCAATCACATGTGAAACTTTATCATACTCTGGCTAGTTACAAACGTTCGCACAAAATTTTCCATTATTTCTACAGGAAGTTTGCAGAAAAAGGAAGTTCGAATTCAGAAGATTCTTAAGGACGTGCATGTTACTGTTTCGAAGAAGTATTTACGATCGCAAAGAATGATCCGCGAGGAACCTTAACGGCCAATGACTCGACTGTAGTCGATCGATTCCACGTGGCGAACTTTCATTGCAAAAGTCTGATCGCGTAAAAGCTCTTTTACGAGCAGTTTAATACTACGAGCCCCTTTCGATCTTCTTTCCCTTTGCCGGTTGTAACACGCAGACGATCGCAAACTTGAATCACGCTCTCACAGTTCGCCTAAAGGACCAGTAAATTTCACCGACGCGAGCGCGCGAAGATTTAAACAACGATTCATCGGTATCGTTGAGTTTCGTTTACCTTAACGCCATCTTCCACGTAAATGGCGGTGCTATCGGATGTCCGACGATGTGAATGCAGATTTATGAATTATCCTTGCTGAAGAAGAGGTTTGAAAATCCTCGTGGTTCGAAAGTTTCTGGTAATTTTAGAATTTTGGGAAATGTTTTTATTCTATATCCTTCGTATTCAATATTATCGTTGAAATTAATTTGAGACATGTCGAAGAAGGCTAGATTTTTAAGATTGCAAAGTGTTTCAAACTTTTCGCGATTTTTAAATTTGTAAAATTCATAGATTTCGCGTGAGTTGCGAAATTCAATAATTTTCAATCGCATCCTGAAAAAATATAGTTAAAATAATCAAGCTCGAACAAATAGTTTGCAAACTTCTAGTGATACATTTTCCATATTTTTGTGAAGCAACTTTTTCGATGCTAAATTTACCGATTTCTAAGTAAAAAAACAAAATTGCTAAATTTCCTAAATTTCTAAGTAACCATATGACATCCTCCAAATTTCCAATCTGTATTTTTCAAAGTCCAAGACATCTTCTGTCCAAATAATACCCCTTAAATTTGCAAAAAAAAAAAAAAAACAAGTAGAGAAAGAAATGCTGCAAATTTCCGTCTACATGTATTCCCGAAGAAGCTTTCAGAATTCTCGACAAACACAGACTTCCCGAGCGATCCCTCCCCCTTCGCGAATTCCAATCCCTTATTAATCACCGCGGCCAGACCCCCGTATCCCGTACAATTGCAAAACATTTCCAAAGTTACGAAGCTTCGATCCAAAGCGTTGCATTCTCCCGCCGTTAGCCGGGGCCAAACTTCCGCCAACGTTCACCCGGCCAAAGAAGTAGGAACAAGAGGGTCGAAACAACGTGGGCAGGGAGAAAGGGATAAGTCGCGTGGCAGTTTCTTGGCCTCGGGCTCGAATTTCGCGGCGATAAAATAAATCCACGAACGGTCTTCCGTGAGTGAGTGCCGGAAACGGAACCGTGCCTACGATCTCCTCTCTTTTCCCCTCCTCTATCCTCTAAATATCGTCTTAATCTGAAAACCTCTCTTTCTCTCTTCCTCTTTCTCATTTTCTCTCTCTCTCTCTCTCTCTCTCTCTTTACCCTCTTAATTCCGACGCGCGTAAGCTTCCAGTCGGCCCTGACAAATCGCCCAGCCACGGATTATCCGCACTACGAAAAACTAATTAAACCGGAATACCTAGGCCGCCACGAAACTCGTCCCGTAGAAATATTCACGTTGGTTAGGCTGTTAAACGTTGCAACCGTTTCTTCGTGTCGTCTTACGTAAGGGAACGAGACTACGAGTTGTATAGAAAACTATGGAGAAAGAGAGGCAGGATTTCGGTTCCTCGTCGAGTATGCGACAAAAAGGGAAAGAGTGTAAATTTATCTGTCTTTCTCTAATTATTTAAAAAATTAACGAGACACTCTGTATGAGAGTACAGTTCTTCTGTATCAATTTTATTCCTCAAATTTCCTATTTATCATCGACTTCGCGGTTTTGTATGAAAGAAATTTCAGAGAAGAGAATCAATGTACATGCTTTAAAATAAAATAACTTTTTTTAGATTGTATCAAACTGGCTGAGTTCTTATGAGAAGTTAGAAGAATCAGTTCATCAGATGATATGCAAAAAATATTTTGAAAAAATTATAATTAGTCGAAATTGCATGGAATACGATAGAGTTCTCTGTTTAGAACTCTTTTATCCGAGCTTGTAATGAAAATTTACAAAATACAATTTGTAGATTTATCTTCGCTATATATATATGTACATGCTGAAAATTTCATCGAAATTGGTTGCATCAGCAGGAGCAAGAGATAAATTTTGAAATATGTAGGAATCTTTCCACAGATAAAATTAAGTGCAAAATAAAATTGAATCTATTTATCTGATTACCTGTTTATCTATTTATCCGATTGTCTGGAGAGGCCTTCGTTCTCTAGTAGTTGCAAAAAGCGAAATCGCTCCGCTTCTATCCCGCCTATCTAAATAGTTGCTCGACTCCATAAATTTGCCTGGTTAATGCCAACTCGCGCTACTTGTCCCTGTTCCTTCTGTTCCGCGAGAGGAGGGAGAGATAGTTGTACGAGCCACGATGGGATTCAGGGTATCAAAGGGACAGGTAAGGTAGAACGAGAATGAAATGCAAAGGGCTGTTGTATGCGAGAAGGGTTCAAGCGAACTACGTGGCCGACGACTTCTTCGTGGCTGGATTAGCTCTCTTAATCTCAGAGACCTTCAAGCTTGCAGTGGTTTTAGGGTTTAATGGATTGGTTTTCGGTGTTAACTCTGGATATATTTGATTATTCGTATATACGTGTTAGGTTAGTCTTTTGCCTTGATTGTTGCATGTAATTTCTAACCGAAACCAAAAATTAAAAAAATTAATTCCCGATCAGTCCCTGAATTGTTAAATTAGTATCGTATTTAAAGCTGTGATGCAAATGGGTTAACAACGATATATAATAAAGGGTTAATAAAGGAAAACAAAAAGAGAGAGAGAGAGAGAAAGTTGTGCAGTATGGGATTTCAAAGCTGTGGAATTTGCAAATTGAAAGTAATAAGATGATAAGATTTAGAGAAGCATAGGAAAGTTCAGCGTCGACTTTATACTTGAAACGGTGGGGGAAAGGAAGAAAGCGAGGGCGGTTCTGACACTAATAGGAGTGTCACGAACAGGCCGAACCTATAATCCGTTCGCGCTAATTTCAGAGAATACCGTGGACGGTGAATTTTCTTTTTTTTTTTTACGAGTTTGTCCGTTTCTCGGCCGCTTTTCCCTCGAAACTTCGATATTTTCGTTCGCGATTTGCAGAGGAAAGTTCGTTCATTTTACGTCGACGACGAATAAAATTCATTTCAGGTCTCAATATGGAGCTTTTATCGAGCAAAATACTCCGTTTTTATCAATTTTTTCTAATTACCCACCTTTGAGACGATAAATGATCAAACGTAATATCTATATTTCTCCGTTTATTTTACACGCTCGCGCTTTGGAGTTCGTTGCCTGTGATTCCATAAATATCGACTTTATCGAAAATTGTCGCGGATAGAAACGGCACGATCCGCGGAGGAGTGCGGAATACACGAATCTTCGTTTATATCTCGTTTCGAAGACTCGACGTTTGCTGTGTGAAATCCCCCGACGTTGAACATAAAGTGTAAAATGTGTTGAAACGAATTTAACCATGTTCTATAGTATTACTTCGCAATTTCAAGATAACTCAATCTCTCTAACCAATTGTATTGTAAAATATAACATCGTCATTTTTATCGAATTATCAAATTTAATATCTTTTGTAGTATTTCTTCGGATTTTCAGCATTGCACGTTTCATCGGTGATTTTGTCGAATCGGGATTAACTTTGGTAAATCTTCGAAAATTAGTGAGATCGAGTCATTTCTAATTCCTCTTTTATAATTTTTGCAAACTTTCAAATTTGCAAATCTTGGTATCCCAGAAGTGATCGAAATCGAGGCAAAATTCCTAATTTCGGAAATTATTAAAATCGAGTCGCAATTTTTCATTTCTTTTCCATTGTTTTTGCAAAATTTCGAATTTTCAAATCTTGATACTTCAGAAATGATCGAAATCGGGACAAAATTCCTAATTTCAGAAATTATTGAAATCGAGTCGCAATTTCTAATTTCTCTTCTATCGTTTTTGCAAAATTCCGAATTTGCAAATCTTGGTATTTCAAAAGTGATCGAAATCGAATTAACATTTCTAATTCCTCTGCTATGGTTGTTTCAGACGTTCAATATCGAAGGTTTTATCGGTATTTCCATGGGATCGAAATAAACTCACGAATCTTAATATTTAAAAAATTGCTAAAATTGATTCAAAGTTCCTTAATTCTTTTCTACTATCTTTTCGAACTTCTCGCCAATAGTCGAATCGAGATTAATTTAAAAAATGATCGAAACCGATTTAAAAATCCTAATTCCTTTCTTACAATCTTTCCAAGTTTTCAATAGCGAACTTTTTACCACGAACCTTGATATTTGAAAAATTATCTAAATCCCTACATTCCTATCCAATTTCTAATAAGGAATCAAAATTAAAATTCGAAGAAAAAAATTTAAACAAACTAAAAAAATTGAAAATTAAAATTATCCTAATCTCCATATTTTTCACGATGCACAATGACAACATAATGTTAGAAAAGTTCAAAGAAGCGAACGCTTGAGTGTGCCATGTGCAGTCTTTAGCCGCGTTTCTCCCTCTTAGTGATGGTTTTGCCTCAAGGCTAAGAAAGGCCATTTTGCCAAAGAGATCCTCTTGACTAAGATTTTTCAAAAAAGACAGAATTGTATATATATACTAGCATTCGCTACGAATAGTCGAAAATATAAGCTTACACTCAATTTAACCGCTCACATTTATTTCTGAGTCGACCACTCATTATCGTTACCCTAATTTCCTTACAGTAACATTCGTCCATCGATCAAACACAAACCCTAAGATTTTCAAAACAGAATCCCCTATAATCAGCAACTGATAAATATTTACTCGTTTCGTCTCTCATCCGTAGAAAATTCGATGTCTCGAGAACCTAAGATAAAGGGGTCGAATGATCCAAGAGGAAGTTCGAAAGTGGGACAACGTCCAGAAGTCACAGAAGTCCTGTGCAAGTCATCCGCAACGATGGCCGGAGGTAGGGGATCTGGCCTGCGAAGGTCTGTAATCTCGAAAGTTTCGATCACGCTTGGGAAGAGGTTCTGGTTAATGAAACACGAAATAATTAGACCAGCGGCAACTTCCATCGCGCGGATCGATCGCTTGTAATTCCACAGCTACGTCCGTTCGTTTCCTCTTGGCCGCTCAGCGGCCCTTAAAGCGATTAAGATCCCCCCCTTTTCCCTCTCCCTTTGAACGCATAACGATAACCGGCCACCCTGGAGATAATTAAAAAAGTAATGGGTAATTCGAAACCCCGGCTCTCGTTGGACGAGCCTCGGCAACCGGAAATAACTATGCCAATCGATGCGCGTTGACAAACCCCGAGATTTCCTGGCGAAGTTACCATACCCGTGCTATTGATTTTCTTTAGAGTTAATTGTGGGTAAATTGAGGATTGAAAGAGTGTTCTTTTGCTTTCCATTCGATCATTTTCAGTTCATTTATTGGAACGATTAATTTTTGATTAAGTAGCTTTTTTTCTAATTGTAAAATAAGATTCTTTTCATCGGATTGTCCAGAAAATTTCTGCCAATTTTTAATACGTCTTAAGCGGGTGTTTTCTTGCCAAACTTTCACCATATAGTGGGCGATTTTTTGCAATTCGCGCGCAAAATTACTTCTGCATAAAATAGCTATAATTTTTAAACTATGGGTTATTTTTTTAATAAAACTGTCAGTTTCTTTTTAAAAAATAATGTCTTTATTCGCTTTAAATAACTTTTGTCCAACAAAATTATATCATCGAAGGTAAAGATTGAAAATTAAAAAAATAAAAACAGTTTCTGAAAAATCGAAAATTAAAAAAGAAATAAAAAATTTAAATAATGTCCTGTAGAACAGGTTCTTCAAAACTACTTAGACATTTTTAAGGTTTCACGGTAATAAAAACTAATGTAACATACACCGCAAGTGGAATATTACGATATGCTACTGCAACAATTACAACAATCTGTCGCCCGAAGAAATAAATAACTCTAACAAAACAAAAAAATATATAAGTCTCCCATGTAAACAGAATTCTTTTATTTTTATTGATATGCAATACGAAGATCTATCTTAAAAGTTGCTGTTTTTTGTTTTCATGAGACGTATTTGACAAAAACAATCGCTAAACGCATATGTGCACCCATAGTCCAGATCTATGGCTTTAGGTAGACGCATATATGCGTCCATAGCAGTCAAAGGGTTAAAATACTATAAACAAAAAGAGAAAAAGTAGGAAACACAGAATGTACAATATTTCATATTTTATTCATTCAAAATAACGCTGCTGCCATTTTTTTTTTTTTTTTATCTAGTTCCCCTTAAAATACGGAAATTCAAAACCCTGGGGGTTGGTTCTTCCATTGGCCTGTACACGAGGAATAATTAGCGCAGCCCTTTTTCGCCGCGCTCGTACGCGCTTCGTGTCACGAGCACTTAGCTTGCTCGAGCTCGAACGAGATTAATCTTGCTGGAGGGTTGAAGTGCAAAGGAAGAGGGGATGGATAGTCGTCCCTTTTTCCGTCGAGGTGGCGAGAAACTTGCTCCTTCCGGCTCCGTCCAATCACGTTCCGCTTTTTCTTCGGAACAGGCTGCTTCCTGAATTCCAAACGCTGACCTCGAAGAATCGACTGGACTTCTGGCTCGTCCTTCTCCTTCTTCCACTCTGTGTTACCTCGTATATATTCGCGTCGAGTATCTGATCGCGATAACGCCGCGGAACCGGCTCAGATCGTTCGAGCAAAGCCACGGGGTGAACTTCTTCTTCTTCTTCTTCTTCCGTTCTCAATCTTCCCTTTTTTCTACTTCTTCATCCACGATGACGAAATTATTTTTAGAGACTCCTCCGAGACGTCGTTAAATCGAACTTTCTATATTTCGTCCTAGAGTATAATTTAAGATAGAACCGAATTTCGACTGAGATACATAAGTATCTTCCATCATTTTCTGCAAATGCTTGGTTCTAGTGTGTTTACATCGTGTCTGGTTATTTTAGCGAGTGAATGAGTGAGCTATTGTAAAATTTTGAGAAGAAATGGATGCTCCGTCCAACTGAATCGACGAAGTAGGAAAATTTATGCTCTAATATGCTCTTATGAAAAGTTATGCTCTAACGTGGGAAGAGTAGAGGTGGAAGTACATAAAATTCTGTAGGGGTAGAATAAACATTTTATGATAAATTTTGTGTAAATTCCTAATTTTCACGGAATTCTCTTTGTTAATTGTTTAGGTACAATTTCAAATTCCGATCAATTTTTCTTCTGTTCAAAGTCCAAGTTGATTCTGTTCTTCAAGGGAAAGGTCCCAGAATGTTTTCCCTCCAATGTCTTTCATCAAAACAGTGTGGCAGAAAAATTAGTGTTATATGTGGAGAACGTGTTGTCAAAATGCTGTGTTATAGGAGAGTTGACTATAAACCCACTCCATAAATTCTAGATTTTCTTCAGAAAGGAAGAATTTTCGGATCTGTATTTATTATGACATTTTTGTCAAGAGTTTATTAAAGGAAAAATTTGAGAGACTGGTTGAGACTCTACGCCCATAACCAAGATGTCCTCTCGATTTTCTCACTGAAATTACTTCTTATGGTGTGCGTAGATACCCTGAATCTACGTTTTTTATCTCTACACTGGTGAATTAATAAAGATTTCATAGAAATAACAAAATTACAAACACACTTATGCAGATGCGTCAGGATTAAGGATGATTTTAATTAGGATCTAATAATCTATGGAATTTTTCAGAGCTGTATTATTCATAGTGTTTAATAAATTTTCTGCGAAAATTTCAGAATTACCGATATTCGTTTTGCTCTGAAATTTGAAATTTTCCATCTTTCACTCTGTACTATTTCTATAATAATAAAATGATTCTCTATTAATATCAGAAGGTTGGATTCGATAAATGTCATCTAACAACGAAAATAACAGCTTTAACGTCGCCTCTTAGAAACAAGTGGCAAGCACGAATAGATCGTCCGATTATAGACCCCATTTTGATACGGCGTCGATCAACGCGTGATTGAAACTATATCGCATACCGTGGCAGTTTCTGGCGAGCATAGGTTTCATCGCGGATTTCATTTCAAGTAGCTCATTGCAAATAGAACGCGAAATATTCAGCTAACGAAGTCGCCGGATATCGACGGGCTCGCATGTGAAAAGCACTCGACGAACAGTCCAAGTTGCAAAACCGTTCGAATGGCCGACATCACGGCAATTTTAAGATCATTATACGATCGTTAGTCGATACCTTTCAGACCTCGTACGAACATCGAAAAAAAGAAGGTACAAATTATTCTTCTCGCGATATTCTCAGAAAGCTCTAAAGAATTTACATCTCTCTTGCATTTCGATACTCTTGCGTAATTTTATATCGACGCGACATCGTTTCTTCGGAAGTTTCAATGAAATTTTGTTATTTTACACTCTAAACAATAAAACAATGTTGCTTAACACTTTTATAGCTGCACATTTCGCTCGTTCGTTGTTATTTGTCGCCAGTGTAATAGTGTAATCACGATACTTTTTGAAAAAAGCTGCGTTTCAATCCATCTTTGCAATTCAAATTTCACCACATAGTTCTAACTTACTTTATTAAATACTTGTACAAGTTATTTATCGTCAGATATTTATTATACACTTATTTAGTAATAATTTCTTAAATTAACAGTTCAATTTTGTACGATACCTTCCGAAACAGAAACTGGGATGCAGGAATGAATAAAGACACAAAGTCAGATTGTTTAGAGTCATGTTTGACAATCTGAAATCACACTTGTATGGCGCCGGCTGACAACAAACAGCAAAACGAGATCACGTCAACGTGACAGCGAGCTGATAACCGCTGGATTCACGAAATCACGTACACGTGACAGCAGTTATCAAAGTGTTAACCTACCTCTTCCTTAAAATGGAATTTTAATCGAAGGAAAGTAACTTAGTATCCTAAACAAAATAGAAAGACACTGTTAAAATCTCCAAAAGCTCGTGATGATTAATAATAATACATAAACCTCAGTCTAATCTAGCTTTGAACAAGCACAACGAACCGCGTCGAATGTTTATCGAATTAAAGAAACGAAGTACACTCGTCCCTCGATTTTCGTGGAGTATCTGATCCACGTGGATTCGAAAATCGCGTAAATAAAGTTTGTCGGTACAAAAGAAAAAATATTAAAAATAAAAGCTAGTACATATAAGTTCTATAGATACATATTTATTTCAAATAGCTTAACAGAAAAAAAAATAACGACGTTTCAGAAAACAGAAGTAAATTTTATTCGACACAATCGCTACTGTAACTCAAAACAATCAACCTTTCCTTTTAATTGTCTTTAGAAATTATGGTATATGTTATCTTTAAAACTTCCAGGAAAATATATTTTCTGACCGCGTAAATTGTGTTATAATTTCTAAAATAGAACAGTTTATAATTGAAAAAAGAGACTCGCGTGAAAAAGGGACGAGTGTATCGTCAAAAATTGAGAGATTCGAGATAATTCCACTTCGAGAAGTAATTGAAAAGCGTAGAGGCCTAATTTGTGGCGGCAGGACAATCGTTTCATCGTGGGAGAAACAATTTGACAAGTCTCCGAACAACAATAAGACGGGAACACCTGCGATCCCATTGATCGAAAACTCTCCGAACGAAGTTTCGCGATTTCCTTAGGAAACGCGTCGCGTTTCTTCGGCAGGTTCGTTAGAAAGTTTCCACGGCGGCGTCGTATTCTTGTGATTCACCAACTCGACTCTCGAAATAATCGAACGAACAGCTTAATTCTTTATTACGTTCCTCGTTACATTAACAACAAACAACACGTAAAAGTATCAATAAATCGTCAACATCGTCGAACTTATCTAAATCTATCCTCTATGTCCGTTCACATTCTTCAAGTCCGTTTAAGTACACCTTTCCAGGTATCATCACTAACGATAATTAACACATTGACGCCGGATGACGCGAAAACACGTCACTGAGATTTTCACGTATCTATCTTAAAATAAATTCGTGAAACGCTATAAACGATCCAATTGTATAAACGAAAAAATGTTAACTTTTTCAACTGTTATAAACTTTCAACTTTTTGCTTTATTTGATGATTATCGACGCTGGAACTACAAAACCTAATTGACAGTGAGAAATGAAATTTCGTAGTTTTCTGGTGAATATAACTCAAGCTTGGCTGAAGGGAATCTCTGATACATCGAATTCTAATATTAAAGCAGCAGTAATACGAATAAACAATCAGATCAACCATGATAAAATATATCACCGCGAGAAAAATGTTGAATCTTTATTTTTTAATAAAAAATGTTCAGAACTTCTGGTAATTACATGTTGGAAAGTGTAAACTACGATGCGAAAGAGTAATTTTAATTGCAATAAAAGAGTAAATTTACCATTTCCCTTAAAATTTCTTTGAAAAGTATTAATTAGTTGAAATGCTATAGCAGTTTCTTTCCTACTGTAACACCATTCAAAGAAAAGACGCGAAACCTCTTCGTACCCACGTCAAACGCGTCTCCAAACGCCTTGACACTAATGTGTTAAATAAGTCTGTCATTTGGAAGTGTTTCAGTAATAACGGAACCATTTTGTGCCACTTCAGGCTCTTTCTTAGCCACACCAAGACTCCTGTTCCTCCTCCTAGGAGGCGTAGGAACAATTTCCGTGTTCTCCATGAGATCATCCAGACTCCTGTTCAACCTGCTAGGTTTTTCCGGTGGAACATCCATGGAATCGATGATGTTTTCGTAACCTCGTTCCTCGTCTAATCGAAGAATACCTTTCTTATCGAGATCTATCGAATCTTCGATAAATTCGCGAACACACTTAGCATCTGTCTCTGCTACAGACTCCTCCCACGAACAAAACGAGACCTTCCTTTTGCTAGCTGGTTTCTTGTCATCCAGGATCTGTTTCAAACATGTAGGAACCTGCTCGACTAGATTCTGATCGTCCATCCTTAATCCTTCTATTTGATCCTTGGAATTATTAGGATGTTTCTGGAACTCAAGCTTCTCGTTCGTTATACCAGATTTATTCTCCTCTTTGGTCACTTCCTGTGATTCCTCCTTTTCTAACATATCCGACAAAGCTGCTTCGAGCTCGGTTAAACTGGGAGTCATGGAACTTAGGTTACTCTCACCAGCAGCTTCTTCTTTCAACACTTTCAACAACGTCGAGTGATCAGAGTCGAGGATCTCCGATTTGATCTTTGGCTCGGGACTAGGTGGCGGTGTTTTCGTTTTCCAATCGTCCAGGCTTTTCTTCAGTTTGTTGTGTACATCTTTAACAAGCTTCTCGTCGAACAACTTGTCCAGCTCTTGTTCTTCCAGCATCTCTCGTGGTAGAGACTCCTCGGAGATCGTCCTGATCAGGTCCGATGTACGACAATGAAGATCCTTCGTCTCGTAAGCATCTTCGTTCGGTTCGCTCTCGTTCGATAAACTTCTGGTGAACATCATCCTCGATTGGTCAGATCGATCGGATTCTGGCCTCTCACCGCTGGACAACACGATCGTATCTGGCAAATGGAACGCGCGAAGTTTAACTAGTCACGTACAGAGATAGTCGAGTCCTTTCTCTTCGATCATGATTGGTAAAGGATCGTTAACCCTCTATCACCTGATTTCTTTTTCTTCATTCGCGAGAAGGAAACGTACAATTGATTGGAATTTAACGTTTGCACGGCTGTTCTTGGGTATTTTTACATCCAGAAATCAATTTTCTTTTTTGTTTCCAGTCGATGAAAAAAGAATTGTGAGTGGCTCTAATTTTTTAGTTTGCGGTTGTAGTACTGTAACAATGTAGCAGTAAACTTGCAAGCGACTTGGAAATCACGTGGTGTTATCGAGGGTTAAAGTAATTTCAATCTCACAGATAAGAATAAGCGTCTTGTGATATCGATGTCGGTGCTAGAGGGTTAAGGATTCCTGGGATGTGTCTTTGAGTCTTGAAACTTTATTGCAACATCAGACTTAGGGTGCCCTTAAGATTTTAGATTTCAGTTCGTAAGCTGAGATTTGATTGTACAGTAATTGTGGTAGCTGGAATAATTGGAGGTAATTAGGATCAATTTTATGGAGGTTTTATACTTTATTAGATTGATAGATCACTTTTGTCATTTTTATTTAGGCTGATACGTAGGTCTACGATATTCTCGAATATCTACTCCACATTTAGAATTTTCTTTCTTATTAATCTGTGTTATTTTCTGTACCATCAATCTCATCCTTCTTCGTGGATTTATAAAAAAAGAAAACAAATCCATCGACAGTCTGACATACTAAATCCCGTTACAGCTGCTAGTGTTTTTCCAAAGCAGACCACATCTAACCTCTTTCAACTCTATTTACCTAAAGCTGAACGCTGTTTCGTCTCGTCCAAGAAAAACGGCTCCTTCGAGTCTGTTGACTCGCAGACAGGCGAAATCCTGCAAGTGTCCGACAACTTTGGCGGCTCGAAATACCTCGTGTGAGATCTGTAACAACGAAACGAACAGAAAACAATCATTAATCCTCTAGTCACTCCTCGAAAATTTCTACAACAATCGTCTTGATGGAAAAGTAACGGAATAATCGAAGAAGCATGTTCAAGTACACATAAGCGAATGTAATAAGTTTTCAAAGTGGCGAGGGAAGATTATATAGCAGGCAGAACGTTAAGACCACGGAATATGGACTTACGCCGGTTGGCATCTGGGCACCTCAATTAAACCCGCCTAATCCCCGGAACACAGAGCATAGATAATCTCTACCGACCTATTTGGATCCACTTCGGTGTATTCCGGCTCCCCAAGTACCGGGGATGGTGTTTTTCCGAACGCCTCGGGTTTCTGCAAGTAGACCGGTGATCTGGAGGCATCTCGATCCACCGTGGACCCTCTTTCCTCCTCTCGAGTATTCGAGAAGTCGACGACGTCCTCCTCGTCCTCCCGGATCTGCTTGTCATCGCTGATCCTTGAAATATCCTGAAAATCCTTCTCCTGTATTTATCTGCCTAGTATCCCTTTTGTATCGAGTTATGCCGTATTTTACATCTGTCTATTCCGTTCCTTTCTTTCTTCATTTATTTATATACTCCTCTATTTATTCTCATGTATCTTTGGTATTAACCCTAGGATGATGTGCATTAGAAACTGCAAACGTGATCAAATATGGAAATGATACAAGGTGGAAAGTGTGTATGAGGTGACGGAATGTTTCCTGTTAAAAAAAAAAGGTTTCTCAGGACTTTAAATCCTACCATTCCTAAGCCCTAGCATTCTTGCGGAGTCCAAAGTGGGAGGTTCCTCGAATCCACGCTATTTTTGCTCATTACCCAAAAAAGACTGATTTTTTTGAAAAAAGTTTTGTAATGTTTGATCATGTGATACTTTGTGAACAATATAGCATATTTTTTGCATTGTATTTATGTGTATATTTAGAGAAAGGAATAATATTGTAAGATAGAGTGTGTATTGACATAGAACTAGTTTGAATATTGATCCTTTTAGTGAGTTGCTTGATGTTAAACGTGAATGACAGATTACAATATTTTCTGAACTTTCCCTCGTTAAATAAACGACAAAATCGCATGAATTTCTTAAATCGTATTATTTCCTTGTTTTTCGTATTATAGAGCATGATTATCAATATTCTCACATCGAATTATTTGTTATTTTATAGAAGAATAGAATTGAACGCAAAATAAAATTATTATTTTTATATTATTTGGAAAATAAAAATGTTTGACATAATTCGTTACTTTCCATGATTATTTGTTACTTTATTACAAACGAAATACAGCCGAATCTTGGCGCGAAATATGTCTCAGTGTCAGACATCGATTAATTCTGGAATATTCAATTTCACCATATTTCCTTCACCGACTATACTCTTCTGAATTCATCTACTAATTAATTCGTTTATTTTTGTGTACCTCGAATTTATCTATCTCGCCATTCGTATCTATTTTCTATTTATCTGTTTATCTATTTAATTAATCCTGTGTCTCTAGCTTTGATTTATCTCTCTATCCACATACACTTTCTATGTGTATCTATTTATCTATTCATACGTGCCTCCTACTTTACTCAAAGCATTTACATAATACAAGAGGAAGTATCAATTATATAGCATACCTCAAAGGAGAATCGTCGTGGATGATTCAATTCACAACCGTCAGCCAACTCCCAGTCCTCCGATTTACTCGGATCGTACTTCACGAAATCGTCTGTCACCACACCGTTAGGTCCACACTCTAGTTTCTCCAACACCTGATACGCAGAGAGGTTATCAGTCCTCGGAATATAGTCTTCCAATCTGACGCTCGTTTTCTACAAAACAAAAAAAAAATTCTCCGTATTATCCACACATTCCTTTGTCACTGATTGAACATTCATGAGATGTAATTAAAATACGATCAAAAAATGGGTACAACGATGTGTAAAAGTTGACGTAGATTTTGTTTAGGGACTAAACGAGATGAGAAATTCTTATTGGTCTCCGAAGAATTAGCTAAATAGATTAAATAATTATCTAAATTATGCAGTGTACTTATTACACTTGATCTACCTGAGCTACCTGCTCAATTAGGTGTGTTTAAACTGACCCGTCTACTTGTTCTGCCTCATCAATCTGGTAGATGTATGCAACATACCAGGTGAACGTGTTCTACGTGTTCTACCTATTCCATGTGATTCACCTGGTCAATTTAACCTATTCGACCTATCTCATCTACTCACTCCATTTGATTCCTGGTGTACGTTTCATTTTCTTAACCTAGACTGATCTACCTAATCCGTTTAAACCTTTTAGCTTACTTAACGTCCTATCATACTTGAACGACCTGATCTACTTGACCTGTTAAATCCACTTAAACTCTATTCAACCTGCTCTATCTGCTGAATCCATCTGATCTGACTCGTCTAATCTGATTCGACACGATATCCAAGTTTAACACACTTCAACTGTGAAAGGTGTGTATACACGTCTCTTAAAAAGCTGTTAAACAACCTTCGATGTTCATCAGTGTGTACACTTTCGAAATATTATCTTCTTCTGTATCGAAAACCATTAATCTTTCGCCAAAGATGAAAATGATAAGGTACTCTATCACCTCGAATCTTACCTTCAGAACTTTCAAAACTTCGCACACTTATCCCAGCGATAGATTCTAATTCGTGTCGATCCTTGTCTATCTGTGTTAATCGATACATCAGATAAATTATAAATTCTCATCTGTCCGAATTATTAATCTCGTGTTGTGTATTTATTATACACGAATATCACTGTGCTAAGAATGAAGCATACTAGAAGACAAGTAATGACTATAAGATCAATTTTAAACAGATCGAAGAGAACATTTTAGATAATGTAATAGGATAGAAAAAATTTGCAGGTTCCTCGAGTATAGAGGAGCTGACGAATACAAGCAAGATCCTTTGAAAATAGAAGCTGCGTACCTCTGAAAATGGCGAGAGGAAGGTTCCAGCCGGAAGGGATCCAGTACTGCTCCTGACGGGTCTCCTGGACCTCCTCGTTTTGTCCTCATGCTGCTCATGGCCATCCTCGTTTTCCTTCGAACGATGCCTGGCCACGTCTAACTCGTCGTAATTCGGCAGACTGACGGTGCTGTAGTTCTTAGTCCTTGCGTTACTGCTCGATTTCTCCGTGTCCCTCGAGGAATCCTTCATTTGCTTCTCATCGTCTCTTGGCCTCTTCTTCTCGTCACGATTAGGAGTCGACGAGTCCTTGCTTGTCCGGCTCCTTGCAAATTTCTCGTACTCGTCGTTCTCGTGAGCCCTACGCTGCTGGTTGCTCTCGAATATCCTTTTCCCAGAGACCACGTCGCTCGATATTATCCTTCCGGTCCCGTTAACCTACGCCCCGGAAATCGGTCGACTCGTTATCACGAAGGAAGGAAGGAGAAATTGTAAGGCTCGCAGGAAAGTGTATCGGTGATCGTGTATTCTGATATTTTAGTGCATCATTTCTTTAAATTTTACTAGTGAGAATATTCTTTATTTTGAAGGTAACGAAAGTTGAAGGATTATTTTGGAAGATTGGAAATTTCTGTTTCTTCAATTACAGGATTTTTGCATTTTTGCACTCTCAAATTGCAAGTGTTTAAATTTTAAAATTTCTAAATTTTAATATTTTAGAATTTTAAAATTTGTAAAATTCCATATTTCTAAATTTTCAATTTTTCACATTTATACAATTCCAAATTTCTAAATTTTCAATTTTTCATATCTATAAAATTCCAAATTTCTAAATTTTCAATTTTTCATATCTATAAAATTCTAAATTTCTAAATTTTCAATTTTTCGTATTTATAAAATTCCAAATTTCTAAATTTTCATATTTTTGAATTTTCAAAATTTCAAATTTTTTAATTTAGAAAAATTTCAGATTGTCAAATTTTTCATACTTGGCAAATATTCCGAATTTCTGATATCCTTCGACGTTTCTAATTTCCTAAGCACCCGAAATTCCTCGCGATTCCAACTTCTCACCCTGCAGAAACTTCCACGCGAAAACTTTAAAAATTACCAAGCCTATTCACCTTCCGCAAGAAACACCGAACTCGAATCACGAAACCGGAAAGGTACAATTACCAAGCAACCCCAGATAGCCCAGAGATAATATTCAACAAAATTCTAATTCCATTCCCCCTTCTTACAACAATTAACGAACGACGAGTTCGTCGATTCGTCGACGACTTATAAATATTTTTTAACGCTAGTTCGAATATTTGTTTCACAGATTTCCTTCTGTTTACCGAATCGCAGCCCGTTTTACACGACCGAGGTAAATATTCTCTTGAATATCGACTCGCAGAGGGATGAATGATTTACAATGGAGATTTCCAAACAGTCTCGAACTCGCCTTGTGTTCATAAATCTCTTTCATCCTTCTTCCATCGTGTTCCGCGTCTTGCGACCGATGTTTGTCCAGTTTCACCTCTTCTTCCATATCCTGTTCATCCCCGCTGCTTTTCGGCGACCTTACAGACGAATATAACGGTTCGTCGCCTGGCTCGGAACGTTTTTGACCGCCCGTTGGATTTTCCGCGGTAATTTCGTCCGGTTTTGGCGGCAAGGGCCTGCCTTTATTCCGCTTTCTACGCCTCGGAGGAGGAATCGGGGTGACATCTTTCAGATTTGAACCTGAGAATTTGGAAATGCAAGTATACGTTGAAAAACGAATACAAACGTACGTTTCAATAAAACACATTACAAGAAATATAAATATATTTCTATATAAGTACATGAACAGCAGAATTTATTTTTTCAATTTGATACTATCGATCTTCAAGAACCGACACCGTCTAAACGAAAAGTTTCACAACGCGTATAACGAGTTAAAAAGAAAAGAAAACTACACGAAATTCTACAAAATCGACAACAAAATCTACATTTGCAAACAAATGGAAGTTACACTGAACATTTCTTGGCAAAAGCAACGAGCAGAAAATCCAGGAAATAACAGTAGTAGCTAATCCATAGCGGTAAAAACTTTCCAACGCCGAAAACACATAGTTCCCAGCCTATTTTTTTTCTCGAGGGTTGGTGAAACATAGAAGAGGGGTAGGAGAGGAAGTGGGAGGTCGGTTGTTATTTACAAAACGCAGACCAATGCAGCGTGGAGGTTTGAGCGTGTTAGGATAGCTCACGATACACGCGGTGCTATCCTTATCAGCCGGCATGTCGGAACGAGCATGTTCTCGTTAAGGATACAGCTTGCAATACGAGCTAACGATAAATTGCGAGCTTACAGCTGGACGTCGGGGTGGTGGTGGTTGCCGGATAGAGGCTCGTGTCGACGGTTAAATTCGTGAGCGCCGAGCTCGGCCTCGGTGTGCTAGGCACTTCGAGGTTCACGTCGACCCACTCGCTCGGATGAAAAGGCCTGTCCACGGAATCTATGCTTCTGCCCCTGGTGAGCACCTCCCTTGGCGGCGAACCAGCGTACCCTATTTCAGAGCTGGAAATAAATCCGGAAACAGCTATGTAAATAATACACGATGTATATTAGATTTGTGCCACATGAATTTCCTACTTTTCCAGGTCGAACTGAGAACGATGTATTTTTCAAAACTATTCTAGTCACCTTTTATTTAATCGAGATAGGTACTTTCTTTCGGCAACGAATTAAATGATCAGTATTTCAATCAACTTTCGATCAATATTTTATTATATACCAAAAAGGTCGGTATAAAAATACTAAACGATCAGTATGTAAATAAAAAAATAGTCAGTACATATATAGTTTATTTAAATGCTGACAATTTAGTATAAATACTGACCGAAGGATACTGACCAAATTATTTAAATACTGACTCTTCATATTTAATACCAGTAAAATACAAGCCCTTTCTTTCTTTCTTTTTTTTTTTTGCTGACTAATAATTTTTCAATATCTGTCGTTGTTATCGCGTCACAGCGTCGATGAGTATTTTCCGCGACGATAGGATGACGCGGGCTATTTTTTGAAAAATACAGCGAATCCTTTCGAAGGTTGCGAGATGTTTAGTAAAGTGTATAACTTAAGTGATGTATCACACATAGTGTTGAACAATGGTATATGTATATTTAACTTAGAAATGTTTCAACAAATATAATTAAAACTACTGATGTGCGTGTCGAATATTTAAACGATTGTGTCTGTCGAATGTAATCTCGAATCTGATATTAATCTCATATTTTTCATTGATACCTCTTCGAAGGATCGAGGCGCTCTCCATACTCTCACCCTTCAGCAACATCGTCGCACGCCTAACCATTGAAACCAACCACCAATATACAAGGTTTTCCATAATTAGTGTATCTCCCGGAAAGAGGGGGTTGCTGGGGTGACTCTGAACAACTTTTTCCTTTACCAAAATGTTGGTAGAAGCTTCGTTTTTGAATTATTAACGAAAAACACTGGCCAATCAGAGCGCGCGTAGAGAGCGCGCTCAACCACGAGAGCGTGGCTCTGAACCGCGCTCGGTCGTGAACAAACGACGTGAATGGTCGATGGTCGGTGACTTAATAAACTTACTGTGCTACAGGCTAGCTTTATTTCTCTAAAGTGTTAATATTAATTATGCATAGTGTATCCCTTTTTTATCCCATAGTGTAGCAATAATAAAAGTACTTTCGCAGCGTCCTGAGCAAAACATGCGATTTCGCGGTGGCAATCAACGTGTTAAAAAAAGAAGTTACCGTCGACGTTTCGTTGTTCAAGTTGCGTGTATCAAACCAAATGACAATGGTCGTCTCTCGAGTGACAAAGGGTTAAACGCAAAAGCACCAGAGAATTTCCTCTACCAGCGGCTACGTTGCTCTAGCTTACGCGTTTCCATTATATTATCCGACCAGTTTACTGGTGGGTGGGGCCCGCCACTTCCGGCTTGATTCAGGTGCAATTTCTGTATTTCGAAAATTTCGGGCTGACCCTGGCGAAATTATTTGGCATCGCTACAATGCGGCTCTATTATACGGTTACTCGCAAATGCATGCCGTGTTTCTTCGTGTCCCCCGAGCCATAACTCTTCGGGGACGCGAGACGTCGCTGGAATTTCTCTCCGTGCACAGTCCCCTCCCTCCCTTCCTATCCCTTTTATACGAAACTTCCTTTTACCTTCTTCTTATCCAGCGGGAAGGACAGACAGAGAACGATTGAAACTGTGACGCACGCGAACGATTCGAGAATATCGACGAAAATCGTGGAATTCCATCGATTAACGTTTTTTCTCATTGCCCCCTTTCTATCGTCTGACGAATTCTTTTCCGTTTCGGGGAGAAACAATCAGAAAAAGAAACAGTAACGAATTGAAAGGTTTTAATTAGGTGTTTGTTCTATTCAATCCTTGAAACAGTCGGCTGAGTTATAATTAAACTGAAAGACTTATTGCCAAAGTATGGTTCAGAAATAAAATTGATTAGTTGGTTGTGAAAATCGATGTTTTATTCATCGTCGAACCTTAACTACCCCATCTTGCTCCACCTTCCACTATCTATGTTTAGAAAGAATATTGTTCCAAGAAATTTGTCCATATTTCTGAAGAATTCGCATTTTTTTTTTTTTTTTTTAATGGAGATTCTTGAGTACGATTTTGTACAAATTTGCAAAAAGTTTCTAGCATTTTCCTATATTTTTCGAATTACAGTAAGATCGAGGCGAATCGAATCACTTTCTGTTTGATAGTAAAAGAAACAATAGTCAAACGTTAGATACTTAATTTTTTATTATAAATTTATTCGTCTACTATTCATGGTTTTTTTCTTTGCATTTGGAATAATCGGAATGCTCGTGTGTGTTGCGATCTGGCAAATACGGATTAAATTTTTATTTTCTCTAAATTTCCTTTCGCGTCGAAAATCGTCGCTTTTTTGATCGATGCGTAATTTTATCAGCTAATTTTTTCCCCCCCGCCTCCCGTATGAAATTTCATTTCACGAAATTCGCAGTACCGAATGAATGGGAAATTGAAGGATTCACAGGTTCGCGTGTTATTCACTTGTCGTACGTATCGCCTTTCGCTGAGATCAAACGCATTATTTTAAGAGAAACGGTGCATCGATATCGGATTTTCCATTGGCTGGCTGTTTCCCGGCATTATTAATGCACTTTACGGGACAATCGTAAAACCATTAAAACGCGCGCCCGTTATCGGAACTTTCAATGCGCCCAGTGTATTCTGTTTCGTTTCGCGGCGGCCTATCTTGCGGGCATTTTTCAAATTGCGCGTCATTTTCGCGACCATTTCGCGCACGCCCGCTTTTATGAAACGGATAAAATGTTGCGCTGCTAATGGCACGGGGTGAAAAAGCGAGATTTTTTTTTTATAATAACGTTAACGCTCGTCGAACGGAAGGACAGCTTAATTTCTGAGAGAATTCCATAATTTCGAAATAATCATTTTTTAAACATCTGAAGAATGTTTAATTTGTCACATCTTTTTTTTTTTTACGAATTGTAATAATTTTTCTATTCTTTCTCATGTACTTCTTGAATAGAAATTGCACAGATAGTTGAAGCGTGAATTATCCTTCGAAAATCTTTCTATTCTTCCGTGAATTTTTATTGAAACATTGAAAACACAATTTTCGAAAAATTCCCTTGGCAGTCCTTATAGCAGAAACGATACTTCTCGAACTTTTCTACATTTTCTATATTTTCTACATATTTATGGAAATTCACTAATTTATTTCCTATCTAAAATTTGACGTTTACAATTTCCAAACATTTCCTAGATTTTACACATCTTTCTATCAGTTACTTCTCGAAGAAAATCGAAATCTCTAGGTTACACAGAAAGGAAGAGAAACATTGTACACTTCTCGTATCTTTTCACCATCTCAGAATTTTCTTTTAAAGAAAAATACAGCAGCAAGGTTGCTTCTATGTAAAATATAAAATTTCACATGAAAGTTCTACGTAAGCAGACTTACTTAACCCTTTGCGCTCCAATGGATACAGAGACATTCACAATACCAAGCATAACTCCGTTTAAATTTTACTTGCACTGAAATAAAACAAATTGAAAAAATGAATAAAAGTAAAAAAATGCAGGAAATGTCTGTAACTTTTTTTTTCCCCAAAATGAAACTTTGCAATGTTTCGTTGCGAAAGTGTGTCAAAGTTGACAGATCGATCGGTATAAGAAAATACTCGGAGCGCAAAGAGTTAACTACGTCTTGTAATTAAACCTTAAAGTCTGCCATCTTAATTGATCCTCCTTAATCACGATCAGGAATTTCCAACGTCGCGATTACGCGAAGTGGGGGGAAAACGGTTCGTTGCATCGAGGATGCATCGGATTCTGTGCTGTCGCAGCATCGAAATACTTTGACAGTTCTGGCCCCGATTCGGTGAATTCGTCGAGGACAATGGGAATGATGCATCGCTGATCCGTGCACGCCGCTGCATAAATTAGGTCGCGGTGCGGATCCTATGAACATGGCTTAACGGAGTGCATAAATAAAATATACGTGTATATGGTTGTTGCGAAACCGACGATCCACGAAAATAAATCGTGCATGTCAGTGCAGAACGAAAATTGACGTTCGAATTGTTTAAGGAAAATTATTTCGAACTACCATCGTTGCTTTATCAGTATTTTCTGTCTTGTTTAATAAAATGAGGATTCGATTTAGTGATAGAATAAAATATATTTTGATAAGTAATTGTTGTAATTAAATTTGGAAAATGTCCATTTGCAATTTTTGTTAATTTTTTATATGAAACAATATGTCCTTGATATGTAAATTTCTAATTAAATTTTGAACTTTTGAATTTCTGTCGAATTTTTTAATCTATTACATCTCTATTTCCGTCTTCAAACGTTTTAATAAATTTTTGAAATCCTTCAAATTCTTGACAATTCTCGAAACTCTTGGAATTCTTAGAATTCTTAAATTTTGTACAATTCTCGAGGTTCGTGAAATTTTCGGAATTCTCGAAATTCTCGAAACTTAAGAAATTCTTAAAATTCTTAAATTTTGTAAAATTCTCAGTTTTTGAAGTTCTCGGAATTTTCGGAATTCTAGAAATTTTCGAAATTTTTGAAACTTTCGGAATTCTTAAAATTCTCAAAGTTCTTGAAATTTCCGGAATTCTTAAAATTCTCGAAATTCTCGAAATTCTCGAAATGTTTGAAATTCTTAAAATTAAATGAAAGTGTTGCCAATCGTTTATTATTTTCAATAAACTTACTTTATTAACTTATTTTTGAGTCAGCATTTATCCAAATGAAAGTTGGAAAAAAGTAGCAAATTTTTCACGAAAAGCACCAAAATCTCGTAACTTTTCCTTTCTTCGATTAAATAACAACAGAACACAACAGACTAAATTTAACCACATTTAATCATCAATCGATCACCGAACCGCAAGATCAGTTTCCACACAATTGAAGGCAAACGGGAAATTTCGACACCCGGGGAAATCCTCGATTCTAAAAGCTTCTGTACCATTACAGTTCTCGTATTTCACCCTTTCATCTCGAATTTCTCGCGATGACCCTTAAAGTGGCGCTTTCGTCCGGATGTTCTCAAAGAAAGCCACATAAAGAAAGAAAGAGAAAGAAGAGGAAGAAGAAAATCGTGAGAGTTAACAGGATTCGAGAGTGTGATTAAGCCCTCGGGGTCTTTTTCGACAGAATCGTGTCCTCTTTTCTTCAACCAATTTCCTAATTTCAAGAAAAAAAAAAAAAAAAAGGAACAAAGTAACTCTTTAACACACGCATTAAGAAGCTAAATTGGTAACAAATGAAACCTCTCTTTAGAATTTGAATAAACTAACAAATAAAATACACAAAAAATTATTGAAAAAAAAAGAACAAGTCTTCGTAAGAATATAAAATTCAACCGATGACTTTAAGAAAGAAATTCAAAGGAGATTTCGAAGAGAACGAGGACACGATCGGGTGGAAAATAGCCTAGAGGTTGATAACAGGGTTAATTCGACCCGAAATCTTTGCGAATCATCCCAGAAACCCAGTTCCACGGATGAAAGGGACGCACAGGTGTTCGTTTTCAAGTCTCGTGACACGTTTATCTGTCCGCTGGAAAAACCTTACGCCCCATCGAAAATCTCGAAAGACAAAAGCTTTCTCTCTTTCTCTTTATCTGCTTCTCTCTGTATTTCAGAGAATAGGAGGATCGTGCCCAGAGGCTTGCGTCGATAGAACAGAAACGAAGGAGAAAAAAGGAGGAAAAGTGGAAAAGGGAAGAGAATAAAATAGGAAAGTGCGGCGAGAGAAAGTCGAACGCGAACAGAGCGTAAAAGTGTAGCCGGCTGCAGGACGAAATTAGAAAATAGAGGTTTTCCAGTCCTCCGAAGAGAGGCGAGGAGAGGAGGGAAAATGACAGCGATGAATTGAAAAGAGAGAAGGAATAAATATGGGGAGAGAAACAGGGGTGTACTCTGGAAACGCGTGCAAATCGAACGTCGAAAATGTGACGCGTGCACCTGGATTTTCCGAATTTCGCGGCCGGCCACGATTCAATTCCGTTTCCGTTCGACGCGACAAGCTTGCCTCCACTTTTCAACTCCACGGATGAGCTCGAAGGATTTTTCTTCTCGTTTCTCTCTCGAAAGTCTGTTTTGTTTAGCTGAGGATCCGAGTTAATATGATCTTGGAATCTCGTTTAGCGTGAACTGTTTTTCTTCGTTTCTCAGTAGAATTTTCCTGTTCCCTGTGAAACTTGAATTACTGTCTCAAAATTTCGTACCATTAAATTCTACCTTCGAAAAGTTTTCTGTTCGTTTTAATCCTGGAAATTAAATTTTTTAGCATTGAATATTTTTTCCTTTTTTTCGAGAATTTTTTGCTCTCAAAACTACGTGTTACTATCTCAGAAGCGGAATTTTTTAATTTTGGACACCTTTCTCTTATTATAATTTTTAAAGAATTTTTTGTTTGCTAAAAATTTAGATTATGATCGCAAGAATAAAATTTATTCCTTTTTCCTTTAAAGAAATTCTTTGTTTGCCGAGAATTCGAGTTGTAATCTCGAAAATAGAATTTCTCAGCAGTGAGCATTTTTCTTTCCTATTACTGAGAATTTTTTATTCGTTAAAAATGTACGCTGTTCCCTTAGAATTGAAATGCTCGAGTCTTGAATACTTTTCTTTTTCATCTTTATTATTTCCATTATGACACTAGTAGACCTGACTATTTTGCTTTTTCTCCTTTTTATTCCTTTATTCTTCACTATTTTCCGGTGCCAGTATTTTCCACCAGTTCCTAAGGCTAAGCTTCGAATTTATTTAATCCGACATTTCTTCATTTCTCATCTCCTTTTCTAATCTTTCCCTTCCGCTCTATTTCTATTCTCCCTTTAAACATATTTAATCTACTAAATCTCTCGAAAATATTCAAACACTTTACGTCTACATTTTATTCGTTGAATCATCTCTACATGTAAACTATCCAACGCAATTTTTCTTTAAATTCTCACTCCTTTGTAATTAAAAACTAATCAATCCACATCTCTCAGATAAATAAAAGAAATTCTGCATTTAAGTCGTATAAGGCTTAACTAAAAATCTCCGCGAAGATCATAGAACAAAGATTGCAATTTCTTCGACGCAGAGAACTGCAGTTTCTCCAGTCACCGGCAGATCTCGAATTGCCCTTTCCATTCGAAGAAATACTAAAAGAAAGAGACGGAAGAGAAAAAGAAAAGAGGAAAGCAACATCGCCAGCAACGTTCGTGGATGACGTTTCGACGAAGGTCGACGAAAACGAGAAAGGTGGAAAGTTCAGCGAAAATAGCCCGATGCTCGTAACGTCCGCGTATAAACATGTTACAGTACACCTGTGCTTACGCGAGATGAGATTCGCCGCGTGGAATATAAAACAAGCGAATGTGCATAAAGGTGGATCTCTAAATGGTCGAATTCGAACTGGCCTCGGCCACGAATTTCCCAAAATTTCCATAGGGAACGATCTTACGGGTAGAATTACACACGTTTAATATTGCAACAATGATTCCACGAAGAACGAGAAAAAAGTTCGTCCTTTTTTTCGTCCTGTTTACCTGCTGAAGATCCTTTTTAATTCAAATTTCGTTTCGCTGTGAAACAACGATATTCCATTTTCTTCGTTCTCTCCTCCGTGTTCTAAAATTATAGAAGAATAGTGAAAAACGGTGTGTTGCCTTCGTTCGAAGAAGAACACACACCGCTTTCACCTACGTGATCCTCCATGTTGCTTGAATCAGGGACAAGAAGAAGCTGTGTTCGATTTTCGTTCATTCCATTTATGAACTATTGTCTCGAACGAGATTCTGTCTTTTGAACATTTGAAAAAACTCTCGGAAATCTCGATTGGAGTACGAAATCATCTTTGTGACGTCAAATTGTGAATTTTTAAAAAATTACAGATTAATATTTGCGAGAAAAGGAAGAGAAAATAGAAAAAAAAATACAGAATCGATGAAGAATGTTGATTCTAATTGTTTCACTTATCTCCTCTCACTTAAAATCATCGTATTGTAGTTTAGTATACAGCAATTGAACCAGACATCCCTTGGCAATCATAGCTGATTCAGCGTTATCAGCTGAATCTCAACGATTCCGGAGCAGGAACCCGTCCAAATCGAGTCGAACGATCGTCTTTATTTTTGGACACCTGCGCGACTCACTCGTTCCACTGACCTTAAAAAGGAATCGCAGTGGAACGCGGCGTGGGTGGAAAAACCAGCCTAAACGCGACCCACGCCGCGTCGCATCGTCTTTCGACTCGATGTCGCGAATGCTTAAAAGCTGCAGCTATATATGGGAATAAAAGCTGTCACGCGATTGAGATCTTAATTCGCGATAGCCTACTAGCATCTCTCTCTCTCTCTCTCTCTCCCTCTCTCTTTCTTGCTCTGTCACTCGTCTCTCTCTCTCTCTCTCTCTCTCTCTCTCTTTCGTACTCTCTGCCTCTCTTTCTCTCATGCTCTGTCACTCCTTTCTTTCTCTCATGCTCTATCACTCGACTCTTTCTCTCTCTCATGTTCTATCACTCGACTTTTTCTCTCTCTCATGCTCTGTCACTCGTCTCTTTCTCTCTCTGTCTCTGCCCCTCTCTCTTATGCTTTGACACTGTTCTCTTTCTCTCTTCCATGCTCTCTCTCTCTCTCTCTAGATCTCTCTCTCTCTCTCTCTCTCTAGATCTCTCTCTCTCTCTCTCTCTCTCTCTCTAGATCTCTAGATCTCTCACTCTCTCTCTCTCTCTCTCTCTATCTCTTGTCTTTCACAATTCTTTGAGTACTTTTGTTCCGTGATGTTGGCAACGCGAGGAACCTAGCTGGCCATTAACAACATCCCGGAAGAGTCTGCAGGATTATTAATGACTGAGGATGTGGTGAGAATTTCATGCATTATTTTAAAAATTTTAAGAAACGAAATGTGAAAAACACATTGTCTCTTTTTCCTTTTTTGGATTGCATCAAGGGAATTTAATTCTGTTTTTTCTTCGTAAATGTAGTATTAGTGAAGATGAGGTCTGAGAAGTTTTGTATTAATCCGCTGTACTAGAATGATTTTAGTAATTCTTCGTAAAAATACTGCTACGCTAAAACGATCTTAACACTTTGCCGTCGGCGCGTATTTTCAATGAATGGACACTTAGAAATTTCGTCAGATAGAAAATCTCGAAAAATAGAAATTTTCACTTCTTCGTTGAGCGATTCGTTAAAGCAATCTCATTACTTCATCATAGAAACAACATTGTACTAAATTAATTTTACTTCTTCGTGATAGAAACAACATTACGTTACAAAAATTTAGTTACTTGAATGCAGAAGCAACACCATACTAAAACAATCTCGTTACATCGTCGTAGAAACAACATTGTACCAAACCAATTTTATATCTTCATCCTAAAAGCAACATTATGTTACAACAACTAACTCATTTGAATACAGAAGCAACACGATACTAAAACAATGTAATTACATCACCCTACAACTAACACTGTACTAAAGCAATCTCGCTACATCATTATAGACGAGACATTTTAGTAGAGCAATCTCATTACTCTGCCATAGAATCAACACTATACTAAACCAATCTCATTACTTCATCATAGAAGCAACGTTGTATTAGAACAATCTCTTTACTTCATCATACGAGCAATATCAAAAGAAAAAACAAAAAGAATCGTACATGTTTCGTCGTCTTTATTATGTTCATTGCGTTTTACTTTATGATCGTCGTTTTGCCAATTCGAACAGCTTCCTTAACTCTTTGAGTGCCACGAACCTTTGAAAAAATTCAGTCGAAGAATGCCAAGCGGCGCGATCGCGCTTCTTTCGTCTTTTCTTTCCTTTACTCGTTTACGTTACTTTGAATTTTTAATAAATGAAAAAGTTCTTTTTAACAACAGCTCGAAACTTACGAAAGCATGGATTTTAATTTAGTTGGACATCCATAAATGGTAACAGTAAAAACACGCATTGACAAAGTTCAGAAGTGTAGTTAGTTCGATTCTACAGACCTATTAGCTAGCACTTTTGGGCACTGAACAGGAGAAGCGCGATCGCGCCGCTTGGCACTCAAACGGTTAACTCTTTGAGTGCTGCGCACTCTTGTACGGATCCATCGATATATACGATATATTCGTATGTCAGTCGCTGCGATTGGCTACTACTATTACTTATCATATTTACTTGTCACCCTTTCTTCTAATCAAATATTTTTAGAGTACACTATATTATTTTGAAAAATAACGAATGAATAAAATTATAAAACTGATCACAAATTGAAATAAATGAACATTTATATGTGCAGCAGAGGACGAATTTTATACGATTTCATTCACGATGCGATTTTACGAGAACAGTGAAATTGAGACTGAACAATGTTAGTGTTAGAGAGATAAGGGATTATTATTCTTTACGTCGAATGGTACCACTGCAATTTGGCTTTACTGATCACCATATGGTCGACGACGTTAGTCTACTGTTTTGTTTTACCAGTTCTCTTATCGTGTTGTGTTCACCATTATATTAAATAAACTTATTATATCACAAAAGTGTTCCTCGTTGATCCACTACCTTCAACAGTTAGTAAAGATATGTGAACATTGAAACACTTGCCAATATTCAGCTGTTTACAATTTCTACGTTACATGTAACGATAAATTCTATGTTAGAAAATAGTTGTAATAAAAACAATTTAGAGGGCTTATATATACACCTTTCGTATATATTGATAAATCAATGAGGACGTATATATACGTCTGTCGTAGTCAACGGGTTAAAGAGTCAATGTACTACATCTCAACTCTTCTTTTTTAAAAATTGGATTTTTCAAATGCCTCGGAAAGCTCCATAAGCAGGATCAGCGAGGATTAATCGAACAGAGTATTCGCCTTATAGTTCCGCGTCGGAAATCGGTTTTTATCGGCGTTTAACGGGCCAGCTTCCGTCAGCATCGTCATTTCCGCGAATATTTCCGCGCGCGTAAACGTAGCAGACGTCGAGACCGGTCGATTCGTTTCGCTTTAAAACTGAGGATCCCCGATGCCGTAGGAAAACAACGGTGGGAAAAAAAAAGAAACTGTAGGAATGAAACGAGAAAGAGGCAGAGTGGAAAAGAAAAAGGAAGAGGAGGAGAAATAACACGAGTCTCGCGACCTAACCAACGAAACGGAGGATTTAAAGTCCCGCGAGCGATTTGCGAGCTTGTCCGCCGCGATTTCCTCCGTGTAAAACCGAGCACGCGCGGTAGAAAAAGAAAGGCTCACCAGCTGGTGTGCTTGGCGCCGCTTTACGCTCCTTCAGCGTGTAAATTGTTTTCCAAGGGAAAGTTCCACCGATGGAGAATGTGTTCCATGGTGTTTCGAGGTATGAGTTTCACCGGGGATAATTGATTGTTCCGTTTCGCTGGTACTACTTTAGTGTAATCTTTTCGATTCTTTCTATCGTACTAGAATTGTATTGTTGCGTCTACTCGTCCAAAAAAAAAAAAAAAAAAACGAACAGAAGTTACAAAATAGCATTTAAAAAACCTATGCAAAACTATGTAACTGCGTCGGTACACAGAGCTTTGCAGGATGACTCAGTTTGTTAAACCATGCAAAAGCTTTCCTCTACAATTTGTTTTTTTTTTCTCTATCTTCAATAACAACCGAGTTGTAACTCGGCCCAATTACTAGATACATCCTGTGTACATGGTACATCGGAAAGTTCGATCATTTTGTGTTTAAAGAAACTTCCTTGCCGTCCAAACAACAAGAAAGAGAGAAATTCAATGGAAATACGGTAAAAAAAAAGCGTGTAAGAGTGTAAAGTTCCTCTCATTATTGCACTTATTTACGATTTAGTCGAAAAGCTAACGATTTACGTGTCGTATTCTCTTTCGAGGTTAAATGACACTCGAGGCTTAACGAAAAAACGTTTCAGTAAGGATCTGAGACCGCGAAATTAGTTAGGTACGCGAATTATCGTACGCGGCTGATCGATAAGATCCCGTTTCTAATTACCCGAGACGCGTGTTTCGCTCGCGTAATTTCTCCTCCGCTTTGCAGCCGCGAGTGCAACGGTAATTTAAGATGTAACAGGGAACGCGGCTAATTGGTCAATATTTGATGTTTCCTCGGGAAACTAGAATAACAGGCGGCTAATTCGAATGAAGCGTTAAGAGCGTAAACGAGTCTTGGAAAATATTGCAGCAACGTCTCTCTCTCTCTCTCTCTCTTTATCTAACTATCTCTCTTTCTAATTAATTCCCCTCACTTTCGTAACGAAACAAACGCCTCTTGCATTTTATATTTTTCATTTGCAAACAATTACGCGAATGAAGTACATGGTTTCCCTGTTTTTCGGTATTTCTAAAATGTTGTTTTTGAAGAGGACGAGATACATTCTTCGTTTTCTAAGAGTAAATTTTTGTAATGTGAGATTTTTTTTAAATAAAATACACACTTTTAAAAGCTCAGATTTTTGAAAATTTGACAGACGAATGTTAAGTTAACGCGGGAAAATTCGGAGATTTTCAATCACCTGAGCGATCAATTTAGGAACGATTAAAAAATCAATATTTTGTATTAGACAATTTAGTAATAGAGCGAAAAATTCGAAGGTTAGAATTCGACGTGCATTGAACATTTGTAGAACCTTAGATTCTTGAAAACTTACACAAAGCAGACGAATGTTAAGTTAACGCGGGAAAACTCGGAGCTTTTCAATCACCTGAGCGATCAATTTAGGAACGATTGAAATATCAATATTTTGTATTAGTCAATTTAATAATAGAGCGAAAAATTCGACGTGCATTGAATAAAAATTGTTTTCTTTTCAAATTTTCAGTGACTGGTAAGTTAAACTAACCAAAAAATTCAAACTGTTTTAATTTGAATCTACACCCTGTAGAATGCTAATTCATAATTGAAAGCGTGAGAAATAATGATAATTTTATCGAACGATTAGAATTCCGATAATAGAAAATAAAAGTGAATTTTGGATATTTGCGAACGAAATGAAAGAGGAAGTTCGCGATGTGCTGTTCGAGTAAGAGGCAAAGCCGAAGCCGGAATAAAAGAGCGCAATTAATGGACAACGAGTCGAGCTATTCGGGATTCTTATTATCTCGGCTCGTACATCGTCCGCGGCGTTATTAACAGCCGGCGCAATTCCACTCCGAGGCGTGGGCAACTTTCCAACGGGACCCGCCTCTTAAAAACGACACTTAAATCCTGTTACGCGCCACCGATAAAGCTACCGAACAAGCCACCGGTTCGCTTAATTGCCTACGCATGCGCGATACCTCTACTTTGTTTTTTTTTTCTTTTGTTTCTTTTTTTTTCAACCCACCTTGTCACCCTTTGCGTGGCGCCACCTAGCACCGATCCCTCCTCCTTCAAACTCGGATAGATCTGAAAGAAAGAAATATCGATCGCGTTAAATGTAGGTCACAAAAGAAAATATGGAGTAAATGTATCTTTGAACATCTTTGATTTTCGAATTTTCATCTTATCACTCATTATTTACGTGAGAATCGGAGAATCTTGCCACTGGTATTTTTCACGAATTTGAAAACAAAAAAATCCGAATTAAAAAAAGAAAAGATGGAGTAAATGTGTCCTTAACCATCTTTGATTTTTCAATTTTCATCTTATCACTCATTATTTACGTGAGAATCGGAGAATCTTGCCACTGGTATTTTTCACGAATTTGAAAACAAAAAAATCCGAATTAAAAAAAGAAAATATGGAGTAAACGTGTCCCCGATCATCTTTGATTTTTCAATTTTCATCTTATCACTCATTATTTACGTGAGAATCAGAGAATCTTGCCACTTGGTATTTTTCACAAATTTGAAAACAAAAAAATTCGAATGAAAAAAAGAAAAGATGGAGTAAATGTGTCCTTAACCATCTTTGATTTTAAAATTTTCATTTTATTACTGATTATTTATACGGGAATCGATTTGTCGTTTGTTCATCTGATTGTGCGAATAAGATCACAAATATGTGACGCCGGTTGAGAAACGCTGGCTGAACGAAATCATGCAAACGCGACAGCCGATCGTCAAAATGTTAAACTAAGACAATATTTTCTGCAGAATCGAAATTAAGTACACCCCATTTCTGCGTTCGATTCCTGTGCCGATTTCGTCCATTTGCAAAGCAAAAAAAAAAAATGCACCAAATTGCACTCGATAAATTTCTGAAAAAATAATTACATACATCCACATATTACGTAATGTATTTATTTATACATCACATAATATATGTATTTATTTACTTATTAATGTCATCTTATAACTCATTGTTAGTTTTGTTTACATGCTTAAACGCATATTTGTATTCAAGACCGAATATTACATACGTTCTTCAATAAATGATTTTTGGCTTCATTTTTTACGTTTGTTCAGATTTTGCCTGTCGAAATATTTGGGACAGCCGCTTTTGTGTTTTTTTTGGGATAATCGCTTAATTAGTCCGAACCCAACGTGTCCCAATTAACCGAAATCCGCTGTACTTTGCAGAGCGGAAGTGGGGGCAATTTTGAGGTTTGATGAAAAGTTACTAAGAAAGAACGGGAATCGGATATTCCCATGATTCTTCTTTATATAATGACAGGTTAGTTGAGAGAATAGACACGGGGAATTAGGTTAGTGGCAGTATGACGTGTTAGCGTTACGAAACAACGTGCGGTTGAGTAATTAAGCTTGTCGCATGTTCTCGTCTGTTATTGTAAAAAACGGAATCGAGTATATTTGATAGAAAATATCGAGCACTGTTTGGAAATTTGTATTGTTTAACGCGTTACCTGTACACAGGATAGCGAATGGAATTTACAATTTTTCCCCTCTTTCGTTCAAACTCGATGGTTATCCACGTGTCACATTTGTACACCTTGTAGCTGGTTGTTTGACAAATGCTGACAGTCGGATTCAATTGAAAACAGCAATCAGGCTTGGTGGAAAAACCAAAAAAAAAAAAGAAAAAAAAAGAAAAACTGTTTCCCATGGAAAGCAACGAATAACACCGGGAATTTCGACGGAGCTCGGAAATTATCGACCACGGGCACCTGTATTTGTGCAAATACCATTCATATTTTCTTATCGCGCGGACCTTCCCGAAAAATAGAATCGATTTAAAACAGGCACAGTTATATCGAAACATTCGAATCGAACAGAGAAAAACAGGGGCGAGGGGAGCAGAGATCAACTGGTAAACAATTTCCATATTTGCAAATTAATGCAATGAGCGTACGGCAAATGCTCCACAAACCCACAAAATGAAACAGCCGCTAAAATCACAGAACTACCGTCTCTCCATTTCCATAACGCAAATTGCCAGGCCAAGGAACGCCTTCGATACTATCCAATAAGCATGCATACGTCATGGTACATATAATCTAACAAACACGCGTCATACGTAAACACGTGTTAACCAAATAACAAGCATATCCTCGTGTTACACACTATTCAACTAACGTACACACTTATCGGCACATAAGGGAGTATGCAATCCTGCAAGCGTAAAAGAATCGGGTGAATCTCACATTTTTTTTCGCCGTTAAATATTTAGTAAAAAACCAAGATTTTTTATGAGGGTTGTTGAGCAACGTCTTAACTTTATTTACATATTTTTTTTACTGTGTAAAAGTACAAAATGGTAGAGTTGTACAACATTATTCAACTTCCTGTCCAGCGAAATCTTGTTCGCTTGCACCCAACGACATATGTGTTTGGAATGTAAAAAATTAAAAAATGTTTCGAGCCAATTTAAACAAAAATAGATTATTTCTAACGTAGCGTATAATTTTTCTATAATTTTGGAAAATATGAAAATGACGACTTGTTAAATATAAAACTTTTGTCGCTGATGAAAATCAAATCGTTTGGAGTCTTCTAACTTTCCTATTTCTGAAAATTTCAAAAAATCCTTTTACTGTAATATTCTACGAAAAATGTTTCAAAAAAGGAAATAAAATAAATCTGGAGTTTTTGAAGCCGACAAGGTTGCATACCCCCTTAAACGAAACGTTGTACGTTGCTTGAAATCACCGTAAAAAGGCATCGTAAGTTTTCGGCAAATCACATCCACTAGATTTCGAAGATTGTCACGGTAAGTCTTCCACGTTCGACACTCAAGCGTCGCCGGAATAACGGAAGCCCGTGTAATCTTCTTCCGCGTCGTTGCTTCTGAAATATTCCTCGCTTACATCAGCTCCATCGAAGCTTTTCCCATTTACCGCGCGAAATTACATGGGAGCATCGGTTGTAAACGATGCGCCACAGTGTGGCGATTCTTTAACCTTCCGCGAACCAGGTGGAGTTAACCCCTTGCTCTATAACAACGAATTAGACTCGTGGCACAGATTTTGGTTAAGATTCAAGAAAAACAATTATATTAGTAATAAACATCGATTTTAATTCCAACTTCTTTTATAATTTATAACACTGAGGATAGAAAATTCTGATTAAACTGTAATACATTAGTGTTTTTTGCGTAAGTAACTGATGCTTAAATGTATAATCAGCAAAAGAAATCATAGGTGAAGGGGTTAAATTAACCCTAGTGTTAATTATCGTAAAAATAAATTAACCCTAGTGTTAATTATCGCAAAAATAAATTAACCCTAGTGTTAATTATCGTAAAAATAAATTAACCCTAGTTAAATTAAAATTGCTGTATTTTTTTCTTTTTTTTTCAAAATATCTGCAATGGGTCTAGTTTCTTGAGTAGCTGAAGTTGCGACGTTGGTACCGCGATAACTTAGTCTTGATTAAGAAATTAGGACTATCAGTAGGAAAAGACATCCATTCTTGGAGAAACTCTTCAAGAAACGCCTCGAAAACGAGCTAAAATAGTTCTGCGTGTCCAAGAGATAAGGATCACAAGACTCAAAATACATGAATAAAATGTAATTCACCGATATATCGAAAACACTGTCATTCCATGCGTAAAGAATTTGATTGTGTAGAATTATACGTATAAACTAGGTCCTACCACCACATAGAATCTAGCGCACCGACAGACGATTAACAACATGGATCGCCGAGTACCGTGCTGCAAGTCTCATGGGAGTTCGAAGTCAATTTTCTACGAAGATACGACGTGGAAGAAGAATCGAACGATCCGTTCTAAGTACTCGATTAGGTTAATTCGATTTACTTAACTATTCGACTCGTGAAAGGTGAACTTGATTGAGATGTTTGGTTAAGTTATGAAGATTTCTGTGTTGGACATCTCACTTTTCGAGGATACAGGCTGTTGATTACATGAACGTGTATACGTGTGAGTGGTACTTACGATTAAGATGGATTGATTGATGATCTTGTAATTATGATGGGTTTATAATTGTTTAAATTATACGTGGACTTCAGTGTGGTTTTTAAGGATCGAATGCTTGAATGTACGAGTAACCATAGAGCAATCAGTACAAAGATTGTAATGATTAATTCACGAGTGTGATATTATATTTACGATGAGTTCGAAGTTACTTAAACTTTGTTGTGAATTATTTTCTGTTCTTGAAGTATCTGTAGAAAAGAGAAGGTAATTTTCTGAGAGAATGCTCTGGATGCTCGTACATAGACTGCGGATTTTTGTACAAATTCATGTTTCTGAAAATACAACGAATATAGTACACGTGAATTACGTGAATTCTATGCAATTTTGCTACCTTTAAATTTCCTATAGATGCATAAAAATCCGTAGTCTACTCATGCACTTTGAGAGTAAGTTTGTGTTCTTCGAGATTAGCGATTTCGTAATCGTGACGTGTATAAAGTTACACTAAGAAAACAAAAAAAAATAACAGGAGATGAAATACACTAAACAATTAACTTCTTTTGAAAATTACTATTCGAACACGACGTGAAAGAACCGGGACGAGGTAGTCAGCGAATTTTTACAACAGCCGAGGACACCAAAAAATGAGAATCGCTGGCGCGCCCGAATTTCGTGACAGATACGCGGAACTACTTTAAAATTTAAATGATCCGTGTCCGTGCCCGTCAATGCCACCTGTAAGTCCAATTTAATTTGGCTTCGCCGGAGAATTTAATTTTTCCGCGTTTGTTAGCCGGGACGTAGAGAGAGGGCGGGAGAGAGAGAATGAGAGGAGTGACAGAGCATGAGAGAGAGGTACAGAGACAGAGAGAGAGAAAGAGAGGAGTGACAGAACGTGAGAGAACGACAGAGAGAAGTGATAGAGCATTAGAGAGAGGAAGAGAGACAGAGAGAGAGAGAGAGAAAAAGACGAGTGTCAGAGCATGAGAGAGCGGAGGAGAGACAAAGCGAGGAAAAGAGGAGTGATAGAGCATGAGAAAGCGACGGAGAGAAGTGACAGCATTAGAGAGAGAGAAAGAGAGAAGTGACAGAGCATAAGATAGAGAAGGAGTGACAGAAACACATAAAGAAAAGTAACAGAGCAAGAGAGAATGAGAAAGCGGAGTGACAGAGCATCAGAGAAAAGAAAAGAGACAGAGAGACAGAGAGAGAGAGAGAGAGAGAGACGAAAAAGCGTCAGAAAGCACTAGAGTGAGAGGAAAAAGTGACAGAGAGCATGATAGAGAGACGAGGAAGTGACAGAGAGAAGGAGAAATAGAGATGAGAGAGAGAGAGAGAGGGTGAGTGGGAGGTGCACGCGTGAAGGAATCAATTTTTGCGGGACAATGCCCGGAATTATATTCATATCGTGCCACCCCCTCTGCGCTGAATATTTCAAAGTCCCGCGCGACCGGCGATAACCGTATCTTTTACGCAACGTCGACGCTGAACTATCGAGCTGCTTTTCGTTTTTATGGGCCGCGATCGACTTTACGATCGACACCGTACGCAGAATCGAACGTACTACCCCCGGATGTACGGGGCTCGAACTGTTGTTATTAACACATTACCAGTCGTGGAAGTTATATTACGCGCAGGTAGTTCGGGAAAGAGTTGTAAAATGTGTTTCGAATAGCGTGTAATAAAATTCATCACGCATGTGTAAAAGATGAAAAGAAAAGAAATGGAGAAAAAAAAGATATTACAAATTGCCTGTGTTTATGGTTAAATATGAGGTCCTCGAAGAACCTTCTTCTTGGAGTTCCGAAGTATGGCCGTGTGTTACATAAGTATAACCTATGTAACAGTATTATTGGCCTTTGCAACGTAGTGAATTCGCTTTGCAATTCATTAGATTTCTTTTGTAGGATGTAGCTCGTTTGTTTCAAAATGCTTTTGTGAAACTTTCGTGAATACAGCCAGCGAAATAATGCTTATCTATTCAATCGTGACACGCTGCTCGTAGAAAAATATGTACACTTAGGGGACGAAGTCCTATTTATAATAATAATGATAAATAGTAATAAAGAGAATAATAAGAAACGTTAAGAAGCGTTCAAACGTCGCCGTTTGACACTGGTAGTGACGTAACTCGAAAAATGTCAATTTTAATTCTGTTTTACACAAACAGACACGATAGGTACATTATTTTCCTCGTGTAAAATAGCACATTTCTAACTTCGCTAATTTCTTCTTATTCATTCTGAAGCAATTCAGATTATACGATTAACATTGAATTATCAATGAGATATAAATTTAGTTGATTATCAAGGATTAGCTTAACTTTTTCATTGTTTCTTCGTTTTAATCTCTTCTTCAACAAGGCAACAACGATCCAGAAACCAAAATCTAGACGTTCAAATCAGAGACTGTTCTTATAGAATTCGTAGAGATAGAAATACCAGGAAATAGATGTTGAAAATTATTTTAACGATTTGTTTAGTGACACTACTCCATCGTTCACGTTACGAAAAGAAACTCCGTACTCTTTAGATTAATTCAAATGCCGGCGAAAATTCCCTCGCAACAAGGTAAATACTCGAAACCGTGTACTTTCCGTAATCGTGCAACGTTTGTTGCACACACGCATTTCGAAAAGCCACTGTCTGCCGAGCATGTCTCCTCGATTGCCCCTCGCGGGCCTTTTCGGACCGGAAAACTCGTCTTCTAGCCATGTTGTACAGAGAAGTTGCGTTTGATCCCCTCGACACGCTCCTGTCGATGCAATTGCGCAATCACTATGGCACACGCAGCCATCCTGTGCCGGTTGCATAATTCCCTTTTGTATTCGCGCGAGCACGAAAACATGATTACACGCGAACACCGTGAGTTGCCTGTGTCGATCTTAACAGGATATCTCGTTGTATTTTTGATCGATCTTTAAAAACTATCTTCGACGATACGGCGATCATGCAACGGTGTATGGAATATCGAATCAAACAGATGTGTTCTCCTTTACGTACAACAAGGAACGTGTATGGAATATCGTTCGTTTGAGTTTACGCTCAATTCTGCAAGAGTTACTTCGATGGATGGAAGATTGATAAGCAATTGTTCGATCCGATGGAAGATAGATCGTGCGATTAAGACGTTCTTTGCTTCGTGGGCAGGATAATTGTTCAGTTAATTACTGACGTGAGAACGAACGATTACTATGTTTGTGGAAGTAACACTGAATTTTTCTTATAAGAAGCTTGGTTTGCTGGATTCTTATGGCATTTCGAGAATTTAGAATTTTCAATAGTTTACTTTGCATTGTTTTAACGCTTGGAACTCTTGAAAATTGATCGATGAAATTTGAGGACGAAGGCAATGTAAAATTAACAAAATGAAACAACATAAATTGAGTTACTTTTGCGATTCTAAACAATGTATGAAAAATTGTGAAAATTATGATATTCGGTTCGTCATTGTTAAGTAATGCTTTATGGATTTTATTTTAAACAAATCAACCATACTGCAATATTTTTCAGGAAGTGAATGCAGAAACTTAGGTTCACAAATACTGCATTTGTTCTTATGAATTGCGACTTTTATTAACCCTTTGACTACGAAAGACGTATGTATACGTCCTCACTGATTTATCAATATACACGGAAGGCGTATATATACGCCTTCTAAATTGTTTTTACTATAACTATTTTCTAACATAGAACTTATCGTTACATGTAACGTAGAAATTGTAAACAGCTAAATATTGGCAAGTATTTCAATGTTCACATGTCTTTACTAACTGTTGAAGGTAGTGAATCAACAAGGAACACTTTTGTGATATAATAAGTTTATTTAATATAATGGTGAACACAACACGATAAGAGAACTGGTAAAACAAAACAGTAGACTAACGTCGTCGACCATATGGCGATCAGTAAAGCCAAATTGCAGTGGTACCATCCTACGTAAAGAATAATAATCCCTTATCTCTCTAACACTAACATTGTTCAGTCTCAATTTCACTGTTCTCGTAAAATCGCATCGTGAATGAAATCGTATAAAATTCGTCCTCTGCTGCACATATAAATGTTCATTTATTTCAATTTGTGATCAGTTTTATAATTTTATTCATTCGTTATTTTTCAAAATAATATAGTGTATTCTAAAAATATTTGATTAGAAGAAAGGGTGACAAGTAAATATGATAAGTAATAGTAGCAGCCAATCGCAGCGACTGACATACGAATATATCGTATATATCGATGGATCCGAGTGCAAGAGTGCGCCACACTCAAAGAGTTAAGGAAGCTATTCGAATTGGCAGAACGACGATCATAAAGTAAAGTGATTTGTAACTTCAATCCCACGGAAATCGTCCACGATGCACTTTCACACGATTCTCGGTGATAAGAAAATGCGTTCCAGGAATTTCTATCGACACGCCGTGCAGCACATAATCGGCAGCCGTCGGTGCACTGAGAGGCTTCCTGGAGGAATCGTACACGTGTCGATTCAACGAGCACGGTTTACATTGCAAATTCGTCTCGGAGAAGTTGTCGTGGTCGACACGTTGTCCGGTGCAAAAGTTGTTCCGCCGATTAAATTACCGCGCCAGTTGTTTCCCTAGGATCGCGGACGTTGTTCCAATAGTTCCGAGAGAAATTGTCAGCGTGACTCACAGACTATGGAGAATTATAGTGTGAAAAATGGACTACTTTTCTCGTTTCAAACACCGTCGTAAGTACAGTCATAGCAGAGACCTTAAAATCAAAGTAGCTGTTGGAACGAATATGTTAATTTTTCATTCCCCTTAAGTCTCAACGACGAATTTTTGCAAAACAACAAAGAAGAAAAGGTTACTTTCCCTCCTCGATCAGTTGAAATCATGAATCAGAAAAGATTCAAGGAGTTAAATGAAATTCAGTGTACCAATTTAAAAGATACTTGAGATAAAACAAAATTAATAAATTACACACTTTGTTAAATACAAATCATGTTTATAATAATCAATTATCTCAACTACACAGTACTTCTGTTGTTCCCTAATTAGCATACAGAATGCACATCGAGAAAATCTATACACTTCGAAAATTGGCGAAACCAAATAGAAATTTTTATTTTTCATTGTCAATTTCATCGGTGTTTAAAATAAACGTAAAAACAACTGAATCGCCCTAGTAAAGCTACGGGAGGAGGGTGAATAAAAGCGAAACAGGAAGCGTAACAAACTCGAAGTAATCGCGAGCCAGTGAGAAAAGTGTATCGCACGAAGGACAATAAAATTGATAAGAAGTTCTGCGGGATTAGCGTTGGACGTTTATAGTTGACGATCCATGGGAGAAGAAAAGGGGGTTGGGTTATTTCTTCTGGACGTGGCATTGTACAGACACACTCGAACCAGTTGAATTCCGCCACGAACGATATTCCACGTTTCACTTAGCCCCGCGGCACACGTATCCACAGGAACTGACAGTACTTTCAGGCGGCGCGTTTCAAGGAATTCGCGTTCCAGCCGGCGCTAACCCGAGAAGAAAACTACTTACACGACAGAACGCTCAAAAGCGATAAGTCGTTCGCCCGTAAAACTTTATTATTTATCGGGAAGCGTGAAGAAATTCTGAAGCGGCGCCAGGTGTAAAATCCTCGAACGGGATCGATCACGTTGATGTTCTAAAAACTGCGAAATTTTCCGAGTATTTTCGCTCGAGAGATTCTCAGCTTTTTCAGATGTTACCGGCGTATCGTGATTTTCGAGCTTGGAAACAAGCACCTTTGCAAGTTCGAATTTCCCGCCTGTATTACTAGTTCAAGATAAACGAAGAGAAACGTAAAATTTGGAAATAATAGAAGTTCCAATTATAATTTAGAACTCGTTCATTGAGTTCGAGGGAAATTAAACGAGATTCATCAAGTTGGATGTTCAATTTGAATTTCTATACGTTCAAATTTCCCGCCTGTATTGCTAAACCAAAATAAACGAAGAGAAACGTAAAATTTGGAAATAATAGAAGTTCCAATTATAATTTAGAACTCGTTCGTTGAGTTCGAGGGAAATTAAACGAGATTCATCAAGTTGGATGTTCAATTTGAATTTCTACACGTTCAAATTTCCCGCCTGTATTGCTAAACCAAAATAAACGAAGGGAAACGTAAAATTTGGAAATAATAGAAGTTCCAATTATAATTTAGAACTCGTTCGTTGAGTTCGAGAGAAATTAAACGAGATTCATCAAGTTGAATGTTCAATTTGAATTTCTATACGTTTGAATTTCCCGCCGCTGTTGGATTCTTAGCAAAAACGAAGTTGAACGAAGGTTAAGCGTTCGAATGCATCGATAATTGTAGCGAAGTGATTGAAGCGTATTGTAAAAACACAGCTATCGATACTTCGCGCTCTTCCGTGTCGAAGGAGCAATTCTCTAAAAGCCTCGAAGGCACAATGAAACTTTCACCAGCTATTAATAAATGCAAGAACGTGGGTTCATCAGGTCCTACGAAACGCCCTCCGATTTAGCTACTATTCAATTATCCTATACACGACGTGAAATCGAATGATTGATTTCCTCTCGTTAGAGCCAGACTTTTTCCGACCGGTGTTTATCCACGGATACGAAGCGACGAAATGATTAGACAAGTCTCTTCGAATGGAAACGATGCATTACGAATCGTACCACGAATTTATCTCATTTAGCTCGCGAACCACGACGTATTCAAAGTCACGTACTTGCTTCGAACAGTGAACGTAACGCGGCGACGTATTGTCGCGGGTTGAAAAGCAATTTTATTATTAAGCCGCGAGAACACTATTACCAGCCTCACTATAAACCTTGGTTTATGTAATCGTTGCTTAACGAAAGCTTAGTTAGTTACATTGACAAAGATTCTACTCATATACTCTCCGATTTAACGATCGAAGGAAATTCGTATAGAAAATTGATGAATACGCGAGGCATTTTATTCACAAATACACAGACTGTGTATGTAACTTAGTCTCTCATAAGTGGAGAGAAAAATTGATGTTTGATGGTATTACTGGAGTGTAGATTTTTACACAAATTCATATTTTTGAGAATATAGTAAAAAAGGTAAAACTTCGATTGAAAATTATTTAAAAAGCTCTATAATTAGGATATTTATATATTTTTTCATATCGCGTGTTTTGCGTCATTACATTTCCTATAAATGCATAAAAATTCGCGAAAGTTTAACTATATCACAATATACAGAGTCTCCTACTTCAAATAACTCGTAAATTATTCGTTGTTCGAACAAATTTTTCAGACAATTTAACGAAATAACTTTTACGTGTTTACTAATTTGAAAATTATTCATTTTTAAGCTTTCGAAGACTATTTGAAAAATTTTACATTTTCACAGATTTTACAGTTTGAGCAATTTTACATTTTCACAGATTTTAAAATAATGAATTTTTAAACTTTCGAAGACAATTTGAAAAATTTTACGAATGAAGGTTGAACATCTACCTTTCTGCTGAAATCTGCCGTGACGAAAGGGTTAAATATTTATTTCAATTTCCTGAATACACTGTTTGTCGTGAATTACATTACGTTTGGTATTATTCAAAGTATCTTTCTTAGTATCTCGATATTTGAGACAGACGATGACCCCAAAGTTCGATTCCATAAATCCATATCGCTTACAAAAAAACAAATGTTTAAAAACTGAGGAAGAAAAATAGAAATTTAATACATCGATTGTAAAGTCGCATTCATTGCGTTCGAATATCATTAATGGCTCGTGTTTGATGAAGCCACATAGTTTCCTTCGAAGTTCAATGATCTGTAGCAATGTGCGTGCCTCGTTGCAGATGACTCTGGACAGGAGAATGCAGCAACTAAATCAATTTCAACGTTCCTTCGAAGTTCGCCGTATTTAACCCTTAAGATAATATATATAGCCTAACTTTTGTTATATTAACCCTATTATACTTTCCATTTGGAGAATATTCTTGAAGAATACTTCGAGGATGCTTTCTGCCTACGTAGAAATTTATTCGTTTCTTTTTTTTGCTCTATGAAAGATGATTCACAGTTCGATCACAAAAATGTTAAAAAAGGAGAAAAGAAGAAAAAATTGTCAATGGTGTCTTCTTTCCGGTGGCCTTGAATACAAAGGCCTGTGCAATGTGAACACATCGAACGTCTTCGGTGGGCCAAAAATGGGCGTCGCCTACTTTTCTCAGGTGGCCACGTCACCTAAAAATCGAACGACACAGGAATCCTTTTACGTACCAGAGACATCGAGATCCGTGGAAATTCTAGATTGACCAGAAATCGAATTTCACAATCTCCTGCGGAGAAAGATATTTCGAAAATTTCAACAGAATTCGAGAACTGTTTCTCTTCTTATCGACCGAAATACGTCGATGTAAGAAAGGAATTTAACATCGATTTTCAATTATCAGAAACAATTCTGCGGTTAGATCCACGAAGTCATGATCATTCTATTTTTTTTCATTTTTTTACAAAGCCATCTTCAACTTTTGAAAAAGTGTGAAAACTAGCGAAAATGTTAAAAAAAAAAGAATAAATTTTCATGGAGACTTCATCGCGTAAAATACGTCGAAAATCCGTGAAACCATGATTATTATATATTTTCTTTTACACAATCATCTTCCACTTTTGAAAAAGTATAAGAACTTGCGTAAGCGTTTAAAAGTAAAAAATAAATTTTCCTGGAAACTTCGTTAATGTAAGAAAGGAATTGAATATCAATTTTCAATTATTAGAAATAATTTTGCGACAAGATACACGGAGTTACTATTTTTTTTACATCTTATTTCTTGCACGGCCACCTTCCACTTTTCTAAAAATATGGAAATTAGCGAAAAATGCCAAAAACAAATTTTCACGAAACTTCGTCGCGCGACTGTCATCGAAATTTCACTTATTCCCCGTTGAACACCATGGAAACCCAGCAGTTACAAACAAGTTCTCGTGTATTCAAGCTAGCCAATCTCTTTCTTACGAAATTCCTCTCCGCGGCGTACTTATTTACACGCTCACACGTTTAAACGTCTAATATCTCACACGGCGGAGAAGTTCTCTTAATACAGCGAATATATCCTTGATATTCCGCGCGAGGAAAATTTCAACGTGCTCGTTGAAACGAGCTTTAACGTAAATAGACGTCATAGTCCGGTCTGCATTAAAAAGACACACGGTCTCTCGCGTCCTTCTGGCGCAAAAAGAGCAGCGTTGCTCACCTCTCCAGAAATACGTACGTGTTTACGCAATGCTCGTGTTTAGCGGGTAATATGCGCGAGAAAACCTGCGACCAATTCCCCTACCGCGCCTCTTTTCCTCGCGAATGCTCAATTGATGCTGAATTTAACGAGTTTTCCGTGAGAAGAGATATAAAACGCTATAAAGCCTCTCGTAACAAACAAGAAGAGAAGAATTTCCTCTGAAGATACTTGAACAAATAAAGATGACCTATGGAATACTTGAAGCGTGTTGAATTGTCCGAAAAATGTTCCAAACCAATTTTCGATCGATACCGCTTGAATACAGTGGTCCACAATGAATCTTCTCCAACTTCATTTTATTAATATTTTAATAGTGTTTCTATAAAATTTAGTTACACGTAATTGAAGTACAAATCTTAACCCTTTCCAGACGAAGCTGTGAGTGAGAGGTATCGATGCATTCTATCAAAGTAGACACATGTTTGATGTATGTGTTTTAAATTTGATTACATATAGAAAATTAGGTTTGCCAATTTAGAACGTTTTATATTGCAGCATTTTATGATAGCTTTAAATACAGTCACCTATATGTAAACCCGGTTTAACCGAACAGGTGTCACAATAATTACATCGTATATATAAAAATATAAAATTCTTATATATGTAAAAATTTGTCTATGAAGTAGATACTGTGTTGGCTTCGGTGAAAGACTGACGACACAAAATTTAATCCTCTATGGGCCGAATTTTTGTTTTAAATCCAAGAAATTGGGGGAACGAAAAATCAGCAATTATAAACCTATATATGCAAATGAAAAAAAAATTTTCCGATTAAACAATTTTATTGCAATATATTCACTATGTGACTTTCAGGTAACAACGGCTTATAATGTTGGCACTTCTGTGTGAAATGTCGATAAATTAAAATGTGACCTGAAAGTTACACAGGCCCATAGAGGGTTAATACAGGAAAATAAGATTTGGATTCTGGGAATGTCTGAATCTCATTTTATAGGCTGCATTTTGGTTCTGGGTGTATATTATACTGTGGATTTACATACTTTATTGCTTAAAAACGATAAATATGCATGGGTGGCTATATACCGACACACATCCGCAAAGGATTAATCTTTAATATAAAATAGATTTGAATTTAATAAAATAATGTTTCCTTGTGTATTTGAAGGATATTTATTATGTGATACAAATGTCATACAAAAGTCTTTGTACACTTGCGGGATCTTGTTCAGAAAAATTGACTAAGTGAAACATTTAAATGCTGTTAAGAAAGAGTTGAATATCTCAGTAACTTTTTGGTAAAGTGTACGTTCTGTTATTGTAAAATAAGCTGAGGAATATGCATATATAATAAATGTGGAATTAAAAAATGCATATTTTATAGAATAAACAAAAAAATTGAAGGATTCTTAGAAATATGAACGTTTCTCAAAAAATTCCGTTTGTTCTTTTATTACATGAAATAATGTTCCATTAAAAAAAATGAATTTGAATATTATGTTTGTATGCTCGGTAAAAGTTTCACTTCCATTGGCGACCATAAGTCATCAGCGAGCCGTGTAGAATAAAACATGTTAAAAGTGGTTATACAAGAGATTGTCAGGTGCATCTTGACGAAGAAAGAACGAAGAGTCATCCTTCTGACGAATCGATCATATTTATTTTAATGTAGAAAGTTTCTCTTATGTTAGAAGTTCTTTGATGACGTTCTTCTTGATTTCTAGTGTCTGAAATATGTCATCGTCCCAATAGCAGAATTGCGAAACTGTAAAAAACTTAATTTTCCAAGTGAAAAGAGATCCACTTTTTCAATTAACGTGAAATCATCTTTGTCATCCATATTTATTCATTTTTTCTTTTGACTGGTAAATAAAATCAATGCAAAGATGATTTTGTACTAATCGATAAAGTGATTTTCTGCTTTCTTGAAAAATTCAATGTTTGCAATCTCGCAAATTTACGATTAAAACGGTATATCAACCGTGCAAATTAATTCGATGCTTTTCCACAAACTTCAGCGTTCATATATAAGAAAATCACACATTTTTTCAATTAACGTGAAATCATCTTTGTCATTCATATTAATTTTCTCTTTTGATTGGTAAATAAAATTAATACAAAAATGATTTTGTATTAATCGATAAAGTGATATTCTGCTTTCTTGAAAAATTCAATGTTTGCAATCTCGCAAATTCACCATTGAAACGGTATATTAACCGTGCAAATTAATTCGATGCTTTTTCCGCAAACTTCATTAGTATAAAATATCATGTCTTCGAATATCATTTATATATATAAAAAACATAACACAATTTTACGTTCACAATAATCTTTCAAACTAACCATTTCTCCATTTATGAGGCAACTAACGAGAATTCTCTCTCTCTCTCTCTCTAAAAAAAAGTATGATTTTAAGTCGATAAAATAGTGAAAATGGTTAATTAAAAAACACTTAACATAATATTATTCACGGACACTGTATATTGAACTTCGGTATTATCTGCAGAATGATTAAACACGGATTTAGTTTTACGTAATATCACGTTATCATTACTACCAACAATACTTACGTAAGTATAGTTCCCGATCAATAGTATAACAACCGAGAGATCTGTTTTGCACACAGTGATAAACGTTCATTGTTTATAGTATCAATAAGCAGACATCGAACAATCGATGAGATATTTGAAAAATATTATGACACAGTCCGTACGATTCCACCGAGCGTAAAAATGGCGGGCGGATATCGAAAGGATGTTCGCGAACAATATTTACGGTTCCAATTAACAGTGCGTTAACGGCGTTCCGCTAATGAGCTGAACGAGGTCGTATAGATCTGTCGAGCACGACGAGGACGCGATCCTGTTCCGCGTGAATATTAAATTCCAAGGAGATACGAGCGGAGGATCATGAATCACGGTGACGTCAGTGAACCGTACTGAACGAAGATTTACAGCGAACGCTGACTATGCATCGCGCGCCCACTTCGTTTCTTCTCTTTTCTTTCTACATTTTTCTTTCTTTCTATATTATTTTTCGTGAAATCAAGGTCGTCGAGAAAGCAAGTTATTATACACTCACGAGGATATTCGATAAGACTAACTGCACTTCCTGTTGCGCTTAACAGGCTGATTAATTCTCGCTACTTTCACTGGCAGATTTACCGTGCCTTATTCGGTGAAACCGATAAGAATCGATCGTTAAATAAATTACAGTATGAATGAACATAAATATAAAAGGTCCGATGAGCGTCCCGTGTCTTACGATAAGAAAATATTTCTGTCCCCGTTAGTTAACACCTCTGTAACCTGGTTCTTTTGTTTTTTCGCCCGTGAGAAGGAAGATTACAATCGATTGGAATTTTGTAGTTCAATTGGTGAAACAGGTAATGGTAATTACGTTGAATAAGGTGAGCAGTAATAATGTAATAGCCCTAAAATATATTACAACGGTAAAGCAATAAACGAATAAAATGGGACTCGTAAAATGTAGATAGTTAAATATGTAAATTCCCATGTCACATGGTGTTATTGAAGGTTTCGAGTATCTTATAATACCAATTGTTCATTTCTCACGGTTTTTCCAAATGTTCAGATTTATAAATTTTCTTCACCTTTTAATACTTTCGTGTCGTAGGATCAATAGAAAGATTTGGCAGATAGTTGAAAAATTTATTCTATCACAGAACGTGATGTATAATATTTTTTTTTAATATTATACATAATTATTATTAAAAATTATTTACAAAATTGTTTGTTTACCATTGACAACTGTTTTCTAGTTCAATTACTATTGATAAAGTTAATTATAGGTTTATTAATATGATAATGTAATTTTCTTTCACTGCAAAAAGGATGATAAAATAATTTGATAGAATAAATAAGAAAGGGACGATGAAATAAAAATGATTCTGAAAGTGTTTAAACAGATATTCGATATCCTATGCACTTTGTACGATTTTAGCCAGTTTTACAAGTGATTTTAAATTACGAAACCTCATTTCTCTCAGATGTTCAAAAATATTGTAATAATTCTATACCTCGTAGCCATAATGAGCTAATTACGTTGCACGATAAATAAAATAAAAATTTAATTACCCCGACCTACACTTTTTGTTCCGCGGTAAAATTACAAACAGAGGACTTGGCTCGCTCTGATACTCAGGTATAAAATTAAACGAGGGATTTGCTCGTTTTGTAATTTTCTCTGGCTTACGTGTGAACGACAACAAACGAGCTCTGTATCCTCGACGACAAGGAAGGCTCGCTTTAACGATTTAATAATTGCTAATTACTAGATCATACATCGGTACCTGTTAATTATCGTACGTCTTCGGGTAATTGAGTATGTCAGTCGTAAGTAATTACAGCAACTAGCAATATCGGCCGAGAATTAATCTCCCTTTCCTCAACATCCTTCGCCGCTCGATTTCTACCGATTCCGCCGCACCTCGGCGACAGGAAGAAAAATTCTACCGGTGAAATTTCTCACCTCTTCCGCTGCCTTTTCCTTTTACAAACTCTCATTTACATTTCAAAAGGGATCTCGCGGATAGAATACCGTAGAACGGCGCACGAGGATCGTTCGAACGGAAACAGCGGATATTTGACCGCCTCGATCGATAGATCCTATTTTCAAAGCAAAATATCGACGAATCATAAATGTAAATTTCAATGAAATCACGAAAATTAAATTCACTTCAAATCTAATACTGAATTATAATATTTCATCGCAAGAGTATCATCCGAATGGGACAATCGTGTGTTCGAATTTAGAAAATTCTGTGGATTCAGATTTTGACTCGGATTTCTCAGGAAAAATTGTAACTAAGGTTCACTAACGTCCTCGTTTCCATGGAAGTAACAAATGCATAAATTACGAACGTTTAGGCAACTTCAGGAGAAGTACACGAGGTGAATGTAGAAAATTTCGGGGACTCTGTCTCGAGATAATTTCGCGAGAGAAATCTAATTGAAATTTAAATTCAGAAATTCTACGTTAACCGGAGTCCTCGGTTTCCACTTAGAAAAAACACGCGAAACAGGTACGTTTGTGTAATTACAACGAAAATGTACAAGATAAATTCAGCAAATTTCGGAAAATTCAAGTTTGAAAATAATCGAAATCTAGATTCGGTAAAATTCTTCATTAACCGAAGACCCCGTTTCCATTGAAACAGAATAAAAAGATGAATGAAACATGCAAAATAAGAACGTTCGTGCAATTTCGAGAGAAGAATCAGACGAGGTGAATCATTCTTTTTATAACACGCAAAGTTCGGAAAAGTGGATCACGAGGTCCTCAACCGTGGACCGCCGATTTCGACTTCCCCGTTTCTTCTTTCACTCGGCCGAGACGATCGTTTCGTACAGTCACGAACGTGAATCAGCATAGTGTAAAGTTGTTAAGCGTACGAGATTCCTAAACGCGTAAGCTCCGAGTAACATACACGTAAGGCGCGAATCTCGGTCGCCGATAAGGACGTCGCATGGGACCGGAAACGACCGCACCCCGGAGCGATCGACGCTTGTATATTTCCAGCGATCTTAGCTCGTGCTGGGTAAAGAGATAACGTGGAATTAAAGGCGGCGGAGATAATAGCCACGATAAAACGTACTCCTTCGCGAAACTATCGAGGAAAGGAACGATTTTCTGTTCAACACTTTTATCTCAATAATCGCGTGTTCATCTTCTGTTGAAAGGATACGTATCGTTGACATACTGGAGGTGATCAAACAATTATAACCACTTGTTTGAAGTTCGAACAAGAATACGATTCAAATGAAACCTTTTTTATTATGAAAAGTAGGGTAAAGTAGCCGAATATGAAATAGATTTGAATGCAACAGTGACTACGAAGTAACAGATTCGTTCACTGTGGAAAATCTTTATAAAGCTCTTGAATTAGCCAAAAAATTGGAAAGTGACATTATAATGACCCAAAGATTCAACGAGCCTTAAAATTGCAAACAGTATTTAACGAAATATTGTAGCGAATGTCAGAAAATTTATGAAAACTTAGTTAAAGAAAAGACTGAGAAGATATCATTCGAAAAAATTCACATTAGCAAAGAAAAGGATGTCGAACTTACAAATATTTCAAGTTCGAAAGGTTTTTAAACTTTTATAAATTGTTAAAAAATTGTTAAGCTAGGCATAATGATATTTCGACATTTTACTATAATTCCTCGAGCACGTCTCTATTTTTTCTAAAATTTTCTTTCATTTTTGTGTCATAATACACGTTTTTCAATCAGTTACTATTTATTCATTCTCACTTCTAATTTAATTGGACGCTTTACTAATTCCCAAAAGTTTTCTATTAGCTATTTATATTCGCTAAAAAGAATATTTTTTATTATTATTGCAAGTCACAATTGTTTTACGTATAAAAATTTAACCACGCACGAAAGAATTCTTACTTTATAGATGATTATAGGAAAAGCGTATAAATACATACAGGGTGTTCTGTATTAATTGATAGAAAATTTTCAGGGATGATTCTGCAAGCGAAAATAAAAACGAAAATTGAAGATGATAAAATTAAAGGTTGAAACTTCGTTTTCTCTTCATTATTAACATTTAAAAGCTGAGTATAAATATCTTGGGACATCAAGAGAGCTTCGCAAACCAGCGAATCCAGAGCTCAGAATTTTTCGAGGAAAAGTAAAGCTCGTCTAGTCAAATCTTTCAAATCTTCAGGAATTAATAGAGCTAACAGGTCAGATTTGAAGCCTTCAAAGCGTATAATACGAGAAGCGCCGGACAAGAACATTATTAAACGTCGGAAAGCAGCTTTCTTCTTTCACAAATCTTCAGCGATTAGTAACCTAACCAGAGCAAAGGATACGGAGCTCTGTGCTCTGCAGAATGTAAAATAAAGATACTTAGTCGTCGGAAAAACCTAAAAGAACTGCAACAATTCTATCGTTTCACGAAGAAACGCTGCATCCTTCTACGGAAGTTCTTTTCTACCTCGTGTCGAGGGAAAAAGAAAAAGAAAAAACACAGAAAAATCGCTACGAGCATTACCGTTTCTGTTTTCCACACCGTGCACCAGCGCATAATTAACCTTTAACGCTGGTAACACTTTTTCCAAACGCAACATCTGTAACCAGCGTTAAGTACGAATTATATAAGAATGATTAATGGCAGAGGTAGTTTGCGAGGAGACACTCGCGGAAACAGATACACGAAAAATCTTCGTGCTCGTTTGTCAAATCCAAAATCATCAGCCACTTGCTAATCTTGGAACCTGTTGCTGAAGATATCTTCAAACTTCACGGATAAATAATAGTAGCAGCCAATCACATGCAAATATCGCATCGTACATATCAATGGGTCCATGCAAGAGTGCTTCACAGTCAAAGAATTAATTACAGCGTGTAAAAATATTAGATTCTTCTTTTCCTCTTCGTTTAGAGACAGACTTAAAGCAACTACCGAATTAAATTTGAACAGAAACTTTTTTACCATTCTTTCGTTTCAAAATAAAAGCATAGCGAATTTGCAGACATCATCGAAGACAACCATGACGCGACACCATGTTTAATGATCGTTTTGTTAGTGTGTCTGAATATTTTTTGAAATGACTGTAGATCTTTATTTAGATCTTTCTTATTTACTCTGGGACATTAACGACTGTTTTCAGAATTTTTACTAAAGCGTCGCCATTTTGATTACGTGGTTGCTCCTCATAATACTACTCCATAATTCTATGCAGGTTTTTTTAATGACTTCGTATATATATTTTTAGTTTATTCTCGAGACTCTCTTGCAAAAGTATTCAAGACAAAAAAAAAGGAAATATTTTGAAATATGATATACGAAATATTTGTGCCAGTGTTTCGTTTAATATGGAATTGTCTGTATCAATTCCATGGACTATACGTGAGCATGAAGAACGCGAGAACGCGAAAAACTTCATCATTGCAGAACGCGCGCGAAGTTGTGGCAGCAGCGTCACGACGTCACGAGGAAAAAAGAATTGGCCAATAAACATGCGCTGACCTCGATTTTTCCTCCTTGGTCGTTGTTGTTGCACAACCCGTAAATCCTTGACGGGGCCGCGTTTTCTCATTTAGCAGCGCGAACTTATCACGCCGCGTCTAATTGATCCTGTACAGAATGGCGATCTATCGATCACCACCTGTTTCATCCTGCACTCTTACTCTCTCGGTAGTATTTTTTGTTTTCCAAACGACGCCGAGCTCACGAGGATTTAACGCTGTTTGCTACGTCGAGAAAATATTTAGTCACCTTTCGATACGATCGAATCGCTTCTGCAAATGTTTTCCCGAGCGTTGTTGCAAACTGGCCGAACGTCTTTCGTTGTTAACCCCTTCGACGGCGGTCCAATCGAATTTTTCTAATGAACGTGTGTTTGTTCGAAATTGACAATTCATGTTCGAACCAAGAAGGAGAATTTTTGATTCGTGAATGGACATTTTGGTAAATGTGTGGAAGAAACGCGGCTTTTGAAATTTGGTCATTATTAAAATTGGTTATTTGTGTTGGAAATAATAAATAGAACTGTTTGGAATTTTTTTATTTAACAGTGAAAGTAATGTGATTCTTGAAGTAAGTTTGCATAATAAAAAATTTGATTATTATTAAACGTGGAATAATAATATTTAATAAATAATTTAAAATAAATTAAATACGATATAACGGTTTAAAATAATTTCATAATTTGACAGTTACTAAAAATATAATTTTCTGAGAATTTGTTACGTTTGAATGGAAGCTCTTGAAAAGTAACCAGACTTTTGAAGTAGATTTACAGCATTGAAATTTGATAATTATAAAAATTGCTTGTGTCGAAAACGAAAACTCAAATTTTTTGAGAATTTTTCACTTCCAATTGAAAATTTGCTATATAAAATTTTGTATACTTCATTATTTACTCCTGTAAATAATCTAATTCATAATGGAAATTTGAAAATTAAAAAAAAAATTAATTACTTATATTAAAAACAAGAAATCAAATTTTGTAAGAATTTTATACTTTCGAATGGAAATTTGCTATATAAAATTTTGTACACCTGAATATTCACTCTTTTGTAAATAATGTAGCTTTTAAAGCAGATTTGTGCCGTTGAAATTTATGTTGAAAACAAAAAAATAGAATTTCTTGAGAATGTCTAACATGTGAGTGAAAACGTGGCTTCCGAAGTATGAGATCATCGTTGAAATGAATGATAATCACGATGTTTATAATACCGTAAGTATAAAACGACATTAAGAATTCTGCTACACGAATAGAAAGTCATCTGAAGGAATTGATATTGTTGGAATAAATCGAAGTATTTTTAGAACATTCCCTACAGTGTATTGCTTATTACGCGATAAAAATTCTCATTGGTACGAAGCACGTTGCATAGAAATATAATTATGACGCTTGAAACGTTAAATATATACATCTGCGTATTTAACTTTTAAATGAATTACATCATAAAAATAGAATCGAGGTTATAACAACGCAGACAGATTGCTTTAACTCGTCTTCACTTCCTTGCTGTACGCCGTGACGATGTTCGTGGCCCGTTTCTTGGCCGATTGAGACAAAGGTGGAAAAATATCAGTGAAACAATGCTATCGTAATGGGAGTTTAACGTTTTCCAGGGGAAAGTATTTACGAAGTATCGCGTCGCGGTAACTCGTACTGTGCATTACGCGGACTTTAAACGATGAGATAACCTGCCTCTCGCGATTAAAAGGTTCATTGTGTTCTTCGTTGTTGCGCTTTCTCCCCGTACAATGATAAAAACGAGATTTTCCTCGGTTATACGAACAGTCGGATATATCCCTTTTATCTTTTATTCCTTTCGCGAGAAAAGAACAATTCTAAATTACGCTTCAATCGATTCAATCGGAACTACATACATACATACGTACATAAAAATGAGAATTTTTGTTGAAATTAGAGGCAAGAGAAATTACTGCAGATTTCCAACAGTTCTGCTGCTTTAACTTTTATTCTTTGCACGAGGAAGGGAACTGTTGTAAATTACATTTTAATCTACCTGTACATAGTGAGACGAGAAATCGAGTAGAATTCGGATAGGAAATTAGTCCAAATTTTCAATAATTTTCGTTTTTCTAAGAGAAACAATTCTAGATTTGAACTGTTAGAAATTAGTCCAAATTTGCAGGTTTCCTCTTTTCTATTAAAAAAGAACAACTCCAAATTACACTTGAATTAGTACAATCGAATCTGCCTGTACACAGAGAGACAAGAAATTTAGTAGAATTCGGACAAGAATTTCCAACAGTTGGATCACCTACAGGTTTCTTTCTTCCGCGAAAAAAGGAACAACTCCAAATTGCACTTCGATCGGTACAATCGAATCTACCTGTACACAGAAAGACGAGAAATTGAGTAAAACAGAGAGAAGAAATTAGTCGAAATTTCTAACAGTTCTGTCCTTTACAGCTTTCTTTTTTCCACGAAAAAAACCGATCAGTTTCAAATTACACTTCGATCTACCTAAATACAGAGAGAGAAGGGCGAGTAGAATTCGGACAAGAAATTAGTCCAAATTTCTAACAGCTGAATCCCTTGCAGGTTTCTGTTTTCTATTAAAAAAGAACAACTCCAAATTGCACTTGAATCAGTACAATCGAATCTGCCTGTACACAGAGAGGGAAGAAATTGTGTAGAATAGAGAGAAGAAATTAGTCGAAATTTCCAACAATTCTGTCCTTTACAACTTTCTTTTTTCCACGAAAAAAATGGATCAGTTCCAAATTACACTTCAATCTACCTATACGCAGAAAGAGAGGGGCGAGTAGAATTCTGAGAAGAAATTAATCGAAATATTCGACGATCATCTATGAAAAATCGAATTACACTTCGGAACTAGAAGAAACCGGCGAAAATTTGTCGTTGCGAGGGGGGAGGGGAGTGGAAAAACCGTGATCGTCATTATTATTCCCCGGTGTACACGCGTACGTTGCGCGGCAAAAAGAAACCGCGAACGGAACGCGATTGAATCGGAACGAGTCGCGCGTGAAACGGCCACTGGACTGTGTAAAATGTACACGAATTGTATTTCACGTAACCGCCGCGTAAAAAAAGAAAAAAAAAGAGTGATTCGCTAACGCGGAGAGGATCTGCGGTAAAATGGCTAGATCGATAATGGTCGATATTCACCGCGTTACGAGTGCAAACGAAAGAAGGGGGAAAAAAAAGAGAAAAGAAAAAGGGAAAAGAGAGGAAAAGCCGGCCGATGCCCTCCTTAAAGCCAGCTAATCAAAGCGATACACGCGATAATTAATCACTTTTCGTTCACCGACTTGCAGAGTTGTTCCTCTGTCCTGGTGTACGCGCGATCGATTATGCAACAGGATGGATCGTTACACCCATTTGCTCGTTAGCGTGATCGTTATTCTTGCATTAAAGTCCTAATCGTTAACATGTAAATCGCTTGGCGTGCGTGTACTAAGGATTTTTCGACACGAGGATAACGCAGATGGATGCTTTGTTTTTCATTCCGGAGGACGGAAAAATGTAGAGCATTCAAATGAGCCAATTCTTTTTGTTTTTCTATTGTTTGTATCATTAGTAATTATTCTGTTCGCGTATCGTGTTATAGACGACTTTTTGGGAACGGTGATCTGTGTTAAATTAATCACACATACCTAATTAGAAATGGATGATTTCGGTCAATGTAGCTCAAAAATGTTTACTTTCCAATAATGTAATTAAATTTCTGAATTTCAACAATAATTTGTCACAGTAAATCGTGAATCCAGTGATCCAATGGGATGAAAAGAAAAATCCACACTTTTCTTTGGAGAAATTGCAGGAACAGGTTGAAAACACTCGAGTTTCAACGATTCGTCCGATTCTTCTCTTTGTTTTTTACAAATACCAGGTGTCACAGGGCTGTGTATATCATGCAACGAGTAGGGAGAGCGTCACTCGGTTAATTAGCAATTACACGCATATCTGCGTGTCTGGGATTCCAAATTAGAGCAACGTTCCCTGTGTCCGATGCATCATGATAAATCCACGTCACGCGTGCACGCGCGGCCGTGTTCGACGTGCCTGCGTCGATAATCAGTTATTTAAATTCCCCGGATACACGCCACGAAGTATCGACGAGGTTGCTATAGTCAGTCTTCGAGGAACTTCCGTTTCCCTTGGTACCAAAGGACTACTTGCTGATAAAGTCATTAACCCCTTAGAGTACCCTACTGTTTGACAAACTCCCGGCAACACGCCAATAGGTCAGCGTAAATCAGTGTTGGACGTTATTTGAATAACGAATAATTTTATTCGATTGAAATTCCGCGTTCGTTTATTCATTACTCGAATGGAAAACTTGTAATCGAAATACTGCTTATAACTATTAATTTGTGCTAATTATTACTGTATATTATTAGTCTTTCTGCATTTCGAAGTTTCCTTATGAAGACTTTGTGATTTTTTTATGGACGTATTTTTATCTCTACTGATGTTCGAATTCTTTTGGAATTGAATTTAGTTTCTTTCTTTGTTCCTGAATTTTATTCCTATCTTCTTAAATATAATATTGAAAATTTCTTTTCCTATTTTTTAGTTTTCTGTACTATTTTGGAACTTAACTTTCTTCCCGTTTGTTTTCGGAATGTTTATTTCTGTTTTTTTTTAAAGATTGAAGATTGTCTTATTTTATTGACGCTTCTTTTTATCTCTCTGAATGTACCAAACTACTTTTCTCTTTCAAATTTTTTTAGAATTGTTTTTATCTTTTAAAGATTTTTACGAAACACTTGTACAATTTACTTTCTGGATGATTTTATAACGATGATAGGAGGAACATCGAGGATGAAATTCGAAGTTATTTCGAAGAATGGAGGTGCAAATTTCGAATTTTCGAAGACAGAAATTTCCGAAGTAATTCTAGCAGTCGAAACTTCGATATGGAGGCAGAGAATTTCGAAGAACCTTATTAAAACACTAACTCCGTTAACTAAGTCCTGAAACTTTCAGGAAAGATTCCTCGGAAACTTAGAAAAATCCACTTGGTCCAAACTTAATCAGTCCAGTTTTTCTTTTTCTTGATTCTAAGACTGTGGTCACAGTAACGATCAATGTTAAAAAAGAATATACGACAAATCGAAATTTGTCGAATTAAATAATTCCAAGGCACACTCTAAAATCGAAACTCGAAATCTGGACCATAAAAAATTAGAAACATTGAACTACATGAACACAATTAATTATAAAATTCACAATATAATAATTCGAACATTATAAAAACATTGAAAACCATAATAATTTCAATGTTTCTCTGAAATATTGTTCGTTGTTATACTTCAAGATAAGAAAAAACAGAAAAACCGGAAATATGTTCTAAAAGCTGTAAATGGAATTCTATTTCAAAGTGCTCGTTGAAACATCCATTATTTTCCTCAATTTTTTCACACACAATCTCTACCGCAGTTACAATTTCTTTACACGATGACATACTTTTTTCTCCCCTAAGACAGTCATCATGATTTGAGGAATCCAACGAAACATTTGGAAAAGTTGGTCTAAATATTAGATCCAAGCAGAAGACTCTCAGGATTAACCGTTTGCGGACGCAAGGATTTATTGCTCAGACTTTAATTGATCAAAATGCACCATCAACATTTATCTACACTTCCATTGCAGATAAAAGATATCTAAACCCACTGTTTCATAGGAAATGCAACGAAAAGATTCGAAAAATCTACCAAAACGTACTACTTGGAGACGATGTCTATTCTGCAGCACGAAAAAAGAAAGAAATTCGCACTTCCTAGTGTTATACTGTCTGCAAAGTACCACTTTTGGAAAAAAGATGTGTTTTAATAACTTGCATTTAAAACATTAGTTGCATAATGGGATTATTTATATCCCACTCTGTAATAAAAGATTTATCGAAATATTATCATTTTCTTTTCTCATTTTGAGCAATATTTTATGTTAAATAATTGAAATAAACGTTTTTTCCACTTTTTTTATATTAAAAAAAATTCTATGCAATTTGGGTTCTTTGTTTTCGTTAATATCGCGTGCCTCGAATATTTAAACGAAGAGAATTCGAATGGTTGCTGCTAGGTGGTACAGAGTGACCTCTCAAGTGGTCGACATTGAAGGGGAAATTGTCGGAAATGGATCATCATTAAACGAAGAAATCAGAAGATCGAATGATTACGCAAGAAATAATGACGCGTCTTTGTTGGTTGTAATTCTCGTTGAAGATATAAATTAGATGTTTCTATTACTGCGAGTAAGTAGATTGTTTGATTGAAGATAATGGAGTCCATTGTCTCGGACATTAATAATAATACCTTTAACGGTAGGGCAGGTAATGTGAGAATGTTTTACGCGACGTTTCTACAGAGACGAAATATCACACTCGGATCATTTTTGTCTCTTATCGTCAACTCACTTCTCTACTTCTTTTGTAATTATACACGATATCTCGTTCAACTTGGCGAAATTGTATCTTTGAAATGGTCGTAGATGGAAGATGTTGCGAAAGGTGTTATATTAATTTCTGGAAAAATTTCACGCGGAAAGTGAGTAAAAATAATAATGTGCAAAAGTTTAGAGTATACACGATTTAATTTCACTTTCGAAAATATTGTCTGTCTTTAATTATTTAAAAAATTAACGAGACACCCTGTATAGGAGTACCGTTTTCCTGTACCCATTTTATTCCTCATATATCCGTTTAATTAAATATGATCCAGCTATTTATCATCGACTTCACCGTTTTGTATGAGAGAAATTTCAGAAAAGAGGATCGATATACAGTGAGTTCCATTAATATTCGAATACTCTTTGAAACAAAATAACTTTTTTAAAATTGAACCAAGTGGTCTGAATTCTCACGAGAAGTTAGAAGGATTAGTTTACTAGATAATGTGTAAAAAATATTTTGAGAGAATTGCAATTAGTCGGAATATCAAGGAACCCAGTAGAGTTCTCTGTTTACAACTCTTTTATCCGAGCTTGCAATGAAAATTTCAAAAAATTCATTTTGTAGATTTATATTCGTTACATACATGCTGAAAATTTCATCGAAATCGGTATGATGCAGGAACAAGGGAGAAATATTGAAAGATGTAGGAATTATAGATCATAAAAGGCTTCGATTTTTCTTATTTTTAATCATTTATAGCTCACAGCAGCGTTGACCGATTTCAACGAAATTTTCAGCATGTGTATAATTGACATAAATCTACAAAATGTACTTTTTAAATTCTCATTACGTATTCTAATAAAAAAAGTAGTAATAGTTGCAACGGTTACTGTTTTCTTCGCAATTCGGACCAGTTGGAATTTTTCCAAAATTGTTTATACACGTCATTTAGTAAATTAATCCTTTTAACTTCTTACGAGAACATAATTCGTTTGGTTCAATTTTAAGAAAGTTATTCTGCTTTAAAATAGTGTACGAATGTTAATAGGAATCACTGTAAATGGTCAAATATTTATCTACATACCCGGTGAGCGCAACGTACGAAGACTCGATCCAAAGGTGACTTCGAATCCTGCGCCTTGGTCGTTTTCTCCTTGCACCACGCTTGTCCCATTTTTCTTTCTGTCCGGCTATTATCTCGACCGTTCCTCCCGCCACGTGGTCTGCCCTCCTCCCTGTTACTTGGTCGACCCCAACCGCCGCTTCTCTCTCACCGATAAGACCGGATAATGTAGGCCATCTTAAGACCCGTTCCTCGTGACCTGCCGCAACCGGCGCGCCTCTCTCGCGCGTAAACGAGCGAGCGATCGTTCCTTCGAGGAGTACCGCGTCACTGAAAAATTCCGAAAAATCTATCATCTTTCACGGTGATATGGGAGAATCGTGAGATCTGAATTATTCAGAGTCCTGGAATTTGTTTTTTTGATTTTGTTTTTTTATTGCATAATTTGTTGGAAAACTTCGAAAGCTTTGGAACTCTAGATTTGCAGAATTTTAGAGTCTTGGAAATTTGAAGATACTTAAAGTTTTGGAGTTTTAGAATTCTAGAATTCTAGATCTCCAGAGTTTTAGAGTCCTGGGAATCTGAGATTTCATATACTTAAAATTTTGGAATTTTAAAATGTTAAAACTCTAGATTTTTAGAGTTTCAGAGTTCTGGAAATTTGGAGATCTGTATTCCCAAATTTCTGGCATTTTGGAACTCTAAGGTTCTAGGTTTCCAGAGTTTCAAAGACTCGGAAATATGGAGATCCATATTCTTGAATTTCTGGAGTTTTAGAATTCTAGAATTCTAGATCTCTAGAGTTTTAGAATCCTGGGAATTTGAAATTCCGTATACCTAAAGCTCTGGAATTTTAGAATTCTGAAACTCTAGATTTCCCGAAATTTAGATTTCTATATTTCTAAATTTTTGAATTTTTAGAATTCTGGAACTCCAGATTTCCAGAGTATCAAATTTTCCAAAATATGGAGATACATATTCTTAAATTCCTAGAGTTTTAGTATTGTAGAACTCTAGATTTCTAGAGTTTCAGAGCCGCGAGAATATAAAGTCCCGTATTCCTAAAGTTCTAAAGATTTAGAAATCTCCAAAGATCTAGAATTACGGAACTTTCGAATTCTAGAGTCGTAGAGTTTTAGAATTCACAAAATTCCAAGTCTCTAAAATTCCGTAATCCCACAACTCCAGCGTTCTAAGAATCCTACAATTCCAGTTCTCCGAAATTCTACAATTCTACAGTTTTAAAGTATCAAAAAGTTCTCTGTAGCGAAGGAAATCACTTTGAAAATCACTCGTAAATTAGCCAACTACGTGTTCTATACTCGGTCTGAAATCGATTCAACTCCAAGGTCACTAGCCCGTCCGAGAATCAAGCCACGCGTAATCTCTAAGCTTCGAGGCTTAGCTCGGACAATACTGATCTATGGTATTCGAGCCGTAATGTATGGATCCCCATGATATCGCCCTAGAGACGATTTACTGCTCTGAGTGGTCCGGGGAATGTGGGCGAAGATACGTTGCTTTTTGTCCTAATGGACTCCTTCCAAACGTTGGGCATACTCATTAGAAAAACTTCACGAGATACTCTTCCTCCTCTAAGTAAGAAAAATGTACCGCAAACTATCTTTAAAAAACAAAAAATAACAAAAAAAGAAGAAAAGGAACGATTCCTAAGAAAATTTCTACCTTATCACTGACGCATAAGTCATCCACTATCGCCTTCAAACGTAAACTGAAGAACCATAAAATAACCAAACAGCAGATAATAAAATATTTCTGTCGTTAAAGAAATAACTCTTAGAAAAAATGTTGACCAACTGTGTCTTTCGAATTCAAAGATAGAATTACTGTTGATTCAGAAGAAAAAACGAAAAAGAAGCGTAAAAAGTTGCTTTGGAAAATTTTATTCTGACATGGAAAATTTGGAAAATGAAGAACGTGCTTATTGGATCCCGAAATTTGTTGACGTTCTCTGAACGATTTGAAAAATGTCTCACAAGCTGAAACTTCGTCGATCTTTTTGATTCGATAAAACAGTAAAGAAGACTTAAGTTTTCATGCTTGAAACGACAATTTCGTATCCACTAACCGACAGCATTCCAAAACCAGCACGTGAATCGCACAGCGAGCATAATTTCAATATAATACCGAGGAAACACACCTAGATACTCGCACAGCATGCACATACGATCTTTTCCCGGACAACTGACCTTCTGCCCACAATGATCATCCGAAGAATGTCTTAGAACACACCCTTTAACGGTGCATTACGATGTGCATCGTTGTTAGATCTCTCTTGTAACTTTATTTACCGATACCTTCGCGATACCATTGAAACAGACCGCGTAATCGACGATTCGACGTGATAATTCGCGAATAAACATCTACGATGAAAAAGGAACGAACGAGTTATGGCAAGAAGAACACGAACAATACCATGAAATCGGTCTAAACTCGATCGAACAGTTGTAAATTATCTGGCTCTGAAACTCTCACGCTCCACACCGAATTACACCGTGAACGCTCCGCGAAATCGCGTTTCGCCGCGGCCAACGAACACGCGAATTCATAATGCAGCTACGCGATCTAAAGTCATTCCCCCCTGCTCCACGATGGAGAACGATCAAGTCGCGTTCATTCGAGCTGTTCTTCTCCACGTAGGCCTGTGGAGCACTTTTCGACACACAGTAACGAACACAAAGTAACATTCTTTCTCTGACGAATTTTTCAATTTTCTTTCTTGGAGAATAGAGACAAAGAAAAATGGAGAAATAAATTTTTCAAACTTTTGTTATGTAGTTAGTACAACTATGCAAATCGAAATATTCAGAATAATATTGGAAAGTTTCTAGAAATAAAAATGCCGGAAGATTACCAACAGTAATGGAAATTATTTCGACGATTGATCTGTTTTCATTTTTTTTTTTTTAAATAAAACTTTGATTGTGTGTGGTCGGAATCATTAGAAAAATGAAATGACTGTTTTCTCAGCGCCAACTTCGTTAATACAAATCATGGGCAGAATAATTCTTTAATATCAATACGACTTTTTTGTTTTGAGTTTATTGTAGAATTTTGTTATTTTTACTTATTAATTTAAATATATAAGTTAAAGATATTAAGTTATGAATATATATTAACACATCGTTGAGTGGTTACGAGTTAACTCGTGATTGCATTAGCTATTTCAATTTTGGAAACGCAGGGCGACATAAAATATTACAAAAACTTTGTTCATCGTGCTTAGTCGTGTTCACTTTATTATAAAAAAAATACGTTTCTTGGTTTTTAAGTTTTTATCACAATTCTAGAGTTACGAAATCTGATGTGTACCATAACATGTTGGTGACTGCTATACAATTTATCATAGCAAAAAAAAAAAAAAGAAAAATATTAAAAGTTACATAAAAGATGTGTCCAAAGTTTCCTTCCAGTTCATTATGTATAAATAAAGTTGATTGAAGTTTACTTAGATTGTTTCTTGAATTTTACTTAGCTTCTGCGTATAATTTCCAGTCAACAATGTGTTGAAAAATAAAAAAAAAAAAAATATGTAAATTACAAGCGAACATCGGTCAGAACATTGAAAAAGAAATTGAAAAACAGTTTTTAGATAGACTATATAACTGTGTTATGAATTATGGTGGCCACGTTGAAGGATAAGATATATAATGCAGAAATAAATTATTTTTGATTTTTGGATGCAATAAAAAGTTCGTTTAAAAGGAATGAGAACAAATCATCAGTTCGTTAATTTTCTCGAACGGTTCCTTTCGAATATACGAAACAATTCTCGAAATATATTCATCACGCAGTCATTAGGTAAAAATTTCGAGGCACACGGTCAGTTCTCGCGTCCTCACCATGAATGGACAGTCGAGCGGTCTCGCAATGGGAACACACACGTGCGTGGAACAAGCGCCTACGCCATCGTGTGGTCACGTGAATCGGTGAACAAACGCGTGATTGTGTTCACGGCATAAATCGCGTTATTACACGCTCACGTTCGTACATGGTGGAACACTTGCTGATTGTGAAGCAAACCTAAACTGTCGTAAACGAAGACTTTTTTTTTTTTTGACAATTTTTAAGTTCTCGATAAAAATAATTTTCTATTCGAATCAAAATGTAACCCTTCCTCGTTCTGCTTTACTTTTTTCATAAAATTTATAACAGTCATTGCTTGATTTTAATTACGCATCCCATGAGGGATTTTTAAAACTAAATTCACCAGTTAACAAGTTAAACAACAACAACAACAAAATAGACGCAAACATTCCAAAACATTATCAATAAAATGTACATTAATCACTCTAGAAACACCAGAGACAATTAACTAAATTAAAAGAAAGGCATATTTTCATGGTTGAATGCAATTAATTAATAACTTTCTACCGCAGAAAATTTCGAGTCGATTTCCCGAACGATTTGCATCTGTTGCTTGTGTCACTTTTCTAATAAACCGACAATTTGTCCGCTACTGTATATGCAACTCTCGTGGAGACATATTTCTTGCAGTTTCCCTCTCTATTCGTCAGTGTCGTCGGATCTGGACGGTTCGGTCGGTCAACGTTTAACGCGTCGTTAACCATCGCACGACGAAACGTTCGTCGATGCCCTGTTAATTGTCGCTCCGCTTTTGCGACTGGTTAGAGACGCTCCGTTAGACGCGCCATCGTTTGGTGTTGCGCAATTTTGCCCCGTTCTAGTTTTTCCTAACCGGCTTTATCACTGAGACCGCGCGAAATAACTCCAAATAACGAGAGGTTGCATAAACACCATGTTGAATTCACCATAGCATACGGAGAACCATATAGATCACGTTTGCTTAATTTATAATTCTTAACACGAACGATATGGTATTTTTGAAAAATTTCAAACTTTTTATTTGAATATTTAAGTGTCGCGTGGCTGAATCGAGTTTCCGAGTTCATGGCAGTCCTTGAATATTACGAGACTGGTAATTTAAGAAACTGGAAATACTTCATCACTTGATGAAATTTAAATCGTATCACTGAAGTGGCACTGAAATGCTAATTGCACTTCTTATCGCGAATGATTTACTAGCTGTAAAATTTCGAGTGTGGGTGTGACTGTCAGTGGATTAAATGATAATAGTATTGTGAGCGAAATTTTGTTTCGAATAGAATAGGATTTTATGGGTGTCTTTGAATATCATAAGGTTGCTAATTTAGAAAATTCGAAATGAGGTGGATTATTTAAGGAAATAATAGATAATAGTAAAATCACCTTTTCTCCAAGTATTACTGTCAGTAATCAAATTTAATATTATCACCAGCTTCTTGTAAATTAAATATTACAACGCAATTTTTAAAAATTATCTTCAAACACTGAAGTTCCTAACAAACATTAATACTATCTCAGCTAAAAAAATTTTAATTCAGTAAACAGTGCTGAAGATACGTTTTCTCAAATTATTTTCATCACAGGTAAAATTCTCGTCAACTTTCTACAAATTAAATATTCCAAAGCAACGTTAAAAAATTTTCTCAAAGCACTCAGTATTCCAATTAACATTAATACCGTCGCAATGCTTACATTTTAATCCCTCAAAAAATAGTAGACAGTATTAAAGTCGTCTTTCTTCGAATTATTTGCATAAAAAGTAAAATTCGATATTTTCTCCGATTTTCTGCACATTAAATATTCCAATACAACTTCTAAAAATTATTTTAAAACACTCAGTATCATAACTAATCTCTCAAAAAAGTAATAGACAGTATTAAAATTGTCTCTCTTCGAATTATTTGCATAAAAAGTAAAATTCGATATTTTCGCCTATTTTCTGCAAATTAAATATTCCAATACAACTTCTAAAAATTATTTTAAAACACTCAGTATCATAACTAATCTCTCAAAAAATAGTAAACAGTATTAAAGTCGTCTTTTTTCAAATTATTTGCGTCAAAAGTACTATTCGATATTTTCTCCGATTTTCTGCAAATTAAATATTCCAATGCAACTTCTACAAATTATTTTAAAACACTCAGTATCCTAATTAGTTTCTCAAAAAAGTAATAGACAGTATTAAAATTGTCTCCCTTCGAATGATTTGCATGAAAAATAAAATTCGATATTTTCTCGGTATTATTACAAATTGAATATTCAAATGCAGCATTGACAAATACTAAAAACACTTTTTCCCAACAAACATTAACCCCGTTTAACTATCGAATACGATTCTCAACCTCGGTTAACTGCAAAAAAGAAGCAGAAAGAAAAAAAAAAAAGGCAATTCTATTCATCACTAAACGATCTCTGGCCGTGGCTCTGTTCTTGAAACAACTGTACGTAGCCGGAGAGCAAACATGAATTAAGCACACGCGAGCAACGCGAATTATCCAAACATTCCAGCGGTCTCGCCACGCGTGGGCGCGCTCGCAATTACACGTGATCCGTAATAAAGGAAAGGAGGAAAGAGCCGCGCGCGAAGAACAGCCACTTTCTAACTCTTCTGAATCGTGCATCGAGAGTTTGCACCTGTGCACGACGACGACAACGCGACAAGGAAACCGATCAGACTACGCTGACTATGCAACGTTGCACGGAGGATTTTTGATATTGAACAATCGAGGCTGTTATGCAATCGTAGCTAGCCAGTGAGACGCGTCGAACCGTGATCCCATCACGATTCCCCGAGAAAATCGTAAATATTTTATGAAGCCTATTCGAAATGCTGATAGATACTGCATACACTGAATGAGAGAGAAAGAGAACGAAGCAAGAGAATATCTGCTTACAATTGCAACTGTACGATTTACAGCTGAATGTTCAATGAGCGGAATGAAACCTGAGAATTTTTATTGCAAATATGTCTGTAATATCCTTAGTGAGCTGTAATGAGAAAATTATGGAAACGTATAAAGATGTTTGGTGATTGAATTTCTCTCTTTTCTTCAAAACGCACTTTTAGTGACTAAATATGATTAATGGAAAAAATATGGTAATCGTGCTGTTGAAAAAGTTTGCAGCAATTTTTCGGTACTATGACATTTTTACATTTATTTTTCTTTTTTCTTTTGAAATATACTTTCGGTGATTCACGAGATGTGTATCTTTGGGCTGTTCGAACAGGTTTACAATTTTTTAGTGCTTCGGTAAAAAAAAAAAAGAGCCTTCGTATTTTTAGAAATACAGATTAATGTCGAGATATTAAACGTAACACGGTGTGTCGGTCAGTTTTTCAAATTTGCATTGAAGGTGTTTATGTTAGAACACCTTGACACACCCAGGCTCGGTTACTATTGTGCTGGACATGAAAAGAAATCAAGTTTAGTAGCCTCGAGATGATTCAAAGCGTAGACCACACCTTCCAGCATAGAACGTATCTTTGTGAACCTTGAAACAGATCAATTCATTCTGATCAAATTCGAATGAATGATTCGAAATCTCCAATTTCCTCTTATTACATATTTCAATCGTTACTTAACTCTAGAAATCGCGAAACATCTACAAAACTTTAAACTTAAAATTTATTGCGAGTAATTGAGAGGAGTAGCAGAAATTACGGTCTGTCTTATATTGTGAAAAGTTAGATATAAAAATTAAAAATAATTAAAATGAATTATTTATTATTAATTCTTTTACTTTTTTAATTTTGTTGAAAATTAAATTACTATTACTACCATTTATCATATCGTGTATAAAAGTCTGAAAAATATAATCTTCTATTTTTGTTTTTATTTTTAATTAATCATTGTTTATATATTAATTTAGAAATACTGAAATCTTTATTTGTTTGTATTTTAATTAATGTAAAACTATAAATAAAAACTGAACATTTAACCCTAAATGATAAATCTTTTATTTTAAAACACAAGTCAAAATGACTGATTACTAGAGATAGGTATATATCAATCCCTAGTATATCTAGTGTTAAGTTAAACCTATCGATACCTGTAGAAACTTTCGAAAAGCTACAGAAAGAAAGAGTAATTCGCCAGAAAAGATACGGAAATGTACAAAGCAGCCACGCAGCACCGTTCAACGGCGATGCTCCACGCGAAAGGAATCTGAAAAGGCAGCAAACCACGCGAGGTATTCGAACCACGCCTGGCCGCAGAGCGAGCCTAGCCGCGAATTCAAGTTCACAAGGGCTCCAGATAAGGTGTCAGTCGAAACTGACACCAGAACTCGATCACCGGGACAGCTTTCCAGACAACTCTGTGATCAGACGCAACGTTTGCAGTTTACTTCTCCGTTCACGTACCTCTTCGACGTCCAAACTTCCCGCAAGAAATCTCCGGTGTCTCTCAAAATGGCACTTGAATCTCCGATTAACCGTCTCATACATTCGTTAAAACAAACATTACTTACGAAAACGAAGTAGAACAAGAACCAGAAACAAATGATAACGGTACACGTTGTTACAAAGAGGATTTCAAGGATTTGCAATAGAAAAAAACGAAAAGAAAAGAAATGAAAAATACACGAGAATAACTGACACGATTGTTGAAGAAGCACGCGCGCGCGCGCAGCTGGCTGGCTGCAGGGCAACTGGTACCGCACTGGTACCAGTCGGTCAGACGTACGGCACCGTGAGTACGCGGTGCATGCCGGACAGGTTGTGTGTATCGTTTGGCGTAGATGGTCAGGTGGTATGCGGCCACGGTGAACAGCGGCGCGACACTGTAGACCCGGCTTTAAGCCTTTCTAACCGCAGCCTCCGCGCGATACCACCTAACCGACAATCGTGGCCCTCGAAGAAATCGCTGCCAGTCCACCTCCACGTATCCATGCTGCCTCCGCGTCTGTTCTCCCCTCTTTCCTATCCATGCACGAGGCCCACTTCCCCACTCCATTCCATGGGATGACGGAGGTAATGCTTAGGAATCCGGCTCAGGTGTGCCCGCGTTCCTTCTTTTCTTCGTTCCTACGACGCTGTTTGTTGCTGTTTTAGGGTTAAGGGTGGGCAAGTACCCACATGTGGTTGTGGTTTGTTTAAAATCAGTTTTATGGACTTTTCTGTGCTTATAGGGAAATCATTTTTTTTTTTTATTGAGCAATTTTTGTAGGATTATTGAGCTTGAAATAATGAAGCAAATGAGACAGATGCTTAACGATCTGTTTTATTTTAGCAATCTACCTGTATCTTTAGTATTGTAAATAGTAGGCCACATATGTATTGACTCTTTACGCTTCGAGTATTTTTTTTTTTTGGAATGATCGATTTATCAGTTCCAAGACACTTTTGCAGTGAAACTTCCTGGAAAACAAAAGTTTCGTTTTGAAAGGAAGAAAATGAATTGCACTTTTGTCTCGTTTCTCGTTGTTGATTTCGGATAATCTTGTGAAAATGGGATAATGTAAATCAAAGTCTAATTCCTAGCTATGAAGTTGAATAAAATATAGAGTAAAGTATATTAATCATTTACTCTCCAGGTATTTTTCTTTGGTACGATTGATTTACCAGCTTGGAAATCAAAATTTACTACACTTTTATGTAATGATGAATAAAATTTCATGAATGAAATTTCTCAAAGGTGCTTAGTACTGATTTGGAACTCTTATTAGATGGTAAAACGTCTTTTGGATTGCTTGGAGTCATGCTGGGTCCACTCAGATCCATTTAAAATCATTTAGAGACCGCCTAAGTTCCTCTAAGTTCCTTCAGACTCGTTATGAACCCTTTAGAGGCGTTCCGACTCACTACAAATCATTGATAGACGCTCAGACTGTCTGCGGTTCTCTTTTTGATCCTCTGAAATCGGCCCGTATTCACTCTGATCCGCTTCGAATCACCCAGAAAAGCTTAGATCCACTCTGGATCTCTCAGAGGCCCTCAAACCCGTTCTGGACCGCTTGGAATCGCTCCAAACCACTCTGAACCGCTCCGAATCGATTCTATTCTATCCTACAGTTCAGGTCTTTTTTCGAAATTTATACAAATTTCATTAGCTTGTTAAGATCTCGATAAAAATCCTTAACCCTCTGTAACCCGATTTTTCTATGTTTATGAAAAACAAAATTACACTTGGTTACAATGGTACATTTCTAAAAATTCTGAAAAAACAAGACAATATTTAATATTTAATATAATTATTAATTAATGTAAAAAAAATCGACTGGTAATAATGTAATAATACAAAGATGCGATACTACAAATAAGCAATAAACAAATAAAATCCAGAAAATATACCGTGTTCAAAAAAGTTCGAAAATTATTATCCATTATTATTATTATATATATTATCGAAAAATTTGTATCCAGTCCTTTCTTGAGCAATAAATTGTATATTAATATCCATAAAATAGAGAAAAAGTTGGAAAATTACTTTGCTCGATGAAAACTGAGAATTTCGAAGGCGGTACGTCAAATAACGGTGAACGTACTAATCCAGAGTAGTTGAAAAATTCGGTATGTCCAGGTCGGTCCTATTGTCCTCAGTCTTAGCTCTGCAGACTAGGATTACAATGCGTCAATTGCTGTTGAGCGGCAGAGGCCAAGTACTTAAAAACTAATTAAGCGTTCGGCGTTCTTTCTTACTGTGAATAACATGCTACGAAATAAAGAATCAAAATTTTCAAAAGCAGCAAATGAGTCGACCGTATCGTAAACGTGGGATAATCCGTTATCCTGGTACCGTTTGTGTAGTTTCTAATTAGGCTAGCTTCACCTGGGAAATTTAAATAGTTACAGTGAACGTATGAATGATCATTAGCCCTTGGAAATGCTCGGTAAATTGTTCAGTGCAACACATTTTTTTTTTTTTATGAAACTAGTACAGTATTATAAACGCTTCAATATCGCATAACGATCGATTGTATTAGGTTGTTCCAAAAGTTCCCCTTCGTTTTATTGTTCGACGTGAGGTATAGAATCGTTTATTTTCGATATAATTCTTCAAAATCCCGATTTTTCATTTTTCTCCTTTTCTTCGGGAGACTCGTGTTTCGATTTTCCCAAAATTGATGTGATTCGTTAGCAAAATATCGTTCAAGGTAGTTTTTTCTTCAAAAAGATTTTCTTTTTCATTTCGTAAAAGATTCTCGTGTTTGACTTGAGAATAACGACACAGTTTCGTTCAGTCAAGCTGATTTTGTTTTCGTTAAATTACGTTACAATTAAAGGATTAACATTTCTCACCGATGAATCTTGCGTATTTTCCTCTGAAATCACCAAAGCTACAATTAATTTCTAAATGCGCCTGGACAAATGAATAAATTCAAAGAAATATTCACATCTGTAACCAGAATTTCACGCAATCAGCCTAAAAAAAAAAAAAAGAAAAGAAAGAGAAACGGAAATACATTTTTCCACTCGGCGGCATAAAACGTTGCTCCTCGTTACAAAAATAGTCATTGTACGCCCGGTGTATGCAACCCATAACGCTCTCCGCGTGCAGTTGCCAGTCCCCAGGCATCGTACGAATTAAAATAATTAAGGTGCATTAGACGATGAACTCCAATTAAACGCGTCCCTTTCGTAACTCGATTAAAAACCTATCCGATTAATTAGTACACCCTCTTTATTTTCTTCTTTTCACTCTACCAAATGAATTTCAACCACCCGAAATAATCTAAAAAATCTCCGAAACACCAGAAACAACTTACAAGGAAACTTTGTTAAATAATACCAGTATCATTTGAATATCACATTGACAAGAGGCAAAAGAGGAGGGAATTCTATCATGAAAGAAGCATCCGAGAAATGCACGTTCACATTAGCCACGCGCAACCCCAAACCCTGCAATTAACTCGTCCACTTCAGAAACGTCCGACACACACACACACACACATACAAAGAGACCGTTGGAACCCTTAAGGGCAATTAACGCGACGTTAGTGGCCCCACTTAAGTGCACCGGAATCGGTTTCGGCTCAGGTATATTCCGTCGGGCCTCTGCTAATCGCCCGAAACATCGTCGAGCTAGCACGAAGAGCAGGTCTTCCGGTTGTTGAACGGGAAAATGCCACCTCTCGTATTTTCCAGAAAAGGTGGTGGTGGTGGTGGTAGCAGGTAGTACTTTTCGGCCTATAAATGGTCTAGCTTCTGTTCAGGAAGATCCTAGTTCAACAACGACTGTCTCGTTGATCGCTCGTTACGTTCAATCTACATCAAACGAATAAGTTCTTCGAGAAGAATTTAAAAAATTTCACTTTGAGATCGAACGATTCGATCATGAAGCTCTTCGCTTCGTGTATACTATTTCTGACGATATCTTCGATCGCACTCGCGTTGGATTTGAGTCGATTCCTCTGGAACGGAAGTCAGAAGCAAGAGCCAGAGATCGTCGAGATCATTCGATGGCGTCAACCGATCTGCATACAACCAGCGGAGGGTGTGCTTCCTTGCACGCATTCTTTGGGGAAATTCGAGAAGGAGTACAAGAAGGTCAGCGGAAAAGGATTGGAGAAAGGAAGACACTCGAGTGTATCAGTGGAGGAGGAGGAAGTTTCGAGAGAGGACGTCGCTTCGTTAGCTACGAAGTATATCGAGCCTTCAAGCAGCTTTGAGGAATCCTTCACGGAGAAATTTGCACAGTCTAATGGAAAGACAGAGAAACTCACGGAGGATCAAGAGAGGAGTATCGCGGAGGGTAAATATCTGGTTCCACCGAAGGAAAAATTGACGAGACCAGAGAAGATTTTCGTTACGAAAGTGTTGGATGCACCGATCACTGCTGTACTGATCGCTAAAAATTGCATACCTGACGTTGGTATACCGTTATGTGAGAATTACGAAGAGAACATGAGACCTTCGAAGAAGGTCGACAATTCGCAGAATACCGCGAGTGTGGTTAAGCAAGAGGAATCTGAGAATTTTTGGGGAAATTCTGCGAGACCGTTGCCGATTGAACATCCGATTGACACGGTTGAACAAACGAAGGAAAATAGGAAACCGGAAATTACAATCTGGAATCCCGATTATGAGAAAGCATCGACGAGTTTTATTCTGGATGGAGATAGTACCACGGAAAAGTCCAAGTTGCAGCATATCGTAGTTGAGAACGATAAACACTTTCATAGCCATCATTTTCCGAGTATTGTTAGTAATTTTGGTGTTCCGAGGCATCCATCGCGATCGCAGTTTGATTCCTTCGACAAGTTGACGCAGAAACAAGTGATCCACGAGAGAACAAAGCCAGGACTTCGGATAGAGATTGCAAAGGATGCTGGGACCGTGAGGGAAGACGCTAAGATGACGGAAAAGACATCGACACAAATGGAATCTTTGCAGGCAAAGGAGAAAAAAGTGTTCAATACGATTCATAAACTAATCGAGAAGGCGGAGAATTCAGTGCTCGTAGGGAATATGCATAATATCCACCATGAACCCCGCAATGATCAAAAAACGGAGGAAGAAACTGTTAAAAGTTCTGGATTTTTTCACCATTTTTTGAAACCTATTGATATTTTTCATCGTAAGAAGAACAAGAGTACCACAATGAAACCAGTTGTTTCTACGACTGTGAAACCGGAAATTCCAGAGGATGAAAAACCAGAATTGTCTTCTGATGTCACAACAGAGATTTCAGTAGATGAGAAACCAGAATTTCCTGCGGATGTGAAACCAGAGATAACAGAGGATGCGAATTCGGAGGTTCCAGTGGATGAGACACCAGAATTCTCTGCAGATGTGAAACCGGAGGTGCCAGTGGACGCGAATTCAGAGGGTGTGAAACCAGAATTCTCTGCAAACGTAAAACCAGAGGTTCCAGTCGATGTTAATCCAGAATTCCCTGCAGATGTGAAACCGGAGGTGCAAGTCGACGCGAATTCAGAGGGTGTGAAACCAGAATTCCCTGCAGACGTGAAACCAGAAGTTCCAGTCGATGTGAAACCAGTATTCTCTGCAGATGTGAAACCGGAGGTGCCAGTGGACGCGAATTCAGAGGGTGTGAGACCAGAACTTCCTGCAGAAGTGAAACCGGAAGTGCCAGTAAACGCGAATTCAGAGGATCTGAGATCAGAACTTCCTGCAGACGTGAAGTCAGAGATTCCAGTCGATGTGAAACCAGAATTCGCTGCAGATGTAAAACCGGAGATGCCAGTGGACGCGAATTCAGAGGATGTGAGACCAGAACTCCCTGCAGAAGTGAAACCGGAAGTGCCAGTAAACGCGAATTCAGAGGATCTGAGATCAGAACTCTCTGAAGATGTGAAATCAGAGGTTCCAGTGGATGTGAGACCAGAATTCTTTGAGGAAGTGCAACCAGAGGTGCCAGTAGACGCGAATTCAGAGAACGTGGCACCAGAATTCTCTTCAGACGTGAAACCAGAGGTTCCAGTCGATATAAATTCAGAATTCTCTGCAGATTTGAAATCAGATGCGCCAGCAGACACGAATTCCGAGAAAGTGGCACCAGAATTCTCTTCAGACGTGAAACCAGAGGTTCCATTCGCTATGAATCCACAATTCTCTGCAGACGTAAAACCGGAGGTGCCAGTGGACGCAAATTCAGAGGATGTGAGACCAAAATTCTCTGCTGATGTGAAACCAGAGGCTGCAGTCGATGTGAGACCAGAATTCTCTAAAGAAGTGAAGCCAGAGGTGTCAGTGAACGCGAATTCAGAGGATATGATATCAGAACTCTCTGCAAATGTGAAACCAGAGGTTCCAGTGAATGTGAAACAAGAATTTTCCGCAGAAAAACAAGGACCTTCGCCGATAATAAATTCAGAATTTTCTGTGGACAATGTTAAAGACACTTCAACCGATTTAAATCGTAAAAAAATTATCGAACTTCTTGTCGCCTCTATCGAGAAGGCGCAATCGATTGTAGAGATTTTACGAAAACCTGTGAACGACGTATCGTATACATCAGGGATGCTAGATACTGTTGAGAATGTACAAGACACTGTAAGAATGTAGAGTTTGTTATAAAGGTGTGAATGTTACAAACGCGTAAATGACATAAATTTCTATGAAAATAGAATTCGAATTTGTAATGAAATTTCATTAGTTATTCCATATCATGTTATTCCATCAAATACTGACATTTAATTATTACTTTTGGACTTTGTAAGCTTAATTTGCACGGTGAATGAACAATTGTAAAAACTGGATGCAGAAAATAAATGTTTTTCACATACTACACGCATATTTTACCTTTTTAATTCTCCAAAAAATACCATTTACATATCCCAAAACTTTCGCTCCACGTTTCATTTTTCCATTTTCTCTCAGATACACCTTACGTACTCTTAAAACGAAAGAAAAGAAAAAAAAAGACATTAATGTTTTTTTTATTAGCACACTTTATTCAAGATACCTTACGTGTTACATCGATAAACATAACGAAAAAAAAAAAAAAAACGATTTCAAAGTCAAATGGTGTACGATATCTCGTGCACCGTTAAGTTAAATGTAACCCTATTATACTTCCTAATCGATTAGACAATCGCTTAACAACTAAATACATCTATACGTGTATTATCACTTAACGTCTTAGCTTACGTATCACATTATACAAAATGAACGTATGTATGTACGTTTAACATCAGGCTGCAGCTTATTCGTCGAATTCCATGCTTAATGAAAAACCTCACTTACCATTCATATATATATATTTATTCTTTTTCCTTTAATTCTCCTGAGATCAATGAAGAAACGATAGCGAGAGTTCGATTCGTGTCGAATTCACGAGATGACTTGTGAAATGATCGCGATCAACCCGGGAATTAGGTGCAATCGAGAATTAGGTTGCCAATTCGTGTTCGACGCGTTCAGATGCGAGTAGAGAAATTATTATATTTGTCCTTTCCGCGGCGAAAAACGACGCGATTTATCGGAGTAAAAGGGATCGAGTCGAGACGGTTTTCCTCGACTCGACAGGATTGGTGGGCAACGGGGGAAAAGGGAGAAACAAAGAAAAGAAACGAAAGGGGAAAAGGAGGGGATGAAGAAAGCAAAGAAAGTCGACAGTGGCCTCGACATGTCGGCCGACCGGCTTTAACCCTACTCCACTTTTCAATCTGTCAGCTTGTCTTCGTTGACAAATTTCGTTCCAAATTTCAAACAGGATCGAGAACGCGTCTCGACAAATTCCTCCGGCTCCTTCTGTTCACCCCCTCCGCCATTACTTCCGGTCACGGTGAAGGTTTATCGAAGAGAGGTAACTTCTTCTCACGCAGTACGGGATCAACTCAACGGATTCGCTTACGAATGGATCATTGAGACTCTTTTCTGCGTTCAACACTTTGTCAGCTGGTAAATCACATCGATTGTTCGTCAAATTCTACATGCTAATCGGTGTTATTACTATTTTCCTTTCTTTCCTTATTTATTTTTTATCAATTTTCATTAATTACCGGCGAGAAACGGGTTTCGAAACGTTCCTCCAGTTGAATATTTCAACAGGTCAACGGTGAAACATCGTGTGCTAACGCATAAGCGGCGATATGAACGATAAGGTTAAATAATCTGAAACGGGAGAAGAGGCCATTAGCGTCGATACGTACTAAAAACTAACCTGAACGTGCTACCGTGCTCCGTATCAAATGTCAAACGACTAATTTAAAAGTTATATTAGTTCCAGTCGTAACTCGATTGAAATTCCACGAGGAACCGCGATATTACTCATTTGCCTGGCAAAGCGTTGATCGCCCGATCGTTTCTAACTCACGCCCTGGCGACGAAACGTTCAACAGCTGCGAGAACGAAATAACGAATCGTAGAAACGAGTACCGATAAAGTCTCCGTATATCATAACTCGATTCTAATTGAACCTTGATGAATCTACCCTCTAGAGATAATCCAGAGTTAATCGTTCTTCGAGATATGTATTCTTTCTCAGCAGAGGTGTCGTTTAATACGAACAGAAAAAAAAAGAAGAAAAAAAAGCAGCTGATTCCTCTTAGCTTATCTAATCTTACATTTATCGATACTAAGTTCCGTGCAATTCCACCGATCGTTCTCGCAAATTTCCTTGATCCGCGTGAACTTCGTCGTGACTGTTTTTCCCGCGGCCAAATAAACGATTCAATCTATCTGACAAGAAGTTAATCGTGCATAGTTCGTCGTCTAGTTGGAATTGTCGTGGATCTCTTTCCTATTGTCTACGTTCGATTTTCCTTCTCGATGTATCGTTCTAACTTAAATTCTCTCGATCCGTACACCCGTCCGCGTTACTGCCACCTGGACGACAGCAATTCCACGTGATTCTGGTACTTCTTTCTCGTCGTCGTTTCCTTAGGCGTCGCAATCAAGCCATCGTTTATTGAACCGTTATTTATGAAACGTCCCATAGATTTTGCACCCTTATTTACCGATCCACGATCCGTTTCCGCGACGTAAGGTGGAATTTCAACCATAGGTGTGTTCCTAGCAGCGGCAATTCCATGCTCGTCGATTTTCAAGTTCTTCGATTGTTTCCTCGATTTTCCAGAGGTGGTTAGATGATGTAGTTTAACGTTCGAACGATCTCCACGGCTCTGCAATCGCTTTGAGGCTGATTTCTTTGCAATTCCACGCGTCTTGGTATCCTCGACAATTCCCTGAGTCGAAGATGGCAGTCTAATCTCTCTCTTCCTTTTGAAGTCTTCCGTGAAACTTACGGAGGACAGATAATCGCGTTCAATTCCATCTACGTCTCCGTCGATGTGGATAAGAGGCAGATACTTCAGAATATTCCTGGAATTGTCGTCTTGAACATCGTTCGATGGTGTGTCGTACAGAGACTGTTCGTATATGGTCTTCTCCATTGTGTACGTCGGAATTTTTGGGATTCCTGTAGTTTCCGGAATCGTGGATGACATTCGAATGTAATTGTTCAAACGTTTCTGAGGTTCGTTGGTCCGCAATTCCTTCGAGTCTGGTCTCTGATGAAATTTCAGTATTGCTGGTGCTACCGGGCTTCTTAACGTAGTGGATACCGATGACTGGATTTTTTCAGTGTTTAACAACATCTCTGTCGCTGATCTGCCGGGCAATTCCACGGATTTCTTCTCGGAAATGAGTTTACTCAGCGACGATCCCTTCGAGTTCTTCATACTGACGGCCATAGCATTCGGTATTGTCTCCTTCATCGTGGCTTCTTTCATCAGCTCCGCCGTACGACCCTGAGTTAACTTCTCGACGTATGTTTTCTTCGTCACGTTGTGCTTCTCCTCCTGCAACACGTGAGCTCGATGAGAAATTTATGGATGAGCAACGTAAAAATTCGTTATTGACTAGCTAAACATTTTCCAGGCAACGAGATCGTGAGAAAGTGGAAAACGCACGAATCGAAGGGGAAAGAGTAACTTTGGTAAGAACATACAACAAAATTAGAATTTTTCGTTTTCTTTTTTTTTTTAAAGAAGGAAGATTGTGGTAAAATGTGAGATGTAATGTGAAATTTCGTTGGGAAATTATAGGATACGTTCGAAAATAACGATAATGGAGAAACTAGTATTAAAAAGAAAATAGTATTATAGAAAAATTCGTGTCGATTTTTGATAGGCGGTTTCTGATTATATTACACCATACAAAATTGTATGAAAAACATAATATCGTGTATATTCTGAAAGATTATTGTTTCGCGTGTCTTTTGAAAGTTCATTCGTTGTTGTTACTAATTTCTTCCTAGTGTTACGATGTCCTGAATGTGAAAGAAAATGGAGTACACTTCTGAAGAGAGAAATTTTTCTTTAAACGAAAGGGAAGAAGTACTGGTAAAACATCAAACGAGATATGTAATGTTTAAAGAGGCTGTCAAAAAAAATTCTTCGTAAACGTTTGACAAAACCTAAAAATAGGAATTTCAATTTTAAAGAAAATAAAGAAACAAATTTTTCGGTAAAATGGGATTTTTCAATTGCTAGAAACAAAAACTTTGAAAAATTGTAGAACTATAAAATACATACTTTGTAGAACACAAAAATAATGCTTTGAAGTATGAAATTGGCTTATTTACTTAAAAATCGACACGAATTTTCCAGACAACCTGATAGAAGAAAAAAACAAGAAAAAGAGGAACTGTTTTAACGTGATATCGACAGGAAAAAGGAGAGCACAAGGTAATACAGGTTAACGAAGTTGTTCGAGGGGAAGGTTGATTACTTACATCTCGTGTCTTCGACGAAACATGATTTCGCAGCCGCGTCATCATGCGCAGCCATCGAGGATAATTGAATTCCGGAAACACGAACGGTGGCTTTGTCACTCCCTTCACCATGAACGGACGGAATTTCTCTACGTCTACGATCCTGTCCAGGGAAATCCCGTTGCAAGAAGGCATCGAAAAGGGTAGCCTGTTGAACGATCCAACAATTCCATTTACATTGTGAATTTCCTCCTTGAATAATATATAATAATTCTATCCTCTACCTCTCTCTATATCTATCAAAACTCTAATGTTTAATTTTCATAGAAATTAAGCAATTCGACGATGTACAATAAGCAATTTTCTTGGTAAAAATGATTTAAGTGTACGAAAAGAATAATAAGAAATAGCAATTAAAAGTAATTGAATATCAGCTTCCTTTGTGTGATCAATTTTATCCTGTTAACCCTTTGCACTCGAAGCTTCTGCACTGAAGTTCAATTTTTCTTAGTTTCTTTTTACTATAATTACTTCGGCTTCATCTATGGTTTCATCGACTAAAATTCGAAAAATCTAACAGTTCTGTAGCTTTTCTCGTCGTTTCTGAGCTTTATTCTTCCTGAGAACTTTCTTTCTTCAGAATCTGTACCATCTATCTGAACTCTGTCTTTCCTGTCTGTTGTCAGAATCAGTTTCACCATTTACTGTTACTCTAATCTTCCATTTTCTTGAATCAATTGTTTAATCCAAATCTCTCACTTACGAAATTATTTAACTGATCTTTAATTAATTTAACATAAAACTTATCTTGATTATTACTAATTCCGTCATCTGGTTCGATAGTTCGTAATGTACGAAATAACAATTGCAATTAAACACAATGCTATATTATGAAATATATAGTGAACCACTTAAAATGTAAGGAGGAAAGACGTCTGTTTAAAAAAAAAAAAAAACAGTTATTAATCAGCCCCTAATCGTCATTCGAGTTGCTGTATCGAATTAAATGGTGACTGAGAGTCATTACTCGAGTGCAAAGAGTTAACTGGGAAAAATGAATTAACTCGTCATTTTTTAAACGATATTTAGAGAATACTAATTTATAATTTGATAAATAGAACCACTATGAAGTAATTGTCATTTTTCCTAATTTTTATTTAACATCTCAAGCGTCCAGCCTAATTTGTTCATATTTCTATTCACGCCACGATATATCATTAAAAGAATTTTTCTGGTAAAGGGTAATATTTAAACACATTTTTCTCAATCTTCAAACTATTTAATTCTTAATATAAAGAATATAATTTTTTAAATTTTGTATCGTCAGCCATTAATGATTGATGGCTGCTTGAACGGAAAATATAGTATTACCACTGACTAACGTGACACTTAACGTGTTCAAAATTACACAGATTTCTGTTTGAGAGTTGAATCCAGCTAACAGATCAACGGAGAAAATCATACCTAAGTGGTAAACAACCCTCGATGGTATAAACTATGACGTCCATCGTGGAAACGTCGACGTTTCTCCTCGAGCGATGCGCGACGTCCTTTGAAGGCAACTTTTCATCGCTCGTCGTATCCTCTTCCGAGCTTAACATCCTAAAACACCCAACGAAAGCTACTCAAACTCGTCGACGTAAAGAGAAAAAAAGGGACAAGAAAAAGACAGACGAAAGTAATTTGATAACGACGTAATAACTCACCATTTCTCGTCGCAATTCGGTAGATCAGGATCGATGAAGAGGCATTTGTGGATCGTGGGTGATGTCGATCGTTGTTCGGGGGTTAAAGTGTCGGGCAAACTGTTTCTCTTCGAGGAATTCCCATGGCCGTGCACCGGAAGAGATTGACTCGTCGAGAGCATCAGGATGAGGGGTACAAAGACCGCCGCGAAATTGTTCCTCATTGTTCCCATTGTCCGTGAAAAAGTTCCCTCGCGTCTGCGGAAAAGTTCTGCAACGTCGGTTGATCACTCTTAATAACGTTACGATATTGCAACCGTGGAATTCTCCTCGGCCTTCTCCTTGTTAACCCTATTTGTCCGCGGTTGATTAGAAACTACGAACCTCCCATCACCCTTCTTTCTCTCCTACATTGTTGATGGACATTTTTGCGGAAACGATTGACGACCGGTTAGTAAAAAGTGTTGCAAGTTCTCGATAATGGAAGTTTTTTAGCTAGCAAAGTGTTATTTATTAACAAGATACGTTGAAATTTATTTTTCACGCTAATTTTTTAGACTTTTCAGGAAAAGGATTGGTTGAATTGCTCTTCGAGGCTTCCAAGACACTACTTTCTATTATCTTAAAATTAATATAAAACTTTCTTGTGTTAGGATTTCTATGCACCTTCATTTTTTTGATAAAGTGTATTATAAAAAGCAGTGTAATTAGGTTTCCTGTAACTGCATAAAATTTCGCAGTCTGTTGATGAAACAATTGAAAATAATTTCGGTTTAAAATGAAAGGCTTATTAATTATCGATTTATTTGGAAATGAAAATATTTCGAAGACTTGTTAATTAATAGAAAAGAGACATGAAGGATGACAAGAAATTACTCAGTTTCTTTCTTCTTATAAGGAATAGCATGAGGTAACCTGACTTAAAAGACACTGCTGCGAATTACTTGAATCATTCCAAAATAACGACAACCATTTGCTATGTGATCTTTTCGAGATCAAAGAGGCCTCGAAGATTCGAAAGGACCTCGTTACGAGAAGATTGCCAGAAGATTGAAAAGTCCCGCGTAAATGATATAACACTAATTTGAGATAGAAAGTGTGACAGAGAGTTGAGAATCAAACGCGAGCCAACAAATCCGGAGAAATCCCCCGGATATCGTGGCAACTTACACGAGAAATATTTTTGAAAATTCCCGCGTAAATGATATAACACTAACTTAAGGTGGAAAGTGTGACAGAGAGCTGAGAATCAAACGCGAGCCAACAAATCCAGAGAAATCCCCCGGATATCGTGGCAACTTCCATGAGAAATATTTTTGAATGCCGTTTCAATGGCTGACGCGTTCACCCTGGCCATTCAGCCACTTCACCGCCGACAGGGAGAAAAAGATTAAAAAGACTGCGTCAACATCCGCGACAAGATGTCACTGAAACGTGGTAACAGGTCGATCCTATGGAACCTGTGTCTTCTTGGTAATTCTAAAAAGGAAACTCGAGCATTTGCGTATACACTGTGAATCGTAAATTCTTCGTCAGATTTTCTTTCTTTTCTTTCTTTTTTTATGTGTGAAAAATTTTCCGGTAATTATACAGAAAATGGCATACGATGACTTTCGAATATGTTGTATATATAATATGTATATGAATATGTTATATATATAATATGTTGTATATCGGGTTTAATTTTCGAGATATTAGTAAAAGCAGTTTTTACACTTTCAGGGTTGGTTTTTAATTTGGATTAGCTTCAAGTTAGACGATACATTGAAAAAATAACACATATGATATTATTGTAGGTTAATTAAAAGTTTGTACAATTACGTTGTGCACTATGGATTCTCTTTGTAACTTTTTAACTTAGGAAACTCGGAAATTTAACAATTCGATTATCTTCGCGAAAGTTTCAAAATTTCTCTTCTACTCTTCGATTTGCAACGATGAATCTTACCGGTGAGGAAAAAGTAACATATGTTATTTCATTATTCGTAATATTCTGAAATTCGAAACCAGAATAAACGAGAAACAATTCGATTATCCTCAGAAAGCTTACAAAATTTCTCTGCTATTTTTCAAGTCGTAACTATGAAACCTTCGAGCGAATAAAGAATAGCATTTGTAACCTTCTGATCTACAATATTCCGAAATTGATAACCGAAAGGTACACGAATAACTTAAAGAAAAAATCACACAGTGTCGTTTGTAGTACAGAAAATTTACCGACATTTCGAAGTTAATTGCCATAGAAGAGGAACGATCGAGTGGATATCCGTTGGAGCGACTTACGATTGTGCTTGATCGTTCGATACAGCGAAAGAATGGCGGAGTTGGAAAAATAAATTGGCGATCGTCGTTGATTAGTTTCGCCAACGTGTCGTTCGTTCGATTTTTCAACGTGCTACGAACGTTCTCGATTATTTATCATGTAACTTGTTGGAACGGGACAACCTCGATGCTTTATTAATTCCGGCAATTAAACAGCCGGGGGCGTTTAAATAAATACAGGCTAGACGATACGCTAATGTAACGACAAGCGAGCCGCTAATAGCTGGTTAACAATGATAATTCGCCCCGTTATCGCGGCCAAAGTGGTACAGCACAGATAGATCGTAGGAAAATGGGTGGGAAGCAAACCGTTCCGATCGTCGAGTAATGTTTGACCCCCTTGAAACATTGAACGGGCTAAATTCAATCGATCGTTGCGTCGCCGAGACACAGAGATGCTCTCAATGGCGGAAATACTTGTTCATCTTCTTCGATGCATTCTATAAATATTGTTAAATAAAAAAAAAAAAAGAAAGATTCCCTAACACCATATGACGATTTTTTTAGAAATCTTTTCGAGGATTACATCGAAATGGTTCGCGTTTATTTGAAAAGAAAAAATGAAATAGTTGTATATCGCAGTTTATTAATTGTTAAATTATTTTGTTCCTTTCTTCGCGTAGAAAATTCATAATTGCGAATTGTATTACTTATATTCGCTTGAAAGATTCATAGATTGCAAACGAAAGAATAGATGAGGTGTTATTCTCGTAAAATTCGGAGAAAGAAAGGAGAAGTAGACACTTTTGAAAACTGAGAAAGAGAGATACTTGGATTTCCTAGTTTCACGAATTTAAGAAGAAACGAATAAACCGATCATTACGTCAACAAATCACGCAACATTGTAGAGTTAAAGCACAACCGATCGCATAACTGGATGAAATTCGAGCAAACGATGCAGCTCGATTGCGACGTGTAATGGAGAATTTTCCGATCAGATTGCAGTAATGTATTCGCTGGCAAGGAGGTTTACTTGGAAAATGTTATTTTCAAGATATAATTGAATTACTAGTAAACTGTATTACACAATCATCCTTTTTTCTTTTTTCTTTTTTAGTGAAAATTTTCTATTTCAACTTAATCTGAATATCGTGTAATAGTAACTTTTTGAAAATTGTCATATTAACACATCCGATATCTTTCAATTGAAACTATTTCTTCTTGATTAATAATACGAGATTGATTGTAATTCGAAATCTGATCTCTGTCAGAGTTAGAATTAGAATGGAACGATTTGAATAAATTTTGTTCCGTGGTTTTCCCAGAAGATCACGTGTAAAGTATTTCAGAAAACTTCAGAGCATCATCCTTCACAAATATCCCCATTGGTTACCTCGAAGCAGTATAATTAACACCTATTTCATAACTATTTACGATCATCGACAGGAGCACAATCAGCCATAAAACCGTAGGAGCGTGGCAAACAACACGATTTACATTCACTTATAATCTATTACCGCATTACCGCCTCTATTCAAATTCATACAGGGGCCATCAGAAAGAAATAATCCGATATACAGTACATCGTTAAATTTCGATTACTATTAGATGTATGTACGTGTTAATAAAATGTTTTCGAATTTTATGAAAATTTTACAGCGTAAAACAACGCGAAATACCGGAAGATTCGAAAGTACAATGTTCCTTACATTTTTGTTAAATCAAATACAATTTAAATAATCTCTCGAGGTTTAATTGCTCTTTTCAAAACGTTGAAATGTCATTTTTAACTCTTTGGGATTAGGTGGGTTAAAAACTGTCCTACCTTTTACTTAGCTTTTTATGCATGATGGGATATATTTTCACCTAATTACCTCCAAAGTTTGAATATTTATTTAAAGTTTCTGTAAATGCGTAAATAAGTGAAAACAAAAATTTATACAATAAAAAACGCGTTAGGAAATTGTTGAGACTGTCGTGATTAAGGTTGGCGAATTGTGTTGCGTTGTGAATAATTAAAATAAACGATTTTTTTTTTCACTTTTTATATTAAAAAAGGTTCTGTGCAATTTGGGTTGTTTTTCATTAGAATCGCGTGCCTCGAAGAGTTAAACGAAAAGAAAAATATTTTGACGTGGCCATACACTGATACTTTCGATTGTCCTAAAAATTTGTGTCGATTTTTATGTAAATAAGACAGTTTCGTACTTCAAAGCATCCTTTTTTTGTTCTGTAAGATATGTATTTTTTAATTTTATAATTTTTCGTCATTTTTCCAGCAAATTGAAAAATTCTATTTTACTGAAAATTTCATCTCTTTGTTTCCTTTAAGATCGAAATTCCCATTTCTAGATTTTGTCAATCGTTTACGAAGAATTTTTTCTGATAGGCTACCGCCACTTTAAAAATTATATATCTCGTTTGATGGTTTCCCTTTTCGTTGAAAGAAAAATATTCAATATCAGAAGTTTTTTTATTTCCTTTCACCTTTAGGACAGCGTAACACCGAGAAGAAACTAGTAATTGCAACGAATAAACTTTTAAAGGACACGTGAAACAATAATTTTTCCGAATACGTGCGAACTTTATGTTTTCATACAATTTTATATCTTGTGATATATTCAAACACTACCTATCAAAAATCGACACTTTCTGAATAACCTAATAGCTTCAAAAAAATGATCATAAATTCTACGAGTGATCGATATCATTGCACGTAATCCTCTGTCGAAGGATTAAATCGAAAGAGGAAAAGAAAAGCACAAATATCCGAGGAATCGCGCGTATTTCGCTAAAAATACAATTTTTTCCATTTGAAAGCAATTCAGAGCACAATTCAGTCGTAAAAAAGAAAAAAATAGAAACAGAAAAGATCGAATCTCGACGGAAATCGTTCGACCGGTATTTCTCGCGGCACTTCTGCTCCGTTTGCCATGCGACGCGATAAATTCACGGGCGCAACGAGGATCGCTAACAGAAACATACCGACGAGATGATCGAGTTCGTGGCTTTCATATTTTACACGGCGATCTTGTGATACTGAACGTGTACCGAGAAATCCAGCACGATTTACGTCGCGGAAAGACACTTTATTCTATCGTCTATACCTGGCTGACCGACATCGACGACACTTCGACACGATCGCAGCGTGAAAATAATTTTACACGTGGGAGAGGAGAAAAGTGGACACGTGACCGAGGGAACACGTTAACCGTGTCATTGTCACGCTGATCAGTTGCAGATGACATAATGGTTCTGTTTACCAGCGAACCGAGAGGAACAATCCCAATTTCCGGTTACGACAGCACGCCGACGACGTTCTTGAGTCGCTTCCTCCAAAATGGAGACTGAGAAACGTGAAGAAAAAAACGCTTGAACTTGTATTTTTTAATTTTTGAAGTGTTCTTAATTTTGGAAAACTTTCCATTTTTTCTAACGATTTTGAATAAATATTATTAGTACGATTTTTAACAAATATTGAAATACAATTGACATTAATTCATTCTCCTCTTATTTCGTAATATGTTCCTTTTTAAATTGTGTAAATATCATTCATACATTTTTTTTGTGACTTTTTTCTCAAATCTTACTAAATTACATCAAATTGGATCAATTCTTTCAATCGACACTAAAAGGATTAATATTAAATCGGAAGAATCAAATGTATAAGTGAGCGTTAATACTTGTTCAAACAACTATCGACAGATCAGAATGAATTTTTTCTCGTCCATAGAATATGCATACGTATTTTCCGATCGCCTATGCGACGAAAGTATACGTTACCGTGTCAAAGATCAAAGCCGAAAGACAGTCAACAGTTTGAAACATTGTAGATAATCTCTAACCTCCGAAATAAAATTCACTCGAGCTAGAAACGATTCAATCCGTATAATACATTTTTCTTCGGTATTAATTACTGAACAGAGCAAACGAGACGAGCGACGAGGTCGTTGGCAAGATGCAAAAATCGGCGGCAAGATTTCGCGAGAACGACATGACGCGTTCTATCTTAACGGGGATATTCCTCGAGTAACGAGCTCGTGTTTACGCGCGATCCGCGCGCGACGAACTCGAGGAGGAAGCGAAAGAGCGAGCGACGATAAAAAGGAGATTCGTATTAATAGGCCTGTACGAGTTTAGATACAAACGGTTCGCCGTAATCGGGCGACCGCAGAAATGCGGACTCGGACTTGGAATTATCCGTGATCGTCGTCGACCCGGATCGAAGTCAATAAACACCCAATGGATTTTAGGTGAATTGTTAGACACCGTTTCGAACGTCGACGAATAAAACACGTCAAAGTAATTGCCACGGTGATAGAAAACTAGCGATAGGGAAATTTAGGTTAACGGGCTTCGTAGAAATGTTACTCGAAGAACGTTTCCTGACGCGATTTTTATTAACTGTATGCAAAAATTTTCGACCTTTTCTTTCACGTTTCTTTTTATTTATGCATACTGTATGCAGTGCAAGTTAACGTTCGAAATATTTGACTTTCTGCCACTTATCTGTCAAGTTTCAAATTCCGTCGCGGTAAAATAACATTGATTTGGAGGCAATGAAATCGTCAAACTATTTTCTCATTTCTGCAGAGGTTTTGAGAGAGTACTGCATCGCAAATTTAATTCTTTGGATATTATAACAAAAGTCACAAAGAAATTTCTGAAATGTAGAATTATAGCTTTGAGCAAATTTTAAATGAAATTTTAAAACCAGTCACCTTGACTGGTTTGCTGGTTCTAGTGTTAATTCTAGTGTAATTCCTGCGTTTTATTATTTGGCGCGTTGTTCGAAGAATCACGTTGTATAAAAACAATAGTCGCAATATCTTTGGCACGTTATAGAAATTCGTGTTGTAAGAACTCGCGTTATACGAGAATCTAGTGTACAACTTTTCGTCCATCATCTGTCGTACTGTTGTTCTCGTCATCAATAATTTGACGTTACAAATGGATCAATATCAATGAAACAATTTCTCGAAAAAAGAGGAAGTTATGTCGATTAAAAGTAATTATACATAAACGCTTGAACGAAAGACTTTTACATACACTTAATAATTACTCTTTGCTCCCATGTTACAATGAGAAAGATATTCAGGAAAATAGGTTAGATATTAGTTTTACGATTGATTTTTTCTATGAACTACTTACTTCAAGTTAATTATTCACTAATTATTATTTAATTGTTCGTTATTTATTTGTACAATTCAAGCCACCATTACTAGATTTTTTTTTATCTGAATTAGTATACAAGCTATAGGAAATATTATACAAAATAGCCCATAAGTTAACTATTTGAAAATTGAGCAACTTTCTGTCTATAATATTTTAACATCTTTATCTGAAATTTTGAAAGATTATTTAGTGAAGCGACTTACAGGCCACCCTGTATATGAAACGCAAGAACAGTAATTGGACACGTCTTAAATCCGAGAGCCTCGATTACTAATTCGAGTAATCCAGACCGTGAAAGCCTCGAAAAATCTCATCACATTATTTTAGTTCTTACCAACAAAAAAAAACAAAACAAAAGGAAATAAAATCAATCTGAACGTGATCAAAGTAGATAATATCCTACGACTTATTTATAACACGTCGATCCTGATTCGAACAAAAAATCGTTCACCGACGTCGCAAGTTCCTTCGAACAGATAAACTTTTCCCAGCGAAGATCCTGCGAAGGAATGATAAAGATACAGAAGCGCCGCGGAATCTTCTTCCTTCGAGGCCAAATACCTCGGCGCGAAGCGATTCATCAAACCGTGTCAACGGTTTCCCGGTCGCTTTATCTCGCTTGGAGAGCTTCACAGAGAGAACAATATTCCGACGTCGTATTCTCCTTAAATCAGGTCCCTCGAATCTCGTCAGGTGTTTAGCCGCGGCTGTTTGTTAGGAATCGTCATCGTTTAATCGCGACCCATCCCCCATCGTCGGTATGTCAAACCCTGTGTGCACGGTAATGTGTACCTGATTTCACGATTCTGATACGTCTCTCCCTCTCTCTTTCTACCCTTCTCTCCCTCCCCTCTCTCTCTCTCTCTTCCCCCTCTCTTTGACAGATTCTCTCATTTGAGTGACTCTCTCTGAGAGACTCTCTCTCTCTTCCCTCCTCTCTTTGACAGATTCTCTCATTTGAGTGACTCTCTCTGAGAGACTCTCTCTCTCTTTGACAGATTCTCTCATTTGAGTGACTCTCTCTGAGAGACTCTCTCTCTCTTCCCTCCTCTCTTTGACAGATTCTCTCATTTGAGTGACTCTCTCTGAGAGACTCTCTCTCTCTTTGACAGATTCTCTCATTTGAGTGACTCTCTCTGAGAGACTCTCTCTCTCTTTGACAGATTCTCTCATTTGAGTGACTCTCTCTGAGGGACTCTCTCTCTCTTCCCTCCTCTCTTTGACAGATTCTCTCATTTGAGTGACTCTCTCTGAGAGACTCTCTCTCTCTTCCCTCCTCTCTTTGACAGATTCTCTCATTTGAGTGACTCTCTCTGAGAGATTCTCTCTTTCTCTTCTCTCCTCTCTTTGACAGATTCTCTCTTTGAGAGACTCTCTCTCACGCTCTCTCTCTCTCTCTCAGGCTCTCTCTCTCTCTCTCTCTTTCGCCCTCTCTCTCACGCTCTCTCTCACACTCTCTCTCACGCTCCCTCACGCTCTCTCTCTTTCGCCCTCTCTCTCAAGTTCTCCCTCTCGCCCTCTCTCTCACGCTCTCTCTCTCTTTCGCCCTCTACCAAGGTAGAACATATGCTGCAAGCTTTGCAATATATGTCAATAAGACAGAGAATATATTATAATACATGCATATTTATATTCAAAATATTAAAAGGCTACCTACCAAGTATATCGAGAAATAGGCTAGCTTTAGTAGGCTAAAGTAATCAGAGGGAGACCAGAGAGAAGAGTAACATAGTTGTACAATTGTGAAAAACGTGTAAAGTACAAAGGAGTGTCTTTTATAAAGGTAATAAAATATTTAATAATTTACCTGAAGAGGTAAAGCAGTGTGACAGATTAAATAAATTCAAGAGAATATTAAAAAATTATGTTATACACACAGTTACAAGATTGTAGTGTAACAGTAGTTATTTGTATATTAATAGCTGAGAAGGCTAAATAAACTGCAATCAATCAATCTCTCTCTATCTTTCTATCCTCTCTCTCTCTATCTCTATCTCTATCTCTCTATCTCTCTATCCTTTTCTCTGTCTCTCGACAGATTGCAGTACGTCACCTTACATCATTGCCACCGTGTCGTCGTAATAATGGCATTACACGACGATATCGCTCGTACTCTGCCAGACGATCGATTATTCTAATTGCGTTAATAACGTGGACACCGTTTATTGGCAGCTTCGTGCACGGTGGCTGGATGCAGTCGTCGACAACGTGAATCTGTACGATTCCGGAATACCATCTGCTGTGATTAATCGTTCTTAGATGAACGAATGGAGTTGCGGAGGTTAGATTGATCGTTGGATTGTTTCTTTCTCCTGGTAGGATTGATTGCCCTTTGTGTTTAACCCTTTGTGTGCAATAGAGAGATACGTCTAGCGAAAGCTATCTATGTGGACTAAGGACGCATATATGCGTTTCCCGCGTTTGAATATTCATATTCGTTGTAATTTCAGTGTAATCAAACGAGATACATAATGTTTAAAGTCGCGGTAGAATATCAGAAAAAATTCTTCGCAAACGATTGAGAGGATCTATAAATGGGAATTTAGATCTTAAAGAAACCAAAGAGACGAAGTTTTCGGTAAAATGGAATTTTTCAATTTGCTGAAAAAAACGGCGAAAAATTGTAAGATTAAAAAATACGTACCTTATAGAACAATGAAAGAAAATGCTCTGAACTATGAAATTAATTTATTTACATAAAAGTCGCTTTGAAATGAAAATCGATCTGATCGGAAATAAAGGACGTATCGATAATCGTCGTGTCACGGAAGTGGGCGCGAAGGACGAATGCAAAGCGATCGAAAGTAAGCAACCTGGTAATAGTAAGCAACGAGATCGTTAGTGTGAATGCAGTAGTAATAATAACGAGAGAGAGTAGTACTAGGGTCACGGGAGTGCGAGCAGAACGCGGACAAGACGTTCGATCGCGCTGAGTAAACGAGAGCGAGAGTAAGAGAGAGAGAAGGAGAAAGAGAGGACGGGTTATCGGCACGGTATACTATTTATACACGCGCCCACGAACCATTAAAAATACGTCGCGACGCGATGCAATTATATCGGACGACCATTAGAGTATAAACAATTAGCGCGGCGTGAAAACCGCACAGCGAGAAACCGACTCGTGCGATAATACGACGATCGGATCTTTTCTCTGATCGATACAGCCGTATTTTTCTTCTTTTATTTTTTTTTTTTTTTTTTCGAAAACGAAGTATCGATTTTTTCACCACAAAACTCGTGCAATAAGCGAAAAAAGTTTTTTGACAATTTTAACCTTTTAGCCACTGTACGCTCACTATAGTGGCTTCCCGTTGAATCCTCTTTTTGGACGATATACTACTATAGTGGTTTCACTTATTTTTCACGCGTTAAAAGCCGTGTACATTGTTTATACACCCATGGCTACGTTTCTCGTTTCTTTCGAATCGTGCTTATTTGCATATCGAACGCTTTAGCAACAATATTTAACAATATAACAAAAGTAAAACTCTACAACCAGTTCTATAGTAGCTGAAAGGTTAAAAGCAGCCTGCACGTGATCAGTAATGTTAAAACTAGGATTTCATTGACGGATACAGGCAATCTGAATATCGAACAAATACTATATATGCCAATATTTGTTAATATCAGCAGTATTATTGATCTTTGCCCATTTGCGAGCGACTAAATAATAGTTTGAGCATTTATTCATAATGTTGATCAATTTCAGCTTACCGTAATTGTTAATCTACGTAGATATCATTTTTGCGCATATTGAATATTCAATTTCCCGCCAATTCTTTAAATATCAGAAAATATCTATGTGTCTCGAAAACCAGTTGCAATAATGTAAAGCCAAAGGAAACGGAAGATGTAAATAAAATAGTTATAGTATATTATATCATAGATTATATATCATCTATTAACGAGAGAAAGGATGAACGAGAAACATAGACATATTTAATGTAAAACCGAGTCCATTTTTTGACATTATAAGCTAAAATAAATAAATCTATCTATCTCTGTGTCTTTGGACGGTTTAAATGCATTTTTTAAGTGAAAATACTTAACAGTAAACAAGGGGATAAAAATTTTAATAACGGAGAGTCTAGTCTAAAGAAACGATCAATAATAAACAATGAAATATTATTTGAACGATTTTAAACTTAAAAGGATCGTTAACTTGTTTTCCTTTTTTTTTTTCTTTTTTCAAATTGCAACACTTAATCATCCCAGGAAACACTATTTCAGAACCTGTTCCAATTTGCCGCAAGATTAATCCTTCCACCAAAATACCGTTCGCGTTAATTCCTCCCTTTTCCTCGTTCTTTTTTTCCTTTTCTTTGTTCTATTCGAAAACTAATAGCGAATGGAACGGGGCGAGGAAGTCAGGCGACACGGCGAAACACAGAATAAATTGCGGGCTGATTGAACTCGAAAGCCAACGGAGAGTAGAGACTTTCGTTGAAAGAATTTTCAAATTGCAGCTGGTCTCGAGCTGAATGAAAAGTAAATTGGATCAGCGCCCCTCCGCGGCGTTCGCGGCCGCCACTTAATAGAAATGCACCGAGGAGGAGGTTAAGGAACACGAACTTTTCCACGAGTTCTTATCGAGCACATTTTTAATCGGGCCTCGTGTGCGGCATTCCGTGCCGAGCTTGTCAGTTTGGGGTCAGAAAAATATCCCGGTCGTCTTGGAAAGGTTACCGAGCGCCGAGAGCGTCGCGGATTTTTCTTCGTCCGTGCGACGCTGCTCGCGCTTTCTTCGTATTCATTCTCGTCCACGTTCAATTTCATCGAAACCTGTGTCGTTTTTATTCATTTTTTTTTTTTCTCTTCTCTTCTAGACAAACTGTTAACCCTTTGAGTGGTATGGACGTATATATACGTCCAACGAAAACTATCTGTGTGAGCTAAGGACGCATATATGCGTTTCCCAAGTTTGAATATTCGGATTCGTTGTGATTTATTTTTAAAACTTCTTACTACTTTTCTCAAACAAATGATACGTGAAGAAGAAAGTTTTTAATTTAATTTAACTCAAATAAAGATATCTTAATCACATGTTAATCAATAGTATCTGTACGCGAAAGAGAGTTCCATCCACTAAAGTACTCAGCACTCAAAGGGGGAACTAGAAAAATTATCCTCGAAAATATTAACTCTTCTGATACTACTGGTGACTATAGTCACTCCTTAAAATTTTGCATTGATTTGCAATTTTAGTCGAATTCACGGGTACCGATTTCGTTTGTCTCGTAACTTGTGTATTTCGTTTTTTGACACAGTGATATGTATTAGATTCTTTCAAAAGTTCTTTTCGTTATATTCACGCAGAGCTTTGCCTGCCAACGTTTCGAGTAAACATACAGTCCAATCTGTTCAAAATTGAATTTATGGTCATTAGTTGTCTTCTAGTTTTCCAATAGTATATTTCTTTTTCAATAAAGTGCCTCTCGGATTTTTCTGTGCCATCTTGAAAGATGGAAAATCAGGAAATCCATTTGCAACATGTGACGTTATGTTGCTTTATAAAAGGCAATAGTGCACGAAATGCTGCAAATTAAATTTACGCCGTCTATTAGGATCATACTGTAACTGTTCAAACGATTCGTAATTGATACAGAAAGTTTAGATTTTTCGGAAATTTTAAATGAGATGAAAAATCACGTTGAACAATATTTTCCTAGAAAAACCACGGCAATCTTGAAAAAATCGCATCACAAGTTTTCTAAAAAGAAGGAGAAGAGTGAAACATTGGAATTCTATAGAATTACACCGAAAATAAACGATTCTATCTCTCTTCTTGGTACAACCTAATACATTCGCGTCGAAACAGGCCTGCAAAGCAGCACTTCGAGTATTCGCGATGCAAATATCGATAGAGCGGAAGACACAACCATGTCGAAAGGGTCAATCTTTTTCCAACCTTGAATACCAGAGAAAATTGGCGGGAGATCGTTGATTAAGAAACAGCGACAGAAATCTCTCTCCAATTATGACACTCGGGGTGAGAATATTTTCTGAATCTTCGAAAGAAACCTCGAATCTTCGAAAATAAAAGCTCTTACCTGAAAACTAGCGCGTACAGAGAAAGAACCAATCCTCCGAGGAGTTTGTCCCACAAGAAACCAACTCACTACACACTTCTTCCGCGTCTCACGAGCGCGGAGAGTTCATCGAAACACCCAGGCAGTCTCTTTCGACGATCACTCGAATAATTTCAGAAAGAAAAATAAAGAAGTAACAATAATAAGAGAATATTGACTAATGTTGAAATTATCGAAGGAATGGTGTGTCGTGAGGCTTAACGAAGAGGACGAGAAACCCTCTGATGGAAGAGAGGAGACCTCGAGAGGAAACGTCGAACGTCCACGTTGACGTCGAGCGTACTACTACCGCGGTTCAACTCGCGAGAAAGAGAGATTAGAACAGGGTTCCTAGGAGATGATTCCAGGTCCCTACCACGAAGTTCCTCGTCCCTAACTGCATCGCATCACTGGTGGTACCATTGAAAATGATAAATCGGTACCGATCGTCCTCCTTGGAACGACCAATCGTTGACCATCAATAGGCTCCGGAGATCATTTTTCAAACTGGAAGGGGGATGTACTTTCATTCTCAGCATCCTTGTTGGCTGAGAGACTTCGAGATTTTTGTTACGTGCTACACGATTGGCGAGCTAGATAAAGATATAGAAAGCAATTGGAAAGCAACTGCAACGTTATCGTTCAGCTAACAATCAGCTGTGCCTGGGTCTAACTGATAGAATAAATAACCTGGTTGATAGATCGATTTTTCTTCTGATTATCGCTGTTGCAGTCAGATGGAATATATTATACAATAAATGGATAATAGCTGGTAGAAATTTATGAAAGAATTTTGTAATTAGAGGGCTCAAAGTGTCATGGAAACAGATGGTCAAATTTTCTTCCTCGAGGTTAAAAACAATTCTGCTTAAATCGAAAATTGACCGGAACAAATATAAAATTTCAGTTGCTTTTATGTGAAACAAGTTTTAAAATACAGCAGAAATATTATGAATGCCTTGAACAATCTTCGGTACGTCGATGTATCTATTATCGTAGGAGAGAATCGTTTCCAGGAATTTCTTCGAGCAAGTTTTAAATATCTCCTCGATATTCCGTCATAATCGGAAAATTTCTGTATCTCGGAAAGCAAGAGTTTCCTGACCTCTGTTCGTACGATCTTTCTTCATCCTTAAGAACAGTGAACACACGCGTACACGTGTATGTCTGTCAATAGCGTTTAATAAAGTGTATCCGACGGTGTTTAATCAGCAAACTGAAACGTCAATACTGGTGACATCAATGGAATTGTATAATTTCTTCCATTAGACGCGGAATCCCGAGAATTCTGATGCAGATTACGCTCGAAATTTCGTTATGCAATCATTTCGAGGCTTCACGTCATGAATACATAATGATGGGATTTAAAGAACTTAGGCAACGGAAGATAATCGAGTTGAAATGAATGTACCTAATTGATACGAATTTCCTTCTATCGCGTCACAACATTGGCATAAATTTCTTCGATGTCGTGTTGAAGTTGAAAAAAGCATGTATACACGTATTAATAATGAAGAAATTTAAAAAATGGGAAAAGAAATACGAGTAAGAGCATAAAAATGCGTTACACGTGTTGCTTCCTATCGTACGAATGACCCAGAGGTCGGTCCAGCAGACTGCGTTTGATTTAATCTGAGGTCAAGAGACACCGTGAGAGACGTTATGCTTAATCAAAGATCGTCGTTTTCCGAGATAAGCGACACCAGCTACCGAAAACTAATGTACTCGCAGGTGAAATCTAAACAGCTGTACCTTTTTTTAATCTGAAATCAAGCTGATCGTTCCACGTTCCCCGTGAGATTCTCATTTGAAAAACCGCCTTGTACACCCTTGCACGCTAGAAGACTTCCGATTTAATCGAAGAATTCCAGATAACTCGTTGATTTACGAACGTTCGTTTTCTACTTTACTCGTTCTTCGACGAACGATTAAGCAAAGTACAGGTTGCTTAAAAAAACGTGTTAACTTTTAGGTGAGATTTTCAGAGAAACAAAATTCGAAGAGTCTTCAGAGAGTTGAATATCTTTTTATCATTATTTATTGTATATATTTTTGATTAATTTGTTCACCATCATTTTTTATACGTTCTTTGATTAGATTCAATGAAAGTTTATAGAAAATTGAACCTATCTAACCGCGTAAAATGAGATCGCGTAAGAAAAATGCCGCGTAAATGGAGAGATGAGTGTATTTTTAATACTGATACACAAATATGTAGTAGAATTCGTTAACAGTTTGATCAATCTGTAGAAAATCGAAGCATAATCGAAGAAAGAATTGATACAGTAACACCTACACCAAGAGCAAAGATTCAACGTTTGAAAGGAACATTAAACGATTTGATAAGGAAGAAAATGTGGATAATATGGAGAACGATCATCGCGGAATTCGACAGGACAATCGAGTCTGGTTTTATCTCACACGTTATCGATTCGTAACGCACGTGTAGCCAGCACGTGGTCACGGATGCAAAAGAGCAACGCACGTGCGTCGGGTACACACGTGACGCTGGAAAACGACGAAATTCCGAGTGCACCCGGGTAAATTAGCGGCACGTGATCGTGATTAATCAACGTTGCCTGGATCTCGAATCATTAGCCGCGTCATTAGCCTTTGTAAACCTAGGAGAAGTTGAAATCCACCTGATTTCCAGCTCAGTTGTGCCGCTTCTGCGTTTAAAATGGCGGCTCAAGGAATCTGTGAGATTTTGAGATTCAGAGACGGGAGATTTCTCTTTTCTACTTTCTATTTTAACATTTGAAACATAGAGGGTGTAGAGGAACACTGTGAAAGAGTCCAAATACCGAGATTTTACGAGAGGAAGAAAATAAAATTTTAAACGCTGAAAATTAGTTGCTGGAAAAATTGATTTAATGTTTATTGCTTCGCTCTGTAATTACGGTAACGTTAAGTTTTAATTGACTTCTGCAATTAATTACTTAATTAAATAATCATTCGATCGTGTTGGATTTTATGAGAGGCGAAATACATTTTTGAAATTTTTCTAACTTTTTCTAACGTAGACTTTTTGTTACATTAATTTCTAGAATAATTAATTTATCTTAGTAGATAATAAATTCTTCTTTATATCTATGTGGATTATTTCATTTGTTTCATTTTTTTGTTCACGGTATTCAATTTCTTAAATGTTGAATAACTTGCAACTTAAATACTTGATATATTTGAATCACCTATGAATTATCAATGCCATCGTAATATCATTTTAAACATTTTTTTCATCTTCCAGTCTATAAATGAAATATGAAAAAAATAGTGAAATTTAAAAAGAAAAGTGGAGAAGGATAAAAGAAATTCTAGAATGTTACATTTCAGATTCATTTCTTCCGAAGGAAATCGTTTAAATCGCAACTGAGATTTTTCTCGAACATATATCACAAGTGTTCACTTTTTCTTGTATCGAGAATAATGTCTATAAACTTCAGATCCATGGAACTATCGTCGTATCCTCTGTTCTTAATAATCTTATCTGAAGAAACAGACCAGAAACAGAGTCTTGTATCGATTCACCCTCAGTCCGATTTTTATCAGTCCAAATACTCTTTGCCCGATAACGCGAGATATAGAATACGTATTCTATATTCCTGTGGAAACACGATATATTCGTTTTGCTCGTATGGAAATGATGGCAACAAACCTATTTCGAAAGCAAAGATCCTGTTTGTTCCGGCTAATCCGATTGTTTGAAGAAGATACGGAAAGTCGGATTTTATCGAAGGCGAAGGGCGAAATTTCTTGGAAAACTGTTGTTCCTCGATCGAAGATACGAGATTTAAACATTTATCTCCGATTCTAGGTGTTTCTCTTAATCTACACTGTCGAATATCTATCATTTATTTTACATATTTATTTATTCGATAAAAAAGAAAGAGAGAAAAAAGAAACGTAGGAGACCAATGTTGGCCTGTGAAATTCACGATAAAAACTAAAATTAGTCCCGCGGAGGAGATAAAAATTATTTTATATTTATATATGCATTTTTTCCAAACTAATATGTACGTTAATATAAATAAAAAAAATTAAAAAAAAAAGAAGCAGGAAGATATTATCATTCTACATTCACGTGACATCGATTGTTTAACCGTATCCATTCGAATCGTCCGTTGAAAACGCTTTTACAGAACTTACTTCTAGCTTATCCTCGTTCGAGCTCAATAGTCTCAGCGTGTCTCAATATTTCGCGCGTTTATGTACTTCATCTAGAAAATCATCCCTTATTTCGTCCCGCTCAGCCGATTATTTTATTCATCTTCAAATTGGAAACTTTCCAGGGGAAAAGTGTTCGCGAACGCGACGAAAACGGCTACTTCTGGCATTACGCTTCTCTCCGCGCTTCTGAAGCTGACTTTTTTACTCGTAATTAGCCTCTTAAACCATTCACCGTGGAAAAAGTTGCGAAACCTCGGAACTTTCACGATTACTCTGCGAAAAAGAAAGAGACCGGAGAAGCTTCTCGTCTGATAATATTTACGTTTGTTTTTAATCGTTGATATCGCTTGGGAAATTGTTAAAGTGATGAAAATTGATATTGTGAAACTTCTTGGCAGCGACGCTTGTAATATAATCAATCGTTTTGCCTCTTTGCTAGCATATCTTTCGAAATTTATGCTTCTCTTCTTTTTCTTTTCTCTCTCAACCGCGATAACACTAATTCGTGTTTCATGTCGAAATAAAAATCCGTAATGACACGTTTAAAATCAGGTGATTTCGCTGTTGCATTATCGAGAAAAAGGAAAAAAAAAAGATCGTATTCTTTCGCTGAAACTCACCTGCGCGAAACGTGACGGTGAAGTTCCGAGTAACTCGGTTAAAAGTGATGGACGGTCGATGAGGCAGCTGGTAAAATCAGATTTTCCGAGACAAATTTTAAATTCGCCACCGATGGTAAATTCGTTTTAAAGCGAATCCAGGATGATGAAAGCCACCGCGAAATACGGCCACCGCGTTCCCGTAGTTGCCGGTCAATAAATATAATCTAGAAATCGCGTTACTAGCCGGCACGCTAATCCAGATAATTAGTTCAACATCAACCCCTCAGTCGGTTCAACCGAACCCCCGAGGCTCTCTTTCCTCGTGTAGAATTTATATTATCGGTTCGATCAGGCGCCGTGGCTTCCTATCGCCGTTTCTTTTTTCTTTTTTTACGAGGCCGCCTGCTTCGAGGGTTGAAGTAAAAATCCTAGCCACGATATTTCCTGATTTCTCACTTGTCACTTTTCCCCATTACAGCGTTTGATAATGTGTTGTTTCTCTTTTTTTTATAAACTTTTTTTCATATTTATTTTTCTTTTTTCTTTTTAACTCTTTGGCTATAGGGTGATCCAAAATAACTGGCAGTAACTTCAAAGCTTCAACGAACTTTAATTATTTCTTTTTAATTAACTACTGATACAAATAGAAGACAATTTATTGCAATGCATATTCGAAATGACCAGTTTTCTAATTAATACAAATATCAAGATGCTTTTTAAAGTTTTCGACGTGGCTCGACTCACTATTTCATGGTTATGCCAAGTCTTTTTCAGAACTTTTTTAAGTTGCTCCAATGTAGTGTATCTTAAATGGGAAAATTTTTGTTCCAAAATTGATATACAGAAAAATCCATAGCATTAATGATCTTTATACAATTCTCGACAGAGTCTAATCGATGATTTTGCTCCGTGTGTAGACTCTCACTCCTGTTGAAGGATTCCTATTTCCATAATGTTTACGAGTGCAGAAGAAAGATCACCGGGGAGAAATAAAATTGTTCTGAATTTCAAAGGGTTGAAAAAAAAACAAACGAAATGACTTTCTCTTCTTTTTTTTCGACAGTGAACGCTTTAATGCTCGCGGTGTAATTTTTACGGTGATAACGCGGTGTTTCTCTTGGAATGTGCCTTCTCTGTTCTCCTACTCTCGTTTTATTACTCGTTCTCTTATTCTCTTGCGGCTTGCGTATTTCGTTACTTTCGAATTCGTTTTACACGTGAACTTCACCGGAAACCGCTTCGATTTCCCAGGGAAAAGTCATTCCGAATTGGGAGTCTCTCTTTTCCTTCTCCATTTTTCTTTACACTTTCTTTTTCTCTTTTTTCTTTTTTTTTTTTTTTTTACAAAATATACAAGAATTTTACTCTCGCGTAGAATATGTCAACGAAGTCCGCGGCGATCGTTCCGGCTGTTTCCTCAACGATAGATAAAGTATCTTGGGGAAGATTTAATAAACTGCGAAATCGGGAAGAAGGGAAATAGGGGGAGGAAAGGAAAACGAAGAAAAAGTAGAGAAAGGAACATGTATTTTTCCCCGGCGATCGTAAATGCGAAAATAGAAAGCAGGACGAGAAAACTGTTTGCCCGAATGCGTTTCTCTATTACCGGAGCTTTTATGGGACGTTTTGAATAAAGCTTTTTTTCTCCTACTCGCACCTCGTGTTTCTCACCCCTCTTACCCACCGTTGTTCGCGATATACTGTCCTTTTTTTTCTTCTCCACCCCACAATTTCGTTTACCTCTTTTTTCTCCCGCTCCTTCCCTCTATTTTTTCACGCGTTTCTCTCGTTTTCCCTTCTGTTCCCGTGTCACCTCGTTGTTTTTCCTCGCTTCTTCGTTCCCTTTTTTTTTTCCTCTCACCTACGCGTTTCTCCTCTTTGATCATCCTTGTTATCATGCCACTTTTTCACCTTCTTTCTTGTGTCTTAATCCTCTTTCTTATCTACCTTTCTTCTTCTTTTTTTTTTTTTTACACTTGAAAATCGGTTTTCTTTCACCTCGTCAGATATTCACACTTCCTACCTCTTTTTCGGAACTTCCGTTTCTTTGAAAAAAGAAACGCTTACCATCCAATACCTCGCTATTCCTTCAAACCCCTTATCCCTTTTCCACACCTTTCCAATCCAATTTTCCCTTATCTCTACCTCCCTTCATCCGATCTTCTGTTTCTCTTTATTCCAAATTCCCTATATAACGCTCATTATTTCTCCCCCTTTTCCTGACCCAGATTCCATCAATCTCCCTTCTCACCTCGAAACATGGGAGTACGTTCACCCTGTGATTCGTCTTCTTTAATCTTCCAATCAATTCTAACGCATCCCCAAGCGAGAATAGATCTAATAAAGGTGAGATAAGCTAGCGATACGTTGAAAGAGCAATTCCAGAGTTTTTTCAAGCTATTAAGTGTACATTAACCTTCGAGTAGCGGGATGTATAGTCGGTGGAAAAGATATAACGAGATCGTAAGATTAGTCGGATGTCAAAGTTTATTTCTAGGTAGCATATCGATAGAAAGTTGAGGATATAAGTTTGTGAAAATAATATTTCTTTGTTTTTATATCTTTAGTATAATATTCAGTTAAATATAACAACTTTTCAGTTTAGTTAAACAAAGTACACCTCATCGCTGATTTAACCAACTAACGTCAGAGTTACTTCCTTTTTTATAACAAATATTTAAAGTGTAACTGTTTATAATTAGAGTTTTTGTATCGTATAAGCAGCTTAGAAGCCGAAATGACCAATTCCATTTTTGCAATGTTTCAAAATTTAGTACGAAAGCTTTGTAAATGTTTCGTGCCTAACTTTTAATAGATAAAATAAATTTAGCAAATTTTATTTCACAAAGTTAGTCGCTTTGGCTTCTAAGCTGTACTTGTATCATTTCGCAAAAAGTAGGAAGAATCGTATGCCAAATCCATTTCTAGGCCGAAACAGAATGAACAATAACAATATATTTTTCTTTATATTTGAAAACATGACGACAACAAATGAATTTAGAGCTGCTCTATAAATCATCTGACACATTCTTTGCGAACCTGTATTGGAAAAAATGTTGAAACGAAAGTGTCATCGAAATAGGACACGTGGTGTTAATAGGTTAATTCACGACCTCGCTGTATTTCTTCCACCGGCTATACAACTACACTGGCAGCCTACCAAGAAGTTCCTTCACAATGTGTACGGTCGCGTCAGGTTATCCAGATTATCAGGAAACGGTCGCAACTCCAAAATGAGGGAGGATTCGGGGGGAGTTGCATCTCGTTTCGCGCCACGGCCAAGCACGACCAACGACGCCATGGCATTAATAGCGCAATAATGCCACACCAGCTAAGCCTTACGGTCTAAAAAGAAACTAAGTCGACGTCTGGCTTGGCCAGCAATCAAATGGCACCCGCGCCACAATTCCCGTGGACTTTATTCCGGTCGAATCTGTGTGTTCAGGCCCGGCCTTCCTCGTCCATGTCGCAACGAGCTCGAGGGCCACGATTTAAAATGCACCGTACGCGCTTTGGCGAACCTTGTTCTTCTCTCCCTCTACATACTACCGGGTGTCCCCGGAGAAATCACGACAAAATGATTTTTCGATGATTGGAATTGTCGAGAGAATTTTTTAGGGTAATTTGGAGGTCCTCTTATGGTGTTTTAAGGATTTTGCTAAAGGAAGTATGTAAATTAAGATAATTTTGAATACCATTTTGTTAGTATTTTGAAAAATGAATTTTTCTTTGACTCTCTTTATTTTCTTTCCCTTGGAATTATTAGAAACATTTTTTTTTTAATTTAAAAAAACTTTTTTTAATCATTCTGCTGAAGGATAAAAGTAAGTTATAGTAATTCTCGATACCATTTTGTTAGTTTTTTGAGAAATTAATTTTTCTTTGACTCTCTTCTTTTCTCTAACTTGGAATTGGGGGAACAATCTTTTTGGATAATTTAGAAATCCGCTTATGGTGTTTTAAGGATTTTTCTGGAGGAAGGAAATAAGTTAAGGTAATTCTGGATAGCATTTTGTTAGTTTTCTGAGAAGTGAATTTTCCCTTAATGTTTTCTTTCCTTTTTTTACTTTCGTTCAAAATTTGTGGAGGAAAAGTCTCTTTGAAAGCATTATTTAAAATATTTTATGAACTCAAGCTTAAAAAAAAAAAAAGGTCGGAAAAGTAATATTCCCATTTTGTACATCATCCATTGAAGAGTGATTTTTTTAAATTGGATTTACATAAATAAATAATATTATCTTCATCTCAAAGATCATCTTCGACAGGTGTTTTATTTCTTAAACATTCGGATGAAAATAAAGGTGTGTTTAAAATAAGAAACACATCTCTTAATTAATATCTTTAATAAAAGATTATAAATACATTCTTCGCATAAAAGTAACGATCACGTATTTTCAACGTCATCGAAAGATACTCTCCCAAATGATTGACGCTCTTTTCGCATAATTCAAGCGAACTGGTTGTTGATAATCACGACGAGCGAATCGCAAACCGATGACGACGTCGCGAGCCCACGCTAACTCGCATTATACAGGTTCTTCAAAAACAAGAAGAAAAAAGGAACCTGAAAATAATTTGCATAAAAGAATACCACTTTGCAATTTAAAATAAATCACCAGCATTTTTACTCTCCACTCTGGGATATGAAAATTCTTAATTAAATTGGCCGAATAGAAATTCTCGGAGAAAATAATAACAATAATACAATATCAGTCATAAAAAGTAAAGAGGATGGAGGAAACGTTGCAAACGGTGCACATTGCAACTGTATTAAGAAACTCGCGCTGTGTTCGTTTCGCTCTGAAATGCCATCTGTTTTACACTTTCCAGCAAGAAGTTACTATTCCGGCAAAAAAAAAATGCTATGGTAACGCAAGGATTGAGACACCGACACCCTATTCATCCCATGTTTTTATCCACTCGCAATAATCGTTTACGTTCTCTCTGTTGCAACAAAACCGTCCCCAGCCGAAGCCGGCCAATAAAATAAGATTTTTGCTCGTAAGATTAACATATTAACGAGCCACGCGGAACGAACTTTCCAGCGTATGCACGCTTCCACGCTTTATCTGTCCGCCTCTCCCAGGTGGCCATCGAGAGATCTCGCGAACTCGAGGGACCGTTGTCGCAACCTCTTCGTTCTCGCGAAGAAATAAAAAAAAAGAAGAAACCTACGAGAGAGAAGAGAGAAACGTAGTGCTATACTTTTACACCTAACGAACCGCGTATTCAAACTCGCTTTATTGGTTAACCCTTTCGCTACGAGCGTATTTTCTGCCGAAATGCACAAACTGAACGAGACACCGCGATAAAAGTGTACATTTTGCGAGAAAAATCTTACTTCTTCGAGTCAAGCGTTCCAGTTTCTGTATTAAATTCACATTCCCGCTGGTTGATTAATTTCAGAGGATCGATCACGTGTACGCGAATTCAGGATTCTTTCGCCTGGTGTATCACGGGATTCCTGATTTCCCCGAAAGAAATAATTTACCGGAATCAAATCGCGCAGAAGAATGATTTATCCGTCCCGCGACGCGAACTTTCCACGCTGGAAAAATATATTACATTGCTTATCGCTAACTGACTATATTCCCAGCGTGTAGTATATCAGTAGATACAGGTGACGCGACACCGCGTCCCTTATATCATTTCCCGCCATTACGCATCCAACACGAATATTCCTCGTCGAGGTATTTTTTTTTTTTTTTATTTTTTTTTTATCAATTAGCTCGCGTGAATCATTGGTTAAAAAGTACAGTGGATTGCGATTAATTGGGACGCCGATTAAGCGGTTCGCCGTTTATTTGGGACAGATAATGAAGAACGGAAACAAAAACTATTGTTTCCACTACGTTTGTATTATATAAAGCCGAATATGAGATCCATTTGAATGTAACAGTGATTACGAAGAAACAAATTCGTTCACTGTAGAAAATCTTTGTAAAGCTCTGGAATTAGTCAAAAAATTGGAAAGTGCCATTATATACAAAGATCCAAACATTCAACAAGCCTTAAAATTTCTACAAGATTTAACAAAATGTAGGGAATATCAGCAAATTTATGAAAACTTAGTTAAAGAAAAAACTGAGAACAAATCATCGGAAAAATCATGAATAATCTTGAAATAAATCATCTCATGAACAATCTCATATTAGGCTACTTTACCCTATATTCGCAGCAATATTCCAACTCGTTTTCGTCACGAAGCTAGCAAACTTTTGAAAGTTTCATTCGACCCTCTTCAATCTCTCTCTCTGCATTTCTGAAACGCTCTATATATTTAGATTTAATTGAAACAGTCGCGTAAATTGCTGATTGTGACAATTCTATACAGGCGCTTGAGAGATCGCATTTACATTTAAATATGACTCGAACGAGCGTGGAACTCTTGCATTACAATCTGAATTCCCGCGAACTTTGAGCTAACCTGTATAATTTAATTCGACCAGATATTATCCGGCTATTAATATCGCTGTAATCCTCGGACGTTTATGAAATAATTCCCGCGTTTAAAATTAATCCAGACAGACACACATTCGAACTTACACACGCATAATATTGTCGTTCGTGAAATATTTATATTTATTTGAAACGTCTATTACTCTAAATTACATTGCTTACTATCATTGCTATCCAATTGTTACCATATGCCTTTGACGTTTTAATAAATCCGTCAATTGATATCTTAGGACAAGTACTCTGATATCTTATACAAAGTACTTAAACGCCTTGTACAACTGTGAGTCAACACTATTCATTCAGGTTCGTCTTACTGTTACTCATGATTGTTTCCGAAGTTTCGTTTCAACACACATTTCGCCCAACTATTGCCTCTTATATATATATATATATATTACCTCATCGCTTCTCTTTGGAACATGACTCAAACTCGATACTTCAGCGAATACTCCTACGCTCTAACATTTCCTCCGTCGTTTCGTTCGAATAAAAAAGTCAACTATTAAAATATCCTGATTCGTGTCACGTACGTTTCAGTCAATAACCAATCGCAACAATGGAAAATACAATGGATTTCGGTTAATTGGAACACCTCGGGACTGGATTAATTTGTCCCAATTAAGCAGCTGTCCCAAGAAAGCGAATTCTAGCGGGCAAAAGAAAAGAATGAAGCCAAAAACGATTTATTAAAGAACGTATGTAATATTCGGTCTTGAGTACAAATGTGCGTTTAAGCATGCAAACAAAGCTAACAATGAGTTATAAAATGGCATTAATAAGTAATCAAAAATAAGTAAATAAACACATATATTATGTGATATATAAATAAATACATTATCTAATATGTGGATGTATGTAATTATTTTTTCAGAAATTTATCGAGTGCAACTTGGTGCATTTTTTTGTTTTCTTTTGGCTCTGCAAATGGACGAAATCGGCACAGGCATCGAATGCAGAAATGGGGTATTCTTCATTTCCATTTTGCGGAAAATATTGTCTTAGTTTAACACTTTGATGGCTGCTGTCACGTTTGCATGATTTCGTTCAACCAGATGAACAAACGACAAATCGATTCTCGTGTAAATAATGAGTAATAAAATGAAAATTTAAAAATCAAAGATGGTCAGGACACATTTACACTATCTATTTTCCTTTTATCAATTTGTTTGGTTTTTCTTGTCTTCGAACATTTGTCTTCAAATTTGTAAAAAATACCAGTAGCAAGATTCTCTGATTCTTACGTAAATAATGAGTGATAAAATGCAAATTTAGAAATCAAAGATGTTCAAGCACGCATTTATTCTGGCTTTTTGTTATTTATTCAATTTTTCGTCTTCAAGCATACTTTTTAGAGTTGTAAACTTGTGAAAAATACCGGCCGCATGTGTAAGTTTTTGCATGAGGTGTTAAAAATACACTTTCTAGCTCCTGATTAGTCATCAGATCTTGCTCAGATCTATACTTCCAATCAGTTTCGCTACTTCATAACCTACTCTACTGTATTTCCAATTGTAAACTGTACGAGCGCAAACTGTCCTAATAAAACAGCGATACGTCTCGTATAAGCGTAGTGGAAACAATAGTTTTGTTTCCATTCTTCATTATCTGTCCCAAATAAACGGCGGTCCCGCTTAACCGACGTCCCGATTAACCGGACTCCACTGTATTATTCTTCGCCCATAGATGCATCTCCTTCCGTTTACGCAAGGCGAGCTCGCATCGCGCGACGCTCCAGTTTCGGTTGTCTGGACCGAGCGCGCGAGTGACTCACCGTGAGTCAACTGCGCGGGAATCTGGCGAGTCGCGCATGCGCGCAGCGAAGAGCGCGCGAAACGACGATCACGTGGTTCGAATACGACCCGTCCGATACGACCCGATTCGACCCGACACGACTCCGCGCGCTTCCACGCCGGCCGACTCGACTCGACTCCGCACGACTCGACCCGAGTCGGCGACCGCCGTCCACCGCCAATCCTCTCTGCTCACCTAGTCATTTCGTAGAAGCACTCAGTCGCGGACGCGAACGTACGAGCTCGCTCGGCCGTGTGCAGTTGTACCAACCGACCAGTCCCGAGACCGGCTGTGACGGACATAATAGGATGAAGGACATCCGGTCGCAGGTGAGTTAGCGACCCCGTTACCTTATCTCGAGCAAAAGTCAAGGTCCGAATCTCACATTCGCGCCATCATGACCACGTGCAGCGACGCCGTTTAAAACCACACTGCCCTATGACAGCTACTTTTATCACAATGATTTCCTACCAAGAATTTCCTCTAGAAATTGTAGGTTATAGTTGAACATTTAGTATCGAACATCGTCGTACGATATCTTTGAAGTGGTATAGCTAGATAACTATTTGAGAATTTTCTCGACGTAAAAGTTGTATTCATAGAGGTAGACAGTATTTTCTTCGGCTCCCTTCGAGTTTCTCTTTCGCTTATGAGTTACACTGTTGCGTTCGGTTCACTCGTCCAACTTCAATTCGTGATTTTTAACGGTATCTTAGTTGACCCTTTCTATAAGCGTGTTTATAAGCAACGATACACTGTTGAAATTATTCTTCGATTTTATCAACATCTTAATTTTCCAATATATCTCTCTTTCGTTATTTAAAAGATTTACAATACGATATTTCGATTCTTCTTTGATATCCTAACTGAATATTGTTAATAACCATTAACTCGTTACTGGAGCAAATTCAACGTGAACTTCAGTTTAACCTACTGTATTCTACCAGACCCTTGACCACGCAAAAATTAGACCACGAGACCCACGAACATTCCAACAATTCCTCATGTCGAAAACTATACCTCTCTGTCACGTGACACGCCATGACTGTATATCAAAAGCTATGAAACGTACGGGGGAAGGAATCGAAGGTCCGTGCGCGTCCAAATATTCTTTGTCTTGTTCACGAATGGTGGCGTTCACATCGAGCAGTCAAAAAAAAAAAAAAAAGAGGCGGCTAATCGTTGATTCTTAATCATGGCGAGTAAAGGTCGTCAGGCCCTGTTTGCAGATTAAACGATCCAATGACCGATCTTTTGGCTCGCTATATACGGACTCGCTAAAAGCGAATCGCGACAAACTATACAATAGAAACGTTTCTGTGGCTGAGTCGACGAAATCGGAGATCAAAGACCAATGGCCGATGTCGTCATCGAAGAGGACTGACATAATCGACCTATCGGAGAGGTCAGCATCCTCCTGTACGTGGACCACGTCCCAAAAAAGTCGATATAGAAAGCTCGAACTGGCTTCACCGTTAATTACCACTACCTTCTGAGTTTTCGTTGACGTTCGTAAGACTCGAGCGGAGTTCTTATTCAACTGTTTTTGAGAATATCGCGGGAATCGAAGGGTTTTAAGGGATAAGAATGTTCCTGGGAAAATTATGTCTTCAGATATTTGGTTTGAATGCTTTATTTCGTTGATAAGGTGATATAGTTCGATAGACAAGTGTGTTAAATAATATTAAATATTTCTTTAATTATATTAAGTGACACTAAACATTTGGTGAAATATAGTAAGACAATATAAAAGGGTGAGTCTCCTAATATGACGACTTCAAATGACTCGTAAGTTATTCGTTGTACGAAAAAATGTTTCAAACGAAAGTTGCATGATATCTAGGGGGGTATACTATGCTCTCATCTGTTTTTTATTGAGATATTAGGATCACCTTCAGTTTTTTAACTGAAACGTCTGATATTTTTTCTCGAATTCATTTTAAATCTTGATGAAAATATAAAAATTTGATGATTTATCCGAATTCGAGAAAAAATACTAGACGTTCCATTAAAAAAATTGAAGGTAATCCTAATATTTCAATAAAAAAATGAAGTAATAAACAATAGATTAGAGCACTGTATGTATTTGCTCCCTTAAATATCCTGCAACTTTTGTTTGAAACACTTTTTTCGTAACCATCTATTTTAACTCGTCCTGACCCTGTATATATAATTTTTCAGAAATTCAATTCCAAATTTCTAGTAATTTTTATTTCACTTTAACGTAGATGTAAAATAAATACTATATTTAATTCAGTATAAAAATTCTTCATCTTTTATGGCTTCATATATATTATTAACGTATAAAGAATTCATTTGTATGTATATATATTCACCGTAAGACTTGTTTCTTTTTATTCAGTGCATTTCATCAGTATTTTCATGATTTGATCTCAGACGTTTACTATTAATTAATTAGATTTGAATATTCCCTCGAAGATGAGATCAAAAGTTCCAGTTTCAAAGAATCAAATATCTCGAAGATTCGTTCTGCATAGAAATTCTCGTAATTTGTTAAATGATCCTTAAATTATTTCCAAATAAATATTTCATCTTTATAAATATATTTAATATTAAATCGTTCAACTTTTAAAAATTGTCTTGAAGACAACGAGGAAAGTTTCTCGAGAAGTCGGTTCATCTTGAACATTTTTTATACAGAAAAATAATTGTAGACGTGATTTTCACTACGTTACATTTCCATTTTTTTTTATCAATTCACCGATACGCGTCGTCCTTCGTTTCGCGCGACAATTGAACGATCACGTTATCGGCGTTCCGTTCAACCGTCCATCAGACAAAGTGTTACTAATTAACTAACTATTTACCTCGATAATATTACGGTAATATTAAATATTTGTAATGCACCCGAACGATCGTATCAGTGTCAATTTATTTACCATTTTATCAACACACCGTTATTATCCGTCTCGATTAATATCCCTGTTAATTGTGTACAGTCGCTACTTTCCGAGCTTTATTTCGGTGACGTACGAAACGTACCCGCGAATCGTCGAATTTCCACGTGCGAATTTCGCATGGAAATTCAGCGATTTAAACGCGATCCAATAGAAACCAGCATTCTGTACAATTATTCTATAGAGATTATTTCACAACGTATTAGAGGGAGAGAATAACAATTCAATTTGCCGTAATTTCCAACGAATTCGATTTAACGATTCTACATTTATAATTAGAGAAGTAATTCAATTAGAGTAACGAGGGAATTATTAATCGTGGCATCTCGATTGAATCTAGTGAAACGCACGTGGTCGCTCCACGATCATATTTCGACCCTTGCAATACACGGTTCCATTTTTAGATTTCGGTTAAGGTGACGATTAGAAGGCCAAGGGAGGCCAACTCGCGTTAGGTATAGATGCGTCTGTGTATTTAGGCGACTAAATGCTCGTTTCTGATTCACCCACGCGGTCTGGAATGAAGGAAATGCCTCGACATCAGTTGACCATTTCGCTACGAGCTTCCTTTCCGCCGAGATGCTCTCGATGAACTTTCAATAATAAAAAGAAAACATTTTTCTTCTTTTTTTATTGTTACTTATGAGAAAAAAATTACATTAACATGTTAACCACGACGATTTCGATCCATTTCGTTCAATATCTCAGTTTGGAAAATTTTTCAAACAGTGTTACAATCAATTTCACAGAGAAAATTGCAACTTTGTAACGGTGTATCTTGGTTCAAACTGTTTTCATAAAACCCATTGACGAATTGTAAAGTATTATTCTCCAAATTGGATGTTATTGGTCTCTGAAGTACTGAACTTTGTCTAAACGAAAAATCTAGCGTCCAATGTGACGCTTTATTTGTTAAAGAAAGAATATTCGAACGTTGAAACTGCAAATCCAGAGTAAATTGCGAAGTGTGCAAGATATCACTATAGAATCTCGTTGTATATGAGTAACGTCTTATAGATAAAATTATGGTCGTTCATCGTAGCGAAAGGATTAACGAAGGATGGGAATTAAAAGCTTAATTTCTTCATTAGCCAAACAACCACGAACGATTCGTCGAGTTTTCTCGACGATGTTTTGCTCGTGAAGTAAAACAGGCAATTTGCGTGGGTAATTATTGTGCTTCATTCGGAACAACGTAAGGAAAGTTGAATTTTCTTCAATGTAGAAAATGTTCATCACCTTGATTGGTTGTCGATGCAAAAGTGAGAAGATTGTATGCGAAAGCGTGACGAAATTAGCACAATGGTTACTTTCTTCATCTTGAATGAAGAAGCTGTTGTTGAAATTTTGAATCAAACACAGTTTACCTTGATAGAAACAGACATAAACATTCTTAGGAAAATGAAGAAAAAAAATAAGCTGTGTTGCTTGAATTAAAAAATGCCAGTATTACGACAATGAGAAATTTTAAACGAATTAGCGCGTGAAATTAGGTCTGCGTTGCAAAAATAGAAGTGATTAATAATAATATGGATTATCAGCTCAAAAGTGCGGAGCTTAAATAAATAAATTTCATTTTTTATTTTTAGTATAATTTTTTGTATTTTTAATTCAATTTTTTAATGCTGATTTTTGTAAATCTATATTAAAAATTGCACTTAGTCGTAACAGTCAGGATAACACAGATTTTCAATTTGAAAAGTTGTTACAAAATTATTCAGATCCTTAAAAACAAAGCTGATTCGTTATACACTGCTCGCCAAAATAAAAAAAAGAAATTGCAACACCTAGAAATTGAGGTTGCACAAATCTGTATTAAAATAACACGTTGTTAATTATACTTCGATAACTGTAAAACCCTTTTTTAATCAAATTTTAATCATTTCTCCCTTTCAGTGTCCCAAATAATTAACATAAATTTTAAGTGTTGCAATTTTTTTTTGTTTTTTGAGCGAACAGTGTATTTTTAACGATACCAACTTTGGTGAAGAAATGTAATTTAATACACGTAATACTTTCTGCACGAGTATAATGAGCGTCCCAATAATCAAGAACGGTATGTTAAAAAATGAGAGCAATATATAAACGGCTTAAAAGCCAAGGTAACTAGCTCCGTGGAACAGAGTTTGCTAAATTTATTTTACTCGCGAAAAGTTAAACATACATACTATAATACTAAAATTCGAAAACATTGCAAAAATGTATTAAAAAAGAAACCTTTCTTTCTCTCTCGTCAAAAATCAGAATCAAAATGAGAATTCTCGAAAAGAGCAAATTTTCTTTTTGCTCTATAAAGTATGCATTCTTTAATTTTACAAATTTTCATCGTTTTTCCAGTAAATCGAGAAATTCCATTTTTATCAAAAACTTTGTTTCTTTATTTTCTTCAAGATCGAAATTCCCATTTCTAGATTTTGTCAATCGTTTGCAATTTTTTCCGATAGGCTACCGCCTCTTTAAACGTTACATATCTCGTTTGATGTTTTCCCAGTACTTTTCCCTTTTCGTTGAAAGGAAAATATTCAATGTTAAAAGTGTACTCTATTTCCTTCCATCTTCAAGACAGTATAACACTGAGAAGAAACTAGTAATTACAACGAATAGACTTGTAAAAAACGCGGGAAACAATAATCTTTCAGAATACATGCGAACTTTATATTTTCATACAATTTTATATGTTGTAACATATTCAAACCTATTAAAAATCGGCACAAACTTTCCGGACAACCTAATAAATATGATAAGTAAAAATGATAAGTAAAATGACTGTATATATCGATGGATCCGTGCAAGAGTGCGCAATAGTCAAAGGGTTAAATCGTAGAAATTAGCAACAGTCGAAATCGTACAAATTATCTAAAAGAAATGAATGTGTCTTGAAAAAGAAAAAAAAGAAAGAAAGAGAGTGAGAGAGAATAAGCAATCAATGAAACTATGCTGTTGGCAGTCGATTCACGAAAAATTCCCCGTGAAAACCCGAATACTTCGTATTCCCGTCACGTGGCGCATTTCTAATTGCGACGCAGCATCGAGGGGCAATTAAAGCGACGCGCGCTTTCTACAAAGCAGAAGATTAATACTCGTATTCTCTGCTCTACATACGCCTCTTCATTAAAAGCCCTCTCCTCTCGTCCAGGCGTCTCGTTCAAACATCGTTTTTCTCCGCTTCTTCTCACACCCTTATCCGTGGAAAGATGCGCACGAAAGCGAAATCACGCATCTTGACTCTAGAATTCTAATTTCATGAATAAATTCTGACTCTAGTATTCAAAAAATCGAGAATTCTTTCTCGAATCTTTCGTTAACATTTCGCAAACTAGAAAAATGTTCAACCACGATTTTTTCGAAAACAGTTCACACATTACCGTTCAGAAACATTCTTCATTACTCGTGAAATGTCAAAGACATATAAATAGGGCTGTATAATATTCATACGTGTTACAACATATATATGTAAGGTGATATAAAGGAAAGTACAGATATTACATGGTAAATAACTACATCGAAAATTTCTAATAAACGGAAAATAATAAAATAGTAAAAAAGCAAAGGAACACACTAAAAAGAAGTAATATGGATTTATGACTGCCTAAATAAAGATCGTTAGGATGTATTTTTTTAAGGCTTGTATTTTACTGATCAGTATTTTAATCGCTTTTTGTTAGTATTTAAATATTAGGGGTCAAAGTATTTAAATAATTTGGTCAGTATTTATACTAAATTTATGTTTTTTTATTCGTTAATTATTTAATAATGTATATATAAAAAATAAAACTATATATATATTTGTTTTACATATAAAGACATTTTTAAATGTAATTATTTTTTGACTTACAATGAGTCTATAATGGAATGGGTTTAATACTATGTTTTTTCTGCTTTATATTGTCCGTTTATTAATTTTATACTGACTGCAATGATACTAACCAGTAATTAATTCCACACTAACTATTTTTTATTTATACTAGCCATTCGTACTGACCATTTTTCTATTTGCATACTGACCGTTTAGTATTTTTATACTGACATTTTTGGTAATAAAACACTGACCGAAAGTTGATTTAAATACTGATCGAAAAATACTATAAATACTGACCATTTAATTTATTGCCTTTTTTTAATATGTTTTAACCATTTAATATGTATTTTCTTTCAACTAAAAAATCCAACCACAAAATTTATTACTGTAATCGAATCTATATAAAATCTATTTCGAACGAAGCAACATAAATTATAATTTCATTATAAGATAATTACTACATAAAAAGTCTCCGCTTCAAATTTCATAAAAAAGACCATTTGATATTTTAAAAGTTACATCAATTTCTGTAAAATGATGCAACATGTCGAAAAACTTAAAATATGCCGGATACACGTAGAAGCTAAGATCCCGGACCGTATCGTGTTAATTTTTGTAATTTAGAAATTTTTAATACGAGATACCAAAATAAATAAAATGATTTTTCTTAGGTTTCTTTTGTTTCTCTAAGATCGTTTGGGTAGAAAGAGAACTCGAAAAGAGTCGACAACGTGGGGGACGATCAACAATGGCGCGAGACTAGGCCGCGTGGTATTTTTAGGCGAACGATGATTACTTAGAACAGAGACTCGCTACCAATGATAATTTATCACCACGAAATGTTCCGCGTGCTGATCTATGGCCCCATAATCTGTTTCTGTGCCTCTTCCTCCTGCAGATATTTAGTCGTTGAATAATCGACCAAACAGTCGATCGTGCATCGCTTTATAATAAACCGTTCCCCAGTTAGATCTGCCCTAAAGAGATATTTATTTATTTATTTTCATTCTAAGTGTTTCTTTAGTACGTGTACAGAACAGAGAAGAGCGCACAGAATAAAATTAAATCTAAATAAAAACAGAAAAGTAACGAGAAATTATTTAAACAAAAAAATGTATATATAAAAATAGCAATTGAGCAATAAAATTAGGTGCAAAATTTGAAAACAAAGCTAGTCACTTTGATGATACTTTACTATCATCATTTTATAGATCTAACGTTTTATCGAACGATTTTATATTATCGATCATTCTTTGAAATTCTTAGAAACTGTAAATATTATAACAGCCTATTGTAACTAACATTAGCATCAATTTCATGCGAGATATAAATCAATGTCACGTGGCCGTCCGGTATCCCGTTGTTCCCAAATCAACACAATGATTAATACAACTTTTCTCTGACGTTCATCGCCTAAAATTATAATTATTTATCACCTGTTACAAATATTCCGAATAAATCATTCCTTCGCTAGTACCGCTTAACTTATTTACTCAATTCAACGAGAATTAGTTTCAACATTTATCCAAACATCTCTACGCATAATTTCATCGGTGTCTCGACTCGAGATATTGCAAATTCACCCTTGATCTTCGTTACACGTTTGAAAACAGGGAAATGAAAAGACGAAGAGCCTTTGAGTCATCAACGAGTGTAGTAGAGATCATCGAGATATGCAATTCGAAGCTTTTTACGTGCAGAATCATATTTACACTCAGAATTCTCGCATCTTAACCCTTTCGTTACTGATCGCGCCTTGTAGACGCTTTAGAAATTGTCTGGTACTCTATTAAACGCTTAATTTGCGAGATTCCATTTTAATTGAACGGAGCAAATGTCAATTTTTTGAGAATTTGAAAGATTTAAATGTTTGAACTTTTGAAAATAATTTGACACACTTTGCGGATTAGAATTGAATTAGAATTGATTAGCACGTTACCTACTGAAATAATAGCTTAAAAAAAAAAGTAATTTTGTTACCAAACAGTGTCTCCGAAGAAACAAATGTAGAAAACCAGTTTAAAAAAATCAACTTTTCTTTTAACATTATCAAATCGAAAATTCCGTACGTGCAACGAAAGAGAATATTATTATTGTCGTCCTAAATTTGAAGCAGATCGGATAAAAATTCACGGAATTGTTGATACTTCTATTATTCAATTTATATAAATCTCAAGAAAATAAAATACTGGTATGTTTCGATAAATGGATGACAGAATAATTTTACCTAAATTACAAGTAATCATTTATCAAGTCGCATTTAGTGTTAACGGCTGAAATCGTTCTGTCAGAAAAATAGTAAAAATTACACCGAGACATTTTTTCGTAATTTTTGGTTTCGTTTCCCCGCTGTGCCTCATTCGACAGAGGTAATGGAGACGAAACTCGATGGCGTTTTCCGTGTCGATTAAAGCGGCCATTATCAAGCAGAGGGAAAGCTCGAGATACGGTTTCCCGCGAAAGAACAATCGGGTCCCGGGGTCCGGTCGTTACTTTGCTCTAACGACCACGTGAAACACAGGCTCGCGGACCCGTGAAACGCGAAAGGCTGCTCCGTGTCCATTCACGAAGAAGAATGAACGCCCACACGCTTCAGCCTTTCTATTCCGAACCGGACGATTCACGCTCATTCACCTGATTCATCCGCGATATCGCGAGGAAATTTTTCGACTGCATTCGCTAGGCTTTTTTGCAGATCTCGTAGAATAATTGAATTCGTATCGAGGAGAAGAAAAGAGAGAAGAAGAAAAATATAAGCACGAAAGTCCTCGAAAGGAAAAACGCGGTTTTGTGTATTATGATCAGGTTGAATCGATATTAGTGTATATAGGTACATATGTATCTCTTTCGAGGGAGGAAATTTTTACGATCTTTTAATCTAACCGCTGTTTCTCTTCTTCTGTAAATTTTCAGTGATTTCAAAGCAGAAATGAAACGATTCACTTACTTTCTCGAAAGAAAGTTGATAAATAATTGTAGATATCGATTAATTTCGAAATGGTACAAATCTAAAGATTATGATCGCGTAGAAATAGCAAGGAATAAGTTTTTCACCAAAACAATGAGATATTATTTTCAAAAGATTGATTTACCTCATGTATTAATTAACTTTCGGTGATTTAAAGATAGAAATTATTCAATTCATGTATTTTCTCGAAGGAAAATTGATAAATAATTGTAGATATTAATTAATTTTGAAAAACTACAAATTTAAAAATTGTCATCGCATAGAAACAGCAAGGAACAAGTTTTTCACGAAAGCAACATCATTATTTTCAAAAGATCGAATTAGCTCGCGTGTTAATTCATAGATAAATAAAGAGAAATGGGATAAAATAAGACATGGGGGACCATGTGTCTCTTCGATAATGAACTTACTCAATTTGTCTGAGGGAATGATGCGATGTCGGAAATATTTCACTTGCTGTTTGAACAGAAGCCTTTCATTTCGTATAGTACAGAATTTCTTCCTGTCCACCTAACGAGCTGCTCAAGGTCTATTTTTAAAGGTGGACTTAATCAGAGTGTATTTTTGCCTCGATGCATCAGTTTGATGCGTTTCTTGGGTCATCCTTGATCTCTATATTCGAATATATACTTGAAATAGAAAACACCGGTAAAAAAGTAGAGGTAGAGGAAGTAAATTTGCGAAAACTCAAGGAATAATTTTTGTTCAAACTGTTCCAAGAAAACAGATAGAGAAATTGTCGTAAACAATACTGGACGAACTGAATTTCTGAGATGAATAATGGAAATGGTGTGTAACACGTTGAACGTATGTTTTATAAGCTTTTGCATTGTTACAAAAGTACGAGCCAAGTCGAGCTTATTGGTACAGAGAGGAGTATAATTTATGTGAAACATTTACGAGCATACAAATTGCATCGATCTTGTTTAACACTAGAATTATCGCGTTGTATCCGCGAGATAAAAGCAATGAATAACAGGAATTTAACGTTGATAAATACACAAAGTTTCCGATCGAAGATTACCGGAAGGATCCAAGTAAGAGAATGATCCTCGTATTAATTTCGATCGGTATCAGTTTCAGAAAAATGGCTTCGTCGTCCTCGAGGATTTCTTCCAGCCGGAAGAAATCGACGAGCTGAAATTCTACGGCGAGGAATTCACGAAGAATCTACCACCGGAGAACGAGAGAATGGTTTTCAATACGATAGAACAACAACAGGTAGGAAATTGAATAAACGAAGGCACACGTCTTATATATTCGATTAATGTTTTATCGTTTATTGAATTAATATTCACTGCATCAGGACAAAGATCAATATTTCCTGGACAGCGCACACAAAATCAGCATGTTCTTCGAAACCGAGGCATTAGAGGCGGATGGAAAATTAAAAGTTCATCCTCGAGTATCGTTAAATAAGGTAAAAAAGAAAAAGAAAAAAACAGAAACAAGTTTTGAATTACAAAAAAAAAAAGAACGAAAAATAATTAAACACACATTTACAGTTCATGTTTGTTATTTACACGGATGTCGAATGTGTTTTAACTATTTTTTTTTTTTTTTTTTTCCTTAAATTATAGGTCGGTCACGCACTTCATTGGCTTAATCCTACGTTCAAGAAGTATTCTTTCGACGAACGGGTTAAAGAGGCAGCTTTTCAATTGGATTACGAGGAACCGGCTATTTGTTCGTCAATGTACATTTACAAAAATCCGGGAATCGGATCGGAAGGTGAACAGAAATCGTAGATTGACATGTTACAAGCGAAACTGTACAGATTACATAAAGAAAGATCGATTTTTACACTTTACAGTTCTTAAGTAAGGTATAGATTACATTTCCTTTTTTTTCTTTTTTTTTTTTTTCAGTAACCATGCATCAAGATGCAACGTATTTTTACACCGATCCGGTGAAACTGGTTGGTTTCTGGATCGCTTTAGAAGACGCTACTCAAGAAAACGGTTGCCTATGGATCGCGCCTGGTTCTCATCAAAGCGGTGTACATAGACGTTACATGAGAAACAAGGATCCAGACTCCGAATTGCTGTTTGTCTACGACAGAGCTGCACCCTGTTATCAACTTAGCAATTTCCGACCGGTACCAGTTAGCAAAGGAACCTGCATCCTCCTTCACGGACAAGTAGTACATTTCTCCTATCCGAACAAAAGTGAAAAATCCAGGCACGCTTACACGTTTCACGTGATCGAGACGCAAAACGTTTCCTATTCAAAGGAAAATTGGTTACAACCACCGCCCGGTGGTTTCCCAAAGTTATACAGAAATTAAATTTATGAAATGTTTATAATGGTTATAATTCATAAAATGTTGAAGCATCGTAAAGATTGTTTTCGTCAAATGAATCAATCACCAGGGAACATGATTTAATACCGATTGCTATTCTGGCTGTGCATTTTTATTATTTCAGGTTGTACAAAAGTTACTTCTTGTATTATATGGAACTGTTAATAAAAACATTTAAAGTATCTACTGTTAGTCTGGAAAGACGTTCTGTTCACCGTTAATGCGACATCACAGTTATTTTACATGTTATCGTCATGCTTCTGAAATATTGTTCGATGAAAACATCATGTAGATTAGTAGAGAAAGTACAACTGAGGTCACAGATACATCAATTAATCCATAAATATAAGACTATACACATCTGTAGCTCGCTAATCTGCAAAAGTGTGTGCTAAGTTCTTGTAGCTGGCGCAATCCTCTGTTCAGAATTTCCTCCTTCCGTTTAATGCAACAATAGACGTCAAGAGGCACTAGATCGATATTGATCAACTTTGCCATCATTGGCGTAGACTCAGGTAGGAATGTTATCAACGTTTGATGTAGATTTGCTAACGTTCGATACTCGATACTGAAGCTTTTTACTTGTTCTATTACACTGGTAATAAAATACGTTTGTTAGAATGTATATGTACGCGAAATATCTGTCGAATAATGTATCGTAATTAGTAAACTTACGCGCTCAAACTGCATAACAATCTATTTACATTTGCCGCAAGTTCTGGTTGTATTTGCTTCACGTAATCTAGAGTTGGAAGTGGGTTTGGAAGAGTGTAATGAAAACTGGTAGGCATTCCTACTGCTTCGGCCGCTAAACCGCTGCACAATGATATAAACAACATTAATTATATGGAAGAAACTGATATTGTTAATAATAGAACTCACCACATATCACGGGCGTAAACGTATGCTGCTTCGAAATACTGAAAAGCTTTTTGCGCCCTACGTTCTTGCTCGTCGATATTATTCTCAACACCTATTGCGTCGCATAATTTTTGTTCGTTTATTTGAAGCTCATAATCGTGACACTTTTCCTTCAACTCCTGCAAACATAACATCATGAATATGAAACGATGTTAATACGTTAAACGGCAGATTGAGTTTCGATCGACTTCTCGTTCAGTTTCGAAAGTTTTGCAAAGAGCGTTAGAGTAAATTTAACGAAAAAAGTTATAACTTTGTAACGCCTACAAAGAAAATCTGTATCTTTGCTTATATTGTCTTAACGAACCCCATTAATGAACGATAAGGACTTATTTTCTAAATTTTAGGCTGTTAGTTTTCAAGAACCAATGCCCCCTAAACGAAAAGTCCATCATGGTGTGGCGTTCAACGTGTTAAGATAATTTGATGTAAAGTAAATCATAAAAGTGTTAAAATGAATTACATCAATTTTTTTGGAGACTCGTAACATTAAATCACGGTGTTTGTCCATGTTAACCATCTGAACCAAATCGCTACATTTATCCAAGATATAACTATCTTCCTTCAATGATCTCTTATCTGCAAAAAGAAATTTCTGCTCTTGATAAAAATTCTTTGAACAATTACGATTATCTTCCCATTCGAATACAGTTCGAAAAATTACCAGATGTATTTTTAAATATTTCCAACAACTGTTTTAACATAACTTCTGCTTTCCGTTGGAATGAATCGCTCACTGCTGCTATCCAATGTTTTATAGCACACTGTAAAACAGTTACAGTTGTCCAAGGTGGACTTATAATTACATATTTTTCCCAAGATTCCCCGTATAACGCATGCATTTCTTTGCCAACAATCTATTAAAAAGATATTTATTACTTCTCTTGCAATTCATATTTTTCATTGATCGATGTGTAACGAATGTTGCTTATGGTTACCACTGTTAGAAAATCCCTTATAATACTCTTTGCATCCTCGAGTATTTCATCTGATAAAAATAGTTCTTGACTTAAAGTTGATACAGATCCAAAACTTGGTCTTTCTCTATTTTCATTACTGGAAGTGGAAAATGTTTCATTTACATAATTACTGGCATTCAGATAGTCAATTTTTTCAAGAGGATCATTCCTTCCAAGTGTCGCAATGTCATAAATCATTGCTTTATTACAAAGATTCACATCATACGACAATAAGACCTGAAATGAAGAGAATATCCTGTATTTAAACTTCAACTTAATTGCTGAAGCACGTGATATGTGCCAGTAAATGGGCTTACCACAGACTTTTCAAAGTCCCGAATCTGTAAACAAGTCTGTAGAATTTCATCGTCCGGACAGTCAATGGCAAATTTCTCTTTATTTTTTGCAACATCCTCCGGTGTTTGACCAATTATACGAGGTTGCTTAGAGGAAAAAAGTTTGTTGATGTAATTTACAGCTTTTCTGGCTTTAACGCACAACGTCGCTGGCTTTGTTTTACCGTTGTCACCTTTAATATAATCAAGTTCCTGTGGCAAAACAAATTTATAACATTCAAGGGATTCCACAGAAAGAAAAAAAAAAAGAGAGAGTAAATTACTTACACGTATAACAGTCCATGGTATTACAATTACCGGTTGATCGTACGTTTTAAAATTAGACTTTCTTGCTAATTCAATAGCTTCAATGTTCGACAAAAATACATTCGTATCGATAACAATATACAGCTGCTTTTTCTCGTGTTGCTCTGATAACAGGGGATACTTTAAAGTGATATCAGGTACATGACGAGGCATACTTGTATTATTTTCTGTACAAAGTTGTGTTCTGACAGTTTGAACCTAAATGACATAAGTATAATTTATATTATATTATAGACATAATTCACATAATCGTGATTCGTTAATAAAAGTTCGTAAACTTGTTTAATATTACTTCAAATGTGATTTTCTCATCTTCCAATGGTTCCCAATCCATTTCTTCATAAAAGGAATCTTCATTAGACTGTTTTACCAAATCATCTATCGTTGTTACTGATTTCTCAGATGATTTCAATGTCTCTTCTGATTTATTGGTACATGAATTTTTATTACTAGAAATTTTCTCCTTTGAAAGTCTCTCCTTCAAACGTATTAATCGGACTTCTGCATTTTTATAAATGCAAGGTAATTTTCCTGTTACAATTATTTAAAAAATGAAATGCTAAAAATATATTCTACAAGGCATGTATCATTATGTTTACCAGGTTTCTCTATTGAAGTAAAATTTGACGTGGAAGTATTATCGTTTAAACTTTCATCATTATCATTTATTAACGTTAGACTTTTCTTCAATTTTTCCATACGCTTTCTTCCTATATTTTTCTTCAAAGATTTCCGTTTCACCGATACACTTTGCGACGAGTCGGATTCTTCAATCTTCCTTTTGCCTGTTACATTCTTCTCTGTTGCAGCTGTAATATAAAACGATTTAAACTGATGTTTGATTTCTACTTTTAACAGAAGATAAAAAATATATATAAAATAATTTCTCCAAACTACAGACCAACTTTTGGACTTCTTTGATTCTGTTCTCTTCTCTTGTTCCGGCTTTCCACAGAAGATGAAGAGTCTAAAATACTTTTTCTATTACTTGCACCTTTCTTTTTTAATCGCAAATTGATCTCTTCCTCTTGTTTCTCATCTTTGCTCTCCTCTTCTCTTTTCACTTTAGAATATCTTGATGTTCTTGCTTCTATTTTTTCTAAAAGTATTTGCATCTGTGGTGTGCAAACAGTTTTTGAACTTGTGGTGACATCTGATTTCTCTGGCAACGAATTGGTCTTGTCATACTTTGTATGCTGTAATTTATTAACATCTTTGACTAATTTAGGACTCTCAGTTTTAGGACTATTCTTTTCTTTTTTCTTCAACATTTTTTCGCGAATAGCCTTCATTTGCGGTGTTTCTTTCTCTTCAGTAACTTTTTCTTCATTAACTTTCTCCTTTGTCTGTCGAAGAGATTTTCTGCCCACAAATCTCTTCCTTTCTCCAACTCCTTTTGCAGACACATTGTATTCAGGAGTAGTAGGTTGAACTTCATTATTTTTGTCTGTTTGTATCGACTTCCTATATCTTCTGGAAGATTCACCTGACTTCTTCATAACATGAACAATAAAATTGTTTGGAATTATTTTACATTCAATATGTGAATTATTAAGGGATCAACAGTTGTTAGAAAATTATTTACGACGAGTATTATTTAAAAATATGCGAAAACAAATAATAAAAATATTCTATTTAGGTTAAGCAACACAAAATTTAAAATGTATCAGTAAAAAGTATAGAAACAAAATGTTGTACTATTATTAATATTGGTAATTAAAAATTTGTAAATACCTGTTCTGTCCCATCCGCTGTTGGCTCTTCCCACGAAGTTTGTTTTGTTTTAGTATTAAAATAATATACCCTGTCGGGATATGATTTCGAATTTAATACAACCCAATTTTTTGGTAACTTATGTTTCATCATGCTTCACACAGTCAAAGGACAAGCAAACTTGAATTCCAAACAAAATCGATACTATTTTAAAAACTACAAAGTTTCTACTACGTATCATTACAATGTTTCTCAGAATGTTTGATGACACAAATAGCGATTGATCATAAACAAAATATGAAGTCAATCGTGTGTTCTAAAATGATGAGTTTTAGAATCGGCATAGACATTGCCCATTTGACAGAATTCCTTTCGATTCGGAATATTTAATACTTCTCTGGTATTTTATTTCGTAATTCGATCAAATTTCTCGTAAAATTTTGCCGAAGATAAACAGAAAAGCTGAAAAAAAAAATAATTACATTTAAAATCCCATCCTGTGCATATTTCCATTTTTAAGGAAGAAATTTAACAGCGTAGGGAATTTTAACGTTATCATTTTGCTTCGCCTATATAACTATTGAAAATCTTAGAAATGTGTCTTTCCCCATTATGACAAGTTGTCTCGCCAAATACCCTTTTTGTTTTATTACAATGTATCTGTGATCACAGACGATACCGTAAATGTTTAAAGAAAGACGAAGGCATACTTGATGAACCGTACCGATTCAATTGTTTCTTAAGTGTATAGAGCTTTGTAAAAATATCATAAAGTATTTTACTTTTATTAAGCGATTCATCAATCCATATACTGTTAGTATATGTCAAAGCAAACAATGTCAAACGAACCCCAAGATGTTGATAATTCATTAACAGAACAATTTTCTGTAAATGACGACGATGGTTTACTGTTCTTCACAACCATGGATGATGCCACAAAAGAATGGCTAAAATCCTTGAAACATATATGGAAATTATGTAAGTACAAATTGTATTAAGGTAATAATAAAATTGAAATATTTTTATTAATCGTACAATACGTATTTCTTCAGGGAAAAAGTGTGATGGTATAAGCAAAACATTGATAGACTATTTTGAGAGACTACCTAATCCATATTTAGGCACATTACAATTATTTGTAAACACTGGAGATTTCAAGCATATGAAAGCAAACTCATCATTAGCTTTCACAGGTTTGTTCTTTCAAGTATATAATATAAAATATTATATAAATCTTTTAATAGTTACAATATAAATTAATTTATTGCTGTGTGAAAAAATACAAAAGTTTAATTCAAATAATATATATTAACATTTCTTAAATTTACAATAAATAAATTTATTTCTTGCACTATTATTGTTATGGGAAAATATCTTTATAAAAGATTTGCCAAAATTATCAATTGCATTAATATAATTTTCAAAAATTACAGTCATAGAAGAATTTGCAAAATGGGTGGAACCAAGGAAAGCGACATACAAAAATTGTCTAGCTGTAGATTTAAAGCTAGCAGCATTTCAATTAATCATTAAACAGAACAATATGAAATTTATTAAAATGGTTGCAGTTACATATGATCTCATAGAACACAAGGAAGAATTTCTAAATATAATCAAGGTGCAATATTGCAATAAGCATTGCAGTACTTGTATTTCAAACTGTTATGTCATAACAATCTTATTTTGTAGCAAATGATCGAGGAAAAAAAATACAAAGAAGCAGCACAGTATGCAGTTATATTGGAACTGCAAGATTATTTTCCAGATCCGGAAACGTTAATGTTGCCGCTTATTCTGCAGAATAAATTAACTGTTGTAACTGAATTTTTATCGGTGTGTCCACAAATGCAAAAAACTTTAGTCACATATTTAGATAATTTAATTGGACCTGATACCATTATGTCCAACCAACTAAACAAAATAATTCTGTAAGTTTCAATAATTTAGCAAAAAAAAAGAGGAAGAAACGAAAAAAAATATAAAGCATAATAACATCCTTAATATATTGTAGAAAAAATAATATACCATATATAAAAATGCCAACATCACAAACACGACCAATGATTAAATTAATAGCGCGTCTACTCAAATTGTACAATCTTCCACCACAATGTTGTCCAAATTTAAATAAAAAACGATGTGAAGGTGCACTGCAGTTCCTTATACATAAACGTTATGTGGATGGTAGTTTAAGTATGTTCAATTTTTGTCATAATTAAAATCATAAGATAATACAAATATAAAGTATAAATTATTTTTAAATTAAGGTACTGCTAGTTGGAGAGAGATGGTACAGGATGCAGTGGGAGATGATGAAACATTACAATTTGGTATTGTAAGAATGTTGATTAATGCCAAAGATGCAAGTGAAAGTTTGTATTGGGCTAAAAAATTTAATGTACCTAAAGAAAAATGGCCATGGGCACTCACGTACGAAGAAGAACAAAATGAAAATGAAGGTAATAATAATCGTTCTTTGATACAATTTTTCTAATCACGTTAATTGCTTTGTAAAATTTCACTCTATAGGAATAAATAAGGGTGCTTCAACTAGCAAGATGTACGATTGGGGAGACAACGATGATTCTATGAATTATCATGAATACAAATTATCAAGAGATTCCATTAAAGTAGTAGATAATCCTCGTAGTTTCGAAGAATTTCTTGATAGCGGTTTACAAGGAGTCTCCATTGTTGGTATCGATTCAGAATGGAAACCCTGTTTTGGTAACATTTCCAGTTAATAAATAATCTTCCTTGCTGTACTATAATGAAAAAGTAATCGTGAAATTGATATATTATCAGGTACAAAACAGACAGAATTAGCTTTAATACAAATAGCTACGAAAACTAATGTGTACATCTTAGATGTCACCACAATAGGAAATGAATTAACAGAACTGTGGACTGAGTTGGTTTTAACTCTGTTTGAGAACAAAAATATTTTGAAACTTGGTAAATATAGCTTGAACAAAAACCATGTTGTATAGTTAAGCGCCACACCGGCTTAACTATATAACACTTTTCGTTTAGAGGCATTGTTTCTCGAAAACTAATAGCCTAAAATTTAGAAAATAATTCCTTATCAATCATTAATGGGGTTCATTAAGGCAATGTAAACAATGATACAGCTTTCCACTGTAGGCGTTACAAAGTTACAACTTTCTTCGTTAAATTTACTGTAACGCTCTTTGCAAAACTTTCTAAACTGAACGGCTAAACGAGAAGGTGGCTGAAATGAACGTGGCGCTTAACGTGTTAAATGACATAAAAATCCAAATTAATTCAGAACATAATCTGTATATATTTTTGAAACACGTGCAATACAGGATTTGGAATAGCTCAAGATATGACGGTGATTCGCAGTAGTATACCTGCGCTATCGGAAATGAAAGCATGCGGGCAAGGATACTTAGATATAACACACTTATGGCAGAAATTAGTGGATGATTATCAGTTTGTATTTCCACACGAAACGGACGATCATTTAACCAAGAAAAATTTGAGTAAGCTTGTTGAGCTTTGTCTTGGACAGAAACTGAATAAATCTGATCAATTCTCTAATTGGGAGCAAAGGCCGCTAAGGGAAAGTCAAATAAGATACGCAGGTTGGTCATTCTTGCATATTTCTTTTTACAGCAATTAAATGCAATTATAATGTCTTACAGCATTGGACGCGTACTGTTTGCTAGAAGTATACGTAACTTTGGAAGCTCAATGTGAACACTTGGATATACCGTTTCACGATATCTGTTTCGAGATCCAACATATCCCGCATCACTCGCCAAAAAAAAATATTAAAATACCCGCGAAAAAGGTGAGCGCTTGTATGATCAAGGTGTAATCTGCTTAATATTATTCAGACAATGTTGTGAGCTTTTTTACAGCCGTATGAAATTCAAAATAAAGCTTCGAATCACTCTAAGCAATATAATCTCCACAAAAATCTGCCGCCGTGGTATCAAAAGCCGAAGCACGAGAATGCACAATGTTTTAATAAATTACAATTAAGATCAACGTATTCAAATGAACCGCTTTACGATAATACGTTGAAATATGTAAGAGAGAGGAATTACCAAAGTAGAAGTCAAGGAATTTGTCAACAGATGATTAGACCGAAGTATACAGCGGCATCTAATTGGCGTGTCGTTTGTGATTCGATGTTATACGAATTAACCAGAAAATTACGAATATGTGGTTGTGATTGTATTCATATTGAGTTAGATCGTGATGGAGAGAAATCTGCTAAATTAGCAATGCGTGAAAATAGGGTACTCTTAACTCGTAAGAAAGGATATTTAAGAGTAAGCATACAATTTTAATTCGCGTAAATTATGACGAACAATTAAACATACTAATATTTAATTGTGTTATACAGTTTTTACAATATCTACCACCAGGGAACTGTTATCAAGTTTCAGCTAATACTGCTGCAGAGCAATTAATGGAAGTAGTGAACCATTTTGGTATTATAATTACGCAAAGAGATGTATTTAGTCGATGCGAAGTTTGTAACAGTAACGAATTTGCAAAAACTTCACGAGTATTAATGGATAAACTGATAGAGAGGTTCGTTGGAAGTCCTTTTTCTTTCTTTTTTTTTTCCTTTCTTTGAAATTGTCGATGCTTCGTATGACAGTAATGTTAACTGTACTTGTATAATTTTGTAGCTTTGTTAAACTGCCTACCAATTACGATCAAATGTCTTCGAACAAGTTGCAGATCACTGATATACATCGTTCAAAAGTAAGGGTAACAAATTCAGAAGATAAATATTTGCTACGTCATAAGTTTATGAATAACGATGTGCAATTCGAAGATCGTAAATGGGTACTGAGCACGAATTCTGTAAATGTTGATACCTGTTCAACTAAATACCAAGTAAGAATACAAATTGAGAAAACACCGATAGACGTGTTGAAAGAAGTGGAACATTTTTATATCTGTGAACAATGCGGAAAGATAGTTTGGAATGGAATAAATTTAACATTTCAAATGAGTCATATCAAACATCTTATTACGCATGTGTGAGCTTTTATTAACGAATTAAATGTGATATAGTGTCAAAGCAGTACTCAAAGACTATGAAAGCACAAATCAAAAAGTGTTTTTATTTATTTAAACTTTGAGTCAGTGACAACTGTTCCTATAATGTACGGCGTTAATAACAAACATATTATGTTTACATTACTATATCTAGTTTAAGACATTTTCTAATACCCTTAAAGATGCATAATCTTAAACAAAATGCGTTTAAATAAAGGTACTTTATCTTTTGTTTCTTCTTTTTTTTTTTCATAAAGTTCGTTCTATTTATACATTAAATATATATTGCATATGTAATAATACATATGAAATATATGGAAATAAGTATATGAGAAATAATTTGTCCTACTTATACAGCAGAATCTTTTAAATCATTTTTTTTTTATAGTGAACCAAAGTAAATAATTTTTTTCAATCTTATGTACTGCGATTTTTGTAACTTTACATTCTAACTCTTTGATCTTCCAAAAGTATTTATTTGTAAGTCTCGTAGTTATCTGCTGGTTTTGCTCTTTGTAAAAACAGTAATCATTATATACTTTTTGAGAAAAGATTGTATTACCAAAATTGATGTAATAAAGTATATGTTAAAATCAGTTCTTCTACTATCAATTACAATACATTACAGATTTTTATTACAAAATCGTAGATGACTATTTATTCCAAGCTTGTATTAAATTCCGATATATCTGCAAGATTCTTTTTACCAAATGGCGGAGGTCCAATTAATGCTTCTATGTCTTTGTACGTCAACGTTTCCTTTTTCAAAAGCGTTTCAGCCAGCTACAAAATGTAAACGAAGAAAATATTACAACAGATATTCTATACGATACATCCTACAATTCGTTAAACATCTAAGAAATTTTACGCGAATTCTGAACTACGATAAATTAATTTTTTTTTTAATTACAATTAGTTTTTTAAATATTCAACAGTTTGTTCGTACATACGATAACTGTACATACCATTATTAATTTATCTTTGTTATCTAACAATAAGTTTTCCGTTTTCCTATACGCTTCTGTGATTATCCTTCGTACCTCCGCGTCCATTACACTTGCCAACTTTTTACTATACGGTTTTTTGGTTTTCTAGTTGACAAATGAAATTCGAAACGTAAATTCAAGAATGGATTATTGTAACAAGTTGGAAATTCGTATGTCATCTTACCGTGGTTGTTAATTCTTTGTCGAAAGAAACTAAACCTACAGTAGGACTCATTCCAAATTGTTGAACTTGATGATATGCCATTTCTGTTACCTTCTTTAAATCACTCTGTGCTCTACTTGAAATTTTATTAAAAATTATATTTTCAGCAACTCTACCACCTAACAGCACACACATATGTTCAAAAAGATGCTCGAAACTTTGTAGTTTTATATTTGTATCGGAATACTGTGCATAACCTAAATTTTTGTTTGTTCTTGGTACAACTGTTACTTTAATCAAAGGATTTACATGTTCTAATAACCACGTCGCTAATGCGTGACCCGCCTCATGGTAAACAACGACTTTCTTTTCAGAAGGTGTTAACGTGCTAGATTTTTTTATCGTGCCACCTAGTATCTTGTCAATCGAATACATAAGATCGTCGTTGTCAACTTTAACCTTCTTTTCACTTGCCGCATGTAACGCAGCCTCATTACAGACATTTGCTATTTCGGCACCTGTAACAACAATACCATTTAAAAAAGTACATATAAAGACAGAAGATTTCATCGATGATGAGTAGTATACATACCGCTGAAACCTGGAGTTAGATGGGCTAAATATTTAGCATATTGCATTGGTTTACCTTCCAATGATAACGATGCAAGATGATATTCGAAAATTTGTATTCTCTCCTCTAAAGTTGGAAGGTCGATTAAAATATGCCTATCGAATCTACCACGTCTCAGTAAAGCTTTATCTAAAACGTTTGCCCTATTTGTCGAAGCTAAAATAATAATATCTTGCGCCGTTGTCATTCCGTCCATTTCTACCAGAAGTTGATTTAACGTTCGATCAGACTCGCTATCGCTCATTTGAGCAAAGGAATCTAATCGTTTCTTTCCTATCGCATCGATCTCGTCTATATAAATAATGCTAGGTGCTCTACAAAAGTAGATATAAGAATAGATTAAAGTGCGTTCATGATAATATTCTCTTCTTTGTGAGATGTAAAATAAGAAAATAACGAAACCTTTTTTTAGCTTCTGCAAATAAATTCCTTATACGCGCAGCACCTAATCCACCTACTATTTCAATGAATTCAGATCCATTCATTGATAAAAATGGAACATTCGACTCGGTTGCTACAGCTTTAGCTAGAAGTGTTTTACCGCATCCCGGTGGTCCCAAGAGTAAAGCTCCTAAAAATAAATAAAACAAATTACAGTTGAAACATCCCAAAAGATGGTTTCAGGATATATTGAATTGTACAGCATTAAATACCTTTGGGTACCTTAGCTCCAAGTTTCTTGTATCGTTCGGGGTTTTTGAGATAATCAACAAATTCCATTACTTCTATTTTGGCTTCCTTCAATCCAGCCACATCTTTAAAACGAACACCTTTGCCGGAAAAGGGATCCACTAACGTGAATTTTGCTTTGCTTAAATCGCCGAAAATACCGAATCTACTTCTAACTTTTGGATCGCGCAAGATTACCATCAGTATACCAATCACGCCTATTACCATCATAGTATTCATTATATAAAGTTGCTCTTCCGAACTGACATATTTAATGGGCAATCCATCCTCTAAAAATTATATATTAAATATCATAAAAGTAACAGTTAACTTATGATACGATGTAATATTATACTTGATATTCATACCCATTCGAATACCCATATTTTTCTCTATTGCTCTGATCTTGTTCTCAATATGTTTCACATCAGGTCTATTGTAAACCCTAAGCAGTGGTGATAAGCGCTTTCCTTTGTACGTAGCATCCGGTTTCAGTATTATTTGTATTTTTCTTGGGAAAATCTGAATCTCTTGAACTTGTCCTTTTAAAAGTACTTCATTTACAAATTCATTCCAATCTAACGATTCGATCTGATACAAATTAGTTAGAATTCTGTGCATAAATTCCATATCATAACGATTATTTATCCATTAAAACTTACACCTAAGAAAGCCTGGAGAATAGAACCGAACAATAGTATTATTATTGTTCCAAGAGTCCAAAATGTAAGTGTTTTTATAATGAAAATATTAAATTCCTTAGGATTTTTCCGATTCTTATTAGGCCCATTGGAGGATTGTTGATAAATGGTAGAAGTTGTACTAAACCCTCTTGTATTACACAACTTTGGAAAATGATGAATTTGATGAAACTCATTTTTCGTACGCAACGATTGTACTCCACTCAATTCCTTATGGTTTTTCACCTAAAATTCGAATAAGTATTCACACAATCATTCCATACAATCAGCGTAAAAATAAAATACTTACCCGTTGCAATAATGGAAAACATAACCTATTCTCTCCGTTATTAAAATTAATATGTGTGGACATAACGTTAAATATTCCATGCTTCCTTGAATTATATTTAAATGAAAAATTAACAAGCTTGTCTGAAATGGCACGATGCCGTTTCGAACATATAAAATTTTGCATATTTATTCATGCAACTCGAAATCACATTAACACCAGCAACCGTTCCGGCTAGAAATTCATTTTTCAATGGTTTATATAGGATAAGTATTGACAAAGAGCCAAACATTTAATAGCGTTTATTCATAATCTATTCTTATTCTTTAAAATCATTTATTGACAAGAGTCATAAATCTTATGTTTCCGAAACTTATAATATCGTAATGTACCTTAGAAATCAAAGAAAAAAATATGCGAAGATTTGTACATTTCGTTTGGATTTGATCACTTAATTGTATTAATAATCGGAGTGTATTTTAATGTAACTAACAACGACTCGGTAATATAAATATATTCTAATTATTAAGAAATATTTCGTGTCATTTAATAGGAGATGCTGTACACGTAACAATTAGAAGAACGATTCCTGATGCATAATTAAAATTACAATTCTGCAAACGGTACAATTTCGCATGTACATTGAAACCGATAATCAACACAGAATTTAAACAATCATTTACTTGATAATAATAGTCTTAAATTACTTAAAATAAAAAGTTATGCAATGTTAGTAAAAAAACGTGTAATATCGATAATTTTAAGATGGAAAGGAATTAAAAAGTGGCGACATCTTTAAAAAAAAATTAAATATCGTCCAGTCGATAACGCATCAACGATCGATAATGTTCCTACGAAATATTTCAATCCCTAAATTGTTTCATACAAATCTCGTTGTATCGTACTTACATCAATTGTACTATTTAATTCTCTACGTAATTCTTCGAAACAGATATAACATCAATTCTCATTTTGTGTAATAAAAAAAACCAGACGATCATTTTTCATTAACCTCGTGCAAAATTAATCTTACGTACGAGTGTTTAAATTTATCAATTTGAATAAGTTCTTATTTACGAAAAAAAGAAATTCCGACATTACGCGTGATACAAACTAAAAACATATTTGCCGTTTGATTGATTTTTAAAAATTACAATGCTCTCGAATACTATTTCGTAAAATCAATCGCGATGTATTAACTCGTGTAGGAAAATAGGCGATACATAGACAAATTTATCGTAATCACAGAATATAAAAGAGTAAGCGGTGAGAGGAGAAAAAATAGGAAGGGAACGAAAGAGAGGGAAAGAAAGAGCGTAGGGAGAAAAGGACGGTCGAAGCTGGCTGAATATTTTTACCCAAGCCTGTTAACTACACTCTGTTATTTTATCTCACGTACGCAGTTTTTTCACCACCACCACGCCGTTACGCAGGAATATAAGTTTTAAGGCGTGTTTTGATAGCGTCAGGGTGTGTCAGCTGGGGCTTCCTACCTAATGGATCACTTCTTCGTTTATTCGTTCATACTTTTTGAAGTATATGACCCCATGATACCGCGAACACTCCGATAATTTTAGTAATATCGTAATTATTTGTATATTTCAAAACCACGGTTAAGAAATATATGTGATTCGTACGTTGAAAATTAACATTAATTTTTATGAAAACTACATTACCGCGACGTAACTATATTATTCTTTTCGAACGAAAATTACGAACTACGATTATTCCAATCTTTTTTCACATTTAACCGTACAATTTCCGCTATCACAAATCGTAATTTGATACACGTCAAGTATCGTTAATGAATTAAATGTGTATGTTTTGTCAGTATCAAGATTTAGCTAATTTGTTAAGTTAACCTAATCATATGGATGTTACTAAATATCGAAAAAACTGTTATCAGTTTTTTTTTTTTTTTTTACCGAAATTCTCGACGACAAAGTGACGACAATTGGAATTCTATCGCTTAAAAGGTGTGAAAAGGAGATGATAAAAGTGGTTCATCGCGGACACATATTTACGTAAAACAATATTTTCGTTGGCTTTAAGAAGGTGGCGACAGAAACCTCCTCCCCTCTCCTCTTTCTCTTCCTACATATTGCAGTACAGAGTACACGAAAGATACGGTGAAGACACCATCAATCGCCGAGTTCGCATTTCGCGTCTGACATACGTACAGAAAAAAAAAATTCGTTTTATTCTCATCTTTATTTTATTAACAAACATATGGAAAATAGGCTCGAGCGACGAGATCTTGTCACGACGAGTATTTTAAGACACGTTTTTTTAAAGGTTACCCAGACTTCAATTTCCTCCTGGTTACGGGTGTCTTGTAAAATACACGATTAAAGGACAATGAAGTGTACGTCGGTAATACAGTTAATGTTTCTACCACAAATAAACCGAAACGAGCAATTTGTTTTCTTCCATCATTTAAGCTCTAAACAGCCTGTTATTATTTACACGAACCATGAAATGTAACCAGTTATAAGCTGAAACAGAGAAAACGTGTGAGTAAAGGACAGAGAAGGTATTGTATACCATAACTCGGTGAGATGGTGACAAAATCAATTGGTTTGTTAAATAACAAACCGTGTTGTGTTAGGTTTGCTATAATAACCAAACAATGTTACGGTTCGTAGCCAGTTTACAACTCGGTTCATTCAAGTTTCTCCCGCTCTATGGTACATCGAATTCATTCATGCATTTCGAAGGTATTCAAAGGAAATTAAACATCTTAAATATTTCATTCGAACATGAAAATATTTCTTGCTCAAACATTCTTCCCCATTCCCTGCACAATTTCAACAAATCAACTTTATTTCGGCCAAATAATTTCTTCTTTTTCTTTCCACCGATGTTATCGTCGCTAGTGATCCTCCTTTACGATCTCGCATGAACGTAGTTAATCACAGTCGATCGGTCTTCCAGAAATCCATCTCGCGTAGCATTCACATAGCCGGCGCACGTAGAGGGAGAGCCGCAAGAACGGACGTTGTTATTACAGATGCCACTCGTTCAGGATCTTGGGGTATATTTCAAGCACAAAGAAGCCTCCTTCCAATCCGGAAGAGTGACGCCTAATTTTTCGGATCGCGAGTTCATAGTTTCCCCGGAGAATGGCCAAGGTAACTGCAATACCGACCACGTAGCTATCGTTCTGAAAAAGAATCTAGTTATCGTACATTAGCGAGTATCGCACGTTTCCATAACCTATATCAAACGTTCTCGTAATACATGAAAATTTCACTCCGCTGCTATTAGCCTTGTATCGTTATCAGTACATATGTCAATTCATGTTGTGTAATCTACATATGGACAACCCTCGACTCTCATTAAAATCACGATTTAATACTTATATGGACAACCTATACGGGTACCCACGTACCCATATTTCTATATTTCCATTAATAAGTTCTTATGTTGTACAACACTGCTCCGGATCCCCATTAGTTGGAAGGTTTACCGTCGATTTACGGTTTCGAAATAAAGATTTATGAAAAATAGCTCAAATAATAAGGTTTTAATCTTATTTATAATACCTATACAGAGTGATGTAGCTACCTATAATAAGTTGCACCTGAATATCTTTGTTGGATTTGAAGATGTGAGATATGGGTACATGAGAATTAGAATGGTCTCGAATACTATTTTCTTTATGTCATTTTTTTCGGTATTTTCAAGGTCACCAACGTGCTTTTAAATAGAACTGTATACTTTTTTTCTTATATTATTGTAGCCAAGATCTAAATAGTTCAATCATATAACAGAGTATAACCTTCAATCTAGAAAAATGGAATAAATAAAATTGAACGTGTAAGGTGTACACGACTGTGTACAAATATTTTGGTGAAGGTGTTTCATTAAATGTCTTTCTGTCAACACCGAATTTATTACTATGTTGTGTATCGCGATAGATTTGAATGTATCGCAGCTTAAGGGAAAGATTTTGATCATCTAGCGTAACAGAAATAAAGCAAATGAACCATCAAAGCAGTAACATGTTTTGATTCGTTTAATATTAATTTGTATCGTTTAATAATTTGGTCCGACCCTTAACTCGGAGACAGAATGATAATTTGGCCACTAAATTAGGAAAAGTTACCCATGACTGGTGTAATGCTTTAACACTTATCGATTTTACGATACGATCGACAAGCCGCGCGATGTCGCCACCGATAACAATAAACTCACATCCCCATAAGCGAAACTTTGACAAAGTAACGCATAATTGCAACGCAAAAGGTTAACCCTTTGCACTCGGGAGGTGACTCTCAGTCACCACTTAGTTCGATACAGCAACTTGAATGATAATTAAGGGGCGACGATAATTTTTTTTTTAAATAAATGTCCTTTACTTTTTTAATGCTTCATGTATACAAATATAAACGTTCGTTGTGGTTTAGTTGAAAATTGCGAGGAACTAAATAGGAATGGAAGTTTGATTCTTCGAGGCAAAGAAAACAATTCCTATTGTAAGTTACTTTACTATTTAAAAATTGAAGACATTTTTTTTTTTTCAAAGTTTAAGAGAAAAATTTTGGAACACGGAAGAGAAATTAGCCAATTTTTAAACCTTTGCACTCGAAGAAACTTACAGAATCGTAATTAGCTATAAACTATAACAGAACCATTGGACTTCTCAAATTTTAATCGACGAAACCATAGGTGAAGTACAACTAATTATGCTAAAAAGAAACTAAGAAAAATTCAATTTCAGCGTAAAAGCTTCGTAGCGCAAAGGGTTAAGACTAAAAGTAGTGCAATAGAAACTTTAAAACAGAACGAAATGTGCATCGAAAAATGTTCTACCGTGATATTAACCCTTTCGCTACGACAGGCGACTATAACTACTTGCTATTTTGCACGCTTCATAACTTATTCTGGACTTGCAGTTCGCTTGTTCAAATATTTTTTTAAATTTCGTTTCTTTCTCACAGGCGATACATTCCAGTAACAATAAAAAAAGCAAATATTTTTCGAGAAGACTAATTGATATTTGTATTGATTTCCACATAATATGTACACTTTTATCGCAGCGTCTCGTTCAGTGGGAGCATCTCAGCGGAAAAGACGCTCATAGCAAAAGGGTTAACCTGAAATGATTAACGAAGTGAAGCTAATGTCTGTTAAATAATGTTCCCAGTTCTGATCATGGACCTCTAGTATCACCAATAATGTTGGAACTAATGACTTCTCTGTCCAAATAACCGCGATCACTGGATGTATCTTCTCCACTGACTTCGACTATCCTAACTATGCCAAGATACAACGTGAACTAATTAATAAATTAATTATGCTAAAAAAAAAAAGGAAACAACCAAGAAAAATTGAACTTCGACACAAAAGCTTCCTGTGCAAAAGGGTTAAGGATCTATATATTTTCCCTCGTAGCCTAGAATCCGTTCGGACACACAGAACGGGAACCACGTTGGAAATAGTGAATAGGGGAAAAAGGAAGACCAGAAGGTGAGAAGAGAGAATAGCGGGATGAAAGGGGTGACTGGAAAAAGCGAGGGAAAACAGGAGACGGAGAAGGAAGAGCGAAGTAAGAAGGGCGAGTGGGGAGGAGGGAGAAAAGGGGAGAGGGAATTCGTACTGAAATAACATTGGATGACTGGCATTGTCAACTACGGTAGTCGCGCGCCTTTGCGTTTCTCTTTTCCTTCTCTCTTTCTCTCCCCCCGTTCGTCGCTGTTCTTTCCCTTTCTCTCTCTCTTTCACTCTCTCGCCGTAGAATCATGTCTTTCCTCCCCGTGAAACGTTCTATCCTAGCTCGGTTTTAGGCGCTAGAACGTAGTAGGTGCTTTCGGATAGAATAGATGGAGCTGCCAGGAGGGATGAAACAACACCCCGTTCCCACCGCTTCACTCTCTCTCTCTCTCTCCCTCCTTTCTCCAGTGTAGTCGTCTTTTTCTCTCTTTCCCTTTCCGAACTCACTGTCCTCCGCTATCCCGTTCCCTAAACGCGGCCAATAAAAACAACACCACGCTCCGGCACGAGAGCTACCGCAGCAAGGATCGAGGATACGGTGAATTATAAAAATAACAGTGCGAAAGGCGATCGAACAATCGGCCGATTCAGCAGCGTTGCGCCGCTTCTCTCTTTCTCTTTCTCGTTTCTGCGACTGGTGAAAAATCCTCCCCATTCACCGAGCCAGTGACAACTGTCTCCTCTCCCCTCGTCCCTCCCTTTCTGTCGCGTGTTTGTTCTCTTATTGTGCGTAGACACGGGCGAAAATTACTGGAAAAAGAGCGTCGAATAAATAACGAGAACCTTCCCGGACGTTTTCCTACCGGTTGAAATCGAATAAGCTCGATCGTGGTCTATTGATCGTATTTCCAAGAAAATTTTCTACCCCGGTAGATTTACAGGCAAACGTAGAAGAAATGTAGAGGAGCTGCGTTAGTTGCGGTGGTTTAAAGCGTCTGACCCTCACTGAAAACCACCATGGGTGTTGTCTGATGAATCCTAACGCCTTTCGATCTTTCCCACAATTTCTCTCGAATCAAGCTGAATTCGACAAGATGCAACTAGCGAATTTCTGTCGAACGGCGATAAGAACGTGTGAGAAGTAGTGGATAGTAGTTGTACAGTAATATAGAGAAGCGAAAGAGAGTTTTGTTCATGGACTGTATGCAAACCTCTCTCAATAGCTTCCCTTCTTTCGTTCTCCATCCGATGTTTTCCTTCTTTCCACCAAGCATTCCTCGGATTTTCTCTCAGTTTTCGCGGCGTCCTCCCCTCCTTATTCCCCCGAATTCCTCCTTCCTCCTTTCCAAACCTTTCCTTCGGCGCTGCACGCGAGTACACGAACGCCTACTCTCGCCACGGCGCGAAGTCAAAGAGAGATAAAATCTATAAATATGTGGGAGGCGCACGCGACCCATTCCAGTGTTTGTTCAACCAGGAATAACCTCCGTTTCTTCATCGTACGCCGAACCCCGAGAAGAGGCTGGTTTTGTGGCTTGACGCAAACCTAATCCCAGGGTGATGCTTCGTTAACCACCTCCGACGATACGATACAAACGTTGTAAAGATTTTCAATCTCGAATAGAACGCAAAGGATACGTGTCTATGTGTGTGTTGCTAATTGAAGTTCGCGTAATCGTCGTGAATCAACGGCGTGTACGACGTGTCTAACGCGACCGGAAGCTTCGTTGAGACGTCATCGACGGAACTTCTGGGACGACGGAGATGATTCTTTGAATGGAACGTGTGTGTAGAGTGAACGAGGAGGAGGTGTTGATGATGTCATAGAGAGAGAAGAGAAACGAAAGATCGTAGATTTCGGGGAACAGAGAGAAGAGACAATATTCGATTGGAAATTTATCGTATACCGTGGAAGCAAGTATGGATAAGTAAAAACAACGAATTCTTTGAATAAAGAGAATAAGAAGAACGATGGGAACATAATACTTATTTTACTTGATTTTTCTATAAGTCCACCCATTAACTACTAACTAATTATTAATCCATTGTAATTACCATCATCACTGCCTTCGAACATTTGAAAATCCGCAGTTTCTGATATTATTAATAATGGATTGAACTTAGGCCACTTTCAAAGTACATTTTTAATTTACGATTATTTATATGTTCAAAATTATCGTATATTCTGAATATACTTAACCGCAAAATGTTTTTTATGTCAGCTAACTTCAAGTGATACATGTTACTATAGTTAACAACAAACAACAAATAAATGGACTTAGACCACTTTCAAAATAAACGGTTCATTTGTCTGAAGAATCTCTGTTTTTGATCGATTATTAATTACACCTCTTAGGTATGAGGTGTATACATATATAGCTCGTTGATATTCTCGATACCAAGGGGCCTAATCATCCGCCGGTTGGAATTCGAACAATTTGTCGGAGCAAGTCTGCGGGGGCTTCGTTCCGCCCTGAGCAAAAGTTAGTTAGCTAGACGTGAAACGGCAGCAGACGGGAATTAGTTAGCGGTAAACACACCTCATCAATCTTCCTCGAACGTCGGTCGTTCTCTTCATCATCGCCGGGCACCGTGTACACCACCGACGATCTAAAATACCCGCGACACGTGTCTCCATTAAAGTGGCGCCTGCTGAGAACCACGAATACGTCATTTTCTGGCTGAATCGTTGTCCCGTTGGATGGCAGATTTATGGTTTTGTCTGAAAAATTTCACTCGTCGCTCGGAAACTCGAGATCACGTACGAATCGTTCAGACGAATTTAAAAGGGACTCGAAGATATTGTATCGTACCGTTCAACTGCATAACGTGATCACATCTATTAGATTCGTTGTTAATGCACGGATCAAAATTTTCTCTTTTGTTTCTTGTGGTACATGGAAGTTAATTTCTGTATAGCTGTTTTAGACAACTATACGAAGTTTGGCACATTGTACGCCGGTTAAATATCGGCTACTGAAAGCTCGAGTGCTGATGGTCACGTTGTTTATCTACGAGGAATAAGCACTCGAAAGAAGATGTATATTTTTCTGAAAAATATACTATATTTCTAAAACCGATAGGTTGAAAATTTCGCAATAATGCGGAGCCCGGCGTGCAATGTGTTAATATTAGAAAAGAAAATCGTACGTTGCAAATTACTTGTGCAAAAATTCTTTCATCACTAGACGAGTTGTTAATAGTTAACACTCTACCGACGGGCTCATTTTATTCAATATTGGCTCGGTTTCTGCTATTGCGCTCATTCTTACAAAACTCGTGAGAGGGCTTGTATACCATATCGTTCACTTTCTCTTATTATAAGATAATTCATTAATTTGTTGCTGGCAGCAAGAAACTGATTAATAGGCTCCCTAGATCGAGAAATGTTGGCAGCGAAAAGCTGATTAATAGGCTTCCGCTCGGTGAAGTGTTAAGTTTCTCTCAACAGACAAAAAAAAAAAATAAAAATCTTGAGGAAGATCCAATATCATTTGAAAATCTTCAAAACCTCTAAAATGTAATTTACATAGAAATAAAAAAAAAACATTTTTTATTACTCCACTGTAACAACGAAAATAATAGAGTATCTAATATGATTCGCTCTATGAATTCTCCTTATCCCTGTTACAAAGACTTCCGCGACAAACTGAAGCAAATTTATTCAGCACTAGATCGCAACTACGAACGAATGAATATCGAGGATTTGAGAATGAAAATGGACATTCCCTCGGGTGTCGAAAGATCGAAGAAGAAACACACGAGTATGTCCGATCGTCTCTCTGCGTCGATCATAAATCAGAAAGCTATCACCCCTCCACTACTCGTCGCACAATTAACGCAAAATCTTTCGTGGCCGGTCGTCGCGTGGAGTCTGAAGTGCTGTTAAAAGCAGCCCCGGAGGGACGACGCGAGAAAGGTCCGCCATTCTCGACACCTGGCAACAGCCAATGGTAGGATAAAGCAGACAGGAGAGAGCTTTTGGTCCTCGAACGCCACACCCTTCATTGTGACCACATATCGACCGAGTCTCTCACGGCTTGGGGCTGCGTTCCCCGTACTAATTGTAAGTACTTGGCTGCCTCTACTTGTGCACGTATGTGTGCGAGTGCAACCGTTTCCCAGTTCAGAGCACCGCACGCTTCTCTTGGATCCTGAATTCGTCTGATTCTGATGAAAATTGGATTTTTGGATTGGATTTTTCTAATATTAGCTTAACTTAAGAATTAACTCCTTAATGCACAGTTTTTTTGAAAAAAAAAAAAACTGGCCAAAAAAAAATCAATTTATTTTTTATGTAAAAAGCACTTTGGAACATTGTCTTGGCAAAAAAAAACAAAAAATACAAAATTTTCATTTTAATTTTGGATTTTGATCCACATTGCAGAAAATAATTATTTATTCTTGAATAAATAAGTGTTATAGAATACAATCCTATGTAAATGATAAATATCAATAAAACGTTTTTTTTTTTTTTTCTTAGCTTTCACATTGTTATTTTCAATTCTCGATTATACAGTGTGAAAAATTATAACAGCATAAAATACAACGCCGCTCGAATTATCTCGAGTGTGCACAGTTCGGCCTGTTTAGCGCCCTCGAATTAACTCGAGCGCACAAGTTAAGGGGTTAAATTAGGACTGTTGTTAACTTTAACTTCTTCCATTTAACCACTGATTTTTAACTATTCTTCGAACGAGATGTCTAGCGCCTCTGTTATTCGATATTTCGAACTCATTGTCGTTTATTCTGCAACAACGAGTCAGAATTGTTGCACAGATATTAGTCACAGTGTAACATAGCTATATTAACCCCTTGCCTTACGATTTCTTAGGCATTATGTACGTTAACCTCAGCTATTCACTGTTCCAAAGTACCTTTATATGAAAAAAAGTCAGGATATTATAAATGATTTGTATTTGGCGATCCTCGGTCTTAAATTTGAGCTAAGATTTGTGCAAAAGTACAAATTTGATAGACATATCATTTTTCTTTTCCCACATCTTGATCATAATCTACACTGCGAGTGTGACTCGTCATTGTAAGGCAAGGGGTTAACCCTTATCACTTCAAGAATTTTACAGAATGCTTTGTAACCAACTCCAGACAAATTTTGTTCATTTCGAAGTTATTAAAAAAGACGTTGAATGCATTTTATGAGGTAGTTTTTTTTATTAGTAATAATATTTATAAATGTTGAGTAAACACAACAAAGGAGTACAAAAAAGATTTGTATTCATATTTTACTGTTATTTTTACATAATTTTTTCCACAAATGTTAGTTTTAAGAGGAAGTAAAAGTCCGGTTTTTTATTAGCATCCTTACCGAATCCTATGTACTCAGTCATGTAGTATAAACTTCAATAATTCTACTATCAGAATCACAAATATCACTTTGTAATTCTTCAATATAAAATTCATCATCACTACTGTATATTTCTTCATTCATTTTTTCACGGTTTTCCTTTAAATTTATATTTCACGTAAAACCGTTAGAAATAATAAAATAAAATTAAATATTTTACTTGAAAAATGACGGAAGATATTGATACTCTTTAATTTTTTAAAAGCGATATGTATTAAAATTTAATTTATATTAACGCAGGTAGTAGTTCAAGATGTTCAACTTATGATCCTTTGTAAAAATTTTCCTCTGTAAAATTTCGACATGATGACGATTCTTCTCTTCCGTAAATTATCACATTTACGTCTACGCGTTTCCGACACACTAAGTATTACAAGTTTCGTTTTTCACCGATAAAAATTCGTCTTATCCTTTTCGTAGGTTCAGTCTGAGACACGTCGTTGAAACGAAGAGGATATCCGACATTTAAAGGGAATGATAAATTTCATTTGCACCGTGCGGTTTAGCTAGTGAAATTAACCGGTAAATACAAATTTCGTGTACCGCCACAAGGTAGATGAATGTGCCAAGCTTGTGTGGTCAGGTTGAGGGCAATAACCATCCACTTTAGCTTCAGCATGGCTTCTATATGACGCGAGAATGCGGAGCTACCCTAGGCAACCCTCGAATAATATTTTGATATCCCCCCGGCCAGGACTTTTCTCCTCGTCCAATCCGCCACATATCAGCGGCAGGAAATTATTTTTCACACTCTCGTATCCTTTGCCCGTCTCCCAATACATCCCAACCACCCACTCTGCCGCTCTGTTCCCCCGAAGGAAGAGAAAGAAACATCGTTCACCCTCGTGAGAAAGGAGATTCGTTAAACATTGCTATTATACAGGGTGTACAGTGATAAATTATTAACAGGATAATGTTAACCTTCTAATTCCTAGCTCCGCCCCTAGACGGGGTTTACGCGAGTCGCTATAAAACATATATTTCATAATTTTTTAATACAATTTTTTTTATTAGAGTGTAAAGCAAGCTTCATTGTACATTTAAGTTTTTTTCGATCTGGTAATACCACGTTACGGTTTCTTTTTTTATGATCAAAAGGAATAACGGACTTCAGATTCGTTTTTCTCGACCCCAAATTAGTCTATTCTGATTTTTTGAAGTCAAACAAAAATTGTGGCATTAGAGGGTTAAAGAAGCTGATTCAATTTTCGAGATTTTTCTGTTTTTTTTTTTTTTTTACAAGATTTGGAATTTATAAATTAAGGAACATTTAACGAGGCTTCTGTACAATCGTTCTGCAAGCGACACCAGAACCAATAGAAATGATTAAATAGAATTCAACTTGTGCCAGGTATACCTGATATGTCATCCAGAAGCTTTTACTAAACTATACACCGATGAGTCTCTAACAGTTTATTAATGACTGTTTTCCTTCCAATTTTAATAATTTTTTAATAACTGTTTAAATTTTTTCATACTCGATAAGTGTTCTAATATTTATTAACAAAGGTATAAATAATTTATACTTGATCTATTTGCAATTATGAAGTAAGGAAGAAATTCTGATCAATAGTGACGAAGTGCTCGTTATATTACAAGATTCAAAGCTGAATCATTTATTCCTCTTAATCTTAATAATTTTTAAATGACTGTTTAAATTTTCTTCATATTCGATAAGTGTCCTAATGTTTATTAACAAAGGTGTAAATAATTTATACTTGATCTATTTGCAATTATGAAGTAAGGAAGAAATTCTGATCAATAATGACGAAGTGATCGTTATATTACAAGAGTCAAAGCTGAATCATTTGTTCCTCTTAATCTTAATAATTTTTAAATGACTGTTTAAATTTTCTTCATATTCGATAAGTGTCCTAATATTTATTAACAAAGGTATAAATAATTTATACTTGATCTATTTGCAATTATGAAGTAAGGAAGAAATTCTGATCAATAATGACGAAGTGATCGTTATATTACAAGAGTCAAAGCTGAATCATTTGTTCCTCTTAATCTTAATAATTTTTAAATGACTGTTTAAATTTTCTTCATATTCGGTAAGTGTCCTAATATTTATTAACGAAGGTATAAATAATTTGTGCCTAATCTAATTGCACGAAATTCCCAGAGACTTGTACAAGTAAGGAAGAAATTCTGATCAATATTAAAGACACCAATTAGGAAACCTAACCTAACCACACAAACATCCTGAGCTCAGAACACTTGCACAGAAGTTCGCGTAACACGGTACGCAGGTATTCCTGCGAAGAGACACGAAGAGAAAGAGAGGATGCAGTGGACCAAGCAGTCCGGCCTAAATGTTATTTCATGCGACAGAGATTGCTTCTTCAGGTAACACGCTGCCGCCGACCTAGACGTTGGACCTGTACGAGAGGAGTTCGTCAAATATGTATGCGGATAAACACGGGCAACGTTGACAGAAATAATATCCGCGGGTGAAGGCGACTGCACCTGTCGGCTTGGATAGAAAAAGAAATTCCCCCGTTGTGAACGATCGACCGCTTTCGATGGTTCCTTTGCAACCTGACGCGTCATCTTCTGACATTTTGCCACTTCAGTTTCGACATTAGAGACTAATCATTCGTTCCTCTTGTTCGAAACTGGGACTATTATAGATGAATGATCATAGAAAATCTCAGATATTAGGGAGCAATTATGGTTGCACTTATGTACATAGAATTGGGATTAATTTCTGAGGTACCTGTTCCTCAATTTACGCGGAGTGTCTGTTCCATGTGGATCCATTTTATGCGAATGAAAATCGCGTCAGTATAAAAGAAAAAATATTGAAAATAAAAGGTAGTACATATAAATTTTAGAAATATATATTTATTTCAAATAGCTGAACGAAAAAGATAACGACGTTTCAGAAAACAAAAGTAAATTTTATACGACGTTACTATCGCTACTTTTCTACTCGGACTTTTATACTACCCTCTAATCATCCTAATTTAATCCTTAATTTTATCTTTTGCGAACTCACATTTTAATTACCGAAAGAATTACAGTTAAGACGAAAGTATAAATCTGTATTCACGCAATGAAATAATTTCTTGAGATATTTTACAAAAAAAGAAGAAGAAAACTCTGAATTTTTATTCAAAGAGTGAATCCATCCCTTAAAATCGAATTATGGCAACGGAAAGTAAGGTTGTATTACGGACATACTCTACTTGTACGCAAAATTTCACAATTCTTTGAATTTCCGAGTTGCATAACCTTCCTCGTTAGTCAACTTTTACTAATACTAAGTTACAGCTAAGTTTAAACTTTAAATTAAACAGAAAAAAATTAAAATTAGGATATTATATATCTTAATATTAAAATAGGTAAAAGTTGAAAGTATTAGAAGTACGCAATAGTTGAGAAAGATCAACTGGAATGTTGTTTTTTCCTTTTTAAGTTTGAATATTATCCGAATGGCTATTCGAGTATTAAGGATAAGTCCCACAACAGGGTTGTCGATGATTCTATGAATTTCTTTGACGAGAAATAATTGCAATAAAGGTGTTTTATAACCCGGTTCGTGGCCTCCATTCTATTGAATTATCCACGCTGATTCGAGCTCATCGAGACCCAATGACCTGTTTACACAACAACGTCACCGGGCTTGGATCGAATACAAAGGGAACAAAATTCGTGTCGCGTTCACCGTATCGAATCGAGGTAATCCGAGGCCGAGGAATTTTTTCCTGTCGACAAGTGCGAGATTTACGTCAATGCCCGTGGAAATTCTTTTCTCTGGCGTTTTCTTTACACAACGAACGATAGACACAAAACACTAAATTATATTTTTTAAGCTGGATTCGATAGAAATCAAATGATTCCTCGTATAAGATTAACAAATGCTTCTCTCTTTTATTTTTCAAATCCTCGATTCCGTTGGAAGTGAATAATTAAATTTTCCTTTGAACTTTTCTGTTTCTCTAGTTTATTCAAAATTAAAAAAAAAAAAAAACATCTATTATTTGTATGATTTTGAAAAATTTCAAATTCCAAGAAAAATGTACGCGATTTCATATAGGTTCCTCGATATTGGATCGAACAGATGAAGACACGAGTCCTATTGTGAACGAATGAAGAAATCACCGAGAAATCGTAGGCTGACGTTCGAGTATAATGGCATGGGATCGAGCCGAGGATTTCGATCCTTTTCAGTGGAATAAGATCGCGCATTCCACGCGAAGATTTCACCTGGACCACCGGGAATGGTCGATCATTCGCTGATTCGCCCTGCATTTTCTACGCATTGTCACGCTTCTTAAAAGGATACGGTTCGTTCAATCGAATCTCTATCATGGTGGTCCTTCGTTTTCTCGTCTAGCTTTCAATATCGATCGAACGCTTGTTATAATTCTTATAACGATCTAGGAGAGCCGTTTTACGCGGCACTTTATTTTTACGCCAGTTTCTTTTTCACGCGGTACTTTTTACACGCTGATCTTAATTTACGCGGCCAGAAAAAATATATTTCTCTAGAAGTTTTGAAAGGAACAAGTGGAAACCGAACTTAATGATGAATGTAACAGCGACTACGAAAAAACAGATTCGTTCTGTTGAATGAGAAGTATCAGATGAACCTCGATGGACCAAGTTATAAATATGTGAGAAATTAGAAATTCTTAGCGATCGTCCTAAGAAATAAAAGAAGAAGAAAAAGAAATAGAATTTCGTTCTTTCTGCAATATCTTCACTCAAATGAGAATCACTCTTACTTTAGAGATAAAAATCTGTATTCATGTGTGGGATGCTGGACATTTCCAGTATTTCAGAGTCGATTAACCGCTTCGCGACATCCATCATCGCTGGAATAACGAAAGATATTTCATTCACGGAACGTCGGGAATCACGCGAAACGTGTGCGTTCTATCGTCGCCATGAGGAGGAACGGTTCATTCGTTCGTCTAGCCTGAGTGCCCGCCGTGAGGCTTTTCTTTCGCACTGACACGATGCAGCTTGCATTCGGACGTCACGTCACCGTCCGTACACCAGTCGTCGACCATTAAATCGTTTTCTTCGTCGCTCGACGCTCTCGGCCTCGCATAGCTGCCTCTCTGGTTGCCCTCGAACTCTCGTGTCCAACGTGTTACTCTTCTACTCGCAAAATATTCCTCGTTAACTTCTAACATTTTCACCAAACAATTCTTTCCTTCTCCTCTTCAATTTGAAAAATTACAGATTTTTTAAATTTAAACCTCTGTCTTCGAACATGTTCGAATTTACGACTGGAACTTTGTCGCGCGATAGGGAAAATGAGAATTTCCACAGCGACCTCGAAGTGTAATATCTCGAGCAAGAAATACGACAGAAGAGATCACGACAGATGATAAAAAGAATGAAAACTCTATTCGAATTTGAAGATTGAATTAATTCCAATTCATTCTGAAACTAAATTTCATGTTTCTTAAAGGCGACAAATTAAATGGTCAGTATTTAAGTCAACTTTCGGTCAGTATTTTATTACCAAAAAGGTCAGTATAAAAATAGTGAACGGTCAGTATGTAAATAAAAAAAGAATGGTCACTACATAATTTATTTAAATACTGCCTCTTAATATTTAAATACTGACCAGTAAAATACAAGCCTTTCTTAAATGATCCCATGAAATTCCTAAAAAAAAAAAAGAAATAAAAATGGCTATAGAGTACTCGACACACGTGACTTTTGCTACTTTTGGAAGTTGAACACCTTCCGCTCACCCCGAAGAAAATTTCAATATTTCACAATTCTCGTAAAAAAAACCGATAAACACTTATAAAGATCTACAAATCATAGAAACGTGAATGTTCTTCAGCTTCCCGATAATAGTCTCGATTAAACGTGCTCCTCGACGTTTAATAAGGAAATGAAGAAGTCAATTTTAACGTAATCGATCAAAGTAAGCACGTTGGATCGGATTAAGGGGGCCGCGATGAAGGATACGCGGCGGCTAATCCGTGGAACATCGAACGGGAATCCCTCGGCTGTAAAATATCCCGTCCATTACCGCAACTTTGCGGCGGTGCTAACCGCTCATATACATATCAAGCCACGTCAGCCGAAACATACCGAAGTCGTAAAGCTCCCGGTGCACGCGGATGGACGGAAAAGAATCCTGGGTGCCTAATTCGAGATGTTTATCCAAGCGGTGTTTCGGGCCCTCTTAATTCATACCCGCCGCTGTTGTTGCAGCTTAGCCAGCGCCAAATTTATTAAAATCGTTACTGACGCCCCCGTTCAGCGGGGGGAAGAGCAGCGTTATTATTATTACGTCGCCGATACTCGACAGGAGCTCTCTTAAGATAGGTATACATTTCCACTCTGTGTTTCGAACTTGATTAGACGAAGGATCGACAGAGGTAATCGTCCCTTTTGCAAGAATTAGAGAATTCGACGCGCTGAATTGATCGTACACATTATTTCACCATTGAATTATATCTATATGTTACGATAAATATGATTAATCCGCTGATTATGTATAATTTTCGGTTATTATATATAATCACTACTAAATTTGGTAAAAGTCCATAATTTTACCAAAGACATGTCAGTCCCTTATTCAAATTTCGTTCAAGTTGCATCCATGTGACTTAAAATAACCATTTGTTGAATTTTTAGTTGTAAATTATAAAATATTGTTATTCGCAGCTTCTCGTGACAAGGAAAAATTATTTTTCTGACTAGTAACTACTCAAAAAAACTACCCTGTATTCTACTGCCTCAATCAGTCAAAATATTTGAATCACATTCGCCATTATGAGTTGGGAATTATATAAATTCGCCGGTTAATTTAATAAATATTCAAGAATTCGTCACATTTACCAAATTTAGTGGTGATTATATATAATAAAGAGAACTGCGAATTTTTGCAGAATGTCGAAGGAAATATCTAAATTTTCTCTACAAAACCACGATGACAATTAATACTTAAAATTGGTGATTAATTATCTGCGATTAAATTAAGTTTCGTTACACTTTCGAAGCTTAGCAAGTTTCTGTAACATTTTAATATGTAACGCAAAAATGAGAGTATTTCTATTTCTTTTAAATATCCCATTATATAGTTATACCTATTGTTGTTTTGCTACAAGCGTAAAAATATATAAAATGGTTGTTCTTTTCCTTTTTTTTTTATACACTGTCCTCCTCCTGCAAGATAAGCGTCACACATCGATAATACGAAAGCAAATTCTTTTGTTTGAAGAATTACTTAATTACCCAATTACGTAAATCTATGTATCAAAAGATATTCCAATATGAAATGAAAATTGAAAATTTTTCTCTTGTGACATGTGATACCTTAACTCTCTACAGCGTCGCGTAACTTAAAACTTACGCATTCGTTTATCCATATTTCGTACCTAGTATTTTATTTGCACATTGCTATACTGTTATTATTAATTCTTCTTTTTCAACATTTCTCAAGATATAAAATTGCGATTAACTGTAATTTTTTTTCTTCTAAACATTTTCACAATTACTTGCTAACATTCCTCCACATCTCGATACCATGATTTTCCATGTCAAGAAAGAAATACCAACGTGTCTTCTGCCTTCCTCTCTCTCTCTCTCAAAAAAAAAGAACGTTCGTGAAAACGTGGAAAAGAACGCAAAGCAGATCAACGCAAATGTATTTACGGGAAAGAGGAAAATGCGTAAACGGGTTGGGGTAGGCAAAGCGGCGGAGGCGGAGGCAGCGGCAGCGGTGGAGGCAGCAGCGTAAATAGAACCCTGTGAAATTGTCCGCTGTTCGAGGAATCGAGAGTGCATCCGATGTGCAAATCGGTTTAACGAGAGGTCCCCACACCGGCCCGGTATTCCGCCCCCATAAAATAACAACAGGCATCGTTTCCATGCGTCGCATTTTCAGCTCGACGCCATTATCTCTACCGGCTGGTTGGCTGGATTCGCTGCAAACTATTATTCGAACGATCTCGTCGTTCTTCGATTCCCAATGCGACACACAAAATGTATTTCATAGGATCGTCAACTTCGAAATGATCGCTGGAAGATCATTTCACAGGTATTACTTTAATCTGACAGTAATAAACGGGAAAATTGGCTAATAACGAGGATGCGTCAGAGAATTGTCACATACTTTCGACTTTCATAAGGGATTCACATTTTTAAAATATATAAAAATATATACCGAACGTAAGAAGTATAAGTGGATCTGTGTATGCATGAAAATTGAGAAAATAGAGGAACGTTTTTTTCTTTTGTATTTTGGAGGAATGGAAATTTTATTTGGAATATTATTTTTGACTGTGGTCTAATATTGTATTGTAAAGGTTGAAATTGTCAGAATAATATCCGTAAAGCGAAGGGAAAATTTATCCGAGCATAGCTCATACTTGTTATACAAATATGTATTGTAAAATTTGTATTAATAAAAACCTCGAGGTTCCGACGTAAAAATGGTATTCGTGTTTTTCCTTTCCGCGCGCTCGTTTCAAAATACGACGGAAACTCTGTTATCCGAACTTCAATTATCAGCACGGCTGAGCATTCTGTTATTTGAACATTTTATTATCTCTCTCGCATTTTCGCGTTACGTTGTACTTTATTTTATTGCAAAGCGTATGTATTCTTTTCAAATTCGCAAAATTGTAACTTTGCTTCCCTTCGAAACACACTTCACATTCACGCAAAGAAAATTCACTCCGTCGTGTTTATTTATGTTACTCCAAGTACCTAACATAATTTGTTTATTTAAAAAAAAAAAAAAAACTAAGTTCTACTTACATTCTATATTCACACTCGAAATTTTCATATAAAATTATTATACTTTATTTCGAAGAACAGAATCTTTTCATGAAAAGAAAAGAACATCTCATTTTTTTTATAAAAAATAAATTCACTCAATCATATTTCCTAATACAACTGAAAGTTCCTAAAATAATTGATTCGTTCTTCTTTTCGAAGTCAAATTAAAAAAAAATTAAGTTCTATTTTCGCTACTTCATTATTGAAAACGACGATACACTAAACAATTATTATACTTTTCCATTTTAACCTGTTAACTAGGTTTACTTTCCAAACATGAACTAAGTATCTCTAGTTCATAATTAAAAATCAGTAAAAATAATAAATTGATTCGTTCCGTTTTCTTGCGAATGTGACTATAACTTATTTTATATCCAACCCAGACGTAACAGTAAAACTAAAAATGAGCAATACTTTTATACATAAACTATCCTGTTCTAAGTGTTCATTCACAAGTTTACTCGTCTTCCCCAATTAACACGTTAAAGCAAAAAAAGAACAAAAAGAATATTCTCTCAAAAAAAAATTTCACTTTCTTAAAAAAAAAAGAAGAAATGTACCCATATTTCCTCGTACAATTTCGAGTATATACCTAATAATTGACTGATTCATCACTTAACGGGATTAAATTCTAAGGAACAGCTAATATTGCATCGACGATCGTAACAATTGCTCCCGAAATAATCGCAAGACGGATAAATGAAAGAGTATACATATGTATGTGAGAGCAGTCAGGCGCTGTTAAGGAAAGCCTTATCAGGGACGGGTACGCATACAGAGGCGCAGGCATTTACGGGTGCCTTGGCCAGGAAAAGCCGAAGGGAGGAACGTGCGCTTATGCCGGCGGTGTTTGTTCAGCCGCAACTTCTCTAAATCTTTTGTGCACCGCGGAGGGTTGCGGTTGTCTCGTGTACACGCGGTTACATATGTGTCCGGGGTACCTATGTGCCTACTTAGCGCTCAGGTACCGTGTGTCTTTCTAGAAACGAAACGAAAATTCTCCGGCTGTCTAAAAATAAGAAAATTTCAAAATAACGCGGTAGCGAAAAAAATCTTGGAAACTTACAGACGTTCTACAAAAATCTTCTACACTTCGATTATTATGTTTTGTTATACTTTTGAAAATCAAAAGCCTCGTTTACGAATTTATTTGTTCTTATTTCTTTGGTGAATTCGTTTCATTTTAATGTAAATAATAAAAGGAACGAAACTATCAAGTGTATGGCGAATGTTGCTTTGACGGTGGCTGTGAAACGTGAAGAGTTAAGCAGAGTATAGCGCGAATTATCGAAAGATGCTACGAATTAAGAAACTAAGGATCAATGGTATAAATTTCCAAATATAAAATTTCCAATTGGAATCGAATTCAATGATTTTATTTAAAAATTTTACACCATGTTTCATATTATTTTAAGATACTATAGATGAGAGTATTCTTCGTACAATTAGACTTTCACAGAAGTGGGAAAGCTTTTCGAAACGATCTCGAAATAGATCAATCACGTTTAAAGACACATCATACCGTTCAATTAGCATTGATTCTTTGCACACTTTCGTTCTCATTTTCACTATCCAACGAGCTACTACTCTCACGTCGACTAAATCGAGGATCATCGATGAACATCTGAAGAACGATCAAGCTAATGACAGTCCATCAGACGTAACTTAGGAAGAATCGAATGTGGATCATCGAGAATTGGAGCAGATGATCGTATAGACGTAGTCAGAAAGGACCAGAACGTCGAACGACGAAGTCGTCGGCTCGTCACCTCGTCAGGAACGTTTAGCTTCCGTTTCGTTTGGTCGGAACACAGATCGGCTGTCTAAAAGACACGAAGCAACAGCCAAGACAAACCTTAAATGCTTGCTAACCAAACAGTCGGAATTAGCCGCGTTACCCGCCCACGAGGAAACCGGTGCTTTCGCCGTTTACTCCTCTCTATGGCTATTATCTTCCACGGTGTCATACTATCATTAGGTTATTCGTGCTAGACGCTCGATAGTACCTTTCTGAAAGGAACCGCTGGAGCATTCATAATTTGCCATTGATCAGGAAACGTTGGGTCGAACTGAATGTTTTGAAGTTTCTCTTCAAAACTATTCACGTTCCTTTTTCGTGATTTTTTTATTTTATGGAAAATAATGAGCGAGACTCGATCTGTTTCAATCTAGATTCTTTGGAAAATAGGACTTACTTTACTCTGATAGTAAGACTTTCAATGAAATTCATGTAATATGGATGATTTTGGATTTTTCAAAGTACAGTATGGGATGGAAAATAGTGAAATGGATTCAATTTGTATCGATCAAGATTCTTTGGAGAATAATATTCACTTTGCTCTGATAGTAAGAGATTTTTTACGAAATAGATGTAATATTGATTAATTTAGATTTTCTGAAGTACATTAAGTTCAATTATAAATTATTATGAGTTGGAAGATAGTAAAAATGGAAATTATGGTACTTTCATAAATTGGCAACTTTGCTGCAAAGAAATATCGCTAAATAAATTACATATTTTTACAATTTGCACTAACATACTCTACAAAAATCCAAAATTAGACTTTATAGTAAATGTAAAATTGCAAAGTAATTCACTCATATGAAAATTCAATTAATCACAATTATGAAGATAATAAATTGAATACACGTGAAAATTGGTTCGATGTTGCTAATAAAACAAAAAAGTTGAACGAAGCACGAAATGATTAACCGTCGAATCAAAGCATTTCCCTTTTTTCATTCGTCGTATGTGTTGAAACTATTGCGACAGAAGATCGTGGAAATGTTGTTCGTTTTGTGAATAGAAAGGGAAGATAGAAACGTCGTACGACAAGCATGCAAGAGGAAACGAGACCTGGTCCGGGACAGTCTGGCAGTAGATTTATTTCCTTAAGGCAGACAATGAGGAAGGAAATGCGGCTGATACGTTTTCAAGAAAAATAAACGTCTCGCGGTCGTGGCAGACGGAGGGCACAGAAGGGGACAAAATTGGACTTTGCGACGTTTGTTTCCATTCGAAGCGAATCGGTCGCATTATAATGTTGCTAAGCCCTAATCAAAATAACGCGAGCCCACTGTGATTCCCTTCAACAACCTAACATGGCTACTTTAACTACCTACCTTAAAATATATACGGATAATTCGACACAACGAAGCGGTTCAGAATTGGCCACTTCAATTCTCGATGTTAAATGGAGCGGCAATTTCGAAATTAAAAATTTGGAAACTTAGAACATTTTCTATTGGATATTAATGATAATTTTAGCCAACTTTAATCAATTTTATAAATTAGCGAGCGTCAGTTTTATAAATTATGAGGAACGTTAGAATTAAAATAAACGTTTGTTACGAATAGAACTGTTTTTCTCGAATTTTCACCAGAAAATTGTTATACGACAAGGGGTTAAATGATAGCGTAAAAATTGAAATGGATAATGTAAAAAATTTGACTGAATTTTGACATTTGAATACTGTTTTGATACAAAACGGTCTGAAAACATGGTTGGAAAATTGCAGGAAAATCATGAAAAATCTTTGAAATCATTTTTCGTCCTTATTTCTTAGAATGAAGTCTCTATTGTTTTATTTACTTTTCGATGTACATCCTATAGCAAGATTTTATCAGATAAAGTTCCATTTAGAGCTGTAACAGAGAAATATGTTGACGCTTATATCGAAAAAATTTTCTTTTTAGAAACAGTAATAATACATGTATCAGTGATTATGGGAGGATCCTAATTCGTCTTATATCTTTTGTTTCAAGACGTTTCCACTTTTTATTTTGAGATTATTAAGAAATATACACGTAATCTTTGTTCAACGATTCAATTTTCGATTATTTGAAAAAATTCTCCCACAATATTCGAATGCAAATCGATGTTACACAAAATAAGTCGATAGTTCAATTTTGTAAGTTAGAATCAACGGTGCATGTTGTACTAGCAAGTGTATTCTGTCTTCAAAGAAGACACTTGTTCACCGTCACTGTCAACACGTTCTTAGAAAGAAGATTCTTTAGCGAAGGAAAAAAAAAAGGAAAAAGAAAATATACCTATACATGTACAAATTCTCTACGTTAAGCATTTAGAATATCTTCTTAAACACTCTGCAGTATAAGTCAGAAGTTACTGCAGCGAAATAAAATCAATGCATTTAAAACTTTACGCTAATTTCAAAAAAGCGTGACTTATGCTTCCTGAAAACTTTGTTTAACAACTGAAAAAAGAAAATGTTAAAATTATTTCATTGACGCAGCAAAAGTTAGGCTACAAATATCACAACATTCGAAACACACTTATCACATATACAAATCACAGGTTCAAACAACCCTATCAATCTCAAAGATCAATACGCGCCATGATCAACCTGCGATCAAACAAACTCGTCAACCCTCTGGCTAATGGGAAACACGAAATGACATAACGAGAAAACGATGAACCGAACTTCTGCTAGTTCGGTTATAAATCGTTCAAATGATAGAGTCGAGTAAATCCGCGAGCAATAGATGCGACAGAGAACGTGATGCAAAGCGTTGTACTTATATACGTGCGGGCGAAACTGCGCAACCCTATCTGCCGGAGCCAACCGCAGAATATCACTGCACATCCAGATAATCCTGCTGGCCTATTGATATGCTGATGGTGAGACATGTCGCGTGAAATTGCCACCCGGTACGCATTGTCCGCCTGAATTCCGCCTCGGCCCTTTTCAACTTCGCACCCTCGTACCAAGCCAGAATTCAATCCTATCGGCGTCGGGCAGGTTTCTCGTTTTAATGGCAAAATTCTCGATTCCAGTGCTAAAGATTCGGTCCGTCGAACGATATACACGATCTATTCAAAAAATTTCCCGGACTCGTATTATAGAACAACTTCTAATGGCGATCTTCTTTATTTCAACGCTAAATCTAGTTATTGTAGATCTTCATTTAACCTCAAATAATATTTAATCGTTTAGAGAATGGGGAGGTAATATGGCCTTCCAGTTTTATATTTCTTCCTGAAATCTGATTCGTAACTTAAGCTGCTTTAAATTTTTGGTTAAATTAATAATGTTACTTGTCATAAAAGATAGAGGTAAAGGAAAAATAATTGAATTGAATTTAACACGTTCAATGAAAATTAATCATTTTAGATATTTTTATATTAACACGTCGACAGCGCGAATTTTTCACGAGCGACGTTTACAAGTCTGAGGTGGAAAAATATCAAATTCGTAAATATATACCTCTGTCTCCAATAGTGTTCGAGATACTAACTCAAATATGCTTACTACTTTTAACTTCAAGCATCATTTTTGCACCTTAAAAAAAGAAAAAAGAGAGAAATACGTGTAAAATATTTTTTTGAGAACTATTATACACCAAAGTTTCATCAATATCGATGATTATTACTTAGGAATAAAAGTCTTACATTTATAGTAAAATTCTTATAGTAAAATTCTCATTTAAGCACGCACAAAGCGTGAAAGTAACTTGAAATAATAAAATAATAATTATCTGATATTTCATATCACTTGCACAAGTGAAAATAATGTAAAATATGAAATAAACATTAATAGTATGTTAGGACATGTGTTTAAAAAAAGAAAATTATTGTCATTCGAGTTGTATCGAACCAAGTGGTAACTGAGAGTCGTCTCTCAAGTGTAAAGTGTTAAAAATTGGTTAACTTCTCCTCTATGTTCCAAAATTTTCCTCTCAAACTCAGAAAAAAAAATTTCTTCAATTTTTAAATGGTAAAATAACTTATAAAACTGATTGTTTTCTCGGCCTCAAAGAATCGAGCTTCAATTCCTATTTAGTTCCTCGCAATTTTCAACTAAACCAAAACGAACATTTCTATTTACTCCAACGATAGCTCCGACAACTTCTCGATTTATCATTCGCCACTCCCATCGGTGTAAACTGACGTTCCCTTACCGCAAACGTAACTTCTTAACATTTCAAAGATCCAGAACTTTCTCTAAACTTCGTCGAACGAATACAATCGAGTCGATCGAGGACTTTGCATTGCGATGAGCGTTGGAACGTTTATTCTTTTTCTTTTTTTTTTCAATCGAACTTGTTCGTCCGTTCGATTATTGACACGATCTCCACGAGATCTGTCTCTCTCTCTCTCACTGACGAGAAATTCCGTCAAAGAAAAATCCGGTTCCCGTATCGGCCGGAAAGTGGTTAATGCTAACCAGATTAGCTTTTTCTCTTAGCGGATTTGAGAAACAGCAGACACGCTGCACCGACGTGTTTGTTATCTTTATGCGCGCGGATCGCATCGGACGCTAGCGTGCTCGCCTCCGCGTCATATTCCTGCATGAAAACGCGCGGAAACGGCGCTGCGTAAACCCGGACGAGTTACAAGCTCGTGGAAGATACGATGCAGAATTGCCCGGTTGCTGTAAAGACAAACACGGGGAAGCGTGTTGCAGAACTGCACCAGAACCTAGAACAGGAACCACGAATGAACCTCGTACTTCTTTGAGATGGAGGACGAGATGTATCTAGGGTTCAAATTTTCTTCAACTCGAAATGATAAAGTTGAAAGCTAGATTTTCAAATGTTAGGTAATCGTTATATCATTTGAAATGATAGTATGATTAAAGTAAATTTAGCAATCGACCATGATTGATCTTTGGATTTCAATACTCCCTTTAGTAGGCTCTGTAGGCTCTAGATATTAAGTTGTAAAATTTTAATCACTTAGTAATTGTTATTCCATCTTAACTTCTTAAGCTACGATTTTTTTTTTTTTTTTGCTGACTACACATGTGAACATCAATTACTCACGGTTTTAGTACCATTTCACGTAAGAAATGTTCATGTATTATACATCAATTACAATTGGTCAGCGTCAGTTTTATAAATTATGAGGAACGTTAGAATTAAACTTAACATTTGTTACGAATAGAACTGTTTTTTTTTTTTTTCGAATCTTTATCAAAATCTGTGTCACGAGGCTAACACGTTGTTACAGGGCAAGGGATTAAACGATGGTGTAAAAATTGAAGTGGATAATGCAAAAAATTTGATTGAATTTTGACATTTGAATACGATTTTGATGAAAATTATAGGAAAATCATGAAAAATCTTTAAAACCATTTTTTGTCCTTATTTCTTAGGACGAAGCCTCAACTTTTTTATTTACTTTTCGATATACATATAGATTTTATCAGATCAAGTTTTATTTAGCCCAGTATGAACTTCCTCAAAATCAGAAAACATTAACACCGCTCTATTAAACACAATTTCGAAAACAACGTTCGTCTCCAATCAACGTCCATTCTTCAGAAAAGCAAAAAAACGAAAAAAAAGAACGCTTCGAAATCGTCGCGAGAAATTTCCAAATTCTAAATTTTCCAAAGGCAAATCAATTTCCCCATCGAAGCAAAATATCCATAGAAAGGTCCTCTGGCATTTGCTTAGCAAACAAAGCGACCAATCGATAGATCAGGATGCTCATCCAGTTAATTAACACTCTCTATTAGACGGCTTTTCGTTCCGTCAGTCAAAGTGTCGAGAGAATTGGACGCGCGTCAACGTTTCTCAGCTCGCACTCGAGAGACAAGCGTTGAACTCGATTTCCACCGGGTTTTTCTTCGGCGTTTTTGCGCTGGAACCGTGATGGCCGACTACTCGGTCCGCGAGTATTGGTTTACACGAGTTCCTGAGTTCGGTGGTCCCGAGAATTAAATTTCATCGTTGTGTAAACACACCGGGACCAGACGAGAAGCATACGGAATCCTGAAGAGACTTCCTCGGGTTAATCCGATCGGGTGATACGCGAGCTTCGGCTCTACGTTTCTTTCACGCGCGCTTCTTCACGCGATAAAAATAGGAAGGATCCGTATTTCCTCCTCTGGCTTCGATTAGTCTGCCATTCCCGGGAGAAATGAGGAGTTTAATGGCGGCCATTATTAGCTGGAGAGGGTGAAGATATTAACACATTGCCAATTGAGGAGATACATTGTTCTCCATCGTATTTTATTTTCACCTTACAGGTACTTAGAAAGCATTCAAATTTCATTTATTCTACGATATTGGAAATTATCGTCGAAATTAGAAGAAAGTTTGAGAGAAATGTGACTTTTTTCCTAGATATGATAAATCTTAAATAGTGTTAAGTTTTTCTTTTCTCGTTCGATTAGCAATGTATTAAATATTATTCGATGTTGGCGCTTCTTCATTCGACATTTTAAAATGAATAAAAGAAATCGATACAATTGGTTTCGTTAGCTACAGTGCCTTTCGATGACTGCAAGGAAATTTTGTCTGCTTCCGTTTCCGGTTCAGTTCAGGCTGATAAATCGATCAGCGACGGAGCTTTCTTGGCTCCGAAACGAGCACCAGTAGGTCACAACGTTGTACAGTGTTATAATATTTTATAGTTGTAGATTAACTGTTATAAATCACTGTTATAGATTAACACTATATGTAAATAATTAATATATCAAACTAAAAAATAAAAAAATATATATAAAACTCGAAAGACGTGAAGCTTCATTCAATTTTAATAATTATTAAATAATTGATAGTCCTTTTTCTTATTCGATTAACAATTTAATATATTAAAATTGAGAAAGCTCGACAGATAACGAAATTTTTTACAATGTTCATAATATATTTTTTCGTTCGATCAGCAAAGTGTTGTATCAAATGAAATTAAATGTGTATTAAATGAAATTATCAAATTATACGTTAAAATTCTGCGACAGAATCTCGAGTTTATGAAATTGTGTGTTATATGGAAATAACAGGCTACTAAATTGTTAACAATTATTCCTAATTGATCTTTTAAAACTAGAACACGTGTGACGAGAGATTAAAGAGCATGAAACAATTCGTATCCAAAATTTACCGCAGAAGTATGCGCATCGACGTTTCGTTTCGATAAACGGTATTTATGTACCTGATAACATTCATTTCCTTTCCATCATCAACACTGTCACGGTCTACATTGTTGTCGTTTTCCAGACACATTAAATTACATGATGAAACAACCATGCGCCATTTCACGTTGTCTCACCAAAGCTGCCATGACACGATCGTTATACAGTCTTACCATTCATTATTTACCAACTCGTGTTACGACAAACATTATAAATAACCTCATCTTCATACAACAATGCTGACTATTATATCAAGCGTAGAAATAAAGTCGCATAATCGATACAGGTTATAAAAAATCGAGATATTCGCGATGGTTTTTCGCAAGCCGTCAGAAAAATGGCGAAAGATCATCGACGATAATAGAAATTATTTCGATGATCGTGGTGTGTTCGTTCTTTTTTTTAAACAAAACTTTGACCGTACCGTCTATTCGCCTAATTACATTATATTTATCAAAAGTTAGCGAAAAAGAAGAAAGGAAAATAATCGAATGTGAAATTTTATCTGTTCGTACGATGATTTCAATTCCGGCTCGATTGATGAAACCCGGCTTAAGAATGCCGCGAGAAGTTTACACAAACAGAGGATCGCGTAACATTTTTCTTTTTCTTTTTCTTTCTGCAATTCGCGAAGAACCATGCGTCATAAAGAAAATGTACTTTCTTTTGATGAGGCAAAATGACGTAACCGTGGCGAGGCCACGAAATCTCCCGGTTTATTGTTTCTGCCAGGCAAAAAAGACCGCGGCCATATCCAACGTCGGCCGATTGCATAGGATAGGTCATGGCAGTGGTTTATTTGGAAAGACCTCGAAATTTCTTAAACACCTCGCGAGAGGTGCTTGTCGATGAGTCGACGCGAAACGAGATAGAAATTATTGTCGTTTTTATCGTCGATCCGTTTCCATCCGTCCTTTGTGCTCGTTACATTCGATGGAACTCGTTCGAATTAGAACTCTCCACGCTATTTGATACTTTCGAACAGATTTTTCACATTTCACCTCCGAAATTTGATATTTTCGTTTGTTTAAAAATGTATTAATAATACATCATTTAAATGCACTATGCTACACATTCAAGTGATATTAGAAATGTTAAAAGAAGTGTAGATACTTCTATCATAAATATTTTAACCTTTTAACTGTGTTCATTTTCCAAACAAAAATTGAATCTCTCTAGTTTATAATTGAAAATGAATAAAAATTATAAGTTACTTTATTTGAATTATTACAAACGAAAATGTGATGTATTTTATGTTTGATACAACTAAAATTGAGCAACACCTCGATAAATAAATTATTGTATTCTAAGTACTGGTGAAACTTTTTGCTTGCATCGAAAATTTACTTGACTGTTAAACGTAGAATTTCCATTTCTCTATGTGAAAAAATTCAGAATACACTAAGAATTTTTCAACATCTTCGACAGACTTTGAAACGTGGATGCGACATGTGTATCATTGCAGAAGGGAATCATTTTCAGCAATTTTTTCAAGTAAAAGTTAAATATTTCTACAATACATCGTAATCAGAAAATGTCGATACCTTGAAAAGGAAAAATTTTCAAAACTACGTTTATGTGATCTTTTGTCATTCTTAGGAGCAGTAGAACATGGAACTAAAGTTTAGCTACCAATTTCCGTGTCAGTTTTACAGTCTCGATCTTCCTAACACTATCTATTTTAAACGTTAATTGAAATTTCCTCGAATTTTGATAGACGTGACGTACTTAATATCTGTTCTTCTTAAGCACTCGAGAGGAAAAATGGCGACACTCGGAGGTCTTATCAAATGGATTAACCGCTGGAGAAATGGTGGCTGCAGCGAGCGACGAATTTAGATAGAACGCAAGCAAAAGACAATTAAACTTTGGCCGAAAGTTCGAAAGCGTATCGCGTAGCCCCCGGGGCGGCGACGGGGAGAAAGAGACCGAATCGAAACACCTAAAGCGAACGTCGTTTCATTTAAATGAAAATTAGAAGTCGTGGACGTGTCATCGATTTCTCCTGTCGCCCTTTGCGCATATGTGCGCATGAAAAACGAAAGAAGATCGGTCAAAATCATTGCTACTTCATGATATTCGTACAACAGTTACTCTTAAAGTGTAACAAACTATAGGTTGAAAATTATTTTGAAATAATGAAATTTCTTCTTTTCTCTTCTACAGAAGTGAAATTTTGAGTATAATGAAATTTCGTTTTATTTTAAATAGCAAATGTTGCTAATCTTCTTTTCTGCGAGAGTTTCATTTTCCACTCGTGACTGGTAAAATTACGAGAACCGATGTCAAACGATTCTTTTTCTTTTTCCTTATCAGAAATTAGATAAATCATCGTACGAAATGTTTTCTTAAGATAACCTTCGTTTCGTTGTCTCGAAGGCTTCCGCAATTTGCTAACCTTCTATCTACACGTTTTACTGAACCCACATTGTCTGCAGACGTCGTCGAGGTTTCTCCAGATCGTTTGTTTCCAACGTGGAAAAGAGCCGAGAAAACCTCGTTTCGTGGTGTATTTATACAATCGTGTAATTAGATATACGCACGAACGATGGAAATGAAATATCTCCTTGCAAATATGCATGTAGTAAAATGTTTTAATAAACAGGAATATAAATTACCGTCGGTTAACATTCGTCATAAAAACAACATGCAAGAAATAATTCATAAAATAATATTCAATGGGTTCAAACAAAAACAAATTCACTGTTAATGAAAAAAATGTTAACAACCTTCGAATTATCGTAACTATAGTAATTATTATATTTTCAGGAAACTTCGTCAACATTCAGAATGTGCATCAACAAACTTTTAAACCATGATTATTATAAGATAAATAATTCGAACAATCCTCGAGTTATCCCTGGAGAAAGTCAAAGTTTTTATTTTCATTACATGTTTGCAATGTAACAAAATATCTCATAAATAATTTAACCCGTTTCCCTGACGATTGTTTTATGGTTACACGTTTGTGTGAACCATTGAGAATTTTAAGCAAGGTGTTGAAAAATTCTATGGAATAATTTATATTTGGTAAGCTTCGAGTATAAATTCAAATTTCGAGTTTATTAGAAATACGATAACTATAATTTACGATTTTATTATATCGGTTTTAGAGGCTATGTTAACAATGGTTCTGGTTACGTGTGAATCATACGTTCGATCTATCAATGGCAGAGGTGCCGTGGAAACGCGTCCACGGAACTGGAAACGAAAAAGTGGAACATTGCGGCGATCGAAGATATTTTGAGAACCTGGATAGAAGTTTGGGGGGAGGTTTGTGAGAGAAGCAGAGAAAACGCCAAGATGGAAGCCGAGGTGTCCTCTCGAGTGTTTTCGCAAGGCTGGAGTCGAACCCTTGGAAAAACAGACGCCAAATTGAATCCCTCGTCTATAAGAACGTGATGTCTCTCCCTTATCTATATAACTCTACCACTCGAGCCTTTTCCTCCCGGGGTTTCTCGGGTTTCTTCGTCCACGGATTACACACCTATCTGTATTTCTCGGCCAAGAGAAGTGTCGTCGCGTCTCTGGCGACTGAACCTCAATGAAATTTCCCCGCCGCTCCGCTTTCCCTTTATTCCAGTCGTATTGTAACGATGAAATCGATAAAATTATCCGTTTGAAGTTTGAAGTGAACTCTCGTAGCGGTCATTTTCAGAGAACCGAGTAGAAATTTTGAGAAAAAAAAAAAATTACTCGAAATGGATCATTATGAAATAATTAAAAATATACGATGTTTCAATCGTGACGCGAGTGATTTTTATAAAAATATAAATCGAAATTGCAGAACTTTGCGATTTTGAGATAAACGCGTCAGTTATGAATGTAATAATCATAAGTTTCTACATTTTATCATTTTTATTATTTTACTTAATAACAATTTTAACAATTTATACATCGTTTGCTCCGTACAGAGCTGTTCTCTATGAGCAAAATTATTCCGCATCCTTTACAGAATGTTACAATTTTTAGGCACACCTGACGTATCTTCAAAGTTTCTCTTCCTCCAAAATGGAACCACATGTGGTAAAACTTGATTTTACTATTCCGACTTATTTTTTTTAATCAAGAATCACCTCCTTCACGTTCGTACCACGATTACTGGAACACTTTGTTGTAACAAGACTTAAGTATCTCAATTGTGCTGAAATTTCTCCAAAATTCATTTCCATACAATTTACGATAATTGATATATAATAAACGATCGTTACCACAGGTTGCAAAACTTCATCGTCTAGTGCAAAATCATTCACTCTCTTCCGAATAATCCCGCGTGCGATCACTGCCAATTTTCCCATAAAGTATCTTACGCGTCATCGATCGTGATCGAAGTCACCACGTGGTCGTCTAACACTTCTATAACCTTTATATACGTAACATCCTTCAACCGAAAAAGAAGTCCATCGAAACAACCAAATAAAATGAAAAAAATATGTATATATCCAAAATTCTTCAATCCTCGAAAAATTCCAACGATACACCTCGAGCCATCTTTATCTTGTAAAAAAAAATCCGTCGAATTGACGGCGCCAGGGAAAAGTTGTCCGACGGCCGCGATGTCGCGCGCGGAAAAATTTCGCGTATGCTCTCACACCACACGTTGGGGCGACGCTCATTGTCTCGCTTTTGTTGCGTCGGCCCTGCGCGAGTCTCGAGGGCGTGACTAAGTTAGGATCGTCGCTCGATCATCAGCAACGTAACCGCAGAGGCGTCGACGCTCTTCCCTTTAACGTTCCTTCTCCTATTGGTCGTTCCTTGTAGGTGGAGTCACATGATCCACGTCGTCCAATCACATAGCTCGATGAAGAATAGGCGGCAGGCAGTGACGCAGGTTTCCTCTGATTTTTCGAAGAGAGGCGCCACGCACGGGTCGCGCAGCCGTGCTCGCTGACACCGAAACACTTCGGTTGCTCGCGAGGCCGAGGCCCCAGTGTGTTTTTACTCGGGGTTGAGTAAACTCCGGCCTGTTGTGTATCATAATACGCGTGCACGCGGGTTTACGGGTTAGCCTGGCATCGACCACTGGATGCTACTCTCTGCACCCTCGTCTCGCACCACGCCGCGCCTATCTTGCTCGCGCGAGGCGAGCTACTAACTTCCATCGAGCACAGAGAGATATTCCGAAGCGTCAACAAAACACCATTTAAACGGCTAACGTGTAAACGAACCATCGTCTACGTTCTGCCGACGGAATTGATAACCCCACGGATCTATCGAACCTGATCAGGGACCCCAACACGAGATGCCTTTCAATCGTGTCGAGTGTTAAAGTGAACACGCGGTACAACGTCGAACTTATCTATCGGTTCTTATCCGAAATTGATCGTGTCTAAATCTATCCTGTTAGGATTTAGTGAAAATATTTCTCTCGAGTATCCTCGTGGTCAATTACGAGCTGTGACGAAGTGTGATACGTGAGAAGTGACTGATCGAGATCAGTGAGTGATACCTGTATGAAAATTTCAGTTCACAGGTATACGAGAGATATACACTTACTATATAGGATATTTGATGATGTTGAACGTAACATCGATACGGTGTTGAGAGGTAACGTTTCAACTGACAGTGAATCCAGACTCGTTACGATAGATCCGTTAGATAAATCTTCATCGGTGTCCATAGTATTACATACGGTGTAGATTTAAAAATGCATACGTTGTTCGGTGAGCAGAATGCTTATTATCGACACGCAACGGCCGTTCCCGTGGGAATGGGAACCCCGTCGTATCCAGGAGTGGGCGCAGCTCCTGGTTACTACGAGCAATATCGGTACGGTGGTTACGCGACGGCAGCAGGTTACCCTGTCTCAGGTATAACTCAACAACATATACATCATCCTGGTAAGGATATGGTAAAACCCCCGTATTCCTATATAGCTCTGATCGCGATGGCCATACAGAGTGCACCTGACAAGAAAATCACGTTGAACGGTATCTATCAGTTCATCATGGAACGGTTCCCCTATTATCGTGAGAACAAACAAGGCTGGCAGAATTCTATCAGACACAACCTAAGTTTGAACGAGTGTTTCGTGAAAGTACCGCGTGACGACAAGAAACCGGGTAAAGGAAGCTACTGGTCCCTCGATCCGGACAGCTACAACATGTTCGATAATGGTTCTTATCTCAGACGACGTAGACGTTTCAAAAAGAAGGACGCGCTGAAGGAGAAAGAGGAGGCGTTGAAGAGGCAAGGTTTAGTACCGGAGAAACAACGTAATCAAGAGGAAACGAAACCAAGTAACATCGTGATTCAACCGCCGTCGGATACCTCGGCTAAGAAATTAGGCACACTGGAGACAACTTTGTGCAAACCGAAGAGGGAACCTGTTAACGACACAGGAAGTCATTGTATGGCCGTACAAGCGAAATACGATCTTCATAGTCCTATTCAGGATGCAAAAACTACAGCAACGACGACAGCTGTTGCAGTAGCCGGTCAAAGTGTCATTCAAACAGCACTCGGTCATCAGGTGCATCAAACTCATCAGGTTCATCAGGATACCATTCAGGATGTATCGATGGGTTTAGATCCTACCAGTTTTAGCGTCGACGCTCTGATGACGACGCGAGAGAACACCGCCGGCTTAATGGCTAGAGATAATCAACATCACACGCATCATCCTCATGGTCTTCAGCATCCTCACCCTCATACACACTCGATCATGACGAGCAGAGAGTCGATGGGTGCCGGTGTCGTGTCCAGGGATCATTTGTCGTCTGTCTGCACCACGACGACCACAACCACAGCTGCCGTCGCAGCGATGATGGCGACCAGTGGTTACGGTCACGGCGGTACCGTGTCCAGGAGCAACGGTTCGCCGCCTGGGACCATGTACGCGCCTTACTGCACGCCCACAGCCGGTTATATAATGGATCACGCGGAATACAATTCGAGAAACCATAACAACACGGCGGGACACTCGCAATGGTACCAGGAGGCGGCCAGCCCTGACGCGGCGGCCATTTATCAGGACACCCAATCGCCGAGCTGTCAGCTTTACAGGTAAGAAAAAGAATTACAACGGTTGTTAGAAACGTTGCTACCATTTGATCGTAGTTGATAGATAAACGATAATCATTTCGATTGTAATACAAACGATAGTGTCTATTTATAAATTTGATTCGATGAGAAAAAAAAATGAAAAGTGTAGTAGGATTGGAGAGGTTATTTTTCCAAGTAACGGTGGGAATTTTTGTTTGTGGAAAGGTTTCCTTGGATGGGAAAGGTATATTGATCGTAAAATGTTGATATCTTCCAGATCCAGCCCACCTACTCCATTGTCGAGCAGCGCGGCGCCGTCTCCACCTTTATACCACAGATACTATCAAGACTGCAACACCGTCAACACCAGTGGCAATCTACCAATTACGTTACACAAATACTGAGAATACCGAAATTCAAGGCCTCATCACCGAGGCCTTGAAGAGCATCATGCCGATCATTACGACCCGAACTTGGTTTACGTGAAACAAGAGTGGATCCCGTGCACGGAAGACCTCGCCAAAGAGTGGAATTAGATAAGTCTAGAAATCCATGATAAAATGGCGCGAGATTAACACGACGATCTTGTCAAATTCGATACGCGGAACTTGTGTATCGAAAGGGGCTAATGCGATAAATAAACTGTAGGTATTTCAATAATCATTCACGTGAAAAAAGAACAAAAAGAAAAGAAACAACTCGTGAATGTATAATAATAGGTAGCACGTCGTAGAACGCCAGAAAATGAATGTTAACGAATAGGAGAAAATTATTAGCGATTCTGTCGTGAAGAATGCTTAATCGTGAAAATTGTTCGTGTAAACGTGAGAACGTAAACGAAGCTAACCAATAACCATTTCGATCAATCGAATGAGAAACGAGAAGTCTGACGTGTTTTCTACTTCACCCGAGTCTCGTTCCGTTTCTATATCGATCGAGATGTCGAAATGACGAACGAAAAAAATAAAAACGAAAAGAATTTGTTAAAAACGAACGTTGTCAAACAGTGGCGCGAAGTTAACAGACACTCGACATACTCTCAAGCCGTTATCGCAATCGGCGAACACGTGTATCGTTCAGACGCAAAAAGAAAAAAGCAGAGAGAGAGAGAGAGAGAGAAAGAGAGAGAAAAACTCGGTACACGTGTACTTGCGTGCGGTCGAAAAAGCTCGCGGATTGACGTATAACCTCGAACTGGCCACGATCGTCCGGTTGGAACAATTTCTTTCATATCGTTTCTTTCCTCGGGCCGAGAGGGGAAAAAAGTAGACAGCCTGATAATTGAACGAACGTAATTGAACACCTGTGACCAGTATCGTTTTCTTTCTTTTCTCTTTCAACACAGAGGAACTTCTTGTAACTTTTTTCCCTACGAAGTTTCTCGTTTTCGCTTAATTACCGTTTAAATTGAACCTCGACGTTTTCGTTCGCTCGCTACGGGTTCGCCATAAAGGACGTTTTTCGCCACGAACGATGTAACGACGAGGGAAAAAGCTGTGTTGGAAAAAATAATCGAAAGGTTCGGAAGAAACGTTGAAATCTTAAAGTTTCGATCGCCGTTCTTATCGCGTGCAAAAGTCGTTCATTAATGAATCGGAGGCGCAAATGACGCGCGAGATGGTGCCGAGAAAACAGCTGTGAATATCAACGACGATCGTCGTCACCTGAGCAAACAAAAAAAAAAAAGGCTCTCTCGACTACTCTTTCTTTCCCGACCTACGATTATTCGCACGATTTGAAATTCCTTTCGAATATCGCGGTTTGCACAACGACGCGTGTACAGTTCTGGCACGCGTGTGCTACTCCGCAAACGTGCTACAAATTAGCTAGAGAGGCAAAAAATATTTCGGGAAATGTACGCGTCCTTGTTGGAATCGTCTACTTTTAACACGAGGACGTGATCGGTACCGATGGATGCCACGAGAATAGTTCTTTTTTTTTTTCACTATAAGAAGAAAACAAAAAGGAAGATATTAAAAATACGCGATTTTCGGCGTATTTTGTCGCATGAACTTGATGAACGATATTTCTATGCAGTGATTTTTCTTTTTGTACTTCAAATCGCGTCGGGATACACGTTTACCGATCTTTTACTTTCCCGTTGGACGCCATATTGGAGAAGTCGCGAAGTAATCACGTTTCCGATTAACACGGTCAATTAATGTACATTAAAATATTTCACGCGAACTATAGCAATTCTAGCGAAGTATCTCGATTTTTGGTCGTGAACGGAAAATCTCACCGATAATTCGCGCAAGTCGTTTATTGAATGTTTTCGCGACGACGTTCGAAAATGAAAGTTTCCTAGTTATTTAGCGGAAGAGAGAGACGAGGACGTGATAAAATTCGTTGTAATAAAAAAAAAAATTATGTGATCGTTTCTTTTATGGGGGGTGGGGACTCTTAGGGTTGCGTGTCTCGTCATTTGTGCATTTATTCGTGCGGCGTCATTCCTTGCAGCCGATACGCGCGATTCGGATGCAACGTGATTGGTCGTTGAACGAAAATTGAGATATAATATATTTATTGAGAATGGATCATGTGAATAATTAACGATTTTCAAACGAAATCGTATCGTAGATAGATCTCTGCGTGTATATTATTAAAAAAAAAAAGAGTATATATATATATAAATAGTTATAGATTGTATAGACAAAGCTATATATGTATAAATAGACAGATCTATATATACAAAAAAAAACACACACACACAACGTATTGGTATTACGATCAATAATAATAATCGCAAACTTATTAACGTAGGATGAGTCATGCGAAATACGAAACCTTACGAAATAAACGTAAATGAATCACAACGAAAATTCTAATGTTGTTTCTTCAAAATATTCATTCCCTCTCTCTCCACCCCCTTTCAGTATCCGACAATACCAAACGATGCAACTATAATCGCGAAACTATCGTCCGTGTGAACGTATCGGATGTTTGTTGGTGTTACAGAAAAAGAGAAAGAGAGAAAAGTGGTTGAAAAAACAGAAAAAAAGAAGATATTTCCATACATTTCTCTCTTTCTCCTTTCGTTCATTTTCCTTCTTTTTTCTCTTCAACGATGCACAAAATTACTTAGGCAAATACATTTACCAAACAGCTGCGAAAGCAACGCGACCGTTTAATTGACCGACTCGGCTCGATCAAAATTAATTCCATCGGCGCGGTGAAAATTTTCGTTTTTTCGATAAAAAAAAAAGAAAGGAAGCTCGTTTTTTCGCCCCTGTGTCGACAAGAACGAAAAATAAAAATATATATAAAAAAACATACACACACACACACACACACAAAAAGAACGAAAGATAGTATCAAACAATCGTCTGAATCGGATTAATAAACCGAACGATTTTACGGTGGAAAAAAAGAAAAAAAAGGCGGGCGGGATATAAAAGCAGATCGTCGAGATTGCGATAACAATAATACGAAGGTGAACCCGGTTTTAAAAGTCTTCGGGAAATTTTCAGACAGACGCTCCAATCTTCGCGTAACGCGTTGCATTTCGACCCGGGCACTTTGTTACTTCTCTCGAACAGAGATCGATCCTGATTATTTCTAGTCGCGATCTGCGAAACGTTATTCCTACCCGGCCGCATTTCGGCGTGGGCGATAATGGAAAGGTAAGAATATCTTGCAACGTCCGATCGGTGTGTGTGTTCATCGAAATATTTGCACGATTGAACGACATCGAGGGCTGCGTAATCTCCGAGGAATTTTCACCCGAGCACAATGCACAATATGTCGGTATAATTCCAGAAATAATGAAATTTCTTTACTTTCGTCAGATCGATAAACAAACGATAATTGATAATACCGTTTGTTGAAAAATACAGACGATCAAATATTTGAAAATATAACGAAAGTACTACGTTAATGGTTAACCCATTTGGTAAGGTTAACGTCAGATTTAACGTGAGGAACAATTCCGTGACTATCAAAGGTTTCACAGTTTAGTAACGAGTAAAGTTTCGTTCGACCGTTCGGTGGTTTTCGCTCGAGGCGGGATTTAACTGCATCTGCCGAAACACGTGCTCCGGATAAAGCCGGGCTTTGGAACGTTCCGTGCCGCCAATCCGTTACTTCGCCGAAAGATAGAGTATATACCTATCGACTAGTTAGTAGAATCCCTTCGAGCACGCGTCAGTCCTCTATTCCGTTCCTCTCTCGCCTTAGGGTCTCGAAACTTTATGGAAAACCCGGGATCGAGGATCTCTCGGAAGGTAAACGCGTGCCCTGTTTCACAATACACGATACTTTTATCAGAATTCTATTACACTATACTGTACGTCGTAAAAAATTTCGTTTACACGTACAATAACTCCTATTAATATACGGACGTTTTTTAAAACAAAATAACTTTTTTCAAAATTGAACCAACTGAACTGAGCTCGCGTGAGAAATTAGAAGGAATTGTTTAATGGATGACGTGTAAAAAATAATTTGAAAAAATTCCAATTCGTCGGAATTACGAAGAAAACAGTAACAGTCGCTGTTTACAACTTTTCTTTATCTGAGCTTGTAATGAAAATTTGAAAAATATATTTTGTAGATTTATGTTCGTTATATATGTAGATGCTGAAAATTTCAACGAAATCGATTGATGCAGGAAAGATGTAGGAATCTTTCGGTTTAACGCAAATTGTGAAAGACTAACGTAAACCAATTTCAATGAAATTTTCAGCATGTGTATAATTAACATAAATCTACAAAATGTATTTTTTAAATTATCATTACGATTAGTTCAGATAAAAAAGTTGTAAAAGGCAACCGTCACTATTTCCTTCATAACTCGGACCAATTGGAATTTTTTCAAGACTGTGCGCGTACATTTAATAAACTAATTCTCCTAACTACTCAAGAGAACACAATTTGCTTGGTTCAATTTTTAAAAGGTTATTTTGTTTTAAATGGTGTCCGAATATTAATGGGAGTCACTGTAAGACGGTGAAAAACGTTCTAACCTAAAAACATTGAGAGCACAGTTTGTTGCAACGACTCGTTCGCGTATTTCTCACTTAAAATCGTCTTGCAAATTGACTTTGCAAATACCAACGCAACACCCGTTGAATTAACGGGAAATTATCGCGTCGTTTATTAATTGCCCGTGACAGCTACTCCGTCAAAGGCGGAATCGAATTAACGATCGACAGGCGAAAGTGACGGACGTCAGAAGTGGTATTTGCATGGAATGTAAACTCTCTCGGGACGGTGGCTCAGGCATTAGCTTCTAAACCGTGCAAACATACGCTGTACCGCGCGATCGAGTGCCAGAAAGGGGCAATTTTAGAGCGGCGGAACTCGAGGGTGCAAAAGTCATCGGGCCCTCGTTCTTTATCTCCATGGCAAACACTTAAAATTATCCACCCTACGGTGTGCAAATATACCCCGTAGGATGAGTCCCATCCGCTCTAAACCTAACCTAAATGGCCGTCGTACCTTAGTTGCGAAGCAAAGATCCGGAAAAACCCATGGATCGTGTGAAACTCGGTTCTTTCCTGTCCCTCTCGATCTTCCACCGTAAAACATTTTCCATCATAGACACTAAACAATAATTCGTAAGAAACACGCGTACGATTTTTATAATCTGTATATAGCCAAGCTTCAGTCAACGAACGATTGACACGGTGTACTACCTAACCTAATTACACTGACACGTCACGTGACGCTCTATCGGTAAAAAGAGCATAAATTTCAGGCGATTAATCGCGTTGCTGGCACAGCTGGCTTGTACCACGGAAAAAAGAAGCTTCGCTTTCGAGAGTAGAATCGTTGTGGTAAAAACGGTTGGAAAGTTTGATGGCATCGCGGCTCGAGGTTCCCACGTGTGGCGTAAACATCGTCGCTGACGGAAAAACCACGACAGAACGACGATTATTTCGGCGGTAGAAAGAAGGCTAGTCGCACGCCTCGAAGCGAGCTGCAACAACGTCTTTTTCTTTTCTCTTGTTCGCTTTTTCCCGCCCCTTTCGATCCCCCCCCCCCCCCCCCCCCACTTCGAACCTTGTTCCACGGTTTCGTTCTTTTCTTTTTTTTCTGTTTCTTCCCGCGTAACCGTTGCGGCCGTATTAGCGGTTCCGTGCAATCATCAATTTCAAACAAGTGAACGAAAGAGAAAAAAAGTTTGGCCGCCGGCTTACTTAAACAAACAGTACGCTCCTACGAAATGGACGGAGAGAGAGGGAGAATCGAATGAGTAAACCTTCTTCGTTTCCGACTTACGTATAACCCGTTTTTTTCTAAGCAACCGGGCAATGAGATGCACGGCTACCGGGACCTGGCTAGAGAGAAAGCTCATAGAAAACGCGAACGGAAAACCGCAACAAAGAGGATCGTAGGCATCGAAATGAAAACAGTAACGATTTCTTGTCTAGCTTCGAACGGATAATAAATTGGTCTCTTTTTTCTTTTATTGGTGAACCTTGAACAGTTTATAATAAAAGAGTAGTTTGCTGTTTGGACGTGAACGGGGGCTTTGATTTTTCTTTCACGAGTTTGTTTATCAACCTTTTTGCCCCGCGAATGGCTATAAACTAAAACAGATTTGTATTAGGGTATGATTGATCCTTGACTATAACGATGTGGAAATGAACGCTAAATCTACCACTAATTAACGTATAATTATTTCTTGACTGGTTTCTTGATTATTCTAGAGTTAGAAATGAAAATCTTAGAATTACCGCTATCCTATTATAATTATTCCTACGATATACCGTTAGACTAATTTTCCAGAAACAACCTAGAAGCTTGGAATAATATCGGTATATTTTTCAGCAATAATGAACCTACCAGCGACGTTACCTAATTTTCACGTATACGGTACCAAATACACCTTTGATTCAGAAATTTTCGCTAAACAACGAGAAAGCGGTAGAGTGGGTAGCGTGTAAAGGTTTCGCGATTGAACGTCGAATATTTTTAACGTAAAAATCCAAGAGGAGGAAGCAAGGCATGGCTAACGTAGATGGAGGAAGAGGGTGAAAAGAGAAGAACGAACGCGCTCTGAAGAGAGGAAGCGCGGGAGAGAAAGGGGGCTTCGCCATCGTCTGCTCGTCCAGGGGAAAGACGACAGGTGCGCGTTTCCCAGAGACCTGCGGCAAAGCGCGAAACTGGAATCGCTGCTGGAGTGCCGTGACCTAACCTCAATACACGTAGTTTCTATCGTCGCAGCCATACCTCCTTCTCTCTCTCTCTCTCTCTCTCGCTCTCGCTCTCGCTCGCTTGCTCGTTTCCCTCTTCCGTTGCGCTTGGGAAATTATTTATCTCGCTCCTTTCAAGTAAAAGGACGGGTGGGTTTCTAAAGGGAAGATGCAAAGCGGTATGAAATTTAAGAAAATGGGTGGAATTGAAATACGGATAATGTTACAGAAATTAACATGTAAACACTGATATAAAAATATACAAATAATAGACATTTTCGAACGTGAAATTTTTCCAATTTAAATGTACTTTTTTTTCATTAATTTTCTCACCTTTAATTACGATTCTTAGAATTTTTAGAGATGATTTTCCCATTTTCCTTTGAAAGAAACAATGGTAAAAACATCGCAAAGTTATACTCAAAGCTTATACACGTGATAATATTTCAATATAATTATAATAATTAAAATAATATTTCTTTTGTTTTATATAACCTTTAGTTTTGATTCTTAGAATCTTCAGAAATTAAAACTTCTCCTATTTTTCTTTGAAAGAAACAGTGGTAAAGACTCCACAAAATTATACTAAAAGATTATACGCGTGATAATAGTACTTTTATAAAGATGATCAACTACGAAGATAGCAATCTGGAATACGGACGACGGCGAAGTTGAAGCAAACCAGGCACACCTCGTCCATTAAAACAAACTTCCACGGAAACGGACGAAATTCGCCGTTCCGTTGTAGCCTGACAAATGGCCAGGACTGTACAGAGGCAAGAAGAACAAAGGGAGTGCACGTGAACTGGGAAAAAGGGGAAGGAGCGAAAGAGTCTATTCAAGTGTACTGGTGGATAAATAGAATTTCATTTACATCCAACACACAACGACGAAAGGGTGAAAAGAAGAAGAAGAGAAAAAAAAAAGACAGAACCTGTTCGGAGATAACAGGGAAGACGGGAAAGAACCCGGAAGGGAAAAAGAACTGCGAACCGAACGGTGGAGGAGTTAAAAAACGAACCTGAAGCCAATTAAAATTGGCAATTACAAATGTACGCGGAAAGTTACAATATTTCCGTACGAACGATATTTTTATCTCTGCCTCTCCTCTTGATTTTCCTTTTCACCGTGCATTCGGTTGCCGCCATTCTCAGACGAGAGAAAAAGGACAGGAAGGGCGGTTAAAAAAGACGAGAAAGGAAAACAGAAAGAGAAGGAAAAGTACCGGGGGCATGGACCCAATGGAAATTGGTTCGCGTCGGTGTAGAAACGAAGGTCCGTTGCTGTACAATGGTATCCACAGGTACAGATCGATAGTAGCTGGATGTGGAGCATCGCCCAGTAGCGACCACCATCGTGAAAATCGCTCGAAAGCGGTTTATCGCTCGGAACGGGCATCGGTCAGGTTCGTTATGCGTATCTCTGTCCGAGAAAAATATTTGTCGATGCTTGGGTCAGCTCGCTTTTCAAATATTGCTAGTTATTACTAAACGTACCCCACCCGAGCGTCTTGCCGGTAGGAGTGTCTAAAAATTAGCCGTGTAACGAGTAGAAGGGGCGATTCGTATTTTCGTTTCACCTTGCATTTTACATCACGCCTCCAAACATCCTCTTTCGTATTAGTTTCGTGAAAACAAGCATTCCACCATCTGTAACGACGCTAACTAGCCTAATTTCGATTTGGAAATTTCTTTTTCCTTTTCATAAGTGAAGTAAAGAAATGATCGTCGCGTCTAATTTTGTCGAGAATTCCATCTAAACGGAAGAGCCAAGCGAGAAAAATTTCTAAGCGAAGAGGAAAATGACGAATGGTCATTATATGGTTATTTGTGTGGATGAGGTCACACTTTAATCGCGGATTAATTCGAAATAAAGTAAACAACGGCGCCAGTCGAAAATGCAAACGTCATTATGACGTTAAATGCTAAATCGGTTGCGCGGAATGTTCCCAGGAACGTTTGGTAGGCACATTTACACGTCGCTTCCACCAGCAGCAACAATTTGCTCGTTTTCCCCGGTAATTTCGAATTTAATTGACACACCCACCAACACACCAAAGGAACGTCGATATATCGATGTCTCTACCGGTTACCACCCTTCATCGCTGGCCTATTCCGCGTGTATATCTCCTTCGCCCATAATGTTGTCGCCCAGGGCCATCCTGACACGTGACACGTTATTACGGCATGGTAATTCGAATTTAAAATAGGCAATTAATTAACCGGGTGCCGAGCGATCCCTGTTGCGCCGCTGTAGCTTCATCTGAACGATGACACGCTAGTGAATACTTTATATATATGTTTCCTGGACTGTTTACATCGACCGTCATGTCAACGGTATAATTCTTGTGACATCATGATTCTCTCATGGTCAGAAATGAGCGATTTCATTCCGTTTTTATACCTCTACGATTAACCCCGTACGAATTTTTAATTACTACGTGTGTTAGTCTCGAATCTTCACTGTTCCAATACAAGTTTAACCCTTTAACTGAGGGTATGGTTTATAAACCACATACTAAAATTATAGCCAACTTGTATGTTTACGCTTTATTATATATTTTCTTACTTTGTATACTTTCTGTAATTTATAAAATAATTAGAATTATATTGTCTAGTATTATGATTTGATTTTAGTAAAATATTCATTTTTCGTTTTTTTTTTTTTTTTTAACTTGATACAGGTAACAGTATCAAGTAAGAGTTATTGAAATTTTCATGTTTTACTACGTTATTATAATTAAAATATGAACGATCGCGGGAAAAAGAGGGATTCTACGTGAGATATACCAGCACCAGACGAAAGATTTTCTATCTCACGTGCGAACGTCAAAGTATTAATTGAGGCTACAACTATTAGAATTGTGTTTCAAAATATATGACCTTAGTAATGAAGCAGTAATAGCATTCCAGGGACTAAATAACGATTTGTGAATTCTAATTTTCACAGATCTTATGGCTGTTCATTCACTGAACAAGTCGCTCTACGTTGTTTTTCTTATCATCGTTGTCCCAGTGTAAAATTTGTATCACTATCACATTTTTGTTCACACGTTAGTACACGTGGGTTTCTTCACTTTTTATACTTTTTCCACGGGAGACCCACTTCCCAGAGTGAAAACCCTCTACGGAAGACGGGACTGTTTCAGGGGCCACCCGCAACGAGTGCACCAGTGGGTCCTCGTAGTCTAGTCCCTGTACAACCCGTGATGTGTTTACGAAATTACGGATGATAATGTAAGCATTTTTTCACGCTCTCCACGCGTGTGGGTCCACATTCGATACGTACCGCGTCCGCATATACGCGTCGTGTTCCGCTCGAGGGCTAATTTTAGGGTGTTCAACCCCCGTACGGTATGTTGCCTGACACCGTGCCGGTTTACACGTACGTACGGTCCACGAAAATTCTGACACCGAATGCCATTAAACCGTTCTAACTAAATACTCTTCCTGGAATTGCATCGTTACGAAAAACTTTAACCCGTACCATCTTCATTTCTTCTTTGTTTCGATTTAAAATGCGCCTTAATATTACGTACACCTAACTTGGTTAATTCAGAATGATCGATTAATTCGATACTAAACTAAACAATAGGCTGAATGTTTCTTTAGAATTCTCCCACCTTTTTATTGTATTCGCAGTGACTCCCGTTAATATTTGGATATTGTTTAAAATTGGATAATTTTTTTTAAATTGCACGAAGGATGTTACTTTTTTTTTTTAGAAGTTAGGATTAATTTACTGGATGATGTGAGCAGAAAAAGAATTAGAATTTTATGCTGAAAATTTGATTGAAATCGATTAACGTCGCTGTGAGCCGCGAGCGGTTCAAAATGGCGTAGATTGAAGTCTTCCGCGACCTAATACTGCAATAAATCGAAAAACTTATGTCTTTCAATGCCTGTCGCTTGTGTTGCAAAATTTTGCATAATTAATCTGCAAAACGTATTTTCCAAATTTTCATTACAGGCTGAAATAAAAATGAAGATTGAAAAAAGCAATCTTTACTATTTTCTTCGCAATTCTGATCAATAACAATTTCTTCAAAGACTTTCTCTTGCGTTGTCGAATAAACTGATCCTTGTTTCAAAGGGTGTTCGAATGTTAATGGGAAATCAGTGTATATTAACACTTAGCCAACCACGTATTTTTCACAAACGACGCGAAATAGTAATTTTCTTCGCTTGAAAGACTCAGAGTCCTTCTACATTTCCGGTGAGGATGTTTTCTTCCGTCACCCGTTAAAATCTCGTACAAGTTCATATTTTTTTCTAAATCGTTCATGCAGCGACTTTTTAAAAAAAACGGGGAGAGATATTCAATCGGTTATTTGAAAACAGGGAGATTGGTAATGTGTTAAGTTCAACCTCAAACTGCTGACTGCAAGTGAACATTCCATCGAATGTATTACACAAAGGAGGATCATCATTCGAATTCTCCCAACGAAATCGATTCAGATTCGCTGGTTATGGTTCGTCTCAAAAGCAACCCGTGAAACCGTAAACATTTCCGTTTTGTGTCGGCATATCTCTCTTTTGGGCTTCGTGTTACGGCATACACGGACGAGTGCACCCGCCACGCGTGCATAATGGCGTGCAAGAGGAGGCCATGGGCTCCAAATAGCATTAAGTCATTGCCGGTGGGCAGTGGTGCGCGTGATATCCTCCTGTCGCCTACCGATTGTATTGTTACGCGCCCATCGCGCGTATGCATTGTACCATGGATACACCTTCGGCCCCGTGGATACGATCCTGCGGCCTAGAAAGATATACAACGAGCGGTAGACAATGAGGCGATTGTTTCGAATCCATATTCCCGATAGTTACGCCGCGTTTGCTCTCGTGAGAAGAGATCGACTCGAATTTTTCACGTCGGATCGTATCGTTATGTTCCTTTCTTAAAGTCATTCGTGATTTGTGAACTTTGAAATTGAGGACGTTCATAGAAATTTAAGACGTCTATGGGTTTCTTATCGCCTTATAATAACCTTCGACTGTATTGGATATATACAGAAATTCCCATTAATATTCGGACGCTATGTGAAATGGAATAACTTTTTTTTTTAAATTAAATCTAAACGATGAGAGTTGTTTTTTGAGAAGTTAGAATGATTAATTTATTAGATGATATGTGGAAACAAATTTTAAAACAATTTTAATTGGTTGGAATTATAAAGGAAATAGGAAACAGTCACTTTTTACAACGCTTTTTATTTGAGCGTGCAATGAGAATTTAAGAAAATATGTTTTGTTATATTTATGTTAGGTATGTAGATGATGAAAATCTCATCGAAATCATTGTCATTGAGAGGTATTGAAAGATGTAAGAATTTTTCGATTTATCGCAGTATCAGGCTGAAAATCGTGGAAACTTTAGATTTACACTATCTTTAACCATTTGTAACTCATAGTAATGTTAACCGATTTGGATGAAATTTTCAACGTGTGTATGATTAACATAAATCTACAAAATGTATTTTTTAAGCATTCATTATAGACTCAGATAAAAGAAAGTTGCAAAAAGCGATTCTTATTATTTTTTTCGTCATTCCGATCAATTGCAGCTTTTTCAAAATTTTCTGTACAGTTCTAACTTCTCTAAAAAAAACTCATTATTTAGTCCAATTAAAAAAAAAGTTATTCTCTTTTAAAAGGTGTCCAAATATTAATGGAAGTCACTATAGAAAGATTACGCAAAAATTGGTTTTATCTCGTTCTATCGATAATAGAAAAGTACACTAACAACAATTAATTGAAAACGCATCGATGGAATTTTTTCAAAATTTTCTGTACATATCATTTAACTTCTAAAAAACAAAACAAAGGAAAAACGCATTATTTGGTCCAATTTAAAAAAAAAAATTGTTCTCTTTTATAAGGTGTCCGAATATTAATGGAAGACACTGTAAATACGTTACGAAAAAGTAGGTTTTGTTATCTCCTTATACCAGTAATAGAAAAGTACACTAAACAACAATTAATCAAGAACGCATCGGTGGGATCAGTCTCCTTGTTGCTCAAACACGTCCCCTGTAAAAGATCATCGTTGCTGACAGAGGGGAGGCGAGTGTACATACGGGTCACATTCAACGATTTCACGGTAAATCGAGCGTTCCTTAACCATGGTTCTCCTATGCTCTTTACGTAAAAACCATTGTACACGAGTGCCTCCTGTGGTGTTACGGTAGAACGAGAATACAACGCGGATTGGGCCCACAGGTCGTCCTATCTTCAAAATAGCATTAGCAGTGATCATAATGGCTCAATCGGTGCGTTCTTGATGCGGCTTAAAGCTTGAAACGGGGAATCATAGGTATTCCTATCGGAACATAGATAGAAGAAAAGAAAACGAATAAACTGGCAAACGTTTTCTCTTATCCATTAAGGCGATACGTGACAAAAGAGATTACATCTGTATCTCTCGACTAAGAAGAAACCAACCAGTTGAGCAACACACGCTCAAGCTTGGAAATTTATTTGAATTTTTCGTATGTTACGCGCGACGGCCAAACTGCTTTACGAGCTGTGAATTATCAAGCGAGTATTTTTTCAACGTGTCGGTGAACATTCACAGGGAGAGAGAGAGAGAGAGAGTGAGAGAGAGAGAGAGAGAGAGAGAGAGAGAAAGAAAAACCAGCAATAATCGACCGTGTAGATTTATTATGTATTAATGTTTCAATGTGAAAATAAAAATAATCGGAACGAGGTTAGCGCAAATAAGCTTCTCGGCACAAGCACCAGTTACCATCGAAGAGCTCGCTACACAGTTAAGGGCCATGGTATATAGGGTGGTACAGGCGATGACGGTGATTTAATATTTTTCTTGTTATGAGTATAAGCTCGGTAGTTTATTCTGAAAACAGCAGCCAAGCACCCGGTTGCGTGTCCTCGTGCAAAACCACCTGCACGAACTAAACAACCATCCACGGGTATCGTCGCCGCTTTCGTTCTGGATCTTACTTATTTACTCGTATATTTACACGTTGATTTTTCCGGCTTTTCTGTTATTCCTAAATGTTTTCACGGGTGATTGATACTGTCGTCCCTCTGAAAGATTAGCGATATAATACTCGTGTCGGCTACTCTGTGTGTCATTAACCTATTACAGGTCCAAGTGAGTCAACCAGTCAGATTAACGCTAGACATACCGGACCCTTCAATTTGACGAGGTTCGAATTCCATGAGCAAAATTGCAGAAACTGTTATATACTATTATATTTTAGCAATTTTTGCCGACTATTATTAACGATATTATACGAATCTATATCCAAATTTATTTTCTGCTCAGCTATCTAATTTCGAAATTCTGTATGTTGTATATTTTTTCAAATACCTGTCCAATTTACGATTCAGTTAATTTCATAGTTAATCTGAGCTTAGTAACAAGTGTAAAAGTAATCGAAATAAAAATTATAACGGAGATCGCACCCAAATTTCAAACATGCTCGAGCAATGTAATCAAACGGATCTATGGTGGATATTTGTATAAAGTGTAAGAAGAACTCTTGTAAAAAATGTATACGTAAAATTTAATGTTTCTGCGAAAAAGTGCGTTGGATAAATGCAATGTCTGTTAATGGTGTATAAATTGTTTACGAATTAAATAAAATGATGTTTCTTTTTAGATATATATTTTCTTTTACCCGCCAATTCAATAGCCGCCATTTTCTTATTTTCCAAAATTATTGAAAAATCGTATGCTACATTGGAGATAATCTGTTTCTGTTTAAGTTGGCTTAAAAATTTTTAATTTTTTATATTCTAGACACATTTGTCACTGGGTGCAAGTGAACAAGATTTCGCTGGACATGAAGTTAAATAATGTTGTCCAACTGTACCATTTTGTACTTTTACACAGTAAAAAAAAGAAGAAAGATATTGAAATAGAGCTAGGATGTTGCATAACGACCCTTATAAAAATCTTGGTTTTTTATTAAATATTTCTAGGCGAAAAAAATGTGAGATTCGTCCGATTTTTTTAGGCTTCCACAGTTGCATATCCCTTTAAACATGTTGACCACTTGAAAAGAGTGTCTTTGGATTAATTACCGATCATCGGCCAATTTACATGAAATCGTGTCACTGGAAATGAAACGATAACCTCGCACTCGTGAAAATAACATTTCACTCGTATGAATTTCCGACATAATTCATTTATATACGTGCATCGAGTTCAACCTGAATAACGAATCTGTGCAAGCATCTCGAAAACAAGAGCCGTGGAAGAAGAGAAAGAAAAAGCAAGTTCTATGTGTCTAACGTGATTATTTCGAGAAGTCAAGGCGTCGGGACGCGTCCGCGTCTCTGACGGATGCCGCTAACGAGCATCACCGACGATTGACAAAATATTCTCAGTGTGTGACCAAATGTAACCTAACCTAACCTCTGCTGTTCGTGCAATCGTATGCAACGTCGAATTTTTATGCCACAAACGTAAATTAGAATGGCAATTAAGATTCGTTCGATGTACTTTTTAATTATTTCGATGAAACGTAGACAATTATGGTGGAATTTGTTATTTCTTTGCAATGGCGTTGTCAAATAATCCCGAAGGTCATGGGGTTGGCTTTTCTGCTTTCTTTTTACTCGCTGGTTAAAAAGCGCGAGATTCTAAGAAATGGACAATAGAAGAAGGCAAAGAAGTCAGCGTGCTTCGCGCGCAGAAGGTGTTGAAGTAGGTATGCCAAGTTAAATATACGCGTAGGACGCGGAGGCAGGACAAAAAGCACTTCCTCTTGTCTGACGAGTACACTTTGAAGACCGAACGTAGGTTGTAAGCCGGTGAAATAAGAATCTTTGTTCCATAGAGGAAAGCATCCTACTTTGTGAATAATTCTTTGCTCACTCGATTGTTTTCAACCTTTGCTTTTTATCTCCTTCGCTTTTCATACATCTTCCTTCAAATATAACATCTCGGTATCGAACCATCAACATACAAATGTATTCTTTCGATGTAACGATTAAATGAGCCATTTTTTTTTAAGTGGTATAAGTCCAGTTTTCTAAAAAAATGAATTAATGGTAATTTTAGTAAAATATAGGTATCCTTTTCTTATATTTATTATCATACATTCAGCGGAGTACGATTTCTTGATAAAGTAATCAAAAGAATTTTAGTTATAAAATGTTATCGCAAAAATCTTTTTTTTTTTGGAGTGGAACAAGTCCATTCTTAATAAACGTAATTAAAACAACTTTCTAATTGCAATTATTATTGATTATAACAACATCAGTGTGCACTGCCTTGTAACAGTTATTTTCTAGCACCTTAAAAACAATCTTAACAAAGTAATTTAGTTTTTACACTCGTTTATTTTTATTTTTTTTTTTAATATAAGTGAAATTAATTCTTAAACTTGATTATTCGTTTATTTACACGTCTTGATTTTATTATTATTTTAATACATTAAAAAATTCCATTTCTGTAAAGCCAATGTCTATAAAATATGGACTTAAATCTCCTTTCGTTTTTATTTTTTATAATATATTATTATTGAAAATGGTATAAGTCCATTTGGAGCTAAAAATCGTTTATTTTCTTTAACAATATTAATAATTATTATTGCATAATAAAATTTAACCTGAATTGATCAACGTTTGCCAATATTTTTAAATTGATTCAAACGCAAATCTTTAAATATCTCGATATATGAAAAAATGGATGTATACCACATTCAAAAATAACGGCTCAAATATAGAATCAAGAAAAAAGAAAAAAAAAACAGAAATGCAGTTAACTCATTTGCATCCGCAAACGGAATAATCCACACATGACGATTATCACCTATTATTTAGTGCGTAACAAATTCACTCGCGTGATAGTCTTTCGCTTCGATTATCGCGTGTAATTTCTAAGCAAAACCGAGAGTACGAAAAATTGATCGATGCATTTATTAATTCCTGATTAGTCCCTGATTTGTGAAGTTAGTATTTAGTGTCGTGATACAAATGGGTCAAGATAGTACGAAATTTTTTCTTTCATGACAATGAAACTGAAACGTTATTCTCATTGCACCCTGGATCAAACCACAATTCTCTTGGACGTGAATCTAAGCTGTAACCGTTCCCTGTTGATGCTGGCAATGAGTTATGTTGACACAACGCAACTTGTCGTGGCCGGTTGTTGAATATTAAGAACATATTATGACAGAACTGCCAGGCGAAGATTAAGAAAATTAGATAGCGCATGCCACTTTGATGTAATAATCGCTTGGCGGAATCATGAGGCGAGCGACAAGCAATTATAAAAAGATCAATTTCTCTCGCTAACCAGAGGGAGGAGACCTGATGGACGTTATCGGAGTGGAACTGGCCAGTCTTTAACGTGACGTTTGTGTAAATCTTCGATTCCACCGTTTCATGCACTCGTAGAGGGCCAAGAGACTCCACTAATAACCAGGATCAGCGTGAATCTACGCGTCGATCAGAATCAAAGATCTCCTTTGGAAAAGTCGATACGTCAACAAACAAAGCGTCACTCGAATTTCGTCTGAAGCTTGGATAAACACCGGGAAATTCCGGTCTTAACTAGGATCTTATAATACAGAACATATGGTATACATATATACTCGATGGATTATTAATTTTACAAAATATAGATATTTCACGAGATTTGTATTATTACATGGAAATTTAGTTAACATGTTATAAGTAAATTGAACAAGTTTATATCAAATTGAGACTGTAAGGTTGAAGAGGTTAAACGTTTATGAAGTTACAAGCGTGAAAAAGGAAAGATGAGACAATTTTCTGCTGAAATGTTCAGCAATCTTTTGCGAGAGCCTCTCGAGTTCCAATAATAGAGCAATAAAAAATTCATCAGACTACTGTGGCGTGTTTCAAAGCAATGGTAATGGGGCTTGAAAGCTGCCGGCTAGGAAAAGGAAGTAGAAGCAGAAAGGGGTGACTGTGAGAGGAAAAAAATACGGGGGAGAGACGAGAGACATTCGTCTTCGAAGGCGTTCAACCGTTTGATAGCGGAACCACCCAGCGTTGGCACTGCTTGCTCTTCTTTCAGAAGAGGAAATCGGCTGCAACCGTCGGAAGCGTTTAACGCAGTGACAACCGTAGGAATCTGAATTTCCATGCTGTGGAAGTAAGCTACTTGTGCAAGCAAACACACGTGAAATCCTTTTTTGTATACGTTTCAGAACGATAGCTATTACAATGATGTTTTTCAATAAAAATGTGTTGTTTCATTTTCCTCTCCTATAAAACTTTGCATTTCGAATCTTCGAAATTTGAAAATTCGAATATTTGAATTTTTAAAATTTAAGAATTTTAGTATTTAAATTTTTAAAATTGGAAAATTTCAATATTTGAATTTTTAAAATTTAAGAATTTTAGTATTTAAATTCTTAAAATTGGAAAATTTCAATATTTGAATTTTTAAAATTTAAGAATTTTAGTATTTAAATTCTTAAAATTGGAAAATTCGAATATTAAAATTTTTGAAATTTAGAAATTTGAATATTTCAATTCTTGAAATTTAAGAATTGGAATATTTAAATTCAAAAAAGTAGCTTAAACACATTGTAAAAGAAAACAAATCCGAACACCACGGAATAAACGATAATGTTTACACAAATGGAACTTGGTTTCTCGATCATTTACTTCCTGAACGAGGGTCACTTACAGAACGACACTTTCCCGTTCTGCTAAAATTGGTGGGCGGATCGTAACCAGGAATCACTTCCGCCGCTCGTTAACACCTAACAATCTGCTTCTAATGACGAAAGCAGCAAACCCGTGAAAGCATTAATTGTACGATGCCTACATTACACGACTGACCTATGTATTCTTTTTCTGCTTTATTTTTCTGCTTAGGTGCTATCTATCATACAATAATATTTAACACTTATTTTGAGGATTTATTGACACGAACGTGATAACATCCAGTAGTGTATCACTATGACAATATTTAGTTTATGTCACTAAATTTGTATGGTAGCTGTAAGAAGTGGTATCTCTTTAGTCTTTCTTGTTCATCTCGTGCAGGAATTTTATGGCTAAATTGTTAGGGTGATTTTTCAATCTTTGTTGATAAGATCTATTTTGTTTTGCAATTTCCTCTTTGACAGTAGGTATGCAGGTTTCCTTATTTATTTGTTTGTTTGGTACTTATATATTTAAAACAAGAACCTGAACATTTTCCAACGATCAATCCTAAAACGCATCTACGTAAAGTGACCAGAAAAGGTTAAGATCGATATTCATATTACCCGAGATTACGCTGCTGTTGAGCAACTTAAATCACTTTAGATCACTGGTATTGATCGAGACCAATTACAGAAATTAACCGAGGTCGTCGTAATTAACAGCCGTTAAATTTCGAAAGATGAAACAGCTTGGTTGTTGAAGAGCCGTCGGATGTATATGTATAGGCCAGAGTTAGAGAGACCCCACATCAGGCCCTCGGAAGGCGTCAGACCTGTCGACGGTGGGTGGATGCGTTTCTGAAGACGAACGGCTTTTTTACGTGACGCCAGACGTTCCTTGCGCCTCGTCAAGATGTCAACGACTTGACCGATGGATCGAAGGATTCTCGAAACTCTGTCTAGATCACGCATTCGCATAAAATTCTGTGATCGATCGAGAAGCTTCGTGATCGAGGTAACGGGTATCGAGTATCTTCTACGTGCTCCCTCACTATTTCCGGAAATTTACGATATTCCAATGGTACAAAACGTTGGAATAATTTCACGGTAACGAGAACCATTCCAAACGTTGACTTTCCAACCCTTAACACTTCTCCTTTCTCCATGTTTTTATCAATAAAAAGGAAGTTAAAAAGTAACTTGATCTCGAAATTACAAAAGTAATACGTTACAAGTAAAAAAAACAAATAACTAACGCCGATGATAGCACAGTATTTTAAACATAATTATATTAATTACAAATGTCACCACAGTAAAACGAAGCGTTAAGAGTTAACTGACTATTAATCTGTATTCGTACATCGACAATCTTCCTTTCTCTATGTTACACATATTCTACGAAGAAACAGACCGTTCTTTTAAACCTAAGACGAGCCCGAGTGTGAGGAATGCCAGGAAACGGACGAAAGCCAAAGATACAACCAATCATCGCCGTTAATCGAATCAGTAGACATTCTTCCCTCGTAAGATCGCATTGTTTACGGGACGTGGTCGTGTCACCTCGTCTCAGAATGAGATCGCATAAATAACCCCACGTTAGAAGGCCTCTTCCTTGATGCTAGTCATCCGAGAGGTACATTGTGGAGCCACATCGAATTTCTTTCTCTTTCTCCATCCCCACACCCCTTGACCCTCTTCCCTCCTGTTCAACGTAGCCAGGAATCCCGCCAGTATGTGTCACTGTTGTGACGCAGCAACATGGAGACGTAAAAGCAACGGAGACGAGGTAGCAGCGAGGAGAGAGGCCGATCCGAGCAGTCAGTCTCATTGTGCCTATCGAAAAATGACCACACGGATTTTTCTCTCGGTTCCATTGAGCCTGGAGAGGAGGCTCGAGAGACTCGAATCATTCTCTCTTACTCTCTTATTCTCTTCTCTCTCTCTCTCTCTCTCTCTCTCTCTCTCTGCACCCGTTCTTCCCTCGTCGGGGCTGTTCATTCATAATACCATCCTCGAGTGGAGAGTCGAAGTGGACCGGATGGTATTTCGTTTTCTGACAGCCAGCAACGCCGGTTGATCCCCCCGTTCGAATTACGAGTGCGGCCGATGGGCTACGCGACCGAGTACCCGGGAGCCTGGGATATTTTGCTTATAGTATAAATAATCGGGCCCCGATATCGTCGAATCGGTTCGTCGAGCTTTTTCGCCGGTAGAAAGTTGCACTCACCACTTTCTGTACCTTTTGTAACGACCACTATTGGAATCAAACTGATCGAAATGTCATATATACATATAGGGTTTTACAAGCTGAGTAGAGAGATGGATTTTAGATCGAATGGAAAGTGTGGAATGAAATTTGTTCATTTGAAGCTTCGTGTTTTTGAGAAAAATCAGTTTGGAAATTTGACAAACGTTGTTGATCAAATTTGGCTTGAGATGAAATACTTTTCGAATTGAAAATTATCAACGATAGATCGGTCCCGATTGCACCAGCTTTTATCACATTGATTTGACTATTTAACACGTTAAGCACCGGTCTTAGATTAGCAACGTCAAATTTAGAAAATAGTACTTTATTTTTATCAAAACAGTTTAAACAATAATACAGCTTTTCTGTGCGTTACAAAGATTACATCTTTCTTCGTTAAATTTATCATAACACTCTGGAAAATTTTTGTAATTGAATCGCTGAACGAAACGTCGACCGAAATTGGGGTGGCGTTTAACGTGTTAAGTTTTTTTTATTCGTTTAAAGTGGAGAAATGAGTTTTAAGAGACGAGTTGGATTTTTTCTTTTCTAAGGATCAATTCAGCTGCACAATTTTTCTATCGAACGACGCCATTAATGGCCGACGAGCAACATGGTGCCGTGCTGTCTGCGGGAACGTGGAATTCCAATGGAATTCATCTTTCCCCGTCAAATATTTGCCTTTGCGCGGGGCCACTTGAATCACTTTGAGTCGCCTCGTTGCGACTGACGATTCGGCGTTAAGAATACACGGACGCCCGGTTGCCTCCCTGAATGTTGACCGAGAAAGCGATATATTTAATACCGTCTCCACCATTTTCGAAATTTACATCCGAGTACCCTAAACTATCCGAAGAGGCAGATAGCAACAAAAGAAAGAACAGTATTTACACGTGAAAACGATTTAACGTGATTCTAAACAAAGCAACGGTAACGTTAGGAAGAAAAAAAAAAAGAAGAAAAAAAGAGAAGAATGTGAAAAATAAAATTGATCGTTGTAAAACGATTTCACGATAGTTGGTTAAATGCACAACAGTTTTATTTTTATTTCGACGTTCCCTCGGATAACTAGACGGCTTGGCACCTAACGCGCAGCCATCATCGAGACACGAGCAACTATTATTCTTCCGGTCGATTCGTCGATCGACGGAACGTTTTATCGTTGATTTATCTGTTGTTTGCTTTCTCTGTACGCGCAGAAACACGGCAAACGACCGATTTATGAACGGCCGATAGAGGGACGGGATATCCGTGAAGTCACCTCGACGAACAACTTCAGTTCGATGAAAACGCGGGACACACACGGACTTCGCGTATTGCGTCAGATGCGATTGCGGATCGCTTTATTTTGAGAAACTTACCGATTTCACGATCTATATACGATACAAAATCATTTACCGTAATTCTAACTTAGATAACATTTTAAGTATATACATTTACTTCATATGGTGATTTTTAATACAGTATCGTTTAATTAAAACTTGCGAAGTATTCTAATGAGAATATTTTCCTTACGCGTTATGCATACACGAGGAATCGCTAAACGCACGATCCACGAATTCTGTTTCGTTCCCGGAGGTTTCACCGGGTGGGGAAAGCGAGACAGAAAGAAAGGGGGTGAAAGGAAGCGAGAAGGAGGACGCTCGTTCTTGATGTTGACTTTGGCTCGAGGCCTCGGTTAGGTGGCAGTACGGATGGAAATATCGGCCGCTAAAATAATTCGACGACAAAGAGCGGCGATCCAACGACAGGTCGACAGTCGAGGATCTCCCTATTGGCGGGCTTTTTAAACCCGGCGCGGCTCGGAAATAGTTCGTCGAAATTTTCGAATCGCGCCCGGTACCTTGTATCCGATGAAAGGCCTTCTGTTTTATGAGACGCAGTTCAATCGAAATGTACGTGTCCGAGCAAATGAGTAACAGAGTACGGTACAAAATGAAAGTTTAACGGTGCATGCACACTGATATATGAAACTCCGCGATATACCTTTTCTTCGAAGTGTCTAGGGTTAATTTGAGGTTAGGGTACGCGAGAATTTTGCAACGACAGATTCGCGTTGAACGACGTTAGCTACGACGTTCGAAAATACACAGTGTAAATACATAAATACCATGCTGATTTCAAATATCGAAAAGCTTGTATAGAAAATATCGACAATTATTTGTTCATCGTTTACCATATCATCTCTTTACTGATTACAGGTTAAAAGTATCGAAACTTGTACACAATTGTAATCACGAATCTTCACTATACGCACACTGCACACAATTCAATACAGTCTACTCGATAATCTTTCTTAAAACTTGCGCAAAGTTTCAGAGGTTAGGAATGGGGCGTGAAAAGTGAGAAGAAAGAAGGAACGAAAGGACAATGATTGTTAGTCCTGCAGGACGTGGGAAAGCTCGTGGACAAGGGACCACAGAGATATGCCCGTGACCATTCACCTGTCAACCACCTTCTTCCTCTTCTTCGGCTTCGTGTTCTTCTTCGTGTGCCGGTGTACTGTGCCTCCGAGGTGGCACAGCATCGGCATTGCCATCGACTGCTCACGTAGTCGCGCCTACCAAAACATCCTCGACGATCCTCCATTTGACTCACCATTCATCGCCGGTGAAACAGCTTAATATAATCCTATTTAAGGAGCTGCCATTGTGACTGTACCGGCTAGTGGTACGTGACCGAAATTATTTACTCGTTTATTAGATGTCGCTGACTGATCGGCAGCCTCCGTCGGATTTGACGTTCGGCCCAGCCATTGTGCTACGGTATTGTTGCTCAAGAGATACTCGGCTGGTCAAAAGAAACTCTCATTTCGGCAATTGCAGTTTGTTCCCTTATTTTTTTTTTTTTATTCGAAGAAATGTGAACGATATAAAAAATAGAAAAGAGGAAGGGAAAATAATTCGTACGTAAGGATCGTGTACTTTGTTGAAGTCAAGTTTGGAATCGACGGAGAAGGAAGAAAGAAAATGTTTGATTTATGATTACGAAAGGTTTTTTTTTTACCACAGTCATCCAGCGGAGATTAACCGGGAATTAATTTCATCGCTCTGTCTGGTTCCAGGTACGTTCTTGGAAACTCGACGGTAGTAGAAAATTTATACAAGATTCGAGGAGTTTCAAACTCGCGCAAGGATGAACACCGTCCGCTCTGCCGATCCGGAAACCGCAGGATCACGAATCTCGTGGAAATCTTGTTTTCTATGATGACATCTCGTATACACGTGCATGCACTTAGATAACCGTACTCCGAAACGCGAGCCAACTAATTTGAATTACAGCGTTGTTTATCATTTTAAACCACCAGACTGAAAATTTTCAACGTAAACAATAACGATATTACTTGACTCGAAACGAAGTCCAATTAATCTAACGCAATAATTACAATAATCTTTCTAACAAAGTCTATTAAATATATATCCATGATAAATTAATATTTTCTTCACGGTAACCTCTAAAAAAAAAAAAGGCGGAGAATTACCTCACAATACAGTGAACTTACCGCCGTTACTTAAATAGAGTCATATCATTGCCAGAGAACGATTAGATGCAATCGAATTCCAGGATCGGTCTGTCGGCGAAGTTTACACTCGAGTCTGGGCATAGCTTTGCTATGTTAGGTGGGCCAACATAAGCAAACCTCTTGAGACGAGGCACATGTGGCCAACAATGGGCCAAATAGCGTAGAAGGTTACATGTGTAACGTAAGATAAGGACCGGAACCGGATGCCGGGAACTAAAGACAAAGGTTCTACCGTAGAAGACACGAGCCTTGAAAAGGCCGAGTGACCGATAAATTCCTCCTTGTCCCTTTCGTTTATCCTTCCACACTTTTCTCCAACCGTGTTTTGTATCGAGAATTAAACGAGTATAAATAACAGTATTGAACGTAGAAAAATATTTTCCTTGAAACCTAATCGCATCGTCCCTCTGTTTGTCATCTCAATACTTGTTTAATTTGTTGATATTCTACATTTTAATTGCTTGTTTAAAACACGTAAGTGTAGGCATGTAGTTATATTCAAAATAAGATTACGGATCCCAGTCTTCCAGTCGTTCAACCTAAGCCAGATCTGATGGTTCTATTGGAAGCTTCACACGTTTCTATGATTCTCAAGCTGACAGTTGGATCCCTGTTCGAATATCGGGTTATACGATGCTCATCATTGTGAAACATATGCGTGACTGAATTCTGTAGCAGCATATGTGTGTGTTCCAAGAGACAACGATGGCATTGTACTCTAGTATAAGAAAAAGAAAAAAAAAGAAAATGAATATTGATGAAAAATTATATCATCCATACTATGTATACGAGTATCTATATCGTGATGAGAATTTGACGTTACGAAGAAAGTAAAGAATTTCCTTTACATGCTTGAATTTCCTGGTTCAATCAACCACCGTACTTTCAGATACGCTAATTCGACACGAAAGTACACAGAAACTGTGCACAGCATGGGGCTCTCAGACTTTCGCAGGATTAACCGCAGACTTTCCTAGCTTCGAGGACGCCGGGAAGTGCTCGTGTGCCGGATTGGCCCACGGGATTAAAGGCAGAAGCGACAAGGCAGGTCCTGCGAGCAAGGTGACTCGCGAGGGACCACCCGTCGAGGCCGTTTAAAGGATTATCCTCGGAGGTGCCATCGTGTCAAAACACCAGCCCTCTGAGAATGGCTTGACTTCGACACTGGTCGCCGTAGAATCATTGGAACGAAGAAGAATCGCCAATTGTTCGGCTGTCGACAGAAGAAAAGTCTTCATGAACGAAGAATTCCCCTTTTCGAATTTAGATCGCTCCAATAATTAATTGAAACAACATAAGTGTATAAAAACGTTCGACACTCAATTGTTACATTATAATTAACAGTAATTTCTATTATATAATTTCACATATAATTCGCCATGTTAACTACAATATACTTGTCGCAATTGACAGTAGAACTTCAAACATTTCGACATACGTTTCCTTCGCCATCACGCTTCAGGTACACCATACACGTATAACGTTTAGTAATCGCCTGTACGTATATTCATGTGTGCGTGGACACGGCCTGTCAAATAACGGCTGCGGCATGGCTACCGAGCACATATTATCCAGTCACAGACCGCTACCGGGACGAAGAGAAACTTCGCACTGACAGTCAGCACCATTAAGCCCCATTATAGGTTCGCTACTTCGAAAGGTACACAGTATTCGCGTTGCACCTTCACCGAACTTTCCGTCGGTCGCGCGGCAACTCGTTAAATCGAAAGACAGGGACTGGCGTCGCTTAAAGAAACGATAATGAGTTCTCTACTTTGTGACGGGAATCAATAAAGCGCGAACGATAGACTGTGAAACTCCCTGTTTAATTGCAAATAGGCATTTTTCGGAAAAATTTCTCGCCAGACATTGAGACAAATGTATTCAATGTTTCAAATAATATTTAAAGAATCTTCAATCTTAATCATGATCTACAAAAGAGTCCTCAAGTTTCATCAAATATTGTGCTTGCAATTCGTCGTTAAGTATGTTTGTTTTCTATTAATGCGATCGTTGATATTCTTCGGTGTAGTCTTGAAAACCCTCTGAAAGTAAGAAAACTATTTTGAAACGGATAAGATCTAACATTGACCCTTTGTTTAGCCAATAGTACATTGTTTGCTACCTGGTATCGTTTGTTTGCCTAAGAGCCGCATTGTTTTGCGTGTTAATACAACGCGAAGGCGCGAAGATCACAAAAAAGAAAGATCGCGTGACATAACCGTGACAAATATCGTCCTCGGGTATTTCACACGTGCAAGCTGAACCAGGGGGATTCCGAAAAGCCTGGAAGGAAGCTGGTATCGTATTAATTGTCGCTGCCTTTCGTCAGGCCGTTAATTAAGTGGTCGCCGCCTACCCTGGACGTCGGGACAGATTTTCTAGCCACTGGTGCCACGCTGTCTTGCGGCAAACTGTCCGGAAAGATGATCGTTTATGTCTTTTTGAGCTAGAAGGGCACAAGTCCACGTCGTCGTCCAATCATATCCCATCGTTTACATCGGAACACTTTTATCTTCTTATTTACGACTATTGTTTCGTGTCGAGTAAAAATAACCTAAAATTAACAAAGCAGGTAAAAACTATTTCAAGCATCCTCCTAACCTCTGAATAAAATACTTAAAATCATAGTATTTACACGAGGTTCTTAAAACATTTTTCAACGTTCAATGTAGCATTGAATGTAGTCCAAGCATAGCACGATCCAACAGGATATATTTCTATCCACTGGCTGGGGAACGTTTCGACGTTTCTCGTGACGACTCGCGAGTATCCAGGTTTTCATTCATGAAGGAAAGCTAAGTCGTCCTGTATCCTCGACAGGATTCCGAAAACGATTCACTGTTTTCTCAGGCAGTCGACAGGCCCTGCCCGATATTGGCGGCTCTCTGTTTTCTTAAGCAGCGGGCCCACTTCCTTATTGCCACGCCCGAGAAAAAAAGGAGGATAGACAGTGTTCGGTGCCACGCTGTCTGCCAAAGACGGCATTCTCCGGCAACGACGGCGAGTACAGTCATTCTTCATTCTCCCCCTCTCTTCGAACTATTCAACGGACCCTGTTAATACGGTTAAGTCGATGAGATCGCAAAAAAATTAACTTCGGTGCTTTTTTTATTTGACGATATTTCATTATTTTGTAGTTTTTTGTAATCTGTTAACGTTGCAACATTAAATACACGAATCTTTATGTTCACGTTTCATTCCTAATCTAACAGGATCATTGTATATAATGGCACTTTCCAATTTTTTGGCTAATTCAAGAGCTTTACAAAGATTTTTTGCAGTGAATGAATTTGTTTCTTCGTAGTCACTGTTACATTCACCATTAGGTTCGGTTTCCACTTGTCACTTTTAAAACTACTAGGGAAATATATTTTCTGACTACGTAAATTATGATCGCGCGTAAAAAGTGCCACGCAAATCGAGAAGACGAGTGAATACTGCTAACACATTGTACGCTGGTGAAATATCGGCAGCTGAAAGCCTAAGTGTTCTTAATCACGTTGATTTTCTACGGAGAATGAACACTCAAGAGAAAATATATTAAAAATTTCAAGAATTTTTGCAAAATAGTAAATAATACATTTTCCAGAAAAATTTACTGTATTTTTACTGGATATTCGCTATATACGCTTTAACGAAAATTAAACGTCTGTCAAAACCTATAGGTTAAAAATCCCGCAATGATCCAGGGCCGAGTACAATGTGTTAATTCCGTGCGACACTTTTGCTTTCATCTATTTCAGAGTTCCACCATTTTCACAATTATGAATCTACCCGATGAACCAATGGTAAACGGCGCTTTCATCTCCCCCTAACACCATATCCGCAGCCCTGAATTTCCGCGTGTGTTCGAGGCCACGATGGAAGAAAGGCGCAGGTCGACAGAAGAAAAGGGTGGTTAGATGTGGTGGAGTACCGCCCTTCGTAAAGGGAGACTGACGACAGGAACGAGGAAATAAGGATGAGGAGGGGATGGGTTTCTTTGTTTTGTGTGAAAACAGCCGCAGGGGTGACGGACTGTGGCATCAAACCAAACTGAATATTGCGTCCGCACTTACGTCGTTTCCGTGTCCTTCTGAATACATAGGAAAGGTAGAATAGCCAGCCACACGGATGGTACTGAAAACGGAACCTAGTTCTAACACATAGCTAAGAGGAGGTGAAACTCGAATATCGATCGACGATTCTGAAATAACGATTAATTAAATGCAAATTTAAAAAACAAAGATGGTCAAGGATTTATTTGTTCGATTTTTGTCTTCAAGCATACTGTTTAGTCTATACAAGGTTGCAAATTTGTGGAAAATACCGGTGGCAGTTTTTGCATGATAGTGGCAGTCGTCAAAATATCAACTGTAGGATAATTTATAAACATCTTGTTTAAATTTCCCTTATAACTTTTACGCCGTCGCATTACGTAAAACTCGCGACGATCAAAAGAATCTATACGTCGTAAATGCTCGTACATCAAGTAAACACGTAGGAGGACCCTTGCGGCATCTGCAATTAAATTCCGTGACAAATCGTCGCCCTGCTGTACCGACAAATCAGGGTAATCCGTATCAGCTTGTCCTCAAGGCATTTATCATTTTTTCCGTCGAGTCGTGACGTGCGTAAAGCCTCGAAGCAGGGTTCCTCGCGTGAGTTCTACGCGTGTGTGTCGAAAGTATCGAGGAGTGGGGAATCTTCGCGCTCGGAGCGCGAGGGGAAAAAAAATAGTAGAGCGAAAACGAACGTATCGAGACGTAAATCAGGCGGCAATTAAAATTAGCGAGAGGGTTCACACTAAACGGCCGGTTACATTTATCCGTCCACGGCTCTTTGATGAGTTTTCCCGAGAACGGCTCGGTTACCTCGAACTTCTGTCGGTTTTTCGGCATTCGCAGCTCCAAGGTTTACGCGTATCCGTTGTCGCTCGCCTTTGATGTTGTTCGCCATCGAACCCTCTTCCTTCTCCACGTTCTTTCCGGCCTCTCTTTCTCTCTCTCCTTCCGTCTTCTTCACTTCAAGTCTTTCGAACTTCCTCCGCCTCTTCCTCTTCCTTGAAGAACGCTTCGATATACACATAATCCTCGATATATGCGGTTAATTGCTGCTACGTAAATCTAGACCATATTTTTATAAAAAGATCAAGCGCACGTAAATTAAAAAAAAAAGATGTCAATAGATAATCGAATCCTATAATGAGATATGACATATGTACTTCACAGTTCGTTAACAGTTCGAAATTTCGCAAACGGGGTAAGAAGTCAAGATTTTGGAGTTTCCAAATCAGATTGGGATTTCTCAATGAGGACGATTATCCGTCGGATCGACTGGTGGCGTTATTCGACTAATACCGTCTAATCCACGAATTGATGAAGGTCTCGGCAAATGGCAACTTTCGAATCATCACCGAACGGCTTCCCATTTTTCCCACCTAGTAACTGGTGGCGTTGTTTGACATAGAATCCATAATCCGCGGGTTAATCTAGTCCCATTTACGAGTTAATCTAACCGCAACGTCAATAGAGACGCGGCCTAGTCTTGACCAGCTCTTTCAGATCCGACTTGTCCCTTTCTACGCACGTATATCTCTGGAGGTGGACACGAAAAGGGCACGAGGCCAAAGAAAAGGACACCCTTAAAAGGTTCATCCTTGTTTCTCCTTCGTTCTTGATGTTTTTAAGTCGTTCCAGATGGTCAGGGTCGGGGTTCTCTCGTAGCAACCACCTACAGGGGTGTAGACCCCCTTCTAAGCCGAAACAAATGTTCTTCGCGGCGTGCTTTACCGAAATTCGGATACCGAAATTGGTTCGTGTACGATATAACAAGAAACGCGACACAGGACATGCGTAATGCATGACAATATGTTTGTATTCGCTGATAAGAACGTAGGTGCAATTGTATTTCGAGAACAATAAAGATCGACGAGGTTAGAAATACATATAGCTTAATAAAAATGAATTATAAACCCCACACACGAACCGCGAATTGTTTAAACGAAAAAAAGTATTGAAAACAGTTTTAGGTTATTTTACGCTTTTTGTTTATAAACTAAAAATTGATATCGATTGAATTCTTTAGGACAGATCTTTGTGACCCGATAAAAACGGAAGTTACGAAATAAATTGAATTTTAAGTAAACAAAAAAGTAATTTTTTTAATATAAATGGATCTTTTACTTCAGAAAGTGTGATGAAAGGAGAGTTTCGTGTCCTTTAAAAACGGAAAGTGGCGTTGTTCGACCCTTAAGTGACGACATTCAACTCAAGAGCGAGAATAGTCAAAGGATTTGTGAGTGGCACGGTTAAAGTCGAATATTTAGATTCGGTGTGACGTGTGTACTCGTACGTTTTCCATTTTATTGCCAGCTATGTTAATTGTGACGGGCCACAGACGTTTCACTACGACCTTTCTGGCAACCTTACCTACGGAATCACCTTACGCTCCAGAACGAAACTCTTGAGAACGATTTCCTTGAATTTGGTCCTCAAGGCGTGAAGTGAGCACTTTCAGCCATCATGGCAACACTTTTCACAACTTTACGACTTCCTTTGGAAAATCGCGATATATCGATAACGATCTCTTAACACATTTATTTCGAGATAGATACGAAGTGACGAAAGAAAACATTTTAAATATTTGTTAATAGAGAAAAAATTGTACAATAGTCTTAAAATATAGTAAAATATATTTAAAAAAAAATCAGATCTTTAAATCCACCTGTTAATCTGCGAAAGAAAAAAAAAATGAAGACGAGAAGAATTGAGTCAGCGAGCATGCAACTTGGTAACTGAAAAAATATTTTCGTTGACTCACTGTGTTTCCATTGATATGCAAATTACATCGCCTATTAGAGATGGGCCCAGTATTGAAAACTGGCCCATCGATCATTTAAGACGAAAGATTTTGACAGACGTAAGTTTGATATCGAGAACAAATGACTATAATTCGTCTAGTTCGTGAAAGTGTAAAGGGAGGAGAAAAAAAAAAAGAGTGATGTGCAAGACCTGCTCGGGGATCTATCTAACCTACCTGTTGTGCCAAGGTCACGCGGAAGGTTCAATATTGATTCAGAAAATATACGAAATCAGTCGGTGAACAGGTTGGGACAGGGGGGTTTGAACGATGTTTTTATTTAGTCTGGGATAAAGTATTTAAGGATTCAACTTTGCGTGTTACGCGAACTATCGCATAACTTTACGAATGATTGTTATACACGATCTTTAAATCTCTTCGGATGCGTACAAAAAAATTGAAGTTAGATTTTCAAGGAATTACAGTCTGTTATGACAGATTTTAAATATACGTTTACATACATCCTAAATTGCATACAACTGAAGGCATATTTTTGACGATAATAATTACAATATTCGCAAATTTCCATTTTGACAAAATTTGTTATTTTATCTTATTGATTAGATTTCCTTCAAATACGCATAGTGACATCTGCCGGAGAAAATTGTACTTTAAAGTATTTTATAAGATCGCTAAAGTAGATTTCTACAGCTAAAATCGTAGCAAAGGAGATAACAAGTTAAACACGAATCATATATTACCTACATTCGATCATAATTCCTGACTGGTTTCCTACTTTATCGACTGAAATTTATTTTTGTAATGCGAAAACTACCATATCGATAATCGATCACGTGTATATAAAAATTTAACATAAAAAATTGTTTTTCCTTGATAATACACTGTTTTGTTATTTGTACAATAACAATGGAAAATATATTTCTATTTCTATCAAATTCTTTGTGAGATTGTAATAAAGCTATACCGGAACTCTTCTATCGTAAAAAAAAAACTGATTTCTATTCGTTTTAAAAAGAGTAACGTGAATTTAAAGAAATCTGAAATACATGTATTTAGTTTCAATATTTTTATTCTTTTTCTAAAAACAAAAAGGCTTCATGGTGACGTAAAGAGTGACGCAGGGAAGAAAGATACTTTTTTTGGTATCATCTTCCCGCTGGACAATTCAAACAGATGGTTCACGTCCGAAAGCTCGTAACGATACTCTATCTTGTAAACACAGAGGGAACGGCGAAAGTATTGTCGGTTTCTTCGTTACATTAGAACCGTCGTCTTACCAGAAAACCTGCCTTAAAGATTTCCATCGATGGGAAGGGCAAGTGGTGGAAGAAAGAGTTAAGATTTATAACTTCCGGTTCATTGGAGAAGATTCTTAGAAGATGGCGTTTGCTTCGCGAAGATTGCGGTCGCTAAGAAACGATCGATTCACAATCGATATAAAAGCATCGATTATTTCGCACGCTCCTATCTAATTTGAAACGTTCACACTTGTGCAAACTAACCTCGCATTTTCCCCATTCTAGGTTTGTCTCAAACAAAAACCTGCTGCTTGAATCTATCACACTCGTTCGATTTTAATCGGAAAATTGAATACATAAATTGTACGAAGTTAACCACAAATGTACAAATTACTCGATTACACACTAACTTATGATTCGATGTATCGAGTGTTTTGCATCTCTGATTGGTCAACACCGTGGTTGCAATTCTCGATACTGTGCAAATAATCGTATCGATCAACGAAGAAGAAAACCTGTCAACGCGTCGAGGTATTCTTCCATCTGGTGTCCCAGGAATTCATGAATCGAGAAATCGCGCGTAGTTACCATCGACTCGTAACGCAGGCCGCAGTATGTTCACGGTGCTCAGTTTCTATTCCCGTAGGCAGAGTCTTTTAACAAACGGTCGTTAATTTTTAACGATGCCGTTAAATGTCGGGTCCGGCAAGATGGCTGCAGCTGTAACGCTCTTCGTTCTAGCCTGGAACGAGCACGACGAGGGCATATCGAAAGCAAGGCGTAATTTATGCCGCAGATTTCGCGATATCTTCCTGTTCGTTTTGTATTCATCGCGTCAAGCTGTTACTACGTGGTTATAGTCGAATATTAGTCGTAGCCCTGAGAGTGACGTGAAATAAAGGCGCCCCGCGTTCAGAGTCGATTGTAATCGTCTAAACATTGCGGCGGTGCGAACGATAAATCGTTTGAATTATATCGCGAAAAAGTGGGAGCGTTTCCATAAAGGACGATGCGCCGTGATGCAACGCCATAATCAAACGATACGAAATAACAATACCTGAGAATATACGATAACATATATCCTCATCTCGATTAATAAAAATGAATAAAATACAAAAAAATGTAGAGGATGCGCTTTTTTTTACGGTGTTAAAATTTTATAAATACAATATTAACAAGAACGTGTAAACCTGTTAGCAATGTTTACATACTTTTAGGCTTATTTTTAACGGTAGGTTTACGGGCCTTTTTTTATACAAGATATTCGTCAAGTTAACGAGTGAATGAACCTAACCTAACTCGAATTTTTCTTGGAAACATTGATTTATTCAATTTAGAAGCAGGTTTAGGTTCATTAATAAAAGTCATTAATAAATTACTGGAAAATGATAGCAACAGTTTTCGTAATTTTACTCGTGAAATCTCAAATACGTCAAATTGACGGGTCCCCGTGAATTTAGCGTTAACAACCTGAACTCAGTCGAATTACAACCACATACCGATACGAATATTTACAGAATTAAATCGCGTACACAGCTATCCGCGTCTCTTTCTCTGCCTACGTTCGGTTCTTTCTTTTTTCCACCGTATGAAAAAAAGAGACAGACGAGAGAAAAAATTAAGGGTCCAAAGACCCGTGAGGACAGAATCTCGGAGAGGTCGTGTCAGAACAACCCCCTACGGTAGTCGAGATCTAAACAGTAAAACACTGGATTAAGTGGGGTACACACGTTGCGTAAACAACCAGGCTCCACAGGGGTGCGGTCCGGTTAGTGAAAAAATTTCTTCGCAGTAGGAACGTGTTCATTCGTAGATAAACACTATTACATATCTATTAGCAACGAGCAAGCTTTCATAGAAAAATAATCAATTATCGATATATTATTATGATCCTGTTGGAAATTAGAGAAAGAGAGAAAAAGAAAAAAAGAAACGAAAAAAGAACGTATTGAACATTTTTATGAGAAAATTAAATCTATCATTAATTCGAGAGAATTTTAAATATTTATAGAGACCATGAAAAAAAAAACATTATATTCTCATATAATGTTTTCGTCGACGATTCTGTATGGACACCGTGAAATCCGAGCTTTCGTGTGGAGTATCACAAGGAATCAAGGGGAGCTTCCGATAGAAACTTACACGTACAGGAGAGGGACTTGCGCGCTTTCCAAAATAGCAGCATCAGCGGATAAACATGTCTTATTTTGAGAGCTGGTCTTCCCTCTTCGTTCCTCTTCGGCCTGTTCCACCGACGAGCCTGATCTTACGCAAAAGAAACACTATCCAGACACTGTACGCCAAGGATGGACTGCAGAAATCCAGGGGAATTACACGATGCTCGAGGAAACCAGGACGAGCCAGAACTTTCACAGAAATTTACGAGCTTCTGGATAGATCGATTTGTGAATGAGTGGGGGATTTCTGTCTCCAACAGTATTTAGCCCCCTATACTTTTCACCCTGGCTGTGTGTCTCTTCAAAAAGATTCGTATTATTTTTTTTCTTTTTTTTTTTTTTTTTTTTTGAAGTGGCGAAAACAGTCCACCCATTATTTCAACGAAGTTTCAAGGATCCTCGTGGGAAAAGCGTGTCGCCAGCGAGTATTTACGAACGACCTGGGTGGTGATACTTGTGTCTTTCGATCGCCACGTAGGCGTTCAGTGAAATTAATTTCGGCTATTTCAATTTTTGAAGAAATTCTTATGGGAGGATTAAGTCTGAGTCATTTTTTCTTTCATTTATTGTCGGATATTAGATCGATATAAGAGTAATTTTTTTAGAAGTTGAAAAGTTTTATTAGGAATTTCAATATACCGAAAATAATGTTGGACGAATTTGAAAAATTGGTGTACCGAAAAACTGGAGGCATCGGGTATGGCAACCACGTGCTGCTCCATTTTACCCCTTCCATTCTCTGGCCGTCACGTTTCCTCGCGGCAGGGACGAGGCACAACAAAAGAGAGAAGAGACAAAATTGTTTGCCTTGAATACAGTTTAAAAGCCAATCAAAACAGGGACCCGTTACCAGAGAAAAGATATCCGTTTCCTTAAAGGAAGCCGATTTCTCTTCACTTCACGGTGTACCCCATGAATTCTACTTTACATCAACTTCAACACTGTGCTCCAAAAATTAACAATAATTACTATAAAAGAAAAATTTGTCTGTTTCATTTGATAAATAATTATTGTATAAATTTCCCAAAAACCCATCAAACTTTAATATATAATAGATTTTAAATAATTTCCAATAAATAATCGAGACGTAAGAAATTTGAAAAGTGGTACATTGAGTAGTAAAATCTTAAATAATTATTTTTAAATTAAACATCGTTTCTTTCACGTAATATCGATTCGCGGAATATTCAAAAGCGTATGTAGATGAATGGAAACGTTTGCACAGGTACGCGAAAGGATTCGTTGGTTGGACGTAGGGTTGAAGATGCGACAGGAACGTAGGGCTCGTAACGTGCACCCACGATCAGCGGTATAAAATTACGGTATCGTGTAAACAGAGAATATCGTCGGCGCGTCTGATGGCCGCTTGGGTGGCCGTCAGGGCCTCACGTGTTCTCCACAAGCAGTGAGACTCTAACTTCGGCCTCGTCGAGCCAGCCGGATCGCGTAAATCGCTAAAGAATCGACGAAACGGAAGTTCGCGATCGCATTCGCGAATATCACAATCCAAGAGACGATACTTCTATCCGATACGTTTAGAAGTTTCAAGTCTACGACGACAGGAGAGAACAATCTTAAGCAATCCTCTTGTAACTCACGTTTGAGGTTTCGAAATGTGAAGCATCGAGAGTACACCGTGAGACTCTTAATATGATCATTCGATATGCAAATGTGCCGGTGATTACAAAAGTGGTCAAAAAAAAAAAAAAAAATTGAAAAAGGAAAAAGTTTATTTTATGTTGCATCGATTTACTTTGCAAAGGGTAATCGAAGAGTTTTAATATTTCGAAACTAGAAATGTATGACTTGCAAAGGAACCATCTCAAAATTTTCATTGTACAGTAGCTCTGAAGAAAATATTCGGCGCGTATTTTTTCATATCGACAATCGTCCATTTTGAAAAGGTGAAAATTATAAAAAAAAAAAAAGAGGTGAAAATAGCTCTGAAAGTTGGGACACATATAGTACACATATTTGGTTTAATATTTCGTAATCCTGAAAACCGAATTTTGCGCTTTGCAAATTAAAAAATTTGACTGTGTATACGAAAGAAAAAGTCCATTTTTACTCCACTCTCACAATCACTCTCATAATTTCAGGATATAATTCTCTATTTAGAGCAAAGCGATCGTCTCAGGCGACCGTGGTGTAACCAAAATTAACTTGCTCGTTGAGAATCTCAAAATGGAAGTTCCACGAACGAAGGAAGTCGCTCGATATTTTTTTCTACGTCGTTGCTATCGTTAGGAAATTCATACGATTATAAAATATTATTTAAATTCGACAGTTCGTGCACTTTTGCTACTCTCGAAAAGCGAATTACTCTGGAGAATCAAAATGGCCACGCCGCCGGATGTAAACAGACGGGAAAGTTCGTAGCGTGCACGTGAGACAGTCGGCCACAATGTCTGGTTCCGGTCTGCGGTTTTCCAACTGGAACACGTGCGGCTGAAACGGGTTTTCTTCGGGTGGTCTTGCTCGACGCCGCGTTTTATCTTAAAAAAACTAATCCGGAACTGTCGCGATTCAACGGAGAGTCGCGTTGTTTATTGAGAAAGGAAGAACTGCTCGTTTTGGAGGCCTTCAAAGGACATAAGGCGGGCTTTAAAAAGCTTATTTTCTTATGGTGAAAGATAATTATCTAATTCTTCCGTGAAAAGTGGTTTTCTTCTTGATAACGCGGCAAGAGATGTTGGTAACTGATTGGATACAGGATGAACCGCATAAATTGATCACTTTCAATTACTTTGCTATCAATGGACCAATTGAAATTTTTGTTGTTGTCGTGTGATATATTTCGAAGAGGTTTTTCGCACTTTTAACGAAGGATGTTTTCCGATATCCTATCTGAGGCACGAAAATTCTTTTATCTTTTCTTAAAAATGTTACAGAACACGTTTTATAATAACAAACATTTTTAGAACTATTTTTCTCCTCTATTTTTTATTCTTTATTGTTTTAAACTATTTAAGATTTTTATTAGTGCTTCTGCAAGATTGTTATAAAAGAACTAGTAAAAAATACTCTAAAAAATGCTATAAAAATACTCCAAACGTTTTTTTTCTCACAATTTTCTATTTTGTGCAAATTGTAATTGCTGTTTTTGCGCGAACGTGTTGTAATTGATACATTTATTAAAATTGATAGGTTTGTTTATAACAGTGTTTCCTAACCTTTTTTGATACAGTTTGAGACCCTTCTAATAAAATAATCAACAAAATTCTAAAAAAGTATAATATGAATTATACTTTAAGGTCGAAATAAAAGAAAAAAAAAAGAAGAAACATAAATAAAACTGTTTGATTTCACTTTCTTCGATGAATATAAATTTTATATTACACTTTGCATATCATAAAACATAAATTAAAAGTCAGAGTTGCAACGTCAAAAATTTATCGCAATCTTAATTTGTTTCTAATGGGGAAACACAGTGCTCTCTTATGGGGAAAACACAAATCTATAAAAAGCTTAAACGAAAAAACGTGTAACGAAAGGTATACTAAATTATTTTGAGAGTCTCTATGAATCATGCGACATAAAACGAATTTCGATCGATCTACTAATGAGAGATCAGATTGCAACGTTCACTCTGTATAGCAAACGACTCCAGTAAGACATATTTTTTTCTAACGTGCTTTCTCCTTCTTCGTGGATGTTTTAGTGTTCGAAATTTTTTCTCCAAGTGCCACTTGAAGCTGTCACAGAAAATGTCACGGGGGAGTCTTGGGAGCAGCAAAATGGTAAACACTGTTAGGCGCCACTATCTACAGAGGGTGGTCTCTGAAAGAAAGGACGAGCACTTCAGATTCAACCCTTAAGGCACGAGGTCCAGCGCTAAGATTACGTTTGAAGGAGCATACAGACTCCGTTGGACGTTTTAATTTTTTTGAAGTGCAAGGATATCTTTAAAGTTGGATCTTATCGTATTGCAATAAATCTGAAATTTTTTGAAAATGTCTTAAAGATTGAAAAACTATATTTTACCAATAGTAAAAAGTCGATAAGTTTCTGTTTTACACTTCGGTAGTTAGACTATAATTTTTATTAATAGGTTTATGGTGGCGTATAATTAGTTTGTATTGCATTTATAGAAAGAGTAAATAGTAGGGAACAGTATGAGTAGCATGGTAAAGAGTTAAACGGAGCCAGGAAACACCCGTTGCAGGGTTTCAGCTCCAAGGCAGAGACAAGATGGCCGTGACGCTTCTCTTTCGTCGGATCGTTCACCGTAAGGCAAACAAACTCCTTGAGAATTCGTGGTCTAGAGAGCGCAGGGCGTACGATATCGTCGGTCGGGCGTTGGATGACATTAAATAATTGCCCTCTCGGTGTTTCATTCTCAGATTTCCGTATTTCGTGGAAGCTCGTTACTACAACGATCTGTTGCCACAAAAATACTCCAAACATTATTTTTTTCTTTTTCTTTTTTAGTATATTCTACGCTGTGCAAATTGTAATTTTTAGATTGTATAAATCAAATTTTTTTACACTTGAAATTTTTACAATTCAAAATTTCAATTCATAATTTTACTTTTCGAACTGTTTACGTTGGAATTAATTTTGGAGGCAAATAGACGCGGAGGAGTTTAAAAAATTATTTCATATCAGCTTTCTACGATGTTTATTAAAATTCCTCTTCGTCGTGATTCGAAATGCAGAGATCCATATGCATGGATCAAATCATTCGAGGATCGTAAAGATCGAGCATTAGGAGTCACGATTCTTGATAACCTGCTGTCTGCTTCATTCTCACAGGACCAAGTTACTCGACACCCTGTCACGTGCTTCGACGTATAAACACGTTGCTCCGATTGACTGCGACCAATGAGTTAATTGACAAGCGGATCGTTGTGACTTGGCTCGTAAGATGGAGAATCTCGCGATAAGGAGGTTCGGGGACTTGATAAATAGAAAAGTAACGGCGTATATTATCAGTTAAAAAAATAATTATCAGTTAAAATTAATTTATCATTAATTTTCGTAATTGATACATCACCTGCATATATTTTAAAAATATTTTTGATATTCATTCTATAGTATATACTATTAGGTAAAATTTTGATTATAGAGTTAGTGAAATTTGTTTCAATTCTGATGATATATCATAGAAAGTCAAAGGTGGCGGTTTTAAAACAACAATTTATAACTTATTTTTACTTCTATTTTTGTTGAAGATTGTCGTGAAGTAGAATAAAAGATTAATAGTATTTTGAATCACTTGTTTCTCTTTTCGTTGAGATAATTTGAAAGAAAAAAAAGAAAAGTGAGAATGGATAATAACGGAGAATAGTAATTCGACATTCTGTATGTTCTAAGAACGGAAGTTTCCCAATGACGCCGAAATTCAGACGGAAACTGACATCACGGGCAAAATTTCCAGATAATCGGCCCTAATTTCAGGATAATCGATGATGCACGGGTTCCGAGAGAAGCCCGAAACAGAGAATGGAGGGCGGTTCTACAGCCGGGCGGAGCATGGATCTAACGCCTCGTTGGCCAACAGGTGGACCAATCGTTTCTCCGAGCTTTTTCGTACCGTCTGCAAGCGCATATCCTGAAATTATAAAATTCGATGCTCGCGAACTGTCGCTTCTGAGTACGTCGTTGCAAATTAAGGATATTAAGTACCCAGATAAAAGAATAATTAAGTCATTTTAAAAATTTCTATATTAAATCTATCAATTCCTTGAATCGACTAATCGTTACATCTACAATTTATACAAAAGATAAAAAAATATTAAAATTAATTTATGAAAGGACGAAGAAAAGAATTTTTGTTCATTTCCGAGCATTGTATAGGGTGTTTCGAAACAATGTTAACAGTTATTCGAAGAATTTTTCAGGTATGCATTTTCTTTTCATTTCTTTTTTTTTTTTTTACAAAAGAAGAACGATTTGAAGAAAACGTTGAAAATGATCGTGAACAAGCGGAGACACTTTGAATATAAAATACTTAAAATACACAAAATAATTCTGTTCCTAAGAAAGATACAAATTTTTCTGAAACACTTAATTACGCTATAGTGGAATCATTGATATTTGCTTCAGCTCTGTTTCAAAATATAACATTTTAAACATCTTGTATTCATTAAAAACACTCGAAAACTAATCTGCTGTCTACATAAAAAAAAATCCATTAATATATTCACTTATATTAATTAAAAAAGAAAGGATAACACTATCAATTATCATATCCTACAAAATTCCCTGTACTAATTAAAAAGAAAGAATCTCCGATACGCCATTGAAGCTCGATCCAAGTAAATATCATCGCAATCATCGATTAAATCACCGTCAAAACAGTAATTATCAGCAGCGACCCGGTGCAACAATGAAAACCATGAAAGTTATGCAATCTTTTTCATTACAATCTCCCGTCGAGTGGTCGCAGCATGCTCGATCATCGTCCTCGTTATCCGGAGCTTAGGTATCGTTAGGCGTAGCACCGTGAATCGAAAGAGAACTCCTATTGGTCGTTGACTCGAGCTTTAGTGCTGTACACTGTTCACCGGCCAATCGAAAGAGAAGTCACGTCCCCTCGAGCAATCACGCCCATTGTAGACTAAGGCTGGCTCGTGACGGCGTGGCTCGCGTCATCGCGACCTACCAAGCTTCCACCAGGTCCGGAGTTCATCCCGTGGTCCAGTCATCCGAAAACACTTAGCGGCGCATCAGCGCAACGTCTGCCAAGTGGCAAGTCTAAATAATTGACCCCACCGTGGGCGCCGACCGTGCAAACAATTTACATCGAGCACACGTAAATAACGGCCTCTCTCCTCTTCCTTCTTATTGTGATTATACAGAGGATACGCGTGGCCGCCACGCGAATTCGTCCACTGTGTAAGAACGAAAGGGGAAAACGTAAACAGTAAATACCGCGAAGAGTAGTAAAGAAATTTTGATATCGTGATTGTCAGTTGAAAGAAGTGACAGGAAACGTCCATTGTTCTTCGAGGATATTTCGCGTATTTCTCATTCGCTTGAACGATACACGTACATGTTGTAATTAGAACGGTGTACTAAAGTTTTGTGAGAACACTGTGTATATGAAATTGCAGAAATATCGTAGTACTGTTGTATCAAAGTGAAGTAGTGGACGAACCGTTAAGTACGAGGTCTTAGAATGTTTGTCGCCGCGTGACAATTGGACTCCATGGATCAGACAGTGATTGTCCCATCAACTCCTCGTGGAAGTTCTATCGATAACACGAGGATCACGATGAAGAACGAGTCAGAATCGAGTTTACATATTCAGGACCAATCGACCGTCGCTCATTCGAACTCCGCTCCAGTGGTGCCTCGTACGAATTTATCGATGACCAGTGGCTTAAGTCAAGATCAAAGTTTAGATCCGTTGATGTGTAATCCGTCGAACACAGAGTTACCAAGGAAACCTGGTGCACGGCGTCAAGAGAAGCCGCCGTATTCGTACATAGCGTTGATCGTAATGGCGATCCAATCGAGTCCAGGAAAAAAGTTGACACTCTCGGAGATATACTCTTTTCTTCAGCAACACTTCCCGTTCTTCCGCGGCGCGTATCAAGGCTGGAAGAATTCCGTGCGTCATAATCTAAGCTTGAACGAATGTTTCATCAAGCTACCAAAAGGATTAGGAAGACCGGGAAAGGGTCATTATTGGACGATCGATCCATCGACAGAATATATGTTCGAAGAAGGAAGCTTTCGTCGAAGACCACGAGGTTTCCGTCGCAAGTGTCAAGCTCTGAAACCACAATATCCTCAGTACTTCTCTGGAAGTGGTCCAGTAAGCGTTCAAACACCAGGATACGAGAATCTGACACCTGGAGGAATGGAGTATGCGAACGGATATCAGAATCAATATCAAAATTATCAGGAATACGCGATGTATGCACCTGGTGCTACGGTCTCAGCTGATTGGGCTTATCCTGAGGCTACGTATAAGACACCACCTATAGCGGAAGTGACTTATAAGACAACGGAAGTCACGTATAAAACTGGAGAACCGTCTGTATATAGAAACGGTGAAATTGTTGCGTTCAAAAGCGAGCCTGGATATCCAGCTAGGAGTCAAGAGCAATTGTCTTATAGAGGTACAGACGGATTCTCTGTGAAAGATCATCAGCAACATCATCCAGAGACGGTTTATAAGGAGAACGAGACTATGATGACCTATAAGTGCCCGTCTAATCCCGCACCGACCACTCAAGCACCTGGACAGGATTATTACGTCGGTTACGGGCTTGCTGGAGTTAATAACACTGGAAGCAACGTGAACGTCGCTATGCAGGGTATCCCGGAACAAACCGGCAATAGCAGTCCCGTAGGAAATGTCAGTTCGCCACACAGCGGATGCCAGACACCTGTAACAGATAATGGTGAGTCGATGATTCGAGTTTTCAATTCGCCATTTTACAGCAATTCGTGGTATAAGTGTGATTTCATAGTCGAGTAAAGAAAAACAGATTGAATTTTAATATTTTGGCTAATTAACGCGTTTACTCATAAACAAGTCTATTTTTCAATTGTTATGATAAGTAATTAAATAAGAGAGGATTTTTTTTTTTTTTTTTTGAGTGACTAGGCTAATTTAACTTTGTGATTATACTCCTTAGACAGTGAAAATGTGTTCAGTATTCAAATTACTTCTCGATTCATTTGAAAGTTGAAAGATGAATTTTCTTGTAACATAAACTAGAGTTTAATGGCGACTTTTGAATGCAGTTTTAAAGCTGCAAGGAGGATTAATAGTTATAAAAGTTGTAATGCTTTCGAAGCGGTAGGGAGGATGTACGGTTGAGTATCGAGTTAGTTCAAGGTGGATCTCTGCGAAATCCAGACGTTGATCTTTAGAGTCGAATCGTGAGGGGTAGCACGAGATGCCCAAGTCGAAGACAACAATGACAATTCATGACAGTCGGATGGGCCATGTGGAAAATTGCAGACAGTTTACGACCGTACAGGCGCCGGTCACCGTAAAACTGTAGGCTACTCGTTCAAAGAAATTGTCTTCGACACGCTTTATATTATGCACAATTGAAATTCATCCTGAACTTATCTACATGAAGAAAAAAAAAAAAAAAGAAGAAATTCTTCTTATCGTTGTTCACAATTTTTCCACGATGCGCTCTTATCAATTGCGAATAACCGTTCGATCAAAAAATTCTAAACGAAGGTAGAAAAACAAAGGGGAAGGGAAAACAGCTTCCTGGATGAGTAAATTTAAAAGTCAGTTTCCGTTTAATAATACTGCCGAAAGTATGCACACTTCTCGCAGAGCCGACAGACACGAAATCACCAGAGCTGACAGCACCTATTAGCCGCGGTGACATTTCTGTCACGCCTATGCGAGAAGTCGTAATTCGTAACTGGTAACATAACATGTGTAACACGCCGTGACACAAACTCCCTCTGTCTTTCCCGTTTCGATTAATTTAGCATAGAGACCCGGACCATTTAACGGAGAGACGGCAATTACACACTCGTTAAACATCGCCGTCGTTTAGATATTTTGTTTTTTTTTCCTTTCAGCAGTAAAACATCGAGGGAAAATTCATCGAGTCATTAACTGTGTCATAATGTACATGTTTCGTTGAAAAGAAGAATTTTACGACGCTATACAATCTTATAACTCCATCGAGTATTATAATATGGTACCGTGCATGATGTCGGTCATGTGTGTGCGTACTACGGGCAAAGAACCGCGATATTATCGTATCCGGAGCGGTTGATTCTATTCATTTCATTTATGAATGAAACGATTCGGTGAACGCAATAGCGTACTACTACGTTCAATCGCGATAAACAAATGGAGAACGAAAATACACGGTTTTTTTGTATCAGTTACCGGTAGTCGCGTGCTGGTAAGTGAGGTCTCAAATCGCTTATCGCGTAAACATTTACAAGTGGGGTAAACAAGATGTTCTTTAATCTAAGTACATCGAATGTGGCTACCTCAAACACTAGCCGTCCGTTTATTAAACCTCTCCCTCCGAACTGGCCTCAGTTTGCGGTTCCGTGATCTCGAGGAACGTCGTGATAGAATTGAAGTTCGACATAATGATCTGATAAATTTAATACGGGGCACTTAAAAAAAGGAAAAGAAAATGTTGAGATTTGCGTGGAAGTAACATTTTTAGGGAAACAGAACTGTATCTTCAAAGTGTTTCCATTTTATTTACTTTTCTTTTTTATTCTAATTTAACAAATTCTTGAAATCTTTCTTTGGCGAAAAAAATTGATATATCTGCGCAAATTTTTCATTGTTTTCAAATACTCGAAATAGTGTTCAGTTTTCGGACTCCTACACATGCACAAATTCTCCACATAAGTGTCGAAACATTAAAACACCATATATAGTGCTCAGAAATTATTTCGTTACTCCATTATTTCTCCTATACGTGTACAATGCATCCACATAAGTGTTACACCATCTTTCATTCTTCATTTAACACATTTCCCCATAATATTCCGATGCATCTCTGTCTGAGAGTTTCTTACGATAGTTACTCTCGAGAGTACTCCTAAATTATGCGCTCAGCTCTTCGCGAGAATTCTAGTTAGCGATAAATTTCACTCTCGAGAGAAACTCGCTGTAGCTTTTGCTCTTAAACGGACACATATCCTAATCACGATTCCGAATAGAAATCAAACCTTACACATCACAGCTTATTCCTTCCTAAATCTACATCCTCTATCCTAAACATACTCCTGCCAGATAAAAAAAAGAAAATGTTCCCTTAATATCCTCAATGAACCTGCCTCACAATCAGCGATATTTGCTATCTCGATCAACAGATCGTTCACATTCACGCACTCCCATTCTAAGTACAATCTATTCCTTCACTCCGCCTCGATACACCGTGGGCATCGACAAGGGATAAACGTACCACCCACGCACCCTTCCTCCTCCCAAACCTCCTCTTCTTTCGTTCAGTCAGTAAAGTGTAAACCAGATCAATCTGCAGACGCCTCGGTAGGCCCCGGTTTTCCTGTTTCTCCTTTTCTTCCACCCCGGTCTCGGGATGTATTTCTGGAGCGATCTCTCTACTCTCCGTGACTATGGCATCGTTGTTGGCACGACCGCCGCCGATATTCGCTCAGGGAACCGCTTCTGTGCTCTTCTTTTGCTACCATCGTTTTCAAACGTGTGCTAGAAAAAAAGAAAGAAAGAGAGAGAGAGAGAGAGAGAGAGGAGAAATTCGCGTGTAAGAGAAAGAGAGAGTAGATCGGTCGACGAGCCGGGAAACTTTCGATTTGTTCGTCGACGGAGATATCGAAGGGGAGAGGAAGAGAGATTTTGACTGACGGCACTGCCATTGAGACCACACACGATGCCATTTTAAGATCCTCGTTACACTTGCCTTCGACCTGGAATTAAACCGAACACGAATTGCTATCGATCCGCTTGATAATCGTTGCTCCTATCCAGTAATTATACTCCATTTTCTGGTCGATTTTTCACCTCTGCTGCGAAATTCCTCCTGCGTGTATTTTCGTACGTACGATTTTTACTCTGGTCCAATTTATTTCTTCGAGGAATAATATTTTCGACGCTTTGCTCCAATTCTTTCCTCCGTCTCTGGTCTTTTTATTTTTTCTTTTGGTAGAATTGTCTATGTAAGTACGAACAGTAAAGAGAAAAACGGACTGAGTAAGAGATGGAAAATGAAGAGACAAAGACGGTAGTCGAGACACGAGTGCGTACTTGAAGAGCTACTTGAGAACTACCGGAGCCTCGGATTTATCGTATATACCTATACAAGAACTGTATCGCGAGGTCTTTCGCTTTTTCCTTTTCTCTTCGCTTCGTGTGTGGCCCCCATTAGCGATACTTTTGAAAAATTCCCTTATTTGAAGCGAAGTCCAAGGCTGAATGTGACGAATTCGGAAAATCGAACGAAAATGTCCTATCACAATAACTCCTTCAAGTTTTGAACTGGTTGACAACCTTTCGCCATTTTTCTGCGAACTTACGAATAACGTCGCGAATATTTCGATTATACGACTTTAAAATTTCTTTCTATACCTAATATTTTTCTCTCTACCTCCTATTTATCTACACTTCTTCAATAATTCAAAAAATAAATTCTACAGGAAGAGCAGTTTAAAATTTGCATTTCATAAAATCCAATCAGCTCTGATAATTTTACACGATACAAGTATTATGTACAGGTATGAAATCTATTCATGCAGAAAAAAGAAATTGAAATTAAAGATATCGCTAAACAGCGATACACTGTAATGAAGACATTAAATAAACAAATAAAATAAATAAAAATACCTTGTTTTTTTACGTTTGTTTCAGGGATAAAAATGCAATGTTCAAACTCGAATTCGAACAGTTCTGGAGGTGGACTGATCGACCGCAAGCCATCCTACTTCGGTCATCCAGCCGGCTCGGTTACCTTGAGCTCGTTAAGCTCCCTAAGCTCGCTCAACTTGAGCAACATAGGCGGTTTGAGTATATCGAACATACCTGGCACAGTTTCCTCGAACATTCATCATACGACGACTGCACCGCCGACGACGATGTATTACGATCAGATCAAGTACAGTATGTGAAACGTGTGAACTATCCGAAAAAAAAAAAAAACTGGAAAAGAAACGTACTGTTGCAACGAAAAAGTGTCGATGGAACATTGAAACGGTGCTATGAGGAATATCGATAAAGATCTACGGATTCGAATATTCTCTATCACGAAGTGAACGATCTGTTCGTGTGCAGATGTAACAAGTTGTAAAGGGAATAAGAAATTTCTTCTAGATCGTGCGCGCTCCTCTTTGTATTTATAGTTACGAATATGTAAATGTTATTAATTTAAGTCGACCGCCGCAAGACAGAGATGAATAATGTAGAATTAAAGTATTCTTTGCTAAGAAATAGGAATGTTTTCTCTTGTTCTTTTTTTTTTCTTTTTTTTCGCTGCTTCATTTCGCGTTGACGCTTTTCACCTTTCGTTTAAGTTTGTTTCTCCAACACATTGCCAGCCGAACAGTTTAGATTTATTTGTAATAGCACGATATATCGATAACCCTTGTGTAACACGAAAAATTTAGGACACGTAGTACTCCAAGTCGAACGCGTGACTTTCATCAGGATCTTTGGGACAGGAACTGTATCAATTTTTTTATTTCGAGACGATAATCGATCGACACACTAATAATTCCGTGTCGAAGAAAAATTCAACTGATAACAAGATAATCAAAGATTCGTATTACGCGAGGGTTACTTGTATCATTTAGAAAATCATTTAAATGTCTTATACACCTATTCAAGCGTAATTCGTTCAGTCAGCAGTGAGTTAAGTGTTCCAACTTCTGGTTAAGACAGTTTATAACCACCGATGATGTATCCAGACCGAGTGAAATATTAATGACGTCACACGATGGTTTTGCGGTGACGATAAAGTATTTGTTGATAGCAGCGAAACTCTCTTCCCTAGTCCCTACTTCTCTCATCCACGAAATCAATTCTTGGAACTCTCGCGTTAATCAGCTTGCGTGCATCGTCGTTTCGCCTGTAACGTGATTATGTTTTTCGTCAGCATTTGCAACAAATTATTATCATCCTTCTTTCGATACCTTTGATCATTCCTTACTTTGAATAGCATTCATAATTTCCATCATACTTTACTGAACGAAGAAAACTTCACGAAGAAGACGAAGTTTTACGATTTCGAAAACTCCGTCTTTTTATTCCTTTTCTCCGACGAAAGAAATAAAACAAGAAAGAAAAAAAAATAGAAAAGGAAGAAAAAGAAATAAAAAGAAAAAGACTAAAAGACTCCGCTCCTCCTGTCGAGGACCTCGAAAAGGAGCGACTGGCTCTAGATCCTTTGCAGGAGGGTTATAAAAAGAAAAAAGAAAAGAAAAAAGGGAAAAAAAAGAGATAATACGATAGTGGACGCGCTACCAGTGGCAAACACGCGACAGATCTATATTGGGACAGCTTGTTGCCGGTCCCAGCCATAAAAATGACGGGAATGCCTCATGGTTTGCCTGGGATGCACTTATTTGAGTAATATGGGTGTTTCTTCTAGGATGTTTCACGCTCGTCACGTGTTCAAATAGTAAGCCGGTTCCCTTTTTGTCTCTTTGTGTTCCTATAAATCACGTGTTGCACCTTTTCGCAGAAACTCCGGTCCCACCCGCCTCTCCCTGATTATAGATGAAATGTCACGTCCGAAAATAGTCCGACGACACTCGATCCAGATCTCATTATCGTGGTCAAGGAAGAGGAACAGAGAAACGTGGCTGGGAAATTGACAGTATGAATCAGTCGAACGGCGAATTCGAGTACACTGATCTCCTTTCCGCTTCCTCTTTCGTTTCATTCTTCGGACACTGTATTTATACGCGAATGTACGTAGTAAATAATACTTACAATGACGTGATTCATTGTACGATAAAAAAAAAGAAAAAGAAAAAAAAAGAAAAATTGTTCTCGCCGTAATATACTTGAATATAATTACATTTACAGTCCCGTTGCACCGTAATCTGTCACGGATAGATGGCCCTTTGTCCCGTCGTTTTAGAGTTAGCTATTTATCGGTGATTTCCTTGAATCGGCTTAGAGAATCAAGAGGCACGGCGGATTGCTTATGTAATAAATTAGAGAACGTTATGCGCGATAGCGGATCGCATGTGGTGTCGGCTTACACGAAACAGATTCATAACCGACATTAATTTCGCATTAAGATTTTTCACCGAGCCGACGAGTGCCGGATATCTGCTCGTCATCCGAGCAAGGATGACTTGACTTCCTTTTGTTCTTCACTCTTAACACATTACCAACCATATAGGGAGATCTCCCCGTTTTCAAATAACCGATTGAATATCTCTCTCCGTTTTTTAAAGAAGTCGCTACATGAATGATTTAAAAAAAAAATAGAAACTTGTACGAGATTTTAACGGGTGGCGGAAGAAAATATCCTCACCGGAAACATAAAAGAATTCTTTGAGTATTTCAAGTGAAAAAGATTACTACTTCGCGTCGTTTGTGAAAAATACGTGGTTGGCTAAGTGTTAAGCTCGATTCTACGATGGAACAAAGAATAGAAAAATTTTCAACTGTTTTGTACATTTTTCTTTTTTTGTTTTTTATGATGCTCGAATTAATTGTTCGAGTATTCAAGTAAGACATACTGTGTTTTTTGTCTTTCGTTAAAGTTTTCCATGTAATAACAGCGTTGCTCCGTTTCATTCGGCGAATTTTCTGGCTGATTTCTTTTCTCTCTTTCTTTTTTTCTTTTTTCATTAACAACGTAAACGATCCTGGTACTAAATTGGTACGAAAAGAGCCACTTCTGAGCCGCGTCGTCCAGAATGCACGTAAGCCAGACGACGAATATGCACGAGGTGCAAGAAGAGTCACTCAATGACGCCGTTGACAGGGCATCTCTGGCTGTGGTCTCGTGGTATTCTTGTTTCTGCGATACTTTCTTCCTCAGGGAGAGAAAATTGTCTTTCTATTTTCTGCTATGGTTTCTTGGCTAATAAATCAAACGAACGTTGTTCGATAGAATTTAGGCAATGGTTCAAATTATATCTTTACTTGTGATAATAGTTACCCCATCTTATAGTAGAGGATCTTTTTTTTTTTAACGTGAAGCCTAACCTTGAATTAACGAGCAGCCACTTATATAGCAATTACGAGGATCCACTTCTAGCGTACGTAAGTTCAAGATGAGTGTTGGTGTTCTTGAGCTGCGGGAGATATAATTTCGAACTGCTTATATCTATATAAGATAAGTGTATTTATTTTCTCAAAATTTTCCAAAACGGAGAGTGAAATTTTATTTCAATTTAAATAGCTGCGAAACTGATGAAGGAATAATAAATTGTAACGTAAGTATCAATGATGGTTGAACATTTTTCGACGAACCGGATTTTTAAAGCAGCGATCCAAAGAATTCGAGAGACTGCATTATCTCAAGGCGCCTCCGTATCGAAGCGTTCACGAAAAGAGCAGAAGCAACAGAGATGGCGTGAATCGAAAGAAGGGTGAACGAGGAATGGAGGAAGAGGGAATGATGCGGGAGGAAGGGGTTCGCTCTAAAATAATAAACTGTTCGACGCGATGCGAGACTAGACATAGTCGGAACAAACGCGCCTCACGATTTACACTGCACAGATCAGAAAAACAAAAAGGTTCCTTTTCAATTTGTCGATATTAAAGTGCACTGAATTTGTTACGATAAATAATGTTAATTTTTAGTAGCATTAACGACATATCGCTTATCTTTTAGATTAACTCTGTCAGTTTCAATTTCGTACGAATTATTTAATAATTTAAAATTTACTTGTTTCTCACTAGCTTCACTTTCATAGACGTAGCAACGGTGTCCTAGTTGCACATTGTACAAAAAGGATTTAATACACTTTCAAATTTCTAGAACAAAAAGTTCTTACTCGATCGGTAAAAAGTGGCGCCTGAAGTGCCCTCTACAGGACTTGTAACTTGTACACTCAATATAGAAATTTTCTTTGATCGTGAAAATGTTCATTACGTTTAGACAGAAAAGAATTCTTTAAATTGTTGAAGTAATTAGTTTTTTAAATTAATCTAGTTTCTCTGTTCAAAGAGAATATTCTCCATATATCTCAGAATAATTTACGGTGGGAATTATATCGTGGAAAAAAATTTTGATGACAGTTTATACATTGGAATATCGCGCATGCGGATAAGGGTACGTTACGGACGTCACCAACAGGTCAGAAAAGCAGTAGTAGACAGCCGGCTACTTTGTTCGGGATTACTGCCAAATACATATTTTATTTACTAATATTACGCCAACAATGGAGGAAATACTACTGAAATTACTTGTAGCTGATAATACATCGATACAACAGGTATACTTACGGAAATGACACTTCATGACAAGCGCAATTTTCTGCGCGTTCAAAACACGTGTTTGCTGCCTTTAATAACCACTTTAAGAAAGATCGAACTCACTTTACTTTGTCCGCTTTATAAATCTCAACAGAAAATCCCATTTCTTTCTTATACATTACATTAGAAAAGTTAATCTAACGCTCCATTTCCCGTACATCTTTCTCCCTTTTTATATTTAATGCTTTAATATGCATGTCATGTAATCTGTGGGATTTTCTATTAAATAAAGATGTCTGTACATCCTATTTAATCCTGTAGCGTTTAAGTAATTTATATGTTTCGTAATACAGAATATCACATTGATCAAATATTTACAGGGAACAGCAGAACTTAGAGAGGCTTTTAAAAAACCAGAAAGTACATCAGCATTATGTCAACTAATAGTATCATCAACAAATTCCCAGGTTTTTACTTCTACTTCTGAGTATTATATCTCTACTATAATTTTCTTTTTACCAATGAGTTATGTATATTTAGGTAAGACAATATGCAGCTGTATTACTTAGGAAGCGTTATAGTAAATCAAAACACTGGTTGAAATTACAACAATCTATACGCAATGAACTTAAGGCAGTAACTTTACAGGTAGGTGAATAGTATTTTGAAAATTATATTTCTGTATATAACATCATGTACATAACCTTTCATTGCATTTTAGGCACTAGTAAATGAGCCAGAGAAATATGTAAAAAATGCAATTGCACAATTGATAGGTGTAATTGTAAAACATGAATTGTCTTATAATGGATGGGTAGAAGTTTTACAGTTTGTACAACAATTAATTACTAGTGAAAATTTAATGGATAAAGAGGTACAAGCAATTATTAAACTGTTTTAAAGTTTCTGTAAAGTTTGTAACAAAGTATATAATCTTGTTATAGTTGGGAATTTATACTTTGTCAGTTATGACTGAAGTTGCTCCTTCTGCATATGTCACACATGCTGAATCACTTGCAGTTCTTCTTGGACAGACATTAAACAGTTTACAAGATTTGGGAAACCCAGTAGCCTATTATGTTTTACGAATATTGCAAAACCTTGTCCCCTTGGTTGGATCTAATCAGATGGTAAGTCTGTATAATGAGAAAAAATCGATTGAAACTGTGATTAATTATATTTCACTACAAATAATACATCCTTTATAGATGGTAAATGCTTATCATCAAATGATGCCCCAAGTGATGGCCACAATTCAGGCTCTTACTACTACTAATGAGGACAAAGCTATTGAATGTTTCGAACTGCTAGATGAATTGTGCGAAAATGCAACTGCTGTGATAGCACCCCATGTCAAACCTCTTGTCAGTATGTGCCTTGCTATTGCTGGTAATAAATCATTAGATGATGCTCTTAGAGTTAAAGCATTTGGTTTTATTGGCTGGTTAGCCAGAACAAAGAAGAAAGCCATAATCAAACATAAACTTGTTGAACCCATTATAGGTAAGATATATCAGTATTATAAACAGTTCTTTTTTTTTTTATATTTTTATGAAGGTATAATCCTCTCTAATGCAACTTCACAGATATGTTGTTTAATCTTATGTCCACACGACCTGAGGATGATAATGACGAAGTTTACTTTAGCGGCGATAATGAAGACAATACACCTGTAACTTGTGCTACTCAAACTTTAGATTTACTCGCACTTCATTTACCTCCCGAGAAATTAATTCCTCGATTGGTATGATCCAAGATGTTTATGGCATGATTTTTTTTTTCTAAGATAAAAGTATTTTATCTTTACGCTATCTTTGCAGTTACAATACATAGAACCTAGCCTTCAAGGTACAGACATATATGCGAAAAAAGCATCATACCTGGCAATGGCAGTATTAGCAGAGGGTTGTTCGGAATACATCCGAACTAAATATCTAGAATCCTTCTTACGTTGTACTTGTCAAGGGATTACTGATCCTATTCCTGTTGTGCGCCATGCTGCTCTTTTTGCACTCGGACAATTTTCCGAACATTTACAGCCAGACATTTCCCAATACTCTTCTGAATTGTTGCCAGTATTATTTGAATACCTTGGACAAATATGTGCTCACATTAAACAGGAAAAGAAAGAACCACCTTCGGTTGATCGTATGTTTTACGCATTGGAAATGTTCTGTGAAAATTTGAACGGAAGTCTTTTGCCATATCTGCCAACATTAATGGAAAGACTTTTTGAAATTTTGAATGTCGATACTCCCGTTCATGTTAGAGAACTTTCTCTGAGTGCTATAGGTTCGACTGCTATGGCCAGCAAAGAGCACATGTTGCCATACTTTGAAAGAGTGGTCTCTATTCTGAATGGTTATCTTTCAGAAAAACAAACAGAAGAAACCATGTGTCTCCAAGTGCAAGCAGTTGGTTCGTATGTTTACGAAAATGATTATTTATGTAATCGTCGTTAATTGTATTAACGATTCATTGGTATTTCAGATACTCTTGGGATAATTGCAAGAACAATAGGGGAAAAGAATTTTGCACCTTTGGCAGGTAGGTCTCTTGACTTCGGAATGAAATTACTAAAAGAAACAGAGGATCCAGATTTGAAAAAATCAATTTACGGGCTGATTGCGTCAATAAGTACTATAATGAAAAAAGAAATGGCGGGTGTTTTGCCACAAATTGTCGACTATATGATAACTAGTATACAAAGTTCCGAAGGCATAGTGGTACGTGAATTACGAAAGGAATGTAAATAAGGATAAACTGAATACATTTACAATTATACTCTTGTCTTTTTGTAGCCTCACTTTAAGGAGAATGAATCTTCGGCTTTTCCCGTTTACGAGGATCTTAGTGACAATGAAAATGAAAATGAAGAAGAGGATATTGAAAATACAGATAACGAAGATGACGATGACGACGACGATGTAGCGGGTTACAGCGTTGAGAATGCATATATCGAGGAGAAAGAAGAAGCGATTTTAGCTTTGAAAGAAATTGCAGAGCATACAGAGTACAGTATTTAATGCTTGCTTATTTAACCGCATACTTTTTCATAGTCGTTTTATATATTTTGTTATTTTAGAGAAGCATTCTTACCGTATCTTGAGAAATCTTTTGAGGAAACTTTCAAATTAATGAATTATCCTCAAGAAGGTATTCGCAAAGCTGCTATTGAAGCTCTTCTACAGTTTTGTATTAACTTCTCGAAAATTAACACAAGTGAAGGAAAGCAAGCATTGCAGAAAGCTCTTTCCGTATTTATTCCAAAATTATCCGAATTGATAAGATTGGGTGATGAACGATCGGTAGCTATTAGTGGTTTAGATGCTTACACAGAACTTTTGAAGGAAATAAAGACAGATGTTCTTGTTGGAGAAGGTCATAAAGATGCTATAATAAATTGTATCACTGATGTGATGTCAGGTAAAGATTTAACATAAATTTATTTTGATTACTTTAATTAATAAATAAATTATCAGCTATATAAAACACTGTTTATACGATAGGTAAAACTGAATGCCAAGACCAAGAAGATGCAGAAGACTTAGATACCGAAGCTGAACAAGATGAACTGTTAATTGAATGTGCGGTTGATGTGTTATCTAATTTCGGGAAAGTAATTCCGCCAGAAGACTTTGCACTTTATTTCCAAACAATACTGCCAATGCTTCTAGAACGATTGGTAAAATTCTATTTATTTCGTAGCGATGTGCTTATTAATGTTATTTATTGTAATCATAAGCTTAAGAATGAAATAATATTTTCAGAAAAAGAACAAATCTGAAAGTCAAAGATCTTTCGCGGTTGGTACAATTTCAGAATGTTTCGCAGGACTTAAGCATACAGTAGCTGCATTCGTACCCCAGCTTCTTCCTACACTTTTGAGACTCACGGACGATGAAAGTGCCGAAGTTCGCAATAACGTGATATATGGAATTGGTGAACTTGCATTACATGGCAAAGAAGCAGTTTATTCGTATCTTTTTAATCTATTTCTTCAGTGTTTTTATAAGAATCTTGTATTTTTCTTTTTTTTCCTTAATTACGATTTCAAAGGCATTACCCTGACATTTTACAAGTTTTATCAGGTGCGGTTGCCAAGGAATCTAACGTGGGCGTTCGCGATAACGTAGTCGGAGCAATTGCACGGCTTATAATTGCCAATTATTCCAATTTACCTCTTGATCAAATATTCCCAGTTTTTGTTAAAGAGCTGCCATTAAAAGAAGACTTCGAAGAGAACAAAGCAGTCTTTAAAAGTGTATTAACATTGTACGAAGCTGGTCATTCCATTTTACGGCCACATGTGGAAATATTACTCAAGATTGCAGTTAGTGTATTGCACAAGGGTAGAGCTATTGATGACGGTATATTGATACAATACTCTCTGCATATTTAATATAGTAACTGATAAGAAATTGCTACGTGGATAAATGTATGTTGTTTTATGTTACACAGAAGCAAAGGGCATTGTTATGGAATTCATCAAATCTGCCCAGCGAGATTTTCCAAACGAGTGGAATTCCATGTATGCTGAACTTCCTGCAGAAGTTACGGCAAACATACAACGTATATTTTCTTAAGTCTCGATACGAAATTGAAAATAACTCCACCTTTGATTGTTTTGCAAAGGATATGCAGACTGATAGATGAAGACATTTTCATCGCAAAGAAGTGACATACGAGATGTATCTCATGTTTTTAAGTTATACCTAACAAATTGAAGTTTTCAGTACTGGTTACTCTAATTTACAATTTTATATGTATTTATATATATCCAGTATTCAAAAGTTGCGAATATGGAAATTACATCTTTTTTTTTGTGCTCATAATAGTATCAGCCTGTCAATAAGTGCAATTATTCAAACCAATGGCGTAACAGAATACCATATTCCATTTAAGCCTCTTTTACTGTTTCATATTATTACAGTAAAAAAAAATTTGTATGGAAATATACACATAAATATATTGGCTGGACAATTATGTTAAATTCTAGTCTATCGAATTTTTCTTTTTCTTTTTTTTTTTTTTTATAAATCCATGCAAATTCATCGCGCAATTTTAAATTTTCTAATAGTGACATGATTTAAGATTGATTTGCTTCAGTTAATGTTATTGGTCAAATTAACTTATTGAAAATCACAAAAACCAGTAGTTTTAAAATTTAATGTTTGCACTTGTTAAAAGCGTATATGTAAGGAGAATGTTATACTGAAAAGCAAACACTTTGGTTATTATGTTTCACGTTTGTTCATAACCAAAAATGTTGCATATAGCATGAAGCATTGCATGTATACATTGAACATAAATGTATTATTTGAAGAATAAAATTGTTGCACTATATCCTTTTTACAAACAATTCTTGTATTTCTTTCAATTGGGAAACTATTGTCACGAAGATTTACACCCGCGTGTATTTGTACATAACTTTATGGAAGTTAATATTTATTCAATATTTATCATAAATTATCAATGTATTCAATATTGTTATACTGAATCATTGAGAACAGATAAATTACATTAGTCAAAATTTTGGTAGTTTATCAATTCTCTAAACAAGGTACACGATCAAAAAAATGTTAATACATTGCTTATTGTGTAAACGGCTTATACCTTGTACACCTATACTACAAACAACTGAAATTATTTTATTATTAAATGTAGACAACGTAACGAGAGAAATTTTGCAATAGCGATTCTGAAATTTTGAAATACATGGTCAGCATTTTCACAGCCTTGGAATATCGAACTTTAGGTGATATTATCGATACTTTATCTAAAAGCCTGAGATAATTTAGTGGCCGGTCGTGTTTTTAGAAAATTATCGAACATTCTTCTTCTTAACTCAGTGTGTTTGGTTACTACCCATGAAAAATATAAAGCAGACTTGTGATATACGTGGATAGAGATTAATGAGATACTTTTGTAAATGGAGGGGTATTTATAATTGCATGTTTACCAATAAACAGTGTTCGAAGAAGGAAACATCTGGAAAACGGCTAGTAGAGATCCTCGTTACCGACAAAATTCACAGGTGTTACACATGTGCTACAAAATTAAAATATTCAACGATGACGGTGATCTATTTTGAAAGCAACATATTGAAGAAAATACAATGCGCATCCGCAGCTTCATTTTCAACGATGAAGAATACTACTTCGATATCAATGTATAATAGCGTGAATATAATCACATGGACAGACTTTACATAAATCTCACGATTACGTGGGAATAATATGTATATATGTTATGTAATATGAAATAATATTAATGTACAATGTTGCACATGTATACTTGTTCAGAGACGAAATTCCTCATTACCGACTGAACCGATATGTTGTACCACGTGATCGAAACGATCCGCGTACCGACCTCAAGATTTAAATATAAAGTATTTCCTATAAAGTGTACAGCCACGCTTGGAGAAAGTGTCCCGTATGCGTGTTGCGTTAAAATGAGTTTCATGACCAGATGATACCTCGTTTCTCGGATATCAGCTAGAGCGGCAAACTTGTCGATCGACGACCTTCCGCCGACAACGAGACGACGGAAGTCATAAAGCGTTGTCGAGGTTCTTTTCGTGCCATTGAGCCGGGTGAGTTAGTCATCGATGTTCAAACGTGTGTATACCCACAGGTATACGCGCCTACCTACACGGTGTATCCAAAGTGTAATCCAGCGTAATTCTCCGGCGATTCATGTATATCTTTTCTTTTTTATAAATCAGCAATTTCACGAATACTTTTTTTTCTGTTATTTAGTCAATTCGTCACAGCTATATTTCTCGTGTTTAGAAAGCATAAGAATACCTGGCATGCCAGTTGCATAAGTGAAGATCTCGCCTGTGATATAGCGTATCAGCAAACGAGCGGGAAGAATTTTCGGAACCGGATGTTCGAGATTCGAATATCGATCAGTCTTGAAATAACCAGCCACCTAATATCCCTGTCTCTATTTATACATCGAAACATTCAACGCGTACACGAATTCTGATTTATGGATTTGGTAAAATGGACATTGATCCTTATGGAAGGAGGAAATTTGTATAAATTCAAGCTTCTTACAAAATTTAATCTCGAAAGTTCAAACATTGAAATTTCAACAATTTCACGGGGATCTCTTAAACAACCATCACCCCATTCGAATCGTTATCGACAAATCAGATAAATATATTTCGTGAACATCGAAGGAGAACAGACGAAATTTTTGGACACCCTATACATGCACGCATATCGAGTGTCTGATGCTGGCGAGTGTCCTTGGGATCTCCACCATGACTCGAATCGAAAAGGAGCCGTAGGTGTACGACCCATGTCCGTGGCTCGGCTGTGCATATACCTGTCGAGCTTACCATGCTTCATGGAGATATCGCTAGTGGAAAGTTTCGTCAGACGAAAGTGGCTTATTGCGCGCGGCGGCTGAACGCGGCTAAATCGTACGATCCATCGATGAATTGTCTGAGCAACATGTCTGTATAGTGAAAACTTGTATCGTGTGCGCTGTAGTAGTTTGTTTGGCAGATATTAGAACCACAATATAAGGAATGTCATCGTTCCTATAATTTTGGTGAGTGAAACAGTAATCATTAGTTAATCCCAATGGTGAAATATAAATGAAAACGAAACGTCAGCGCGTATCTATTAATTATATTAAATAGTTTTCCATATTTTAAAATATTTATTTGTAATTTATCAAGGGTGTCTTATTCAATATACCGACGCTATAGTATCTGATTTCCCATGTATGAATCTTTCTTTAGTTCTGCATCTTATTGATCTTACGTTACATTTTACGCTGACGAGGACGTTCGCATCCACAGAAATTCCACCATAATGATTGTTAAAGATCAGTTTTCACCAAAGGCTGAACGAACGAATCCACGAACGAGAACGAACCGATTATCCGACAAGCCGACTCGGGTGTCGTAACAGTTTTTTGCCCCGTTATAAAATTACAAAGAAGCAGACGCCGTGTGTTTTTCTGCATGATAATTATTCACGAGGGGCGATCAATCGTATGATTCAGTCGATCGCTTGATTATTCGGTTGTTAATCGAACAATACGATTATCAGTCGTTCATCGATGTTTCTGTCAAAAGTTTGAATAATGAAGGTGTGTCGATCGTTGCGAGACGCATAACGTACCTCACAATTTTATCGTCGTTCAGTATAACGAACGTTACGTTGAAAAATGCAAAATTTATGTTTGATCATGAGAGAGAGAGAGAGAGAGAAGAAACCATCTGTGTATCGTGAACGTACAGAAACACTTTGATTATTTTATTCAATAATTACATTCCTTCCATACTTGCATAATAGTATCGATGCACTTAAAGCGTTGATTGTTTGCCGAGCGATGAAGTCATTTGAACAAATGATCCTCCGCGCGTTACGAGCGTTGTAATAATCGATTCGTTCCTTCACGCTTTATATCTATCAACGCGAAAAACATCCTGCGACAAACAGGCTAATCGCGTCCTTTCTTCGGCTGTCGTTTGCTTAATGGACCGGTCGGTTTTGGACGATGAAACGATACGGAAGGCCGTGCGCGTTACATACGAGACGATTCGTGGCGTCACTCGAATGTGAAGAAGCGAGAGCAGGATGTAATTAAGATTCGACGATTAAAAGACGTTTGAGGTTCATTGTGGACGCGGTGGGAGGTCGACGCTTTTTCAAATCACCGTGCGTGATTCGCGATTCTTCGCGCGTGCACGAAGTAAATCTACTGTTAACTACACGGCGACTTTAATTGCAAACCGAAACGTTGATTATAATCACTTTGATGGTTTAATTGTTGCTTATACATAACAGCTGTCCCTTTTTTGGTCCCCCCTCTCTTTCACTCTTATCGCGCGTCTTATAAATTGGATCGTTCAGGATCGTTATTGCAAAATTTTCATCGAAGTTGTAGTTGTGTTCATCGAATTTGTTTTTATTTTTTCTCGTATATATCTGGGTGTTCCTGGAGTATTTTTAATTGATCTCAAAGTGTCCTCAGTATATTCTCAGCAACGTCGAAGATCGAAAGTTGAAACAACCCGTTGTTTCGCTATCGTAACGGGGAACACGTGTGAAATAAAACTGTCGCCGGTTTTAAACAGCTCGATGCAAATTGCCGTGCACGTTTCACGCTTATCGACAAGGGTTTAATTCATGGGATGCACGCATTATTTCCGGCAGCTAGGTGTACTCAAGCGTGGAGCGCCAGACGCGATGACCAAGCTGTTGCTCGTAAATGTCACTTTCACACTCGACGCCAATAGTTATGATAGAAACGTGAGATGGATCATTCACGTATCAACGTTTCCTCTCGTTTAGAATCAATGATCACGTCTGATAAAATTCCACGATTGAGTTACAGTTCTCTGTCGTTCCTCTTTTTTTTTTCTTTCCTCTTTTAAATTTTCGTCGGAATCGACAGAGACGTTGAAGAAATTTTTAGGGCTACCAATTTAAAGAATAATGTCTCTAGAGCAGTGAAACCGAGACAGTACCTACTTTAATATTCGTCTCAGCTACCTACCATTGTACGAAACTCGAGTCACGGTCAGTCGAACGGGATCTCAATGCCGTGGAATTATTGTGGAACTGGCCGAGATCCATCAAGGATGAATGATTCTGAACAGAAGCTTCGTCCACCAGATGAAACTCTATGAAATTTCTCAAAGAGAGGAAAGAACAAAAAAGAAAAAGAAAAAAAAAGAGGAAACATTCTCCATTCTTCCGAGCCGCTTCTAATGAGGAAGCATCGAGCGTGAATCCGACAGAGAAAGTCGTGTATCATGATAATGAATGCTGTTCGAAGTAGCGTGCATTCGATGCGAGTTTCTTTACCCTGTAATTTAAACATGCCAATATCTTCCACGTTCGAAGTGTTCGCGGAATATCCTATTCCATTATAACATTCTTTTCATCGTACACCTCGAAAGTGACTTTACCAGTTTAAAAAGCTTGAACTGTATTTCCCAACGCTCACACAATTCTTCACATTTTTATTTTCAGTGGTGAACGATCATCATCGGGTCAAGCAGACACCAATTAAGCGTCGAGGAACGTAGGAGGTTTCGCGGAATCGAAAGGAACCAAGCTCCTCAAAGGTTGTATTGTGTGTCCACACGTAAAAGGAGAAAACCGGCGAAATGAAATCGCGAGCGTGATCACGGACAACATAGTCAGGTGGTTTATATCATTTCGGGTCGCCGGTGAACACCTCTGAAATTGCTGAAAGCTCGGAAAAGCGTGACCGGTACATCCGCTTGGACGTTGTACCGGTGAGGAAGAGGGAAAATACAGAAGAGGCGGTGGGAACGGGGAGGGCGTTTAGAGTGGCCCATTTCCCTTATCACGATAAAGTAGCAGCAGTATAGCTCTTCTAACTGTAGTGTTTTAGAGGCGTTACGAACCAACGACAGAACGAACACGAAGCGCGGCCAGTAAGCCAAGAGTAGCTTCAGGTTGAGTCATTTTCAACATACGATCAGTCTGATCGTGGATTGTAGCCGCGATGGATCGAAGAGCTGACGCTAGGTCGTCGTCGTCGTTACAATTCTCGTGGTCGTGGTCATCGTCATTGTCATCGTCGTTGATAGTGCCTCTTTGATTAATAAATAAAGAAAAAACAAGAAAGAAAAGGAAACGCATAGATTCGAGGAAAATAAACATGGAGCTGGTCACCCGTGCATCCTTGGATTCTCTACAGGTGATGGACGATGGACGAGTCGTTTCGCCGAACAGTCTTGACGAGTGGACATGGTCTAGTTTGCGAGTGAGTGAATCATAATTTCGACGATCGTCTCGCTTCGAACGAGAAGCGTCGAATAATCCTTTGTCAAATGGGAAATTACAATTCGTTAGAGCGCCGTCGTTAGGATCGCCCGTTTGAGTCAGTCGTTAACAAGCGAAAGATGTTAATTGGAAATATGCGAGAATTTTTCTAACAGAAAGGGAATACACAAACGTGGGTATTTTTAATCACGATGCTTTAATGATCGACGGTTGTCGAGAATCTCGTGAAATGAATAAACGCAACGAGAAACTCCTTGCATGGGAGTTTTATTAGAATTGAAAAGTAGCTACATATTAATTCAGCTTCCGAAGATTAGCATATCTAGGAAGAACTTATTTCTGTTGACTTCGAGACACGTAAAAAACGTTCACGGAGATAATAATTCACGTTTCGTAATCACGCCAATTTTAATCATAGTGGTATTAGTGAATTTAATTGAATATATTCGTTATTCGTCTCCGACAAATAATCATACTTAATTTCTGTATCATTCTAATCATAGATAAATGTTTCCGTTCGTTTAGGAATGTTTCACACGTTTTTGCAAAACATTCCCGACCGCGCGCGATAATTGAATTATAAGGACAACGTTAGAAGATGGACGGGAGGAGGCCGTTGAAAGCGTTACCGTATGCGGGAATTCACTATCTGGTAACGTCGCGAAGATTTCCGTGAAATTGCAATTGATTATCGACAGTTTTATCTATCGTGACGGATCTTAACGACTTTGCAGTCGCATAGTGTCGCATACTTACGTAGAGAAGTTGAAGAGCAGTCGGATGTTATATCGTGTTTTTTGCTTTGATTACAAGGAAAAGTTGTGATTTTTTCGCGTGTTGAATGATCGCGTGAACAGCTTATTTGTTACAATATCATGCTTGTATCAACAAACGTTCTTGATAACCGCAATTGCGGAAAGAAAAAAAAAATTTATTCAATCTGGATCACGTCCTTCGAACGTAATCCAACGATGTGTGGCTAGTGAACCGATATCGGGGTGATCGAATCTTTTGAAATTGGCGCCAATGGGATCTTCCTTGAAAAATCTCTCCGTGTTTAAAATACACCGTATGACATCACTTTCTTATCGTTCCTTTTTGTTTCTCTATTTGTTACTATTTCTTTTCTTTGTACATATCCTGGGGGGAAGTGATTTTACGCTAACATGCTCGTAACGCAGCCAATTAAATTCCCAAAGCAAGTGAACGATCGTTTCATTTTTTTCTTTTTTTTTCTAAACATTCTTATCATTTTGCAACAGTTTCAAAACATTTTGCAGCGACTGCGTTATCGACGCGCGGCGTTATCGAAACTTCTAATCTCGAGACCGTAGGAATGCTAAATATTTTCAGATCTCTCGATCCTTCGCGTAATATCGATTCTATTTAACAGTTATCGACGTCCATGTCTAGACTAAACTATGCTGTGTTGGAAAATTTAACCGGGTATCTCGGTGACTCGCTACACAAGAACCGCGCGATATTATTTCCCCTCCTCCTTCAAATTGTTTCGTGAGAAAATATTTTTATTCTGGAAACTGCTATCTCCTGTTAGCTACGATATTTTCTAAGTTTCCTCGTTCCTTACTTTAAGCTTGAATGAAGCACCAGTAAAGGAAAAAAAATAAATTCGATTCTATCGAAAGATAACCAGAGCTGCTTATTACTGGTAAATCTTACTGATATCAATTACTCTATCTTCAATTAAATCGTACACTGAATTATACTCAAACGACAATTGAAAAAGCTGTAAAAACAACGATTAACGAAAAGACAACAATTCTTCAATCTTTCACTCTCTCGACTTCCTCTCTAAATAACTATCGATATCCACTAAATTCATTCTAAAATCCCTTTCGAAAAAATAAACTCCGATAGAATTTCAAAATAAATATTTTCATCGACATTTTTAAGCATGTCACTCGAATCAAGTTAGCCTAACCTCATCTGACCAACATTCAATACTGCCAACGTACGTTCCGGGCAAGAGCGTACGCATTATTATGACGATTAGACGAAAGGAGAGAAAAAAGGATGGGAAAAGACGGTTGGGCCGCGAGTTCGAGATTGAAGATCAATATTCGCCGGTCCGGACGAAAGGTTCTCGTGGCCGTAGTGAGGCACGAGAAACGCACGCGCGAAACGCAGACGGGAACGTGTATCGTTTCCCTGTGGAGAGACTCTTTGGCACCGGTGCTTTCCTTCCTGCGGCAAGGGACTGTTGGAAAGGAGACGCGGTGTGTCGGGTGGAGGCGCGGCTGCGCTCCACAATACTCGGTCCGATTTTTATCGTGCTTCACGTCGAGCCGCATAATTCACGTCAGCTACCGTGTGCACGCGTCGATTTTGCATCAGACAGCCGGTGACTGTCGGAGATAGACGCGTGCGCGCGTCAAATACTCCCGGCTCTTTCGTTTTCCTCATCAATGGAACAATACTCGTTCTAATCTCTTCTCGCTTGTTCCTCTTACTTGTAACTGGCAGTGTCAGAGACAGATAATACGTTTCGATAGTGTGTGATTGTTTTTTTTCGTATCACGAACCCGGGTATAGTACGAAAGAGTGGCAGGAGTGCGTAGAATTGATTTATCGGATTGTATCGTTCGACAGAGACGAAGGAAGAGCTGGTGCACCATTTTTCATCCGAAGGTGTAACTGTTGCAAAGTGATTTCTATCAGGAAGAACATCCGAGATATTGTTGTTGATGTATTTTCAATGTTTTCTGAGTGGACGTTACGCGATGGTGTTTTTCTGTGGCGCAATTGCATATAATTCCATATTGGACGAAGCGTAGGAAACATCGAAGGACTTCTCCTGCGCTCGTCTCGGATCGACTGGAATGTTACAGTAACCGTCAATCGTCTCGTTATATGTGCTATAGAAGATAATCGTGGTGATAGGAGGTTCGTTTGATTAGTACTGCTGATCGGTACGTAATTGTACATGATCCGCGAAATGTCACACTTGTCGAAAAATCAGTGTGACAAACACGTGTGTTTTTGAAATTGTTGTGTCTTGAGTGATGTACGATTTATGTATGTATGTATGAAAAGAATGGCGCATTTTTACTGGTTTCATTCACCATTCATGTGAAACTAGTTTTCTTCATCGATCGATAATTTCGTGGATTTAAAATGGTCTTTCTTTCTACGACTATTTGCCCGTTAATAGTATATACACAGACAGGTTTTAATTTAGACGAACGATCGACGGTAATGTAGCATTTGCATCCATTTGTCCACTCAGTTTCCAAACTAGAACACTATTTTTCCGTTTATCCTTATTTTTCGATTGCTAACGTCGGTTCGCGTAATTAGCCTCGTTTTTTTTTCTTTTTTACAAAAGTTTGATTTCTAAGTCGTTTGGAAGGTAACGAGGCAAACACGCTTGCTATATCACGCGTTAAATTCAAATAGTCACCGGTGAAAGTTAAAAGAATCCATTGCAAAGTGTGTGTACCGTGTTGCTTCAAGCAGAGGGCATTAGTCACGAAACAATAATTCGTTCTTATCTTTTAAGCTCAAATATGACACAATCTCAATTCTCAGAAAAGAAAAAAATTATCGAATCTTTTCTTCAAAATTTCGTAAATGTAATCGTAACTCATTTTTTCTCATTTTGCACATTGAAAACTGCGTGAAAGAAGAATCAATTGGATCGGTGTCAAAAAAAATATTGTTACGATGATGATCGATGTTAGCTCAGCGAGAAAGTCCAAACAACGGTCCGTTCGGCCACACGCCGAATACATAATCTCACATGAGCTTTCACTTTCAGAAACAGTTCAAATACAAGAGCCTAGAGAAGCTGTTCACGGTTTACCAGAGGAGGCTTCAGTATGGTTATCTGTCGCTCTTCGTTATCCTACAATTGGCCCTCGGAAGCACGTATTGTCTGATTCTGGTTACAATGGTAAGCGAAACAGAAGGCGAAACAATATGAGACCTCTAGTTGAAAATCGACAAGCCGCCCCGCGCGTGTATATCGCATTAATTAAAGCTTCTTCTTCTGTTTTTAATTACATTATCGTATATCGGGGAACTTCGCGAATTATTTTGTATAATATCGTCTATCTTTAACGTGAGAACATTTTAACGCGTTTACATCGAAACTATATTCCCATCATTAACAACGTTCTAATCTCATAAACTTACAAATAAAGATTGCAATTTATTCCATCTTTTTCAAAATCACAAACAATCGCGACTACTGCTCCATAAGCCAACTGGCAATTGCAACTCTCGTTGAATCGATAATCTTCCATCGGTAAGGAGCGGCCGGTCATTTCGTTTCTATTAATAGTCCTGCACACGGTGTACACAGAAATTACGGGTACACCGCACGTAACGATACCCAGTTCGCCAAAAATACCCGTTTAAGTGCTTAATTGGATAGAGAGAGAAAGAAAGAAAGAGCGAGTGAGAAAGAACAACGCTTAACGTGTTCCACTTTTTCCACAGGTCAACATCGAAAACTGTGTGCCAGACGTGGTGGTTTGTAGTGTAGTGAGCGCGTTACTATGCCCGGTAATTGCTCTCTCGTTCAGGTCAAAGATCATCGCCAGGAACACCTACCTTCCGGTGATGTTGTCCTGTTTGATCGTGGTGCTGTTGGTAATCGGTGATCTGGCAGTTCCCCTATACTACACCCTCATGTATACCGACGACATACCACCGATAAGGTAACATCGATAACGAATGGGGAAGTTCCTGGCTAATCGTAGCAAGGCCGTCGTTTAATTATCATCGGCGACCTTCTCGCGGTCCCACTCGCATAACCTGCGCTCCATGCCTCGTAACTTCGGTTTACTTCCTTGAAACCACAGTTACGAAAGATCGGCGAACCGCTTATCGATATTGATCTCGTCGAAGAGGAATTGAGGAGATAGATGCAAGGCAGACGTGAAATTGTACAGTTCCATTTCAATTGTAATGATTAACGTATTGTAAAAAAAAAAGTACGTCAACATGAAGATTTCGATTTCGATGAAATCTTCAGCGTATGTAGAGGACAATAATTTTTTTTTTCTTTAGGAGAAAATCAACCTTCGAAACTTTTGCATTTTCTTCAAAATGGAAGAAAATTTCAAATGTGTAAATCATAATATTGTGCTATTGCAAAAGGATTTATTCACGACGCGTAATATTAAATAATAATACTTCCTATTCTTTGACTGGTATCTCTTCAAACAGTTTTATGCATTCACGCCTCTCTTGCACTTACCTCTTTAATTTTATAGCAAGTTCCGTGAGATACTTCCATGTACGGTTGTAATTGTTTTTTAAATAAGGAAAGATGTTTCAGAGTAGATAACAAGCCATCGTAAATTCTTATCTTCTCATTATTGCAATGAGACTAATGTTAATGAAGTTGCTCTGATCTTGATACTTTGTGTCGTTTATATTTCTCTTTTTTTTTTCATTTAGCGTGAAAATTGGAAAACGCAAATTTGTTAATTAAATGCATAAATTAGAGTAATCCGTGACTCTTATTCAGCGGATCGTATTCAGCAATTAGCTAATCGAAAATCAAGTTAACTTTTCCGTTAATAAATATACCAGTACGAAGTTATACAGTGGTTATACGTATGTTAATTACATTTGTTTTTTCAGACCCGCCTATGCAACGCACGCGCTCCTGGCCTGTTATGTCTTCCTACCTCTCACGGAAAATCTGCACGCTTTCATACTCGGGATCACGGCTACCATATGTTACCTGGCCACTCTCGCGTTAATCACTTACAGAAACACGTTTGATTATACGACAAAGGTAACGTCTCGTGATCGTTGACGTAAGATTGTTGAAAATTAACCGTATAAATATAGGTTCATATGACGTTTTAAATAATTAGAGAATCAGCTGATCGGGTGAATTTATTATCTGAGAAGGTTTTTTTTCTTTTGAATATTTTTAGAAATATTTCGATTTTCAGATCATCACGGACACGATATACTTTGCCTGCGTGAATGGCCTGGGACTATACTTCAGGTTTATGAATGAAGTTGTTATCAGACGATCGTTCCTTGATCGTCGGAAATGCGTTGAATCAACGTTGCGGTTGAATTATGAAAAAGATCAAGAAGTATGACTTCCTCCTATAAGTATTTGTGACATTTGAAGAAATTTATTTTCTAAAAAATTACAACAATTTTTAGGAACAACTCACGCGGAGTATATTGCCACAACATTTAGCTGCGAAAATTAAGAAAGATTTTAGGGACATTTTTAAGTTCATAGAGCAACACAAGAAACCACCGCCTAAAGGACGATCTCACAAGTACGCTAATCTCATAATAATAGAATTATCTCCAATTTTTTTAGGGGCATACAATTACAATAAACATTTTAACAATGGAATTTCAGTGATCTACGTGTTGAGAAGCACAACGACGTAAGCATCTTGTATGCTGATGTGGTGAATTTCTCTGGATTAACTGTGACGTTACCAGTACGAAAACTAGTAGAAACTTTGAACGATTTGTTCGGTAGTTTCGACGAGGCTTCCGAGAGACATAATGTTCTACGAATCAAGTTCTTAGGCGATTGTTACTATTGCGTGAGCGGTGTACCAACTCCAAATTCCCAACATGCGAAAAGCTGCGTAGATTTAGGTATATTATATCTCCTTATACGCTTATACATTTTTATACTTTTACTCGCGCGATCAGAAATTGAATTGGTATAATTACAGGACTTGATATGATAAAGATCATCAATGAAGTGAGAGCAAGGGTACGCCGCGAGAGTGGCGTGGACGTAAACATGAGAATTGGAGTTCACTCTGGCAACATAATATCGGGAATTCTGGGTGCCAACAAGTGGCAGTACGATGTTTGGTCACGCGACGTCGTTATAGCTAATAAAATGGAGCAAACAGGAAAACCCGGCAAGGTTCACGTTACACAGCAAACGTTGGATCTCGTAGACGCCAGCGAATACGATTACGTTCCCGTCGAGTCCTTGAACGACGAGATTCTTAAGAAGTATGGAATTCGAAGTTACCTGATCGCGCCATCGATCCCCGACATGCCGGCTATGCAGGTGCGTATTTCCCAGTGACGTGGTAAATTGGTGACAGACGAAAACGAAATAGAAATATCATATATTTAACACTTTAATTACAGTGTATATTAAACAAGCATATTTTACTATACTTATTATACTTGTAACTTAGTTAATCAAATAGTGTTTTGCATGGCTAAAGTATTCTTTTAGTTTAAGTACAGTTGGTGAAAGTAATAAGATCTAATGAGGATTAAGAACATTTGAGCTATTCCTACGCCACTGAGTGTTTCGTATCGTTGACAAGCAAACCTTGTTGCAGAACAGCGAGAGCACCTTGACAGTCATGACTCCGGATCCCCCTCGGGAGGATAATAAGCATTACGTGAGATTTTATAACGTTAGATCGAACAGCACGAATTCTGGCTCAAGAAACAGTAGACGGCTTACTGCCACTATAAATAATCACGTTGACGTGTTCGCCGGCACCTACAGACGGCGTACACACTTTATGGACTCCTGTTTGCGAGATTATCATCTGATGCTTAAAACCGCAGATGCAGAGATGGAGAAGGCTATTCAACAAATGCCTCTCACTAAATGGGAGTAAGTACCACCTATAGATATTCATTTAGTTATTCTGCACATGTATCAGGATCAAATATAAAAGAATAAATTTTTGAATAATTTCCTAGGCAATGGTGCAAATGGGAACACATAAATCCTGTGTTTTTAACATTTCAACAGTGGAATTGGGAGATACCATTTTTGAAGGAACCTGATCCGCTTTTTAAATTTTATATCAGTTCCGCGGTCTTTGTCCTGATTTTTATGGGACTGATTTACCTAGTACCAACACTTTCTGTTTCTGAGTATGTTTCCATTGTAAGAATATTTATTAACAATATAATCATTCTTTAATAATATAATTTTTTAGATGGCACTTGAGTACAACGGTCAGTTATTCGGCAGCGTTGCTATTTCTGATCGCTTTAATGCCGATAGCTTGGATGCACTTTGCGTGGAATCGATACAAAGATCCACACGATGAACAGGAAGGACACGTTCCACATCCACGTAATAAATTACTGTGTTTTCTATATCAAACCAGTGTAAAGGTCAGTACTATTATATATTCAATTTCTTATGTTATGATCATTATACTATTTTATACTGTATAATTTATATATTGTACTTCAGGTTGTGTGGAGTGCAGTTCTCAGAACAGTTCTCTATCTGGTAATAACAATAATGTTAGCAGCTTGTGCCATGTTTGACATGATTGTAAGTAAACGGTGTTGAAAAATATTATACAAAGTATTACAATTTATTTAATAGTTCCATAATTTCAGTTTGAGTGTAAAAATGTGGACGAGTATGGAAGCAACAATATAACATCTAACGTAATTGAACCGGGCGCTTCGAAAGTCGAATGTGTGGCTACACCCTGGGTAAGATTGTTTAGTAGGTACTTGTATGCTGTAGATTCTACCCTTAATTAAATTTTCTAAAATACACGGCATCAATTTTAATATTATTCAATGATTATGTTTAGCAAATGACGCAAACTTGTTCCTTGGCAATTCTGACAAGTTTTCTGTTTCTGAGACTCCATTATTTCTTGAAGTTAGTGATAGGCATCGCGGTAGTGGCATTTTACTCGTGGAATGTTTGGGTACATCGTTCAAATTTGTTTCGGGTAATTTTCAATTCTCATTTTCAATTGATTAGTTGCGATTTTTTTTTATTTTCAACGGTTTTTCACAGTCAGGTGACAGATGGAATCCATATTTAGAGCCCAGACTAGCTCACATTTTAAGCGTAGTTTTCCTCACCTTTTCTTTACACTTGATCGACCGTCAGGTAAGTGAAACTGAACCAATAAATTCACAGTTCATTCCGTAACATATTGTTTGTGTATGATAACTCCGATGAAAATTTATTTAGGCAGAATACCTGAGTAGATTAGATTATTTATGGAAGCGCCGATTGACCAAAGAACAGGACGAAGCATTTCACACAAGAAACGCCAATAAACTTTTGCTTCGCAATATTTTACCAGAGCACGTTGGTATGTTGGTTTTTAAGTAACATTAAACTACTAAAAATTAGATACGTAATTTCATTTAGTATAAATTCTACGCAGCGGAATTTTACTTGAACATGAATAGAACACAAGAAAATGAACCTTATCACGAAGCTCATAGCAACGTTGCTGTAATGTTTGCTTCGTTGACGAATGTATCAATCGATGAAAGCCAATATGATGATGAAAACCAAACCAACATTCTGGCGCATTTAAATGAGATCATATGTGATTTCGATCAGTTATTATTCAAGCCATGTTTTGCTTGTCGAATTGAAAAAATAAAAATTGCTGGTAAGTAATCAAAGGGGGTGAAAAGTAAAAAAGATTTCTGAGATACATTATAGAATCGTAATAATGTAAATTATCTTAGGCACCACGTATATGGCAGCTTGTGGATTAGATGCCATTCGACGTGATTCTATGCGCAGCACGGGAAGCGACGAAAATTACACAGACGACGTGGTAAAGGTGATGGCCAAGTTTGCAGCTGAAATGATGGCAGTACTAGATAAATTAAATGCAAAATCTACATCGGAACCTCATAAGTGCTTATCTGCATTATATACATTATCCTTTAAATTTTTAATTATTTGCACAAAATAATAAATACGTTCCTTTTAGATTAAGAATTGGAATATCCCATGGAGAAGTAACGGCGGGTGTAGTAGGCGCTCAAAAGCCATTGTATGATATTTGGGGAGATGCTGTAAACATGGCGTCAAGAATGGACACTACAGGTGTTCCAGGAAAAATACAGGTTTAGTTAAAATTAAATTTCGTTCGAACACGTATTCATTTTTGTAACAATTTATCTTATTTTACGTAATAATTATTTACATAGGTTACATCTGAAACTGCAGCTGTCCTTGAACAGCAAGGTGTCAAGTGCCACCTTCGAGGAAATACATACGTTAAGCCAAAAGGTTTCGTCACAACGTATTTCGTAGGTATCGATAAAGGTCGGCAACTTGAAAGAGCGGATTCCATCGAGGAGACCAGTCTGTGATTGATATGTTAAAATGGTTTTGTAAAAAAAAGAAAAAAAATGAGATATTAGGTATTCATATAAACATACAGAAGGACGAAAGAGAAACCAAAGAAAATCTGAAAGACCAAAGAATCGAGATGAAGAGATGCAGTCGACGACTGCAACGCTATGTGGAATACCTCAATTTATTAAATTGAGTTTGTAGTAAAGTATGTTATGTTATGAACTCGATTACCGACAGAGCGATACGCACCGGTGTTATACATCGAGAAACAAATTTTAATAGCATCCTTTTACATGGAAGTAACCGAACAAGATTTTGTATGACAGAGACATACGTAAAAAACAGCTTTATACGTATGCTGTGCACTTTAAGGTATCCTCTATTGGCGTTTTCTAATCTGTAAAGATATTAGTTTATGCGGAGAATGTGGTTTTATGTGAAAGTTCGTTATTCGTAATTAATGAACTCCGGGAACCTAACCTGGGAAAGTTCGTTATCGTAATTAGTGAACATCATTTCGTTGGACTACTTAAAGTGTTTATAATGTAAATAAGCAAGAAAGTTTTTAAACGTGTAGCATTTGGAAAACGCTGCTTTAAACGATGAACAATCCACTGAAAGTATGACGTGTAATAATCGGTGATAAAAATATTTCCAAGGAATGATTATTTACATATGACAATTCTATATTTAACGATTCGAGGAATAATCAAAAGAAATATAATAATTATTTATATCTATGCATGTGAATGATAATGACGTTTTTTTTTCAACTGTATGTTAAATGTACAATGTACCGTGTCCGATTAACAAAAAAAAGGTAGCTAGTTCGAAGTATTTATTGACGTAGGTTTTTCCAGGATCATGACAAAAGGCGGACGTTTTGAAAATGCACGAATAGACACATTTTTCACGATTGTAACCGAAGAGATTTTAAAACTAAGCCTTGAAATACCTGGACGACTTTAGCTTTCTTTCGTTCATGTTGAACAAATATTTTCGTTCAAATGCAATCATCTATGATATCAGAATTTTATTTAACGTATATTAATTTCTTTCCATGGCATAAACTAAAATAAGTATTTTATATAAATTTGCGTTCTTAATTGAACAAATTGGGGTGGAATATTATGAATGAAACATATTTCTCCATTTCTTGAAATCGTAATGTTTATTATAATCATGACTTATATGTATATATACTTTTTATATAAACGTATAAGCCGATTAAATGACAGAAAATATAAATCTACCCCAAATCGTAAATTTTTTAACTGAGAAAGATTCGTATTTAACCGCTAAGTAAAAAAAAACTATTCTTGTCATGTAATATTAATGCCCGCAGATTATATCCGAGTCGTTATGTTTATTTGAGAAATTGTTTTATGAAAAAAGCAAAAAAAATACGACAATTTTAAACACATTTTTCTTCCATTTCAAATTATAAACCACGCAATTTTATAAATTAAGCTCTCCATCCCTGATTATAAGTAGAACTACAAGTTTATTTTTCTATCGACATATATCATTAGTGTGTTGAGCGCTCATTTATTTCTTTGTAAATATTTTTGTATATATTTTTTAAATATTAAAAATAACGACCAATGTGATTATTCGATAATTCGAATAAAATATTTATTACTACACACAGAAAATACAAGTATAATTTGTAAGGCAGAACAAACGTGGGAGAACGTTGTAACAAATGTTTATACACTCGAATAAAAAGTCTTCGAATACTGAGTATTTTATTTCTTCTTATCTTTGTCAGTTTCCTGTGTTATATTGCATTTTTTCAGAGTTATACTTCTAAAATTATGTGCGATTTAATGGAACGAGATCTCGCGATAAATAATACCACTCATAGCAACACCAACAATTAAAAGATATTTTTAGTGAAACAGAAAGGAATTAAAAAGCATAGCGAGAGAAAAAAAAATGTGCACCTTATATGTATGATATTCAATAATCGTGTGCATGCGTGCCTAAGAACTCGTTCCTTTTTGTACGAATTGAAATTATTCATAAATTTCTTAGCAAATAGCAACGAAGAAGGTTTCACATGCGTAATGGCCTCGTTTTTCGTTCGGGAACGGTTTATTTATCTCAACATGGTTCGTGTGTAGGCCTACGTGACAAGTGGTGACGACCATATCCATTCAAACTTGTCTTAGCATTATCGATTTAGGCGAAGTTTTAGAGCTTCGCATAGTGAACTTGGTTTATTTCGAGCGGTATCACAAAGGTCGATGCATATACCGTTTGTAAGAGAAATCGCTAATTTTTCGATGGTAACCGTATGAGTCATCTTGCGGGCTGATTATCTTGTTGGTCATTTCATTGACAGCGGTGGGGCAATAGTTGATAATAATTCTTTACTATCTTTGACGTACGAACTGTCATTGTGTTTTCTTCCACTTCTTCGATTTTTCATTATACGCGAATCTACGTTTCACGCGTGTAATTCCGAGAAGATAATAATTGATCTGAATTTTTATTGTGCAACGGTGCTATCACTAAATTCAGTGTATCCAGAGTACGTGAGAAAACTACAAAAGTGATATTTATCACGACCATTTATTTCGATATGTTAAATAGTGAATAAATAACCTCTAAAAAGAAGGCCACCGTTGCGTATAGTAAATAATATTTTAATTCTTTTAATCTTTCCTAAATAACACACAAGTCAACATGGATATTGGGTTTTCATCATATCACAATGGTGGTCCTGCCAGGGAGCAAGATTTTGGCAGGCTGTCTCAAACCATTGGCACATCAATTTTAAAGATATCACAAAATGGTAAGTAATATGGATTTTGTCTGTTTAGGAGGTTAGTTACTATTACAATTTATGTTCAACAGTATCTTCAATGCAAAAAATGGTCAACCAATTGGGTAGTTCTACAGATTCTCAAGAACTACGAAATCAATTGTAAGTTATCATTTATGATTATTTCATATGAATAGCTATTATACACTGTGTCTTTTAGGCATCAAATACAACATTATACACAACAGCTGGCAAAAGATACTAGTGTACACCTGCGGGACTTAGCTATACTAGCTAATAATTCAGGTTCTACTAGTCCAGGAGAGCAGAGACAGCGTAAAATGCAAAGAGAACGTCTTCAAGATGAATTTACAGGTGCATTAAACTCTTTCCAAGTAAGTACATAATCACATTTTATTTACACAGTGAAGTGTATATTTTGTTACATAAATTTATGTATAAATCTCTTTTTTTCTAGGCAGTGCAAAGGCTTGCAGCCTCTAAAGAAAAGGAAATGGTTAGGAAAGCCAAAGCAAGTGCAGGCATTGCTCCATTTGGAGAAAAGAAGCAAGAAACATTAATAGAATTACAAGATAGCAGAACACAGAAACAAATACAGCAACAGCAATTGAAAGAGGAGCAAAACTTGCGAATGTTGGAAGAACAAGAAGCAAGTATAAGGCAGTTGGAGGTAAATTTCTTTATTACTACAGCATGTTGTCAATGCTTTATATTTATGCTGTAATTATTGTATTCACAGAATAATATCAGTGATATCAATCAAATATTTAAAGACCTTGGTGCTTTAGTGTATGATCAAGGAGAGGTGATTGATTCCATAGAAGCTTCTGTTGAAAGAACAGAAGTATCTGTCAGTGAAGCAACTTCACATGTAAGGCAAGCGAGTATTTACAAAAATAAACTGCGCAAGAAAAAATGCATTATTCTTCTTATCGGAGCGATCGTACTGTCTATACTGATCGGGATTATAGTTTGGGAAAGCTCTTAAAGTGTTTTATGTTCTGAATGATATCTTCATACAAATAGTATGACAGGAAAAAAAACGTAGCTAAATCTTAATTGCAAGGTACCATACTTGGTTTGGTGTACTTTCTGAGAATCGCTTTATAAATATGTGAAAAATATAGTACTATCAAAAGGAAACGAACGCAATGGAAGAAACTTGCATCGTGTACTGTATCTTATTATTAATAACATTCTTATAATTGTGATAATAAATGGTGCAAGATCTATTTTACAAAGATGTACAATGGCAAGTCAAAGACTGTCCAGTCCATTTGTACGTTTCATTACTCATTGTGTAATACTAGTGCATAAATACACGTATAAACAAATGGTGTGTATGTATGTATGTATATATGTACACACATGTACACACATAGGTCTCTTCATGGTATTGTTGTGATTAATATTCCATATAATTTTATGAATTATTCTCAACGAGTATAGCGATTCATTTTTAACGATGCCGATGTGCACTTCGAAATCTGAATCTTGTATGAAATGTATGAATCAGCATAGAATGAATGCGTTGATATAATGATTATGTAATATGTAAGTTTCGAGCGTCCTACAAAGATCTTACCTATAATATCAAGAATAAAGAACTAATAGGGATACGTGAAACAGCAGAGTATATAAATGAAAAATTGATGTAAGCTAATGTATTATATTTAAGAATGTTGATTTATTTTAATCAAAATGTATTAAATCGTATAAAACAAATTACATATATCAAATTTGAACAGAACGTTTCTTGTGTAATTAATGAAACGATTATTATATTAGTTTGAGGAAAATTTTTATTTTTCGTTATGTTCGATTAATATAATATTAAAAATATGTGGCAGTGATTTATTGCTAAACTATTCCATGTATATAAAACTTGATTCGAATTTTCTTTTGTTATTTTATGTGTTATTGATAACTGTTACATATAAATTATGGTTTAAATCAAATTACGCGCTATATAATTTTCATGATTATTCATTTTATGTCGAGATGTATCGCGATTTATCGATCGCAATAGTTTTACAATAATTGCAATATTTGTAGAACAGCCTTGAGAATTGACTGCCGTTTTTTAAAATCAACTATGGAATCTTCTATTTCACTTTGCTCGTCGTCGTGCTTTGTCACTGGCTGTAGCCAATAATGTGGTATACTTTGTCCGCAACGAGTTGACGAGCGGGATGATGTGCTCTCACTTTATTCCACTTCTCCTGCTACCAAATGCGTTGTTGTTATTGGTTACAGCCAGTGACAAAGGACGACGAATAGCACACCGAGACAAAGTGAAATAGAAGATTCCACAGCACTGGCGTAGCCTCCCAGTTAATACTAAACCTACCAACAATAGTTGACAGTTCAACTGGGAGGCTACGTCAATGCTGTAAAGTCATCGTTCTATTTCACTTCATCTCGATATGCTCGTCGTCGACCTTTGTCACTGGCTGTAGCCAATAGCAGCAATGCATGTGGTAGCAGGAGAGGTGGAACAGAGTGAGAGCGTAAATATTTTGGGTCGGCAATTCGTTGCGAACAAAGGGTAAGAGGAGAGATGGAACAGAGTGAGAGCACATAACCTCACTAGCCAACTCGTGGCGGACCCAGTGTACTTCTGTGTAATTTGACAGTTGGAATCTGTGTTCACGCAAGATGGTATTAAAGTAAATGTTTTGTTTGGGAATACACCTGTACTAATAAGTTAAAATATCTAAATAATAGAAGAGGAACACGTGCTGGATGAAAGGTTTAACAATATAATGTTGAAGCACATTATTTTTGCAACCGCGATCATATTCATATTCCTGTCAGAATGTGAGGTTAGAATATCAACTTTGTTAAACTACGAAATTTAATTGACATAATTGCATAATCCATATGAACGATTATAGGCGCAATACGATGACAAACGATGTAAATGCATCTGTCCTAGTCTCTCATCTGTTATAAATACAACACAATCGTCGTTGGAACGGCAGACGTATATTATAAATGTTCCACCATCACAATGGTAATACAAATTCTTAATATTCAATTAGGGAACTTAATCCCATATGTGTATAGCATCTGTACAGCGAATTAAGCGCTACATCGATCTTATTTAAATTTTAATCCACAGTAACTGTGAAGATGTGGTATTAACAAAAGTAGGGGATCAGTTGAAAGGCAAAGAGGAAATTTTTTGTTCACGATGTGATTGCAAATATGAGAATAGAAACACAGCTGTAATTAAAGTAAGTCTTTTGTTATTTTTCTTTTTAGTAGAAAATATAAAATAATTTATTATTTTTACAGATAGTGGTGATACTTGTCATTTGGGTAATATCCCTGTTAGTGATTTACATGCTATTTTTAATTTGCTTAGACCCACTGTTGAACAAAAGAATTCACAAAGCTTCGACAAATATTGGCTATCATGAGCATAATAATGAAGAGGTAGGTTTATAGAGTCTGTCATATACATAGTATGTATAAAATATCATATTATGTAACACTTATTTAAAATCATTTTGGTTTCAATAGGATGATCCCTCAATAGCTCCTGGTACATCGCATCCTATGGGTGAAAGGGGTAATGTTTTAAATCGCGTTGGTCATCAGCAAGACAAATGGAAACGTCAAGTTCGCGAGCAACGACGTAACATTTACGATCGGCATACTATGCTTAACTAAAATTGTACAGATCTGTTTATAGAAAGAAATTAAACACTACAAATGTCGATACAAAAGTTATGAAATTCATTTGAAGGCAGTTGCAAATTTTGTACATAATTTTTCTAGTTTAATTTACATGTAAACAATATGACAATTCAATTCCGTAAAATGACAAATAAATAAATTGATCTATTTGTAATGTCGACAAACCGGGTCACAGATGCTGTTAACATCACACTAAATACATATGTACCTAGTAATTTTAAAATTCACCGAATCTAATGTATTAAATAACAAAGTATTAAAATGTGTTATTTTTACTGGTAGAGAGAGAGAGAGAGAGAGTGTGTGTATGTATGTGTATATATATATAGTTTCAACGAAACATTTTTCCTTTTTTGAATAAATTGAAATATTTTACAGTGTTACTTATAAATTGTTGCAGAGACATAAATAATTTTACAATAATTGTCTTCACAGCAGGAACGATCGAAAACATTTTGAATTGATTTACTTAATCTATATTCAATTTGTAGAAGAATTGATACTTGTAACTAAATTTTTTACTCGATTTTATAAATTATTTTACAATTATTCGAATTTTTAACGTTGCAATTGAACTCTCAATATTATTTTGTTGGTTCAGCAGGTTTAGCAGGTTTAGCAGGTTTAGGTTTGTCAGCTGTCTTTAGCGCATCTGCAATTGCTTCTCTAACTGAATCGTATAACGTTAAAACTAATGCTCCACCAGTACCTCTAAGAATGTTTGACAGTGAACCCTTAAAAAAAGCGCCAACACCTTCTGTTTTGGCTGTTTTCACCCAACAGTCCAATGTATTCTTATACATTACATCTGTTTTCTTAAGTCCCGATTGCATCATCATACGTCTTCTAACTGTATCAAAAGGATATGATATAATTCCAGCTGTTGTTGTTACAACCTGTAAGTAATATTGTACGTTACAATTTGAACGTAATTGTAAAATAATAAACAACTTACTTGCGCGATTAAAAAGGTAATGTGCAAAGGTGTGTTTTTCGGATCAGGTAGCATGCTTTTTGTGGTATCATAAAAACCGAAGTATGCGGCTCTATAAATAATAATCCCTTGAACACTCACATTGAAACCACGATACAAACCAAAAAGACCGTCTGATTTGAAAATTTTTACTAAACAGTCGCCCAAACCTTTAAATTCTCTTTTATCTCCTTTTCCAATATCTGCAGCTAATCTGTAAAATATATTTATTATTATATCATGTAAGGCTAAATATATATATGTATATACATTACCTTGTACGAGCAAAATCAAGTGGATAAACAAATAAGAGAGAAGTTGCTCCAGCAGCTCCACCAGATGCCAAATTTCCAGCAAACTGTTTCCAGAATGCATCCTTTGGAACACCTCCCAAAAACATACTTTTAAATTTGTCTTTGAATGCAAAATTTAAGGCTTGAGTGGGAAAGTAGCGGATTACATTAGCCAAATTTCCCCTCCAGAAGCTTAAAAAACCAGTTTCCTTGGGTATGCGTATAAATGCATCCATCATACCTTAGAAGATTAAAGTCACATAAGAATATGCAAATATGTTATTAATTTATAAATGAAAAATATACCTTTATACCGATCTTCAGGTCTTATTTGTTTTGAGGTATATTGTACTTGGAGCAATAACTTTACTCTTTCCAAAGGTGCAACTGCAGTCTTTGAAATAGCTGCAGATATTCCACCAGCTAAAAAATCTACTAAAAATGACTTGTATGCATCCATATTATAAATTTTCAGCAAATATATGCATCTTTACAGGCAAATTGTAGTATATAATGATAGCAGTGTATCAACTTAGAAATCATAATGTTAAGTTGATTTTAATGGTAAATCGCTTTTATAGATTTAAAGTAAAATTTCATTTCCAACATACTGAAATACGGGTAGAAAGTTAAATAAATCAGTTTTAACCCACATGTGACACAAGCTTTCTTAAAAGATTCTAATTTTATAACTTCTATTGTTTTCTATTTTTGTTTTTAACTTGTAACAACAGGGTGTATAAATTAACACACAACAAATTTTCATTTTAACGTTTAATCGCTTTACATAAAATCGAATCTTTTTTTTTTCATCATAATTTAAGGCGTTAAATTGGTCATACAAATTTTGTCATCGAAGTTCTGAAATGTGTTTCGAGAACTATGACTATTTCTTTTTTCTGTTTTTTGTTCGTTCGTTCGTACAAAGAGTTTCTTTTTAGATCATAGTAAATTCTAGCTAAAATCGACGCAAAATATATTAATGCATCTTTAAATGTAGGAAGTATAACTAAAGATTAAGTAAAGATATTTAAATTTCAGGGACTAGACATAATTACTTAACATCAAACCACATTGAACAATTGTTTAAATATTAGCACTTCCGTTTCTAAAATGCGCATACCCGTTGATAATATCAATACATTTGGAAGGTACGTACAGCATATTTAGAGGAATGTTTCGGCACATAGTGGCAAAGTTATATACGTATGGACAAAACTGGACCATCTTTGGTCAATATGAGATTCAAAAAGATATATTTGCATTTGTTTCTCTTCTCTTCTAAGTGCATAAAAGACTAATTAAAAATATAATAAACATAAGATCTTATTACAGATTTAACTTATTATCATAAAATAAAATTGTACTATAATGAGCCTTCAATATCGAATAATTAAAATACACATTCACTGCCTTTGTAACTTAGGCATCCTTTTCTATCTATTGCATATCAGTGGAGTGACGAAATACGAATGTTGTGCGAATATATTCACAATTTATAATCTATCCTCGAATATGTATACCAATTTGAATACACCTGTTTTTAAAATATTCATTCAAAATTGGCACTAATCGAAATTGATATATCTTCAATTACTTGGCAGTGAAAATACTGAACTTTTTTTTTATTCAACGAAATATCATCGAAGTTAAAACTTATAAATTAACTCTAATATGCAACAGCATATTAAAATAAATGTGTATCAAAGACTCGTTAAATACTTAGTACGAGTATGAATGTGGTCAGGAAGTATTTAAAATTCTTGTACCATTTGTTTAAGCAGCATGAACGGACTGAAAAAAAGAGGTTTAATAATCAGGTTTTCTTATATCGATATACGTCTGACATTCATTTCTATGATTACCGTACCTTTGCAATATCCACGCCTGTTAAATTTTTAACCAATTCCGGTACACGTGTCACGATACTGAAAACTTCTTCGGTTAGTTTCTCTGCTCCAACAGTTCCATTTCCACTCGAAACCATTGTTATTTTCTTTGCTTGAGATAAAGGTGCTGCAACTTCAGCTGCAACCTGTAAAACATTGTTAAATAAAATGATTAGATTATATTATTAAATAAATAAAAAAAAGAACATTGTAATAAACACTTGAGATCTTATTCAATTACCTTTGGAAGAGTATCTAGCATCATATCTATCATAGCAGCACTCTTGTATTCACGCCATGCCGAAGCTTTCTTTGCCATTTGTTCCGCATCTGCTTTAGCCTTTGCTTCAATGGCAAAAGCTTCTGCCTCACCACGAATTCTAATAGCTTCTGCTTCTGCTTCAGCTTCCATTATTAAACGCATCTTATTAGCTTCAGCCATCTTTTCTAATCTGTAAATGTAATATTTATTAATATTCATTTACCAATTCTTTAGTTTCACTTAATTTACCTGTATTTTTCTGCATCAGCTGGACGTCGTACAGTTGCATCTAATTCTCTTTCACGTCTCAGCATCTCCTGCTCTTGCACCGCGATTTCTTGTCCGCGTTCAACTACTTTTATTTGCATTTGTTCTTCCATAATTCTTTGCTTAGTTTTTGCAGCTTGTAATTCAAATGCCATTTCCGCTTCTGCTTTCTATAGATAATACATTGTAATAAAAATATACCACTTATTTGAGGAATGATAAATGAAGATTGATAAACTTACTTTAGTTTGCACTTCCATATCATAAGCAGCTTTCTTTAGTTCGAAATCTCGCTGTGCTTTAGCAATCTCGGTATCGTTAAGGAAACGAGCAGCCATTCTTTGTTCCTCAGCTATAGCCTCACGAATCTGAGCATCTCTACGAGCTTCTGCCTCTCCAATTCTTGCGTCACGCTTCACCTCAGCAGTTCGTGCCATTCCAAGAGCTTTTAGGTACCCCTATAAATAATTGACAAGTTTAATGCGATATAGTTACCGAGAATACTGCTTTTCCATTAAGATATTTTGTTTAATGACATTAATTTCAGCATTGAATTTTCGTTCAGCCTGAATTACACAAAGGCAGCATACAGTAAGAGTACCACACATATTTGAATGACAAAGATTTGCAAATATATATAGAAAGTTTGTGCTACCCATTGAAGCAAGCACTTGAAATATGCTCTAAATTCCACATTATTTGAATATTAATGATTTATACTAATATTGTTTGAATGGCTGTGCATTGGCATTATATGTAGTGATAAAACAAAATTTGAACGTACCTTTGCCCCCTGAAAGTAACAAAACAAAAAATGTATTCAATATTTACAGCGTACAAGATTGGACTACATTAACTCATATTAATAAAAAATTACTTATAAATATCATACAACCACTTAAAGGGGGACTTTTCACATCAAAAAGACTTTATATGAGTACATATTATAGTTTAGCATATTCAATTGTTTTACACTTTTTGAATAAAGATTCTTCCTAAGTTGTTGAACATAAAATAAAAATGTTTTTTAATAGAAAAAAAGGGTTAACTTACTTCTTCATCTCGAATATCTTTTAAAGTATAGGACACAACAGTGATGCCCATATTCACTAGATCGCTGCTTGCTACTTCAAACACTTCTTTGCTGAATTTTTTACGGTCTTTGTATATTTCCTAGGATAGAGAAACAAGATAAATTAAAGAAAATTAACATTTTCTTTCATGTATAAATTCAATTAAAATAGTTCAGTATATTATACCTCTACTGTCATGCTTCCCATTATAGCTCTTTGATGTCCTTCTAATGTTACAAGTGCAATATTGTGAATTTCTTCCTCAGTTTTTCCAAGAAACTGTTCACATGCTGTAGACAACATTTCTTCATTTTGCCCTTGTATTTTGACCTATAAATATGTATATTTATCATTTTATAATAAACTGTCATTCAATTATTTGCATGTGAACACTTTAATCATAGTGTAAGTTAATATTTCTTTTTTTTTTGTTACCTGTGCAATTCCTGTTACAGATATTGGTACACCTTGACATGTATATACAGTTGGACTTTCTACTTGTAAAGTCATAGTATTTAATGAAATTCTAAAAAGTATAAAATTTATTAATAAGATTATTAAAAATTATTAAATAATTCTTCGTATATACAAACATTAAAAATGTAATTTTATATAATTTAGTGCTTTAACGTTTTCATTCTAATGGTATAACAATTTACTTACTTTTGCACTTGTTGGACAATTGGCCATACAAATACTCGACCACCAGGTACTAATAGAGGCTTGCTGTAACAACAGCCTTGAAAAAAATGTAAAAAATAAGTTGCAAATCGATGAGGAAAAAAATTAATATATTATATACGCTCTTAGAAGAACGTCTTAATTTTACGCAAAAAATAGAAAAAAAGGCAGGTTATTAAATGATACAGTAATATAAATCGATATCGAATATGCGGAATTAATAATTAAGAGTGTATTGTATAACTGATTCTTCTACTCTATTATGAACTAAATCTTCCAAATCAATTAATTGACAAAGTACTCCTCCCATGTCGGCTCACTCGAAGCACGTAGAAGATGAATAAAAACAGAAGATATCCATGCACATAATTACCTGACACCACGAGAGCCTCATTTGGCCCGCAAGTAACAAATCCACAACTCATAATCACAAATGTAAAGAAAAACAATAGTTAATGCAAGTTTAAAGGGATCGAATTTCGGCGTAATCCCTCCACGGTCAATTGACGTCGTTACGATGTCGTCATTCTGCGAGATCCTATCGGAGCTTATGCCGAGTTTGCAATAGACGCGAAAAACGTACACGCACAAGTTCTCGGGAGATATAACGTCCGCGGTCTTCTGCACGTATCATTTACAGCGATCGTATAAGTTAAATCATGAAATTTGTATAACTTAATAATAGGTGAAAGTTTATTTTACATATTTTATATATGTATGTATATATATATAAATTATACGTCATTGTGAAATACATAATTCTTATTACTATATTACACGTTTATTTTAAAATCGTCTAAATTGTTTTTTAAATCTCTCGTAATGGTAATCATCGGTCGCTTTTTCTCCATTGTCTTTTCTTTTTCCCTTGTAATCGTCACGCGGAGCTGCCATTTGTTTTTTATCATCAGAATCTTGTCTTGACTTTTGAAAATCTGTATCTTCTATATTAACTAGAAAGAAATATAAAAAATAACATTTTGGTATTATTTAATTTAAAACATGGAAAAAAAATGATATAAAGGATTTACATCTATTATGTTGCACAAAATTCACAGCCATGTTTGTTGGTACAAACTGAGAGGGGCCATCTTTCTTTCTATGTCTATCCCACAGCAATTTTAACTTAGCTTCTTCTGTAGCTTCGATATTACGAATTTTCGCTCTACAAGTATTATTTTCTTTCTTTTAATGAAAAATGTTTCCTTTTATGTACAATTTGCTGAAATATTCAAATGTATAAAAGACATACTCTATTCCAAGGTCTACCTCTGGAATACCAGATAACATTTGATTTGAAAGCATTTCTTCGCTCCTGTGTGCAGAGCTCTGTCTTAAATGTTCAGGTACTGCTTGCAAAGCTGCTTCTTCTGGTGAACAATAAGATCCTTTTTCACTATTGGATCCATTTTCTGCTTTATCCTCATTTTTACTTTTCCTCTTTGATAATTCTTCCTCAATATATTTTACCCTAAATATATAAGCATAGAAATTATTAATTGATTATTTAAATTTTAATATTATACAATGTTCCAACACTAACATTTCCTCATCTTCATCTCTTTTATTGGTTTCTGCATTAAATTGTGTACCAATTCCTGTTTCATATGCATCATTTTGTTTTAATTTTGTGTTTTTTAATGCAGCCATATTTACCATCCCTCCAGTTTTTACATTAAAAGGATCCGACTGGAAAAAAAAATTTGAATAAAAAAAAAAATTCTATTTTTCATTTATTAATTATTGCGCGAAACTTACTGTCATTACATCAGATGTTACATTTTCTCCAAGAGCTAATCCAACAACATTTACGCCTTTAGGACGTTCGCGAAGTTTTTGTATAATTTTCATTTCTTCAACTTTTTCTCTAAATAAACATACACTTATCATAATCAAGTAATGCCTTTGTAATTAATATTTTTGAAATAATCATTTCAGATTTATTTATCATTTACCTGACAGATATTTCTTCATTTTCGTTGTCATCTTCATCGGACGAAGCCTGTCGCTTCCTCAGTGGTTTCTTTGATCTCTTTTTAAATTGTATCTTATTTTCTTCTGTACTAGTCATCTGTTTCAAAGCATACAGTACAATAGAAATGTTCTATTAATTTTATATTTAGTAATTATCCTTTATACGTATAAATAAAAATCAATGAATTAACTTACGTTGTATGTGTACAATTATTTATACTATAAACATTCACAACTACGTTTTCAAATAAAAGATAAGTAAACAAAGTACAGAAATTTACAGGTTAATACGCACTACAAATTGATACATTTGAAACATTTTGTCAGTTTACAACGATGAAAAAGAATGCATCGCGATCATTTATGTCATGAGTTATAAAGTTCAGATCAGATATGAAAGTTAATGAAAGATATATGAACGCAAGATATCCCATTTGAAAAAACGAAGGTTTCCTACCTAGAATTTATTTCTTCTTTGGTGAAGCTATGCACAGGATACACGTGTGTGTGGTTTAGTGTCAATGTGGAATGTTTTCTAAAGTGTTTCAAAAAATGAGAAACTGAATTTAATACAGTTAAAGCATTTTCATATATTTTAGCAAACATGAAGAATAAACCAATTCGTCATAAAGAATTAAACACTTTTCAGGTATGAAAGATACATATGAAATTTTTTTTTTTGAATAAATATTTTTTGGACTATTCTTTTTCGTATAGTTTAAACCATTTTCTGAAAGAGTAAGCGAAATTGACGTAGATGTTTTTCACCGTGTTACCCATCGGAATGAGGAAAATGACGAAGAAATCGAAACTTATTTTCACGAGACACTTCAGAAATGGAATTACCTTAACCTTACAGAGGGTTACGATAGCTTTAAAAAGAAAGTTCGCAACATTATCACACTTCCGCAACTGATCAATCAAAAGCAATTTGTAATAGACACATTAATAGAATATTTGGAGAAGAAAGATGTTTTATTTCTACAACCAATTTTAGAGTAAGTATTGCACTTAAAATTCTACCAATTGACAAATTTATAAATGTGGATTAAAAGAGTGTTCTAATCAATATTTTTTCGTAAATATTTCATTATAGATTAGTGGTAGCTGTATCTAAAGATTTGCAAAAGGATTTTTATGAATATTTCCCTAAATTTCTGAAAATTATTGTTGACTTATTACAAACCAAAGATACAGAGCAAATAGAATATACATTTACATCATTAGCCTATTTGTTCAAGTTTTTATGGAGATATTTAGTCAAAAATATTAAAACTGTGCTTGACCTGTTGTTACCATTATTGGCAGATACCCAGCCAGCTTATATAAACAATTTTGCAGCTGAAAGCTTTGCATTTGTGGTACGTAAGATTAAAGATAAAGATACTTTCTTGAAGACAATATTGCATATTTTGAAAAGTAATCCTAATGGAGTACCAGGATGTAGCAAATTATTGTTTGAAATAGTGTCTGGTACACCTGGAATGTTTCATTCATGTGCAGAACAAATGCTTTCCCTATATTTCAATGCACTGAATAATGAACACTTGAATCAAAGTATAATGTTTGAACTGCTAAAAGAAATTATAAATTGTTTACTGCAAAATATACACCCACAGAAATGTCAAGTATTCTGGTCTGTATTTTTAAATGTGACAGATATATCTATTCAGAAAACTAAGCATTTCCAAGCAGCAGATAAGAGAGAGAAAAGCTTGGTTCTTATGATGCAGTTATTAAAAATAGTTATTACTCATAAAAATGGAAAGTTTATTACAGATCCTGCATTACTGATTAAAAAATTAGCATACATTTTAGATACCTTTGAGAATGAGAATGATGTGTTACAGGAATCTATAAATGTATCAGTTGCTATACTTTTGGCAGGCAATGTTAAATTAATGCAAGAAACATCTAGCCAGATATTATATAAAGTTATGGCTGTAAAAGATATTAAGTTATTGTACAGAGCTGTTGAAAGTCTGGTACATTATTCGTCGTTTGAAACATTGGTATTGCCGCATATAATACGACATAGTATTTCCATTAATTTCAATGATGATACTCTACAGTTGTTTAGTAAGATAATTCAAGTAAAGGCACCCTTATGTATCAATGGTATCGGTTTAAATAAATGGACGAAATTTATTCTGGATATACGAGGTGCGAGACCTGAAAGTGTTAGTTACTTTCAAAAAGAATTGGAAGCTTTGTTGGATGATAATGTATCAACAAATGCATTGAAAATGTTAATTATTTTGCCACATTTGAAGTCTTTACCAGAAGAATTCACAGACATTCTAAAAAATGGAATATTATCTTTGTATCAACGAATATTAAATTGCATCAATACAGAAAATGGTATGATTAAGTTATGTTTAACATTATTAATAGCCTTGGAGTCAGCAATTCACATTTTTGAGCCAGAAATTTTGCACAAGTTTATGGAAACCAACGACATAAAACTATTGGATTTAATTGTTAAATATCCTGATAATAAATTTATTTTGAACGCAACGGATTTATGCCTAACATATTTCAGTACTTCGGAACATCGAGAAACGTACGTGAATCAAAGTGCGTTCGATAATTTAAACAATAGTATTGCACAAAAGTTGAATTCCCCTTTCGATGACATTCGTTTAATAACGACACATTTATATTCTTTATTCTCCAATGTTAAGGAAATGAAATCATCCATAGCGAAAACCGAAACGGTTGAAACAAGTGTTATGGAACACATGTATTTGGCAGAATCTGAACCTATTACAGTACAAAGTTATCGGAGTAGATTGCTCCATTTACAAGCATTATCGTTAGAAAATGATACTGTAACGAGTTTAAATTCCAAATATCACGAGCTTCCGTTACGATATTTACTAGGAAATATGTACATAAACTTTTCCTTACTGTGGGATCCTGTAAGCCAGATTATAGCTTCATATGCAAGTAAAGAATGCGAACCATTTTGGCCGATATTCCTGTCCGAATTGAAACGTGACCATAAAGTAATTCCGGATTATAAACCAGTGTTTGACTGTGAAATTATTTCTGACATAGAAACTGCAATACAAAGGAGTGATAATAATCCAGATTATGAGAATCACGAAATTCTCCTATGGAAATGTATGTCAAATTTCTCGCACTTTTGTGAAATGAAAAATAGAGATGTAACAAGATTATTTATTGACTTTGTGAATGACAACTTTTTTAAAACGAATTCCGAGGATGCTAAATGTTGTAGTATCTTAAAGATGCAAGAATCGGATGTTGTTAACGAAATGGAAATTGATGCACAAAATGAAAACGATAGCGAAAGTGAAGAAAAAGAGGAGAAAGAAACTACATTTCTCGTGAATGCAAAATTGAAAAAAGGAAATACAGAATCTAAGCAAGCAACTAAATTTATACTTAGTAGGAATTACAAAATGAAGCTTTTGATTGCTCAGTTACAAATATTCGAAAAGATAACAAATCCAAAAACATTGTACAAGGAATCAGAGATGAGGAAGATTTATTTAGATTTACTGTCGTCAAAAAATTCCGATGTTCAAAAGGGTGCTTTAAATTGTCTGCTGACCTATAAGTACAAATATTTATTACCCTACAAAGATAATTTGCTCGGTTTAATTGAGGAGAAAAATTTGAAAAATGAATTGACACGTTTCAAGATTGATCAAGACAGTAATATGATACAGAACGAACATCGCAAAGAATTCATACCTATATTGATGAGGATAATTTACGCAAAAATGGTTACGAAAATCGGAATGAGAACCGGCGGTAAAGCCGGAGGCGCCGTAAGGCGGAAAATGATTTTGCGTTTTCTAGCTGGAACTCAAGAGGACGAAATGATTATATTTACAAAAATGGCATTTAAACCTTTCAAGAAGTACATGCCGATGGAATTAAATGAGAAAGTTAACTTAAAGGAGCTAACGCAGAATATTATTAACACTGTGGATTTGAGTAATGTTATTCCACCTAAACGATTACAAAGTACTGTTAATTTACTTGGAATTTTAATAGAACAATGTGGTAGTAAAATGGCCGAGAAATTGTTGCCGTACTTACTCGGTCTAGTAATATGTATTTTAGCGATAGTTACCGGAATTTTGCAAAGTTCGGATAAAGTTTACGACGGTTTCTTAACGTCTATCAGAAATGTAAGAACAAGCTGTATATTAATATTAGCGAGGTTCTTCAATCACTTTGAAGACTATAAGTGGAATGAACACGAAGTAGATGCTCTATTTAATGTAGCTGTATTTCCACAATTGGAAAAATTACCCATGGAGGGGATTCATAGTCCTACACCATTATTAAAGCTGTTGATGTCGTGGAGCCAAAACTCTCGTTATTATCCATTATTTATAAAATATCGCGAAGACGATAAGTCTGTCAGCCCATTACCATATGTTATGAAACTTTTACTAGGTCCAAAAACTCACGCATCTGTAATTAACGCTATTCTTGAAATGATACAGAAAATGGTAACATTGCAAGACTATGGAAGGATAAATGAAAATGATATGGAAGTTGATACAGCATTTGTTCCTTTAACACCTATACTTAATAATTTGCTTGAAGTAAACAAGGAAGCCATATCCAATGGTGTTAATTATGGATCTACTATACTTCTTCCACATGTGATTAGCATTTTAGAGTATATTAAAAATAAACTGGAGAAGTCGAACAGATATATAACTAAAACAGAATTGGTGATTTTATCACGCATCTCTGAATTTGTAAAAGATGCAGACGCGTCTGATGTACTTCTTACGCTTACTCTACCAATATTAACTAAAAAGGCAGGAGCCGGAGAAGCTGAAGACACGATTAACGAATTAATTACTACCGTGATAAATCTTACAAAACAAGTGAAAAATCCAATAATTCATATACGTGCAATTTTGCCTTTATTAGGCGCAGTATCGACAACTCCTGCTCGTAAGCTGCTTCTGGAATTATATAAAATCGTTGTTGAGAAAGCTCCTGAAGAGAATCGCGAGACATTAATGAAAAATTACAATTTAATAAGTGATCTTAATGCATGGGATCGTAGGTGGATCGATCAGCCAGATTTCCAACGAAGGTTGGATGCATTTTCTGAAATTAACAATGCGATAGAAAAGAACGAGATTACGTTAGAATTTGGCGTAGCTATTATTCATAATTGCTATTACTTTCTTAAAAACGAAGGAGATTTAGCATTGAGAGATAGTTCAGGACAATGTCTCAAAGTTCTTGGTTGCAAATTGGCAAAAGAGCATAAAGGAAGTATAACCGATAGACGATATTTAATGGATGATACAATTTTGCCACTGATAAGAAGAGGGATAACTACCAAAAACGAAACGGTGAAACTTCAGTCAATAGCTTTCTTGGGATACATGGCCATAGAGTGTCCAGACGTTCATCCCGTTTTGCGGGACTTGTCGCTATTAACTAACAAAATAGATCCTGAAGTAGATTTCTTTGAAAATATGCAACATTTGCAGCTGCACAGAAGAGTGAGAGCGCTGCTTAAATTCTGCAGCATAGCAAAATCATTGAAGAAAACATTGAATCCAAGAACATTAACACAATTTATCTTTCCTCTTACTTCTTCATACTTATGCAACGAAGCTTTTATACATAAAAACAGCATTGTCGATGCTGCAATAGAAGCAGTTGGAATAGTGTGCAAACTCTTACCGTGGCACCAGTACGAAATTATATTAAAATATTATTTGGACAAATTAAGAGGCTCTGTAGAATTTCAGAAACAACTTGTAAGAATCGTTGTTATTATCTTAGATTCTTTCCATTTTAATCTGTCGAAGTATAATCCTGTAGGAGGATCTGTAGATGCAAAGACTATCAAAGAAGATTCTGAAAAAGAGGTAGTTTCCGATGAGAAGAAAGAAAACGACGGAAACGACAAGGAAAAGAGCGACGATAAGAATATCGACCAGGATGTAGCAGAAAAGTTAGACGAAGCTTTGAATTCTGAAAATCTAGACAATGTTGAAGAAACTGTAGAAAATGTTCGAAAGGAGACACAGGAAGAAATACCTGTAGTGGAGAAACAAACAAATCTTTCACAGTACAGAGCACGACGAGTTGTGTTTAGTATATCCAAACAATTATTACCTCAACTCCATCGCTCTATTATCGCAAGAACAAGTCGTGAGAACAGTCACAAAATTAACAAGAAAAAGGTTGCGGCAGATAACGAGGAAGAAGAATTAATGCGAGTTCCTATTGCACTTGCTTTTGTTAAATTGTTACAGAAGTTACCTGAACACATTTTAGAGACCAATTTACCAGGGTAAGTGTATACCTTTATCTTCTTATGAAACTAATAAATAATAACTTATTAAAATAATATAATCAATTGTTTCAGAATTTTTATGAAGTTATGCACATTCTTGAAATCACGTTTGGAATCAGTACGGCGGATTACTCGTGAAATATTACAAAAAATTATGATAACTTTGGGTCCAAAGTATCTTAATCATCTTTTGAGAGAGATGAATACGTTATTGACGAAAGGTTTTCAAGTTCACGTTCTTGCATATACGGTACAATCGGTGTTAGTTGCTTTGAAACCGTATTTCAAAAAATTCGATATTAATCAAAATCTTCAAAGTATTTTATCTGTAAGTACTTTTATAAATACTTTTTAAAGTAATTGTTTTAACATTTACTGTAATAAATCACGTGCTTTAATTTATCAGGTATGCAAAGTAGATTTATTTGGATTAAGTGCAGAAGAGAAAGAAGTAGTAGGAATTGTGAAGAACGTTTCGGAAGCAAGAGCCACAAAAAGTTTCGATATTTTTCATATATTGGCAGAATATATTACTGAAACTTGTTTGGTTGATTTGATTATGCCGTTACAAGAAGTGCTCATGAGAACGCACTCGCATAAAACTATACACAAAGTAATAGAGTGTTTAAGGAATGTAGTATTGGGTTTAGCTGATAATACCTTCATAGCATTGGATCAAATGTTGATATTCCTCTATGGTGTAGTCTCTAAAAGCATTCCTGAATTCATGCCTGAGAAGAACGATAAACAACTTACAGAGAAAGAAGTGGCAGTTCTGACTAGACAGAAGCCAGATTCCTTCATCATACCTCCAGAACCAAAAAATAAAATGGGTATAAAAATGGCTTCTAAAACATCAAAGAATACGAATATCCACGTCATCGTAGAATTCGGTTTAAAACTTTTCCACATTTTATTGAAAAGAGACAAAATTTCTAATGAAGAGTTCAAGCCCTTGATAGAACCGTTTGTACCTCTTATAAGTGAATGCTTAAAGTCTCAACACGTGAAGGTAATTTTACTTGTTTGTTCTTATAAAAAATAACTAAAACGATTCATGGTTTAATATGCTAAAATGATAATAATTTCTGTTTCAGTTGAGCACTTTGAGTTTGCAATGTTTAAGCTGGTTGCTTAAAATGAATTTATCTCTGGTACGAGAAACAATTTCGGATATTTGCGAATCTATCTTCAACATATTGCACAAATATGCCGCTGCAGGTTTGAGCAAAGGAGACAATTTTGATCTAGTAATGGCTGGTTTTAAATGTATGTCTGTGATCATTCGTGATGTGAAACACTATACGATCAGTACAGATCAGCTGAAGGCTTTGATCATGTATGCTGAACAAGATATGCACGACACTGACAGACAGGCGACAGCGTTTGGCTTACTTAAAACTATAATTGCTCGAAAAATGGTTTTTCCGGAAATGTACATAGTTATGGAGAAAGTTGCTGCCTTAAGTATTACATCTGAACTAGAACATGTTCGAGTACAATCACGTTCCGTTTTTTATTCCTACTTGATGGAATATCCTCTTGGTAAACATGTGAATAAGCATGTAGCATTTTATTTGACGCAACTCAGCTATGAGATGCAACCTGGTCGACTTAGTGCTTTAGAAATGCTTCACAGTATTATAACAGGGTTTCCATTAGTGAGTACATTTAGCACCTTAACTCGTTTTTTTCACGTATCAAAGAAAATTAGTAAGTTTATTTAATATTTATAATTTTAGAAAACCTTGATTGCAAAGTCAGGTCTTATATTTATAATGGCGGGTGCACGATTGATAAACGACGATGATCCAACGTGTAGAAAATTGTGCGCAAAGTGTATCAAAGAAATGATTACACGTATTCCTCATAATAAAAGGAGTCAACTTTTCGATGTAATCGTAACATGGTTACAGACTACGAATGTAATTAGTTAACATTAAATCCTAACAATATAGAGTATATTCGATGCTATTAAATTATTTAATTGCTCATTATTTTAGGTAACACATCGGACTCTGGCTGCTCAGTTATGTGGTATATTCGTGACAGTGGAAAAAGACACGTTTGAGTCTCGTCTGAAAGAAGTACTACCTTTCCTTTTGAAACAGTTTCACGCAAACTTTGGCGATAACAAGAAACCCGGTCGTTTCGTAAAATTACATACGCAAGAGAAGAAAACACGATTAGAAATGAAACATAACATCACGGATCCAGAGAGAATGAGAGATCATCACATGTTCCAAGTACTACAATTGTTGCTAAAAATATCAGCAAATTGTACGGTGTTCCTAAAAAAAGAAGAATACAAAGAAGCTGTTCGTTCATTTGCTGGTGAGTTTTAATCCATCATTATACTGTGTAATAATTTTCTTAGCATTAACAAAATTCTATACATATTTCAGAATACAGTCAATCCTTATTGGCCCACCCTCACTCATGGGTTCGTTTAGCAGCATCGCAAATGATCGGTTTTATTCTGGCAACACTTGACGTTGATAAGATTATAGACTTGTTAGAAAATTCAGAAAAATGCGAAACGGAGATCAGTTACATATATCACGATCCTATCACTACTATAAGAAGTTTGACTCTAGATTTAATTGCACAACTACAACCTGACTTAATGCTAGAAGACTTGGCCGATCAAACTGTGAAAAATTTGATTTTTATCGCACGAATTTTGAAATCTGTAAAGTCAGTTAATAGTAACAGTGATAATCAAGAAGATGCGATTAAAGATACGGAAAAAAATCAATTATCCCTTTCTTGGCTTGTTAGAAAGCTGAGAAAGTCTGTAAATTTAGAAATAGCTCAAGCTCCTAAATCGATAACAGTGGTACGGTATACAAAATGATAACCGTACGTATTTTTGTCTTCTTTAGTGCAGAAAAATATTTGAAATACAAATTCTTTTTCAGCGGACTGCTTTCTTTAAGTGGGTTGCCGGTGTAGTGGCCACAATATCGATGGAATATATAAACGTGGTACTTTTTAATATTATGTCGCCCATTGTACGTGAAATATCAGCTACGGAAGACAAAAATGTCTCTTTAAGACGACTGGCAAAAGAAGCGGCTACAATGATTAAAAAACGTTTAGGCAGCGAAGAGTATAATAGACTGTTGAGTCGAATACAACAGAAGTTAGATATTAAGAAAGCGGAAAGAAGAAAAATGCGTACGCAACAGGTAACTTCTTACGTTGATTTATTTATTAGAAAAAATGACCAGCACGAATAGTGTAATCTTTTTGCCTTGTAGTTTGTAACAGATCCAGAATTGGCTGCCAAACGTAAGATCGCAAAACAGCAGAAGAGAAAAGAAGCCAAGAAAAGGAAATTGGATAGCATTAAAGGGAAAAAAGTACCGAGGAAACGTCCTAAAAAAGAAGTTGATTTAGATGTTATATAAACTTTCTAGTTGGAGGGAATTGTCGATGTAAAATAATATGACACATGTTCTGAAACGTTGTCGTCATCCTTAGAATAATGCAAATTCGATATGCATATGCGAGATGTAAATGATACCTGTATCATATTTTTGTAAATTTACGTATGTGAATATGCACATATGTATGTTTTTATTTGTATTTTGTTAACTTTGTATGAACGTTCGTAACAAAATAAAATTAAACAATTTGTAATATAATGAAAAAAAAGTTTGTAGTATATGAATAAAAAATATTTTACAATCGATCTGTACCGTTACTTCTTAAATATTATATTTAAACACTTAAATAAAAAGCTATTGAAATATTTAAATCGACCTAATAATTCAGACGTTCCAATAACTATCTAAAAATTCTCGAACTAAAATTTAAAAAAATTCCAAAGTCGACTTCAATTTGAATAACTAACATGAACATATTCAGATCTATTCCAAGTATTCTGTTTTATTTCCACTCATGTGAATATTATCTGTCCTTGATCTTTTCAAGGAAGAATTGTGTAAAAATAGTATTTAAATATTAATGAATTGCAAGGACGTATTGGTAAATCTGCGTTGTAAATTCGTTTCATTTAGCCCCTTGTAAATAATATTTCATAATTTACGATAATTTTTTATTTATTCAATTCGTTATTAAATGCTCTGTTCGAGAGAAAAATTTATTGTAAAAATGCTTGAACATCATACGAAATACAGAATAAGAAATATTTTTGTATCATTAGATATAGAAAAAATAAATGACATTGTCCATATCAATATCTCGTCGTATATCCTACAATACATGCTTAATGGCGTTAAAGTAGCGCCAGCACGTGGATGTATCAGAGATGAAGATGAACGACTCGCAAGCTACGTAACATACAAGTGTGACTGAATGCACTACGAAAACTTGTCTAACTATATCTCATTGAAGCATCGCCAACTCGGGCCTTTATTTCTCTTACTTTGATATGCTTACAGACAAGGGGCTACCACTTACTGGTGTTCAGGCTTATCGGAAAAGCCGCGTTATCGGCGGTGGTTAGACATAAGAAGCCGAAACGACAATTGAAACGTGAGATTTGACATATTAGTCGTGGACGGAGAATTCGAACCGACTGATTTACCGTCCACAGTTATTCTTCATATAACCAATTTTAGTTCGAACAGTTTCACTGATCGCTGGAGTATCGACAAGTTAGTTTCCGTGCACGAGACGTTTTATAATGTTCGCCACCGTAGTACTGTTGTTAGTGACGTTACTTTTACTGGTTGTTTCTGTGGTAATTGGAAACAAAACGAGTAAATATCCACCAGGTAATCCGGAATTATTTTCTATGTAGACACTTCTCGTCTCACGTTATTCAATCGACATGGTGTAGAATCAGTGCATCGATCATTATCGACCTAACACAAGATCGATATTTATGTTGAATTCCTCTTATAGGACGATAGTGTATTCTTTCGTTAACTTAGATACAAACATTAGAGCATCTTTCTATGCTTTGTTTTTACAATTGACACTTTGTTTGAATATCAGATATTATGTTAGAAGCATAATACACATGTGCACAGTTAAATGCTGGTAGCGTGTTGATTGAAAAATTGGCTCAATTATTTGTAAATTTAATATTAGTTTTGAATGGCGTATAAAATATACTGAAAGAGAGAAAAGAATGTACAAAGTAATAATTTAGGCAAGCATAAACGTATGTTACGCTTATGTCTACGGTGATCGGTTTGACTAGGTCAGTCAACTTTAATGGTTTAAATTAGCGCGTCTACTGTGTTTCATTGATGAAAATAATTCTTCTTCAGTTACATCCGTTCTTTTTGAATTACTTTCAGAAACTTCTGTTCGTCGTTGGAATTATAATAAATAATAAAGAACCGTTTAAATCTACTTAGGGTGTTACATATAGAATTACGTTTGAAATCGATAACACCTCTTACGCATTTATCGCGCAACGTTATTAATGTTTTTACGCAAAAAATAAAAAATAAAAAATAAAAATAAAGGACTGCAAGTATTATATTTAAAAATACTCCCTATTTTTAACATTCTTATTCCAGTTGAAAGAAAGAAGAAATATATTAGGTTCGATTAATCGTTCAAAATTTTTTACGAAAGCTTCTTCGAACATTCGATCTCATATCCATCCGAGAGACGTTATCATAATTATCCATGTAGAACTCCATAACCGAGTGTCATTATACGTCAGAACTTTGTTCTCTTTTTTTCAACATTCTTTTTTTTTCAAAACTGCATTATATTTTAGGACCGTTCTCATGGCCATTTATTGGTAGCCAGTTTTTATTGAAGCGTCTAAGCCGTGAACTTGGGGGGCAGCATATAGCGTTCTTAGAGCTGTCAAAGCGATACGGCAGCGAGGTGATAACTGTGGACATTGGTACCGACAAGGTACTTGTAATTTCCGGGAACAAGCTGATTCAAAATGTAATGAAAAATGAGGAATACGATGGACGCCCTTGGAACGAATTTATCAAACTTCGAAATATGGGCAAAAAGCAAGGTATAATATATACTTACCGAATAAAAAATACGATTACCGGAAAATTAAATATTTCATATTTTTGTTAAAAAAAAAAAAAAGAAAATAATTTAAAGAAATGCAAAATTTACATTTTGTTTTTCTGGTTAAGCAGTTCCCCCTCCTCCTACCCTTTGACATAACCGCATTAATATAATTTTCAAGAATATTTATATCTGTTTTACTACGTTGGAATATTTTCTAATATAGATGAGGCGTGATTTGTACACGCACGATATTGTGATCATTTCGTTTGTTTTACCAACGATAGGAATCACGATGAATGACGGATCGGAATGGAAGGAGCTACGCGGTTGGATGGTACGAACGATGAGAATATTCGGCTTTGGGAAACGCGAGATGTCCGACATGATCAAGAACGAATTGATCGTATTGCAAGAAGATTTAAAGAAAGGGGGTGTGCGAAAATTAAAACCACTGATCACACCGGCTGTAGTAAATGTCCTCTGGAACGTAGCAACTGGAAAGCCATTCTGCGAGGACGACAAGTACATACCTACACACACATATACACATCTCTTGTTCGATTTCTCTGCTTTGAGAAGCACCATTTTCACGTATTTGGTCTTCGATGCGTGTGAACGACTGGTTGAACTCGGAATCGTTTATACCCGCTTGCTTGAATTTCTTTTTTTCTTTTTTTTTTCTTTATACAGACTGTTAAAAAGAGATCTAGGACGTTAGATTTAAAAAATTTGTCATCAACATAATTTTAATGTTAATCTTTTCGATGGAAAGTCGAAATAACTAACATATCGAACGTAATATAACGCTATGAGCCTTTAAATTCTTAGAAAGATGATACAGATCAAGAGAGACTTGGAATATAATTTTACGTACGTTAGATAAAGTATCATGTAGTATAATACTTTTCTTTTTTTTTTCTCTCTCGAGAAAAGCGAGTATAGTTGATCGTTTGTAAGTAAAAAGGAGGTAACGATCTGTAACGAGAGTTTAGATTCGAATCGCGAAGTGGGACACGTATTCGATTGTGATTGTTTATTGTTTCTGAAACGTCTCCCCGCAGATTGCAGTACTTTTCCAGCTTGATGGAACGTCGCGCGCAAGTCTTCGACATGCTTGGCGGGCTTCTCACCACTTTCCCTTGGATCCGTTACGTTGCACCTGGGGCCTCAGGGTATAACCTTCTCCTCACGCTGAACCACGAGCTCAAGTCGTTCTTATTGGTGCGTCCGTTATGTAAATTAATTATGATTTTACATTTATTAAACACACCGCTGCATGTACGTGATGCTTTCCTTTTTGTTTCACGCAGGATACTATCGCTGAACACAGAAAGAATTACAAGCCAGGCTGTGAGGCAGACGTAATTGACATGTTCCTACACGAAATGATCACCAACGAAGATGCCAGCGGCATTTTCACTGGTACAATTCGAAGATTCACAAGCTGTTTCACTCGTGATTCTGAATACGTTCAACGTATCGTTCAAATCTATCGAGAAACTTTCGCATTTTAAAACGATCGTAACGTTAATATCCTTTGATATTCTTTGTTAAGTCAACGATGTCGAATCTCAAGTTTTGTTCAGGTTCTAAGATTACTTATGCCCCTCTCTTTCACCCTACCTGTTGAGCTAGCGTGCTAATGGAAGCATCTGTGAAAGAGAAAGCGTTTTCACCAGATGCTGTCGCGTGCAACCCCGTCGTACGTGTAAATTCTCCATTTCGTTCAATACGTTTTTCTCCTTTCTTTCAGAGGAACAATTAGTAATTTTGCTGCTCGATCTTTTCATCGCCGGCTGCACCACCACAGGTATAACCCTGGACTTTCTGTTTTTGCACATGGTGGTGCATCAGGAGGTACAGCGAAGACTGCAGCAAGAAATCGACTCGGTGATCCCGCGTGACAGACTTCCCGATTTAGCAGACAGGACGAAGTAATTGAATAAATTACGTTTACTTTTTTAATATGCTCCGTGCACCACTGGTGGTACACGAGAATTCTTTTGGAAATGGAACTTTCTCCTGTGGCATGGAACGTGTTGAACAAAGATTATGTGTAAAACTCGAATTCAGAGCTAATTCAGAAATCTTAATATTATTCCTAGAATTTTCCGTTTTGCGTGGGAAAGTAAAAGCGAATATTACGAGAGAGAGATCAAAGAAATGCAGTACACGGGAAAGCCGAAATTCTTTATTGTTGCAGGCTTCCATACGTAGAGGCTATAATAAGCGAGTCGCAACGACTGTGCCCGGTATTCCCTATATTGGGTCCGCGACGAGTTCTTCGCGAGACGAATCTCGACAAGTACAGGATACCAAAGAACGCTACTATTCTAATGAACACGTACTCAATCTCCAGCGATCCTGATATCTACCCCGAACCGGACAAGTTCAAACCTGAAAGATTCATCAAGAACGGAGTCTACGAACCTGATGCGAATTCCTTGAATTTTGGAAAAGGTATAAAATATATGTAGAGAGAGAGAAGGATGAAGAAACTTTCTGCCATTCTAAAATCGTAGAAATTTTGCGAAATATGTAGCCCGTGAGAGCGTTACTTCATCGAGACACGACAATGCAAAAGTATGTAAATAAAACGATGTTACTGTTCGTTTCCGGATGTCTCTAAGAAAGTTGGCAGTACAGTATGCAACAAGAGTTTCTACTCTATGAGTTTAATCCATGTGATGGAACAGACGACAGTAGAAAGCACCATACTTTTATCAAGTGGCAAATCTTGGTGACCTTAAATGTTTAAAATATTCAAAATAAGAAGAAAAATATTAATACGTGAATGAAATCTTGTAATCCGAACTCAGGAAAATTTCTTCTATACTGTATCATTCAGAATTAATGCTCAGTATAGTCATTACGAAAGAGATTTAAGTTTTGCAGAAATTGGACTCTCAAGATAACTGATCTTTGCAGAAAAAAAAAGAAAGATGAAGACATCTGATTATCCACATTCACCTCTGAAGTTACTAATCTTGTTTTGCAAGAAACGCCTGCAGTTATGCTATCTCTATTTCTAATCGTCAAAACGTGTTCGTTTTTTTCAGGAAAGAGGCGATGTCCAGGTGAAGCGTTGGCAAAGGCCGCGATGTTCCTTTTGTTCGTCGGCGTGATGCAGAAGTTCACCCTGCTTCCGGTCCCTGGCAAAGGACCAAACGCCGTAGAAATTATCCCCGGGTTGACGATCTCACCGAAACCTTACGAAGTTCTAGTCGTGCCACGATAAAAATTCCTACTTGCATAATCTCCTCTAATCCTCGTTCACGTTTGTATATTTTATTTGCGCGGCTAACGAGCGGATCTCCCTATGCTTATTATAAGTTATGTGTGTGATTAAAGCAGGAAACACGTTTATCCTCATAGAAATTTGTATTATTAATAGAATGTTCCGTTCATGGTAAATGGAAAGGAACGTTAATTGGCCGGTTGTAAGAGAAACAGACAATAAAGATGAAACGAAGTGAATATTGTTTCACGCGTTTATTTCCAACACCTGCAGCAAGAGAACAAACTTTTATTTGCCCGACTGTTGACAACGATGATGTTACCGGTGTACATACGCGTCTTATCGGTCTCTCGTGAAGTAGTAAGCTCCGTGTTACGTGGATAGACATCGGTTTGTTTGACTTCAACAAATTTCACCTCCCCTAGCCCCGAATATTGTTTATTGTTTCTGTGCGCGTGAAAGTCGCTTTACGCGTCGTTTTACGCGTTCGACGAAATCGGCTCGTTTCGCAGAAGTCCAAATGTACCTTGAAGGCTCACGCGCCACGTGGCTGTACGGTCCTTTTATATCGAGTTCACTCCGCCATGGCTGCCACACAGCATTCCCTTTTTTTTTTCGCTGGAAAATAGATCGTGCAAACGTGAATAATTCGTGAGACATTCGAAAAATTCGAGGATAACGCTCTTTTTCCGATACTTCCTTTTTTTTTTTTTTATCGTAAACTGTAGAAATAACTGAAACGTCCAATCATTATTATTAACGGTGGCGTATTTAGCAAACGTATCACTTTGGTTACATGTACATGTCCGATCACTTTAAACGTTCAATTAGTTATCTCGAAAGATGATCTTCCAGCGCGACATTATTAGAAACGCGTTTATCGCTTAATTAGCGCATGTAACGAAATGTATGAAGTGCCATTTACACAATTACGCGATTATTTATTTTTCCAAGATATCCCGAAGGAACTTATCTAAAGTATCGTTCCGATAAATTGGAGAATAATTAAGCGCAACAGTATGCAAAGATCTACTTCTACAGGTGATTAAGATTATTTAGGTACCAAATGAAGTGTACAGTTGGTGGAAGCGATACGATAAAATAGCAAAGTAAAATATTAAAGTATATTTCATTTAAATTTGTTAAAATTTGACTCTATCAAGCAGGTGTACATTTTATTAATATTGATTGAAAAACTTCAGTTTCATACTTACGGGAATTTTTTGAAATTATTCATATTATTTACATCGTGACGTGGTTTACAACGTCAGATCTGGTTGTAAGCTTTAGATAAAACGGTTTTGGAGATATGGTGAAACCATCGTAACCATTTGGATCCGGCTGGCCGTGCTCTGGAGAAATTTCGACGTCGAAGTAATGTATAACGTAGGCGAGGAATAAGAATAAGGATGTCCGGGCCAGCATTTCTCCTGGACAACGTCTTTTGCCTAGAACGGTCATCATCAATTCTCAAAACGCTTTACTATGCAAAAAAGAATACCTCGAACATTTTACGCCGACGATGTTTTCCACAGAATTTCTATTTAAATCACCGTCAGTCCATCAACCGTGCTATACGTACATACCTACTTGCTTCGAACCATTCGATTTTGTCTCGTGAATTATTTCGACGCTTCAGAATATTTATTTATTTATTTCGTTATTTATTTCCGCGGGTATGAATCCATTTGTATACAGACTACCATAGGCAGAGAGCCAGTAAAATATCGATAGTTACAAACCGAACGAAAAAAAGAAAAAAAAAAAGAGGAAAAAGAAAAATTAAGTTGAGTTCCATTACTATAAGGAGTTGAAAAAAAAATAAGAAGTTCAATAATATATATCTCATGTTGACCTTCAGATGACCTTGAAACGATAACCTTTGTTTCTTTGCAAATCTCTGTTGCATTGCAGCATATTTTGAAGGACAACATTCAAACTTATACACACAGTCTTAGTTCCAGTTTTCAAGATCACTTCAAGGTCAACATGACGCATATGGTTGAAGTCGTCTTTGCGTCAGCTGTAACAATGTGGCAAACAAGAACAAGTAGATCGTTCCATTGCAAAAATTACAGGACCTTTGAAATCTTGAAAAACCTGATATCTAAAAAATTTTTCAAAATTGAATTGATAAATAAAATTAGGTAAACAAATTGAGTAAAATAATGATATAGAAGCGAAAGGTACGGAGCACGCGTTAAATTAGAATATTTCGCGATAAATGAAAATGGAAATGAGTCGATTGTGTTGTGGAATTGTCGTAATATCGTAGATAAAGAGACCTTACCTAAGCCGAATGGCATGCTCGCGTTATTTTGACAAAATCGGCCGTTAACGTCGAGAAACCGCTGCGGTCGAAATTCTTCCGGGTGATCCCAATGCGTTGGATCGTTATGGACGCTGTGGAAATCCAGAAGAATTATCGTGTCCTAAATTCAGAATAACGTTAATTAAAAAATACTAGTTAGAATAAAAAAAAAAAAAAGAACTGATCGAGGATAGTAGGGTAAAGTAGCCTATTATGAGACCATTTATGAGATCCCAGCCTATCTGCGTTATCTCGAACATTGCAGTGACAGTCCTTTGTTTCAGAATTAACCGTAGTTTGGTTGCATTATCCGAATGTGACGTAGAAAACAACGTAGTGTCTTGAGCAAACATATGAAAATTATGATGTAGAATGCTTATTTCGCACAGGACTTTATTCTTCGGATGTACATGGTGAACAATGGGTTCAGTGTATAAAATGTTACTGGTGGGCCCATGAAAACTGTTGGTGCAGACGAAATTAATTCCATATGCTCAATGTGTGAAAAAAAAAAACAGAAAAAATAAGTTTTGACAAGATGAAACCTGGGCCTTATATTGGGCGACCAGTTTTTCAAGTCATGGTTTTGCATACTTTTCATTTATATTTTATTACGATGATAAAAACACGTATAGTATTTTAATAAAAGTAGTTTTAATCGAGAATTGTGCTTGCTTAAAGAAATGGGTCTCATATTCGGCTATTTCACCCTACATTTCTGCTACTTGCCTTGGGTATACTGTATTCGTTCAGAGTTATGGGTTTCATGGTTTTGTGAGGTACTCCGAGCGGTGCCAGGATTAGGAATCTTTGTACCTGTTTCGACAATTATTTATTCATGCAATGTCTAATCTCGTATTAGAAAGTCAATAAGCTTGGTAATCGCTAGCTGAAGCAATGTCGGATATAAGGAAGAACAGTGAAGATAATGAATTCCCAGCGATTCACCAGCAATTGCAGAAATTTGCAATGGCTCGTGAACTGTGATAATGAAAATAGATACGTTTGGTTATGAATAATTTAAATAATCAATTACTTCCGCAAGGAACGCCTCCATCATCGGCAACAACGGGTAATCCTCTAAAGTGGGGGCTCGCGATCTGCCTATCACGTTATCCAATTCCTTCTGGAGTATTTTCGTCCATCCAGGATGCAGAGATAAAAATAACAAAGTGGTCGCTAAAGTGTCTGTCGTGGTTTTCGAGCCGGCTAAGAAGAGATCCAGGCACAAAACTAACAAATTCTCCCCTGTAAAATAAACATAATGACGTTTTTTAATTCACAGAAATATTCTTCTAAGCATTGAAAAATTACTAACTATCGAAAATCGTGTCGTCGCGTTCGCCATTTTTGGACAAGATTTCCAACAGAAACGCTTCGATTAAGTCTTGCGGTTGATTTCCGGACAACTGTTTCTCGTGGATATTGATCTCCTCGTCTAAGAAGTTCCAAAGCTTCCGAAGGATCCTCATTAAGTCATTGTAACCGGATAATTCTGGTATTATGAAGCGTAGAAATGGCATTTGCGAAACAATGCCGCCCATTGTATCCATCAATCTATGGGAACAGGAAGTGCATACAAATACGCTTGCGTAAAGATATAAATATGTGTTTATGTTCACGCATACTTTATACGCTACTGAACCTAATTTGACCATATTTTAAAATTAGAAAATTGCATTGCAGAATTTTTTTCCTTGTATTAGCATTTCTTGCGAATTAATTTACCTAAAGGCATCGTGAACCACTTCGAGGATTTCTATCAATTTTTCGTCTTCATATTCGAACCTGTGGCCAGCGAAAATGCACCACAAAGAATTTAACACTGCGATATCGAAGGCTGTGTGAATCGGCACAGGTCCCTTTGCACTTGCACGACGAAGATAATTCACGAGATTTTCAGCCTCAACGGTCAGCTGTTTCTCCATGATAGACTGACCTAAGCCAAAGGTTCTGAGATGGCGCATCGTGAAACGGCGACACTGGGACCATGTTGGTCCCTCCGTGAATAAAAGGCCTATCGATTAGGAAAGTATTTATCATTGAAATTATATCATTATTCATAATAATGAAATTTTAAAGATTAAACATTTTTAACACATTTAAGCAGCGTTTTGAAGTTTTCACAGACCGAATTGCTCGAATTATAACTTAAATCTATTCGAATTCTTAAGCAACGTTTTTAAATAAAATAATAAATATATTTTTCGGAATATTTAACAGCAACAAATGTTAAGTACCTTTTCTTTTACCAAACGCGCGGACCCTGAAGAAGAATCCATCCGGTCTACCGTTGAATTCATCTTGAAGAAGCACTTTCTTCACCAGATTAAGTGTAGAAATTACAACAACCTTCTGGTTTCCCAATTTCAGTCCCAAAATCGGCCCGTAAGTCTTCGTAAGTTCTTGAAACGCTAGATAAGCGTAGCCGTGCTTCAGTTTCAATCGTCGGAAAGTAGGAAAACAACCGATCAGCGGGAACCATTTCGGACCTATCAGATCCATTGAATTCAAATATCAATACTTTGAAAAAAGACAAAAAAAAAAGAAAATCGAACAAAATAACGCTGCTTTATTTTTATTCTATTTAAACATATCAGAAATTATATAAGCACCGCTTGATTCGATCGAATTCTTATTTCAATTGATCTTCGAACATTTGAAACAGAAGTGTACATTGTTCGTAATTTTTAATTCTGATAAAAGAAATGTAACGTTCGAGGGAAATTCCTTCACTGTGCTAATTACGAATTCACTGTGCACCAACCAGGTGGGAAGTTATTCGGTTTGATGCAATCGTACAGGCAAAAGGTAGAGATGAGCAAGAGGAGGAGAATGATGGTCGCGTAGAACATCTTGGAATGCACTGATACTTTACTCGGTGACTTCGAATGCGGTTACTATACCAACCATATATACGTATGGTAACAAAAACGATTCTGGCGGCACCCTGTGATATTATCAGCGTGACACCCATGGCCTCTGACGAAAATATCTTTTTGTGTGAGACATCCTTTTCACGATACTCTCCCCGCTTCGAGTCCCGTTTATAGAAGTGGTCGTACATCTTTCATCTTCTTTTTTTCCCCTCATTTTTTCTTCTTCTTGAAATTCATTCAGAATGAATTCAGTTCAAGTTAGCGATCGTTATATTTTACGTAGCAACGCGAGATAAATCATTTGAGCGAAAGTCGTTGTGTTTTCGTTTGCGGGAAAGATTTCAGAGATCTTCTGTAAGCGATCGTTGAAATATTTTAAAACAGCAATAGAGAAATAAAGAAGAAATTGAACTTAGTCGTGAAATTCAAGTCTTTCTCGTCAAATTTTCTATTTTTGAGTTATACGTAGTTTTATCGTTTTATGGATATACATGTAACGAATAGAAAGAAGAATCTTCCGATTCTTAAGTGTGATTGAACTTTTACCTGGAATACTGTGAACGTAAGGAATATACGAGCAGTATTTCAGGGTTTAATCGTATATGAATTTTTAATAAACGTTCCTTGGCCGTTCATTTATATGCAAGCATTTAGAGAAGCATAATTCTAGTTTCGAATAGAAGGAATACAAGGATCAATGTCCTCGAGTAGAGGGAGACATACGGTAGAAATTTGGTTTCTCTGAAATTGAAGTTCTGGCTGGGGGAATAATAATCATTCTTCTCTGTAATTTTTGAAATATTCTACACAGTAAAAAGCGAAGAAACGAGCTCTTCGTTCGTTCGAAATTCACCTCGTTCATTATGTATACGTTGAAAAAGTTGTAACAATAAAAGTATCTTGCTTCTCGTCAACTTTTCAAATACTATACACGATAAAAAATAAATATAGAAAAAAATAAAAAAAAAAAGATCGTTCTGCTCGTTCGAAATTTAATCTATTCGCAATGTCCAAGGACGATACGTTTTATCAGATCAAACGAACCGCTCTGCCAGCTAGTCTATCGGTTGCTACCTTGCAAAAACCACGAGTCATGAAAGAATCCCGATAAGAAATACACTTTCGAAGCTGTTGTAGCATTATTTCCTGGATGAACGGGTTAATTGGAGCCAAACCGAGCGAACTGGTTTCTACTGTTCTGCAAGCCGCTGTGAAATGCGACACGACCTCGTAGGTTCACATTCGTCTGTTAATTATCGCAGTATACATTGCGTCTCAGATTTATTTTCGTCGTTATTGATCATCGCCTAACCTGGCTGAGCAATAATGAGAAACTTTCGATACGCCTACTATCGTAGAATCTTCTTTCTTTGGAAAGTTGTCTTTTTCCTTAAATACAAAGAAGATAATCGTGGAATATTTCTTTTTGGAAAATTTTCGAAATTATCCTTGACCTCTGAAAATTTCTTTTAGTAAATGGAAGGAACCTAAACGTGGAGTCTTTCTTTTTTGAAAAATTTTAATCGAGTAAATTTGATTTTTGCAACTCCCTTTTTCTTAAGTTCACGAAACCTAATCGTACAATCTTTTTCTCTGAAACAATTTTCGAGAGGAACTTTGACTTTCGCAATTTCTTTCCTCGAAATACAAAGAAGATTGAAAGGATCTAACAGACTAAGGGGATCAAAAGTATCCTCCAACCGATTTGATGATGCGATAGATTATTCGATAGCTTACCAAAAGAGAACATGTGACACCAAGTTTCAACCCTCTAGCTCGACCGTGGGGATAGTTACAGGGTAAATTTGGATTATCAGTTTTTGGACTATTTTTCCTATTTAGTGATAAGCAAAACTTCTGAAAAAAATCTGACATATTACATATATGTAGGCACATCTTAAAGAATTTTTTCCGATTTCTTCGTTCTAGTTGTGAAAAATAAAAAAACGCAAAAATGCGAATATCTTTTGAAAAAAAAAATATTGTTATTTTTGTATTTTTTTAGTAGCAATATATTAGCATAACCATCATCCTCAATTTTTTCATACTTTTGGTAGGGTGCGCCATTGTTAAAAAAATTAGAAACCGGTATTTTTAAGGTATTTCGCATGGAAAAGTAGCTTCTACTTCGAATTTTTACATTTTCTGTATGCAGCGTGTATATTGTGAAATTCTAAACATTTTTACATTCGAAGACATACGTATTTTACGGGAGAAATTCATGAAAATCCAGAATCAAGTTAATATACAAATTCAATTAATTAAAGAAATCGTTAGACACATAAGTAGCTAATGGAATATCGAAAAGCGCTGTATAAAAAGAAAAAGAAGAGATGTAGCAGTGGAATTATTATTTTCAAGTATGTATCGTGAAATGTGTTTCTCGATGCTACCTAAGTTTAACACTCGTTTAATATAGCTTTTAAATTCAGATAATGATCATACGGGATGCTTTATTGTCAATTTTTAAAGTAATCGTTTACATATTAACATCATCCGTGCTCGAGTATGTACTTTAAAACAACCATAAGCGACGTCGTGTGTTTGGACGCGTATGTATATATATTTTGTGAGCAATGTTTGCGGGCACGAGACACTGAAGTGGCAGCTATAAACGCTTTTTCTCAAACATCTCTTCACACATTTCCAATTTTACTTTTCTTCTTATATTTTTCTTCTTCTTCTTCTTTCTTTTTTTTAATTTTCTAACGCAGAACGGATTCTTACGGAGTTAGTTGAATTATCGCCGCTTTCTAACGTCATGAAATATTACACAATTACTGTAAGAAAATTGGTCACGATCAATTTCATTTTCGCCGTCATTAAATTCGCATAAACTCTCCTCGATCGTAATTCAGGCTATTGCAAAAGCTCTTCAGACACTACGTTAATCATTCATTGTTCTGTCGCGTGCAAAGTTCGCCTAATAAATACTACGATATTCATCGTAGAACGTGTAAAATCGATCATTATCGCGGTAATGGCCTCCCATTGAACCTGTCAGATTTCCATTTCGCTACAGCCTCGCTTGAAGAAAAGAATTTTCTTGGGGAAACGACCTTGAGCGTTCACAATTCCACCGTTTAGAAAATATTCTAAATGGTGGACAAAGAGGAAACACACGGAAAAAATTTGCATGAAAGATACAATCGGGTCGATGGAAAATAGAACGGAACAGTTTATTTTAAAATTCAACTAGATGTTCCTTGTATCTTACAAAAAATATATCACTCGTATAGTAAAATATTTCTGACAAAATTTGGAAAATCCAATGAATTCATTTTAAAACCTAAAAGGAAATTTCTTGTATTTTTTTTTAGATGTATTTAACAATCATCTTCTTTTAAAAATAGTTCATTTGTACGGTAAAATGGAGGATATTAAGCAATCTGCATTACTTTATTTTGAAATTCCATCAGTTTATTTTAGAATCTAAGAGGAAATTTCTCGCATTTTTCTTAATATCCTCAAGCATCGCTACACATCTGCAAACTCGTGCATTGTTCACTTTCGTCAAGTATGGTAAAGTATTCAAAATGGAGTAGAGCGAACAATATGTTCTCTTCTTTGTTTGTGAGATTCAACCAACTTTAAAGCGCAAAGAAAGTTTTCTACGTCTCTTTCCGCCTAGCAAACAAATATTACCATCTTTAAAAAATCAATCATTCACATTGCAAAACACTTTTGTCAAGAAGCAGAAGAAATTCGACGTGGAAGACACTGAAGAATCTACATACTTTATCTCACTTCAATATCCCACCAATTTATGTCAAAACCTAAAGAAAGTCTCTTACGTCTTTCCAAAGGTACTTAAAAAATAAAAGAGTCATCATCCTCGAAAAATCGATCATTCATTCGTTAAGATAAAAAAAAAAGGATTAAAAAATCTCAGAGAAATCTTCTAAATTTTCCACGAGTTTCAACGACGAACCACGCTGACGTAAATGATGACGAAAGAACGAGGAGAAAGAGCCTGGAGACGAGAGGAAAGTGGAAACGGACGTACCTGCTCGGCGAGGAGATCGATTAGAAAATACGCGTACGACATTTCTCCGGTTCTGCGTCTTTTATTTCTTTTTTCGTCCAGCGTTGACACACGTGATGAAAAGTCTGACCCCTGATAGAGCAAGGCAAAGTTTCTCTGGTCGATGCACACCAACGACTTACTACAGCGAGGTTGGATGAAACGGAGAAGTACTATGGGAGGAAAGAATTAATTTATGCCGGTTGAAACGTACACAAGTAGAGACATGTATGTGTTTTATGATCTTTTGTGTGGGTGCACGGATACTTTCTCCATGGTCGAGGTCTCCCATATACAACGCGGCTCGACTTCCTTCCATAACAGAGATCTCCCGACTTTCACCGGTTTCGCGTGGCCACGTTGCATCATGTCGAGCGTGGGCCACTGAATGACTCGGTGAAATAGTAATTCCTAGGTGTTAACGAAATATTGCCGACGTTTTGACACCACCGGATTAGAATTATCTTGGATAGTATAATGGCGGAAGTGTTAAGAAATGGGAGAATTGCGATTGCCGGATGCTGAGGGAGCGATTTCTCTGGATCTAAGTGTCGTAGAAACTTAAGATTTCTGTTTCCATGGAATATTCTAGTTGTTGAAAAAATTGTAAAAATGATTGTGCAAAGATTGGATCAAAGAGTGAGGAAAAATGATGATTGCGAGATACTGAGAAGGAGCTATATTCTAATTTTCAGAAAATTTGAAAAATTTAGTATCGAAGTATAAAGAAGTAATCATACTGAGAAAGATCTAGAAACTTCTATCGGTTGATAGGTTCAGAAATGGAAGCTCGAACTAGCTTTTATGATATATTCCAATTTTAATCATATTCAAGAAAGACGAAACATTTGCAATATTCAACAAAAATTGCAAATTCCAACCAGTTCAATTTCCAAAGCCACACAGAAATGGGAAATAGATGTCTGAAATAACAACACCGCTATTCTAACAAAATATTAATCAACTTTATTCGTAACGGCATCGGTTAACAAAAGGAATGTAACAACATCGTATAAAAAAAAAAAAAAGATGAGGAGGAGGTAATATACATACATGAGGATAAAACACGTTAGAGTCCGGACCGTGTCAGTCGATTAATTCTTCGAGAACTTAGCTAACTAAGGACTTATTCGTAACCGTAAAACTAGAATAATATATACAGCGGCTTATGATACAATACTCTCTGGAATAAGCTTTGTACAAGCATTCTGCTCAGTGCTTGGTAATTGCGAAATTCGCTACTCGATCACTCTGATTATTCGACGCTGGAGGTGGTGTTAGATCCTGGCTGATCGATGGAACATCTGGCTGCGACGATCTATCCCACCTAACTTTGTTCTGATCTACCTGACGTTGTTGTTGCTGCTTCGCAGCAGCCTCAAGACTGTAAGGGATCACCTGAGAACCTTGAGCTTGCGTGTCCTTTCGATCTTCCCAGCCGTGATGAGGATGATGATCCTCCGAGGGGAACCATTCTGATATCCAGACTGGTTTCCAGATCTTTTTCCAAGCTGGAACCCAAATTTCCTTCCAGGCTGGCACCCAGATTTGCTTCCATGCCTCTTTCCATGCTAACTTCTTATCTTGGATCCATTCTAATTTCTTATCAGTCTTCCAAATCTGTTTCCAAGCCTCTTTCCACTCTAACTTCTTATCAGGCACCCAGACGAGCTTCTTAGATGGCTTCCAAATCTGTTTCCATTCTTCCTTCCAGATCAATTTCTTATCATCCACCCAGATTTGCTTCTTAGCTGGTTTCCAAATTTGTTTCCAAGCTTCTACCCATTCTAACTTCTTATCAGGTACCCAGATCTGTTTCTTCGCAGGTTTCCAGTATTTCTTCCACAGTGGTTTCCAGATAAGCTTCTTCTTCCATAGATCATGGCTGGTGTATTGCCAACCATGATGATCCGTACCGTGGTAATGTTCTCCAGGGATACCAACCTTAACCCATTCGGGGATCCAGATCTTCTTCCAAGCTGGTACTTGAAATTCTTTCCAAACTGGTACCTGGATCTCTTTCCAGACAGGCTTCCAGATCTTCTTCCACGCTGGTACCTGTATCTCTTTCCATGCTGGAACCTTGATAGGCTTCCAAACAGGCTTCCAAATTTTCTTCCACGCTGGAACTTGAATCTCTTTCCACACTGGGACCTGTATCTCCTTCCACACAGGCTTCCAAATCTTTTTCCAAGCTGGTACTTGAATATCTTTCCACACTGCCTTCTGCGTTGGTACCCACACTGGCTTCCAGATCTTCTTCCAAGCAGGCTTCCAAATTTGTTTCTTCGCTGGTTTCCAGATCTTCTTCCATCCAGGCTTCCAGATTAGCTTCTTCTTCCAGTAACCTTTGTCATGATGATCGTGATGATCGTCGTGATGTTCTTCCAACGCTGCACCTCCGCCACCGCCGCCAGAATGACCGAAGCCAGCGCCGATGTCACCTCCACCGGAATTGCCATAACCACCTCCGATGTCACCACCTCCAGAATGGCCAAGATCACCGCCAATGTCACCTCCACCGGAGTGACCGTAATCACCGCCACCGATATTACCGCCTCCAGAGTGGCCATATCCTGTAGAAATGGCTGCTCCTCCAGAGTGGCCAAAGCCACCACCTAAATCTCCACCATGGCCACCTAGGTCACCGCCAAGGCCACCACCCAGGTCACCGCCATGGCCTCCCAAGTCACCACCCCATCTCTTCTGTGCCTCTGTACCATATCTGAGAAGAAATTGTAAATTAGGCGTTAATTGAAATTATGAAGAGGGTGAAAGATGGACGAAGCTGTTGAATCTTTGGTACCGCAATAAAGAAAGAATTGAAACGAATTGAAATACAGTAAAAGTTGTATTACGAAAAAGGGGAAAAAATGTCGGTTAAATTTCTAATTGTTTCTCAGGTAGAATTTGTTTAAGGTATACTCACGGAACTTGTTGCTGAGACTTTTGTTGTTGTAGCTGATTCTGGTCCACCGCTTTGCTCGCCGCTAGAGCGACTTGCAGTAGCACTACTAGTGCAGCCTGTAATGAACATAATTGCATGGATATTACGGGAATTTCTAACACGTAGCGTATAATGTCGATGAACGTTAGCTGGTTAACGTCCTCGGTGTATTTCCTGTCTTCGACTTTTAAAGCAGCAAACTTAATCGCGCATCGTTTAGATCTCGATAAGAGAATGACGGGCTCGCGTACGTGACACGGAGAAATCTCGTTGTTTTTTTTTATGGCAATGTTCCAGACATGACTTTTAACGGCTGTTCGTTTATGGAACATCACTTTCGAAACTCGCCGCCGATCGATAATCAAGTAACACGTTCGTCGACAAATGGCGACCGGCGTTCTTATAGTTCCGACTTTGGTCAACTGTTGTTCTCGAACTGATATCTATCGTCTGGAATTGCAACTGAAGAATATTAAAATACACACTGTGCGCCAAATTTCGAAGCATTCAACTTGAAAAGTTCGAAGTGAACTCAGACAACGTTCAATTAATATTAAGTTCAAATGAACTTCGAATTCTATGATTATTAATAAACAAACTATAACAAATTATCGTGTAAATCAATTTCAACCTTTTCTATAATCTATCCAATAAACTTTATATTACAAAAATATTAAAAATAGTATTTTTAATATTACCACCCTTGAATCTAACACCTACCAAACTGGAGTGTCAAGTACTAAACCAATCGTCAAACGGCAATCAAACTTACCCCTTCGGTAATCTCAACCGATCGCCATTCTTCGATCGCAAACACTTACCACTTGCTCCATATACAAATGTACATCGTAAAAAATCACGAACTACGTGTATTCACCCTTGAAATCGTTTCGAGAACAGTCAGCTTATTAGAAAAAAAAAAAAGGATGCTACTTCGAACCGTCACGGATGTTGAATTAAGCAAATCGAGATTAATTTGAATTAAAAGGAGAAAAAGAAAAAAAAACTGACCGCGCATCCCGGGCGAATCCTCATATTTCTCGCAATGCCGCCCGTCGGGCTCGGGCCGCGTACTCTTGTTCCCTAAGTGCAGGAAAACGTAAGTTACTTCGTCCAATCAGCGGAACGCCGTAGTTATATAGGCGCGTATTCTCCCCCAGTGCCATCGTCGGAGGTGGCTCGTGGTGTGTCCGGGCCAGGTGGTGAAGGTGGTGGTAAAATCTGTCCTGGTGGAGGAGGTAGTCCGCATAGTAGGTGATGGTGGTGGGCCCGGACGGACCCGAGTTACGGAAAGCCCGTAAATCGAGTGCCTAGCGATGGGACCGATCTCATTGCTCGTTTCTTTTTCCTTCCTTTTTTTTTCCACCTAAAGGCTAGACAAACCTGTTAGGATAAAAATAATCTTACGCACGTGTAAAGTGTTTTCTAGTTTCCTTTCGTAGACTTTGTTCTGGATGAAAACATTTCATTTTTTACCGTTCTCCTTTTTTCCCCCTCTTTTTCTTCCATGTATTTGGAAGTTATTGCTCAGGTGGGAGAAATATTCCACGTTCAATTTAGCAGACAGCATTTTTCATCGATACTCAATCGTATGAAAGATGAAAATGTTAATCTCTATTGTAGATTTCTTTGTTTGAAAATATTTAATTTTTGTATTGCTTCTTTCTTATGTACTTCTATACCGCTTTTGAGGTAGAAGAGTGTGAAGATAGTGTGGCAATACTTTTATTGAACGTTTCGTGTGGTGTGTAGTAGTTGCAGCGTTAAAAAGGATGCAGTTGGTAGATTCACCATTTTGAATGTTATGTTTATTAAATAACTGATATTGGTTCTCGTTTAACGATGTTACGAATAATTGAAATTGTCAGTAATAAAGGACGCGTGCTAATAGTTCAAATGATCCGCATAACCAAATATCCTATTAAATTAATACTAAAAAAAAAAAATTATATCAATAATATTACACTTCAACGTTCTTAAACTAACTCTTCATTCTAACATAACTATTACTATATTATTATATTTTTAATACTTCACGTAACCTATATTATACTCTATTTTATATTACAGCTCTAACCATCCTCTTCAACAACAACAAAATTTCGCAATAATAAAGAATCATCTTATAATAAGAATAAAAAAAAAGAGAGAGAATAAAGAAATTCTCTGAACAAATTCTGCCGACGTATAACAGAGAAATATTAAAGTTCGTATCCACTTTCCATTTCTGTTCCACTTTCTCACAATAAGATCCTACATCCTCCTATGATCTCCGTGCATAACGTGCATTTCATAACGATCACAGCAAAAACCATCTATAAGTGTTGTTTGCATCGATCCAGAGGAAGTTGATCCCATCGCTACATTCACCCTCCTTCCTCCACCTCGATGTCCACCTCCTGCGAGCACCGGTTAGCGTTCTTACTCTAACACCACGGTGGGCCATCGTTCCGGAGAAAGTGATCGAGTACAGCGATCCAGTCGAGCGAACCAGCCGGTTTCGTTCTCCAGGCTATTTACGCGCCTCTGTCCACTCGAAGGCGAAGTTCAGGGGAACGGCAAGGTTATGTAGCAAGGTTATACCTCGTGCTCTAGATAACGAACAGAAGGGAAACTATGGTAGAAAGGGAGATCAACGAGGGTTTTTTTTTTTTACCAAAGGATGGAACGATCGATTTTCGAACAAAATTTCACGGTAGTTTCTCTCCCGGAAGCCCCTGAGGCTGGACCACTACCGCTTTTCCTTTTACGCATTTCTGTCATGGCTGACACGGAGGGTCCAGAGATGTCCGATCTATCAAAAGATCGAACTTTGACACTTGCTTCACAAGTGTTTCAATCGATCGACGAAGAAAAGAAATTTCACTTGTTACAAAGTGGAAGGAGAAGAGTTGGATTTTCGAGACAGAGGGGAACTGGGGTGTATTCGACTTTGATCCGTCGAGAGATCGAACTTCGCCGCTTGTTCTTCAAGCTGTTGAATCGATCAAAGGTAAAAGAAATTTCGCTGGTAACAAGTGGAAGGAGAGAAGTCGGATTTTGAAGACACATAGAATTGAATTTATTTGACTTTGATCCGTCGAGAGATTAAATTTCCAATTGAATTGAAGGGAAAAGGAATTTCACTTGCGACAAGTGAAAGGAGAGGAAATCAACTTTTCCTAATAAAATGATGCAGATGACAGAGACAGTTTCATAGTTTGTAGGAACGTAACATCCCTTAGTTTCTGTAGAATATCGAGATACTTAGAGATCCTGGAAAAAGTGACTGTTAAAATTATCACTTTAAATCAATATAAAAAGTCTCCTTTTTGTTTTTCTTTTTCAAAGTGCATATTGATGTCCTGTGGAAAATTGCGGAACTAATTGTCGCTGCGAGGCACAATCATCGAGCGGTGTAGTTTCGCTTTAGCGACGAAATGGAAATAAGTTTCCTCCGTCCACGTGATTTCTAATGCCTCGTCTTTCATTAATTACGCATTCAAGGTAGACTGTCGTCGATTAACTTCCGAATGAAATTCGCTTGACCCTGTTTACACAATTTTATTGCTCGTTAAGTGATTCAACAGTCGCGCGACAAAACGGTACCGTATATACATAGTAATCGCTTATGTAATCAAATGTTTGTCTCAAGGTCGTCATAGATGATGATCAAATTAATATGCAAAAGAAGAAAATTTCTTCCTCTTGTTTTTTCTTTTTTTTCTTTTTTTTTTTAATAAAAAGAAATTCAAAATAAAGAATAAGTACGTTTCGTTAAAAATGTGTCAAGCTTTCGCAAGTTTCAACCGTCTGAAACGGAACAACACGCGCAGATTATGGCAACGTTGCGTTTATATTTGAAAAGCTCATAATCACAGACTCCGGTGAAAGTATATACACACTAAAGCGGGAAGAAACTTTATAATGCAAAAGCAACGACTCGTGCCGCTGCGAAGAGCTCTCATTGAAATTTTAACCACCACCAATTACTCGGGGAATACTCGCTTCAATACACCTGGAATAAATTCCACCGAAAGAAGTATTACGCCGGTACGATATAATGGAAATTTTTCTTTCGACTTTTGGAACTTCGAAATCGAGTTGAACATTCCAGGAACTGTTACAACAATTTCTTCTGCATCGTACAAGCTTGCATATTTCTTGAAAGAGGATTGGGAACGGTATAAACGTACGAAAGAAAAGAAGAAAATATTAAAAAGAATATTAATAATATTAATATTCAAAAATATTAATAAAATTAATAAACAATTTAAAAATTGTTGCGTTGTATTAAAACTTTATTGTACATTGTGGTCGAAGATTACTAGCTGTCAGTATAACAGACTCACGCATAATGCGACACAAAGAATGTGATATATGGTAATTGTTTTATGGTGTACATAATATAAGGCAATAATCAAATATAAAATCATCCTTTCGACGAAACTATTGGAAAAACTAAAATTATAAATAACCATTAATAAGAATGTCGTTGCTTCTTCTACTTCAAGTAAAATATGCAACGAGAAGACATTTTTAATTTTACTATTTGTTTATTTTAATGAGAAATTAAAAATATTTTACTGTTACATCTCAAGCATTTATTTTACATTTTGTACAGCAAATAACTTATGTGACTTGTATAACCCGAAATCCGTGTTTCATCAGAGTCTACTGTAGCGAATAAAATTATCTACGGTTTTTTTGTAGTACATTGAGAATTGTCGTTTTATTGTTGCATATCTCTGGTTCTAAGGAATCATTTGACTATTCCGCGAAGAAGAGAATAAGAGGAAGTCCTAGTTCTACTTCCGACGAGAGATTTGAAACAGTTTCTAGGAACGTGTTGTAATTGTTTTCACGAACCTTTCTTACCCAACCACCTAACCCAAATATCGAAAAGAAGGCATTTCGAATGATCGCGAGGTACCTTTCAAGGGTCGAGTTGTTTAGAAAGTGGACCATAGGTACTCGCCCATAAATCGACCATTCCCGAGTGCAAATACGAAATTTCTAAAATACATCGACCCTCTGTTTGCGGTCGCGCCTTTGAAATATTTCAAACGTCGCTCTTCCGGTTCTACCCACGCGTCATGAACGATGCACACGGGCACGTGAGATTACTTTGAACTGCGAGAAATTCTTGTCGGGGTAATGATTCTTCGTCGAGTGTTACTATTGAAACCGAACGAAAGCGTCTGTACTCTCTCCGAAGCGTGAAATAGAAAAATCTACTGGATGATGCTCGAAAGATTAAATGGCAAATAACTGTTTATTTACAAAGATGATAAATTCTCTCGAAAACTGATAAAATCTCAATGATTGATAAAATTATTATATCGATAATATAGTAATATTTGGAATATTCAAAGTATTCGTTAAAATGCCCGTTTCTCTGTAAAACGAAATGGTCCGTTATTTATTAAAATAATATATATATATATATTTTTCAACTGTTTGAAGTTTCTAACACTCATATCTGTCATCGAACGTATGAAAGAAAAAAAGAAAATCCATCGAAAGCGTATAACTAGGTAATGAAGCAAAACAGTTCGACAACAAATGAATAAAAACTGTTAGAGTTCAGGTGAATAAGACTGAATATTGAAAGAAATCGAACTAAACTGCTTATCCATCTCGTAAAGTCTCGTCCAAATATAAAACGTTAAAATTTATAGTTAAACCGATAACAATATATTTCATATTTAGTTACCGTTTAATTTACGGCACGCAATTAAACAGAGGTGAAAAATGCAGAAAGTTAAGAACGCTAACGTGGAATTCCAAGAATCGTGACTTTCAGTTTCGACTATCGAGGAGGTAGGATGCCTTTTTCCTATGGTCGAGAGAAAAATATTCGTATCTAGCGGAAGATAATACATCCCGGATACGAAGGAAAGGTGAAACGTCGTATTCGGATTGTTCCTTCTTCTGGACTCGAAAATCTGGAGCAACGGTGCGGCCGAGTGATTTACGAACCGGAATTACTGGACGGTAACTTAAAGGTTTCGCTTTCATCGCGGCGTGTCTCTTACGAATTCAGCCATAGCCATCGGATTCCAGTTCACCTTACAAATTTCATATATACACAGTCTCTTCTTATTGGATCTTAATGGTATTTATTTAGCAAATAAATAATTTACAACCACTGGAGAAACATAAAACAAAAGTTCAGGAAAAGACGAGTAACGTTCCTTTCTTCTATAGAAAATGAAGAGAGAGAAAGAGAAAAATATTTCGTTTAACACCTACAGATATATAATTTAACTCCTTGCTGTACGAATTTTTAGTTACTTATGTTATTTTTGTTTACTTTTTAGTTATTTTTAGTTACGTATGTTAGTCTCGAGTGTTCACTGTTCCAATACAATTTTAAATAGAAAAAGATGTTATATATTAATTTTTATTTGAAAGTCATCCATCTTGAATTCAAACTAAAGTTAGAACAAAGATACAAATTTGATAGAAGTATGAATACTTCTTTTGTCATATCTTGACCATAATCTACGTCACGAGTGAGACTTGTTATTATATGGCAAGGGGTTAATCTGAATATTTAACAATAGTTCCTCGAAAATCGTTAGATTTTATTGCCGCGCTTAACACTTATCGCGATAGAAATTTAATTTTTCCAATTTGAATTTTTTGAAAAATAATTCTGTATAATAGTAGCCAATATTTTACATCAATGGATTCATCTGCTACTAGTGTTTCTATCTCCACGAAGCGTCATTCCACTTTTCCTGTCCATCAATTCTCTCGCAGCCAGACTTTTTGCCCGGCTCGCTGTAGGCATCAGTTTGAATCTTTACACGAATTTCACCGGCAGTGATTTCTTCTTCTTACTTGGCGTGCCTCTATCTCGAATAGCTGGCAATAATCGAGGGAACACTGTGTATTCTACGCACGATACGTATCTCTTCTGCTTCTCTTCCTCCTGCAACCGCGACACTTTGCTTTCTACCAACTAGAGAAAAACGACACGTGAGCTTTCCTCGCGAGAAATCTATATCAATTGAAACATATAGGAAGAAATGTGTTGCAAAGATAAACGATGTAGATATTATACACGTTAGAAATACTTAAATTGATAGATTGGTTCACTAGAAACACGTGTACCCACTTAACCATTTGTGTTCTTTTAATAATTAATGTAAAATTGTCCACGACAACACTAATCTTCAGGTTATAATTAACTATAACCTTTCGTTTTTCTTCGATTTTTTGCCCCACGAAATTTCGAGCGAGTGAAAGGCATACGAAGTGATTTCAGACGTAGAAGTACACGCCACATGCGTTTACGCACGTTTCACGTGTCCATATAGTTAAACAAACGTTATTGCGTTACCTAATCGCTACTATACGTCGTTCATTGTTAATTAACGGGTCACAGGAGTTTTCATCAATGAAAATCATTTTTGGGAAAATTGTCTCTCCTCTGAAAATAAAAATTCTTATTTTTATTTTTATAAAAATTCTATTAGTTTCTGCATTATTCACTAACAACTTTCTTTTCGTAAACTAATTACGATGCGAAGAAATTACGTTTAAATGTTAAATATTAAGCTACAATAGTTCTGTACAATAACTGAATAAATTCCATATACAACGTCATTGTATGTTGTATAAATTAAAAAAAAAAAAAAAATAGCAGTGCGATTCAAATCTGTAAAAATGTGTGTAGTGTGTATAGAAGAAAAGCTGTAAATAAAAGAACTTGTCAATGATTTTTTATTCATTTCTATTCTGGCGAACTACGATTTTGTCAACCTTCAGCCTATCAAGAAAAACAAATTATCGATTGTAATCCAGTCAAATAGACATCGAATTACAGAGTAAATTGCAGATCATTAATAATGCAACTATTTTAACAATAAATTGATCTTGTTCAATTTGAAATAATATTTAAAACTCAAGACGTACATTTCTCGCGAGTTATTCAAGAGTATTTTTATGATTCAAACTCGACAGAACTTTCGCACTCGCCAAATCGTATCGTTTCTTCGTTTCTTTAACGAACATTTAACACGTGTTACTCAACCGTATTGTTACTTGACGTTCAATTAACGAGTCGAACGTGCTAACGTTCGTTGTACAGTTTCGGCGCGAGTATAGAATGAACATCCGTTGGTGGAAGTTCAGTGAAAGTAACAAATACAAGCGGGCAATTGATGTAATAGGCTTGCTCTTGGTGCTTCGATCTATCTCGTCATTCCATTACGAATCGTAACGCCTTCTGAAACCATGATGAATCGTCCCTATTAATAAGTGGGTAACTCGCAGTGAAAGGTGTTCCATCGTTTCGTGGTCGATTTTCTTCTGGCATTAGAAGAGATACTGTGTATATTTCTATTAGCTCAGGATGTTCAGCTGAAAGGATTATAAAAGGTGAACGGCTACAATGGAGGTATTTAAAGTGAGCAGTATCATTACTTCTAATTGGTACGTTTAATTGATCAGTAAAATGTTGAGATAATTAAGGATCATTATTAAGCAAAATGCGTATTGTATTTCTGTATTTTTATAGAGCTCTAAGGCACTTAAATTTCGAGTGCCTGAGTGATCTGAATTTTCATAGTATAAAATAGGTTTCTGAGATACTTCAGTTCTTAATTTCTCTGCTCAACGTTATTCTATTAATTAAATTCATTTGTTCATCTTGTTGCGCGAATAAAATCACCAATATGTGACGTCGGTCGAAAAAAGCTGCTTGATAAAAAACACGCAAACGTGACAGAGGCTGTCAAAGTGTTAAGCTTCGTAGCTTCAACTGACTTTACCATTTCGCTATATTGCAGTACATAGACTGATGTATATCATAGACACAACCTAACACAACTAAACAATGAACACTAAAGCACACGTGACACTAGCGTTCAATTCTGTTCAGTAGAAAGCGTCAACTATTGACACATCCTCATATGAAAGTGAATTGCACGGACTCTCCATGAGTCTCTGATTGCGTGTACAGATCCTTTCCGATTTCCTGATCACCTCCCGGTTGCGTAAAATCCAATAGATACAATTATCTCGGAATGCGTGCGACAACCGGATGTTCCGCTCTCTACGATGTTACACCGACATTTTAGGAAACCAGAAACCCGTGGATTTCCCTCGAAGCGTCAAGCTCTTGAGCGATGTCAGGAAAAATGCGAACAAAGGTAGAGCGGGACAGGCGTGAAATGTAATTGTTAAGAGCGATTGTGAATAGTGTCAGAATGCGCTAATCGCACGGGGATTAAACTTTCGCACATTGTAACAACTTCATGAACGTTGGAATGTTCCCAACGAGCAGGAAGTAAGTAACTACCGCTGAAACTACTTATGTCTGTTACTCGGCCACGCTTGAATAAGCTCCGATGAATTTTCTCCAGTCGTTAACCTTCACAAGCTAGATTAAAGTAACTCGTTCCTGATAGTAATGAAATAATAATAATAATAAACACTTTCACGTCTAATATTGATAAACATTGAAGTACAATTAACGAAGGTGTAATTATGTAAAATAGCTCAAGTAGAAATTCTGAAAAAAGAAAAGTTCGTTGGAAGAAGTAACTACTACTTGTAATATAACTGTATTTCTGCAAATGTGGTTTTGCAAACAGTATTTTCACGTGAAACATAATTTCAGCGAAATCCGATAGTGAAAATTATTCTCAGACAAGTATAATCGGTTTTAGAGAATCTAATTTACCTAAGTTTGTCCAGCATGGAGCAATACATAGAATTATTATCATTTTTCAATTATTCTATTTAATATTTCTAAGAGGCCTTTTTTTTTAGATATATGAAGTGTAAGTCGAATAATTGCTGGTGCAGTTGATCGTTTATTTAATTTAATACGAATTGGCAATTCGAACGAGTAGGAAAGGTAATTTGCATAAATGAAATTTGAATCTTGATGGATCTTAATATTTTCATCGGTTTTTCCATGAAAGGGCAAATAATGAACGAAGTGTCATAATGATAAACCGAGTGTGTTATTACGGTTAGGTAACGAAGATTTCACTTCATCAGTTCAAGGTAAAGTTCACGGTTCGATTTACCGTATTCAGACGATTGCTGTACAACGTTCCGTCGTGTAACCACAAGTTTCTTTGAGATAGAAGCCGTTGTAAATCAAGAGGAAACCGAAACTATCATGCAGAACGATTCTACACGGAACATTAATCAACGAGAGGCATTAATTTTTCCGTTTGTGATCAGCGAATTTCTACAATGGCCCCTGACATTTGACGCGGCGAAGTTGCAACGGGAAGTTGTATGTAACGTGCATCGGCGGCTGTTTCACGATGAAATTGGCGAAAACCTTACGATTATGATCTTCGAACAACGCTTGCTTTCCAATTTACCTTCGTTTCCTTTGTCGAGAAACAATTTTTCCCGAATTAATGTCGAATTTTCGAATTATTATCCGTTCTTTTACCAATTTTATTTTAACATTCATCATTTCTCAGTTATTATTGCTTAAACAGCTATAATCATTCGTTATAATTATTAACCTGTTACGGAACGGGCCGTAACGGTTGAAATCGTCTTTGTTTCGGATACACAAGTAAATAGATACTCGGAAAAACAAGTAATTATGCTAAAAAGAAATTAAGAAGAATGCAACTTCGGCACAAAGACTTCGAATGCAAAGGGTTAACATATTAACTGATAAATAAAATTCGCTGACATCTTCACGACGTCTGAGATGAAAGTCGCAGCGAAAAAAAGAAAGTCTATGTTTCAATTACTGCCAAAATAATAACTGCCAAAAAATTACAAGAAGTATTTGTTACGTGTAGAAATGAATTCCTTCCAACTATAGCCATATACATAATAAATACAGCCATTCAAATCGAAATATTTGCGATGGTATTCGCAAGTTGACAGAAAAATAGTAATCAATAATAATGGAAATTATTTCTATGATTGATTTGTTTTCATTCTTTTCAAATGAAACACTGATTGCACTCGCAAGTCTAAAATAATTCATTTCCATACACTTAAATAAAAAACCGAGACAATTTGTCATTTTTTTAGACAGTGAAACCGTGCACCGGTTCCCATAACTCAACGTGCTAGCAAAAGTGCAAATTGTCCTTTTATTAATTATTAACGTGTTTGTAATTAAATGGTAATTATTAAACGAGTGGTAATCGACGAATGACGAAACGCGAATAAGCGAATGTACTTGATAAAATTCGCGAATAAAAGTGAAAACACCTAAATTGTGTTACAATATGTTACACAATTATTTTAAATATTTCAACAAACATTTTCCCCGTCTCGTTGGAAATATTTCCACGGTAACAACGTCGCGGTGAAATTCGCGGATTTCAGCGTGTTGAAAACGGGAACAGACGAATAAAATGGAAACGTGTCTTCGTGTATCCTCGAGGTCATCAAGTTCAGACGTTTACCCTTTTCCCGTGCGACTCGTCCTCCACTTTCCTGTTTCTCTCGTCGTCGGCGTGTAAGACGATTTCCATGACGGGGAAAGACACGGTCGTGCAGAACCAAAAGAAGAGAGAACCACGAATAACGTTTCGACTTGTAAACGAGCGGAGCTCACGCTTCCGCTAGAACGAATAAGTAGAGAGCTGAAGGATGCGCCAGAGGAGAGGCTGTTCTTTACACGAGAGTGAAACTAACTTTTCCGCGAGGCGACGACATGACGATCGAGCCAATTAAGAAATTGTTGGATTCATCAGTTCTAAGGATGACTTCCGTGAGAAATCCGTCGTACTTCCGGGGAATATTAAAAGGTGCAAGGAAAATGGATACCTCACTTTTTCGTGTACGTATGTGTGAGAAATTTTCTGAGATTCTTGTGTATAAATATTTTTTTATTACTTGAACAATAATTTATTGCGTTTTTTTTATTAAGAATATTGAATTTTTTTCTCCATCTGGAAAATTTTCTTGGGATTTATGCTGATAGAAATTTCTTGCCATTAATTTGATTATGCGTTTCTTTTCGTATTAGATTCCAATGCTTTAACATCTACTGTATAGTGAAATTTTTTATTCAAAAACGCAATTTTTGATATTTACTACTTTCCGAATTTTGTATTCGATAATGCTTTGAAATACAATGGGAAGGAACTTTATCAATTTAAAAAGTGCAACGATTGGAGTGAGACTGATTCAATCTAGAATACGAGAAAAATAAGAAAATAATTTTCCTTATTAATTACGCTCGATCCTTTCAATACAATCGAACAACCGTTCTATATATAAAACTTTTCCATTAAACATTGTTTAAAACAAACAAAAAAAGAAACAATTGTCCCCGAGGGAGACGAAAGATCACTTTCCCTGAAAGGGGTTCATTAATAATGCATAACGCAGCGTTATTCGTATGCAAGCGGGCATAAACTTTTTCCCATGTTTCCGTGGATTATAAATCCACGGGATTCGCTTATATAACCCGTAGTAATTCTGTCCCGGATGCTATTCCGGAAATCTTCCGCGAATTTCTACGAATTTTCTCGTAATCGTTTCTCTTCTTTCCTCCTAATATCTCTCTATGGACAATTTCCGAAATGTCCAGTTAGAACAGCTTGCTTCCGGAATTTCTACGAATTTCCTCTAATCTCAACGTACCTACATTCGCAAATAAACAATCATCAACTCCCTTGATCCATTTTCTTTCATTGCGTCGCTTGTATAATACACAGTACATTCAAAAAGTTCCCGGACTTGTGCTTTCTACTAAAAAGTTTTATAGATAGACACAATTTTATTTTTTAATATTTTGCACAGTCTCTTCCTCTGTTAATATACTTCTGGTTATCTTCGTACAGTCGCTGGAATCGTCTGAAAAATTCATCACTTGGAGTACCTTTCAACATCATTATCATTTTACTTTTGATTGCTTCCACATCTTCGAAACGAGTTCCTTTCATAGCTAATTTTAGTTTTGAAAACGAGAAATAGTCGGCTGGAGTCAGATCCGGTGAGTAAGGAGGATGCGTTAGAACCGTGATAGATTTTTTAATCAAAAAGGAAGAAACAGTCATCGACAGTGTGAGACTCAATGTTGTGCAACAGAAAAAATTGACCGGACCAGTACAATTCTGGTCTGATTCGTCTAATCCACTTTAGAAGTCGATCCATTACTTTTCGATCAAATTTTCAACTCCTCTGACAACATGCATATGATGAATTTTCTATGAATTATTTCACGTTCCTTTTTCGTATCATCTGCCTACAGCGGAGATAGAAAAAGAGTCATGAACTTCCGGTGTAATGACGGATACGGGTAGCGAGTTGTCGTCGTGTCGTCTAGACCAACGATGCATCGAGACGATTCCAATTCGAAAGTGAAACTCAACTCTGTAATCAGCAATGAGCGTCCCCTCATAGGTAGGTGAAATCTTGGTGTTTAATTGGCTGTTCATGTGGATGTCACGGAATGTCTATTGATTAAACGGTTCTGATCTAGAAATTCACTGTACGAACGACGAAATTGGTTTGCATGTCAGGTAGACAGCATATGAGTCAATGGAAGAAGTATACAGTACGGTTTGTATGGTTTATCCATGTACTTACAGCGGTTTTTTTATTCACAAGTTTTACAATTACAATTTCATCTTTGGAAATTTAATACTAATGCTTGTAAAGAGGAATCTTCACTTTGAAAACTTTCTTTTACTTTTGAAACAGCTAAAGAAGGTAGCTGAATAAATAGTGCCTGTATAGTTAGTGGAATAAATACGAAATTATACTATCTATCTATCTATATATATATATATAAATGAATGTTTCCTTGTTTGTCCCGTATGCGTTCCTATACCATTCATCCGATTGCGATGAAACTTTGGTGAGTTGTACTCAGGCCCGCGAAGATTTCTGAATTAGTACAACCATTTTATAATACAATAAAATTGAAGGCCACGCGAACGAAGTCACAGGCAGCAGCTAGTATATTATAAATTTTTGATAAGTTTAATATTGTACAAGTTGTGTATCGAACGTGTATAAATATGATTTTAAATATTTATCTAAAAGTATATTTTCCATGGTGTTTTGTAATATATATTATTCTGCCTTTGTTGAAACTACAACTCTTCCGCTTTCTAACCTCCTTCCTCTACCTTCTTCTATTTTTACCCCGTCTTTTACTTCTTACTCCCTATTTATTTAAAACCTTTTTTCCCTACTCCCTTAATCCTTCCCCCTAAACTTTCCACTCCTTTTCTCTCCTTTTCGACACTTTTTTATTCTTCTTATTCCTTAAAATTTTCCACACTCTCTCACATCCGTACGCATCTTGTCACTCATACCACCGATCTCCTCTTTTGTAATACGTTTGCTATTTATTTTTCGTTCAAATGTCATTTCTCGAAAACACGTCCCTCTGTCGGCGAGGTGTTAAGAGGAATAAGTAATAAAGTAAATAGAAATGTAACTTCTCGCGATATGACTTAAGTGTGCTGTGATCCCCGGTGATCGAAAGAAAAAGAACTCACGGTTTCTAACATAAGTTCAATGGCTTCGTTTCGTTGATGCAACATATTATCGGGTACTTACCATTTACTAACGTGTAAATATCGAGGCGTTGAATCCAACGCCACGTGAAACCGTGTGTTGCAATAGCAGCGAGTCGCGCGACAAAGATGCGGTCCGATCTCGATTCGAAAGTGAAATTTGTTTCGATCCGCGGTCGGCGATGCGCGTTATCTAGGTGAAATTACGTTTCTAATAGGCGGCGCCGTGAGGTATCATTAACCGACACATTGACCTGTATGCTTCACTCACATTATGGATGATTCCATGTTACGTGCGATGCAAAAGCAAATAAACCAGTTCTTCGCTCATTGGCTCACGTAACTACACCATCGATATCCCTCTGGTATTTGCTTCAGTATTGTGGAAATCGACACAATTTACGGTTCGATTATTATCTAAGTTTTTGGACACCTAAGATCCAAAATGATTGAAATTATTGTTACTTAAATTGTTCGAGTACTTAGTTACGAGATTTCGGAATTTCCGAGGCTTTTATTCTCGACAAATCTAAAATCTCCAATACTTCAGTTCTTTGACAAATAAATTCAGCGATTCCTAAACCCTGGAGTACCTAAATCCTCAATATCTGAAGACAACTTCTTCTGCGTATCAATTCTGAGTACACCTAAATCTCGAGAACTGAATCTCACCGAAATCTCCAATACTGAGTTCTCGAATTCTTGAATTCCAAGGTACTTAAGCCCCTAAATACCTAGATTTCAAGGTACCTGGATTCTTTTATTCTGAAGTAGATATCTGAGCTTGTGCACATCGATGCTGCATAATGTTTCCAATGACTCTTGAGTATGGCAATTAATAAATCATACTTTCGCGATATGAGTAAGCGAGATTTGAAAAAATCCACGAATAAAAAGAAAGTTTGCAAACAAATAAAAATCGAATCGACAAAAGGAAGAGCGTGCACGTGCTCGTCCTCATCACAGATAACCGTCGTGAAAGTGGCCTTGCCGAGTAAACGGAGATCATGACACTGTAGTTTTTACCTCGACATATTCTACATGCTGTAAAAAAAATTGATCGATGATTAATAGGACACCGATACTACGCTTTCGAAAGGGGCGCACTCTTCGAGACTTTGCGATGGCGAGTAGAAAATATCCCGAAAAAGAAAGAACTACGGACAATTGTTATTCAACGCATAAACTAGGCCGAGGCAATTACATTATTAATTATAATAGAAAGTTTCGGGGAACTGTGATTGCGTTCATGAACGAAACAACGCCATCTTTATTAAAATGTAACGTTATAAAAAAAGAAAAAAAAGAGAGGAGCAGAATAATAAATTAACGGTAGTAATTATTATATTGTTACATGTAAATGTTCATTTTTCAAATTACAATCTATTAGCGATATTTAATTGTGAAAATTTCCCAAGAGAATACTTGCCATTTCTAAAGTAATCGTGATTCCCGCGACGAAGATGCTAGCCGATTGCAATTACTAGATACAAAACGAACATGTGAACGATTCGCTTTCTATTGGGTAATACATGTGATCGTATATGTCCTCATGTCGCGCCATACATAAAGCATGAACAACTTTCGATGCTTCTGTCCGTTACAAATAGACCATGAGTGCAAGGACAGTTGATTCATGATATATATTTTCTTCTTCAAAAGCTACTACTTCAAACTATCGCGGAAAATTTTTCAAAATGCTATTGAAGAATTAAAAAAAAAAAAGAAAAAGAAAAAGAAGAAAAAAGAAGATACTCGTTTACGATTTACAAATGCAACGAAAAAGAAACTTTAATTAATTCTCAATTTTTAATTCGGCAAATTGCAAATTTTTCAGATATATCTGAGGAAAATGCAAGTTTGAATGATACATTAACGATCGAACCAAACGTTTTCAGCTCGATTCTACACGAGCTGGTGTAATTCTGGTATATAGAAAGTCAAATGGAAGGAAATACTCGATTCATAGTAGAGGGAAACAATTACACCGATAAGGGGACATCGTGAAAGAGGGGACAAACCTCTCGAAACCCGCAGGTAACTCTATCTAGTGTCACTTTCTCAGATTCACTGCGGAGAACCGCGCGTTTCACCGCGTCCATGTTTGAAATTTCAATTTCAAAGAGGAGTATTTAATATCTCGTCGAATAAGATTAGCTATAAAATTGTAAACTTATTTAAATAGAAACGGAAATATCGCGGGTTAGGTTGTGTTCCTAATTACTTCGCGTCTCTTCGTAAAAAAGTGCGAATGGACAAGCGTATGAATAATTTTATATAAATCACTGTTATTTTATAGACTGCATGTGGTCGCTTTACGAGTTTGCAATTACTTTCCTGCGGTTTCTGTTTATTCGGAAATTTGCCATTCAATCATACTAAACGATCTTTTTGATTTATATTTAATATACAACTTTCTAAGCATTGAATATACACTTGAGAAAAGCGGAAAAGATTTACGAATTCTTATCTTCTTTACATCCAATTTTTTGAATATCTTTTTACCACATTCTATAAAGATAATATCTCGAACTCTTTCCAAATACATCTATTCCTGAATATTCCAGAAGAAAGTATTTCTTATCAGTTCTCTGAAAATCTGATTGATTTCAAATGTACTCTCAACTTCGCGTTTTCCAAATTACTGTTCATGTAAAGATCCCCATCTAAATTCTAGTAATATCAAAATATATCTCTTTCGAAATTATTTCTAAATATTCTAAAATCCTGAATTTCGGAAAATATTCTGGAAAATTTTTCCAAGTTCCAAATTGACTTTGAACGCTTCATTTTTCAAATTTCTTGCTCATCGCAGGTGGAAAATCTCGCGATCTCTGATACCCAGGATGCACAATCGCGAGCCTATATACCGGATCCGGAACTTTCACTCTCCGACACGGCGTGTTAATCGAAAGCTTCTCTTCAAGCTCGTCCTGCGATCATTATATGCTAATTGCGTTTAACGTTGCATCTGCCTCCACCTGTAGGTGGATGTTCGAAAGCAGCCACTCTTATCTCTGACAGCCTGTGGAAGCAGCGTGAATTAAAGTCACCGTGAAAGATCAGAAGAGAAGAAAGTAGGGGAGCGATGGTCGTTATTAAGGTCGAGGTGTAATGAGGAAGACAGAAGGCTGCACTCGTCTTCATGACCGACTTCCACTTGCCAATACCTTCCAAGAGTCGTCGATAATGATAGCTGCGAGAAATCTTCTCGCGTAAACTCGGGATAATGCGAACAGAAGAAAGGTTCACTTGCACGCCATTGTGTCGGTTCTAGCGTTTATGTGCAGATTAAACAAATTTCCCAACATTTTCTGTCATTTAACAAATTAGATAGTAAATATTGTACCATTTCCTATAATTCGCTAAATTTCACGTTAAACTTTGTACCACTTTTTATCGTTTAACAAATTCCATGATAAATATCCCTGTATTTTCTATGATCTACTATACTCGATTGTTGTTATTATTATTGCTATTAATTCTAACCTGTAATTCTGTAATTTTAATTATTGTAAAATGAATCTTCATTCTTTTACAGTTTCAGTTATAATTTTGGGAGTAATTACTATTGATATTTAGTATTATATTTAATTATAGTGATAGAATTAAATGTGTGAATACTTAGTACTTACATAACATATCACTATACTGAATTACACATACCTGTACTATGTAATTAATAGTGCACATACTTTATAGCACACTTAACATCACAACGTAATAAAAGAAATTGAATAACTTCCTGATTATCCGCTGTATAAGTTAACTACACACTGTATCGATCATTTTATTTAAACCATATAAATACCTCTATTTTCACCCGGTACAGGAAGAGAAATCGTCTGATCATACAGTATCACGCGGCATACGAAATCGATTTAAACCGACAGGTCGATTAATTTGTCGAGGACAAATATATTCGTAACGAGGGTCGCTTACACACAATTTCCGTTCTTCTCTCTATCGAGGACTTTCTTTTCGTTATGGGATTTCCTTATAGCGCCGATCGATTAAATTTGGATATTTGTCAAGCATCGCGGAACTCCTCGTTTTCCTCTGTCGATGGACAGAGAATCCTCTCTTCCTCTTCGATGTTCTACAAAAGGTATGCACGCGACAGCGTGATCCATCAAACTCGTTTTTTCAGCATCGAAAGTCGCCTCTTCGCGATTATACAGGGTGTTTCGAAAAATTATTCAAACTATCGGCGAAAAGTTTGAGATCACAAATGCCTAGTTTCGTCAACATTAGATCTGTTACAAATTGCCTGTAAATTCGAATGTACCTGATATCAATTGATTTGATTGGTTAAAAGATAGTTAAAAAATTCTTGGTGTTATCTTTTTTATTTTGGAAATTGTTGAGTAACTTGCAGTCGAAATTTTAAGAAAGAATATTATATCCTAGTGTGTATTATCAATATTTGTAAACTTACGTAAACTTACGCCATATAAAATAACAATAATAAATTCAATATCTGAAAAATGAAAAACCAGTACGTATTGACATAATGTATTTTATCAGTAAACCTACAGTATTGTACGTATCAATAAACATATTTTATCTTCGAAAAGTTTCCACCTTTCCTCTTTGTTCCAAAGATAATCTCATTGTCATTTTAACAAATTGCAATAAAAAAACAATATTGGATCGTTCGGAAAATTCGTGCCAATTTTCAAGTGCATAAGCCAATTTCATACTTCAAAGCTTAGCATATATCATTTTGTTTTTGTACCATAAGGTATACTATTAATACTATTTTTATAATGTTATTAAATACTATTAATAACATAAGGTATAATATTTTTTAGGTTTACGATTTTTCTTCAGCAGTTGAAAAATTTCACCTTATCAAAAACTTCGTTCCTCGAAATTCTGACTTTTAGATTTTTTCAACTATTTGCGAAATATTCTTTCTGACAGACGACCGCTTTTGCGAACATTGCATATCTCAAAAACTGAAAAACTATCATTGAAGTAACAATATTTCAATACAATATCGTATTGAAATATTTAATTGTTATTTCATAACAATATTTTATAATTTACAATTAAAAATTCAATAAATGGTTATTTTAAGTCACACGGATGTAATCTGAACGAAATTTGAATAAGGGACTGACATGAGAAGCCAAGCAGCTGCGTAAACTGGACGAATCTTGGTAAAGTTATGGACTTTTATCACATTTACCAAATTTAGTGATGATTATACATAATAACCGACAATTATACATAATCACCGGATTAATCACATTTACCATAACATATATACGTACACGAATCCTCCATATGCTTATTAATATTCCTTTGAAGCACCCTATACTTCTCGTTTTATAAGCATCACGAATGATTGACTGGCCGTGCCACTTCCGGTGTCTTCACCACGTCTTCCTGCTGTCGTTCGTTTCATCTTACACGCGAAGAATTCTCATCCCACACGGCCTTAGTCGTGTACGGGAACAGAAAGAGAAAGTAAAGGTCGTGAGCGTGAATCGCGACCCTGAAGACCCTGAGATGTGCTCGTTCCCTTGAATCTCATCTTATCCCTAGAAAGGATCTTTCGTCTTTCTCGCGCTCACGTTGTCTTGCTCGTTAGAAACCGAGCGCGCTTTCATCTAGCGAGAATTAATGTCTATTATTCGAGGCGACACGATATATCTCGTGTTTTATACCGACTCTCGATGCCTCGCTTGGGAATCGAGAAGAAGAGCCTTGCACTTTTACCCGTTTGAATAGCAAATCTCGAGGAACGTGAGTTCATCGAAAGTCTGGAACTTCTTACTTATTTGTGGCATTGTTCTAAGATTAACTATCAATAACGATATTCATAGATCATCTTCCTCAAATAGATTTTCGTATCGTAACCTTTCTTTTCAATTTTTTTGAAAAATTCTTCTGCTTAAGTGTTCCTTTCTTTTTCTGTTTTCCTATATTTAGTAAATTCAAGTGTTTGCTTTTTACGTGTACGTAAAGTGTATTGACATAAAGTTTGAGGAAATTGTTGTAAATTAATCGAGCATGGATAAAACAACGCAATATTTGTTTAAATTTCCTAGACAAATAGAACGTAGGCTCGTATCGTGTTTAACCAAGATAAATAAAATCGATTCTTGTAAACTATAGCTCCAAGATAAACGTTTTAGTTTCACTAGCCAACCAGCGCGGATTTAATTCGTTTCTGTCGTTTCTCTCTATCTCTTCTGGGAAATTTATCTCGCGTTACTTTTCATTGTCAGAGCTACGCTATTTACGGTAAACAAATATTTCCCACCCGTGAAAACCGTTTGTTTAGCACGAGAAACCCATTAAGGTTGCAAATAAAAAATATATATATGTATATCTCTCGAACAAACTGGAAACATTGCGCATCGCTATTCTGCAACAGTTTCTCCTGTGAATTACATCTCCTAAATCGTACTTTCCAAATCGTGCAACGAGAAATCAATGAAAATTCATAGATATATATAAAAAAAAAGAGTGTGTACTTTATTTCACGGTAACATACACAAACATCGTACAAAAACATCGATATGTAGTATATACCTCTGTGAACAACGGTATTTACAAGTAGAAAAATAATTACATTTCACGCGCGAATGGTTACTCGTTCATACATTATGAACAACCGACCATCGTTTCTTAATCTAACGTTTTAATAATACTTCGACCGCTGCACTTCTCACGTATTGATGAAAACAAAAAGAAGAAGAAACAATATGACATTAATTATCCAAAAGTAACTGAAAAGAACAAGTCTTTTCGTTTGACTGTGATTTTTCTTCGCAATACGACTAAGGACACAGTCGTTTCTCCTCCGTGAGAATTCAGTTATATCTGACATTGTCAAAAAATTAATTCTCACGGATTCGAAAAAAATTCACATGTTCCCGCTAGCGTAATCGATAACGTCAAAGTCCTCGATCGTTCTAGTCGCGAGCTTTATACTCTTTCTCGCGACAACAGGATCATTTGGTTACGATTACGACAGAAAAGAAAAAGAATTTTTTTTTTTTAAACAGGTAAAAGATCGAACAACGAGTCTCGCGACAGGAATTTTTACTTATAACCATGGTGTTCGTCGTGGTGGGGCTCTGCGGGCACCCAAACTTTCTCCCAAACGGGCTTCCATACCTTCTTCCACGCGGGTACCTGCACATCCTTCCAGACAGGCACCCACTTACTCTTCCACTCGTCTTTCCATACCTGCTTTTTCTGTGTGACCCAAATCTGCTTCTTCTCCGGTACCCAGACTTGAACAGACTCCTCTTTCCAAACTAATTTCTTGTCCGGTACCCAAACTTGCTTCTTGTCCGTCTTCCAGATCTGTTTCCATTCGGCCTTCCATTCGAGCTTCTTCTCCTTTACCCAAACTTGCTTCTTCTCAGTCCTCCAGATCTTTTTCCATACCGGCTTCCAGATCAATTTCTTCTTCCACAAGTCATGGCTGGTATACTGCCATCCATGATTATCCTTACCAACGAATTGCTCACCTGGAATTCCAATCTTGACCCACTCTGGTACCCAGACTTTCTTCCAATCTGGCACTTGAATCTCCTTCCAAATCGGCACCTGTATCTCCTTCCAAACAGGCTTCCAAACTTTTTTCCAAGCTGGCACCTGAACTTCCTTCCAAATCGGCACTTGGATCTCCTTCCATACTGGCTTCTGCACCTTCTTCCATACCGGTACTTTAATTTCTTTCCAAGCTGGTACCTGAATCTCCTTCCAAACTGGTACTTGAATTTTCTTCCATTCCTGTTTCCAAGTCAATTTTTGTTCAGTCTTCCAAATTTGCTTCCATTCGGCCTTCCACGTTAATTTCTTCTCGTATCTTCCTTGTGGTTGCGCTGGTGGCCCGTAAGATTGAGCTGGAGGACCGTAAGATTGAGCTGGAGTTCCATAAGATGTGGATAATCCTATTCCTCCGCCTCCGCCTCCACCTCCTCCTCCACCTCCTCCATGATGATCTCCTCCAAAGGAGCCGTGATCTCCTCCGAAGGATCCATGATCGCCACCACCTCCACTGTAGCCGCCATGACCTCCTCCTCCACCACCACCTCCACCATAGCCTCCATGGTCTCCTCCGCCAATACTTCCGCCAATACCTCCACCAAAGCCTCCATGGTCTCCTCCGCCACCACCTCCGCCATAACCTCCATGGTCTCCTCCGCCAATACCTCCACTATAGCCTCCATGGTCTCCTCCACCAATACCTCCGCCAAAACCGCCATGGCCTCCGCCACCACTTCCGCCAAAACCACCATGATCTCCTCCGCCACCACCTCCGCCAAAACCACCATGGTCATCGCCGAAGGATCCACCACTGCTATAGCCTTGATCACCTCCGAAGGAACCGTGGCCTGACGGTGCTCCATAAGAAGCTGATGGAGCACCGTAGGAAGAGGATGGTGCACCGTAAGAAGCAGAAGGCGCTGATGGAGCGCCGTATGAGGAGGATGGTGCACCATAGGAAGCGGAAGGCGCTGATGGTGCGCCATAGGATGAAGAAGGTGCACCATAAGAGGAGGATGGTAGTGCTGGTGCACCGTACGAGTCGGACGGTGCACCGTGAGAGTTTCCTATGTTTGGAACTCCATAAGAGGTTGCTGGTGGTCCATATTGATTTGAGGGTGGGCTCAGTGGAGCTCTGTAATTTGTATAATTTTGTTGGAATTGTTATTCAAAGTTAATTAGAATTAAATACATGTATGTTTCATGATAATTCCTTGCATAAAATTTGTTTAAATTTATTCTATACTTACTCTTTCTTTACTCTTATGGGATCCCCAAGAGCGAAGACGAAGAGGAGAGAACACAGAAATAACTGTAAAATAATTCCCAATTATAGATGCGTGAATAATAAAGATTGTTATTCGACATGTTACGTTATTTACGGAAATACGAGGAAAATTATCTAGGCATCGTGTTTCGGAAGACAGATCGCACATCGTTCATGCAGAAATGCAAATCAGCCAATCATGGCAGGTTAGTCATCTAGGCAACTGTGGCGACTGTATAATTACCTAGTAACACAGTATACCTCGCCAGATATTCACTCGATACAATCTCTCGGTATTCTAACTGAAATAGCACCTCGTACACGAGCATTATACTAATAATTACAAGCTGATTTCAATCTATATTCCACTCGACCTTCACGCCTTGTTCCTCTTTCCATCTTCGCTACCGACCATGCAAGCGTTCCGATAAATCTTCCACCTTCAAACAGTAAAAATAATCTTTCGTCTCAATGAAACGATTCTTCGTTTGTTCCGCTCATTCAAAACTCAACTCTTGTTACAAAATGATATTTAAAAACCGGAGTTTCTTTCCAAACTTAGACACGCATCATTGAAACCTAGCGGAAACGAAAGGATTTCCTTTTCCTTTCTTCTCGATTACCAATTCTTGAGAATCTCTATGTTAATTTCATTCCCCAATTTCATTATTTGAAAGTAAATAACAAAAAAAAAAAACAATTTTCATTGTCAATAATGCTGAGAATTTTCTACTTTAGCTTCAACGAAGAAACGATCTATCTCACTTTTTGCACAACTTTTACATTTTCGTTCCATTACTTTCTCAACATTGACTGGTAATAAATACCAAGATCTGTACAAGACGTACACCGTATCGAACGTGTTAAGTAGTTATGAATAATATATCCTTCAAGTTGTTTTATGAGCGTGTCTCTCAAAAATGAAAGTGTCCGCGTGTGAACTAACGAACGGGAGTAAACAAGTCCCCGGTGAATGGGGTCAACGGTGGCCGTACTTCTTTTTTTTTTTTACACACACCGAAACAGGGATCGTGAAGAGATCGTGAAACTCTTGAGGAAAGTGGGCCTCTCAATTTCGTTTCTCACCCTCTTACTTTCGCGTTTGTTTTCCTCGTTCGCTGACCGCCGGCCATTTTGTCGGACGCACGCGCCTGTTCCGCTTTTGTTACGTCGATTACCACAAACCGCGACTCGAGTGTCAAGATCAAGGCTCGAATTAACAAGTGTAATATTTAACACATGGTCTATTCAATTTACACTAATTAATTATAATAAATTGATCGAAGATTAAATTGTTCTGATAAATGCAATATGTGAGGCAATAAAATGTGAGGATTTTCGAAAAAGTTATTGTGAGATATTCACGTTAACCCTTTCGATATTTCGGTTATATATCTACTATTTTTTCCTTCGTTCAAAGATGTAATAAATTTTTCAGAAGAATTATATATTTTTTAGTTAAAGATTACCAAACAAGTTAAATCTTCGACTTCTTCTTTGGAAACTGATTAAACGTGACTTATCGAAATAAAGAAACGTTGCATATTAAATGTAAGGACAGGTACTTACAATATTCATCCCCTTGATCTTTTATTGATTCTATGAAACAATTAAAAACAAAAGAAAAATGTTTCTCAGTGCCTTGAAAATTATTAGCAATTAATAGCGTTTTGCATGGGTTACGTTGAAGTAAAACATGTTTATTGAGAGAAAATATTTTCGCATAATGTAATTTATTAATTATTTTTTAGGCATAATCATTATATTAACAAATCATGCACTATCGTAAAGTTAAAACGAAGCGTTGTTGATCAAATCTATGCAACTACGAGTAATGAAGAATTTTTCGATCAGATTGCAAGGAGAGGTCATTTGGAAAATGTTATTTTCAAAAAGTAATCGAACAATTGATAAATTATTCTCTTTCCACTAAAATTCTTTTATTTGAATTTAATGTATTCTATTACCGCACCCTTTACGATCGTGTAGGTCGAAATGAATTCACGAAAGTAATTCGAATCGATAGAAAGCGGAGACGATGTTCGCTCAACGATAGAAAGGAAAAAGTGTGACGCCGATTCCTAAGGTATTCGGGATGTCAGAGATAAATTCATGGAAACATCTTTCAGGAGACGAATTTCTATAAGTGACAGAGCAATGGAATTCTTATATAATGTGCTATTTGAACTGTTCGAAAACGAACGGAAAGAAATGCTTAAATTTCGAAAAATTAAACGTTTCGTAAATAAGAAAAAAAAGATTGATATTATTCTATTTTATATTCCCGTTAAGTATCTAACGCACAATGTCGAAGATCAAATTGTAGGTGACAAATTGGTCAATCGAGAAGATTGAGTATTTACGATTGTTTTGACGGAATCAAGGAACTTCTCGACGAAAGGAATTTTACAGAAGTGGGTTAAGCAAGGAAGGTGAATAAGTTTCGGTTATTCTCGATGCAGTTTCACGAGAGATGATCATTCGAGGCACGAGCACGCTGCTCGACTTTCCATTCCGCGCAGCGAGACGGGAATACCTACTTAGGACGCCTCCTAGAAAATATGTTCCGGAATCGGTGACTCGAACGAATTTTAACACTACCATCGATTCATGAACAGACTACCAATCCTCTCAATTATCCTATCGTAAAACTAGCAAATGTACCTGTCAGGTAAAAACGTACAGAGCAATGTCGCAAGAGATTCTTCAGCCCAAGTAGTAAATCTCGATAAAAATTCCTAACAACGTTACATCAAAGCTACACACTGTATTCCAATAAATACCAAGGGAACACTCTACACACTAATTTAAAATCACTGTGAACCACGTGATAGCGGAAAGCACGTGGACCAATTATTTTTCTAAAGATCTATGAACTAGAAAAGAAATTCTACGTGAATTCCTCGATGAGGAAGAGAAGTAAGGAAAGAAGAAAGAACTTCCATCGATTCGATCACTGGGCTTCGGTATCTCTGCTCGATCACTCTTTCACGTATATATAAACGAAAATGTATCACAGTTTTCCTTCTTTTCTTTTTCTTTTTTCTTTTCACTAAGTACACTTTTACAAAACACGAAATGAACGATTTCGGCAAGATGATGATTATTGAACACTGACCAGGTTAGATCGCATCTTCTCGAGCTTGCGGGCGGGGTGTCGTTCACCACGCGAAGATGAAGAAAATACACGGCAAAGGCCGCCGCCTTACTTTTTTTCTTTTTTTGTTACGGTTCGTCACTTCTCTGACGAATTTCTCGTGGCTACGGGGCCTTTTATAGCGAATGTTTCCTCCGCCTAGACGGCTAGTCGCCCTAAGCATAGAAGACACATCCGAGGAGGGGTAACCATGAGTGGGTTCGCGATCCTATACGGGGGTCCAAGCGGCGCTACATCCTGAATTCAACCTCTGGAGGGGATCTATGAAGCGTCGTGGTCGCGGAGTCGAAGGTAAAAGGGGCATTTAGCTGTTCATCATCGGCGGGCAAGACGCGAAACGTGCATTTTTTTTCCTTTTTTTTTGTTCGTAACATTGTTCGCACCGTGTATGTTATTCCCATGTGAACGCTTTCGAGATTGAAACAGGCATTGTTGTTTGCCCAACTTCGATGGCCTTTCTCGTCGCCTAATTACGAAGAATCGCGTGAAACTGGAGTGCACATTTCAATTTGGACGTTCTTAAAATTTATTGGTCATTGGAGGATCGAGAAGTAGTTATTTGTAAAAGGAAATCGGTGTATTTGTTGTTCATAAGTTACAGGATAGCTTACGTGTTTAGAATGAGAGTAATTTTTGTCATTTTTAGTTTATTTTATTTACAGTAGAAAAAAGGGAAAAGATAAGAAGAGGATTATAGGTAAATAGAAATGTAGAAAGAAAGTGCAACTATAGTTAGAGGAAGGATAGAAATTTTATGAAAAGTGATGAAGGATAAGAGATTTTTCGATGTGTTTGAGATAGGAACAGATTGAGAATAATAGATATTTCTCGTAATATTAGAATTGTATAATAAAAAGAAGGAAAAATATATACAAAATAAAATCAAATCAAATTGGATACATATACCGGCTAAAGTAAAATTGCGAAAACATGGCGGACTGCAAACAGGATTAAGTAACTCTTTATTGAAAGTTTACTTCAGAAAACAGTTCTTGTTTATTTTTTTCATTTTTTTTTTCTTTTCAAAATTAGCAGTCTAATAATTTATCATTTTGAAAGGTACAGGGTGCAATGGAGGACAATAGCATTCGAGGAAATGATCAAAGATCAATTAACACTGTGGTGGCTCGGTTGGTTCACCCAACGAGATAACTCAGCCCCTCTAGATGCTGGTATTCAATTTTAAAGAGAAAAGAACGTTGTACTACACTTGTACATTTGTTTGCTTTCACTGGTAGTATAGTTAAAACGCTTTATGCAATCGTTGCTACCCACTGGATCTTCAATTTGCATGTAATCCCGGGAAAGCGCTGAAAACGTCCAACGTTACAAAACCGTAGTAACGCATTCTATTGTAGTATATATCATTCTTTCTGCTCTAGGTTTCATTCATCTTACATTCGTAATAGGATGAAAATACGCTTGGAATTCTTTTATCACACGAAAATGAACATTTCAAGTTTACTTTATTTTTATTGCATTTTCGAATCGTACTAATTATTTTCTTAAAAATAAGAAAATAAGCTTTCTTTCATCTTGTACTTTTACTTAATTATCTAACTTTTAATTGCTACATTTTTCTGTGAATATCACTCATTCGTCGAGTGCCATTAAATGACAGAAATAGAAAAAGTTGACGTGCAAATTTTGACGTAACTTGTAACAAAATCTATAGCAATAAAATAAATTCCATTTGCACCGTCGAAGAACTAATCCATTTGATCGATACAATTGCTATTCTATTAAATAAATAATCCTATATAGGTAGAGAGAAAAGAAAAATGTTCCATTTTTAACTAACGGAAGTTTCCATTTCCTAAATTCGAATTTCTTGCAACGACCGAAAAAAAAAGAAAAAAAAGAGACGAATCATTCTTCTCATAGAGAAATTTCGTTGTGTATCCACGTGTGTTCGGCGGCAAGATTTCGTTGCCCAATCGAATCACCCTGGACACGGACCATCGTGTTGCGCAACAAAGATTAGATGCAATGTGAGAGTTGCCGCGAACGAGGAATGGGAACGGAATTATCGGTCGTGCTCCGTATAAAATATTAATGACCCTCAGTTGTGCTCGCGAAATTTGCTTGCGTGCCACGGAAACTTTGTACGCTCGCGGTGAAACTACAGTGTGTATTTATTCCTGTTTTTTTTTTTTTTTGCAGAAGAGAGACCGAGGATGCTTGAAAACGAGAGAAAGGACGCAGAAATCGAAGGAAAGAAAGAAAGACGAGTGTCGAGGATCGAACACCGGGAGAAATTTCCACGTCTCGTGTATCCGTGTCGTGTGCGAAATTTGATTTACACCGGGTTTACGGTCTTTCTGTATCTCCGAAACGGCGAAGAACAATATTTCGTGGTGAAATGTCGGGAATTAAGATTGAACGATTGAATCGGAAGTGAGAAGGATTTATAACCGATAATTATTGTAATTTATGTAAAATAAATGGAAATCCTAATGCTCGGGACTTTGTAAGAAATTAGTATCCTTCCCTATCGTTGATCGATTCGCATAAGTTACATACCTACCTGACAAAAAATACCACAACCGTCCGATACGATTTGACATTCGAACTATTCGAATAATTTACGCACGTACTTCGAACTTTGCGATTTAACCTACTGAATACCCTTCTTTCTCTTCCAATACCTCCGTAGCAATCTTTATCCGAGGATTTACGAAATAAATCACCGTTTTTAGCGAGACTTTTTGGATTTTAAAAATTACACCGAGAGACTCTATCGAAAGAATTCAGTCTCCGCAAATTCTTTGAATTTCTCGCACAGAAGTTCTCACTGAAACGTTTTAAGAGTCATTTATTCAGCGTTTGCATTAGCAAACATCATAAGAAATTTCCTCGAAGCGATAAAAATAAGAGGATTTATGTACGTGTGTATGTATATTGAAATCTCGAACGTGGAAGTGCGTTTAGTTGAGTGCATCCCACCTGAGAAGAAGCTTCGATTTTTCCGTTCTCAGAGCCACTTTGACTTTCTTTCGATTCTTTTGCCCGTGACTTCCTATCGATTCGATACCTTTCACCATCTAATACCATCCTACGCTTCGGTTATCGTTAGAACGTCCAGGAAGCAACAGCATCGCACCTTTGTGACCTCTGAGAATGTGGATCGTTTTAACGAGACAAGTAGCTTCCGTACTACGGAGATATAATTGAATCGATCATTGCGAAAATAGGTTATTTATAGAAAAGGAGCGAAATATTGAATAAATTGGAAGTTGTCAAGCTTTAATCTATAGACTAACAATTCTTTAGTATATCAATAACTTTTTAAATTATGTGAGATCGTTTAAAAACATTGCGCTGATTTTTAAATAAACAAGTAAATATATTGAAGCAATCATTTGTTTATTTTCTATGGTATGTATATACGTAACGTTTCGTTTTACAATTTTTCACCGGTTTTCTGGAAATTTTTCATCGAAAGGGATTGACATAAGTAGACGATCAGTTTCCACGTGAAATAGACGATCCGATCTTTCAAGAAGCGGAATATATAGCAAAATGAATTTCTGAGAAGATCGTAGATAATCATTTTTCATAATGAAGGATACAATTGTAATAAAAATCGGATGAAACTCATGTCCGCCGTGTTACTGTGCGAGCAAGGTGTTCGTACCTTATTATTTTTATCTAAATTACTTTGTTTCGATAGATATTAAGATACCACAAATTTTTCATTTCTATTCATAAACAAAAAGATTCGTTTTTACAGAAAATTCTTTGTATCACATATACGTACACACCACAAAAAATTCTTCGTCACTTTCTAAGGATCTTTACGATCTTTTTTTTAACATGTTTGTATAAGTACTTACTCGATCGTATCAATATAATTTCTGATACCTACTATGCAAAAATATAAAAACAATTAAACAATTTTAAAAAGTCACTCGCGAAGTAGATCGAACTAGTTCATAAAAGTCGATCAAAACGAATCAAATTCATCTTCGTTCCGGAAGAAACGAAGGTAAATCTGACCTTTCCGAAAATGCAAAAACGCTGTCGGTGGAAATCTCTCTAACAGGTCGTGATAAAAAAAAATTGCTCGGAGCGTATTATCTGTTTCCTGGTCCCAGCAGAGAAAACAGCACGGACTAACGCGAGTTTCTCGCTTGCAATAAAAATACCGTTGCTAATTCCCGTGCTATCATCTTCGTAGTCTCGGGAAGACTGTGAGATAGACGCAGGTACTTTACATTTTCGAGTGAAAGTTCAAGTGAACCGTATGAAATGATAATCTCCCATTTGGAGATATTAGAAGTATTAATTAAATCGTCTGATTCTCCTCCAGCTAATTCGACGTTCGAAAGGCACACTCTATCGACCACACTTTATTATTCTGTTACACTCTCTCAATTAAACTAATTATCGTTTTACTATAATGCAACATTATTAATTGGTGTCTGAAAGAACCGTTATTATCGGTTTGTCTTCGTGGTTATCTTTCTTTTCACTTGGAACGGATGATTGATACTTCTAATGTGAAAAATCAAGTGTACAACGGTATTATATGTACTTTAACGTGACTTCTACACCTCTGACACAGCTTCGTAAATGCATTACGAATTGCATTCTATTTACAGAGAAAATATCCAGGTGCATAACACTCGTGAAAGATGTGAAGCCACAGGCTGAAAGTCGTCATTACGCTCGCGATCGGGTCACTTTGACTTTCTTTCGATTTAGGGTTGCAGCTGCCTTCTCCGCGTTTTATACTCCAAAGGATAATGGCGCTGGTTACTTTCACTGTGCCTCGAACACGTGAGATTGACGGAGAAGTTTGAATCATTTTTATGAAACAAGCCAAGTCATCCTAACTCGTAATTTAAGAGTTCGTTCTTTTTTCCAAAAACAAAAAGAAAAAGAAAGAAGAACCGTGTCTTCCTTTTCTTCTCTTCTTCTTCTTTTTTCGTATAGGTTTAGGATCGTTTCGTCACACGTACGATTTAACGACATGATTGCTACTTTAGAAGCGGCTCAATTAAACGCTGACACAACGATTATGAAACGCGTAATAATCGATAAGCAGGGAAAAAAAGAAAGAATCGATGTCATGCCTACTTTCGAATCGTTTCGAAGGGTCATGGTGTCAAAACCATAGGCTTCGCCCGTCTACGGTATATTACAGTGAAGAATTTCACCTTTTTAAAATTCCTCGAGGAACGAACATGTGTTCACGAGTCCCTTTTCGATAACCGTGAAAAGGTTTCGCCAGTGAATCTTATTAATTCGAATATATTTCAAAACGACACGTGAAATACTCCACGATAATCGATCCACGCTTCGCACCTTCATAATTTATTATCGTAACAGGCTACAATACTGATTTATACCGTGCAAAATTGAACAATTCATTTGTCACCAGTGGCACGATAAACGAAAGAGAAATTCACGAGACATATTGAAATGCACGCTACTCGTTAAAAGTAACGAGACGCAGAGATAAGGTGTAAGTAGCTTTTTTCTACATTTATATCTGTCCGTTTAATCTGTGTCCTATAGAAATTCGTGGCTCGTCCGTCGGTATTACACGAACGTTGAATCACTGCTTTCCATGTCCCACTTGCTGTCATTTTCCAATTAACTGAAAGGTTAATGCCATTTGTAGAATTTACATTTTACATACCTTTATCTTAATACATGAAAATTCAAGAAATAATGAATAAAATTCGACTTTATTTCATACTATAAGTCACAATGGAATTTTATATACAATGGTGAAAACAATAAAATTCAGAAACCTCTGTATTCGATTTTTTTAATGAACCTTTTATAGAAGTGAAGGAAACGGTTTTCTCTGCGTTTGATGCGCGCGCATCTCACATCCGTTTGTATCATTTATGATCGACAAGAAGGCTCTAATCGCATCGAACGCCGCTAGAAGATGCGAGGTAAACTGCCGGAGAAAGTGACTTTTAGCTAATCCTATTTTTAATGGCTACGTAACGTCATTCAACGACAAAAAAATGTTTTACACGAAGTGTCGGAGATCTTTCTCTCAAACACCCTTTTCAGCTGACATCCATGAAGAGGTATACACTTTCTATCAGGTAAATATTTTTACCAAAAAAAAAAGAGTAAAGAGAGAAAGAGAACCGAAATAGAAAATTCGTAGAATTTGTAAGAAAACTTTTAAAATATGCAAAAGAAGCTAGAGAAATTATCATCGAGTTTTTAAAAGATTCTGTATAATTCAACGAATTGACTGCGCATGCGCGGGTCATGTTTGTATTTACCGCTGTGACGATGGAAAATCTCGAGAACACATTTCACTTTCCTTCCGCATTTATGTAGCAATGATTATGTGATTCACACGAAAAAGAGAAGGAAGACTAATTGGATTGGCATTCACGAACACGCCTACTGCAACCCGCTGCACATTAGGTTAGAATAATAAACCTGTAGAATTTAAATGTACCTCCAGCGTTTCCTACACAATGACGTAGGAAAGTAACGTTTTAAACGTCATTTTGAACGTCAGAACAATGGTGTAGAAAGAAAACAACTATTTTCCAGCGAGATTTCTGGCCAAACCAGGAAGTTACACGCTAAGAGGATTAAAAACGATCGTTCGGTTTCGATTTTCCGTACATTAACAGTTCCTGCGGGCTATTCTGCTGGCGGTTTATGCAATCAATCAACCAGCCCGTTTTACGCATGCATGTAGCGATTTGTCACATTTCTAACACTGTACAATCACTAACAAGTAAGTGTACTGTAATCAGCGGTTGCAAGGCTCTTCCACATTTTCCCTCAACCTCACAATTGTGTACTTTAATATTTAAAAAAAAAAATCTTCAAACAATAAAGCAACCTAAAGCTTATTACGTAAGACATTACAGTTTACGATTTGCTTAAGAGGTTAGGACCTCCATGTTGTTTACGATCGAGATTTACTATCGATGTATTATGACCAGTTTTCAATGCAGCAGTTACGGTTATGATTTATTTGTTCACAATGTAAAAAGTTGTAGTCCGGATGGAAACGTACCGGAGAAAGTTGTTTAATTTTTAATATGTAGAAAGACAAAACCTTGAGCAAAGGAGAAGTGAGCAATTTGAAGAGAAGAAAGAATTCGTCGACGATTTCGGATTAATTTGCAGAACGCGCAAAGACAAAAACCAGTGTATTCGCGAATGAAAGTATAATGGTTCTATCTACATATGTATATCCCGTTAATGAGATGGGTTTACGTAGATGTTTAAATTGTCTTCCTACATGGCCGTCGCATCGAGACGAGCTTTGTTTCGCGATTTCTGTTTCGATAAAATGAGCCACAGCGGTCAAGCTGGTAATTCCAACTGGATCCTTAAGTAGTCATCAATTTTATAAAAAAATATTCACGGAGACACCTCTTCCGGCTGGCTACTTCTGACGTGATAGACATTACGCCTTTCCGTTAATTGAACTCGCAGGTATGATTGATATGGAATTTATTATATACGGAAACGTTTTATCATTTATGAAAATATACGTATAATTTTGTACATTATTAGAAATATATATGGAAGTAAAATTTAAATTAGGCTCAGGCATAACTTTTGTTTTATGATGTGTGAGGTTCGATTAGTGGTTTATTTGCGTAAATATTCCTGTCGTTTTTCGACGTACATAAAACGATAGGATTAGAACAAGCCGGCGAAAACTTTTGTTTCTTTGGAGGCGTGTCTGTGGAAATATACGATACCAATCTGTTCCATGTCATTCGTCTGTGAGGATAAACTAACAGGTCATTAAAATTCGCCAAGAATACACGACCGATGCTGTTTCGTGTTTTCGAGAATTCGATCGAACTGTTGATATACCCCCTTTACAAGTACGTAAAAGCTTAGAAATCCTATTCTTAATGTTCCATCTGTAGCACTGGATTCGGAATTGAAAAATTAAAAAGTAATTAAAAAACATACGATTTATTTGACCTCGTTTTTATGTCAGTTCACATTGTCATGTTTGATCAACTGATATTTGCTTATCGTGCTTATCGTGATAATAAATATTAAAACTGATTCATTTTCATATGCAAAGAATTGCAACTGTCTAAATATAAAAATAGCAATGATTCCAAGGAAGCAAATGAAAAAGATTCCATGAAACTTCTTAATAATAGAAAAGGAAAACACTTTGGTACTAATTGTTAGAAAGTTTATATTTGTAACATGTTATATAATTGTTGCAAATCTTCGGGAATTCAAAGGCCAAAACGTGTTAGAAACTTCTGTCGATAGTTTGCACGTAACAACGACACAACCGTGATGTATATACAAGTGGTGCGTACTGTGATTTTAGATTCACTCGAATACATAAGCAGCTACGTGAACTGCAAGACGATCAAATCGCAAAGACTATATTTTCAATCCGCTTTTCTTCCAAAAAAGTAAACAGAAATTGGAATATTTTACTTTAAATTTACATATTTGAAAACTTTTAAGTTTTAAAATTTGAATATCTAGAAATTTGAAAATTTGAGAATTTTTGAATTTGAAAATTTGAATATCTAAAAATTTTTAAACTTGAAGATTTGAATATTTGAAAATTTTTTAATTTGAATATTTGAATACCTTGAATTTTTTAATTTGAAAATTTGAATATCTAGGAATTTGAAAATTTGAATATTTAAAAACTTTTTAACTAAAAATTTTGAATATCTCGTATGCGCTCTTGAACGATGATATTACAGCAAGCGTTCATTATCAAATAGATAAGAAGTCGTCACATTGTCTCCGGATTCCTTTCAGAAATAGAAGATAAGTCAAATATTTGAATGATGTAGTCCCGTATGATAAAACAAAAAAGAACATCTCTCTCTCTTTCAGCGTTACGTAAAGTACGCAAGTGGAATACTTTTCGAAAGCGCGTAATGAAGAATCCATGTACATACATACGAGCTGCATTTCGAAAGCGGGTAGAAGTTCAAGCGCGAGGTAGAATCGCGAAATGAATTTCACGTCTCTCTCTATTGCCACGACTTTTACATTGACACGTTTCTGAAAATTTCCATACTGCTAACTAAAACGCTGGGAAATAATTTATCAACGTTAATTAATATTTCTTTTCTCTTTCTTTAAATAATAATATCGAACGAAAATAAAAATTTAATTAAATCTTCTTACATCGACATCACGGAGAACAATTGCAATCGCATGCTTGAAACGATATATCTCTCGCAATCAGTATGTTAACTATATAATACAAACGTCAGCCTTTCATAACTTCAGCCTACCGTATACCGTGCGACCGTATAATTAATTTTATTCCGCATATACATACAATATCCCAGCTCGCCCTTGCTCTCACCCTTAATTCGATTCTGAAAGAATCGACATTTGCTAGAAGACGCAGAAACTCCTCCATCGGTCCCTCATTATCGCCTCTTTCCTCTTTATCTCGATCGTTACATCCTGCCGGCTATTATTCCTATTATCTTTATTACTTGAAATTATCCAAACGGAACGTCCACACCTTTGATCGATCTTTTTAATTACAACCGTCTGCGTCGATATGTAATTGGTCTTGTCATTGATTTCACAGACTTCGAAGGCTGTTTCGTACGCGTAGATCCGTGAAAATTATATCTTTCACTGCTACATTCTAGATGGGAACTTTTACGACGCAAACGGACAATAATACCGATTGCGTAAGCTGTGGAATTTCTTTTTTTGTTTTCTTTTTTTTTTTTTTTATTTGTTCGGCACCGACGGATACAGCCTGGACGAAATTGTCTGCTCCTTCCTGTCAAGAATCTGAGAAGAGTCTTTATATAACGATAATTACTTTCAATTTGGAAGCATGGCAGGCAACGATAGTTTGCGTAATTCATATAGGCCCTCTTCGTTTGTAGTACTTAACGTTCTACGTGTCATTTGTCACAACCTATTAGTGGTTACCGGTTAATTTCCGGTGTACGTGATTCAAGAGAATTAAAAATATATTTATACGCGCGTAAATTTATCGTAGATTTTCACGTGGAAGGTAATCCAAAGTGCAGAAGAATGGTGAGAAGGGCGGGGAGATCATTCGACGTCGAAAGATCGAGGGAAAATGACAATTAAACAGTTATAGAGAGTCCTTATGTAGCCTCCTGATGAAACAAAGCGTATAGCGGAAACAAGGTCTGCTCATTGACTAAGCGTATAGATGATGAAAATTAATATTTTCACTGAAGTAACGACTACAACGATTACTATGCATTGTATAACATAGTCTATTAATATATTACAATCTCTACTACCGGAGGTCATTTCCATGATTAACAGACACTAGTTTAAATAATGTTTAATAATAACAATAATGATATCAATGTAAATATTTAGCGATGAATAAAATCATTCGTTGTGTCTCTGTAGAATATTGCATAATTAGTGATTTATTAGCCAAGCTATGGTTCATTAAAGTGATACATTTTAATCTCAATGGTATTTATCAATCTGTCCATAAGCTTCACAGATTTTTCTGTATACTTTCGATGTAAGCTTGTTTAATCTCGACACATTTCATGTTTCATTAATAATTTACACAGCTTTGAACCAGGCCTGCTTCACCCCTTTCCTATATGACTATGTTCGACGAAAAGCTCATATGTATATACAGTGCGCGACGTGGTGTCAACGTTCACACATTTCATGCATATCAATTATGCGAAAATCGCATAATCTACAATTACCTATGCGTGAAAGCGGCCGATTGATTGATTGACATTGTTTTAAGAAATACTGACAACGAGGCGTCGTAAAACTCAGCTGGAATAAGGCAACTGATACTACCTGGCCACAGGGACAATTTCTCGTTTTAGACTTTTTCGAATTTTTCACTCGTTTAGCATTTTTTAGTGTGTCAGCGTTAATGGGATGCGTTTCTTTTTACGAATTCTTTGTATCTTTAGGAAAAGTACACTCCGAAGTTTCTTTTGTCCGTCGGGAAACAATTAGGTTAGGTTAGGTTAGTATTACCGTGTTTGTTGAATCCTTAAATGTGACAGATAAGAGTGACGCTTTGTATGAAATAAACGAATAGAAAGGAGAAGAAGAGAAAAACACATTTTTGGCTATTTCATTTCGGTTTATTTGCCCGGCGGCTAACGTTGAGAAACACTTTTTTTTTCTTAATCGCGCCTCTACGACGAATGCTCAAGCGATGACGCTGTCACTTTCTCTCTCGCAACTATTTTTCACTTTCAGCGTACGTATGTATGTATATACGTAGACAGTACGCGAGCGATAGAGAGTCATTTCTCCGTCGTTAAGTATCAATTTATCCGAACTTGTTCGTGGCAATAGCCGCCTGATCGATTGTCATTAATCACGCTCGTTACGATCACTCTCGTTAAAAAGAAAATTAGTGGCGTTGTTTTATCCTCTTGCTATTTGAACCTCTTCACACTTCAACGATATTTCAATCGAACTATCATCGATATAATCGATACTACGAACAGATCGAATCTCCTCACTTCTACCAGATTACATTCACGTTTATTAATTAGTTATCAGCTTAAGATATTCTTTTATTTACTACTTTACGAAATTCGATTTTAAAACGTAATAATTATTTTACTACATTTTACGATAACCTTATTTCCGAATAACTGTTTAATACTTATTATTATAGGAAAAAAATATACTAGAAATTGTCCACCAAAAATTGTACCATATTTATCATAGTAAAAACTTTCTCTTAGAAAATCTTCGTTCGTTTTCGAACAAAACGAATAAATGATACAAAATACTGTAATGATTATATCTCTGATAAAAAGTGGCGGTAAAAAGGAACTCGAATAATCACGCAGTTGATTAAATCGTTGTCGTTGATACAGGAAGAAAAATTGCATTCCGAAACGAATACGACAAAGGATGTTCGTGACTGGGATTTCTATAACGATGTCGTGCCTCATTTCTTCGTCTTCGTAACGCAATCGGTTGCGTAACGTATTACACGCGTCACCTATATTGTAGAACATTGGCTACGTGCGTACGTGTGCACTTGGGGTTCCTTGCATTCGAGTAAATACCAAAAGAAAAGAGCACAGAAAAATAGCGAATGCGATCCATAAAGGGAGCGAGTATGTTCGTGATACTCTACACTTCGATTTTCGTCGCTAATGACGCTAAGAACTCCGAGAGTTCTTGTAATTATTGCAGTAATATTCTACTTGCGGTGTACGTTACAGTAGTTTTTATTACTGTGAAACTTTAAAAATGTTTTGAAGAACTTGTTCTAAGAGATGATAGTGAAGTAGGTGAAGAGAGTCAGAATTGAGCAGGGATTGTGACGATAAAGTTGGAAAATTAATATTTAAAATAGTAATTTAGTTGCACATTATATAATCGATCATGGTATGGCAAAGCTCATGCTACGCGAAAAAGTATTCTATCCTTTCAGAACGTTTAAGTTTCAAGTACTCCGCAGTCAAAGGGTTAAATCAGTCCCTGAATTTCAGAGAAAATCCTTCATCTTCCGTTTCTTTCTTCTTTCGTTACATTACATAGATTAGGTCAGTCTTCGTAACAAAGAATCAATGCAAAATTACGGTCTTCGTTCCGTAATAAAGATGGAAACGAAATTTCACTGTAGCGCCCGGAGATGAACGTGTTAATTGGCAGTCGGTTTTGTCTCGTTCACTTTCCCGATGTCCATGGACATTCTTGCTTACGAAGTAATTTCAAAGTACCGCGAGAAAGATCGTCGAGATAATGATAAAGTGAAAACGTACCTTTCGCAATTATATCCGAGTATTCTTTATTTTTTTTTTTCTTCTCGCTCAAATTTACATACATAATGTAAGACAGTTAATTTCAAACGGAAGTTATAACTCGAAGATACGATATATGCGATCACCATCTTTCATCCGAATTACTGAACATTTCCGAGTGACTGTGTATATTTAATTTTTATAAAATAATTTTCACCGAATAACTTCCGAGCGAACAGAGTAAAAATTATCATCGAACGCTGCATCGTAATGAACATATCCACGTTGATCTGATCTAAAGATGAGAGAGTTTCAAGAATCTCGTCGCATTTCTCTCGAAAATCTTCTCTCAGTGAGAGAGAGAGAGAAAATTTCGTAAATAACGCGAGATCTTTGACAGGCAATGAATCACATGATTCATTTTGTCAATCGATGCGAGATTCTGTGTCTATGGATCCACATTCCAAAGCGTTGGCACAGAAATCGAGGAGGAAGTTCCTGTTCCACGAAACATTCGAAGTAGCGCGGTTACATCAACCCGTACAAAATATGGACGGGTTCTTCAGGTTTTTTTTTTTTCAAGAATTCTCCTCAAACTTGACCTTCCACGGAGAGTCTTGATTTCCCAACGATTATTTATACAATTATAGATCCTCGCGATCGATCGTTGCCCCTTCTCGTACGAGTTCGAAGATCGACGATTTATCAAATACGAATTAGAAACAAGAATCGTTTTATCCGACAAGATAGTAACAATGTTACCTTTACTTTCTGACGAATTAATCAATGAAAAATTCAATGAAAAAGAACTTACGAACAAAGTTAACCGTTATTTCTATTTAGTTCGTTAATAACGGTTCTACACTTGTTACGATATTTCTATTATTTTAATATATAACAGAACCTGCTCGAGGTCCTGGCGAACAAGCAAAGATGCGCATACAAGTATGTAATTCGGTAATTAAGTAACGGTACAAAAAATAATGACTGCAAAAGGCGAGGTATTTATACCGCTGTGACATGTCGATGAACTCTCAGTGAGACTGTTCGAAGAGGACTGAAGCTCCCACTGTATTTTGTAAAGTTTCTCAAGCGGAAAAAATTAATAAGAAACCGATTACCGTATCTGTCTATTAATCCTTCAATTGTGAAAAAGTAATTACGGCCGTGATTGGGACACCAAAATATGGGAATAGCATCGATTAATCGGTGGCTGTGTATCTAATCAATCGTTAACAGCAGATAAGTCTACCTTGTCTTAAATGGCACGCTGAACGTTTAGTTCTCGATTGACTGTTATTCAGGCAACAATGACGAGGTTCTTGGTAATCTTACTGGCAACACTTTGCTTCACCTCCGAAGTACTTGGTGAGAATATTTCGGCTAACAATAAATCGTGACTTCTGCTAGGCCTTAAGTTATTTTCATGAATTATTAAATTAAACATTCTCGCAACGTCTAAACAACTTTTCTCGATTACTTTCTTTTTCTTTTTCTTTTTTTTATTCATCTTTTTATCGAAATAAAAATTCCAAAAATTTCTTCGTTTAAAAAATATACACGTTTCAAGTGAAAAAATTCCATAGATGAATATGCAACAGTTAACTGTTATCCCGCGAAAGAATCTCTTTGCTCTGTCGTATTCTGAAATTTGGTAAATATGTTTAAACGTCCGAATTGAAACGCGTTTCGATCGGGCTAGCCGTTTTCACACAGTCAACTCTCGATTCACTTCTCGATCGCAGTAACGATATTATCGTACGAAATAAAAAGAAACGAACACCGATGAAATTTTAACCTGTCGTTCTATATTATTGAATTTTTCTTTGAATTAAGATTGTAATATAGTTAAACATTTGACTACGGAGTTCTCCGAACTTAAACGGTCTGTGTGTACGGAATACCTTTTCGCGTAGTGTGAACGATGTCTAAGTTACTATTTTAATTCTTTACCCATTTCAAATTGAAATGAAACATTTTTAAACATATTAAGATCCTAAAATCACGTGGAGCATATCGATGCGTTCTCTCTATTCCAACGTTACAATCTTTGCTCAAATCTGACTTTGAAAAACAACAAAAAGAAAAGAATAATATAACACATTGCATTGCAAGTGAAATATTAAATTAGCTTTTTTCCTTTCTTTGTTGCAATAGAGTTTTTCTTTTTAAGCATCACTTGCGTGATTTTTCTATCACTGTTTCTCCATCATCGTGTGTAAAAAGAAGGAAAAATTCTTTTTCTTAGATTTAATGCCATTTAACAAACGAACGGTACTAAAATACAACTGTACAAATGTGTACGTAGTATAAATTTTGCTTTTTAAGTTTTTATTTGTGAAAATCCGTTATTTTAGAAATCGTGTAAAAAAAACACCGTGTAAATCAGGTGTCTAGCAAATTACACACGCTGCAAAGGAAATATTATAATATACTACTGCAACAATCAGAACCGTCTTGGAAGAAATAACTCTCTGAAAAACAAAGAATAAGTGGCCGATATAAATAGAATTCTGTTTATTCTCATTTATATGGAATGTAAAGATACATGTTTATCTTAATAGTTGATTTTTCTTTTCATCAGATTTATAAAATCAAAATAATCACTGAACGCACATATACAGTCTACAGCGGATGCATATATGCGCCCATAGCAATGAAAGGGTTAACAACCCACCAGCCTCAGTCATTTTCTGTTGAATATGAATGATCATGTTGTGAAACGTTTCGTGTGAATTCGACGAGAAATTGAAGTCACTGAATGAACGCTGATTTTACTCGACAGGGAAACAAGGGTTCGGACCTGGGGAACAAGAATGGGGTTACTCGAAAGTACGTCCCTCTTCGAACATGTTTTGGTGGTTGTATTATACCACAGCGAATGTTTCCTCTTACTTTGAAAAACCATTGCTAATCTGGCTGCAAGGTGGACCTGGCGCATCCTCCACTTCCTACGGGAACTTCGAAGAACTGGGACCACTGGACGCGAATCTGAACCTGCGGAACACCACTTGGGTAAGAAAGCAACAGTTAGAATCTGAATACAGATCCATTCGGAACGTTAACACGTTTACCATCGAAGCAGTACGAGTAGAAACTTAATTTGATCGTTGAAAAAGAAAAGAAAAGAAGTAAATTGTCTGGTCCTTTTTTTTGTTTTTTAATTTAATACCTTGAAATCTAAGCAACTTTTGCTTGACTTTTATTTGAGGGTGACTCTCTCGAATATTAAAGAAGATATCTTTATCGCTTATATTGATTGTATCTATTTAACCGTGTGAGTGCCACAGATCTTAGCTAAAATTCAGTCGAAGAAGTTCGTTTCTTTAAACCTCCAATTTTTTACAGTAAAACAGATTTTTTTTTCAACATCAGCTCCGATGCCAATGAAAGCATAGATTAATATTTGGTAGAATCTCGATAAACGATAACAGCAAGGACGCGCATTGACAAAATTCAAACGTTAGTCCGATTTTGTAGACAGATTAATTAGAACTATTAGACACTGAACAGGAGAAGCGCGAAAACGGTTAATAATTTTATATACAGGTTAATAAACATTTTTCAAGATCGAAAATGTGAATAAGCGCGAGTGGTCGTTCAATCATCTGAAAATTAAATAATGCCGTTAATTTAATCATTCTCGTAATAATTCAAACATAGAATTCATTCTGTATAAAAATAGAAAAGAAAGTACATCCACGTATATGTGTGTGAACAAATTCATAGTCTTGACTTATGCATCCTGTGTGTAATACAGAAGAAAGTGAACGTGCCGTAGCTAAACTTATCGATGAAACGATCAATCTTCTGTATCTAGTCTAGACTTGATTACACATGCTTTATCATGTTTTCTCTCTCTCTCTCCCTCTCTTCTAAAAGGACATCGATATCGATGTTGACAAGACGTACTTCGAGATTCGCGAAATTAAGTCATCGATAAGATAGATGTTTCATAATCTGTTGCCCTCTCGAATAAGATTAATCTTTCTCATCATTTTTTTTATTGGGTTTTTTCCCGGCTATCATCTATCGATTAAATTCCTTCAGTTTTTTTTTCTTATTTATTTTTTTTTAGTATAGAAACGTACTGTTATTAAATGTGGAAAGTTAAGAAATATTTTCCTCGCAGGTCAATAATTACAACGTTCTCTTCATCGACAATCCCGTTGGAACTGGCTTCAGTTATACTACCACCCACACAGGATATGCAACCACGAATGCAGAAATTGCTCGTGATCTTTTGGAGTGCATTCAAGATTTCCTGAAAAAAGTACCAGAGTTCTCCAAAGTGCCTACCTATATCACAACCGAATCCTATGGAGGGAAAATGGGCGCAGAATTTGCTCTCGTATGGTACAAGGTGAGATGATATTATACAAAGAATAGAATAAAAAAAAAAAAAGAAAGAAATCTTAAGTTTTAAGTTCACTTTTAACTTTACCGATAAATTGGCATTAGTAAGAAAAATAAGGAAAAAATTCCACAATTCTTCTGTTTTCCCATAAAACAGAATTTTTCGTCATGATCATTAATTCAGCTGCAAATCAGTAATCAAAGCCTTTCGAAATCTTTTCCTTCTCGTCCATTCGAGTATTCGAATCTGTATGGTCCTATTAGCAGAACGATAAATTTTTGTGATTTTTACGTTAGCTTTGTTTTACTTAAAATACAGGCGCAACAGCAAGGAGCTATTAAGAGTAATTTAAAGGGTGTCGCTCTCGGTGATGCCTGGATCTCCCCTATCGATTCCGTGATGACTTGGGCACCCTTCTTGCTCGCCACGGTATATACGACTGCTGTTCAACATAGATCAAATATTTTCACACCGCCTATATATATACACGTTACACGAAGGAAAAATATTTTTCCAGGGTATGGTCGACACCGACGGTTTCAAAAAGATCGAAAAAGCCGCCTTGATGACGAAAAATGCCGTTGATCTTAAACAGTGGAAGACAGCGACTAAAATTTGGTCTTACACGGAAGGTGTGATCGCCGAGGTTACTAATAATATCGATTTCTACAATATTCTGACGAAAGTAGAGCCTAACTACAGACAATACTCGCTTGTAGAGAGACTTTCGTCAGAGCCGACATTTGCGCAAAGTATACTGTTACTTTCTAATAATATGGATTATTTTAGACAATTATATTTTTACAATTATTTCAAACATTTTAGTGTACACGACTTATAGCGACGCTTCTTTGAATAAATTGATGAATGGTCCTGTGAGAAAGGCTCTCAAATTGCCCGTCGAACATGGCGCACAGTCTGATATGGTGTCTAGCAAGTTGCAAGAGGATTTCATGAAACCTGTCATTAACATAGGTACCGTATGACGTAGAAATCGTCGTAAGGCTACGAGCCATACTTGTTTCATATAATTCAATTTCGAGTACTGATCTAAGTGGAATAAGTTCACTTGTAAAGTTCTCTTGCTAACGAGATACTCTTTAGTAATAATTTCTTTCCTTTTAGTGGAGGCTCTGCTAAACGAAACTAATTTGAAGGTAGTAGTGCTCACAGGCCACATGGATCTTATCGTCGACACTCCAGGTACCTTTTTTTATACTTCGAATTTTTCATTTGAATAATAGAACGATAAATAAATGAAGCTCGATGAAATTCTACAAAAACCGGTTCCTTACAAGAATCGTAAAATCGTCGAATGTATTTGTTTCGTCGATTCGCGTTCTCGCTTGCTAATAAGTTCTACGACCGTTTTGCGATCGTTTTATACTGCTTTCGGGAAACCATAATCTTCTATTGATACAACGCTGCAGGCACTCTAGTTTGGGTTGAGAAAATGAAATGGAAGGGCGCCGCTTCCTGGCGTGACTCCGTCAGAGCTCCCTTAGTGGTGAAAGACAACATCGAAGGCTACGTAAAGTCCCATGGCAATTTCGCCATGTACTGGGTCGACAGAGCTGGACATATGGTGAATAAAAACCTGCCTACAGAATACTTAGTATACACAGAATTAAAGAATATCAAATTTTCTTCGATTTTTCTACTTTTAATAATTCATCGAATATCTGTCTAAATTAAAAGATTATACTATTTATTTATCTAGGTGCCAAAGGATAATCCAACTGCGATGAGCAAAATCTTGGCCGAGTTCACAAGCTAATAACCAAAATTGAAAAGTTAAAAAGACCTGGGAGATTAATTAAAGAAATTGTATTAAAAAACAATGCTTCGATATTAAATAAATTACGCTATTCTGTATACACACTTCTCCACTATTTCATACTTCTCCGATCTTTCTAATCTCGCGGTTCGCATAAACTTTTTCTATGATCTTTTCGTATCGAGTTAGATGTCATTTTTAAAAGGTTCTTTAACTTGAAAAAGAAAAGGGAGGAAAAAAGAGGATACACCATATCGTCGTACGTGTTGTAATTGGGAAAAATTCCATTAGCAGATTTTCGACTGCGCTTCTAGCGTCAACAGTTTAACGCAAGCTGTGCGAAGCTCGTTATTTCCAAGAAAATTCGCTGCCACGAAGGGGAGGTTCGTTTATTTTTTGCGATTCACCCGGGGCCCCAAGGCGAAACGATTTAACGATGTAGGTTCTGCTCGGCGCTGTGAATTTTCCCACACTCGTAAAACGTCGCAGAAGCAACAATCCGTGGATCGGCTAACCCGCAGACGCCCGCCGATTTTGTCAATAAGGAACGATTGTTTAGATTCGAGCGGATACGAGGCAGTAAAACGGAACGATCCGCAAACAAGACCGCCTGCGTTTGCGGGCCATTTTCGCCGATGAAGAGGAAAGGCTTCTGCGGTTTCCCCATCTCGTAAATAAAACATGGAGGAAAAAACTTTTCGGTAACGTGACTTCCAACAGGAGTTCGTGTTAATTTCTTCATCGACTAAGTCGATCGTTAAAATCAATTTTCCACGACCTATCACGTATTAAGTCAAATATTATTATTTCTACGCAACTTAAATTCTATTTTTATAGGTTACGTTTACGGTAGAATTACATACGTATAATTTTTCAACGAATTTACGAAAGGACATGTGATAGTATTTAAATAGAATTTTTCGTTTTCTTTTTTTTTTTGAATGAAAATTATTTTTACCATCTGCTGTTGCCTCTGTAAATGTTTTTCTTAGATATAACAGACGAATGATTTAAGGAACGGAAAACAAGGGAAGGGGGCAGGATTAACGCAAACGAAGACAATTTTGGCTGTTTTTCATGAACATTCCGAGGATGTCCGCCCTAGCGGCGACCAATGGTACTTCGAATGTATCGGAACACGCTAATCCGCCGGTTCCTTCTGCTGTCGGATCCACGGTGATTTGTTTCTTAATATTTCAAGATAGAACGAAGCGAAGGACGGCACCAGAAACGGCGAACAAACAAATAACGACGTTTCCTCCCCTTTCGATCTCTTCGTCTCCGGTTTCATCGTCGTATCTTCAAAAGCTGCGGTCTCTCCTCTTCGAAAACACGTTCGAGGGAAAGACTTTAGACTCTAATAGGTTTTCGAAAATATCCAATCGAAATAACCGTTATACAGAAACGATTTATTTGTTCTTTGTTCAGTTAACACTAGAGTTCATAGAAAACTCAAAACTCAAATTGATAGATACATAAAAATAAATGTAATGTGAATTAGGAATAATTGGAAATCAGTAAGGATTGAAATATCTCATAATATTTAGAAAAAAACTCTATACGAACGAACACAGACGCGTGCGTTTATTTTACCACCAATAACACGATGGTACACCTACAACATTGTCTGATAATACGATACATAGTAAAACATGTGTCGTTGAAACTGTTCGGAAGTAGTTGAAACAATATTTATTTTCAACAGGAAAACAGCTAGTAGTATCAATAAAAGATAACAATAATAGGAATCGCAACGTCCGTAGAACGACAAATTTACAGTATAAATCTTCGAACTCGCTTTTTTATTTTAAATCAACAGCGAATAAAAATCCTCTCCTACATAAGTTGTCCAGAAGTTTTTCCTTCAGAATTATATTTTATTCAATATGATAATTTACGTTCAGACGCTATTCAGGATGATGAGTTTACCATCCAACGGGATCAATCGGTGGGATTTCACGGAAATAAGGGATGACAAGATGTTTTTCCAGAGTCAAAGTCACCAAAGGCGAGAGGGTGGCGAGTGCGAAGAGGAAGACAAGAGCGGTTCCGAGAAACGGCACGGTTTCGGTATAATTACCGCAACTTTGTTTACGTATCGGCCCGTTTACTGGCGGCGTGGGTGTTGGGACAGCATATGTGTAAACAGCAATAAAACATGTACCACGGGTCCACGGGATAGGTAACCTACGCCTCCCTCGCACTCGGAGAAGCTACGATGGGCGGAGCTGGACCATCCTCTGGAACTCCGTGTCAAATTAAACACCCTTCGTTAGAGAATTGGTCTAACCAGCCGCAAATCGCAGTCAGTCTTTCGACGCGTCGGAAACCGGACCAGTTTGAGGAAGTTCAAGAGTGTCCTGAAGGTAGTTTCTCGTTTGAATCTCTTCGCCTATTCATCGAATATCGTACAGCTACTAATCGATGATCGATATAAAGTGTATTCGATTGCACGTATTGTTATCAGAATCGAACGAAATTTAAAAATGACTCGACTGCGAATAAAATTTCAATATTCTCGAAAGAAATTTTGCTAATCCTCAATGTCGAAGGAAGTGGATGGAAGAAACGTATTGTATTTGTGATTTTGACTACTTTATTGACTAAAAGTGTACTACTAGTGTGAGATCACGTTTCAATACATGCTGGATGAAATGATGTAACGAATTACGATAAATGTAGTGAAGAAAAAGTGAAAAATTAAAGGAAAAAACGAGATAAAATTTAGTAAATTTCGACTGGGTATCGAAAGAATCGGATGTTTTGTATAAGCTTCTAATGGAACCAAACAACTACCAAACAAGCCATAGTTGTAATGTGCCGAAGGCGTACGCATACGATCTACGCAGAAGTTACGAACTATGGAATACGGAAGAAGCATTTCCAACTATGTGCCCTCTTCCGAGTTATTACAGCCTAGTCCCAAACATGCTCAACTCGCGGAGCATGCCGCTCTCCTGGGACCTCCCTCTAATAAGATACAAGCCGCAACCACGTTACGAAAAACCACCGTACTCTTATATCGCTCTGATAGCAATGGCTATTAATTCCTCGCCTAAACAGAGACTCACTCTCTCGGGTATCTACCGATTTATCATGAACAGATTTCCCTATTACAGAGAGAACCGTCAAGGATGGCAGAACAGTATCAGGCATAATCTGAGTTTAAATGATTGCTTTGTGAAAATACCGAGAGATAAGGTAATCGTTAATGATAACGACGAGGATCAAGCTGGAAAGGGTAGTTATTGGACTCTGGATCCCTCTGCCAGTGAGATGTTCGAGCATGGTAATTACAGAAGAAGAAGAATGAGGAGGCAACGAGGTCTAGATAAACCGGATAAAGATGAACAGGATCACACGATAGTCTCGGTATGTCGAACGTAATTGAACACATACGATAATTTTATTAACAAACTGATGGTATTTTAGGTTTCCTCAGAACTGCTGAACAATTTCAAATGTAAAGAGAAAAACGAACAGAGGAGCGAGATTGTAGAAACAAGGAATGCTGAGGAAAATGCGCGGAACGGGAAAATGAAATACACAGACACTCAGGGTCGTTGTATGAAATCCATGATGTTCACGATCGAGAATATCCTACGAAAGACGACGAATGAGCCTACCGTTTAAATGTTCAAAATCTGTGTATTTTAATGCCAAATTGATATCGGAAAGATAGAGCTAGTATTTAGGTTAAAAAATTGGATAGGTGAAGAAATCGTGTCGCCGAGAGTAATTGGTTGTATAATATAAAATGAATACTGTTTTGTTTATTTAAAAGAAAGTGTTTTCCAGTTTTTCAATTGTACACTGGATATTGCTGGTATAAAGATTAGTATAGACTATTTAATTATTAGTCTAAAGTATGATACATTATATACAAAATTATAGATTAACGTGTATACACGGAAGACATGTTGTACATAAGAAGTATTTCAATAATCTTGTGCTGTCTTTTTTTTTACGTAAAACGCTTTAAAAAATATATAACTGTCTATAATTGTCAATATATCTAAACATAACAGTAATAGTGAATAAAGTATAATAAATGCAGAACTGTCGTTTTATTGTATGCACGACAAACGCAGATTGTACCTAATGGAATTAAAAAATTATATTTAACACCAATGTGTTTTATACATATTCTATATCAGATCTAAACAAAGCTAGTTTCTGTGCTCTCTATGTAGTATGGAATTAGTGGCAAAAGCTTGGCTATGTTCGGACCCAAGAATATGTATTAAAAAAACTGATATTTAAATTTTCTCGCAGTACAATAAATGTATCGTTTAAATAGCATTATCTTATAGAGGCATAGAATGTATCTCGCAAATGCATTAAGTTTCATTATAAATAATAAGTAATTCTAAGCATTTGGATTTTTTCTCATTAGTTCCAAATCGAAATCCATCATATCTTTTACAAGGCCCTGAAACAATGATATTCATTACGAAGTTGATAACAATCAAATCAGTGTACAAAATTGTAGCTATTGATAAATACCTCAAACGTAACTACAGGAGTCCAACCTATCTTTTCCCTTGCTTTAGAAGCATCACCCAAAAGTAAATCCTATACAAAGTCAATATTTATATTATTTATATTTAACAATATGACAATAGAATTACCTATTACATGGAATTAATGCTTACTACTTCCGTTGGGCGGAAATATTTAGGATTTACTTTCACTAATAACTGTCCTGTTTGTGCATCCTGTCCTACTTCATTTACACCTTCACCTTCCCATTTAATTGTGCGACCTACATATTGAAATGCTGCTTCTACAAATTCTCTAACACTATGTGTCTCTCCTGTTGCTATAACATAATCATCTGGAGTTGGTTGTTGCAACATCAGCCACATTGCCTACAAATGTGTACAAATTATAGAGATTTATTTATTAGAATTATTAGTATCACAAGGAATGAGTTTCTACCTCAACATAATCTCTTGCATGTCCCCAATCACGTTTAGCATCTAAATTTCCTAATTCAAGAAAATCTTGCAAACCTAATTGTATCTTTGCTATAGATCTGGTTACCTTTCTGGTAACAAAATTTTCTCCTCTACGAGGACTTTCATGATTGAATAATATACCATTACATGCAAACATATTATATGCTTCCCTGTAGTTCACCACAATCCAAAAGCTGTACAATTTTGCACAAGCTGAAGTTTCGAAAATTAATTGAAATAAATATCAATTTGAAAAGTTGTAAACTTAACTTCAAAATTTACACAATATTCATGTAGTCACCATATGGAGAACGGGGATAAAATGGAGTCTTTTCATTTTGGGGCACCTGTGTTACTCTGCCATAAAGTTCAGATGTTGATGCATGATAAAATTTTACAGATTTCTCAAGGCCACATGTACGTATTGCATCTAACAATCTAACTGTTCCTACTGCATCTACCTCAGCAGTATATTCACTTACTTCAAAACTTACCTGTAAAGAGGAATTAATTTTATTAGCATAAAACGAAATGTGTGACATAAACTTGTAAAACTTGATATATACCATAACATGACTTTGAGCAGCAAGATTATAAATTTCAGTTGGATGCACAGAACTAATTACTTTAACTAAACTACTGGAATCTGTCATATCACCATAATGCAATTTCATTTTACCCTGACGATGACATTTTGGATCTGCATAAAGGTGCTGAATTCGAGCTGTATTAAAAGAACTAGCTCTTCTAATTATACCATGTACATCATATCCTTTTTCCAATAAAAACTCTGCTAAATAGGAACCATCCTGGGAAAAATAATATTTATATTAATAATTGAATTCATGTTGAAATAATGTAATTATAATGTGACAACAAAAATCAACATATGTCTATGAAGAATTTAATATTTTCAATAATCATATAAATATGTCAACGAAGTATGAAATGTCAATCTTACTTGACCAGTAATACCCGTAATTAATGCAACGCGTCTCTCATCACCAGTTGCCATTTCGATATTATTATTATTAAAGAATTCTTTTCCTTTTTTTCGAATCTCGACAAATAGTTCCAACTAGTGCGAACGTTATCAATATTGATAAGAGAAATTAAATTCATTCATTTAAGCTAAGTTCAGTTACTAACTTGAAACCTCGCATACGCGAATTAAACTGAACAGAATAACCAACAAAAACTCAAGAGTTTATCTTGTAAATTTTAATTTATATAAGAAACAAAAGATAAGTGTATTATTTAATTTTTTTTTTACTTAAATCAATTGATCTTAAATAAATAATTTTATTATTTGTAGTTAATAATTTTTCGTTTCATATTTAATATAATTTTTTAACTATGTCTAGAAAATTATAGTTTTTACATTGAATTTGAAATATATTCTAAACTATCTTTCTGATTTGTTATACATTTGCGAAATTTTAAAAACGAACCTATTACTGTCGTTGTATTCCTATGGAACAAACACAAACTAGCCAATCATGTGTGCAACACTGAACGCATTATGCGTGAAAAGTGCTGTTTTGTCTTGCCATTTTCACCACAAAGTGTATTGTCATCCAGAAGAAGTATATAAGATATCTCGATTGCAGTAACATTGAAGAAAATGGCTCTTTTAAGTGAAAATCCAGGCAGATCGTTACCTGATTATGAGACACAAGCAGCGAAAATGAGAAGTTTCAATCCGTATGCCGATAATGGAGGGTAGGTTTTACATATAACCTAAATCTCTTTAAATTAGTACATTGAAAAATAAATATCAATATACATGCATATTTTATTATAAATACACTATTCCATTTTTAATCATTAAACGTGGATTTAGTATTCAGATTGTTATAAACTTGTTTTCTATATTATTATTATCGTAGGAGTGTTATAGCCCTTGCAGGAGATGATTTCTGTGTAATAGCAGCGGACACGCGTCTCAGTACAGGCTTTTCTATTTACACGCGTGAACAAAAGAAATTATTTCCTTTATCAACTAAAACTGTTTTGGGCTGTTCAGGCTGTTGGTGTGATACATTAACATTAACTAGATTTTTGATTGCTCGAATGCAGGTAATCATACTGTAAAGTATATTTGTAACATTAAATCTATTAAAATTGTAGGACATTTAAAATAGATAATGTATTAACTTTCTTTCCTCTGTAATAGATGTATGAGCATGAACATCAGAAAGAAATGCCAACACCAGCAGTTGCACAAATGTTATCAACAATGTTATATTATAAACGTTTCTTTCCTTATTATGTTAGCAATATTCTTGGTGGTTTAGATGAAGATGGTAAAGGATGTGTATACAGTTATGATCCAATTGGACATTGTGAAGTAACAAAGTATAGAGCAGGTGGTTCAGCTGGAGCTCTTTTACAACCTCTTCTTGATAATCAGGTACTAAAAAGATATTTATCATAAAATGATGTCCAACTAATTGTATCAGGACTTCATTTTATAGTAATCCAACTAATTATATCAGGATTTATCACTGAAACAATGTGTCTTTTAGATTGGTTACAAAAATCAGGAAGGTGTTGAACCTGTTCCTTTAACTCAAGAAAAAGCTGTTGCTATTATAAAAGATGTTTTTATATCAGCAGCAGAAAGGGATATTTACACTGGTGATTCTATAAGTATAAAAGTTATAACACAAGATGGTGTACAAGATTCAAGCTTTGAACTGAGAAAAGATTAATGAAATTGTGTATTATCGAACTTCTATACAAATAAAATTAACGCTGAACGGTATAATTAATATTTATTTAATAATTTCTTATTTTTATATACAACTACTGTGATTCGTATTATTATATTATACATTAAAATGAGTGTTTGTGTATAAATGGTACCAAATCAATGATTCATATGCATACACATACTGATCCTTTTATCTCTATTTTCATTAATACTATTTTGTTTAGCCTACGTTATTTAAGTAATACAAAAAAAAAGAAAAAAAAAGTTATGTGTGTATCATAATAATAATAGTAATGGTCGGATGTATTTGAAAACGTAACAAAACAGTACATAAAGATAATTTAATAACTATGTCTGCAACCTTAAAACTGAACACACAAATAGCTTTTTAAAATTAAATAAAAATATGCCTTTTGTATTTTATACACGAAGACGTACTATAACAATCTATTTTATAATACACAGTAATATATTTAATAAAATAATATTTTATTTTAAAGTATATAATAAAATAACCAAAGGTAAAGAGGGTGGGAGTAGCAATTCTCAATCCTACAACTTCTCTTGCTGTTCTGTTTAGGGAACAATATATAAAGGTAAGATGTAGAGATTCTTTTTCCCGATGTTCACTTTTTAGCCCCAGGTGCTGATAATGGTTTACCACGATCTTTACCGCGTAATTTTATTCCCAATACTCGCTCGATTTTACCAATTACCATTTGATTTGGAATGCCACGACCTGCTTCATAGTCATTGATTACTTGTGCCTTTTCATTTACTTTCTACATGAAGAAAAATAAATTAAAAATCGTGGAGCATATAAATAGTTGTTATTTAAATAAATTACACACTGTTGCAAGGTCTTTTTGTGATAATCCTTTACTTTGTCGTCCTTGTTGAATTAATTTACCAAGGTCAAGTGGGATTTTATCATGTTTCAATTCTTCGGTTTCTCTGTCCAATTTAGCTGTGTTTTTAGTTGCTACATGTTGTTTATTTGTTCCTCCACCCCCTAGTAAAGAACTGTATATATTCTCATAATTCTAAATAATACATCGTATCAATTATTAATTATGCAGCATTTGAGTTAAGAAAGAAAAAAAAAATAGTAAATAATGAAGTAATGTATAAGGTTATATATTACATCATATTATGTTCACAATATCTAACCACGTAAACATGGTCTTCAAGTAATAGAAATTATTGTGTAAAACAAAAGTTACAGATTTAACGAAACAAATAATTCAAATTTAACTAACTTTACGTACATTTTGCTTGTGTTTCGATCACAAATCCTTGACGACGTGCAGCATTTACCGCCTGTAAATAAACACAATTACACAACAGTACATGCAAAAATCATGTCAGGCAAAATAAATCGAAATACCTTTCAAAAAAATTACCTGTTCCGATTTAAGTACAGAGGCTTTAGGGGGACGTTTTCGCAAAGTAATAGGAGCCGTGTCCCAGTCTGACATATTGAAAAAAAAATTTAATATGTCGATAGAAATTGAAAAGTTCTATTATCAACGTTGCACGTAATATGTAGTAACTACTATTCACTATCGTACTTGCTTCGAATCTTCCAGCAACTTCTCTATACGTTCCAAAAAGCACGATTTAATGTACGGTCCCAGAATCGACCCACATTCAAATTGTCCAATTTCCTACAAACTATTTCAAATATGTTCTTCGTGTATCATCATTCAATTACATACATATAATTACAAATATGTACGTAATTTAATCAAATACCACTTTCTACGAGCTTTTTTCACATCACATGCGAATTTTGTATCATACGTCGAAACGATTAATTTTCTATATTCACGAAATGCGCGTAAATACAAACGACCGCGATATTTAAATTACTAAAAATATATTATTCGTATTAAAGTTGTAATAATTTCACACAAGTGATTATACGTATGTTTTTTGTTTTACTGACGTTCATTTTTATTTAATAAAATAGTTTGTATGTTATAATCTTATTAAGTAGAAATGAAACGATAGAAAATTGTCTTCATTCTAGATAATGAAACTAATGGATATTTATAACAAAATGTAGAGTAACTGCTACTCTTCTCTCGAATTATAATAAAAATCTAATAAGTATTTATCGAAAAAGTATTCATTAGAAATATATTCTTTGGAAAATTGATTTTTATTTAATAGGTATATTATGAATTTTCTTAAGAAAGTTGTTGTTGAATTAATAAATAAACAAGACAGAATAATAATTATTAATCATAATAATTTGTTTCTTTTTTTTATAATCTATACTATCTGTCCGCAACGAGTTGGCGAGCGGGATGATGTGCTCTCACTTTATTCCACCTCTCCTGCTACCAAAGGTGTGTCGTTATTGGCTACAGCCAGTGACAAAGGACGACGACGAGCACATCGAGACAAAGTGAAATAGAAGATTCCACAGCATTGGCGTAGCCTCTCAGTTAATACTAAACCTACCAACAATAGTTGACAGTTCAACTGGGAGGCTACGTCAATGCTGTAAAGTCATCGTTCTATTTCACTTCATCTCGATATGCTCGTCGTCGATCTTTGTCGCTGGCTGTAGCCAATAGCAGCAACGCATTTGGTAGCAGGAGATGTGGAATGAAGTGAGAGCACATGATCCTACTCTCCAACTCGTTGCGGACAGATAGTAGTGGTTTGTTTTCTTATGTCATGTTCAAGCCTGCTAAGTTGCTGTGTCCCGTACTTTATATTGGTAATTTGGAACATAAATTTGATCAAAACAAATGAGAAATGTCTTTCATTAGAACATTTTGGAAATGTACATTTAGTCCTCGACTTTTTGAAGTTTACGAGGTAACGTTCTTCGATCACTTGCTGGAGGTGTGTATTTACACGGGACTTGTTAAAATTACAATATTGAAGGTTATGTCCATGTTACTTTATTTCAGACATCATACGAGCCTAATAATTTAGAACGATGGGCCCATCAAATCGTAGTTTGCGTAAGTTTTTATAAGAAAAAACATATCATGATATTACGATTACTTAACGCAAATAAGTTATCAAGAATTAACATTACTAATTGTATAGTTTGTTGTAAGGTTAAAGTATTCGAAATACTCTAATAAATTTCCTTCAGTTTGCAGCAATTTGGTCTATAAGTCAATATACAATACCGCTGGTGGCAGTTTTCTTTTATCAATGTAGCAATTCCTTAACTGAAAATTTTCATACTTTGAGTAAATTAGCAGTTGGTGCTGGTGCAATTTTCGTTACATCATTATGCGCCCGCAGTTACTCTAGAGCCTGTGATTCAGTATATTTGAAATTTTTAAAAACACTTGAAGAAGCACATGCAGATTATAATTCAGAAACAAAACAGGAACTCCATAAGTATGAATTTGAATTTTGGGCATGGCCTGTAGATTACAAGTACACAGATATAGAAGGGTAAATTTCCTTCATTTATTAAAATAATAACAAACTAATACATACTTGAATTTAACATTATGTTTTCAATTTTTTAATTGCAGAAGAGAGAAATTAACATTAGAAAAGATTGCTGCCTCTAGCGGTCATATAAAAAGGCAAACTGGTAAAGAATTTATATTCACATTGCCTTGCAAATTTTTATCATACATTGTAGCTCATACCTTTGCTGTTAAGATGATATATCTTGGAAGTATATCAGTTATTAACTGGACATTACGTGAGTTAATAATAACAGATTATTATTATATATCATTATGCCAAATTTATACTTACTATCATAATATATTTTTAATATAGGTTTAAGACATATAGAAGGAAGGATAGATCTAATAAAACGCGGTGGGAAAAGGTATAAATTGTTAACTGCAGATAATAATGAAATTGATACTATGTTCATTGACCAACGTAACAAGTAATGTAAACACTACTAATATTTTTCTGAAAATGTTATTTTACGACATACTACTCTTATATGTATAATCATTTTATAGGACAAGCAATGGAAGTGTATTAGTTGTCACATGTGAAGGAAATTGTAGTACTTATGAAACTGGCATTATATCAACTCCATTAAATAAAGGATATTCTGTGTTAGGGTGGAATCATCCTGGCTTTGGTTACAGTACTGTAAGTATCATTTCTGTATCAGACTTTATAATATATGTGTGCTGATACTTTGATGAGAAGAATTGCTGTTACTTTAACATATTTTATTTAGAATTGCAAAAGATGAAACTTTGACTGAAAGTTGCAATCAATATCAATCATATATGTAAATTAAACATAGTTGAAGTAATGGCAAGACTTCTCCTTCAGTTAAACTATGATCATAAAATGATAACAGTAAGACATGAAAATGACTACAAAGGGTGCGCCGTATCCTATCCAAGAAGAGAATACTATCGATTGTGTAATGCGTTTTGCGATTGATCGCTTAAACTTTCCCGAGGAACAAATAATTCTTTATGGTTGGAGTATCGGAGGATATACTGCAACTTGGGCTGCTATGAATTATCCATCTATTAAAAGTCTGGTAAGATACCAATGTTACTCACATATTTTACAAAGCAGTTTTAATTAAAATAATGTTACATAAAATTTTTCAGAATAAAATTACCATATAAAGAATTATAGTAATACATTTTTCAGGTGTTAGACGCCACATTCGATGATATACTTCCGTTAGGTACCATGGTAATGCCCTCGTTGTTTGAAGGTTTAGTACGAAATATTATCAGAGATTATTTCAATTTAAACATTGCGGTGCAATTAAATAGGTATTATAAATATCTTGTTTTATAATATTGTACAAATGTAAACAAATGTATAATGTTTGTTCTCTTTTCCGTAAAGATATAATGGCACTGTACTGCTTGTACGAAGAACGGAAGATGAAATAGTAAGTGTACCTACTAATACTTTAGCAGGAAATCGAGGTAACACGTTGCTTACGAAACTTTTAGTACGACGTTATCCACATCTTCTTTTTAAAAATGCAGAATGCGCTATACTTTTAGCAGTGTTCCTATACGCCACTGTATCTTCTAGAAGTAAGAAATCATTTATAAATACATTTTAAATTAATCCCTCGAAATTACAATATAACAATATATTTTATTTTTTTTATTTTACAGTATCATTGTTGGAGACAGTAGGAGTTGATGAGAAGCAATGTTTAAAACTTATTGCAGCCGATATTGAAAAGAGTGGTGGAATTGTAAAATATCCTTCTACTCTTGGACAAGACTGTAATCTTAAAGAAAAACAACAACTAACTCTATTCCTTGTATGTATACATAGCTGGATTCATGTATACATATTGTTGACAGAAGTTTAATTCATGACAATATTTATTAACTTATATATTTAGGTAACAATGTACATGAAAGATCAATCGTCGTCACATTGTGAGCCATTAGCAGTGGATTTATTTAATCCTGGATGGGATCCTATGTCTGCGTTGTCCGCAAAAGAATAAAAGTTCCGTGATATTATAATTGACTAATTTACTAGGAGCTTCGTTCCAGATTCTTATTTTTTACGGTAATAGGAACTTTCAAGAGTCATAATAATTTTCGATGCATTTGATGTTAAGTTTTACAAATAAGCGTTATTTATTCTATACGGATTTCAGTCTATTTTTTCATAATTCAACTTGACAAAAGTACTACCTTTAACTGTAATTTTTATATTCGTTACTAAAGCTCTAGTCTAGTTTCACTTTTAGTACTTGTGGTTTGAAAGTTGGTATCTTCATCAACGTAAAAAGAGAATTACAATATGCAGAATAACGTAATTCTTCCATACAAAAGAATTTATAAAAATTCGATACAACACTTTATTTTTCAAATATTTATAATTAATTTGTATTTTTACAATTTGCAAAATATTTAAAAATAATATAATGTATATCATACAATAATAATATGTATCAATATATAATAATAAATATCTCATGTGTCTATGTTCTATAAACCAATCATATAAAAAAGGTTTTGTTAATTATTACGTGCTGTGTATACGAACTAAAACGGCTTTAAGGGAATCTTTTGAATTTTGAAATGAATCTATAGTTTTCGTTCTGTTCGTTTTTACCGGTTTTTCTAAAAAGAGTTTCAACGTATCTCGCGTTTCTTGTAAAAAGTAATCTTTTTGTGTAACTAATTCTAACGCTTTAAAACAACCTTCCAAGTTCCAATCAATTTTTCCGCTACGTTTATCCTCAGCCTAAAACAGAAGAAAATTATAAATGTTCATTTCACTTACACGAAAACTAATTGGATTACTCACTTTTATTAAACCTAAATTGACTAGTAAAACGTTATTCCAAACAGAAGTCTGATCATTTTCAATAGCAAATGAACATAATTTCGAATACAAAGCGTCTGTAAGATTTTGAGCTTTCAATCTTACATCAGCATAACCGCTTGTACTTAGCGCTGAGACTTTCATAATTATTTTTGTAAATTCTTCGATGAATTTTAGTTCCGAGGATGTGTCGGCATCTTTTGCTATATTCTAGAATGTAAAAGAAATGTTAAGTATGACACAATATTAAGAATATTAATAAAAAAAAAACGTATATTTGCTCACTCTAGCATGATTTACAAAATCTTGTACAATGTCATTTTGCAGTAATAATAACTTCTCTCCCGTAGGTGATTTTAAAAACTCTGCAACAGATACTTTTGATAGTATTACATTGCCATTTGTAATTGTTATATTATCAGCTCTATTTTCCTTGCTCTCATTTTCACTATCACTGCTTTTTTCTTCATCTTCATCCTTATCTTCATCTTTATCATCTTCTTCATTTTCTTGCTCGCTATCGCTATCACTCTCATCTTCGTCGCTTAAAATATTTAACGTTTCAATTTTTTCAGAGACTATAAGAGAATCGCGTAAAATTTGACGACCTTCTTTGCCAAAAGCATTTCCATTCAATTGCAGAGTTAATAGCTGTTTCTTATCAGCCATTGCAAGAGCTATCGGCCCGGCACCCTTCATACGAATTTCATTGTAACTCAAATTGAGTTCTGTGAGCGAAGGATAGCTGCCTTCGGCTTTTAACGCTTCTGCTAAAATTAAACTGCCTTGAGTTTTGAGTAGACAATCTCCCAGATTAAGTTGTTCTAAATGTTGGAAATTTGGTAATGCTTTGGCAATAGCTCGAGCTCCTTTAAATCCAACTATATTATCATTAAGATTTAAGATTCTTAACCCAGGATTGGATGATAGGCCATCAGCAAGTGCTGTTATGCCTTGATGATATATACCATTCTGAGGCATAACAACTTCTTCTAAGCTAGTTAATTTCTGAAAAACAGATGCTAATGCTCTTGCACCTTCATTTTCGAGTCTATTTCTTCCAGCAACAAATACTTTCAATGCTAGGGGGGGTGCTCCTGAAAAAAGAAGAATTCTCATGTATATATCTGAATCTTTTAAAACAATAAACATTTACCAATAAAAAAGATCTTACCTGCTTTATGACAATTATCATAGCAATCTAGTAATGCTTTTGCTAACATTTTACCTCCTGATATCCCAAGTCCATTATTGTTTAATCTTAATACACGAAGGGTATAACATGAGCTGGATGTCAGAAAATTTGCTAATCCTTGAATACCAATTGGACCAAAAGCATTATCGCTTAAGTCAAGTTCATAAAGTTGAGTACCAGCAGTACATAAAGCTGAACCAAGATATTCAAGTGCCTTTGGTATTTCTGACTTTACACGACCGGTAAACATATCTTTCCAAAGGGCACGTTTTAATAAAGTACCATTTTCTTCCAAAGCTTGAGCCACAGCTTTTGCAGCAAGTGGCCCTAAGGTATTGCCTTCCAAATCTAAATACTCCAAATTTTTGCATGATCGTATTGCTTCAACTATTTCCAACGCTGAAAAAGTAAAAAAAATTATATGTTTAGTTCGCATAACCTTAAAATTCTTTACACTATATTGCATAAGCTTATAAACGTACTTACATATGTAACAATAAACAATACAAATTACAGTAATGAATAATTTTAATTAAAATAACTTACCATCTTCTTCAGAATCAAGTTTAAGGGATTTCTTCGCGAAAGATACTCCGGTGCCGGTATTATTTTGAGTAACATCGTTCAATTGATCCCCTAAATCGTTCAAATTAAACGAAGACATAGTTTATTGTTGTTCTCTTTATATTTAGTTACACTTCGTTACAGTGAACCGGTTTCTATTATTTCTTCGTCGCACAGAACCTTGAGTAATTAGCAACGCAAATATTATTTTAGATCACAAGCAATAGCTAATCTCAAAACACTCTTTTACGTTGATGCAAAGAGACGCGTCACACATGCGTTTCTAAAGGCGGGAGTAGTGTACCAACTGTTTAAAAAAATTTCATTTTATCACACACGTATACATACGTATTGTACAAAATATATTAAATAGTTTTTAAAAAAAGTACCTACCTATAAAATTATACACTATAATTATTTGTACTATTGCTTATTTACTTTTGTAAAGAATTTTAAACATATGACAATATTACGATACAATCATAGAAACGTATATACAACATTTTCTTATAGAATTACAATCTACTAACTAATCAATAATTGAATTGTTACAACATTTGCGTACATATGCGCAAATATCCTGTTTTACAATATAAAATTGCTGCTATCAATGAATATATACACGCATATCAACAAGAATGAATAAGTTTCGCGCCAAACATGCTTGCGGTGCATCTGTGTAATGTATGTTCATAGGTATACGCCCGCAGTTGCAGTTGCTACTGCACAGTCCGCACCCGTACGTTCGCGTAGTACGTCTGAGAAAACTATCCTTATCGGAAACACCGACGTATACGTATACACGCATACGCGAAATCGAATTTTAAAAGCTAGGGAAACGTTGTCGACGGTGAACAGGATTTCATAGGTGATACAGATTCGCCGTTCGCGTTAATGTGGTCGCGTGAAAAACGACCGTGCAGTTTATCGGTGAGGAAGCTGGTGGTTGTTTTGAGGCTGGAGTGTTACCCGATTAGAATGGTTGCAAGTGTCGCGCGCATCGCTGGCAACCCGTGCAGTGTTGTGCCAAAATAAATCACCGTTAGCTGTTCCTCGGGAACTGCCAGTGGACGAATGTACATCATCGTTCGGGTCCGTTTACTGGCGGCGGGACGAGCTATGTGGAATTGCGTTAGCCCGCTCTTTTGTCTCTACAAGGACTATGGGTGTCATAGCCCGCTGATGTGCATCCTGGTATTTTAAAAGCGATCGACTCTGCCAAGCGGAAGTGTTTTGCTTGGCTATCATCGTCACCTACCCCCTGGAATTTTCGTTCTCCTCGGCCCGTTTCAATTACACCTAAAACAGGGCTGCAACGGTACACGATTCACCGTGGTATTTTCAACCTTTATCCGCCCTGACGTGATTCGCCCGGTTTGCCCGCCACAGGACGGGTTATGTTTCCCACTTTCATCGGAATCCTAGGTGAGCTTTCGTTTCCTCACGTTCGTGAACGAAACGATTACGACGAAATATATCTTATGGATTTTTTTTTTTCTCCTTTAATTATTACGCCGTTCTACTAGGAAGATCGATGCTTACAATTGAGAGCCCTTGTCAATGACCCCAAGTTTAGCAACAGAATCATTTTCATTGTTTTTTTCCCCCTATTGTGTTACATTCTACGCAGGATATCAGTGCACGGCCGCATTTATATTCCTATTTACGACTAGTGTTGTCGAAAGCGTCTCGCTTTATTATATATTTTGGTAGGCTTTACACAAACTTTATTCCCTTGATATGTAGTTCCTTTTTTTTTTAAACATTCAGTTTTGTTTTTATCAATAGCATTGTTACTCTGTAGTACATTGTAAAAAAAATTGTACTTGTTAAAAAAAAAAACACGAAGAAGTTATTATTAATAATAATATTATTAATTTATTGTGTACATTACTTGCTAACTTTAATGTGCAAATATTTAGTCAGAATAAAAAGTACAAATCACTGAATATTTAGAAATATTTAATTTCAATATTATGTGTATTTGTAATTTTGAAAAATTTGCGATTAACTTAATGTCACTCTTCCTTACTGGTAAGTTTGTTTTCATTAGGAAAGGAATTTTTATAGACATCAGATTATAAATATGAATCATAAAGATTTCAGTAATTAAAAGATTGTTTGTATCATTTAAGAATAACAGTAGAAATGATATGGGAAAAATATATGAGTTACAATGAAATAAAAGAGTACACAGGAAAAAAAGATATAAATATACATTTCACTATTAATACCATGAATTTAATATATTACATTAAAGTTATTTGAAAAGTATGTATCTATTGTTTCGCTTAAATATAGTATAAAAAGTATATATCCAATATATAATATTCTGTTAAAGTAAAGAATTACCTTTTAATGCAACTATAGTAACAGTTGTCCATAAAAATGTAATTATATAGTCATATATTATGTGTACAAACATATAAAGTTTGACCAATAAAGTTTCTGAGTTAATGATACTTTTGAATCACTCTGAATACATACAAAAAAAGATCTGCCAGGGATTAAAGAAATACAACATCAAGGAACTCTCAATTGTTCCTTTATTTTTTTAGACATTCAATCGTGGTGGGAGGTGCCAAGTATAGCACACTTCTGCTCATTATTTAGGGCTGCCTTCAATCTTCTGGACTTTGATATTGAGGTACCTACCTTAATGCTGACTCGTATGAGTAGGCATTGTATATGAAATTTGTTAGTATTGCTTCAGCTTCCAGGAAATTAAATAGTACCATGCTTCAGCTTTATGTTCTTAAAGGCTTATGCATTATTATTTCATGATTGCATCTGAATTTCTTTTTCTATATCGTTTCTGTATTTTATGTGTACATTATTTTAGGATTTAGAAGAAGCTTTATTAACGGATGGTGGAACCGAGGGACGTTTAGTGCAAGAGCTGATAGTTAGATTGCTTGAAGGTTGTTTACCCAATGACACCCGCAATGACATTTCCACTTTTAACTATCAGATGTTTCTTCGTAGACTCTTTCGAAAGAAATGTCAGGTAAATTGGTTTATTTATTTTATACATGAATATATTTGTACATCATTGTTGATTTTTATATTGTTGAAAATATTCAATGCTTTAATTGGTTCTAGGAGTATAAATGTGAGAATCCTTTTAATACAGATGTAGATTTCGAGTTGTTGCCTCTTCGTCAAAAGGTCGAAATCCTGCGTGCTCTCTGCGACTTTAGGCTTGACGCTGAAGACGTGGTATGTGTTTAAAAAACGGTTCACAGAAAAATTTATTTCATTAAAAATGTTCATTCATAAATATATTAACACCTTTTGTTTTTTTATTTTACAGGAGCAATCATTAAGTAATTTGGACTCGGATAGCCTGCGAGTCGAACCTTTAGGACATGATCGTAAGAATTCTGCCTATTGGTACTTTTACGGCACTCGATTATATAGGGAGGACTACATTGATACTTCTAACAGCATCTCATACAAACAGAAAAGTAAACCTAGGGATAAAAAACGTAAAAGACGACGAAACAGAGTGGCGAAGGAGGAAGAGGAAGAGGAGGAGAAGAAGGAAGACAGTTTAATACACGGGGAAGGGAAAGAAAGTGTTTGGCAAGTTGTCTGCTTTACTCAGCAGGATTGGAGTCGTCTAGTTGAAAAATTCCGTGATTCGGTAATTGTCCTATTAAACGAGTTTATTATTTTATTCCTTAGACTCTGCTAACGATGTTATTATAATACTTAGGAGTACGATACCGAACGTAAGCTTTACCGTACTCTATCCGAGGATTTCATGCCCGAAATCCCCAAACTTTTCGATTTAAAAGAGAAACAGCAAAGACGCAAATTATTACAACGTAATAGTTCGCGAGTTCTTCGAAGTCACGAACCTACGACACAGATGGAAACAGTCATGGTTAGATCGAAGATCAAAACTAAAACAAACAAAGGGAGTAAAAAGGGGACACAGAATTCAAAGAATGTTTATGTTAAAGAGGAGACACCTCCACCCTTACCTTCACCGCCGGTTCAAAAGAAAGGACGGCAAACTAATAATTCATTGGCTTCAGCTGTTGGTCAGATTGTGATTCACACTAGAGATGAAGTGGAAGGGTTAGAAAAGAAGAAAGGCATTGGAAGTAATAGTGATGGACATTACGTGTCTTCTAATTATGGATATAAGTATGGGTACTCGTTTGGAATTGAGGAAGAAGAACGCCGAGTTGGAATGCATAAGGTTCTTGAAAGTCTGAAGGATCATGTGGATGCTTGGCCATTCATTGATCCAGTGGATGAAGAATATGCCCCAAGGTATAAAATATAATTAGAATTAATTACTTGTAAACTTGCTGAAATATTCTTAATATTATTGTTAAACATAGGTACTACAGCGTGGTACGAAAACCTATGGATCTTAGTACAATGGAAGAGAAACTTGAAAATGGTTTATATAAAAGTTTAAGTGAATTTAAACGTGATTTTCGACTTATAGTAGATAATTGTAGACAATACAATGGCTCTGATAATGGTTAGTGGTTTTTATTTTTAACAATGTCTTATCAAGTAGCACCAATTAGTTATTTTCTAACATAAATATTATTTTGTTACATCACAGAGTACACAGAAATGGCATTCAATCTTAGGGAAGCATTTGATAAAGCTGTGAATCGTTATTTGGAATCAGAAACATCTAGCGACGAGGATCCTTCGTCACCGAAATCATTTCTTGCTACCCCTGCATCTCCATCGTGTCCTTCTCGCGTTTCATCTCCGCATCAAAATCGAAAACGTTCGAAAAAGTCTACTAAAAAATCGAAAACATATAAATCAGAAAATAAAGGAAAGTCCAAAGCGAATGAAAAGAACGATGAGGAAGAAAAGCGGGGGAAAAATTATAAGCTTCCGAAGAAGAAAAGAGGGAAGAAGAAAAGTAAAAGGGTAAAGGACGAAGAATCTGTGAATGAGGAAGAACAAAAAGAACAAGAGAGTGAGGATGCCATGTCTGAATCGAGCATTGTTACGTCTAAAAGAAGAAAACTCATTGACGGGAATAATTTATTATTAAAAACCAAAAAGCTGTCATCCAAAGAAACGGAGGAGTTTAAGAAGATAGATAAAAAAATTAGTAAAGAACGTCATCAACAAAAGAAAGAAACGGAAAGTGTACGGCCGATGAAGGAAACGAAAGAGAATAAGAAGCGAAAAGAAGACTTCGAGGAAGATTACGAGCCCCTAGTCATAGCGAAAAGTAAAAGCAGGAAAATCGAAAAGAAAGAACTCGAGGAGACCGATATATTTACAGACAATGCAAAGAAGAACAAGGTGAAGAAAAATGAATCTCACGAGGAAGAAGCACCGCCGGAAAATAAAGACAAGACACCACATATCAAAGTTAAGAAAAGTCGGAAAAAGGAAAAAACGGGGTTGAAAGCTTTAAAATCTGACGAGAAGTCTGACAAAAGCCGTGCAAAAGACAAAGAGAAAAAATCAAAACAGAAAAACGATGAACTAAGAAATGGCGAGATATCGAGTGAAATAGATTCCAAAGATTTAGATCTAGAAAGTGATGTAGATTCAAAAGAAACCAATACGTCTAAGAAAATTCCTGCATTTATAGGTGATAAAGATATAGAATCGTTGGACAGTTTAAAGGATAAAATAAGCGAGAGACGACGAGAGGAAAAGTTGAAAAACGAGAAAGAGAAGCAGAAGAAAACGGTGAAAAGCGACCTTCACAATATGTATTCAAAAAAAGTGCCTTCAAATGGTAGTACCTTTCACGACAGCGATAAAGCCACCGCGAAACGACCAAAGTTAAAAAAAGGAATAAAAGAAGAAAAAGTTCCTACCATGGAAGATTCTGTCAAGATTCAAGACCAAGAAGTCAGCGAAACTAAGAAAGTAAAAGTAGCTCAGACCAAGCATACCAAAGGATTTGGAAAAGAAGAAAGTTCGATACAAGCATTAAATCAGGCAACAGAGCAAACACTTCATGTAAGAATATTTTATATTTCCCGTTTATATGATATTGATAGATATAACATAATGTTTTATATATATGTATATATATATATATATAATCATATTTTATTTCTTTTTACCACTAAATAGGACATCAACAAATGGTTAGATGATGCACCAAAACTATCTGAATTTTCTTCAGGGAGTGATTCACCAATATTTCACTCTTCGTCTGTTGAATCTGGTCGATCAGGTCCAAAAGTAGAAGCGCCAAGGAAACGACCAAGTTCTATTAAAATTTTCGGTCCCCACGGTCCTAGCAGACCAAAAAAAATTCAACGTACAATAGATCGTTTGCAACCTGGAAAAAGTAAGGGAAATTTACTCTTGAAGAAACCGTTGAACTTGCCTAATGCTAACACGACCGAAGCAGCGGTGCAGTTGACCAGTGACAACGATCAAACGAACAAAAGTACGGACGAAGAACCAAAACTTAGTCTAGGAACTGTCTTGAAAAACGTGGATTCCATACAGTTAATTTGTAAGAGCTTAGTTTCGTCGCCTAATCCTAATTTATCGAACGATGACGAAGAAGAGGACCACAATACTCTTCCTGTAATCCCGGTGTCTAGTCTTAAAGAAGAAAAATCGTCTGGTGTAACGGTGGCGCAAACACCTGTCGTAGAAGAGTCTAAAGATAATCAATCTAGTGCAAAGGACACACAGAAGCCAAAAGCTGCGACACCTAATTTGAGTGCGTGGTTTAAAGCGTTTGGGGCGCCAAAATCGAAAAAGAAAGATGAGGAATCTGAAGACGGTACTGCGAAGAAAGATGGCGAGTTGCAGGAAGTGTTTTGTGGTAGACAAAGAAGAATGAGTACCGGTGGTAGTAGTGTAAGCGAGTCTGTTTCGAGTTTTTCTCAAGAATCACCACCTGGACGTTCAGGAAGGTCTCCGCAAGGGCAGCCTGTAATAGCATCGGTCGAGCCACAAATAAGAGGAGCAGGATTTTATCAAGACGCTTTATCGACGGGAAGTAGTCCGTACAATAGCCCTTATTATGCTACACCTCCAAGATACAGCGCTCAGTTGCCGCCCACTCCGTCACCACAAAACCATCCTCTGTCTCCGGCTTATCCATCATCGTCTTACGAGCAGGCACCTCTTTATTCCCAGGTACCACAACAACAGGCTCAACAGGCCCAACAGTCACATCAAACGTTTCAAAAATCACCTCAGGAGAATTCCGGGGATGTGTACCATCAGTTATCGCCTACATTTCCACAACGTTCCCCGCAAACTAATTTCCCACAAAATTCCACCCAAAACGAACCTTATAATCAACAGTTGCAATCATCTAATCAAAGTGAATCTCCTGTTTATTCGCAGCATTCGCCGCAACCGATCCAACAGGTATATCCTCAGCCGTCTCCCCAGCCACCACCGTCGAATTACTCGCAACCATCGCCGCAGCAACCAGCCACAGCCAAATATTCACAACTCTCTCCGCAACAGAACGCTACCAACTACTCTCAACCATCACCACAAGCATCCAATTATTCTCAAGTTTCGCCTCAACAGCCCCATTCACCTTACTCTCAGGTCTCTCCTCAAGCTCCGCCAAATTATTCTCAACCATCTCCGCAACAGCAACCTTCTTCATATGCACAGTCTCCGCAACAGTCATCCGGATATTCTCAGCTTTCCCCTCAACCACCTTCGAATTACTCTCAGCCATCACCTCAACCACCTTCGAATTATTCTCAGCCATCGCCTCAACCACCTTCCAGTTATTCCCAACCCTCGCCTCAACCACCTTCTACTTATTCTCAACCTTCACCTCAACCACCTTCGAATTATTCTCAACCCTCGCCTCAACCACCTTCCAATTATTCTCAACCTTCACCTCAACCACCTTCGAATTACTCTCAACCCTCGCCTCAACCACCTTCCAATTATTCTCAACCCTCGCCTCAACCACCTTCCAATTATTCTCAACCATCACCTCAACCACCTGCTAGTTATTCCCAACCATCGCCTCAACCACCTTCTAATTATTCCCAACCATCGCCTCAACCATCTTCTAATTATTCTCAGCCATCACCTCAACCGCCTCCTGTATATCCACAGCAGTCTCAATCTGCAAACTTTTCTCATCCCTCACCCCAGGCGCATTCTACCGGATACGCACAATCTTCACCTCAACCTCTCACAGCAGCCTACTCTCAACCTTCTCCACAACCACGAAATTATTCTCAACCATCACCGCAACAAATTCAAACTTTTCCTCAGCACTCCCCACAACCACCCCCGCCTTCGTATTCTCAACCCTCACCACAAACCGCACCATACTCTCAGCCATCGCCGCAACAACCTGTTAAGTATTCTCAGCCTTCTCCGCAGCAGCCTGCTAATTACTCTCACTCGATACATTCTCCTCAAACACCTCAGAATTACTCACAGATGTCTCCCCAGCAAGCACCACCTAGTAATTACTCTCAGCCTTCCCCATCGCCTCAACAATCGCGTAATTACTCTCAACCATCACCGTCACCGCAACAATCTCGTAATTATTCCCAGCCATCACCGTCTCCCCAACAGTCTCACTATTCTCAACCATCCCCATCGCCTCAACAAACCCGCAATTACTCCCAGCCATCGCCTCAACAAAAATCTTCCGTGTGCGCGTCACAGTCATCGCAGCAACAGCAGCCCTCAAGTTATTCGCAGCCGTCTCCACAACAGCAGAGTACAAATTATAGTCTGCAGCAGCCATCTGCACAGACGAAGAATACCGAGAATTATCCTCAGACTGCGACAACTCCTTCGAACTATTCTCACGGATATAAACAGAACCATTCTTACATACAATCTTCAGCAGCACCGCCGTCGACGATTAGCGAAACGGAACATCGAACGGATTATCTTAAATCTAGTAGCAGTGAGAAGTCTTCAACAACAGAACAGCAAAGGAATTTTGCTGTACCACCTGAGGCGGCATCACTAAATCTGAATACTAACCACCAAATATACCAGTCACCGAATCAGTACTCGCCAACATTCGGTAATAATTATTCTAACATTGATCTTCAGAGATCCGTTTCGAGGCATGGTGGTCAGGAACAGACGCAACAACAACAACAACAACAATCATCTCAAGAACGGCCAAGCTTTACCGATCTCAGCAACTCTCTGAACGCTCAAAAGTACGCTCAGCAACGGTCGTTCCTTGGTAAAACAACGAGCACGAGCGAGCAGCTGTCGACGCAAGATCAATCGCAAATTTTAGCATTCCAGCAGAACCTGACAGCGCATGAATCCCTGTATCCAAGCGGTTTTCAACCATCCGGATACCCAATGCCAAATTCTAGACCGGTATATCCCAGTCCGCACTATTTCGACGCGAGTTCAAAGGGTGGTGCCAGCAGCGGGGCGGCGAATTCTTCGACCAGTAATTTGCAACCGGTGAAGAAACGCATCTACAATGAATCGTCCACAGAAGCGTCACGTGGTTTGACACAGGAGACTTCAGCGAGAACAAGCCAAGAGCAATTTGGCTTTGACCCCATAATGGCGTTACCACAACCGGAGGCAGTCTCAGCTAGTCAATTCGACGCCGCGTTTGTTGGAACCCTGGCCGATTCTGTGGCAACGAATCCAGCGTATGCTCGATTAGGTCTGGGTTTAGTGGGTCGTACTAGTAAAGAACAGCAACAGTTGTTGACTATTCCACGGCCACCGCCAACGAAACCGGAACACTTAACATACGCACGCAGTCCAGCCTCCGGAGCTGCAGAACTAGATCTAAATCTACTTCAAAGCTTACAAACGGCAGCGGCGAAAAACACACAAGGTATCTTGTCAATGTCGTCTCGCAGAGGTGGCGAAACGTCGATCGCCAGCTCCACGTCGGCGCCATTGAAAACGAAGAAAAGCAGAAAAACTAAACAGCAACAACAAGAGCAGCAGAACGTGGCAAGTGTTTCGTCAGCGGTTAGTACGGAAACGCAATCTAGCTCCGGTATACCCGGTTTCTCACAATACACGGGAACATCCGCTGATTCGATTGGTCTTAAGAACACCACCATGGTTCCACCAGCTGGGAGTGCCTTTAATTTCGCCGCATCTACCAGTACTACGACCAGTTCACCGTTCTACGATAAGGACGCGACAGCTGCTGCTGCGGCGTTCGCATTCTTAGATGAATTTCGAAATCCGAACAGTTACTACAGTATGGCACTGAGACAACAACAACAGCAGCAGCAACAACAAGTGCCACCTGTCACAGACACCGCGCAACAAGCCTGCAACAAACTGAGCAATCAACCACCACGAAATTATCCACCACATCCTTTCCTTCATTCCGCTCAGAGATCAGCAGCTTACGGTCCACCGGTGTCAGCTTATGTGACACCACACGGGCCAAATTTAACGATGGACCCAGCCGCCTATCAACAGTACATTCATTCCCTGTACGCGCTTCAACCGCCGCCACATCATCATCGACCGTCCTGGCTTTAGCCGTTAGAATCTTTGTAACTGGCGTTTTGAAACGTTTACACGCGACATCACAACGGAGTGCTAACGGTGATAGTTGTTTCGTTTTATACCGATCGAGTTATGTTCGTTGTGAGATAGAGTTTGTTCGTTTACCGTTGGACAAGATGTGCACGGTTGCGATAGAAAATTTCAACGAAACATTGTAGGATACTCTGTTCGCGATTGTAAATACTGTTTCATCTAACTTTATCTCTTTCTCTTTCTCTGTGCAACCATAATCAGAGCTTTCTTCTTTCAGAAAAAAAGCAAAAGACGGTTCCGATGTTTTTCTTGTTTAATTATTTGACTAAGTTTCAGAGATGGGTGAAGGAGTCAATTACATGTTATGGCGTCATTGAAATCTTTTTAATTTTTATAAGTCAATTGATTTATTTATTTTATGTTAGTCAACGAATGATCGTTCCTTGTATATTTTATTGTTTTTATTTTCATTAACGGATTTCTATAATTTTTTTTTTTCTGAAGAAAAATCTCGGTACTGTAACAAAGATGGAAAAAGGTTCTGATTACTATATTCCTTGAGATTGTCGAAGCACCGTAAACTCGTGAACGTCAAGCAGTAAAAAAAAAAAGGATTGCGCGAAAGATGTTCAGTTTGTCTTCTATTTTTCTCTGTTTTTTTCTATGTGTAAATATTATTTTACTGATTGACTAACGAACAACGGATTTTTAAAGCTCTCTCCCTTTCTCTTTGGAATCAGGATGCTGGTCTCCTTCCCGTTCTCCGCATTTTTTTCCATTTTTATCGAGACCATACAAAATATCTTTGACATTTTTACACGATAATATCAAACAGAAAAAGTTTACCTTTTAATAGGTAATCTGCTATGTAGTCATATGTACATAAAGAATAAGCCTACTTTGTGTAGGAATTTTTGATAGTTTTTTCTAATGACTAGTCGACAGCTTAGATGTAAGTTCAGTCGCTAGTGCCGGAAGTAACCTTCTATCAAAAGTTCCTCTGTCCGCTACGCTCTTAAATGGCGTCCCTTTCTTTTTCTCGATCTATCGAGATGTGGAATCATGCAATATTCGATATCTTTGACGTGAAGAAAATTACGGACCGATCATGATGGTGTCGTAATTATCTTGACTGTCGGAGACTTCTTTTTTTTTTGTTGTGTTCGAAAGAAAACTGTTAGACACGCAAGAAATGTAGAGGTATACATGACGTCTGATTTTCAATGGATTTCTGTACGATATCGAACGCACTGTTACTGGTGTATCTTATGTAGAGTATATAGATTCGTTTAGTGGGTAAGCTAGAAATTCGTTTCTTTGTATATAAAAATCATATCCTTCATAGACGATGTGCTCGATGTAAAGAAAGATCTGCAAAGTCAAAGACCTTGTAGAATCGTCCGCGGTAGATTGAAGAAGAAAAAAATAAAGAAAAGAAGAAAAAGACGGGAAAATGTAGGAAAATAGATGAGAGCGTAAGAGATGTGTGCGTGTTGCATCGTGTGTATGTGTACGCGTGTGCGTGTCGTTAATGTGCGTCGTATCCCATGGATGAGGACAAAATAAAGTGTAATACACCGCAATCATAACATTAACCCACCTTATTGCTAAAAGAACAGAAGGAAGCGGTATATTAAAACTTATAAATATATACATATATATTGTAAATGTATATTGTAAATGTATGGATGACAGATTAAAGCACAGTTTGTTACAAACTTGTCTTCGATACTTTGAACATGTTGATTTATTTATGAAATTCATTCGGTATTTTGTTTCTAGGACTTATAGCACAAAGGGGAGAAGAAATAGAAGCACTTGAACTTATTTAAATATCATGTACACGTTACCTTGGATACGTATGATAGTTTTATGCACTGATTATACTCTTTTATCAGAACTTAAAGCTCTTATAATTAAAAAATTGAAAAATACTGACATTTAATATGTTTTACTAATCAAGAGCAGTTATATAACCGTATACGGCATGTTATATCTTTTAACGTATCAAGCATCAATAAATATAAAGTGGCGTATGAATTAGTTCAATCGTTCGCGCCGAAGCTTTCAAGTCATTGTCGAAAATGTTGATTTAGCTTGTCGGTAAATGTTTGATATGATCAATACACCAGAAAAAATGAGCTTTATAATGTGTTATCTTAATTTATGATATGTTCTTTATAATTAACAAAAGGTACGATAAGAAATACTTGAAAAGAAGTTAATTATAATATATAAAAACTTTAATAACGGTGACATACCAACTTCGTATAAATTATAATTGTAGAAAATTTAATCTTCTCCAGTGTGCATAATATGAAACCTAATAGTATACGCGGAATGTAAATATGATATTTACGAGATCCACCTCTTTGCTATCTACATTTTCTGCAAATACAGCAAGTGGAATTTATGATTTCAGTAGAAGGTAGTGGTAAAACGTTTCTGGACAAAGTGCACGTGGAAAGAAAAATTGTAGGCTGCTTATATCAGATGAATTGAAGTCTTCGTTGTAAATGCGTTACGTGATTTAAGAATTGGCGTATGTATTGTACAAGAATTTATTTTTATATGTTAATTTCCGATTCTAAAAACAAATTTATGTGCATAGATATACATAATTATCATGATCGTAATTTGCAAAACGTCTAATTTTAAAATAGAAAGTTTCGAATTTAATCCAAGTTAATTTTAACAATGACAAATGCGTTAGACATAATTAATATGTAACAATTAAAACAGTTATCCAATAATGCATATCATTTCCAGATAGCAGTCCGTATTTTTAACCTATTGTGTGGCACAAGTACTTTCAAAATGTTTGAAAACATAAATAAGGATTTATTACCAATAAAAGCACATTATTTTTTATTCAATGCAGGTAAATCGATTGTATTGCATTTCAAATATTCAGCTACTTATTTTATAGAGGATTGTACATAATCAAATTTTTATTATTTAGCTACTGGACCAATAGTGCCATTTTTACCAACGATAGCAAAACAGTTGGGTTTCTCTGGATTTCTAGTGGGCACAATATACACAATATTACCAATCTCTGGTTTAATAGCAAAACCTTTATTCGGGGCCTTAGCTGATAAATTTAAAATTCACAAAATATTACTTTTAATATTTCAAGCTGTAGTTGCAATAGCTATGTTTACAATCAATTTTATACCTGAAATAGACAATAATGCAAATTATATTCTTATTTGTAATGGTGATGCATCTCTAGAGATATGTTCAAAAAATGGAGTTTCTGATAAAGTTCTACATAATGTGATAACAGATACTGTACATATGAATGTATCCTGTCAAGTAAAGTTTCTTTTATATTAATATTATAAAAAAAAAAGTATTTTCATTTGTTCAGTATATTATGTATTAATTTATATTTTATGTATGCTTCTAGGTATCCTGCAAAGGCTCAAAAGATATATACACAGAGATGTGCTTATATTGGAAAGCATCTCAATTTTGTGATTTAGCAAATTCAAGTGTTATTTCTGATACAGATAAATTTGATTTTACTTTAACATTCGACGAGTATTATGACCAAGATGTAAAATATTTCTTACATAATTGTTTATACTTGTTAAAGGATAGTAAAAAGATTATTAATTGCTTTATTTTATAGATCAAAAACTGCATGTATATGCGTATTTTAAGTGCTAAATTCTTAGATAATATACCACACAAACCAGCATGTAAACATCATGTGAAAACATTATGTTCAGTTACATGTCCTGATAATCCAATTTTCAATAACCTATTGCACAAAGCTGAAGTTTCTCAGACATCTAAGGAAAATTCAACGTATCAATTTCATTCATTTTTATGGGCAACTATAATAAGTTGGATTGGAATGGCAGTTGTAGTTAGCATAGCTGATGCTATATGTTTTAATCTTTTTGGTTAGTACTATATAAATGATTTGAGTATTTAATATTTTACTCATACTTATGTATTTATAGGAAATGAAAAGAATAAGGAATATGGAAAACAAAAAATGTGGGGCAGCATTGGTTTTGGTATTTTTGGAATAAGTGCAGGATATTTGGTGGATACCTTTAGTGAAGGAAAGCCTCAGAAAGATTATACATGTATATTTTATATCATGTTGTTCACTATGATTTTTGACATTATTGTATCTACAACTTTAAGAAAGGTACAATCATTTTAATATATCTAACGATATGAATGAATAAAAATTTAGATAGTACAGAAGTCTGATACTTCTTACTTATCAAAAGAATAAAAAAATTGCCAGGTAATGGGAGAAAGCAGTATCATTACAGAAAAATCCAGAATACTCAGAGGACGAACCGTCGATATTGTGGGAACTAGTCACAGTCTTTAAAGATGGTAATGTGTTGGCATTTGGATGGTGGTGCATAGGTGCTGGAATGTGTACCAGTGTAGTATGGAATTTTCTATTTTGGTACACTGAAGATTTAGCGGGTAGTTCGGAAATAACACGGCTGAAAACTTTACAAGGCCTTTTGACCGGTATACAGTGTTTTTTAGGAGAACTACCATTTAATTTTATCTCAGGAAGTGTATTACGAAAATTGGGTCATGTAAATGTTATGAGTTTAGTTTTATTGATTTATGCAATTAGGTAAACAATTAATAATTTTTCTTTAAATATGTAATTTAACTTTCTGCTAACAGTTGTTTCATTTTCAGATTTATGGCATATAGTACTGTATCAAATCCATGGTGGTTTTTAATTATTGAAGTACTTCATGGACCAACCTTAGGCCTATGCTGGCCTACAATGGTATCATATGGTGATAAAATAACACCACCTGGTACTAAAGCTACTATACAAGGATTCGTTGGTGCAGTATTTGAAGGAATTGGTTAGTAATAAAAAAAAAATCAATTACGAAAATCTCATTACTCTTGTATAATTGATAAGTATATATTAATAACTTTTTTTCAGGAGTATCAAGTGGTAGTTTAATATGTGGATGGTTAATAGACACATACGGTGGTGTTACAATGTTAAGAGTATTTTCAGTAGGTGCATTATTGTGGTTAACATGCTTTTGGTTCATTCAGTTACTACGAAAACTAAAGAGATCGTCGATACAGATGGGGCATAATCGTGAGTAACGATTATGTGGATAGATAGCACTAATGAGAATAATTTTTGGGTACTTAAAGAAACTTCTTTTTATTAGAGAAAAATATTTTTTATTTATTGATCTTTTCCAGATTTGGCAAATTACGCTAATCCAGACGACGCAATTAATATGACTATGAGTCGCGAATTAGAAACCTATTTTAAAGAATGAAAAAATTTCAAGACGATAGTTTTTAGGGATTTGATATATTCGTAACTTGTTTACTTAAATATGGCTGTTTCAATCGATTATAGTAAAAAGTATGCTTTCGGTGTGACTATTTAAAGATTTTAATTAATATATTCGTGACTCATCCTTATGTCATTCATCGCAATATTTTATAGATAAATATTGATTGTTCAGTATTATGTAGTTCATGTAAATCTTATTTTGTTTGATAATATATTAATTTTTTTTAGAATGAAGTAACTTTTTTTTTAATTCTGAATTCACTGTTAGATATAATAAAAAAAAAAAAGAAAAAAAAATGTATGTGGAAATAATAATAAAGTGTTATCAGTGCGCAATGAAGGGAAATAATGTGAGGATTTGTTTAGTTGAGACATAAAATTGCTCACAAAATATCTCAACCATTTATTCATTGTGAATTCATTTCTCAAGAGTGAAATCATATCATGCTAGTAATTTTATTAATTACCAGTATATTTTCAATTATTTATCGAAATCACGCGATAATAATATTTTTATGAATTCCGCATAATATGTCGATAAAAAGCTACAAATAACTTTCTTCTGATTTAATACCACATCACTGGATAACAGTTGCACGCGTGCAAAATAGAATAGCTGCATGCGAATAGACTCGGTGGTCGGGTTTGCGTAGCGTTAGTCTTGTTTCGTATTCCGTCTTTGTTGATGTTGACGAGATGGTGAAGTTGCCTGGCTTGGCACAGGTTCGACGATAGCTTGAAGATTAGGAATTTCGCCTGCGGTATCACAGCAGTCATTCATTATAATTCCAGTACCTGAATGAATAAAGGCAAGGCTTCCCTCACTGGAAGAAGCTAAACTAGCTGACAGCGGAGGTGATCTTTCTTTGGGTGATGCCGAAGAAGCTAGATTGTTTACAGTAGTATTACTGCAAGTTGCTGCTTCTAAAGTGCCATGAAGTTCGAGTATACGACCTTCAAGAAGAAGATTGATCTCGGCTTGCGCTTTGTATTTTGACTCAACAGCTTCTAATTCAGCTTCGTGCTGCTCTTTCGTTTCTTGTAAGAGGCGTTGTAATTCTACGAGTTGTGCTTCTTTTCGTGCATCCTTATTCTCTAGTTCACTTAGACGTATTTTCAAGGCTTCTACAAGAGATGTTCGCGATTCCAATTGCCGTCGTAAACCTGTAAAGTATCATATTTTGTATAATTTGTTTTTAACATACTTTTGAAATCGTTTATGAATAATTCAAATGCACTTACTAGTTAATTCCTCTGCATATGACTTCTGTACTTGTGTTACTTCTTGCTTGGTCATTGGTGAAGGACCACCCGTACTTTCTTGCAATTTCGTTTGTGCCTATAGATACATAAAAACAAATTCAATATATTAAAGGTCACGTGAATACGTATGTATAAGTAACTTTTTGAAATACTACCTCTCCAAATAGAAGGAATTTCTTCTGTACAGTATTAAGAGTACGTTCTAGTTCTTTACTACGATTTGCAGCTTTTAACGCTACTCTTAGCTGATGACCCGCGTCGAATAATGAAGCTTCTGTAGAACGAATTCGTTGTTCGCAATCTGTTACTTTCTTTTGTTCATTCTTCAATTCAAGTTCAACAGATTCGAGACGCTCCTTCAACGTTTGATTGTGTCGTTGTTCTTCTACACACTGTACGGTATTAATTGCGTTACTATAACAATCTCGACTAGCAAAATACGATCGATAGAATTTTTATCGAAATTACCTTAGTTTGCCAATGATGCAACGCTTCCTTGTATTTCTCTTCAGCTTGACAAGTATCTTTCTTGTTACGCTCTAATTCAGCCTTTAAGCCCTCTACTTCCTTTTCCATTATTTTCAACCGATCAGTCTATATGATAAGAATTTCGTGTTTAGCGATAGCTAGAATTAAAAAACGTCTGCAAATCTTATTTCGAGCAAATAATGCCAACTGACCAAAGCGTAATTGTGTTCTTCTAATGCTCGTGAATCCCTCAGTTTACCGAGAAGCCTTCGATTACGTTCAGCGTGAACTTCTCTACGCTGCCGTTCGAATTGTAGTTGCATTTGCATTAGCTGTAACAATTGACTTGCACATTCGATATCTAAGGTGTCTTCTTCACCTACTTCATCTTCTCCGTCGTTCTCTTTTCTTTGCTTCTGCTTAATTGTGTTAGTCCCTTCGAAAGAAAAGAAAAAAGATACTCAATTCAAATTTCTATCGATTTAGAATATAAAATCTGCTATTAAAGTTTATATTTTACTAACTCATTTTGTCACCGGAGTAGTTGCTAGCGCGCGTACAAGCTTCAACATATCGATCGAGCATTGCAGTTGGCGACAATCTAAATTCGGTATCTTGTTGAGTACGTTTCTGTATCTTCATTTGGATTTTTTGATCCAAAATTCCCAATAATAAATATTCATACGGAAGCAAATCAAACGTTTGCGTCCCCGTCTCTTCCAATTTTTTTGTCCCCGTGATTTTCATTATATTTGTTTTATCATTACTAATTTGTTTTTGAACTTTAATATCCGGACAGGATTTACTTTTGCTAATCTGTAAATGTACATAATATTTTTATTACGTTGAATATCATTTTCTTAAGTATTCATATAACAAACAGTTAGTGTATCTTACTTTGGAAAAAGAACTGAAATTTAAATGTTGCGCCGAAATTTGACTCTGAGAATACAAACGTAATTGATAAACCCTTTGAGACAAATCTGCAAAGGCATTTTGCATTTTTTCATTGTGGTGTTCCTGTTGTTCAATATGCTTTGAACTTTCGAGTTTTCCAACAGCCTGTGAGCTTACAATTTCTAAAACCTGTACAGTGCAATATCATAGAGACACGTCTGTCAGTTTTCGTCGGTATACAATATTTTTATGTATAAAAGTATCTAAAATACAAAACCTCTTGATCTTCCTGCCACGAATCGTTTTTCCCATTTTGATTTGTGTCCATTTCTGATAATCTTCCATCTTCGTCAACGTTAACAGATGACTTTGGTTGAGTAACAACTTGTCTATCTGCGATAATTTTACTTAGCTTGTGCGACAGAAATCCATGTGCATTGTTTCCATCCCCGCTTCCAATTATAGAGCCAGAAACAGAAGGATTTAACGGAATTGGCGTAGATGGTCGTGAACTTGGTCCTAACGTACCATTACCAAATGCAGTAAGAGCACGAACTGCAGCAGATCCCGTAGGTACTTGTCTCGTTGATACTTTTCGCAAATCCTGTACACAATTTCAAACATATATTCCAATTATTTCTTCAAGATTTTATATACATACCTTAACAGGAGTTGTTTCGGGGGTGGCTTCAACTGCAGCTTCTGGAGGAGATGTACCGCTTCTGTTGTTATTTGGCGTTGAAGGAGCAGATCGTTGTTCATGGGATGTAGCTGGAAACTGGGGACTATGTGGCGGCACAGTCATACTTGGCGACCAAAACGTATGATCTTCACCATTACTAATTTCTGTCGGCGCTATTCCTCCACTAATGTTTATTGGAGTACACACAGAAGAGTAATCTAGAAAATGTACTGATAGTATAACTATGCATAGTTGCATTTGCTTTGAATAAAACTTACAAACCTAAAGGTGGCGTAGAACGTGAATTCGTAGTTCGAAATAATTCCTCCCGGCATTTGTCTAGCGTAAAACGACCGCATTCCGCCATAACATCGTGATGCTCCATTTTTTTCCATCTGAAAGATAATATAAACGATACATAAAGAAATTCATTATATAAATTAACATTAATTTTCGCAGTTGGAAAATATACCTAGCGGCAGAAATCTCTGTGTCTTTCGATGCAGTAACGAGTAACGGATGCATACGCACTGAATCCAACATCGGTCGAATAGTATGTGTAAAAGTAGCCAATTGATCTCGTTGAATGTATTGTTGTTTCAAGTATGAAATGAAGTTACAGGGATACATGGCATATAATCTGTGAAATAAACTATACAGTCCCACCTACAAGAAATTGAAAAAAAAAAAATATTAACTATCTCTTCTTGCTTTGATGCAAACATTAGTACTTACTTGCAGATGTAATAAATATAAATGATTTTTATCTATAGCTCCTGTTATTGTTGTAGAAGTAAAATGCATAGGAGAAGAAAATACAGATGATGATTGATGGTAATAGTAAGAAGCTAGTCGACCGAATACCTCGAAAATTTCTGAAAGGTATGGCCCTAAAGCAGCAGGTAACATTGGCAATAACATTACCAACAGAAGAAGTGCACTCATAAGGGATAATGTATCTGCTTCCATCTGAAATTAGAGTAATTATAAAATTCATTGCTATTTCACAGATTTAATTGGTATTAGATTAAAATTTATATTGCACCTTAAGCAACTTAAGTAAATCCCGAAACAATGTATGACTGGCAAGCTTGTATAACCAAGTAGGCTGACGACGAGCAATATGACCTAACAAAGTAAGGGTTTGAATTCTTTGGCTACTATTTCCAGATTTAGAAAGAGCTTCTGATAAACGATCCAGTAGGTGCTTGTCATGTGGATCACGAACACCAGCTAATACCTCAACAGCTCTTAAAGAATTTGTAGACAGATAATAATCAAAAAGACCATTTACCAACCAATTGTCTTTTGCTGAAAAATTTTGAAGATCATTAGAACAAAATTGAGAATAATAGGTGGTTCAACTTCGTAACATTACTTACTACATAAAAAAAGTTCATGGAATACTTTTTTTATTTCTTCTACCTCCCCAAGTTTATTGGATTCCAATAAATTAAAAAGATCAGCAATGCCTATTGAGTTAATGTTCATCTTGATGGTGGTTAGTATTCCAATATAGACAAACGATACCTATTCTAATCATCTGATCATATAATGGAAGTAGAAGTGAATTTATAAAACTTAGTTTCATCCATCTGTCATTTGTTATGTAAAACGGGCTCCATAAGAAGCCAAACAAATTTTGGAATACCTGCAGCGAGAAAAAATACAACTGAAACGATCAGTTTATCGTATACAAAAGGCATAAGAACGTTTTAACTTTAACTATCACGAACTGTCAATTTCGTAAATCGGCATATCAATTATAGCTTTATACTTCTACATGAAGATAATTTTTAATAATACGTTTTCATGGTAATTCGAATAAGAATTTAATACACGATATTTCTGAATTATCAATGAATCTTTCATTCTTAATGTATAAAAAAAAATTGTCAGTTCGGTCCTGTGATATTCATAAAAAGGTCATTCGGAACGATGTTTGTCAAAGATTTTTTCTAAATATTATTTGAAGTTTTAAATAAAACGTCAAATAGTGGTTTCGGCAACGAATACATCGACCGTAATTAACAAGTTAACTTACCCGAAGTTCATCGAGTACTTCGAGCAATTTTACGAGTTCTATGGCGACTGGTACACCATCGCAGATATATCATAGACTGGTAGGTATGCATTGATGTTGCCACAATACGGATAGCGCCACAATCGCGCAATTATTCTATTTACGTTCCAAAAACTACTAAAACCACTACCGATAACTTTATTTTCAAGTATTTTGCAATAATTTCAATTATTAAATGCTCTTCTTTATCTTAATAGATATTGATATAGCATATAACAATATGAATTATGATCGATTAAAATTAGAAAATAATTAGCTTGAAACGTATGCAAATGAATTAGACGTTTGAAATTAATGATATATTTAAATGATTGTATTTACAGTAATTTTTCTCACACTGTTCCTCAGTTCGAAATCGAAAGTAACAATATGAGTAGAGAAGACACTATTTTTCGAGCCTTGCGACTTTCCTTTGTCGCTAGCGATAAGTCGTTATAAAGAAGGTTGGAATGAGAGACGGGAGGACAAGAAATATACAAGGGTGTCGTAATAAAAACGATCATTCAAGTTTTTTGTATCTATAATTTTTTCTGCGTAACATTTTTTTTAACATATTGGTGAAATTCTATCAATTAAAAGGAGACAAAATATGACATAATTTAGACCATATTTCTTTATTAATTGAGAATACATTAGAAATACGGTACTTTAGCCACATTTAAAATCTTAAAGCAAGTATCAAGGAAGGTATGCTATTCGAGAGAAAATTTCAGAGAAGATATGCCATTCGAAGGACAGTATCAAAGGAGGTACGTATATGTCAGTACATGGACGAATTTTTTACATAACGTGATGCGTTTAAGGACCACTAAGTTCGTTTTTTTTTTTTTTTATTAACGAAATATTTTTACTGATCTAAATTATATTGTGTTTGGTCTTGTTTCAATCAGAAAAATCTCATCAATTTGTTAAAAAGAATGTTCAGACGAAAAGAACTGAAATTAAAAAAGTTACCCTACTATATTACGAACTATCGAAGTATCGACTCTCGTCAAAAGAACCGCGTTGCGCGTCACATTACAAATATGCACCTTTAACTGGCTCCGATGAAGATAACATAGGCGCAGAAATAACGCATAGATAGACGTAGAAATAGAGCAGGGACAATCTGAGAGGATTTATCGTAGTTGTTGATTAACTAGTGTTAATAGAATTCATAAAGCGATTACAATATCAAGTTAAATATAAAGTAAGTGAATTCAACCCGACAAATCATTTACTAAAATTTTTCAATCACAGACATTTTGATATAGTATTGTTGGCGAAACTTTAAAAATTAGCCCAGTGAAAGATTGTACTGTTATTTTTAGAAATAAATGTATTTATAAAATGCGAAAATGCTGTCATAAGAATATTTTCTATTTTTATCTTATATTATTGTTCTAATTTATTGAAATTTATATTTCTTCTTTACAGAAAAAACAGTTTCCAAGTCTAATGAGATATTTAGAAACAATTGCTCAGAATAATCACGATTATAATACGTCTAAAATGGAAATCATATACGGTGTGCTATAGTATTTCATACTCGTAGCTTTTGGCTAACGTTACTACTGTGAGTTGAACGATCTTTGCCGAAACCTTAGAAATAATACAAATGCACATCAGCGGATGGTTCTATGTGAAAGGGTGTACAATGCGCAAACGACATGCGCAGAAATCATTCTATCACCAGCTGTCCAACAGTTCATATCGAAGCGGTTATCGATAGATAAATCTGTATTATGAAGAAGAAACACTATTTTCTTTAAAATTCAACTATAATTTATTTTTAAGGCCGCCAGCGTGCGCGTCTTGCTTATGCGATACTGTATCGTTAATTACAACCATTGAAAGTGTTCGTGAAATAACATATAGTATTCAAAAAATGTATACTTCGATGATAAACAGATTCAATCTTGCTACGCTTAAATAATCGTATTAATGTCTATTTCTTTTAACAGAAGTATGCATTTCTTGTTACATTGTTCGCAGTTGTATTTCTTTATTTTTATGAGTTGTACGTCGCAATGCAACATTACATGTGGTATTCCATTCGATTAGACGATACATTACAGCTAGTGGCTATCATTCTTCATAAAGAATACAGAGCGTAATATGGATTAGAATGTTAATATGTCAGTTATTAATTTATTGATAGCAAATAAATATCTTAGGAATTTTGATTTTAACTGTTAGCCAGCTGATGCCAGAATAATTTTCGCACATGTCGGTTGCGCATCGTACACCATTTCATATAGAACCACTATCGCTATGCGTTTGTATTAGTTCTAGGATTTCGGCAAGAATCGTTGAGCCTCACTGTACTATTTGTCCGCAACGAGTTGGCGAGTAGGATGATATGCTCTCACTTTATTCCATCTCTCCTGCTACCAAAGATGTTGTCGTTATTGGCTACAGCCAGTGACAAAGGACGACGACGAGCACATCGAGACAAAGTGAAATAGAAGATTCCACAGCATTGGCGTAGCCTCCCAATTAATACTAAACCTACCAACAATAGTTGACAGTTCAACTGGGAGGCTACGTCAATGTTGTAAAGTCATCGTTCTATTTCATTTCATTTCTATATGCTCGTCGTCGATCTTTGTCGCTAGCTGTAGCCAATAGCAGCAATGCATGTGGTAGCAGGAGAGGTGGAACAGAATGAGAGCGTAAATGTTTTCACTCGCCAACTCGTTGTGGACAGATAGTACATGGCAGCACCTGGCTGTATTGTATAGGAAATATGGCGTAAAGTGAACGTCGCAATACCTTAGTGATTTCGGTAAGGGGATAAGTCTTGTACCGAATATTTTTATATTGACGTACGAAGAAAGCACACTTATTAAGATTTATGTGATGAAAAAATGTAAAGTGACTAACGAATTATCAAAGAAGTCATTCATGTGTAAATCGTTTAAAACGTGAGGCTCTAACAGGACGAATATTTGGCCGGCCATTTCATAAGACCTTCAACACGTTTATTCTTGTTAGTGTCAGGTTAACAAACTGGCGTAGCATTAATTCAATGTTTCCGTTTTCATTAAGCTACTAATATCATCCGAGAATCGTGTGTTTCGCTGGACAATATCTTGTTGACCGTCATAAAACGTGAAAACATCGTTCTAACTCAGTTCTACTGGCATGAGAGCGCATTCCGATCTTCTGAGTACTATACGCTCAATTTTCGTTTATCTAGCCTATGGCTTTTTCATCGCATAAACATTTTGAAACGTGTTGCATGTTCCTCGTCTCTGATCTTAGGACAGTCACCTGTAAAAGTGTGAAACGGATACTTGTGCTTGTATTTCGTGGATCCTTCGTTTTGTGATTTGTTTACAGTATGTGTTGTCTCGATTAAAAGTTCTGTTACGATCATTTTTTAGCACACAGTGTTTGTGTAAGATAATAGCAGCATCCGAAGTTCGAATTTCTAATTCATCGTATTTATAAACTTTCCTTTTGTTTATTTAAATAAAAGAAAAGGGAATGGTCATCTCCTCTGTGTTTGTAATAAAATAAAAAGTGATTTTTTATCGCAAGTTTTAAAATACTGTAACAGTTTCATCAGAGAATTTGTTGGCAAAATGTAATTTAATACATTCTATTGTTATAAGATAAAAATGTTAGTTTAACAAATTCTAATGGATTCCTGAACTTGCAAATCCCTATTACAAGTTTGTAATATTCTTCTTTTAGACTGTAACAATTTGGAGGTATACGTGGATTGATTTCTAACGTATATATCTGCGGAAAGTATATTCTTCTTTAAATAGGATTGTTAGGTAAGTATTAAAAGTGAACAAATAAATCTAATTTAGTTTTCTTAAAGATAATGTTTATAACTGATTCAAGTTGTATTCCTTATTTTTAAAATGGTCAAATTTCTCAACACAATGTTCATTATAATTATAGATTGTCAGTTTTTATATTTTGTTACAATTAACAGAAAATATGTAACATAATATTGCATTCACTGAAAATGATTCAAAGTAATTGAAACAAGTTTACTTCTTTAATTAGTTAATATTAAATTGGTGAGTTTTAATTCAATTTTTCAAATTTATCATTAGTCACTTTCATTTATTTGGCAGTTGTACAAAAAAAAATATGTAGAATAGGGAAGTGCTAATATAGTGAGAAAGAAAGAGAGAAAGAGGGGGGAATTCTGATCTTGGAGAAGAGAGCCATTTTCCAAGTCTTCGTTTAGACATTCTAAATATAACTGGAGGCTCTATAGGCTTTCCTTACTGTGTCATACTGTGCAGAGTACTATCTTACTGTGTTGCGTAGATCTTGCTCATTTTCTACCTTTAGTATGGCATAATGCCAATTTTACTTGTCTGAAAATTACCGATCAGTTTGTAATACTATCTCTGAATATTATATTTGTTAATTAGAAGTGATTGCCTTTCTCTTTTTTATACATTTATGGTAATATTTACTAGTATAGTTGTTTGATTAATATTATTGATACAGTATTAAAACAGTATGAGCAGAATATAATTACTTTCTTAGGAATATTTAATATTTTTATGTTAATACTAAAGTGTTTGATTAAATATATGTGCTTTTAAAAAATAATGTGTTTTTGTTCTACAAAACAATTAGTATTATGCAAGCTATTATGATATTAAATTATATAATTTTACTAGAATTAATTTAAAACATTAAATGATTTTTTTGCATTGATGCTTGAGAAATATTATTTTTTTAAGCAGCAGGTTTATTTAAATTATTTTCTGCTTATCTTATTATTACAGACCATGGTTTGCAAAACTGTAGGTCGGACATGTATGATACAGTTTAATGTATTTGGTGAAACTTCTCCCTCTGAGAGTTTTGTATTGCATAAATCTCATACTGGTAAAAATGTCCATGATTATATTGAAAATCATTGTGGAATGCAAGCAGACACCTTTAGTCTGTATTTATCAATATCAGGAGTGATGGTTAGTAATTATATCCCTTTCTATTCTATTATTAATATAATTATTCACCAATGCTTCATTATTTTGTTCATGTAGAAATTCAAGTTATTTTATTGTCACTAGATTAAGATACCTAAAACGGAGGATTGTACAATGGAAGATCATGGTGTGCATTTTGCCTCTGACCATTGCTCTTCAAATCAGCTTATACTTTATGTTGTGGCTTCAAAAGATGCTTCCATAATACAAAAGGAAACTGAATGTGGCCAGTCTACATATAACCCTCCACCATCTCCTGATCATTCACCAGCATGGAGTGAAGAAAATTTTGAATTCGAAAGTCTTCCTAATTCTGAAAGTATGTAATAAGTATTTGTAATCTAAGTAGGTATTTCACAGTAAGATATGCATATGTTATTAATTTTTTTTATGGTGTCATTGAAGGTTATGTCGGTTTAGTAAATCAAGCAATGACATGTTACTTAAATAGTTTACTACAGGCATTGTACATGACTCCTGAATTTCGAAATGCATTATACAATTGGGAATATGTAGATGGATCAGAAAAAGATGGAGCTAATAGTATTCCATATCAACTGCAGAAATTATTTTTAAATTTACAGGTATCAATTATATTTGCAGATATTCATATGGTTTGTGATATGATTGTAATTAATATATGAATAACTTTCTCAAATTTGTAGACATCAACAAAATCAGCAGTGGAAACTACAGCATTAACAAAGAGCTTTGGTTGGGATTCCACAGAAGCTTGGCAACAGCATGATATTCAAGAACTTTGTAGAGTTATGTTTGATGCTTTAGAGCTGAAATTTAAAAATACAGAGCAAGCTGATTTAATAAATAGATTATATGAAGGTGTGTGTGTTTCATATGTATATCTGAATTACTCAAATACAATGGAAATGTGTTTCTAATCGAATTTTTATGTTGTTAGGGAAAATGATTGATTATGTTAAATGTCTTGAGTGTGGCACTGAAAAGACTAGAGAAGATACTTTTCTGGATATCCCATTACCAGTAAGACCATTTGGTAGTAATGTGGCATATAATAGTGTGGTAAGTATATACAACATATTTTAATTTAGGACTTAAGTTCTCCAATAAAATTGATTTGTAATAGGAAGAGGCCTTAAGAGCGTTTGTTCAGTATGAAACTTTAGAAGGAAGTAATCAGTATCATTGTGAAAAATGTAACAAAAAATGTGATGCTCATAAAGGGTTAAAATTCACAAAATTTCCTTACCTTTTAACACTTCACCTTAAACGATTTGATTTTGACTTCAAAACCTTCCACAGAATTAAACTTAATAATAAGTGAGTCTATGTGAATTGATATACATGTTAATGCTTTTTTCTTTTTTTTCTATTAATCTTATGTTTTCATACTAAACTTTCAATTTTAGGGTTACTTTTCCAGATATATTGAATTTAAATCCGTTTATTACTTCTACTATGCCAAATCAAGAATGTCCGAATAGCGATGAAAGTATTGGTTCAGCAAAATCTGACGATAATTCGATAACAGATAGGGGTACATTAGATGATGACTCTCCTTCCTGTGAAAATAGTCTTCCTAATAGTAATCATTCAACAAATCATGACCAAGATGACGACGAAGGTATATTAATCTCTCAAAATCGTATGCGCTTTAAGGCTAATAGTTATTTAAATAATTTACTTTCAGGCATAGACATGAGCAATGGACCTTCAACATCGAATTGCATTGTGCATAATCATGAAAACGAAAAGAATCGTAACAGTAATGCAACAACAAAGGGACCTTATAATTATGAATTGTTTTCAATTATGATTCATAGTGGTAGTGCGAGTGGTGGACATTACTATGCTTATATAAAAGATTTTAGAACACAAGAATGGCTGTGTTTCAACGATCAAAGTGTAACTCAGGTATTTAAAACTGTTTATTTTTTTTTATATTGTATGTTATTATTAAAGAAGAGTACTGTGCGTTGTTGGAAAGAAGTCCCATGAAAGGAATGTGGGTCTGATTGGATTATATCTCCATAGGCCTACTTTCTGTAACATAACTGTAGAAATGGGATACACATGGTGTCGTTATGTGGCCGAATGCGATAACATCAAGCATCGCGCGACGGAAGATTCAGGCGATGCGAACGAAGTACACCTCCGTTGCCCCTATGCCGTCCCGCGAAACTTCTTTCCAACAACGCACAGTAGGTAGTTTTTAAATATGCAATAATAATGTCACTAAATTGGTAGTTTTAATTACAGATAACTCATGATGATATTCAGAAAACGTATGGTGGTGGTACTACTAGGCCATACTACAGTAGTGCTTGCACTAGTACCAATGCATACATGCTCATGTATAGACAAATCGACCCAGCTCGTAATGCTTTGCCTATGCGCATATTCGAGTTTCCAGTACATATACAGGTAAAATACGATCTTTAAGAACATTGTTAAGGTTATTTTACTTTTTTTTTTTTTTTACAAATGTTATATTATCTAACTTCAGGAATTATTAAAAAAAATGAAAGAAAATGAGGATAATGACAGAAAGCGTTGTTTGTCGACACTTACACTAGCAATATACTGTCAGCGTCCTAACGAAGATAAAAAGTTGTGTGTTAAACTTAACTTTCCATCTGATGCAACTTGGGCCGAAACAACAAAGAACGTTTATACATATTTCTGCTGGGATGGAATAGTGAGTCTAAAACAATGTCGTTTAGTGTCTTATGATCATCATAATGACATAATCGAGGCTACCTACGAAGGAAGAGAACATGAAACACTAGCAAGTATTTTGGGTAATCGTTTGACTCGAAAAACATTATTGTTAGAAATATACGATAAAGAACAAAAATTCATGCCATATCCACGAAATGGTACGTAACTATTTACAGGCGTATGGGTAGATATATCTCACGAATAAAATAAATATACTTTTTCTATTAATTTATAGATATTGTAACCAAAGTATGTGTCGTTGACGTAGCTAAGAAAAAACTTATAGACGGGCCAAAAACTGTACAAGCTTTACTTACGCAAACAGTAAGAGAATATAAGCAAATGGTAGGAAAACTTATTGATATGAATCCGGACGAAATGAAACTAATATTACGAAGGCACGGAACAGATATGACGATATTCGTACAAAATGATGACGCTGACTTAGAGAGTGAAGCGTTTTGTAATGCGGCTAGTGTGTTCATATATAATATACGCGATGCCGAGTGTCCACTTTTCGTTCAAACAGCAATAAATGGAATTGCAGAACAGTTAGAAAACATTATTACATTATTTATAAAGTTACCTCTTAATCCAAGTGAAGGTAAGCAATAACGATATTACTTTTAATAAACCTGATGTATTACCACCTAAAGTTTTGGCACATAATTTTATCTTTGAATGAAATGTGCAGCATACTTACAAGAATTGTCTAAAGATTTAAGAGAAACTTTAAGAGGAAAATCTAGCGCTGACGGTCCATCCAAAACAAATGTTAACGAATCGCATCGTGATGCTGGTTCAAAATGTATCGAGGTTCCAAAGAGCGGAAAATCTGTTGAAGATCCGCTTGTAAGGAATGCAAGTCCACAATTGGGAGAAGGCGAGGAATGGCATACTCCGGAACAAAGCAATAGCGAAGATAGCAGTCTAAGTGATAGTGACAAAACTTTAGTCGGAGATGCACCCGGTGATGATGATTTTCAATTACCTTATCTTCCACCGAGTACGACTAACCGTACTACTAAAATGTTGAATCAAGTTGGTGGTGATAATTGGAATTCTTCTACTGATTCTCCGGACTACTATTTCAAAGTCACTTCAGTCAACAGTCATAACGGAAAATGTACGTATCTTATAAATTTGTTTTACAAAATATATAATACAGTAAAAGTAAATGACAATAATTCTTTTTATTGTAGTTTTGGTAGTACTAGTGGACAAAAGAATGATCTACAACACATTAAAGGAACGGTTAGAACCACACGTTGGTGTACCCGCAGATTATTTCAAAATTCGCCGACTATACGATGAGTGTGACGAATCAAAATGTAGATCGTTACGTAGCCTTGTTTCTTATCGGGACGGTGAAACGCTTTGGATAGAGATAGGACGGGCTTTACGTAATGGTGAATTTACAGTAAAATTGTATCAGTTTTTCCTTGGTTCAACCGAGGTATACACAAATTATTAAAATTCTTTTATAAATTTTTACTATTTCTCTTCATTTTTTTTCTTTCTTTTTTTTTTTATACGCAATAATACTTCTTTATGCTCTCCACAGCCTTATAAATATTTATTCGATTGGATCGTTTCGGACGACATGACCGTCGGACAAGCAAAAAAAGAGATTCTCGCCGAAATGAAGAGAAGATATAATATTGAAATTCCGTATGAGAGATGTCGATTGAGGAAAAAGAGCTTCATGTTAGATTCGAAAGTATTTTTAGACCATCAGAAATTCGAGGAATTACAATTTTACTCGCAATCTGAAATGATGATACAAGAGTTACCTGATAAAGATCCACTTACCAATAGCAATCAAGTTATCGTATTTGTCCGGCGATGGTATCCTGCGAAAATTGAGCTTGGTCAACCTCAGGAAATTGTTTTAGAAGAAAAGACTATAGCGGAAATGTTGAAAAAAGTATGTAGATTATATTACTATATATATGACTATTTCTTACAAAAGTCTGAAAATTATAATTATAATGGCATTTTCATTTAGTTGTCTTTGTTATCGGATATACCTGAGGAATTTATAAATGTAGCAAGAGGAAAGGGTTCCATACATAATATACATAGTGAGTTTAATATGTTAAGAGTTGATGCTGACCTTAATCTTGAGGATGGTGCTATGTTTTTGTATCAGTACGTATTTAAACACTTGCTTATAAAGTTACTGTATAAAAAGATTCAAGTAAAAATGTAAGAATAATTGATTTGTTAATTTTACGCTTTACAGTGATAAGAGGGAAGATTCAGAAGAATTTATGCGGGAAGAGTACAATGAAATTGCAATTCAAGAAGTGTCACGTTTATTACCACTTTCCTCTACGTCACGTTATAGTGGGCGTAAAGAGAAAGCGCTTAGAATATATTTGGATGATGAATGATCGTTTGACGAACATACACCTTCTAAAAAACAATTGTTAAATAGGCATGTGTGGGAACATGAAACGTTTGCGTACAAAGTGATTACATCGTGTCAGGTATTTGTGGAATCCAGTACTCAACAATTACAAAATATTCTGTGCTTCAGTAAGTCTTCGATATTTCAAAGCTTCCGTGTGTCTAAAGCCTTTTGCCTCCTGGAACCAACCGGATTTGCAAAATTAATCGAATTTATAAAACACTATGTTACCAAGATTTTAAATCTCGGTCTATCATGTTTCATTTAAAAATGTTTTCGATACTACAAGAATCAGACTTGTAAAACTCTCAATAACTTACGGATTACTGAGTTATAGAATCTCATTGAAGAGCATAAATACTAACAAAAATTAATGAAAGTGCTGAATGACAATGAATTATACGAAAGAAAAAGGGGGGGGGGGTATTGAATACTTGGTGATAATCCGAATTTAAACTATGGACTTCTTGCGATACGTGCGTGTGTGTAACTGGCATATACATATTTATATATACATACATTATATATATAAATAATTGGAGTTCCTGCAGCTACATTATTTTCACAAATTCCTTGATACATTTCTTAATTATACGAAATTTGATATCTTCACATATCTTTATCAAAACGCTTTAGATAATCGTCTTGATTAAAATGTTAAATATTTTTAATATCTGAATGCAGCACAGAGTATATTCATTTGTTGAAAAGAAAACAAGAAAAGAAAGAGAAAAGAAAAACATTTATCTGACACAACAATAATTAACCCTTTTAATGCCAGTATAGGTTAAATTGCATTCTTATGATATAATAGTATCCTAAGTCCTGAGTTTAATAATTTAATCTGGCAGTAGTAGCGCTTGGATTAGTTACGTTTCATTTATCACTTCGAATCGTGTTTTCACGTTTGTTGCATCAAGTTAATTTAATTAAATAATTGTAGGCGTGTACAGTTTATCGATGATTAAAAATACAATTAAGAACTGTTTCAACGTTGATGACAGAAATTTCTAAAGCTCGTTATATATCATTTATATTTGCGAGTAATATTTATTGTTCACATATTTAGACTTGGCGCCACTACTATCAAATTAAGGAAACATTCATCGATATGAATATGAAGATTCATTCTGGCCCAGGCACGTATTTTATACTGTCTGTTTTAATTTATTTAATTACGTATGTTTATCATTCATTACATTTTATTCGGTACATAAAAATATGTACCACCTTGAGAAACCAAAAAAAAAAAAAAAAAATGTACATTTTGCCACTTTTTGGCATTGCTGCTGTTTCCTACAAATCGAGTTTTCAATTCAATATAATTAAAAAAGAAAAAAAAAGAAAAAAAAAAGAAAAAAGAGATTCTCAAAAGAAGTCCACTAAATTTACATTTTGTAGACCAATGCTTGTAAATAATAAAACTTGTGAATCAAATATCGATATCTTTCTTCGTATTAGTATCACCACACATCAGTAAACACACAATATAGAAAAGTATGTTTTGTATTAAAATGTAAAATAATGTATTACATGCATATAGCACATCGTCCTTTTGCATTTATCAGCAGTTTAATTTGACACTTTTCTTTCCTTTTTCTGGACTAATTCCACCCTCGGAAATTTTGGTGCTGAAAGGGTTAAATACAAGAGTTGTTAATCCTTGGTCACTATTGGAACATTTTGATCAACTTTTCGTGGCTTGTTTATTATTTCATTGCAATTATTTCACCGTTACAGAAGCGACTGCATTGAATAATAACCAATAATGAATAGATAAATTTGAAAATTTATCGAATATTAAAAAGGGATTCATGAGACAATGCATTATCTTCGGAAATATTTATATTAGTTGTACAACAATTTACAATGTTCTCACAATTTTCAACATAGTTGTAATTTATATTTATGATATACTTGTTACATAAAAGCCTAGCTCGAATCTTTTGTGATATATTGAAAATTTGTAATAAACAAGACAATCTAGATATTTATAAAATTAAGAAAACAAAAAAAAAAGAGAAAAATGTTCATCGAAAATTTGATGTCATGAAAATTTTTTTTAAATCGTCGATTTATTAAATTTACAGCAAAATGATCAATACGACTAATATTTTGCTATGCATATTCATTCATATAGTTACGATACTTTTACTTTCTTATGTAAAGAAATGTTAAAAAAAAACAGAAAAGAGAAATACAATTATTTCTTCCGTAATTTATCATACATACATAAATTTTACATAATACTATGAAAGGTAAATAATTGTAAACATAAAAACTGCCTTAATAGTTTTATAGTTTAATTTTCCGATAGTCTATTATTTTTTTCTCATTGCCACTTTCATTATAATCTGAATAATGATGAGGAGCTGTATTTCGATTAGTTCCCTTTCACATTTTTGCACATATATTTTGTAAGTGAACGAGCTAGGCTTTGAATATTGTTTGACGATTGTTTTTGTAATTACCAAATATCGAAACACTATCCTTTGTGCATAATAGTGGGTACGTGCGAATAATAAACACGAAATTTATAAATTGTCGCGAGAAATCGGAACTCGAGTATTTCTGTTATCTCAAATTGATTATTTTTTTATATTTATTTCTACTAATTTAACAGATGGCTTTGTAAGACTGCGAATACTATCGATTATTTAACGAATTCGAAATTCTTTGGTTGAGCGTTATTAATTATTCTTCGAAACTTACATTTCGAACAAGATGTTTCTTAGTTATTATAAGGATCTGTAAGGTGTTTTGTATTATCACTAACGTCTGACGTTAGCGTGTACCTACTATCTTACAAGTCTATCAGATATGTCGAATTAGACGCGGAGATTTCGTTATTTCTCGACAATTGTTTGAAGCATTAAAATATTTACAATATATTTATGTTGTCGTAGAAATGTAAGCAATGTTACAAATCGTACTTTATCCTTTTTGCGAATAAATCAACACCTGAATTGTAGCGCGCAAACTTCACCCGTTACAATTAATACTCTCTGTCGAAATTTTTTCACCATTGATGATCGAATATTATTCTTTGTATAATACACTACGATTGTGAACGAAATTATGTTTATCACTATTAATAATTGAATACCGAAGTGACTGAAACCCGTTGTCTGAATTTATCGCCGTTTCCTTTTGATTTGGCGCGATTGTTACATTCATTAATTTTAAATATGTCGTTTTGCGTGAATCGTTTGAAATGGACTGAATAAATATTACGTTGAAATTAGCTCTTCCGTTTATTTTTTTTTTTTTACCATAATACTAATCTTGTGATTAATTTAGAAATCTGTTATTTACCTTAACTTTTGTTTTAAAAAGAAATGTAACTATAGGTAAGAGCTAATTGGCTTATGTCACTTGAGCAAAGAAGATTGGTGGATAGTTATTGAACGATGTTTAATGAACAAGAAAATAACATTTTAGGCACTGTTAGAGATTTACGCGCGCAGTGACGCGCGCATACACTACGTTGGTCACTTTCTATACAAATTACAATTTAACAATATACTAAGTTTTTTATCTTATATTATAATGAGTACAAATTGTATTTAAGTATAAAGTAAAACTATGATTATGGTTAGAATTATGTCGTTTAGTTTGTTATGAACATGTAAATGCACTGGTTAAATGTACTAAAAGCAGGAGAGTGGATACGCATGAGAATCACGGAGTATCGACCTTACGATTGGTTCGCACGAGTGTGAAGCGTAGATGTTGCATTACTTATATTTTAAGTTTATTTGTAAAAAAATATTAATTAAAGACCGTTTAATTGTTTGCGCACGTTTTTATAATATACAAATGATTAATTCATTGTTTTTATAGGAAGTATTACTTTTCGCCCATTTGTTGTTACGTCTGCCAACTTACGCGGCAAAAATTAAAACTTTAAGGCAGTGAAGTGAAATGTAAACATCAATTTTTGATGTTTCGTTAAAATCTTTATACGAACAGGGAGCAATTTATATTTGCTTGTATTACATGCAAAATATGGTGTACTTACATTTTCCTTCGAATTTAACGGAAGAAGAGTTGATGCTGCAAGCGAAATACAACAAACTTAAAAGAAAGGTGTGTATTAGGTTATGTTTATGTTTCTGTACTAAAAATATTTTTATTTCAATTAACGTGAACTAATTGTTATTTACGCAATTCAAATAAAATTCAATAAGATTAGACGAATTTTTGTTAAAAAACTTTTATAAATTAAATTGTTACGGTTTGAATGTTATTTCTATGATATAGGTTATGTTCGCAACCTTTTAAGTTACGTTTTTAACTTTTATCTTTCTTATTTTTTTTGTTTTAAGAAAAAGGCATTGCAGGATTTAAAAGCACCCAAACAGGAAGTCGAACGCGTCCCACAAACGCCGAAACGGCCAACAGAAGCAAGAGATGCCAGAGAAGTTGCTAAAAAGTTGATAAAATCCGGAGTGATTACTGCTCCCAAAACTCCGAAAAGACCGGAACAATCGTTTAAAAGACCACGCGGATTAGTAAGAAAATTAAACAGCACAGAAAAGACAATAAGCTCATATCAACCGTTCTCAGCCACACAGATGGAAGAAGAAGAAACAGAAACCGCGAGGCCGAGGGTTAAAGATTTGTACGACAGTTTTGTGAGCGCTCAAGATACGGAAGATCGTACCAGTGGAGATACCCAATCTCCATCTAAACAAGAAATAAAGCCACGTGCCGGAAACACAATATTTGTGTGCGGTTACAAAATATCCGAGGATTTTTTAAAGAAACATTTCCAGACATTTGGAAATATTATAAACATTTCAATGGAGGCAGAAAAGAAGTAAATACAGATAATCTAATTCTGTTGGATATAAAAGCACGAAGTTGTGGTAATATGCAATTTTATTTTCTAGTCGCGGTTTTGTGACATTTGACAAAGCGGAAGCCGCTGAAAGGGCGATAAGCGAAATGGATGGCAGTATGGTATCGTCCATTCAATTGAAAGTATCGTTAGCACGACGACAACCTATAATAGAACCTATGAATGACGTCACGTCTAGTTCTATGTGGTCACCAATCGCAGCGAACTATTCTCAGAAAAGTGCACATAAAGATAGGAGAGAACTGAAAGTGTACGAGGAAGATCTTTTCATATGAATGCAATATGCTTTTTTTTTTCTTTTTTTTTCTGTTTGATTTTTGCATATTTTCTTAGAGTATGTTGTTATAGGGTTACAATATTTGGAATCTTATCTTAAAATAAAATTGTACATAGCCTTTAATATTTGCGAGGTATCAAAAAATATTTTCATCAAATCGTGATCCCTAATGTTTATGATGCCATGCTGGTATTATAAATTCATATCTAATTAAACGATCAAACGAGATACAAAACACATCGTCATTTTATTTCATAATTCCTCGTATTTTTTATCAATCGCTTAGCCTCTACGCGGCATTTGACCTTTTTTTTACGAAGGATTTGCGTCGATAAAAAAATAGTTGTAGTATGTGTTGTATGCTGTTTTTATACGTATGCACTTACTAGCGATTAAGTAGAAGTATTCATGTAGCAAATTGTGCGCATGTATATTATTTCTTTTGTAACTGTCAATCAACTTGTTCGATATCGTTGCTCAATTCATCAATACGAGCAGCTGTAATAACTCATATATATACACTTCCTTGAAATGTAACAAATGTTTAACAAATTAATTATGGTCGTTGATATGGGGGACGGGGGGAGGGGGCAGACCCACCTTTTAAATCTCTGTTTTAACACGCATGCATACATTCTCTTATATTACCCTTTACACCTATCCCAAGATATCAGGTCCATCCCTCCCGTTACTCTCTTATTAATAGGGAAATTTCATCCCATTTCTATGTATACAAAATTACTTAACGTTACAAACTGTAACAACGTTAAAGCTCTGCTCACAGACGATTCTCTCGCGTTTCTCGTCTATTATACCGTATTACTTCGGCGGATTAAAGTAGTCCCAATGATGATGATGCGTCACCGTTCGCGGATTGCTAAAAAAGAAGATCAACAAGCCTGCGATAAGTAACAACAGCGCGCACAATGTCAGCTCCACTTCACGGATCTTCGCCCTGCTGTCTTCTACGCCGATCATTGTCGTCATATAACTGACGAATTGTCTGATCGTCTTCAAACCGACCAACCTAAGGACTCTAATCAATTGTCTCGTACTCTCTGCGATACTTGGTTCAACGTCGGTGTGTTGACTCGACAACGATAGAAACTGCGCTGGTACCTGTGATGCTGGAAAAGCTATGAGATGGGTGCCCCCAAGGGGAAGGGAGGAGGGTATCGGTGATTGGGACGATTCTCTTTGACTGTCCCTATCCGATTGACTCGTGTACGAATATGAGATCACGGCGCGTTGTGGTTGTACCTCGCTGGTGACGCCATGAGCGGCAACACTGTCAGGCGTATCAGGTGTTACAGAGATGGCTGGTGGTAGAGAACGAACAGGGGAGGCGGTCTGTCGCGTTCTAGAGATGCCGATAGGCGACGGTGATCTGGATCTTGATTTATGACGAGTCATTTGTTCACCGATCTCTGGCGAGCTTTCCTTATCATCCGTTTGCTCTAATGTTTTCGAGTACTTGTACAGCAATTTGGAATCAAAGATAGCCGGATGTTCCGACGGTTCGCTGCCTGCTTCAGACACACGATCAGGGGACAGCCTCAACTCGGTGATTTCTTCCACGCCGGTCATTACAGAACGGGGAGGGGGGGCGCGGGGTTCGTCCACGATGAGCTCCAAAGGCGTGGCCGGGCTCAAAGAAATGGGGGTTTCTGTATCTAGAATTTGTAAGGACTTATCTTGAGTACTTTGAACGACAGTTAACGATCGTGTGCTAGGAATATCTTTGTCACTCGATTCTACATGCGCGATTGCTAGTGTGTGTGTCGTCTCTTTGTTCGATGGTCGCGTGACCGTTAATGTATGTGTACTGGGTATATCTTTGTCCTCGGTCTCGGTTACTTCTCTTTTAACAACCTTTTGCTCCTCCTTCGCCGCTCTCTCATCTTCCTCAGCTGTCTGGGCCACACGTGCCTTCTCTTCCTCTTTCTGCCTCTCTGCAACCGGAATGTCTGTCTTCCTCTCTGTCACGACCTGCTTGCTGCTCTCTTCCTTCTGACTCTCCAGTGCCCTAGAAGCCGCCACGATCTCTAAATGGCTCCTTATTGCCATTAATTCTCTGATGATAGAGGGCGACAGGCTCTCCTCCATACCGCCACCTATGTTCTTCAACTCGGACGCAGTGATGACTAAAGCATCCACCTCGGAAGCGACAATCTTACCAGCCTCGATCTGCGAGACGCTCAGACGATCCACTCTCAAGTCTCCTACTTCCAAATTACTAATTCTAACAGGTTCGTCGGAGAATAAGGCAGAACGGATAGACCTTAAATGCGCGTCCTCGTCTCTAATCGGCTCCTCCAAATGTGGCGCGGACAAGTGTCTATCTTCGTAAGTCTCCATTTCTCTGGTTGGCGATGGAGACTTCAACGATACGGTGTCGTAGGGTAGGTCTGTTTGATCCTCTTTACGGAGACGTTGAGTCATCGGGAGAGGTGGAACTGGTGGCGTGCTCATGCTCGATGGGCTGGGTATTCTTTCCGTGGAGACCATTATCTGCGAGCCTGACATAGATGGCGCCACCACTAGCTTAGCCTGTGTTACTTCCTCTTCTATGACCATATCGTCCGGCAGAGGATCAGTTTGCGTGGCAGCAGTCATTTCCATAGCGATTTCCTGTTGCGTCTCGTGGGCAGGTTGTTCCAGAGATCTATCTTTTCTCACTCTAGGTGGCCTGGGAGGGGCTGGTAGCGGACGTCCTTGCATTTTGCTCAAAACCTCGTTGCTACGAAGATCTTTATGTTCCCCATCGTCAGAATCGATTTCTATATAAGGAGTAGATTCAGCTGCTTGCAAAGTAATATCATAATCATCGTCTAGTATACCAATCTCCTTAGATTTTCCTGGTCTTAGGGTGCTGTACCCTCTTTGCGGACGTTTGGGTGGAACTGACCTAGGAGCAGTGGCGAACTTATCCCTTTTTCTCCTTGGAGGTGGTGGTCTGGGTGGTTTCTCCCGTTTCTCAATAATAGCGTAACCAGACAAATCTCTTTCAACGTTCATATCATCCGGAGGAATATCGTCCTCCACATAACCAGCTTCGGGCAAAGATTCAGCTCCATGGGATGTTCTGTCTTCGTCTTGAGCTACAGAAGTTCCTCTGGATCTGGATCTTCGCTTTGGCGGCACTGGGACTGGCTCAATGTATTCCTCATCTTGAAGTCTGGCTGCCAAGTTCAGAATATCCTCCTCGCTTCCTCCTAGAATGATCTCTTCGGTAGGGTACATCTCTTCTTCCCTCTGCAAGTTCTCGTCCATCATTGCTGGAGGTGATGGAAGAGGTTTCTCTGGAGCAGAATCGGTCGTCCACTCAGAATGTCCGTTACAAACGGGTCCTAGTTCACCGTTTCTCCGCGCCGTTGGCGCTTTGCGTAGGCGCTTTCGGCGCGTGGGCGCCACAGGTGGCGCTTGTTCTATTTCTGGTAGCTGAGAACCACTTCTCTGTGAGGATTTAGACTTTCTACGCATGGGTTTCACCACTACTATATCGTCTAGTGGTTCCACTGGAATTTCTGCAGGCTCTCCCTCTGTTTGATAGACCACTCTGTGTCTAGAGTCGCTTCTGGTTCGTTCACGGAACTGATCTTCGGCTGATTCGCTTCGTCGAACCCTGTTCGGGTCCCTTTTTGGCCTAGTCGGTGGTATTATGTCGTAAGATTCTATCGAGCTTTCTTTCTGCTTTCTTATCGACCGTTTTCGTAGTGGTCGTTGCGGTGGAGTTGACATCATGTCCTCGTCAATTAGGATATTCATCCTTTCTGGTCTGAGGGCACCTCTTATCTCACTGGTCAGATATTTGCCTATGTCCATATCGCCCTGACTGAGTCCACTTGCTCGTAGAAAGAATTCATCGGAATCGATCTCTTCTATTACACCTCGACGTCGTCTGTCACAAGAGCTGGCGCTCGAGTGCTGTTGCTCCCTGTCAGACTGGGCGGACGAAGGCAGTTCCTCTTCGTCATCCATTTCCTCGTCGTATTCTTCCTCCTCAGAGGGTGTCTTGTGTACTCCGTACCTTCTTGGATCAACCGTCGCAAAAGATGGTTCGTATCTTTCTTCCTCTCTAGCTCTGAGAACTTCCTCCAAGGATTTAGACTTTTGAATTTGTCTGAATTCTTGCTTAGGCATCTCTTCTTCGGGCCTCCAATCCTCTGGGCTTCCTTCCATGTCCTTTTCAACCTGATCGGGATAGAGTCTCGGGTCAGATTCCATTGCATCTTTGTCGTAGGATTCTTCTTCCGTTCTTGACGCCTCTGATCTAGGATGAGGCTGGCGATCAGAAGTCTCAGGCGATTCCTGCTCATAATCCATATACTGTAACTCATCTTCTCTATGTTTTTCCTCCCAAGGAATCGTGGTTACATCGATCTCCCCTATCGACAATCTAGGCTCCTCTCTAGAAGGATGGCGCCATGGTCGCGTCCTATCTATCGCGATTTCCTCGTTTGAGCGGTCTTCGTCGATGTAAACGGGAGTCGTATCGAACCTGTGTGGCCATCTGTCGGCTTTTTTGCGAGTTCGCGGGAACGTGGCGCTTTCCGCGGACTGGGCTCTCGAATCTTTCGGCGTCGATGTCGCGTACTCTCCCTTCGTCTTTGATTTTTTGTCGAATATTCGTGGATAAGTGGAAAAGTCGAAGATGTTCTTGCGAGAGCCGATTGTAGAGTCTGTGGAGCGTTGTCCGTGCACGGGTGGTGATTTTTTCGTGCGTGTCAACGCATTTGGTAGACGAATGTTCGGTTTTTTGATGTTGAACTTCGCCTTCTCGGGCAAGTGAAATTTCGATCGATCTGGCAACGAAAATTTCGGCCGACTCGGTAGATTGAATCGTGGCCTCTCCGAAAGCGAGGTACGTATCCTGTCCATTCGACTCGGTCTTTTCTCAGCCCTGGATCTGTCAGATCTGGCGCTGCTAGTCGATCTGGGTTTTTCCGTTTTCTGTCGTTCAGCAAAAGCGAAGCTTGGACGTTGAATATTTCTTAGGCGAGTACGCAATTTGCCAGCTTGTGTTTTCAACCGTTGGGGCAGGCCACGGGCACCGCGACGTAGAGGAAGCTCCTCCAATGCCAACGAGTCTACCTGAAATAAAAGATCGGTATGCGTTATTCGTCAGTGGATCACCTGAGATCGATATTTGATCGCGTGAGGTTAGTAGATGGTCGCTGGTCGCGTGTCTGGGATGCTTGAGGTTATTGTGAGCCGTCTGTTGATGTTGATTTGGACCTTGACGCAATCGGATTCTCTTTTTAACCTGTCAAAGATGTTGTCGCGAGAGGTTGGTGATATTTGTAGAGGAAGAAAAGGGGTTTGAGAATGCGAACAGAAATAGTGTCGTTGAATGAGAATAGGAGAAAAAAAGGGAATACAAAGGTAGAAGTGTATATTTGAGTTTAATGAAATTCTAACATGTCAGTTGGTGTTTCAAATCGGCACCTTCTTGCAAACACTTCGAATTATCTAATTTATCTAATCTTAAAATATCCTTAAAATCAAATATCTCGGAAAATCTACAAGTAATAAGTGTCGTCGTTTCGATAAAAGTGTCAGTATACAGATAAAAGTGGTCGAACACTACCATAACGAATTAACGAGTTCTAGTAACCTAGCACACGTGCTAAATTTCTGGTACAGTGTGGCAATGTTAATGAGCCAGAAACACTCTCGTGCGTCTCGTGTCCCGAAATAGCCGGCGTATAGCATCGCTATCCATTAATTATTATTTTTCCACCGATGAATGCTTTCGACGTGTTGCATAATCGAACTAGATACACACGTCGGAATCGTCGATGACGAATTTGCGTATTTGATCGTTCGGGATCAGATGTTTTTCGATAGGAGGCCAAGGGAAGTGGTGGAATTGTGCAACCGATGGGAAAAGCCCGAGTTTTCTGGAACGTTCGTGACGTGATTGCACAATGGTCTGCCGTCGGACAGTGACACGTTGGCTCCAATGCTTTTTATACGCGTGTTTCGCTAAATATAGACATCGGTGGGCAACAAACAGACAAATTCTCGCGCGACATTCCGCCATGAGGGTTCGTTTTGTAAAATTCCCCTGTCTGGTGACCGACGGTACGAGGAACATCGGGTTACTTCCTTGAGAAAGAAAGAAAACAGAAGAACAAAATGCTCTACGGCTAAGTGTCTGATTATCTATTGAGACAGCTAAATCTATTTCTGAGTATTTTTACTTTTTCCAACAATTTGGGGATTGGAAATTTTTTTAGGAATTGACTTTCGAGTTATCCGCTAAGTGTTCGTGGAAAGGAAATTTAGAAATATGCGTACTATCGGTATTTTTTAATTTGATTCGATCTGAAGGTGAATAAAATGGAGAATTTTGTAGTTTGATTCGGTAGAATTTTAATAATTGCAGATATCGCAGAGGCGAGTGATCGATGCGATTTTAGATATTCTATAATTTTCTGTGCGATACTTTCGATGCCGAGGAAATGTGTTGTAATTTCAGAGATGAATTCATCACACGTGAAAATAACACGACTGTCGTACTATCGTATGAGCTAAGACTCATTTTTACGTTTTACTGATTCATGCTTGCACTTGTGTGCGAATTATATACTGGGAAACTATTCGAGTCTTCCAGTTCTGGTGACCCACTGGTGTCAGTGCGTCATCGGCGACATCGTCCGATATATGTTACTCCAAGAATCTTGGTATAATTTTAGTAATAACTGACTAGTAATAGAATGTTAATAACAATAATAATAAGTATGAATAATATTGAGAGTGAAAGTAATCAATGACAGTGATCAATGACCACAATTCAGTGATAGTAATCAATGATATTAAATCAAGTAGTAATACTCAATAATAATTCAGACAATAACATTGGCGAAGTAATAACAACAATAATATCACTTCGATGTTATAATTATTATTGTAATAATAAACAGCTATCAACTATTATTATAATTATAATAAACAATATTATCAAATCGATAATATTTTCAACCAATGATCGTAAATTGATGTTAATAATTTTATAACGATAAACAATTGCAATGAACAAGCAGTTATGAGTTAACTTAACTTAATCAATTACAGTAATTCAATAATACCACTTCAATTACAATTATCAATTCCCGATATTCATAAGTTTCATTGATAAAATGTATTGCAATTGATATAAATTAATCGTACAAAAGAAATCAACACTTGGAGCGCAAAGGGTTAATGAAAGTTAAGATTAACAGAGTAAGATAGCTATAAAATATTCTAAATAGAAAAGATGTAGCTGGAAGTCATCCCAAGCCGAAAGTCAAGGATGATAATAAATAAAAAAAAATAAATAAATAAATAAAAATCCGCTTAGATAATGTATACATTGTCGGAATTGTAGGAAAATTTAAGAGCTTAGGGTTTTAGCGGCCCACATGTTCGACAACCGCGTCGATCGGGTCGGTGACCAGATTTATGGTGCAGATGTGACTGCGGACAAGGCGACATTTCTAGAGGTAGTAATTGTCGTACCATAAACCTTGTCATCATAAGCAAAGGGCAGAAAAACGACATTCCCGGGCGAAAACAGTTTTCACCAAAGTCGTGGTGAAAGGGGAACATCGAAAGGCGGGTATTTTAGGAAACATCTAATTGGCGGAGTCAAGAAACGCCTACGTTTAAGAAACGGTTAAAAATCGAATGGGCGATGGAAAAGACATAGAAAAGAGCGTGTTGTAACGTAGAACGGACGCTGGAGAAAATAGAGACTATGTATTAGTTGAAACTACTCTCTCCGAATCCCTCAGACGCCCCATATACCTTATCCATTCTACAGAATGAACAATTTACCTGTAATACATATGTGTATTTTAAAAAGTGAATCGCTCACCTGACTAGTGTTGACCTCGCCATCGGTCCTGGACTCAGCGCCCGGTGTGGCAGGGCTTAGGAACCGTTCCTCGAACCGTTCCTGTATCTCTTGCGGTGTTTCCAGTTCCTCGGAGGTGTCGCCAGTTTCAACGAGTTCGCGAGCTTCCATCGCAGTGTCCTCGATCTTACCATCCAACGGGAGGACCACATCGCCAGCCCGTGTCAGCTCCGGCGGCAGCCGTGTCCGGTCGTCGATACTTTCGTCGCTGTCAGCGACGGGCACCACATCCGTATCGGTGATTCGCACGACCGGCGCCGACACCAGCTTCGGCGACGGCGATGGCGCCGCGATCGGTTCGTAATCGTGCTCGCTGTTACGAAAAGACACTCGTTTTCTTCTGGATCTTACTGGCATTTTTCTTTTTTTTTTTTGTTTCCTTGTACTTTCCCTTTGTTCTTTTTTCTCGTTAGTTTATCTTTGGTTAATTATCGATATATTTCTCGCTGATTATTTTTTACCAGGGATTGTTTTCTGATTAATTGGCAGCTTGAGTTTGATTAATATATGATTCGATTTTCCTTGATATATACGCAACGATATTCAGTCGATTAATTGAGCTTCGTTAACTTGTACGACGGTATATGCAAGTTTTTGTTAATGGACAACTTGAACTTATGGGAAACTAAACGGCGACTTGAGTCTCGTTACTATTGTTATGGTAATTATTAGAATTAATTGGCAGTTTCAGTTTGAACTGTGTTGTTCACAGTTGTCTATATTAAATTGACGGCATTGGCGTTAATTACTTGAATATCAATGGTGGATATACACTTACTATCTAAATACATCGAGTAAAATAATGTTTGTATTATTAATGCTGTTTGACTTATCTTGAGCATTAGCAAGTTTGTACCATTAGTACGAATACTGTTAGTTCCATTGTCAGTCTTGTTATATGCAGTCATTGAGCAAACGGGAAACAACGGTGTTCGAATCGTGGGCTTGTTTCACTGAAAGGGAGCGTTTCAGTGGAAAGAGTAAATCACTGGTCAGGCAGGCGGCAGGCTTCCAGCAGTGAGTTAGTGCGTTTGCGCTTCGATCACAGGGTTAATTGGCAGACAGTTTGATCGGAAGGGCAGTGTCGAAGGAAGACATTCGCTGTTTCGTCCTCTCTGTTTTCATTCAGGTACGGTTTCCTTCGTGGACGGCAGGGATACTGTTCACAATCACGAAAATTAGTCACCTAATTGAATTTTGTTAAATAAGAAAAAGAGGGAAATTTCGTTTGATCAAGATGCACAATCAGCATTCAATCTCTCCGTATCAAGTTTCAGTACTCCATAATTTGCTAATTAAACAAATATCCTAATATTTAGAATATTACGACTGCCAACAGTAAATTTTCAAATATCTCAACTCGTTCGTTTAATCAATGGTGCTTACAAAATTTAACGAGTAATGAGTATTTGTGCATCCTTACTACTTTCTCCGCTAGTGAGTCGTTTAAAAATGGTGTTTGAAATTCGCGTAAATTTTCGTTTCCATAGTAACGAACATGTTGCAAATTCAGCCGGTTATCAGATTAAACCCGGTGGCGTCTTCAAGAATCCTCGAGCGAGAACCGCCCGTTATCTCGGTCCCGGCTGGTCGAGCGTTATCGCGACTTTCCGCGAGTCGATCATCGATAGCAGTGCTCCTATTATCGCGATACAATAACCCGATGCCCACTTAATCGCGTCGCGTCTATTCATCCCTTCCCTCTTTTCTCCTCCAGGGTTTAGGATTCTACGCTCGTTCGCGCGACAATCATCAACCTGACCCCTCTCTTCTTTCAAATTATATCATACGACACATTCAAACTACTCTACACACACGAATACACCTACACAAATCTAGATTGATACAGCGAAACATACGAAGGTAATGGTTAGAATATGAAATAAGTGTAATCACGTAATTTGCTTATGTACGTGAACGTTCACATTCATATTACACCCTTTAAATTGCTTTTTCAACCCTTTGGCTACGAACGTTCGTTTCTCTAAGCGAAGATCCAAAACCATACGCATTATCAGGTTTGCTTTCCGCGAGCTAGCATGTATGCTTTCTATTCGGTGTTTTTTTCTCAATAAAGTTTAATATAAATCCGTGGACAAATATATAGATGACTGTTGCAATTAGAGCGCCGTGTGATTAATACGTTCCGTTTCTGAGTATTCCGCAGTGAAAGGGTTAAATCTATGCATGTATGATGATACAGGTATAAACTGATTAAGTGAGAGAAATAATTATGAAATATATACACATTTGCAATAATACAACTTCTACACATGCATGCATAACTATTCGATATTTCCTGTAATATTCTAACACCATCCTATATATACAAATTACTCATATACGTATCGGTGATCACAAACGAGAAACTCCTAACGCATCAATTTACAAAAATTGCACCGTCCAATGGAGTTGATAGTGAAAATATCGAAAAGGGTAGTCAAATAATCGAAATATCTCTATATGAAAAATATTGTACTACATCGAACACTTTCATAACCACCGGCACGTATCAAGTGATACTAGTCGGGGCGTATAAGAATTTGTTTCACTTATAGTCATACAACCTACCTATACGCATGCTACTATACATTTGTACGCGACACTTTATGCCAGTCTAACATACTCCGAATAAAACACGTATACTCGTAATACACACGGGCTAACAGAATCGTATGCATAATAAAAGTAGTTTAATCTGTACCATGGAGCATGCATACTCTTCTCTGTCACATAACCTCCCTATATGCACGAGCATTCACATTCGTTCGATAATTCTCATACTACACCCACGATACATCCTCACATAGATACACTCGTGTACGTGTAATCAGACACACAAGATCAGAAGTCTGGACGCGGAACCGAGCTGATCGAGGATTCTATGTATAGCCAGCCGGGCGAACCTTAAATAGCTGCGGTGGTTCGCGAGCATAGCGGAGACGCGTAACCTATAGACCGCGGCGGACCCATGCGTATGCGGATGCCAATCGGAAGGGATACTCGTTCGCATGCATCTGGAAAAGGAATGGCCTGGATACCGAATCACTGGCATTTCCGATATGTTACTTCCCCAACCATGCTGTTCGACACACGTGTATATATGTATATATGTACATAAAGAGACATTCATGGAAACTATTCTCAGAAGTCAATCTCATATGTATATATTCGATGCATACGCACAGTCTACGCTATATGTCCACCTCTATGTTATACATAGTTTAAGACACAAGGATACAAGTAGAGTAATAGAGGATTGGTAGAGAATGAGACAAAGTGGGAAAAAGGGATGTCTGTTGTCCAGACACATGTCCCCGGTTTTACGATAGTCTCGTATGTTACTGGTTACGGTGTATGGATATCGTTACTGACCTGCAGCGGACCGCAGGTGGCTGCTGCATTGTCCTGGACGGCGGTCTACCGAGGAGAGCACGTCGTTCCGGCAGAAGCGAGTCGCTCTGGTAGTACTGACAGCCACAACGTACCTCGCGGCCGAGGCTCGACGTCGACGACGCTCGTGAGGCGCGTCCACGTTGCTCCGGCTCCATCCCCACCCCCTTGGATTCCACTTGTCCACCTCCAGTCTCCTCTTCCTCTCTGGCCTACCTGACGACGATGCGTACAACTCTCGAGGTATATACTGGTGTACGAGGAGTTGCGCGACGTCTCGCCTATTCACGATCCTCGATGTCCTTTTTCTCTTCGAGTTTTCTCGACGATCGTTGCTTTCTTTTTCTGTTTTTTTTCTCTCGCGTTTTTCTTTTTTTAGTCTCGTTTAGTTTGACGATTTACGGTGGTGTCGCGATGGTGGCACGGTGTCGCCACAATACCGGAGAAAGGAGCGGAAAAAGAGGGAAGAAAGTCGTGATAGGGGGTAAGAGAGAAAGAGAGAGAAAGAGAGAGAGGAGAGTTTGATGTTTCCTAGAGCAGCCCGCTGCTGCAGCGGCTTCTAGGCGACTCCCTGTACCCTCTGGCCCGTCCACGCAACACCGGACATCAGGATTTATTTATAGAACAGTTTCGTGTCGACCGCCTATTAATTCGACTAGAATTCACCTGCACGCGTGTCTCGTACCACCTGGCGGCGGCGATGCAACGCGCAGGCGCAGCTAAGGGTCGCTACGTAGCGCGCGGAATTCGATTTGAGTTTGTGATTAGGGTGTGAGATTGTTGGGCGTATTATTTGAGAGGAAGGTATCATATTGCGACAGAGTAACCCTTTGCACTTGGATAGTAGGTACTATTGGTAATGTTATTTGGAGGAGGGATTTATTTCGTTGGTATTACTTGTTTTTTTTTCAATGGTATATATACAAAAAATGTAGGCGTGAATGAGTGAAAATAACTGTGAAAATTTCTTTATTGAGTTACATTGTTGCATTCTCATTTTCTTTTTTTTTTGTTTTCTTTTTTTATATATACCTATTTATGTCGTCAGAACGTGAGTAGAAGAATTGCTTCGAGTCAAATGATCCTGTCGAGTCGATGAGCGTAATTAAACAATTATACGGAGTGCAAAGGGTTAAAGGTGTTCGGCATTTGCCTCCTTTGGACTGGTTCAGTTTCAGGTTAAATCATTTATATTTTTTTTTTTGTTTGTTTTTTTACAATTCGCTTCTTTTGAATATTCTTTCAGCTCATACAAATGGAACGATGATAAACGATGTTCTTTTGCTGTCTTTTAATCATTTTCAGATGTAATCAACAAAGGGAAAGTGGAATTTTATCACGAGATAAAGCTTCGATCGTTTTGGGGTATTAATAGCTTCTCTTTCCTTTTGGTTTCTTTTCTATTTCTTCTTTCATCTTTACCGCGAACGTTGTACTTGCTTGCCATTCTACTATCGAATTTCTCAACTTGCCAGGTCTGTTAAGGGGTTCCGTTGGTTCTACTATCACTACAAATACGTACAATATTTTAACATGTTCTTTTTTCTTTTCTTCCTTTTTTCTTTTTTTTAAAGAATTATTAAAACACACTTTACCCGTGACAACATTTTACAATCGAGCCTTAAACAAGATATTTAATAAGATATCCACTTGCTTGTTACATTCTCAATATCATCGAAACACACTTCATCCATTAACACGTCTTGGTCTACTAATTTATAATAGCTAATCGATCGAACTTAGACGAATTAACGTAATCTTTCAAAAATTCCAACAGAACCACCCGACAGACCTAACGTACCGAACGAAACGCAGTGAACAACGAACAGAACGCGTTTACCGTACGGAACACTGATCTATCACGCGACGAACGCGACTAGAACTTTTCTCGAATCGTTAAATCATATTCGCTTAGATGTCGATGGCAACCGGAAGCTGTACGTACGTTCATGAACACGATAACCGAAAGAATGAGCACACACTCTCTTGTTTGTATCTTTCTTTCTTTTTTTCTTATCTTTTTCTCTCTTTTTAAATAGACGATCGTTCCTCGAGAAAATAATGAGTTACATGGTGTACTTGTTGGAATATCACGGATTCGTCATGGAACCGGAAGTCAAGTGGTTGTTCGGTGAAAAACTGACTGTACGTATCGTTTCTCGCGACGATGTCGCGCGTGAAAGAGGAAAGCACGGTGATCGAACGAACAGATTCGTCGATTATATCACGACTTGGCACTCGACCATGCGACGACGCCGTTTCCCGCTCGCGTCTTTACGCTGATAGGCAAAATAAAGTCCGCGGATCTCAGTTCAACGGGGTTCCTTTTGGCTTCGCTTTTGCCATTTCTACCGATACTACTGGCTTCCGGGTGTGAATGTCGGCATTATGCTTGGCGTTGCAGCTGATTTGCTTGAATATCGGTATATAATTGAAGAAGATAGTTTTATTCGATAAAACTATGAACATTACGTTATCTGAATTTTTTTCCCTTGATTTTCTTAATTCTTTGGATTTCAATTTTGACATTCAGCAGATGTGTATATAAAAGGAAACAATATTTCATCGAGTTGAAAATTTTTATGTACAGGTCGATTGAAAATCTGAAGGATTAATTCAAAATATAATGGTTTAAGTTGATAATAATTTCGGTTCACTTAATTTCTACAATAATTTTCGAAAGAAAGTTTAGCTTTCTATGCGTTTTCGAAGTTCATTCATTAATTACAGGTAAAAATACCCGCGATACAAAGCAATACCCGCGAGGTGCGCTCTTTGACTCAATCACTATTTTTACAACCTTGCTCTATACGTTCGCTAAATATACTTCATCATTTTCATCAACAGTGTCCAATACCTTTCTTAAACGTATCCCTATTTACAGTATCTTTTAAATCGTTGCTATATTTATTTAATAAATGATCAACGTCCTTATGATAAAAGTTGCAATAAAACGGCAATGAAACAAGGATATCAAAAGGTCAGCTGCAACATGGTAGAAACTCAAGGAATAAATCTTCCTTATCCCAGACGGATGTCACATTAGAGAACACCCAGAAACCAGAAAAGCTATCGTGGTGAAGAAAAAAAGAAAAGATAGTAAATCGTGTGGTCTCTGACATCAGACACGGTTAATCGGTAATTGCTCGTTTAATTTCGCTGGACATTATAAACAGTAAATATAGAATCTTCTCTGTTAATCGTCGCATATTCGCGATGTTAGGACACGCACAGCGTATTATACGTTCCTTCGCTTCTTTCAATTCTTTCTTTCTTGCTTTTTTTTTTTTTTTTTATAAAACATAGAGAATATACAGAGAGAGAGAGAGAGAGAGAGAGAGAGAGAGAGAGAGAGAGAGAGAGAGAGAGAAAAGAGGTATATGTATATGGAAGTGTGTCTAAATGTGAAGGTGTGTGTATGTATGTGTGTTATAATACACTGTGCCGCGCATGTGTACTCTTAAACGCAACAATATTCGACGAACGTTCGTCCGAGAATACTGCTATTACTCTGCTGCTCTCGAGTCGTTTTGCCTCTCTCCATATATTTTTCCACTTTCCATCCCTCATTTCTCTCCTTTCCTTCTCATCTTTTTCCATCGTTTCTTTTCTCTCCCGTTTTCTTTTGTTTTTCCCATTTTTTCTTTTTCTTTCTTTTTTTTTTTCTTATAAAGACTAGGGTTTTACATAGTATTGTATATACACACGAACACAAGTTGAACTCTTCCTCCCGTATTTCCTTTCATTTCCCTTCTACCCTTCAATTCTTCCTCCCTTCCCATTAATTTCACCATAGGCTCTGATTCCTGTCGTCGCGACGCGCGTAGAGCAGTTTCATTTAATTCGGCGAATCGTCATCACGGACTCAACGAGAGCCATTCTCTCTCTCTCTCTCTCTCTCTCTCTCTCTGGCCGCTCCACTTTTTGCTTATAAATAAACGAGCCTCGCGGTTGGCCCCTCTGTGTGACGCCGCCGGCACGAAGCGATAATCGGAAGGAAGACGATGGGAAGAGACGTGATAGATAGGGAAAGGCCTGAAGATAGTGTCAAACGGTATGAAATGAAAGAAATGAAGAACGATTAGGAAAATAGTCCCGCGGTGAAGAAATTCCGTAAGATGAAATTGTAGTATTAAATGATGAAGACAGAGTATCGGGAAAAGAGACGCTCGACCAATTACGCGACCAGAATCAGAGAGGGAGAGAGAGAGAGAAAGAAAGAGAGAGATAGATATATAGATAGAGAGAGAGAGAGAGGTTTGGGAGACGGAAAATCTGAGCTTCATATCAACGAAAATAGAATGGCAAAGTTTGAGAACGCGTACAACAAAATACACGTAACCGCGTCGTGCACGTGTGATCGAGTGGTTTTTCCGGGATTTCAGCGCACGTAAATGACGATCTGGTCGTTATGATTGTTCACATCTAATCGATTTCTCGAACGACTCGATATCGTTTTGTTCAACTAACAAAAACCGCAACGATTTAATGTTTGTCTATCTTTCGTGTTGAACGAACGATTTTGAATTCCTCGCGATTATTAATCCTGTTAATTCGATTCGAGTGTAATTTCGTTGAAGTTTGAAAGGCGGGATAGGGAGTAGATTGTGTGTGTGTATGTGTTGTTGTTGTTGTTGCTGTGATTGAGAGATGAGAGCGTAGTCTGCGATCGATATTTAATCGATAATCGTGACTCGAACGCAATAAATGAACCTGTTAAATCGAACCGAATCGTCATCATCATCATCGCCATCATCATAATCATTATCATCATTATTAAATTCGACGACACGCTAAAAGCTTCTTAAAATCGTACAAAGCACCAGTGCGTACAAATTCACTCTTCCTTTCGTCTATACATGCATTTTTGGAATCACAAAATTATCGTTTCCCTTTCACACGTTAAATAATTTGTTTGCTCATTATCATTCTCTTTCTTTCTTTTTTTCTTTTTTTTTTTAGTTCTTTTAACCTCTTTTTTTTCTTTATCTTTACCATCGACGCAGTGACAGAATATATCATATATTTTATATATATATATATATTTATATTTGTATATTTATATATTTATATATATATAGACTTTTTTTCTCTGTTTTGTGTTTCGTTTGACTAGTCCGTAGCAAAAAACTGGCAGCGGTGTGTCGCGGTTATCATAGAGAGACGAGAGGCCGAGTTCCACGAGTGAGAACGAACGAAATCCGTTCACTTCAGTTTCGTTCGTTACCCATTACAATTCGCTCCTCTCGTTTCTTTTCTTATTTTTTTTTTCCTTCTTCCTTCTTCCTCACTAACCTCGTGCGTTCGTGTTTCCGCGCTTTCGTTACAAGCGAAACGCGTCGTTACCCGGCGTCGCGTGTCCAAACGCGTTAAATAAACAGCTCGTTCCACGTTTCGACGCGTCACGGGGATCGAGAGAGATATATCGTTAAACAATCGACGAGTTACGTCGACCAAGCGTTGACCGTGACGAGAACAATCGAAACGATCACGACGACAACGACGACGACGACGACGACGACGACGACGGTGACGACGACGACGGCGACGACGGCGGCGACAACAACGAAGACGGCGACACGAAAAATACACGACGCCGGGTTACCCTGAGACGGCGTCGACGATATCCAACGGGACTGGACGCGGATTTACGTCCGCGTTGCGCGATTATCGAGCGACGATACACGTGTGTGTACATACATACACGTATACACATGCACACGCACACACGTGGATTTACTCCGTTTAATTCCGTGTTTTCTTCTCCGTTCATTTCTTTTTTGTTTCCTTTCCTTTCTCTCTTATCTGTTTTTTTAAATTTTTTTTGTTTTTTTTTTGTTTTTTGTTTTTTTTAGACGCGGTTTAATGAGGTCTCAGTGTAACGATTTTATTGTTGCAATTGTAGTTACAGTAATCGTAATCGTAGTCGTGGCTGTACGGCGGCAACAGGGACGTGGACTCGTGGGGGGCCGGGCAGGGAAGATGCCTGGGTCAGGCGAGCTCGTTGCTGTCCGGAAAGTGGTCGCGGCAGTCGAGACAGGCGGCTAGGTCGAGCACCAGGTTATGAAGGGTTGGATGCTCGAGGACCTCGGCGTCCGGCAACGGTGGATGGCAACGGGGCCTCTGCTGTCGACCCCTGAACGACCGGTGTAGATTCAACACCACGTCGCAGAACACGTACCTCACCAGCAACAGTCGTAGGAAATCGTCGCCGAAGAATTGCAACACGCTGGTCTCTATTGTTGCGGACCGGTAAAACACGCACGGGTCAGCTTTCATCATTATATGTTTCTTAGTCAAGGGGTTCTTTTTTTCTTTTTTTTTTTTTTTGGTTTTTTTCTTTTTTTTGGATTCACTGCACGGCCTGTTGGAAATGCTTCTCTGTGATCGAGCATCGTTTCCGTAACGTACAGTTGGCGAGATTGAAATGTCGATATTTAAATTAGCCACGTTTAATGTATATCGTGTAAATTAGTTATTGGAAATTTAAGAAATTCTGAAAATCAATGTACAAGATTCTAGAATTTATTTAGATTCTGTACTTTTCATAATTGCTAGAGAAAACATTGCCAAGTATTATAAACCGTGCCAAAAAGTCTAAAAAAGGTAACCTTGCAAAGTAGCCTATCTGTAATATCTCGCGATACTCGTTTCCCTTGAATGATATCGCTAGAATTATTTACCGCATTTATATATATTCTATAGCCAGCGTGAAATAAATTGGTCGGTCATGGTTACCGCGAATTAATACAACTGTTCGCTCAAAAATATAAAAACGCAAGAACACTGTAATCGAGATAGGACTCTATCGACATTTTTCTCCATCTGTACTCTTACAGGAAAGCAATCAGCATGGAGGCATTCCCAACGTGTCGCACATTAATCAACTTCTTTCGGTTTCAGAATTTTGAGATTCGAGCAAATTCGATCGGCGTTCGATCGTGGACGTCAATTTATGCCTCTCTACGTGACTCGACACTCTGCACTTGACAAATTATCTCGGAACTCGATCGACGGGAACGTAAGAGCGGTGTCTAGCAGCCAATAAACTTTCGCAATTTTTCGGGATACCAAGTTTATCTCTCGACCCCGATGCGAGGAGAAGGGTTAAGAAACTTCTTCTTCTCGCCGAGGATTACGTAAGCGTTGATAACCCTTGTTCCAGATAGCGAAGCTGCTGAGAATTCTCGGCTATTCTCGATTTCTCGGACGCGGGGGAGAAACGTTACATTCCATGTCCACGATCCACGTCGATCCACGTTGCTTCGACATTTTCTTCAGATACAGAGAGCGAATATGGCCGACAAATTTGCATATTACTGTTGCTGCTGTTCTGTTGCCTGCTACACGAGAACCTGTTGTCATCGACGTTCTTGTTCTTGTTCTTGTTGTTGTACGAGGTTTCGTGAACGAACTGTCGTTGATTTCAGAGTGACACGATACAGGATGTCCCATCGTTATTCGCTGGTCTCCTTAAGTAAGGTGACTTAGAGAGGTAAAATCCAAGAAACACCATGATCGTACAATATTTCCTTCTTTTCTTCATTTTACCTGTCTAATTACCACCTTTAAGGAGATCAGCGAATAACTGGACACCCTGTACACAGAGTGTCTCACACATAACGAACATCTAAATTACGTTCGTCCTTATTTAAAAAAACTAAGAGCCCCTCAAGGTCATCCTAAAGGTCATTCCAAAGTCTTCCACATTTGTTCACTCTTACAGATCACTGTGAAAGGTCACTATAAAATAAGATATCGTCATAAAAGACAGATGTTAATATACAGGAAAGATGTACGTAACCTTGGAATGACCTTCGCTAGATAAACTTCGAGGGAGTTTCTTTTTTTATCATCATCAGTTACGCGTTTTCGAATCAACTAAACGTTCCACTTAGTTATTTCTATCTTTTCCTCCCTCGTAGAAACGTAAATAATTTCAACTTTCATTGTAAGCGAGACACCCTGTAGATATAGAAAGAGAGATGGTTGTCTGGCTGGTTTTGGACCGATCGATTTCGGTGAAACTTTCTGAGGGTTGGAGTGAATTAAACGTATCCGCACAAAGCTTTACTTAACGACGGGACTATCATAGAGGAAAAGAGAGAGGGAGTAGAAAGAGTGAGAGAGAGCGAGAGAGAGAGAGGAGTCTGCGACAAAGGAAGCCACTCGTACGTTCAAAACTCACACACGACATATCGCTGTCGCGAGAGGAACAATGGAGAGCCCCTTTGTAGCAGACCCTAGATCACGCGTCTAGGAGGCGAGATTGCCGGTTCAGCGATAAACACGGCCTGGATCTAGGCCAGCTCTGTTTATCGTTCGAACGCAATCGTAAATCCCTTTCAGCGCGTCCTGGCTGCCGGTGAACGAACCGAGACCCATTCCGTCTCGACTTGGCTCGAGAATTCTTCGCGGATCTTTTGCTGACGAAGAAAACAGTCTCTATTTTTCCTTATTTTTTTGTTTTTATAATACACATTTTTTGGGAAAAGTTGGAAATGTTTATTTCTGACATTTGAACGGATGCTTCAATTGCTAAAAAAAGAAAGAAAAATAAATTTTTTCGACACGGTTTTTTTCTGTAAAAATCGCAAGCGTTAATTATGGCGGTTAATGAACATTTTGCAACGCAGAATTTCCTTTGTCTTTCGTGGCCCCCTCCGCATCACAAGGTCCCAGCGAGCATCGATCCTCCGTCCCTTATGAGAAAAAAGAGAAGTAAAAAAAGAAAAAAACAGATAATATTCAAACAAACTCAATCGCGTGTGAGTAACACGATCTTCGAACAACCTTCGCAATATTTCAGGCTTTGTTAAAAAAGAAAAAAAAAGAAAAAAAAATGAAGAAAAACCATCCTCGTCTCCTAAAGAAATCATTACGAGAAAGAAAGAAAAAAAAAAGCGAAAAAGAAAACCTTCCAGTTTTCCCAAAGAAATAACCACTTCCAACCCTCTTTCAAGAATACACCAATAACGCTAATTCACCCCCGTCCACGAAACATTACCGACACATGTTCCCAGAATTTCGCCTTTCTATTCCAATAAACCCCTTCTGATAAATTTTCAAAAGTGATTCTCGTCAAGTCAGTAGTAGTCCAAGGCGTATCGAGTGCAGCCAGCCAGAGCCAAGAAAGTTTCACCGATCTGCCCCATTCCCTCTTTCTTCCCTATCCAATTAGAAGAGAGAGATAGAGGGAAAGAAGGAGGAGTAGGATGATGATGATGGTGTTAAGAGTGAACAAAAGAGCAGAAGCTCTCTCTCTTCCAGCCGTGTCAGACGACAAAAACACAACGTCCTGGATCCTTACCGCATCTGGAGCGCGTGACGAGCTGACAGGCCTCGATGACGAATCGCTCGATGTAACGCTGGCACCGCTCCCAGTGGTGCACGGCCAGGCTGCCGATGTTGCATATAAGGCAAAACGCGGCTAAGGGGGCGTGGAGAAACAGGGTGAACAAGCTGCCACCGTGTCGTACGTCGCGCAACGTAGGCGGTGTGTCCTGTGGCGACATCAGTACCATTAACGGTTGCCCGAAGTAACGTGGTATCTGTTGGAATACGAAGCTGTTGTCCGAGTCGACGACCACGAATAGAGGCTTCCTGGTGAATGGGTAGAGGTCACCCGGATAGAGGCAATGTGGTTCCTTACCACCTGTCGGCCTCTTCCCATGCTCCGGGTCCCTCTTGCTGCACGTAGACACGCCACCCAGGTCGTACCCCACTGCAAGATCGTAAGGTTTATCAACATCGTGCAATTCCGGTTTCGTGGAGCGGCGCGATGTCAGGCACAGACGGGATTAATTGCTTTTCTCTTTTTAATTAGCTCTTTTGATGAGCACTTTCCTTGGCTTCGTCGTGTTTTTATAGGGGCTGGTGGAATGTTGAAGTTTAGACGCTTTGGATTTTGGTAATTGAAATATAGAATGGACGAAGTGTCAAATATTGAAAGGTGAATTTTGAAAGTTGATATCGTGGAATTGAAGAATTGGAACTTGACGGTTTCAAATCTGGGAACACGAAAGTTGAAAGTGTGAAATTAGAAGTTTAAAAATTTAAAAATTCGAAATTGAAAAGTTCCGAAGACTGAAATGAAAAATTTCGAACTTGGGAAAATGGAAACTTCTAATTTGCGAGTATACGCTTGCACAGTGTCCTTTTGCTTTGCAAAGTAACGGATATTGAAGAAACCCTTCGGCAACGAGTTAAACGAATACATATTCTCAGGCCAGAAATTCCGTGGATCTCGCGTCAGGCCCTTGTTCGCGTCGGATCGTTCCTATAAATAAAGCAGCGATCAGTTGCATCGGCGGTTCACGCGCGGCCGGCTCCTATGCCCGGCTTCATTTCGTCGAAACAATAAGCAGAGAGGCTCGTCGGACCGTGTCGGTTTTCGAGACTCGGCCGCTTACCCGCTCTTGAAATTGGAGCGTTACCAAAATCGTTCCCGGCATCCTTGGAAGATTTATTTGCGCGTGTACCAGATCGCGCCGCGACATTGTCATTTGTATCGTTTTTTTCTTTTCTTTCTTCTTCTTTTTTTTTGGGGGGACAGGTCAAACGATCATTTTAAACGGCACCTAGTTTCCCGCGCGTCTGACCATTGCCAACCTATTCTACTTAAGAACCGTGAATCCACTATAACGTTGATCTACTCTCGCGAATTTCACCGAAACGACCTTTCATCTAAACAGGAGGAACAAGAAAATAAAGGTGAAAAGGAAAGGAGGAGAAAGAAGAAGAAAAAAAGAAATTCATTTCTGGTTCAATATGGGAACGTTTATCCTTTAAAGAACGATCGTAACGATGGAAATGAGATTTTAACGAGTCCGAGTGCAGAGATTCGCCTTTTAAAGAGGCAAAGAACCGTCAAGTGGACGTAGCCAGCTGGGTTTCCTCGATATCGACGCGTTGGCTCTCGTATTTCGATATTGATTGCAAACTTAGAATCCGCCTGGGCGCCGCTTGGAATCTCTATCGCGGAATGACCTTGACACGGATGCGCTACTCTACTTTCGTTGAAAGACCGTTTTCGCCTTCTCGACCGGCTTGTAACCTCACCGCGCTCTGAATAGCGGCTTTCGAGCGTTCCTTTGGTGGTCAGTACCGCTGAATTTTTCAACATCGTCGACCTTCGGTGTCGACGAATTCTTTTTTTTCTTTTTCTTTTTTCTTTCTCTCTCTCTCTCTCTCTCTCTCTCTCTCTCTTTCTCTTTCTCTCTGTCTTCCTCTTTTTTTCTGTTTCTTTTCTATTCCAAGAGGCGTCTTACGTGTAACGTTTAGCCGGCACGAGTGCTCATCTGGTGGATATACTGCATATGTGTGTTTTGTGTGTGTGTGTGTGTGTGTGTGTGTGTGTGTGTGTGTGTACATTTTGAAGAGAGCGGTTAGAAAAAGAGATCGCTCGATGATTGGAGAGAAATATCACGGCACAGAATATAACGGAGTATGTAAAGAGAACGGTTTGGAAATAGGTGGCCAAATTTTGAACGCGCGGTCTGCTCGTTTCGTGGATGAAAACGGGTCAGGCGAAGGTCATGGATTTTCAAGGGCTCTCGTACAGAGTAATAGAAATTATTCTACGATATTCGAGTACATTATTAGAAAAGTTTTCTACACGGTTGTCTTTTTGGTACGCCTGGAAATTCGTGAATATCTGTCGTTTGGAATTTTCTCCTTCTTTTTTTTTTTTTGCAAATATTCGTTCTCATGGGAAAAACTACTTTCGCGATGGTTTCGAGACACTGTGGAAAAATGTCGATTTTTCCATATAGAAGACAGGATGATTAAAGAAATAATTTTTACTTTCAGTTACACGTAGGCCAATACGATAAAAAAAAAAAAGAAACAGAACATAACCTCAAAATTTCTCAATCTACAGTTAATCATAGGTTAACCTGGTGAACAGATTTTGCAATTTAACACTGACAAAAATAACACATCAAAAATTTGAAAATTTGAAAATTCAAAAATTGAAACTTGGAAATCAAAGTTCAGTTCTTATCCCGAGATCGAGCAATGCGATTTCAGTGATTTCTCGATGCTTGGAAACAATGCGAATAGAAAATAAGAATACTAAATTCTCGAGATATTAAAAATTCATCAGGCTAACGTAGGATTGATGAATAAATGAATACAGACACTCGTTACAACATGCGAATATTTAGATATTTCGACAGAAACTTGACAAAGAAACCGCACAGCGAAAGCGTTGTACAGTTATATCCAGCGTTTAATACACGAGTTGTTAATTAATAATAGAAATTCGTCGAATAACAGATAATTATTAGAGAACGTCTGGTGGATAATGGCGGTCGCGGTCGAACATCGCGGCACGTGGAATATTAGGAAACCATCTAAACGACCTGGATTTTCTATTTAGTTAATTCAACGGGTACTGCGATAAAGGGTCATGGTCGTGTGCATCTCGCGAGTCGACTCTCGAGATGTCTTCTTTCGATCCGAGCATGAAAGTTTCACGAGGATGGGCACTAATTAAAGGCGAAAGAAAGAGAGAGAGAAAAAAAAAGAAAGATGAAGAAACACACATACACACTCTGCTGTTTCTCTTTGTGTATGAGTGGGCGTATGTGTATGTGTATATATATATATATATATATATATATACGAGTGTGTTTCTTTCTTGTTCTACTTGAGCCACACGGACACCTTGTGCTGATCTTTTCGCGGGTCCAATTAAAGGCGTTGATCTCGAGGAGAAGGGGACATTGTGGCGCGAATTTTTGTCGCGGAACAATGTGGGCACTGGTAGACTTCCAACGTGTCAATGGGGCTTGATTATTTTTAGGTATGGAGGAGAATTGTTTTGAGTAGACTTGAGAGAGGTGTCGAATTTGTATACACGTTGAGGTGTGACCACTGGAATGTTGAATTTTGATATTTGTGAATTGTAAAATTGAAGAACGGGAGCTCGACGGTTTTTTAAGCTGAGAGTACAAAAATTCGAAGATTTACGGTATGGAATTCTGAAATTTGAAGAGATACATGTTCGAAAACGGAAAGTTAGAAATTTGAAAATTTGAAAATTCAGAAATTTGAAAGTTTGAACATGGAAAACGTGTCAATAGGTTTTGATTATTTTTAGCCATGAAGGAGAATTGTTCCGCGAGAACAGGGAGACGTAGAATTTATATCTCGAATAGTTATTTCTGTTTAGCGAAGATGTAGTTTGAAAGTAGTAGTTTCAGTTGATTAACTTAACGTTTTTTCATATTATACATTTCTTAACTATCTGCTAAGTATTAATTATTCGTTTCGACTAATGCAGCAGAGCTTCTATAGCATACCGAGCTAGTGCAGCTTTCACGAAGCTTTTGCTTGTTTCTAAATCTATCATTTAGCTCTACGAATCTCTTATTCTACCAATTTATCGCTGCTCTAAATAATGACTAGCCTAAACAAAATATATCCTAATAGCAGTCTTCTATAAAAATTGCATAAAGCTTATGACACATCGAAATTTCGTAGTTACACATTTTTATCATTGATTATGTTTAATCATGATGAAAATTCAAAAATTGCCTATTCCAAAATTAAAAAATCTGGATGAAAAATGGAAAATCATCGTCAGCTCTAAAACAGCACACAATCACCTTAAACTTAGAGTTACAACTGTACAGTTTTCCCACAGCTTACCACCATCATCAATTCCATCAAACCCAGAAACACTTTTCGGTCTTCCTCGCTCGACTTTACATAATCCTACAAATACCTAACATCCCAATACACGAAACATCGTTTCGTTTCTGGCTACTCGAATTAGGCACAAGGAGCCTGCCCTTATACAGTGTGGACAAATAAAAACCATCGCTATATGGAAAAAATGTTTTCGACAAAAACTCATCCGGCGCAAAAAAGATTACACAAATGATCTTTAGCCGTAATCTTATAATCTTTAAATATTACGATATTACAACCTTGAACGACCGTCCTTGTAATACAATAAATCTCACGTGACACATGCCATGTCTAATTTCTTAACTTCATTAATTGTTAATTCTTTTATTAATTATTTCTTCCAATTTTTTACTTTCTCCCGTACACTAATACAACTTAACCCGAGTTTACTTAGAAAATAAATAATCTCTGGTTTGTTACAAGGCAAACGGTTAAACGAATGATCATTTTTCATGGTCCACTTCTTGTATTAACCAGAAGCCTTTGTAGATCGAATTGTAGAAAGACGGTCCCACCGAGTCGATCCAATTAACGGCACGCGTTTAGACGCGGATCCACCGCGCGTAACACCGTTGCGACACGGCTTATCCGTTTGACGGCCGTTTGCCGGCCTATTCCGAACACGGAAAACCCGTTCAGAAAACGCGGACACGTGCAGATTAACGGTAAGAGGAAACTGACCGAAAATGGTCGACACGCGTCCAACCTTCGGCTTCGCTGAGCAGGTGATTCGTTTTAGGCGTGCATCAACGACTGCCCTCTGCTGGTGATAAGTAATTTTCGGCTGATCAACGGAGGCCAAACTCCTTTTTCGTGACGAAACTATTTTTCACCATCGGGTGAAAACGGGAACAACGCGACGAAGCTTTGATCGACCAACTGGCTAGTGACACGCGCGGACCGCTTTCGGCTTAGCGATTTTTAGGTCGTGGGATGAGCGAAAGGGGATTCTAACAGGCTTTTACAGGTGATACAGAGCGTCTGAGTTTCTTGAGTATCCTATGAGAGCAGCCGATGTGCTCGTTCGAGAGAAGAGGAATCTAGTTTGTTATCTATAGTGTTGATATGTGTAGTACAATTTTGTACGTGTGATTGTGTTGTCTAGTTTGAATCGTCAAAGTATCATAATTTGGACAACTACCGATCTAGCTGATAACGATTGAACATCACCGCTATGTTTATTTTCTCTAAAATTCTTTCCTCAATGCAACTAACAGGCTTTAGAAATTTTCTGTACCTTTCATCTCCTACTTAATAATGTAAAGGATATATACATAATACTATCAACTTCTACACCTTTGTCTTTCCTAACCAATAACAAAACGGATATAGAATATTAAACAATCGACAACCTATCTCGACGAACCTTAGATCCATCCTCCTCAACAATTACTAAAAGGCTTTTACACCTTCTCTTCCCTAACCACCGATAAACAGAGGCAAGACACAAAGCATAACATACCACGTCAAATCTCCTCAAACATCAAGTTCATACTCACCAAGGATCACAAAAGAATTCCTTCACACCTTCCCTACTCTGTGCAACAACAACAAAAGAAAAAAGAAAAAAAAGGAAAACACAGAACACAACCTACCAAGTCAAACACAATCAAATCACCTCAAATACAAAAGGCCACATCAAAAGGCTCACAACATCGCCCCCTAGCAAGAACTCGTGTCATTCAGGCCCCGATCCCTTTTTTTTTTTTTCGAACAGCAGTTCAAACGGCTCAGCCAAGGCGCTTCAGCGAAAAGTAAAAAAAAAGAGAGAAAAAAAATATACCAGAAATACTCGCGGAAGCATTTCAGTAGACGGGATCAAAAGGAACACTCACTTTCTTCCGGATGCTTGACGGTGGAGAAGCAGCCGTCCGCCGACAAGTAGAGCAACAGCGCGCCGTTCGCGGGCAGCTCCTTGAAGCCGCTCGCGAGGAATACCTGTACCTGGCTGTAGGTGGGCTTATACAACAGGTACTTGTGTGGATTGTCCCGTCGTGGCGCGCCGTTCTCCGGTCCTGGGTACGCGCCAGGCCTGAACGGCATTCGTCCAGCTGGTGACGCGTCGTGCAGGTGATTAGGGTCGTCCCTTGGCTCCCTCTCGAGCGTTTGTAGCATCCTGAACATGTCCATCGACAATTCACTGAACTTCACCTGGTCAGCGCAGTTGCCAACTATCAGGATTTCTTGCAAGGATAGGCACATGGGTGGCGTACGTTCCACGAGAGGTGATGTTTGCGGTCCAAGCCTGTGAGTTAATATAACAGGATTCGAATCCGAATGCACCACTCCTACAGCTGATTCAGCCTTCACGAACGCCTTGATCTCGTCAAGAACCAGATTCCATTCAAGTTGATCGTCTGGTTCGTAGGTGCTCGTGTAATCTGCGATCTGTTTGTCTAATTCTTGGACCAGCTCGTGGACAAGTTTCATACGGTTGAGCAGAAGGCAGACGACGATGAAACGAGCGTAGTACCTGAGCTTCTTCACCATCAGGTCACTCCTGTCCTCTTTAGCAGCACGGCTATAGTAAGCACGACCACGAATCGCCGCGTAAAACGAGTAGGCCTCGTGAAGGTAGCTGGTCTCGCTAGTGCGTAGGTAGTAATGGTAGTACAGTTGACCGATCTTACTAGCGATCTCGCCGATCTGCCACCTCTTCAGCCCGTACTTCGTGTCCAGTATCGTCCTGGAAGATAGTCGCGTGTATGTATGCACGTTATTGGTTATACAGGGTGTTTTAAGAAAATGTTGACGGTTATATGTGCGAGAAACTTTTCACAGAGGAATGTGATAATGTGATGTACTATAGGTTTACCGATTAAACACCAACACTAAGTCAGTACGTATGGTTTCTCGAAAATTTAATTTAAGGTTAAGTAGCTTAATGTATTTCATATGACACAGATCTGGAATAAATTATTTAATTTAGTATTATTTGATGATTTATAGTGTGTGGCATGTAAAGGGATTATTTTAATTTTCTTTTTATTTTCTTTTTTAAATTAAACATTTTTTTAGTGTTTCATCAGTATACCAACGATATTGAAATTAACAAATATATTTCGTCTTCAGAGTCTTCATTTGTTCACTATCATTATTAAAATCTTAGAATCAAATTTTGTGAATTTTTTTTTTATTAGAATGCAAATACACTATACAAGTGTTAACATTTTTTTGAAGCACCCTGTATAGGTATAGAAGGGTTGGTTGATTGTAGATCTTTTGAAAGGTTGTTATTGTTTGTCGTGTATCTGAATGAAGTGAATAAATGTGTGATTAGTGCGTTTCCTTGTTTGATTGGGATGTTCTTTGTGAAATTTAGTAATTATGAGACGTTTTGTTAAATCTTTAAGTAAAATGGATGAAAATTTTTCGAAGTGAATTTATGGTAATTTTAAAACGTATCCAATGTTTTAAAGTTAATTGCCTTTTATTATCGATGGAACGAATGGAAGTTGGAGTAAATATTATGAGAAATTTCGAAGTTGATATTTCGTAATTAATAAAATGGCTAAAATTTGAGAAACTAATTTACGATATATTTACAACACAGTATTTCCGAATTGATTGATTCTTGATACCTATCCATGAGATTAATCTTTCCACCAATGAGAATGATTACATCTCGTTCAATACACGGTGTTAATATCTTGATACAACGAGCATGAAATGTATCAAAATTTACTGACAATTTTAATCCAATTGACTCGTGTTCTCCACAAACATCAATTACGTTTATTATTTCCAATTAGATGGGTTTACTATACACGTATAAACACCTGGAATTATACGCGAATGGATGTAACATAACAAAAACATCTTTTTAAATGACTGTCGAACAATTGTATAAAATAATCGTACGTTTTAAAATTAACTTCAATTAGAAATCTGTCGTTTGCCACAAAATAAAACTGATCTCTGAACTCTCGAACGATAATGTACCTAAAATTCTTCGAATATTCTTCAGAGCGGTGCAAGAATTTCAATTTAAACCTCTCGTAGCGACTACTTCAAACGAAACCACAAACAAGATCCATAAAAGGACAACCGTTTCACAAAACCCGAACAATACCAGCCTCCGCGTAAAATTTCCCCATCCCCTCGTCTCACCCTCAAGAAACCTCAAAAGAACAAAACAAAGTACCGATATACCTCCGCAACGAACGAACGCACAAGCGACTCAATAAAAAAAAGAGAAGAGAGAGAGAGAGAGAGAGAAAAGCAAAAAAAGCAAAAAAAAAAACAGGCAGCAGGAAAATCCGCGATACTTTTGAAACCGGTAACCACACACATCGGAGAAACTTTCTCTATTGTTTTGACGCGTGGAACCGATCGTGAAAGAGCGTCCTCGATATTTATTAACAGTCACGCGTCTAACACATCTCCACGTGCTTTTATATTGGCTGTTTCAGTGATCGTGGTACACTCCTGTGAGAAAATAAGTGGAAAATAGGGAACAACGTTTTCGCATACGAAGCTTCGCGTTTAATACGTCTTGAAAATTAATAGGCATTAATATTGATCATTTTACAACGTATTTTCCGAAGAATTAAAGAAACGTGATTAGATCTCTTCTACTTATAAAACTGATAAATGATGAAAAAATGTAAAAATGAATTTTCAAAATAGACTTTTTAAAAAATAAAGCTCCACGTGTAGAACTTTTCCTCCTCTAATTCTTTCACAGAGAATTACACTCTGCTTGGTTAGGTATGCGTAAAAATAATAATAAAACGGTGTGATAACTTTCTTTCGTATATGAAGCAAATTTTCAAAATGGAAACGTTTCCAGAGGAGGAAGCTTCGTATTTGAACATTTTACTTCGCAATTTCGGCTTATTATTCAACGAGAGAATCGCCTTCGAATAAACAATAATTGATTATAAAATGCTGCAAACATAAATTTCCTCAGAAAAAGAAACAAAAGAAACAGAACCAAAGTTTCATCTGGTAGAAAAGCCTCTACTCCACAATTTCAACCAAATTTTTCCATAATGAGCAGTCACAATTACCGGTACGCTCGGTATACATACAACACACACGGGTACACGTGTGTACGGATACGTATATACACGTATCGCGACTTCGGCTAGGTGTCACATGTCTGCACGAACGCGAGCCGTGTGAATAGCTGGATAGACAATTGACTCTTTGTTGAGTCGCACCATCAGCCGAGCGACCAGCCGGGCCAAGTTGATGACACTTTACGATCAAAAGGAAAGGGACAAAGGGTCGAAGATTACCGGGCATCCGGTGCAACAGAATCGAAAGGGTAAATAAAGACCTGGCTGCATGTCTCTGGCCAAGTGGGCCAATCAAGCAAAACTATAACACACCCGAAGATGGTGAAACCCGGTTTACAAGGGCGGCGTATGGAAGGGTGTGAACGACGCGCCAAAAAGGGGCGTCGTTTCGTGGGTGAAATTATGCTTCAACGATGAGGATCCGCAGTGTGGCCACGAGGACTTGAGTCACGTGGTTTCCGATACCTGGGACGAACGAAGAGAGAACGATCGACGAGGAGAGAAGGATAATCGACCATATGTTCTAAGGAGAAATGTGACAGAATTGAAACCTGTTTAAGAAAGGAGAAATCGATAGGAGTATACAAATGTTTGCCGTGTGTGATTTCGTTTCACTATGTTCAATGATTTCAGACGTCTTTTTTGTTTTTAATCTTCTTAAATAGAGATATGTTCTTCGTTGAATATGTTCAATGTATTCAAATCGTTCTTTAGGAATGTTTGATATGGATATTTCAGTACTAGCGAGATAAGTACCACCTGTATGTAACTTATGATTTATTCAATGAGGTAATGAATTCTTCGGTGAGAGAGTCGTTTCTTTCTCCGAATAGGAAAATAGAAAGTACTCTACGCAAGTTAATCGGGCACACGTTGCATATGCATCGAAAGAATAAATGCCACTTTACAAAAGTTGTGCGTAGAAAAACGAAAGTACTCATTGATGAATCGTCAACGTTATACCTGAAGAAAGTTCAGTTACTCGATGGAAACGGATCTTAATAAAAGTTAGACACGAAGGTAATAGCATGTGTCCAGCGACTTATTAAAGGGGAGTGTACAACGAGCAGCGCAGCGTACATCCCCCGGCTAGTGAAACAGAGTAGCTTGAAACACGAACGAAACACAGACACGCGTACATATTACATGCGTGGCCCGTGTTCACTCGCGCGCACGATCTCCATTCACGCTCACGTCACATGGTGTCCGAGCGCGTAAAAGGACCGTGGTCCTACTATACAGAGATTATATCGTGTCAATTCCTATTCCCCGTTGATTCTGAGAGTTTACGCTACAACCGCGTGTGGCGGGCTCACGATCGGCCCTTTCCGTCGCCTAGACTCTCGGGTACCCGAGTAGAGCAGCGTTCGTGTGATCCTGACAGAGTTGCGAATCGCGTCGAAGGACCTCGTGGCAGAGGACTGTGCGCGTGTGATCGATGCACGGCCACGCCAGGCCACCCTCTACTCGACGATGACTCAGCCTACACGGATCTACACGCTCGTTCACGCACACGCGTTACATATTCTCATCACGTCCCGCTCGTTCTACTATTACTTTTCTTTTTCTTTTTTTTTTTCTATTTTACATTCACGTCGATTTCTTCTCTTACCTGTGTTGCTGTTGGAATTTCCAGAGCTTTGTGTAGATGTCAAAGGTGCGCCCGAAGTAGCCCTGCCACTGCTTGTGCCCGTACTGTGGCAGATCCCGTAGCCCATTGAACAGCTGCTTGCTCTTCTCGAGCAGGTGGCAAAACTCGAGGACGACTTTTCGCTCGTGGTCGTCCATGCCAGCCATCATGACCATCTTTTCGGTGAATCGAGATCGCGGCCACTGGCTGGACGACGGCCCTTCAGACGACGGTCGCGGTGGCCCCGCGTGATGGCGCCTGCCGATTCCGCCACCCTCTCTTGCACTCTGACTACTCAGACGCGGCGAGCAACGCGCCGACCCAATCAATACTTGCCCACCCCGCATCAGGGGGCGCACCGTGCGTGCCGTACCACGCCACCAACACACCGCGACGCCACGAGACGATCCGCACGCGTCGCAACGTCGACCTGGGACATCTGTGCGCTCCGCCGGTAGGCTAAGCGTTCCGCCCCTCGAATCGAGCGAGACGGATCGATGAATTTCTGTCGGAGGGTAATTGCTGGGAGGTCGATGGAAATCCGGAGGTGGTTTGGCTTTAGATTATCTGGAGGCTGTATGGAATAATGGATAGGCGCGAGGGTGGAGAGTGATGCAGATTGGGGTGGGATGGCGCCACCGGTGGTTCGTGGTTTAGATTGGAGCGGAATTTCGAAAATTATCGTCGAGAAGAGGTGTTTTGAAACGAATGTAATATGAAAACTATGTGTGTTGTGATTTGATGGAGATTTGACGAGGTAGTTTAAGTACGAAACTTAACAAAGGTTACCGATTTTCTCATGTATACGTTGGTTGATATATATTTAATAATATTATTTGAATTTTCGGTATATTAATATACACTGGCTATACCTGCGGTATTTTGAAGTCGGAATCAGTACAAAGGGTTAAGGTGTACTTGAATAGTCTACGAAAACAAAGCTCAAGATTGAGAAATATCACTGCAGAATTTACCAAAAGTATTCACCATGAATATTCGAATATCATAAAAATATCTTCAAAGAAATTTCGAAATTTCCTTTCTCATTTCTAAATTTCAATACCCCTTTCGTTCTAAGAATCAACCCCCAAACCACGTTCTCCCCCGCGATGAATTTAATTTAAATTCTTTTTAACAATAATTAAAATTCGAAAGTTCGAGAGAGGGAGCAGCGGCGAATCTGGGGTGAGCGAAAGGGGGTGGCGCTCGACACTTTCGTTGTCGTGGCTCGTTACGGCTGCAGAAACGGTGGGAGTTTTGCCGCCCTGCTAGTCGGCTGCCGCCGTCGGCAGAGATTAATTAACTAGATAACGGTCGGTGGCTGTGAGGGAACGTTGAAAGAGGAGGACTTGCGGAGGTAGGAGAAAGAGAGGGACAGGGAAACCTCGTGGGGTTGCGCAGCCACCGTGCAGAACCCCCATAACTAGCGATGGCCTCGAGACGAACGCTCTAAGAAGCGTTTTGAGCAAATAATTTTTCAAAAAAAAAAATTTCAAGTTTATTCTGCAGATTCCAGTAGTGTTCTATGTAATTGTTACATGTAATTTAATGTACAATATACTTGAAAAAGTATCGATCTATAGTAACATGAAATACTTTTAACTTGAAAAAAAATCATTAAGATCACTTATCCATACGTAACACCACAACTTCACATTACAAAAACACCAGAATGATCAAGATTTAACATCGATAACACCGATAGAACGAACAAAAATCATTTAACTAGACAATTACAACAAATCTGACGCTTCTAATGATACTTCAACTTCCATTAAGATCTCAAATTCAAACAGACGTACTGTTTCAAATCTTTCCACATTCTCAACCCATTACCATCCCATTTTTCTCACTTTCCCAGGCATTTTTCAGTCCTACCAACGACACTAGTTCGCGCGACCAAATCGTCCAGCGAAACAACAAAGACGAACGTATACATGCATACAGATAGAAAGAAAGAGAGAGAAGGTGATATTAGAAGTAGAGGGAGTCAGAGTTGCACGGGCATCGGTAGCTATGACAGGGGGAGGGAGGAGGGAAAGGGGAGAGTGTTCAGAGTCGGACGGTCGACTCCTGGCGTATATCGACTGTGTCGCCTCATCTACAAGTCAATCAGGCTCGCGTGCCAGCGACTCGTGAAGGCGGCCCGGTACACGTAAGTAAGTGGCCGACCGACCGGCCGGTACATACATATACCTGCGCCACGTTGTCCAATACGAGCGTCGACACGGCCACCTTTATGCCGGGTATGCAAGTATAATGCGCCGCTGCATATATGAATGCTTATGGTAATCCGCGCGCGGCACAGCCTCGTTTCGACGTTGGCCCGGATGCTTGCTAGATAGACCACGGCCCCCTGTGCTATTGTTATCGGCTGTCTCTTTCTCTCTCTCTCTCTCTCTATGTGAACACGACACCGCTTTTCCTATATCGGACCATGGGGGCAGCCCGTCGAACTCCCTTTGGCTTCTATGTCTTCGACGATTTCAGGCTACTTTCAAACGAAAGTGTAAAGCAGTTTCTTATTGGTGAGAATTTTGGTAAGAAAATAGAATAAAAATAGTTGGAAAGTAAGTATGGAGAATTTTTCGAGATCGTGAGCATTTTTCGCGGGCGACGCTCAAGTTGGCGTTGAAAAATATGTAATTCGTCGATATACACTGTTTTCTGTCTTCTAATGATGTTGGAGATATCAACTTAAATATTGTTACTATATGATAACACGGCAGTTTTTTAACGTCCTAAAGGTACATCACAAAGTTTGCAAATACATCAAGTATATGCATTTTCTGTTTTCAGTCGGCAAAGTGTTAAGCGTGAATTTTTTAAACTTAGGCGATACCGGATGCAGAAGTTTGAACCGCTTCAATGTTGAAATTGTTAACGAAACAGACAAATTTCAGACAAACTTTACACTCTGTTATCAAACTAATGAAAGTTTGATAGCAATTTATTGGATTGTTTGTACACGTAACTTTAATTCCGAATTTTCGTAGATCTAACATATCTATATCAACAAATAACATAATCAACGATTTCTAACTTGTAACGTTTATCTAAAAAGCTGTATGCAATACTATCGAAGAAAATAATCTCACCCTCGAATAAAGAACAGAAATGCATAATTAACATCAGTCCACGATATTCCCTCATTTTTCAAAATAAAGTACAAAAAATCCAAACTTTGCGTATTTCTTACGAACCTAATTTAATCCTTCGTCAGAAAGGCTAATTAATCGCTCGAGACAAGGGAACCGCTTAATTCATCTGAACCAGGTAACCCTACCGCAATCACCTGGAGATTGATCTAACCGGAAAGCTTGGATGAATTGTAATCGGTGAGTCAGATGTGTCGATCGATCAGTAGCGTGAATCGTGGTCGAAGCAGCATAGACACGGGTCCGAGTCTATGACTCGAGGCAACCAATGGTTTGGTAGTCGGTCGTGCGGCCTGTCTGCGAGTATAGACGAGCGATCATATCGGGTCGTTAACTGATATTAATAGCAGGGCGCGGTGAACTCGCTCCTACTCCCTCTGTTTCATTCTCTTGCTCGATCTTTTAACTATACACTTCGCCGGCTGTCCCACCTAAAGGGACCCTTTGCCCTAATTGTAACAAATTAAATCACGCGATATCGACGATTCCCTCGGGTGAAATCTACGCGCACACGGCAGAAGCGTGCCGCGATTGTGCACGCCTTTTCAACGCTCTAATCTATCTCGCTCGTCGGCCCATTGTTTCCAATTAAGGGGATTTACAAACGGACCATCGTACGATCGCTTAACACTTTACCAACTGATCCGGGTGATCTCTCCGTTTCACGAAAGTAATAGATATGGTAGTATTTGATTAAAAAACAAGATTTATAAGTTACGTTTTGTGTTACTTTTCACATAATGAAATATTAATAATAAAGTTAGGTTATTTTTTTTTATTTTGTATAATTTTTAAATAAAAAATAATTGTAATTGCTAAATTCTGTGTTGTATATTTTCATTTATTTTCCTTGGTTTATAGCTCCGCTGTATTTAAGGTAGGTTTTATTGTATATTTAAAGTAATAGTCTATTTATTTTTATACTTTATTAAAAAAACCCGATTGAAAACTTTTTCACTTTATGAAAAACCGAAAATCGGGTTTTGAAATTTTATCGAGTTTTTGCAAGTTCTATTACCAACCACATGGGAAGATCTCCTCGATTTAACGATTCGTTATTCACCATTTTCCATTCTTTTTTTACTAAATCCAAGCCGATACTAACGATATACTTGCACCTGAATCGAAGGGGCACAGTAAATTCAACGACGAGAGGCAGATTAAGTGTTAAATAGAAATTTCATTTTTCAAGAATTTTTAATCATATCTTCTATTTTTCTCTTTTTTTGTTGAAAAAATGCAGTCAAATGATTTCTACAAATTGTACATTGAGGATGAAGTTCAAAATTGATTCTTTTTATTATTGTTGTTTATGTTATGGAATATGTAGGAAGGGTCAAGAATTTTTCCGTGCAACCGAGAGGAATCTTTACGGGGGAGATTTATATAAGCATGCGAATAAACTCTTTTTAATATGCAGCACTAACCTGTTGAACGCATTGTGTTCGTGACAAGCAGTGATTACATTTGTTCTCCGGAGTTAGATACATTTTTTATCATTTCAACGATCGTGTTACCGATGATAACCGCGTTAAAACCGCTGCTCCGGATCGTTGTAGATCAAGGCGGCTTTAATATATTACTTTCTGGTCTCGCGGTGAAAACTCGATGGGAACCAACGAAAAGAGAACAACGCGAGTATGGCCAGGAAATTCGTAACGGTAATTGATTCACTCTCGTGGAAACCATTTTTACGTATCAAGGAAAAGAAAAAGAAAAACATGTTCCTCGTTGAATCTCTACAATTGTTTGCTTCTCTACAGTCAGTTTCGAATAATTATCATGTATTCGAAAATGTGTATAAAAGAATAAAATTCACGGTATTCAATTCTTCCAATTTTCCAAGTGTACCAACTTTCTAATAGCAACGATATACCTAAGAAAAATCAAAGAGAAGAAAATTTCTGATAACACGAAAATCATATTTTCTTCTACTCAAAAATTTCAACAAAAATACGATCACAATGTTCCCCTTACATAGTAAAACAAAATTAAAAAAAGAATTCGTACTTTTTTAATAATACGTAAAATTCACTTCGAATTTGAATCTGCTCGCAGCTCGTTTCGATTGATGAAAGTAAGATTTCCCTTCAGCTACGTTTCTCGAGGTTCGAAGTTTCATTTATGAATCTGTTATTTCACTCGTGGTGACCTAATATTTCGTATATAAGTATCTCCGTTGGAAAACAAATAAATAAACAAGCAAAGGAACGAGAAAGTTAAAGAAGAAAAAAAGACACGGGACGACTTTTGATATTTCCTGGCGTTACCATTAGCCCAGCCACGGGACTTTCGAGCCGTGGCGAGGGTGGTTCGATGGTTGGATGCGAGGAAAGCCTCAGGAAGCTCTAACTCACAGGCAAAGGGGCAACCCAGCCCGTTCAGCCGAGCCAGCCCCTGCCATTAACATTAACCGAGCACATACAGGGTGTTTGCAATGGCATTATCGATCGGCCCGGTGAAAAAAGACCAGCGAATCGAGCACTTTGTACGATACGTGCAGGAAACGCCTAGTTTACATTCACGAAACCCGGCTAAATGCCGATAGACTCGTTTTCGACCGCTATCTACCTTCTGCCCGTTCGTGATTACCGACAACAATGCGGATCATCGTGATTCAAGGAGAGAGAGAGAGGGAGAGAACATTTTCGAGGAACGTTGACTATCCTGGAATTCGACTGAAAGAGGAAGACTCTATTTTCAGGAGTTTCTGTGAAATTCTATTACGAAAGGAAGAGGTAGTTTATTCACCAGGATTTTAGTTTCTGCTAGGAACGAGAGCTGGTTATTTTGGTTTGGATAAAATTGCTTTGCGCTTGGGAATATGTTATTTTGTACAGAAAGCACGTTTCTTCTTTCGAATTGAAACTTTTTCTCGTTTCAGGACGTCTAGTGAGTGTACAACGTTGTCAAAGGTATCTCTCATTATTTCAGTGTCCACTTCCGGTTCTCTACACTCTCATTTATAAATCTTTCCACCAATAAGAAAATTTAGTTTCAAAATTTCCTGATTTCTTTTTGTTCGTAATATTATTTAATTATTTATATTAAATATTTATCAGCATGTGCAATAATTATTTATTTATACATAATTCGTTAAATCTATATTTGTATAATGGAAAACTGTTCAGAAATAAATAGTTTGGTGTTAAGCAATTTCTGCGTTCACTTTTCCCTTTCAATTTCCAAGTATCCATATATCTATAAGCGGTAGTATATGTACCCCATGAAACCACCCCATCGATTTCCTCGAAAGAAGATTTCATTCCCCGTTTAAACGACCTCTCCGTGTACAATCGATTATCAGAATTAAGGAAGCTGGTTCCAGAGGTCGAGATCAGTTTTCCTCAACTGTCCCCCTCGGCCAGTCCGTTTCCGGTGGGAATCATGAGCCATGTCTGGTCATCGTTCATGCGTGAAGCTTCCGATCGTAGAGCAAGGAACGGTGTCAATCGTGCGAGAAACATCGAAGCTTTTGTACTCAACTATGGCGAGTGCGTTTTCGTGTACGAACTTGCTGGATCCGTGCTACTTCCGCCAAACGGTGATCGCCAATCGTTTCTATGTAATCGCTGGACACGCGCTAGCTACTGTTCACTTTTTGGCTCGTTTTAAATGCGAGATATCGAGAGGTGAAATATATATACAGTGTAATAAAGAAAAAGCATCGAGTGATTTGGAGAGATGAATGCTTGAAGTTGATTAACAAAGGTGAAAGATATACAGGATGCTTCAAAAATACGTCAACACTTATTTTTGTAAAAATAGAGTTTGTAGGTAATAGAATTTTCATTAGTTTCAAATAGATTATATTTAATTATTAATGTAATGCAAATTTTCCGCAATATTTACTTTTTCAATTATATTTATTCTCAAAACTCTCTCGTTGTTTTATACTCGAGGAAAAAGAGATTCTAAGGATCTTTCATTTTTTCTTTTCCATTAAAAATCAGTCGAAAAATATTTAAATATTTACGGAACCAATGTGAAAAAATTCCGAAGATCTTTCATTCTTTTCTCGATATTAAACATTATTCGAAAAACATCTAAACATTCAGAAAACTTATGTGAAAAAGGTTCCAAAGATCTTTCTTTCTTTCTTTGATAATAAAAATTATTTGAAAAATACCTAATGCTCTGGGAACCAATGTGTGATAAAAAAAAAAAAAAGAAAGAAAAGAATTGTAAGCGTATATAATTGGCCCTCGACGACGATAAACGGCGCGAAACAACGAAACCTTCGAAACGGTCCCATAGAAAGGGGATTTGAACAAGCAATGGCTAGTATCGATGACACGCGAATTCACGTCGATCGGGCTGGTTAACGAATACGACGATAACGATATATTGTTATCGCGACATGCTCGAATATATAACGGCAGGCCAGCACCCTTTTGAAAATCGTGCCCGGGCCACGTGTCCGACGTGTCGCGCCCCCGTTGTTACTGTACACCGTGGATCAGATAATTTTCGTACAAGCAGATACCCAGTGACCAAACCTGGGAGCACACGCACCGTGACCTTGCATAAAGATCGTCAGATACCATTGATATATTAATCGAATTTACGAGTTGTTCTGTGAGTGTCTATAGTCGAGGCGTACATTTTTAACAATTTTTTAAAGATATGTTTATGCGACTATTATCTAGGAGAAATTATTGCATTTTTACATAGACATTTTTTAAAGGTCTAATTTTTAATAAAAAAGAAGAGTAATTTGAACGACTGAATATTTGAGTGTGTTAATACATTTTTAATTATTGTAAGAGATTAAATTTCCATAAATAGGTGAAAAACACCAAACCTGAACATTGTGTTACCGCAAACTCCCATTTACAATACAATTGAATAGTTTGATCGTTCCAATCATCTTGAATCCATGCCAAACTCCAACTTGCAACACACGCCAGAACTTATTCATATGCAACGTTACCTGCCACACATTTCTCAAAAAAGGGAAAATAGAAAAACATTCCTGTTACTTTCGTCCACTCGTCCCTAGTAAAAAAACATCTCGTAAAATTGACTGAAAAACAGTCTGTAGTTTTCATTCATTGCACTGTAAAATATGTTTATTTATTTCCAAGAATATACACCCATTTATATACAAAATAAAATTAAATGTCAATAGTTTAATTTCAATTTTATAAAATGGACGTGAAGATTGATGTATCACTTGAAATAGAATATTTATTATTTTCGTGCGTATCTTCGAATGTTTCACTATCCATTGATGAGACATGAAATTAAATGAGAAATTAATTTAAATCACATGTGATACCAAGAATGATCATTGATAAGACGCACCAATAAGAACATTTCGTTTGATAATACCCTAATAGCAACAACTAATGTAGACCGTATCTACATAAAACTCTAACTGCACATTTTTCCATGAAATAAGAACAAGCAAAAATCCAGGTTAGTGGATCAAAAAACCCTAAAACTTGTATTATAAGTAGACATCCAAAAAGGCGGCGAGTACCAATGTAACAAAAAATCAAAAAAGAAACCACAGTAAAAATCCCACCTCTTCCGTGACACATTCACCCTCCGAAAAAGAGAAAAAACATGATACATATATACATACCCTCATAGCCTATCCAGTCTCGAGAAACGAGCTCTGAAGTGAGAAAGAGGGTTGCGAGACAGAGGCAGTCGTCACCTGAAGTAAACCAAGAAACGACGGAGAGGGTAAAAACGTGGAGAAACGATGGGAAAAAGTGAAAACGAGGGTGAGGGATAGTTCAGTCGGACAAAGAGGGCAATAGTGGAAAACAATGAGAGGGAGAGAAGGAGATGGCGAGAAAGACTGAGAGAGGCGGAGAGAGACAGAATTAGAGAGAAAAGGCGGGACAGAGGGAGAGAGGCAGAGGTAGAGAGGGAGAGAGACAGAAAAGGAGAGAAAACGCGGATGAGAGACAGAGGCAGAGAGGGAGAGAGACAGAAAAAGAGAGAAAACGCGGGAGAGAGGGAGAGAAACAGGGACAGAAAGAGAAAGAGAAAGAGAGAAGAGAGGGAAAACAGATAGAAAGGGAATGGGAGATAGAGAAAGAGAGAGAGAGGGGGGGGGAGGGAAAGGAAGATAGAGAAGGAGCGAGGAAGAGAGAGAGAGACGAGTGGAAACGAGTTAGAGGAGGACATACGGAGAGGGGTTGATTGTGAGGCGAGAAGGGAGAGGAAAGATCCACCCTGGTGGATGATCCCGCCTCTAAGGAGCCGGGGGTTAGCAACGATCCCTCCTACCTCCTCCACCGCCATCTCCACCCTCTCGTCCCGGCGTCCCGGCGTCCCGGCGCAGGCTCCGATACACAGCCAATCGTCGGACCGCGACTGATAACGACGCTGCCAAATGTGCGTCCGTCGCATCGCGGCCGAGTTCGCCACGGTTTTGGTCCACGCGTTCCTCGCAGCCTCGTTACATCCCCCGAGTCTCTGATCCGCTTGGATAACAAGTCTATCGGTCATCGTACTCTCTTTACTTTTCGAGTGCTTCAATTCCCGTTGTTTCAACGATTTCTCTTCTTGGCCCGTGTTCTAATTTTCGTTTAATCTTTTCGCTATTTCTACCCCTTCTTTTCTTTTCTTTTTGTTTCTTTCGTTTATTTGCAACGCTCTGTTCGCTGGTTACCATTTGCGTGTTCGTTCGAAAGAATATATATACACATATATCCGTTGAATTGTTCGAGTTGATTGTAGTAAGTGAGAAAAGGTGAAGTTTTGGAGAACGAGAGCAACTGGCACAACCTGCTGCGAACGGCGAACTGGATCTGACAGTGCTGGATAAGGCTACACGCAGGCCCCCGCATTGACGGTAAGTTCAACGGTTTGTCGAGCATAATGTTTTGGAATAGCAAAATATATAGTTGAATTATTAGGAGAAACGGAAACGGGAGAGACCTGTTGTACTTAACTGTTGTATCATGCGGTTGTTGTTCAGGATTACGTGAACAACAACGTGCACATTTACATACGTGCAAATGAAACGTACGAATGGGTAACAGTAGTGATAATAATAACAATAATAATAAGTTTTACTTTTTTTTTATTCTTTTTCTCTTCGTAAACATGTTAGGATCGTTGTAATACTTATTGCAACACTATGGCGTTTGTACCTTAGTTTTTTAAAATTTAGTAGCTAATATATTTTTAGCGTGAAATCGTTGAGGAGGAGAAGTGGAGGATTTCGATGAGTAAAAAGTGTGTTTGTGTTCGTGGAGCTTTGCGGAGGAATTATTAATATACTACTACGGGGTTGTATACATGAAAACGGTCCCAAACTATTAATTTAGAAAGAATGTACATTTGAGTTGCATTTACTATGGCGAGTGTACAATTTTATGTGCATCCTTCATTATTATAGGGTTTACAAATGGAAATCAAATTTTTCTTTCAAACTTTACATGGAATCAGTGAATTTTTTGCATCATTGTTAAATACATTCTATCTATAGTTGAATTTGTAAGTTTTTCATACATATGTGTGTACCTGGATAATCAAGAATTTCTATTCTGTATAATAATACAGCGTGCAAACCTTAACTCACTATCGAAAAGACACTAACTCACGAGAAAAATGATCTACAATTCTATTGAATAACTCTCGAGCTATCGCAATATCTCAATAAAATGTTTTCAACCAAAAACCATCTCCTTTATTTTTGCAGCAATAACCATACGAACTTCAGTTAGTCAAGATTGTTGAGGGATTTAATTCAATTTCAATAAAAACAGAACAAAAAATCGTACACGATGTCTAATTCGTATGTTCGAAATTTTCAACACAAGAATAAATTATTATTGACAGCTTACCCGTTACTTTACGACTTTTTGTTTTTACCCTCCTCTAGGTTCCCGAGTATTAATATCACTGCGCACTATGCGTGAAAAATAACTAAAATGATTTAGAGGGTAAAAAATAGTAGAACTATTCGAACATTTATCGCTCGGTGGGCAAGTTTCCGATAACCGCGGAATAAAAAACCAGCTCGAGTTATTATTGCGTCGTTTCTTTCCCACGCGTTCCTCCTCTCTATGATATACACTGTGTGTACAACGTACACCCTTGTGTGTGCACACAAGCGGTCTCACCTGTCCGCACGCGTGTCTCGCGTTTTAACCACGTATCCTCGATGTTAAATTACCGAGTTCACGATTCTTCCCTAGCATCGCCTTTATTGCCGTTTTACTCCTGGATGTTGTTACCTGTATTCATCTAACGCCTCGTAAACTTTTTTTTACAATCGCAACGTTTTATTTCTCGTTTCACATTTCCTCCACTATCCTTTTCCTTTTCTTGCGTCGCGTAGTTACAGTTCAATCGAGCCTTCTCAAATCTATTTTCCTCCTCGAGTCGATCTTTTTTTTTTTGGTTGTTGTTCAGTTTATTTTTTTCTTTTGACTTTTCTTTTTTTTTTTTCACGTTTACGATGTTCGAAGATTCACGTTTCTGGTTTCGTTGGAACGTTTACCCGTCCCTTGTTGATCGTTTGCCTCTATTTTTGTCATTAAACGATTCCTGTTTTTAGAGGAAGAGCAACGCCTCGTTCAGGTAATATCGGTGTTTTGCTCGAACTCTTCGCTTTCTTCCCCTCTACACTTCTCTCCCTATATCCTTTAATAGAACGAAGTTTGTGTCGTGGCTATCAAGAAGCGTATTTCATGATCATGGAAGTCGTTCCGCTTTTTATCCAGGTAAATCTACTAGTATTTCTGCTTTGCCATTCGAAAAATTTTCATCGTTCAAAAGGGGGTCGGTGTTTTGCATATTAGCGTAGATATAGCGGGGATAGAATGTGTCGGGGGGAGGGGAAGACACGCGGTTACGTACGTTCTTGGAAATTAATTGGCTTCCGGCGCGTGATCGGTGGGAAACGCTGTGCGTGGTCGTTTATAATAATTTGGTAATTCTTTATCGCTTCCCTTTGCTTTTTCCTTCAATTTCCTAAGATTGAAACAGTTTTTACCGTTCTCATATTTCTGTACCTAAATGATACATTAAGTATTAGGTACAGTCCTCATTTTCACAATTTTACATCGTTCAAATCTTCACTTTTTCCCTCCAAAAATTTAAATGCATCTAAAGCAACGATAGATGGACCCACAAATGAAAACACCAAATCTTAACAATTGACAAACTCATAGAAATATATTCTATCCAAACCTCTTACTTCCTCAAAAGTATATTTTTCACAATTTTACATTATTCAAATCTATCCTCTCCAAAAAATCGTATGTATTCGAAGTATCAACCAATGATCCTACAAATAGAAACACCAAATACTAGCATTTCACAAATCTACACAAAATTGTTCGGTTTGATCCTCATTCAGTCTCGTACGTATACTTTCCACAATTCTGCAACATTCAAATTTTCTCTATCTCCTCGAAAAATCCAAATACATCGAAAATAACAATCAATGGTCGCACAAGTGAAAATATCGAAAATCGACAATTCACAAATCCACCAAAAAACAAATCCTACTTGATCCTCGCTCTTCCTCATTCTTCCAATTCAAGTCTTCTCTTCTCTCAGAAAATTTACTCCATCCAAAACAACACCAGAAATGTGAAACGTTTCATCTTTGAAAAGTGAAAAACAACATACCGAAGAATCTAGTCGAACCTCGGCATCTGAACGAAATTAATAACTCACTCTCCCGAACCTCTCCATCAATCTTTCCAGCATCCATAAGCAAGAACAAACGTTCGAACGACGCTCGAGCCGCATCAAGGTGGACGTCGCGCGTATCGTTCTCTTCCTCTGTCGTATTGCATGAAACGCGACGGTCCTCGTTGTTCGCGACACAGCGTATTTAAATAGTATGTGTAGGTACATATATGTAAGAGAGAGAGAGAAAGAAAGAAAGAGAGAGAAAGAGAATTTAGACGAGGTAGGCAGAGGGGTTTCCGGCGAGCGTTAACAGAGTAACAGAGTGATGTAATGAGGCCCGGAAGCAGGCAATTTGCTGGCCGCGGCGGCCGCAGTTGCGCGAGACAACCTGCCCGGAGTACCTTCTTCTTGATATCGGGTCCAGCCTCTTCTTCGCCAGCCGATATCCGACGATCCCGTGTTCGCGACAGATCGTCACTGACCGCGCACGCGCCTCTCTCATCCTGAATCTATCCGTTCGTGATTCTAGACAACTTTTAATATCGTATCGATCGTACAATCGGTGATATATCGACGAAATAATGAATCTTCGTTCATTGTTACTGTCCCATGTTACTCGTTTGTTGAAGAACTACGTTGTCTGTGGTGTAGATTGTATCACGATTTAATTGTGACACCGAGAAGATCGAAGATTCTATTGTATTTGCTATTTACGAGACACCAGGAAGATCGAAGATATTGGTCCCGTAAGGAACAATGATTATTGTACGTCGAATGGGATATATCTTTCGTAAATGATGATGTTTGATATCGTTGAAGACGTCTTGGGAAAGGAACGACGGTTTAAAGAGAAAAGATTCTTACGATAGATGGAAATGTGTTTCTACGTAGAGTTCAATGTCGTCGTGGTATAATCGTAGTACATGGTGTTTCGAAAAACAAAAAAAAAAATGTTAACACTTCTATGGAGAATAATTATCCACACGTTTGTTTTATGCATCGATTTTCAAGAAAGATGTTACAGATCTAACTTGTCTCGCGAAGCTTGTTTAAAAATCATTTCTTTCGAAAGGTTTATCGAACTTACGAACGAAGAGAGAAAATGTAGATAGAGAAAGGGTATTTCTCGTTTCTTTGCAAAAGAATTTGTTGACAACGACGGTGAACAAGTAGAGACTCTCTGTAGAGAAAGTGTTATCAGTAGATTGCGAATGTGTACACAATAATAACGTATCAAGGTGTACAAAGTATTAGATGTAGAAATGAATTATTTCGTACTTTTAAGTGCACTATTTGAAAACAACGAAAACAATCATCGAAATAACTTCCATTATTTTGCCAATTTTTTCTAACAAGCTCCAACAACATCGCGAATAATTTCGATTTGGATGGATCTACTAATACGTGAGAGTAATATTGCAATTTAACTTTATTATGATACGCTAATCTATAATATATAGATTAGTATTGTTGTTTACGCATCTCAAGAGATTCTACTGTTAGTCTCACGTCATTCCGCATATAATTACACTATAATTACACACAGCGTCAACGGCTTAGATATCGGTTTCTTTCCTTTTCTATTCTTTTTTTTTCTTTTTTAAAGAACGATGCTTCCATATAGCTGTTAACATTTTTATAAAACACCCTGTAGATCGTGAGGAAGAATTCGAAATCGAGACGGGGTCCATCGTGAAGTATCGAAGAGCGTCTGACAGGACGCGGAAATCGTAGACTCGCGGTCCGCCGGAGGTGCACCGTGATTATGTGACAGTTTTGTGAACGTGATTAAATTGACCTCGATACAACGTGAACATCCGCGCGGCACGTTCTTCGTACTGTTTTTCCACGCACTTTTCCAGTGGATCCTGTTAAAAAGGAAAACGATGCATCGTACACGACCGGATTAGTTAATTCAAGAAAGACAATTCGATCGATACATATATATATATATATTATTTTTTTTTTCTCTTCTTTAATCCAATAGAATTTCCCTTTTCTTCTTTTTCTTCTTTTCTTCTTGCATCGTGGAAGAAAACGATCGATGGTCAGCGTGTACGGTGTGCAGCTCGCATTTTATCGTGGACATCGTCGCAGCGACAGCAGGTAAAATCGACAGCGTTCGTCCATTCTTCTTTCTGGTCATTGTTCGTTTCCGCTCGGTCGAATAATTCACGTAACTCGCGGGAGGAAGCGGCGGATTCTCGCGGATACGCGGAGAACGTGGACAGAGGGGCGTCGATTTCAGGAATAAATTTATATTAGACGAAGAGGACAATGTTTTTAATTTGGATAATTTCCATGAAAATAACGTATTGAACGAGGAAGAAATTTTCTTAGATTTTGCAAATTTTTAAGTGCAATTATTGAGTGCTGTTCTATTTTGGAATTATTTCAGGTTAATGCTTCACTGAACGATTTTAGGAAATTTTCTAATTTTTCTATTTTTGTATTACAAATGTGTTTTTTAGAAACCGAACTTTGTACGATAACTCTGTTTCTATTTGTCCTACATATTCTGCATATTTTTATCTGTTATTCCATAAAAAATGCACTTGATCGTACGTATAGCGATTCTTTTAGAATAAAGAAGCACATTTTCAATTTTTAATAAAACAGCCACCCGTTTCGCTATACACACGTGACTCGACTCTGCGTCACTTATTTTCTACTTTCAAAACTCGAGGAATTTATTAAAAGTATTTTTCAAACGAGAAAACCTTTCTAAAGGAAAACACAGGAGCCTATCTAAAAGCGATTCTTAGAAGTGCTTTAAAAAGCATGTTTTCAGAGGTGAAGAATGGTAAAAGTGTCGACTACTTCGACCATTTTAACTCCGAATAATCTTCTACTAAAAAACATTTCACAACGCTAGGCAAAAATAATGATGAATTTTATCTCTCCTTCTTCTTCGTTTCTTTTTGTTTTTTCATTTTTCGAGACGAATTTTCGATGGATTTCGGGAGGTTTACGCGTGGTACGATATTCGTGTTACGATAACGATGCAAATTTTGCTCCGCTATCACTTTCGGAATTCCGATGGAGAACGCGATAAGTCGGAGGCCGCGTCGATAAAATGTAGATCGATAGGCAGATGCGCTTTGCCGCGGATCCTCGCTAAATTACGACAGATCGATTACAAGTTACCGCTCGTTACTTGCACGTAATCTGCATCCAGTTAGCTGAGCTATCCGTGGCTATCTCAACGGATTCTGGATTCCCTGAGAGATATCCAGGCACGTTGCAACTTCCACAAATATATCATTCTTCTTTTTCCAAAGTTTAGATACCGCGACGTTATCGTGCTCACCGTGGAATTCGGAATTCTTTGGAAAAAATATTTGAGCAACTAAATATTATCGAAGATAGCAGAAATGATATATTGTTTTTTTCTTTTTAACTTTCTAATCTGTATTCTAATATTTCTTCGTGAAATTCTTCAGGTTTATCTCGCTCGTAAATATAGAAATATTGTATTTTTTAAGTAATATTGCAAGGATGATTTGCTTTGAATCTTGGCGAAACGAAGATTTTTAAGGCTGTTTGAAAATTGAACGTTTCAAAGAATATTCGAAAAATGTACCGACGATTCTATTCTTCTCAAAAAGTTGCATCTTTCCTGACGAGTTAGGCTGTGCACTGACTGATTAATTGATCGAGATACTGTTTATGTTGGAAACATGACAGTTGTGTCACGCTCCGAGATAACGCATAATGGATAGATCGTAGATACGGGATTTGGGTAATGATCTCTGTAATCCATTAACAGACGCTGTCCTCATCGAACGTGTTACCAATGATTCCTCGTAATTATCGAAGAAAGAACATTTATTGGATCGACACAGTTGTAACATAGAAAAAAACAAAGTTTCTCGTCTCAGATTGCAAAATAAAAGTTTCTTTTGCACAGTGAATATTTCTTTTAATTTGAACATTTTAAATTTAACAATATTGCCAACTGAAGAAAAAAGTATCACTTTCTACTATTTTCTACTGCACAGTAATAAATTATAATTTATTTGTCAGAATTTTGGATTATTCTTTTATTTTATTCGCGATCATGTTGAACGTTTTATGTTACTTTCGGTCTAATTACACTTTCTATATGGGATGTAGAGTGGTCTGTAACGAGATCACCGGTTCGTTTGTAGGCAAAGAACTTTCTTGCGCACATGCTCATTCGATTTAATTCGATCATGACTTTACCGGATGCTTCGAGGGTCCTTTAATGATCCTTAACGACACTGCCTACTGTAATACGCGAGTGTTGTCAAGAGTTGCCGTAGTTTATGCTCGCACTGTTAACACCGTTCATTGTCTACGAATTCTCTTCTTCCCTCTGTGATCTCGACCGAAATTACAAAAACCTCCATTACGGTGCGCAGTTTCTCTCTGTTTTTCGATACTCGTTTCAACGAAGATTTATTCGGTTTGTTTCTTTCTCGGTTTTATTCTCATTCTTCCTTTCTCTCGAATCTTCCATTCAATTTCCACTTTTTCGTACTATCCATTCTCTTAATCTAACTTCTTTTTTTTTTTATCAACTACGTATTCTACGTATTTTCAAACGATTTAAAAATTCACTTGCCTTCTTTGCACTGTTTGAAAATTCACAATTATTTCACTTTGAAAAAGAAGAGATAGAAAAAACAGCTGTTTTAGACAAATAGCCGAGTTACAGCAAAATGAATTACTATCTACCTTTTAATATTTTCATATTCCTAGATAATTAAGCACAAATTATTATTTTCTCTGCATTATAATTCCAAAGAAATTCAACTTCCTTCAACTTCTACACTGATTCTGTCTTCTTTTCCTTCAGTTCAGATTTTCTTTATTTATCCAAGATAATTAAGTAATGGTTATTAAGTGGGCAATTTTCTGACATTCTCAGAATATCTTTAATACAGTAGAAAATTTTTTAAATTCATTTTTCTTTTCTATACTTCCAAAAAAATTCACAAGAAATTCTTTACTATTTTTCAGTCACTTCACTTTTCTATGTTCTCTTCTTTTAGATTAAATGTACGTTATTATACAAAGTATACGATAGAATAAAGGTTACTAAGAGGAAAATTTTGGGATTACTTTCAGGGGCTCTTTGGTGATGTACGACAGCGCTAGCTGTTCGTACGCAGGTGCGCTCGAATTAAAAGGAGCCTCCGGGGCCGGAGCCGCGGCCGCAGGTGTAACCGCGGCCGGTGTCAAGCAGGAAAACTGGCCGTATCGTGGCCTGACCTGCGGTAGCACCTTCCAGAGGCTCAAGGAGAGCGTTGACAAGGCGAAACAAGCGCTCGCCGACCGTGGCGGATACTTATCCGGTGCTTTCTCGCCTCCGCCACGTGCCACTCCATCCGCCATTTCGCCAACTGCCTCCATCACCGGTGAGTCTGGTTAAACTTTCAATATTTATTCAATTTCCATTAGCATTCTATTAATCGTCTAAAGTCTTTGTGCATTCATTGTGTATTTAATAAGATTGCAATATAAACAAAATTAAAAAGATTATCGATTCCCATTTCGAAGGTTAAAAATGAAAATTCTTGCAATACTTGAAATTTGATATTCTCGAGGAGTTTTAGACTCTTTGTTGTAGGTAATATCGAATCTCTATGAAATATTAAGAAAGTAGAACTCTCATTGGCAATCTTTGCGATTTATATTTCTAGAGAGTTTCAAATTTCCCGCCGTAGGTGACGTAAGTCTACCTGTGAATTCTATTTGAAAAGTCATAGATTAAACGTGAAGAAACGATTTGTATTAATTTCGTAGCAAGATCACTTTTCATTCTGTTAGAATCATTCGATAAACCATAACAGAAGCCGCTTGGAAAGAATAATCTGCGAATAGTGCGTGGGTCACGCAATCTCCTATCCACCAACGATACACCACACTCTTACCCTGGTTGGTTGTATTAAAGCAATAAGAAAAGAAAAAAACGAATTTGAAAGTAAAATGAAATAAAAATCGTTGAAAGTTTATCTCACTAGCGACACCTGGCTGCACTCTGTACCACTAGTCTCGACACGAGCTTAGACGTAATCGAGTCGCGTGTGCTTTTCTACGCGCACTTTGCGTGACTCGCGATTAACGTAGGAAACATCGTTTCGCTGAGCCGTAATATAATTTACCACGACGATCGAGTGAAATCTGTCGCAACGATCGAAAGGTTAAAACGTCCCTACCACGGGGTACAATTATCGTGGATTGAGTCACAGGCTTTCTCACGACTTCGAAATCAACGATCTAATCGATAGTCTCGATCTCGATGTTTCTCGCGATCGTGGCATTTTTACCTGCTGGTTTTCTCACGTTGCTTGTTACGCGTAATTAGGAACAGCTTGCTCGTGTCAGGATCGTGGAATAGATTAATACTGAGAAGTGTTCCTGGAAGGAACATGTTATTGATTGACGTCAGTGTATTTGTACATATTTTAATTAACACGTTCCATGCCACGTGGATCGCATACGCCCCATATAGAACTTTTCGTTTAGGCCATTCGAGATTTTCGCCGTGAAACGGAAATTTTTTTTAAAAGATCTATTGCAAAATGATATATCGATATCTAAATAACAGGTATAGTGTGTTCGTCATATCGTGGATCTTTAAGTTCGATAAGAAAACGTAAAATTTGCCATGAAAATAATATTGGAAAGTTTGGTACACAAATGGTAAAAAATTATACTATATAAGTTGTAACATTATGTGATAATTGTTCTGATAAATCGTATTTACGGTTATCGTGTTTTAAACTAAGTTTATCGATATACATATCTTTGTAATTGTAAAAAAAGAAATGTGTAACATATAACAAAATATTTTATTTACAATTAATTTTAATATCGTTAGGGAACGCTATAGAAGCATGAAGCTATTAGAAGCATGCGACACATGTGATAGAATAAATTTTCAACTATCTGTTTGCTAAAGTAATTCGTTGAAATCAAATTTGTCGATTTGTTCTGTAATGCATCTTAAACTTTACACAATTTTCTTGGCAACTCTGATTTTTGCACTATTATAAATATTGCAAGATATACGTCAGAAGCAAAACTGAAAGGAAAGTCACCAAAAATGATAACAGTAAAAAGACAAGCATTGAGAAAATCCAAACATCAGTTCGACTTTACAAACAGATCAATCAGAACTTTTAGACTGTGAACAGGAGAAGCGCGATCGCGTTGTTTGGCATTTAAATGGTTAAATTTATCCTTCGTGCGCTTCCATTTTAATTTAACCAAACAAATTTGTAATTTTCACGAATTTTAAAATTTCGAAGTTTTGAACTTTCGAAAACAATTTGACAAACTTTGCAGCTAATAATCGAACATCTACAATTTCGTCACGCACGTTACTTATTAAAATCTGCGGTATGAAAGGATTAATTATCCTTCTTTCGATTCTACTATCTATTCGAAATTAATCAAACATCTGCTCGAAACGAATTTCTTAACCCGTAAAATGAAAAGGGATCGATTTGAACAAAAGGACCAAAGAATCGTGCAAAAAGAAAAAAGAAAGAAAAATAAATAAATAAAAGAGGAAAATCTCGAGCGTGATAATTTGTCAGGCGAGTGCCGGCCGCGATACCGCCAGCCTGACTGTTGCTCTTCGTTGTCGCCGATTTCCGATTGTTTTTTTAAAGCGCCGGTCGCCGAGGACATTAATTACCCGGCCAGTGTAAATCACGTTATCTACCGCCCACGCCCCCTTCGCCAGAGGGTGGAGGTAGAGGTGGATGAGGAAGAGGAGGAGGAGTGCGTTGCACGAGGGTTGCACCGCTGCCAACTGAGCAAAACGGTCGTCGACTGCCGCTCTCCACGGCCACACCAATATCCTGCTCGCTCCTCGGAAATTTATCGGCCGCTCGTTTGAAAAGTTCACGTGCCACGTCCCCTTTTTCCACCTTTCCACCGGCTTAGACATTTCGTGCTTTGAAAGTCTTATATTCGTTACCTTCAGGTGCCTGAATGCGCACTGGACGTTTACTCGTATATACCTTTGATCTCTTCAGTTTTTAAATGTCAAATGTCAACATCACGATATTCGGGAGTTGGTTAAATAAAAAATACTGTTCGTTTTTTTTTACGAAAAATTCAAATGTTTGGTATAGAGTGGAGTTTGTTTGTTTATGCATATATTGAAGAATTTATTATTTTTTATGAAACGTTGTATAAATTCCTCAAATCAGTTTTAGTTTAGCAAACTCTATTTACACGGAGTTCAATTAAGATTATCTAAGCAATTGTTCAAAGGTGAAGACCAACCTCTACTTCGTTCTTTCAAAAATAGTTAAATAATTCCATTGAAACCGAATCTAAAGAACAAGAACGTGAACAAGTAAATTACTACTCCACCTACATTTGTCCAGTAAGATTCTAAAGAACAAAACCAGCGCATACTTCATTCGTATCAAACATATTCAATCACCATGAAACAAAAGGCTACAATTCAATCACACAAAGCTCGGCAAATAAATCCTCCGAACCATCGAAAAAATTTCCATTGGAAACCAGGCCAAAGAGTAAGAAATCAAGCAGACTAACACTGCTACATCTCAAACCCTTCGAATAATAAAATAGTATCTATACCTTATTTTCCTTTAAAAAAAAAAAAAAAAAAGAAAAAAGAGTAAACCCCATCGAACATCTCTCCTCCTCATTTCTAAAACCTCAAGATCAGTCTAACCTAAAACCCAGTATCTATGAAACGTTGATCGATCGTCGTTTTATCATTTGTGGGCCGGTTCTTCGTCGTTTGAGTAGCCGAAAAATTTCAACGAGATACCGTGGTCGGTGCAAGATGGTGGGTCGATGATGGCGGCGTAGTCGCGAAAATGTGGATGACAAGGGAGGAGGAGCGGTTAGGGGTTAGCCGGGAACGTATCCATGACGACCGACCGCCCCACGAATCGCCACCCTCTCGGAGATCCCGGATGCACCCCTTGCCATCCCAGCATCCCTCCTGTTTCTCTCTCTTTCTCTCTCTCTCTCTCTCTATCTATCTCTCCCTCTATTGCTCTAACTCCGTGCAACCCTCTCTGGTTGCTTGAGGTTGAATCCTCTATATCTGGCCGTATCTACGTGGGGATGATACTCGACTACTTAGATTTTAAGTCGGACCATTTCGTGCTGTGGATCTATACGTATATATGTATGTATGTATGTATATATAGGTATATATAGTATGGTACCTGGCTATAATTCTGCCTGGAGTTTCGCCGCTTCTGACAAAGGGGAAATCCCCGGTGAAATTGTAGCCCCGTTTCTCTGCGAAAATTTACCGGCTTTTCCACGGTTACCAAATACCAGCGGAGGATGGAAAAGCGGAGGAGGACTAATGAGATTGAGGTTAGGTTTGGGAATCGGAGATTTCGGCTGCTTTCAGAATATTGCAGATTGATCGGGTTTGGAATTTCATTTGGAGTGTTTGAAGTTTTGCTGGGTTTAAATTGGAATTTCTTTTTGTTTGGGTAGTTCTTTTGATACAGGGAGTGCATGTACTGTAGGGATTATTTGAGGTTAGTTTTGATGGAAAATTGTGGGGAGTAGTTGGTTGAGTATTAGAATTGTTTCTGGTGTTCTAAAGGGATTTCTTATCCTTTATGCCGAATTCAATGGTTACGTTAAATATAGAAATTAATTTTTCTCGACTTTACGGTATAATTGAAGTTTTATTTAAAAAGAAATAATTTCCAATATTGTTGGATGACCCTTCGCCATTTTTCTATCATCGCGAATACTTCGATCTGAATGACTATACCGATTATGTGACTCCACATGTAAAAAACAATTAATTTTGACCCCTAATAAAGTGTATTTTACATTTCTTTTGTTTATAATATTCTCTCGCGTGTTACTTTTGTATAATAGATAAAATAATCTATGTTTATCCTGATTATAAAATTACAGAAATATTTTAATACTGCTATTGAAAATCATTTCTCTTTTCCCCTTTGAAACATTTATCTGTGTTAAATAAAGTCTGTTTCGTGCGTGGTCGGTCCATTATATATCGGATATTGTGTCAGCGTGTCCGAGGGCGGTGCATGTATTTAATGTTTGCCGGTCAAGCACCATCCCGCCTTGTTTGCGCTGGTAATTGATGTTTGACAAAATGAGGTGACGCGCATGCCGACAACGTGTTGTTTGCCAGGGCGCAACGTTGGTGGTTAGCCCTTTTAAGGTTCACAGGACTTACACCACGTTCGATCGGGCACGCTCTACTAAACTAGGCCTCAGGTTACGGGACATTTCTACTGGTTGTTTCTGAATCAAGTGGTCGACTTATCAAAATTAACTCCAGCAATCGCTAACTAATAGAAACAAAATTTCTTTTTTATCGATAAAAATCGAATTACTCAATTTTAAATACATTTCAAATTTGAATTCAGTGATTCCATAATTTTTGAATTTGTATGGAATTTCAAGTGTACTGTTAAAATAAAAGGAAACTTCGTTACAGATAGCAGCTTACTTTAATACCTTAATGCTAATGACCATGTCTTACACACGTGCACAACTAATCGTTCGAATGTAATTCTCTTTAATTATTTCCTTTCACTTTCCATATTGCATTGTCTCTTTTATTATGGTAATAACACGAGTTGCAATATAATAAATAATGAAAATAATAGAAAATTAAAAAAATTGACGGTTTTTGGCACGTTGAGTTAAAAAAAATGTGAACCATAAAGGGTTCGAATTTATTTCTTCTCAACAGTGTAACAATAGAACTGGAAAAGACATGTTGGGACTCTACGCCTCTTTATTTCCTCGCTATAGTACGTTCTACGTAACAAAAAAAAAAATATCTATACATACTACAGCACATTCTCTAATAAGCCTGTAAGAAAAATCCCTATTGGTGAAGAAATTTCACGAGCAAAAAGAAAATATTTTCCTAAGTGTTGTGTTAACAAGACAGTTACACCTAACATATCCTCTTAAAAATATCTTCTATACACCATAAATTATTTTTCCCTCTCTTAATCGTCTAAATTGTTGCCAAAAAAGAGAAGAAAAAGAAATTCTGCTCCCCCTAGGTGTCACTACGATAGAAATAATTATAGCCAGTCAGAGTGATTATCACCCACACAGACACACAATGGTTGACACCATCAGAAAGATAAGTCTTCCGGTGACGGAGAGGTATCGGGCAATTAAAGCGGAGAAAAGTATCGGTCGTGACACTTCGGTACCCTCCGTGGCCGGAAAACGTCAGAACGCCTACACTTTATGCGGCCAGGGGGTAATGTTACCTCTCATCTGTCTAATTGCACGGAATGGGGCAGCTCGCGAGACAAACGATGCGACATAAAAGAGGCAGCCTGCCTCTCTCGCCACCCTTTACACCAATTTCGCGTGCACAGAGTGGGCTGAGAGACAGGATGCCGGTGCGCGTTGCATTGTACGCGCAAAAAGTGGAACACAGCCTCGTACAGAACAGTAACGGCACGAAACTCCAACGATATTTTCTTTGGGGAAAGTCAAATCGTAGTTTTAATAACATACGTCCCAGGTGAAGTGAAATTGGGTAATTGATGTTCGAATACGTTGAAATTGTATTTCAACGATGTGGAATTTCGATTATTCTAAAGTGCTTAACGAGAATTCGAGGAAGAATTTAAAAAATTCTGCGTGTGAATTAATTCATAATTACGCTTTCTGTAAAATAATTATATGCAAAGATAAATTGATACAGCTGTTCTATTTTGTTGCAGCTTAAAAATTGCACATCATCTATTAAGTGTAGCTTAACGTTATAAAAACCAGGCTTGAAAGTATTAAAATATTTCGAATATTTAATATTATTGATACTTTAACACTTTATGCTGCAATACAATCACGTAGTTACTGGTTGGTAATATTTTTGTTCATATATACAGGACGTCTCATTTGTAATAGTCATTTAAATGCTATCGAAATTAAGAAAAAAATGTCGAACAGGATGGTTATATGATTCCAGGACGAGTGATAAAGAAAAGTAGTATACAGTGAATATTTCAGTTCATAACAGCGATCGTTTCATAGTGAAACTGTAGTCGTTTAGAGTACCGAAAAGGTTAAATATTAAATTTTATGAATATTAATAAAAAACATTATAATATTCATTTTTGTTAAGTGACCGAATATTCGTAAAACATATTAATTAAAAATAATTAGTTTTTTAAATATCATAAATAATTTCATCTATAAGATGTTCTGTTAATAATCGAGTATTTCTTAGAGTAACTGCAGATGGCAAAAATTGTACAAGTTTACGTGAAATACTTCGTATCGAAAGGGTAAAATACGAAATGTAATATTTGTCTGATACATTAATTAAAAATACCTAATTTTTTAAGTGTCGTAAATAATTTTACTTATACCATGTTTAACGGTTGTTTCTTTAATATTCGAATATTTTTTAGAGTAACTGTAGGTAGCGAAAAGTGTACGATTTTACGTGAAATACCTCATGTAAGAACTTTCTTCGAGAAAGGGAAGGATATCATAGTGACCAAGACGCGTTGATAATTGCCGGTATCGGTTAACCCTAGGGGGTGGTTATGGGGTCTCGAGCAGCCCATGGGTACAGCCCCCTCGGTGTGATCCCTTTTGCCCTTCATCCGGGAACCTTTGCGCGCCCCTTCGCTTCCGGCACCGGCAACTACGACTGGTTCCACCCTTGTTCCCACCCTCAAGGGGTGACTAAGGTTCAGAGGATCGTAACTGTCTCTTGCCTCTAAAAAATGGAAAGAATACATTAAAGAAATTCGGGGACGTCGTCGCTCGGATGACCCCGGATATCCGCTTGGAGAACCCCTCTACTCGGAATCTCAGTAGGACGGAATCTCGAGTACGAATTTCTCTTTAGAATTCATCGGATTGGGAATCTTGGGAATTCGAAATATCATCTGTTTCATTTTTATATTCGATTATTGGTGATACAGTAGAGCGTCGATTATCCGAACCAACCGAGTGCGGTATCGTTGATATTCTCAAGTAATTTTTGGAAATATTACCTCAGAGTAGGTTTGAAGCATGTTGAAAGAGAAAAAAGTGCGCAATGAAATATTTTATTTTTAAATACATTTTATACATAGTTGAGTTTATAAATATTCTGTACATGTAGAAACGAATAAGAACCACTGTAAGAAACAAAAAAACCCAAGATACGCTAACAGCGAACAAAAAGAACAGAAAAAGAGACTGAGAGGAGAGAAGAGAGAAATAGAGATAGGTCTAGTATCGTGCGGTGACAGCGAGAGAAAGGAGCAGAGGTAGAATCGAGGAGGAGAGAGAAGATGTACCAGGAAGATAAGGCAAAGAGCAGCCCTTCGATTTCACGTTCTGGCCACGCTCTTTGTTGCAAAGCGCAATAATTGCTCGGGAGGGTGGCTTGCGAGCCGCGGGGGGCGCGAGGGACGCTCGAGGAGAGGGGAGAGAGGCAGCACGCGCCGGAAACGGAACTGAGAGTCGTGTGTCCCCGGCGTTCCCGGGCGGAACTATCATGATTAGTCACGGGGCCTGCAATGAGCCGTAGGAGAACAGAAAGACACAACCATTTCCATTTTCTCTCTCTTTCTCTCTCTCTCTCTTCCATCCTTCTGCTTTACCACGATGCTAACCGGAATTCGCTGGAGCGCGATCGACCTGAACGAACCATGAACGGAGACGCGATCGATCATCGCTGTTTGGATTCTGCTCGATGCTTTCTTAGCTTCTGCTGAAGATATTGGTTTATATTGAAGACCATTGGAAGAAAGTTCGAAGGTTCTTAGATTCGATGGAAGGTGGAGGAATGTTTTATGGTGTGTTAGCGCGGAGGAATCTTGGAGAGGAGGATTTTAGGTTAACGGAATTTTTCAACGATTATGTTTTTGATAATAAAGACGAGAATTAGAGTCAGTTAATTGTTGTAAAAATAGTGCATTTCATAGGGGATGAAGGATAGCAGCCTTGACGTCATAGAAACACGTAGAAAATACCCTAAACTATCTAAAGGACATCATCTACCATAACATGTAATCGGATAGAAACGTAGAAAACAGGACCTAGTCGTCGCTAACGACTTGAAGGTCGATGCGACGTGAAATTTGTAATAAAAAAAAAAAAATAGATTTGATAAGAAGATGAAGGATTACAACGTGAAAGAATTTTGAGAGAATTAAATTGATAATTTGATGAAACATGCAGGATGCTTAAATATACAGGTTGAAAAGAAAATTAAAGAGAAAGTTCCCGCCAAATTGCATAGACTTTGTTTATGGCCAGGCAAGAGTGGCGTGGCATCAGTCGAATTTCCTCGAATCATATATCTCCGGTACGTTATCCGCAAGGGAGAGGCAAGTTTTACACGTGTCAGTATAACTCGCAGCTTATGCAACGATCGTACGTGGCGCAGTCAGTTTCGCCTGGTAGCCGACCCTGTGAATCATTATTCATCCTCGCGCGACCTATGGCCCACCCAGTAGACGTCGTGAAATAACCTCGTTAAGCCACTATCTCGCCGCTAGTCTGGCTAGAACGAGACGAATGATAATACGATGAAGAAAGAGGACGGCGAAGGGTGAGTGGGTGAAAAGTGGGTGAAAATGCGAAGAAAAGGGCGAGAAGAAAAAAGAACAACTAGCCCACGTGACTTGAGAACGAGACAGCCCGCCATTATGGTAAATTTCGTGTTTTCATGGGGTTGCTTTTGAAATTGGATCGATGGGTGATAGTGTTGATGATTCTTAGGGTGGATTACGTGTATTAATGGTTCTGAGTGATTGTTCCTTTGTGAAACGGAATTGGAGAAATAAAGGTAGCTTACATGTGAAATATTCGAGTATTTCGAAGGTTTTAAAACTTTGAGGATTTTGGTATTTTGGTATTTTTAATTTTTGTAAGAATAGTTTGTGAAATTGTTGAATGATTGTACGAAGAAATTTGCAGAATAATATTCTACATAGAAAAATTAGGTACTTTGGAAATTTTCAAAATTTGTTACTTCCTTTTTACAGCAATATTCGCGAAAATATTCTGCAGAATTTAAGGAAAATTTGTGACGAAATAATGATTAGTTTGAACGATCAATGTTTAATAAAGTGTACACATAAAAAGTTTCTTTGAAAAACATAGAAAATTTGGAGGTATCTATATTTTTGATTAAAATTATGCAATGTTGATAACATTGTGACTTTATCCTGATAGAATAAGGAAGACATTAGCGTTGATCGGTTAAGAAGATCACAAGAGAATCTATCCTAGGTACGAAGATCCTCTGTATCTTCGTATTTTCCTGCAAGTGGTGCAGATCAATACGAAAACCGACGTCTAGCGACTAACTGCCCCGAAATTCGAAGGATCTTCTGATAGATGGCTCTGACTTCCGAAATCATCCCTTATTTTAGTCACCCCGAAACACGATAGATGTCCCAGCATTCGTAACTATCTCCCCTGTTTCTCTATGATGAAGTTCCTTGTCAGATCGTCCTCGGCAGAACCTTTTTGTTCATCCCTTAAGTGTTTCAAAGTCACTGATAAATTCGTGACATTTATATGACCAAATTTCCAAGCAAGAATAGTTTCAAAAATATGTAAAAATACTATTAAGTTACCTATCTACTATAAACTATTTTACACTGTGAAAAAATATCGTAGAAGTAGCCAAAGAATTATTTTAATTAAAGTATACTGTGAAGATTTTTTTGCAAACTACAATTTAATTGAAAACTCTGTACTGTTAAAATTGTAAATTTAATCGAAAATTCTGAATTCAAGTACCTCTAAAATTTACTATACTTCACATTGTCGATCGTATTTTCACACTGAAAAATGAAAAACTACAGAATTCTTCAAATTTACAATCCAATCACTTTCGTGCCATCTTCGAAGAGGTATATTGAATTAAATAATTCTAGGCAATTAACAACGTAAAATCATCACAAAAATTTCACCATAAATACGAAGCTTCTCCTACAGAATAATCGACGATTTGAGCATGAATGAAATCGGTGATAAAAGTCCGTATAACGTCGTCACAGCCATTTACAAGCCACGGGGCGAATATTTACCGTGGACAAATTATTCGACCGATTAACGGGACGAGAAAACGTCTGTCACTTATCGGGAAAAAGGCGAGGGGTGTGCATTCCGCCCCCCTTGGGTGATGATTCTGCAAAAGCAGCTCCCCAAGGAGAGAGAAAGAGAGAGAGCGAGAAAGGTAGCAGCGAGAGGGCGACAGGGAGAAAGTCATTAGCCAGTTAATCATGCGTTATCGTGTGTGCTTAATGTTCCGTCGATGAAGGAGCGAGCGAGGGAGTGAGCGACAGGAAAAAGGGAGGCCCAACAGCCCCTTTTTCGGCCTTTTCTTGCCTCCCAGTCAATATTGTCAGCGTGCACCGCAGCGTGAGCAACAGATCACCTCAACCCTCCTCACCTTTCTTCTACGTTTCAACGAAGGAAGCGAAGAAGAAGTCACTTTGTCACCATACAGAAGGAGTTTTTGCCACTCTCTCTTTGTCTTTGCATTCATTCCAAACTATTGAAAAGTTGTTTATGGGATTTAATATTAAGTTCGGTGACGAGTCATTTTGTCTTTGACTTCTCTGAGGCGTGAGTGAAAGTTGATTGTGAAAAGAAATTGTGTTTAACCGTATTGCAAGATCGTGGGAGTTTATACTTAAATTTGTGGCAAGCCGTTTTGTCGCTACATTCATTGCAAATTATTGAAAAGTTGTTTGTGGAACTTTTTGTTAAATTTTATGACGAGTTTTTGCCTTCGACTTTATCAAGACACGTTTGAAAGGCGATTCTGTAGTTAAGTTTGTGACAAGCCATTGTAGAATTGTTTGTGTTCCAATGTATTTTAAGATTCTGCGATTTTATGTTTAAATTTCTGATGAATTTGAAGTTTTGTGAATTGTAGTTTGGGAAGTTTTTCGAAATTCATTCGGGATGTCTCAAATTTGGGTTGGGTGGAAAATTTCTGTTCATGAGTTGATTATTAAGATTTGTGAGCTTGTACTTTTCTTAGTCGTCGATTATTCGAACAAATAAATGCTTTTTAAACATTTGAATGAATCACATCAAAAGTCAAGAATGAAATCCAGCATCTGTAATATAAAATCGGCGATAAATGAAAGCAGCAATTCGATAGAAAGTTCGAAAGAAAAATGACTTATGGCAATGTCGAACAATAATTGGACGTCATATTGTAGCAGGCTGATTTCCATAATGGAAACGAGATTGAGGTGAAACAGCGAAGTTGCAGAGAGGAAAGGGCATCGGAATCGATCTAATGGCATTACGTTTCCCCTGGCCTGTGCGCCGATTCACGGAACACGTAGTCGGCCACGTAAATACGACGAAGTAGCCGTTCCAAAGTACACGAAATCTTGCCTTTTAAGTAGCTCTGTCACGAACGGAAGCGGACGATCTTCCGCGCCAAATGATAGCGACGAGGAACTTTGCCCCGTCGCGCTGCTTTCGGCTCGAAATCGTTCGATCCATTCGTTCTCCAATCGTTTGGCACTCTACGCTTTAATCCGATAATTTGAAAATTTATGAAGAAATTTTTACTTCTTCAATTTACTGCACAATTGTTCCTTTTTCCTTTTTGAAAGATATTTAAAAAGTGAAAGTAAAAGCATACAACGTGAGGCATGAAAAATATAAAACTTCGCAAATTAGAAATTTTGAGCCAATATCGAGAAACATTCTTTCTCAAATTAATTAGAAGACTAATTCGAAATATATTTGAAGAAGCATTCAACGTAAAATATGCAAAACAATTGAATTTTATACAAAATCTAAGGAAAGGAAATTCTGACAAGAATTTATAAATAAAACAAAATTCCACAGGGTGTCGTTTAAGAAAAATTTCTGTTATTCCGAGTTGTTTGAAATTCGTGGTACAAATGAGGTTGGAGAAATAGTACAGCTCGAAATAAGATGAAAATTAAATAAATTTTGATCACGAAAAAATGTAGTGAAAAGAAAATGAATGCTTCGTTCTTTTTTTTTTTTTTTTTCTTAAGCAAGTATTCCCGTAGCAAGAATCCGTTGTTTTCGTTGCTTTCGCGTGGTACTCGCGAAAATGGCCCGGAATTAACGTGTAACAAGCTACGAAACTCCCTATTCATGGGCGCGCTAAAGAACTGCGACTCCTCGGAGTCGGTGCACGGTCGAGTGATTAATTTCTGTCCGGGGGTGCAACTAATTATCGTGCGTTTTATCGCCCGCCAGTAAGCTGGTCTTCCTGGAACACTCGATAAAGCCCGGGAATGAAATCGTCGGCGCCTAAACCAGGAAAAACTTGCTATAATATTACAATTTTCAAATTTGAAAAAATTAATATACCTATTGATCGTCAAATTAATTTTTTTTTTTAATATTCCACACATATATTTCAAGAAACTTGCATGGTTTCTTAATTCAAAACTCTCATAAAAAGATACATTTGTTTTTGCAGTTATTATTAAATTAAATTATATCGCCTTTCCTTCGAATAGAGAAATTCTTTAATTTTTAAAAAGTAAGCTTTCTATGATGAATATTTTAGGCCTCTTAGAAGTCAAAAGAGTAACGTGAAATAAAATTTGTGCATTAAGCACGACTCATGCTTTTTTAGTATTAAAATTCAAAAATATCGTAAAAGTGGAGGTTTCTATGCGGCTCATTTATTAATACAAAGTAACAGTAGATCAAAGAGATTCTTCAAAGTAGCACAAAACCATTTTTAAATTCGGAAGACTTTGGAAACTTTTCAACGAATCGCAATTCAAGCCTCGGCGGTATCGTTCTTTAAGAAGCCCGAGCTCAAAAGAAACTCAACCCGCCGAAAACCTTCTCTTCAAAAATACTTCGAAGCGGAGTCGTGAAAAACTGGAACGAGCACAATTACTAAGAATGGCCGCGAACTAACAAGGTCTGCCCCGTGGAATTTGGTTCGCAGCTAAGATTCGTGTTTCTGGTACAATTCTACCAATCTAATGATTGTTAAAAAAAAAAACTAAACCGATAAAATTAAATCAAGTAGTGTTATTTGTGGAAAGTATATTAAATAGCAGCGTAACTACAAAGGGAGCTATGGGTGACCATAACTAAGAATTGAATAACGAAGGCCATGAATGTTTCCTTAAAAATTGATATAACTGTGACTATATACAAAAATTAAAAAATTTTCTTACAGATATAAATTTAATTGTAACTATAAAATAATTTCAAATCATTCCCTCTTCCTTGAGTTCACTTCAACTCACATTTTTACACAAGTATGGTTACGTATTCGTAGTTTCAACATAAGTAGAATGATACCACAGCCCTTATGAAACAAGAAAATCCAAATGGACGACAGTAACAAGAACAAAGAGCAAGATTTAATGTACTATCCGTTAGGGTAACATCAGCAACCCAAGTATCCTATCAGAACTCAGTCACGTATCGACACAGCCAGGTCTCGCGATTGAAAAGCTGTAGAGATCGCGCGTCCGAGAAAGGAAGAACGGAGCGTGGAAAGCGGAACGAGCGACTATAACAACCCGTGGCGGGAGGACGACGTCGATGACGACTACGACGACTACGACGACGACGACGACGACGACGACGACGACGACGACCGGTGTTTGTGGCGTCCGCCTCCGCCCCGGCCGCCGACAAAAAGGCGAGAGAATTTCCTGAAATCCTTTCTGAGGGTCTGATTGCCATCATTATCGTGGAGTGGGTAGGAGTAGCACGGCACCGTGGAGGATAGGGTGCCACGGGGTGGGTTTCGGGTGGAGTGGAGTGGAGGATGAGGGTGGTTACGAGTGGAGAGCCGAGGTTCGAGGCTTTCCAACGACAGAGGAAGAGGTGGAATGAGAGAAAGGGAAAGAGAGAAAGAGATGGAGAGAGGAGTGATAAAGAGGGAGAAACAGGGGACGCGGCGCAAAGGAAAGGGAAAGAGGGCGATAGAGCGAGAAAACGGAGGACAATCAGTGGTATTCAGTCCAAGCTCAGAACTAGAAGACCAGGGAACGCGGGTTGGGACGTCGTCGACGACGACGGTCGCTTCTCCAGGTTTGCTTGGAGGATCGATCGACCAACGACAGCCGCTTCGACGTAACACCCGTTCCGGCTGCCCACCGGAAGCTGCCTGAACTGTGGCAGTCGAACGGACCACCTTTTCTTCACCGAGACCTAGATCGCGTGATCCACGAAGTCAGGTGTTCTTGTTTGCGCGCTTTCTACCAATGTTTCTTTGGGTTCTTCTATGGGGTGAGAATAGGTCGAGACGCCGCATGCGGGGAGAAGGATGAGGAGAGTTAGAGAGATGCTTGAGGATTTTGTGGTCGTGAGAATTCTGGGTGAGAGTTGGGTTGAAGTAACGTTTCGTTTGAGAGTACGATGGTGGTAGTGTTACTGGGTTGTCTGATTGATTAGAGTGGAAGGATGTTCTGGATTAAATGGAAGATTGTATTCGCTGGTTGATTATTATTCGTTACCTTTTTATAGGAAATGAAAAGGTACCCTTACGAATATATGTTTCTTCCTGATGTAATAATTATAATTTTCAAAAATCGATACTTGTTTCAAGTGTAACCTAACGTATGCAAAACTTCGTGTCTCGCTTAAAACAGCGAATGATACACCCAACCAGTCCTCTGATTCCTAATAGCGGCTCTAAAATTATCTCACCGTCCTCAACCTAACGCACATTGATCCCTGCTTCCTCGGTAGCTCAACGTACCTAATTGACGATTAATCCAAATGTCTGCGTCTTCCTTCAAAGAAATTATCCTACATATATAAAGTACCCACATCGAAAGATAGAAGAAAGAAGACGGCCATTTGAATGACATCATTCCCTAACTAAAGATATCTCAATGCATAATACATCAATGTTATCCTTCCATTATCTATTCTTCTTCTTAAAAAAAAAAAAAAAAAAGAAAAAGATACCAAACATCTGACTCCAAAATATATCATTCCTTCCAATCCAAAGAATTCACCATTAAACGATCTATCGTGACATTTACACATCGGATCATTCATTCAACCTTCCACATCCCTGAGAACCCTGACCTCACCAATCCATCAGCGATTTCTTCTCCAGCATCCGGCTGGATCCAAGGAAAACCGGTCGAGAAGCTCTGATAGTACGTGTATCGGTCACACAGGGAGGCATTCGCGAATTAAGGTGGGCTTGTGGCATGCACAATGCGGCGTGATGCGACGTCCGTGTGGTCTGCCGCTAGGTGTGCGTACCAGCCGCCAGTCGGTGAATGCACGCGTGTTGCCAGCGTGGTGGCGACCGGCAGTGTGTGATGTGGCCTCGGCTCGACTCGATTCGCGTGGCGGTGGCTGATCGATGCGTCGCCATGACGACGCTTCCGCCGCCAGTCATCCAGCTACCTCCACCCCCAACCCCTTTCGCCTCTGCCCCACTCATCGTCGTTTGTTACCTCCGCTAGTCACCTATGCTTCTCCGTGAGACGGCGAGAACTACGGGATCGCACCAACGACACATCCTGATTGAGCCTCTGTGTTATCCAAGGCCAACTCCTTGCACAAAGGTGGGGAGTTCTTGGATATAGAGGTGTTAGAGAGGAAGGATGGAAAGGTGGTTGTAGAAAGGGGATGGGTTTATGGTTGCTGCGGGTGGTTTAGAGAATTGAATTGTTTTGGGAGATAGTGGAGAATAGGTATGATTTTGGGCGTGTGTTATTTCTGCGTGTAGAAATAACAAAAAGTGTTGTATTTCGTTCTAAATATAAAAATGTCTACACGCGTAGTAATTTTGTAAATAAAGAAATCTGAAGTTCCTGAATTCTGAGTATAAAAACTTTTACGTGCATCATCTTTCCAAGTAGAAAAATCTCAAAATTTATGATATTACCGAATCGTAAATTCTCTGAACTAATATCTCCCTTACATCCTTCACCGCTCGTCTAATTAGTATCCGAAACATAGTTCTCTCGTAAAAGCGAAATCCACCTAAAAGATCAATTTACAATGAGTATCATTTTTTCCACGAAGAATTTGATATCGTTTCACAGAGGGACTAGCTGATCATCGTTTAAAATGCAATGAAACCGCACGGTTCAGAGGTGAGATAAAATGGCGCGCTGTTGTCACGGTGAGCAGGGTATATAAACCGGCTATGAAATTTGATACGGCTAGGAAAGTGGCTGGTACATCTGATCGATGCATTCCTCGTCACAAGTTCGGGCCTGGCGCTCGTTTTACGGGTCAGAGATAACGAGTATTCGAGAGGCACGAGTCACCACCAAATGGAGATTGAATGTAAAATCTGCGAATACGTCATTTAGATTATGGAGCAGATACGAAACGTTGATCGGCGTATGCACTCACGTATACATAGGCAGGATCGATAGTAGTAATTTCTAGATAGTCACCCGACCACTCACTGTCCCACACACCCTTGCTAAAAGGGCTTCGCTATTATTTTCACGAGCGCGAATTAGCAGGGTCGACACCAGGTGTTTAGTAGAAAATCGCTTGCCATTAGAAGAATCACTTTTTTCCGGACCCTTTCTTCCGGGTAACTATGATCGACTTACTTTTGAGACTTATCATTATGTATGTCGATATTTTCTCTGCTCCCTGTCGTCTTTTTTATATCGTATATGTTACCAATAATGCACAAACTGCTTAGACAATGTTTAAAAATATTATCTTATGCATACATTACTTAGACAGTGTAAACACTATCAACATTCTCAGCTTTAAACAAAGTATTAACATGTTAGTACGGGTTAGATTAAGATTAGGTTGCTTTTCCAGGAATTGAAGATTTATTAAAAATATAAAAAATGAAACTTTTGATCAGTAATAAAAAGTATGAATAAGCAAAGTTACTTAAGAAATAATTACCAAATGCAAAAAGAATCATCATAGAAATAAAGAAAAAAGAAAAAATTCAATCTCCAAGTCTGTCATTTATTACCAACTTTTACACTTTATCGCTGTATCATACAAATTGGGTCCATGCCCGTGGAAAGAGTTTTATAAAAATAATTAAATTAACAGCATACGTATCATAAGATGTATCTTAAAAAAATATACGTAATTATATCTTAAAGAATTTATCACGTTTTTAGACGATTAAGTTAAGCTTTGCTTATACTCATACTCCCAAAACAGCAAACATGTTAAGAGCCTCTCTGAACTAAGGTTACCGATTCGAAACGTAGATGCAGTCACGGTCAAAGTGAATACCTTAGTTACTTAGCAGTTTGTTACCTACTAACGAACCATACGAATAAACGTACTAGAAATATGAAAAAGAAAAAGATTCTTTCCTTTCCTAAACTGGATGAAAAGTTGCACATTGAAGGGTTAAGGTGATCACTTTACGCGGTTCACCCTGTATGCGTGGCACCGGGCCCGCCGCGCCGCGCCGGCTGCGGGCACACGATGTAAATAATCGTTTATTGATTAACTGTTTGACTGCGCAAGTCGAGTTAACTATGGCTAATCTCTGATTTGTAACGCCTCCCGCCAGCAAGCCTGCTCTTCTAGGTTGGGGGTTGCGCCGGAATCGCAGGGGTGGCAGCCTGCGGAGGCTGACTGTACGTCCACCAGAGGGGTATACCAACCAGAGGGAGGAGAGGGTGGTCTGCGAGGGTGGCAGAGGAGGATGAGAGATGCTGGAGGGTTGGCCACCCCCTCAGCACGTAGTTTTCGCCCCTGCAACCCTCCTAGCGCTAACACGGAATTAATATCTCGCGAGTTAGCGCCCCCTTTTCATCCCCCTCGACGGCTCTGAAACGGAAATGAGCGCGCGGATGCCTCTGCTCTCTCGGTTCTCCGCTCTCCTATCGTCTTTTCACCCACCTAACCCCCCTTCCCCCTTCCACTCTCTGCTCTTCTCTCCACGTTTCCCACGTCTCTTCGTCTTCTCTCTCTCTCTCTCTCTCTCTCTCTCTCGCTTCTCTCTTCTCTCACTCGTCTCCTCTTCGTTTCTGCCTATCCACGCTCATTCCTCGCCGTTCTCGACGGTTCTTCGGGTCCTTCGCGTCCTCCGTCTTCCACTTCCGGTCGCTAGAACCGATGCGACGCGTCCGTCCGCGAAAATTCCTCTACGCTGCTGTATTCGCCCGTTTATCACGAGAAGTTCTTCAACTTTATAACGTTACAGAGTGTTTATTTTTCTGTTTTCTTCTTTTTCTGGAATGTCTCTTAGAATCGATGGATTCGATAGCGAAGATAGAAAACGACAAATAATCGTGCAAGTGTAGGGTATCGAGAGATGTAAATCCAACGTTTAGTCTGAAGCCTCAGTGTGCTTTCGTCCGCAGAACTCCGTTCCACTTAATTAACACTCCCGGGTAGCCGTTTCTAATTTCTCCGTCAGCGTACCTTTTGTTCTTGGCTACGGCAAAATGTCCAATTGTTTCGGGAACTTTTTTAAAACCAGACATCGTCGTCGTTTTCATCCGAAAGCGATGCACGCGCGAAAGCAGCCGCGTTTCCGTCTTTATTCTTCATTTATCCATCGAGCTTCTTCCTTTTCCACTCTCTCTCTCTCTCTCTCTCTCTCTCTCTTCTCTCTATTCGTCGAGTTGTTTCGTTCCAGGTACAAAATGAAACATCCTGTTTCGTCGTTCCACGCTGTTTTTCAACGGATTTCGTTTTTTATTTTTATTTCTCCTTTTCTTCATTTTTCGGTGAAGAAGAAGTCAAGATTCGAATAAGCACGATGTTATCGGAACGAGTCTCTTAGCCGTGGCTTCCGAGGTTAGCAACCGAGCGGATGTCCTGTTGGCAGGGACAAAAGCACGAAGTTGTTCGGTCCAGCGCGAGTTGGAGATATGCAAATCTGGTATAATTAGGCTGGATATATGAAGCGTGTACGAACGACGAGCATTTCGCATTGGCAAAAGGGGGGGAGCCGCTTGAAACGCAACATGGCCCTTTGTTTGAGCCAACGTCTGCGTTCTTCCGTGACGTAATTAATGGCCTCTGCTTCTATAACGCGCGCCTCTTCACGTTCGATGGGACGAAATACTACTTCACATTGTATTCTGGGTGATTCGACCGATTCGGATAGTGAATCCTGAACATCCTGGAGAAAGGTTCGTGTTTCTTTTCTTCTTTGTTGTGGGGTAAAGTGGTATTTGAGAGGTTTGGGTTATGACGGGATTGGGGCAGAGAAGAGGTGTTTTGGTGATCGAATTGTTAGCTAATTTATCGAGATGTGATTTTTATCTGGGAACTGCTTGGGAAAGTTCGAAGATGATCGAAAACTTGGTGATATTTTTATGTAAGATTTTTGAATTTTTGAAACTTTGAAATTTTAAGTCTCTGGATGTGTAAATCTTCGAGCTTTTGAATATTTGGATATCCGAAATCTTTTATTTTTCAATCCTTAAAATTTTTAATTTTTGAAGTGTTAAATCGTTGAATATTTGAATATTCGAACTTTTAAATTTTTTAATCTTTAAACTTTTAAATTGTTAAATCGTTGAATATTTGAATATTCGAACTTTTGGATTTTTTAATCTTTAAACTTTTAAATTGTTAAACCGTTGAATATTTGAGTAATTGAACTTCTGAGTTTTTGAATTTTTAAATCCTCGAATATTTGGATCTTCAAACTTTCGAATGTTTGAATTAGTGAATATAGAAACCTTTAAATTTTCAACTTTTTAAATCTGAATTTAAAGCTGCGAAGGATAGTACATATCATCCCTGTGAAACATTTAATTGAACGACGTATTTAAATGAAACCGATGAAAACCGAAGAATCGTCTAATTTAAAACTACGAGCGGTGTATTGGTAACCGTCATTATCTCGTTCGAATTGCACGGGATTGCAATCGAAACAGGAGTTTCAGTAAACGTAAACGTTCGGCTTTGTGCCAATGCCGGGTGCAGGTCGGTAAACATGCCACAGGAACGCGCTTGCGGATGCTTCGGACTTTAAAATGCTATGCAAAGATACTCGATAGAAGGTTTCATAAATTCGGACCGTGTCCCTTTCCCATGTTGACAAAAGGATTTAACCGAATATTTACTCTATGCAAAATCGAGGGGCACTTTCGAAAACAAATTCTGAAATAACCAAAAGATTCCTAAGAAATTTTCAAAATTCAAAAATCATACATTTTTAAGCAATATTTCCATTTCTAAAAATCCAGAAATAATCCGACACCACCCAATCCTTAAAAGAGATAAAATAAATATTTCAAACACCGAAAAAAAAAATACATTAAAATTACCCGCTCGTATTTTTCTACATTTATTCTCCTAACCTAACCCAAGTTAAAATTGTCATCAAACATCTCAATTTATCTTTACGTCAATCCATCAATCCGACAAAAAATTCTTTACAATAAAATAGACTACAACCTTGCTAAAAAAATTCTCATGAAAACAAAGGCAAAAATAAAACAAATACGTTTTTATATTAAACATATCATCGCTAATAAAAAAAAAAAACCTCCAACTCCTCTAAAAAAGAATAAGAGAAAAACACAAGTATTCGAAGGACCAGGAGATTCACCGCCAAACCTACCAACTCCACCACCCAATTTCCTAACCTCTTATCTAAGAACGAATCTGTTGTACCTCATTCAAAGCGTGCGGCTATCTTCCGCATCGGATTCGGCATATTGTACAAATTGAATACGAGGAATTATCTGTCGTCCACGAGCTAGGGGTATCTATCATCCGGTACACTTAAACGCGTCCCCACCTCCCTTTTCGTCCGCAAACGCAACAAAACTGACACGCTTCTTATCGTGTTACGGTGAGGCAGAAGAACGAAGCACCAATGAGTGAGAGAAAGAGAGAAAGAGAGAGAGAGTGAGAGAGAGAGACGAAGGGGGGAAAAGGGTGGAGGTTCGCCAGGCGGACGGAAACGTAGCGGGGGTAACTGGCTCCCTTGTCGTTCCGTTCCCTGCCTCGTAGCTATGCGTCTCGCGTACAATAGCCAGCCCTGTCATGTTTCATGCGGCACAATGATACTCGTCGCCCCAGCACCGATACCGAGCCGAAGTAGCAGCGGTAATGCCGCTTCAGTATCTCAAGATAATGCACGCGGGGAATCAAGGCACGCGGTTACCTTCCATCTCTCTCTCTATCTTTTCACTGGCTTTCCAAACTGTTCTCCAAGTGACCCTGACGTATACGTATAGACCAGTTAAAACGAACCAAGCTTCGTAAATAAATGATTGAATGAAAAATTTTATGCTGAAAATTTCTCTCATTTTTTTAAATTTAAAAACAATTTTTTTAACGAATGTAAAAGATATTATCTTTGAATTAGTTTCCACGAGAGTGTACACTTATTAACACATGGCCAACCGCGCGCATTTTTCGTAAACGTAGCTTAGAGAATTTATCCTAAGAAATAGAAAATTCGTCAATTTAGACCGTTCCTCGCTATTGCAAGTAACTTCAAATAATAAATTAAGAATTATTATTTGTGTAATGTGTTTGGGTCTTTTTTTAAGTGTGCTAATTTTAAAAACATAAATTTATGCAATGTCACGCTGCAAAATTTACAAATACTTCAAGAATATCTATTTTTTTCATAAAGCAGAGAATTCATCCTGATCAGTTGGCAAAGTGTTAATATGCAACAGTTAATTAACATCATTCTGTGAAAATTTATCGTCAAACGCCGTAGTCATGGCTGATCGCGACAGGATGATACTACTTGTACGCCTCGGGTACGGCTGAATTCACTTTCGCTGTTCTGATTGAGGCAATCGGGCTTCTACGACGAATGGAGTGCAGGGGAGAATGATTTGACGAAGACACTCTGGTAGTTGATGCGACGTTAATGAACAAAATTTATTATTGTTGAAAAACATGATTTTTTTAAGATTGGTTTAGTTTAAAGAGGTTTAATATAGTCCGTTTCCCTCTATTTCTGCGAAAGTACGAAACTTTTGGAAGCTCTTACGAGAAGGATCGAAGTATCCAGAAATTTATTAATATTGTAAAACTATTGTTACCTTCATAGAGCAATAAAATAATTTATTTTAAATATTAACTGCGCGAATTCCCAAACATCGTGTACGTTTCGAAAGCGTACAGAATGTTTCAAAGAAATGTTAAAAACACAATGACACAAATCCTCCATATAAATAACATTCACGGATATAATTCTAACATTTTTTTTTAAAACACTGTAATATTGAGTACGAAGAAGTAGTATAGGACTTAGATAAATCAGACATACGGTTCTAAGGGAATAACTGCTCTCTAACGGTGAATTATAAACCAATCGTAAGATCGTAAGGAAAATCATCGTTATTCTAAGACGTCTGTGTTATTTCCATTGAAATAATTATTCTAATATAACCCTCGCCCTTACTTCTAAAAATAAGAAGCATATTCGGCTGGTTCGTCATAAATGACTCACCATATGTCTACCATAACTCTGCCTCTCAAGGATTTGTATCAAAATCGTACGACAGGCCGAACGTGCTAATATATTCATTATTCAAATTCAACTCCGACGACGTACCATAGGGTGGTCAATAGACGCTAGGCACGCCACTGTTACCCCCTCGCTTCACCCCCCCGTTGCTCTAATGCCTCTATGTTGCACAACCTCGATGTTGCAACAAGCAAATGTCAAATGTGCATTCGAAGGTACCGTGTTCGATTTTCTCAATTCGACAATAGTTAACCCTTTGAACCTTTTAAACCCTTTTAACCTTCAAAATGACCAGTTGGTATATATAGATACACCACAAACATATATCAGCAAAAATGGTATCAATAAACGGAACCATTTTCAATAATTGTCGGATACGTATAAATAAGAATTTTCATAATCTCACAAACAAAATTTGAAATTTAATTTAAAATAGTAATTTTACGAGTAAGTGTTTAAACCGGTCATTTCGACCGGTTGGTATATCTAGTGTTAAAAACACACTTGAAAGGTGGCCGGCTGTTCACAATGGGCGACGATCGGCGTTCGTCGAAGGCTGAGAAATGGGCAGCGGCGGGGTCTCTCGTAACCGAGGCACCGATTAACCATTTACGGCTGTGATTCACGGGACAGGCTAGGTAAGACTGTTGGTACGCTTGCTAGGCGGCACTTCCACGTGCACGCAGACACGCGCCGCGTATTCACCTCGGGCATCCTTTCGAATGGGAACCCCCGATAGGAGGGCACGCGCGTGACACGTGACCACGTACGGCCAGCGGCGCATTTAACGCGCGATCGCTCTCGAGTGTCCGCGTGCTGTACCGTGTCGAAGGGCTGCTCCTCCACGGCTAACCCCCCCCCCCCCCCCCCCCTCTGATTCTCCGTTCGTGTACGTTACTCGTGTACCTTCGTCGCGGTCCACGAACAGTACGGATGTTGAGGTGGACCTTCAGGAGACGGGAGTCGATTTCAGGCCTCGTGAACCTCGGGATTTATTGCTGAAATAGAGAGGGGATAGTGTGGCGGAGAGGGTGAATTGATGGATTTGCGTTTGTCAACGATGCGTGAACGTGAGCAAGGTTGAATTTTTAGAGGTATTGAGAGATGTGTCTGGAGTGATTGAACTTTGTCATTTGGAAGCTTAGAGTTCAACTTTCGCGGTCGTATGTCTGTTTTCAGTCAACGATGCATTTTTATCGTTTCAGTTCGACGTTTACTCTCAACTATCAAAGGTAAAAGCTATTCTGAATTTACGCACTTTCTTTTCGCTTCGTTGTAAAGAAGAAAAACGCAATCTAAGCAATGAAACAACGCAATGGGTACTTTTTTTTCGTTTGGTATGTTTGAATAGAAAGATTAAGGAAAGAAAATGCTATACTAATTACTTTTGTGATACATGTTCTTGAAAATTGACCCTTTCGCTGCGACAGTTTTCAGTAGAAAGGTAGATGTTAATATTGAAACATTGAGATCCTTAAAAGCTGATAATTCTCAAATTATAGGCAATAGTTAAGCATCCTAATAAAATAAAAATTTCATTTTTAATATAATAATAATCCAGTCGGTTCCGTAAACCGTACGATAAAATAGAAAAAGTTTTCTCTGAAAACTGAGATACTTAAAAAAATATATATATTCAAAACTTCGAGCACCATTACGAAGAAAGAACGATCCAATTCAACCAGAAGTATTATTTTCAAGCTCTTAAACTTTCTAACACGGAGGATATAAAAAATAAGGAGAATGGAAGTGGTTTTAAACTTGAAAGAACACGAAATCAACTCCACTGTTTTCAAACCTCTCGGAAAATGTAGAAATAATCTTATTTTACTGTATTCTTCCATTTCCGAACAGTTCATCGAGAAGAAAAAAGAAGCAACGATAAGATAATTCCAACTTGAAAACTTGGAATTTAATATTTCCGAAAATCTTCAGGGTACTCAGAAAATTCGAAGGTTAAAAAAGTTTCCGCGGGATATCTACGTTGCAACGAGCACCGTGAAAGTTAAATTGAAAAATCGCCGATACGAGAGTTACTCTTGTGCTTCAATTTTCAAAAGACCCTTCACCTAGAAAATATTTATCAGTATATAAGTCGCGGTACGGTGTCCTGATAGCGTGAACCACGGTTATAAACACTTTAATGGGAACTGTCGATGTGGCTGCGGCAGCCACTTTCAGCCTTCGACTTGCTCGTCGATTGCATCAGTTTAGGGAGGCCAGATACGTATAGCTCAACCCTTGCACGAAATTGTGCAAGGAGGAAAAAGAAAAAGGGTCTGATAAAAGATTAGGAAACTAAAATTACTGCGAAGGTCTGATTCCTCGTTCGAGATATATTGCTCGTTTATCTCGAATCTGAACCAGTGACCAATTTCTTTCACCAGCTAGTGCTATTGACACGCTAGACTAATGGCAATTTGAAATTTATGTGCTACAATACGAAACTGTGGAATACGTGGAAAAAAAGAATTAACCGATACCTTTATATTAGTAGAATTATATTATAAATTTGATATACTTGGAAGAAAATAATTTTTGTATCCTTATTTCTTGATATTAGTAGAATTATTATAAGGGTAATTTGCTGATTTCTTTCCCTCGATGTTAGCGGAATTATTATAATTCTCTGGAGATACGAAATCTGTGATTTTCACGTACGATATTGTGAATATTCTTGAAATATAGTATTTTTTGCTTTCCTTTAATTTGCGATTTTAATCTCCCTACACTTTTCTGAACTTTGAAAAGTTTCCTAAAGTTTTTCTTCCTATAGCTTCTTGGAAATATGAAAAGAATGATTGTCGCGCCTAATATTTTCAATATTCTTAAAGCAGATTATTTTCTACTTTTCACTCATTTTTCATTCTAACGTTCTCAAATATATTTGATTAGGTAGAACGTTATATTTCAGCAATTTAAAGAATGCCATGGTGTTAACTATGTCTGAGTGACACAAAGTGTGGAAAATAATCACTTTGTTTCTAGATTCGTTGATCTCTTAACGATGAAATTTTGTTTCGCAATGTGTGTCTCTGTTTGCGTAATTAAAATCAAGCGATGACAAGTATACTCGACCAATTTGAATTGATTATAACAAAATGACAAATATTACGGGCTAAATTATTTGAAAGAAAGCAATAATTTTATTATTCAAAAATTCATCAATACTAAATGAATTTTCAAAAAGAGGATACCACGCAATTTCGCGCAATGTTAATTCATTTGCGTCGAATACAATAATATTTTCATGAAATTACAAAAAATTATGGCTCGTTCGATTTCTTTATTCTATCAAAACGAATACCTTTTTGCATTTTTAACAAAAATTTCAATTTCCATAGTAGAATGTATTTTATTTTTTTCACACGACGAGTACACTCGTCGTTATCGGAAGAGTGATCATTTCCTCACGACGAGTACACTCGTTAAACACCGTTAAAGTGTTAAGTAGGTCTAGAAAGATCAGACTGAATGAGGATAACGTTATAGTGGAACAACGATGACTCGAGTAGAGTTAGATTGACGTAACAAGCACGGTCGCGACTGATATTCTTATACTTGGCTCCGGTTGTACGGGATATCCTGATGGCGTGAATCACGAACATAAGCGACCAAACGAGAGCTATCGATGTGGCCACGCACGTACCGTGACCACTTTCAACTTTATCGTCTTACCTTCGTGGCCCTCCACGTTACACCGCGTGATTATCTTAAGAAATCGATCATCTTAATGCGTTTTTAATCGGTCCCCATCTCTTCCATGAAATTGCTCTTTTTTACTTTCATGAGTTATTTCTTGTTTTTTGGAATTTTTTTCGAAGCAACCAATAGAGAATGCTTATATCTAAATTTGTTATTTTAGATGTTGAAAAAACACAATCGAAAAAAGATACTATTTTTAACCCTTTCATATTTCAATAGAAAAGTAGATGTTCCATTTTTAGTTATAAAACTTGACAAATTGTCTTCGAAAGTTTAGACATTTATAATTTTCAAATTTGAAACAACGTAAAATTTGTTTCGTTGAATCAAAACAGAGGTACGGGATAAAATAAACTTCAGATGAAAATGTGGTAATAGAAGAATACGAGCCAAATTTTTCAAAACGTCTATAGGCGTTAATACTAACCAAAGAGTTAATATACGTACAGTTGAATTCTGAAAAATTGTACGACAATTGTTTGTTTAAAATTTTGTACATAAGTAGAGGCGTAAGTACATCGTCGATTCTAAACTTTAGTTTTTCTATCGACTAGAACATACTTCGAGAAATATTCTGATGGTTATAATTTTTCATTGAAAGAACGTATCGAAACGTCATTTGCAGGAGAGGAACAAATTTGAAAGATTATAAATTAAAGCATACAACAATAAAATTTACTTGGAAATATTCTTGTGACATAATTTTTCATGAAAAGATAAGATGAAACTAAACAAACGAAATTGAACGATAAAATGATATCTTCGCTGAAATTCCAAAAATCGTTGTTCGTCAAAGAACGATTTTTCCAGCTTAATTGTCAAAATTTTCTGCATAAATGTTCCCTGTAGAAAGAAAAAGCGAAAAACGATGCTGATAATGTCGAGAAACGTCGAAGCCGAGAGGTGTTTCGCCTCATCGGCAGAATTTCCACGCTCGTAAATGCAAAACATCCTCGCTCGCTCGTCGTGAATATAAAACAGTCTGTCGCGGGCGCGCGCGCCACCTGTTCCCAAGCGTGTAACATCGTAAACTTTCTTTGTCAGGATTATAATTGCGGTAAATAATCAATTAATTAAGACAACCTGATGTTTTCGCTGGACAAAGCAGATTTTATGGAAATAACCGTGGGCATTATACCGGCGGGCAGAGACAACGGAGTAATTGCAACGAAATGCAAATTGCGTTAATAACGGGGTCATCGCGTAATTCTCCACGCGGCACCACCGCTGCACAGCCCGGTATAATTATTATAATTTCCACCGGTGAAAATACCCGGCCCGTTAAATGATATCCCATTGACAAGGGAAATCTGCACGGTCATCGATCGAATGTGGCAAATTAAAACGTGATTTCTACGACCGCGGTTAAATATCACCCGGGCTCTTTTGCAACCTAAAACGCGCGCGTGATTATTTCTTCCACGCGTTCGTTCGATATTTCACGCCGTGAAATTCCGTTATTACGGATGAATTTCAATCGAGACGATGTTTAATATCGACAATGCACGGATTCGGAGAAGTGAAACATCGATGAATTTGTATTAGAAAATATGAATGGTTGTAATAAATTTCGTAAAATGAAAGAATGCGATCTTTCAGTTTTTCTGTCATTTTACACGCAAATAATCCGAGGAATCGTTTCACGTAAGAAAAATACTGCAGCATTTTGCAAAACTCCACGAATATAATCTAAAAAAAAAAAGAAAGAATACAAAAAGCACAATTTAATTTTGCATTTCGAAATTCTCCTCTATTTCCAAAATTTTCAAAAATTACGCAGCTCCCTCCAGTTACATAAAAACACCCTGTATACTAATCCTTAATAAACTCGGAAAGATTCAATGGTATGACTTCTCTCTTCCCTCTTGCCCACTCAATAAACACGAAAGAGAAAAGAAGCAACCTGTGCTCGAGAGCCTCTCAAACAGCACCAGTCAAAACAACGAAACCCCTCGGAAGAGAAACGACAAAGGAAGAGAAAACCCTCGAATAAAGCACCAGAATGAAGAAACGAGAAAAACAAAACAAAACAAAAAAACAGAGAAGAAGAAAAGAAGAAAAGCGAGAAAAGAAAAAAGTGGCAGAAGAAGAGACACGCGAAGAGAGAGAGTAAAAGAAAGAAAGACGTCGGTAGAAGGTCCGAAGAATAATGGAAACACCTTGGCCCATTACTACCAAAATTCCCTGACCATTCTCTCTCTAAACGGGCACCGTTACCACAGAGGGTTTGTTCCGGAAGGGAACCGGTGGCACGTCGTTACCGGGGCAAACTACGTCGTCGACAACGCCGGTCGGTAAGTGCAGGAGGTCCGGTACGTTCGTGCCCGGCCACCTAGCAACCTGGTGCGTCGCTCGAGGCCCCTCTTTCCTTCTACGAGGTTGCAACCCTCCATTCGCCTCTCTTTCTCTTTCTCTCTACACTTACACAACCAAAAATATACACAAACATACCCCACTCGATTCTCATCGTTCACATTGCGCAAGCGTTTGTACGCCCAATTCGAACAGGGGTGTAAATTCAAGCATAAACTCCGCCTCTATCGGTGAAGGGTCGAACCAACCCCTATCAACATGTTCCACTATGAATATCATAGGGGCGGAGACAGAATACACGATATCGTAGACAAACCCCTGGCAGAGTTTCGAACCTTTCGACGGCCAGTGTCACTCAGAGCGGGTCGCCAAGATGATCGGCTGCCTTATCGCGCAGCACGGCACGTATACTCGATTGAACGTGAACCACAATCATCGTGCCGTGATTCACATTACCGTGAAACTGTACGACGTTGGTTACGTGATTCACGCGTTTCACTAAAAGTTCCTCTCAGCTGATTATGACCAGAATTGTTCGCTCGTTAAACGCGGCAACCACCGACCTGGACGTACACAGTGAATTGAATCAAGGGACTAAGGAAAGATCTCGCGTGTAGGCTGCCGTATCCAGCACGGCCGCTGTGCACACGGGACACCGCGCGATGCTGGACCTCAAGAGCAGCGGGACTACCGCCGCGGAATTGCCACGCACCACGGCGTTTACTAATTTATCGATGCTGTTCGCTGGTACGTTTCGTTCGATGATGTGTCGCAATGAGGCTTGTGTTTATTGCTTTTCTTTTGTTTCTTTTTTTTTGTAGAGTTGGTGTTTATTTATGTAAGGGTGTATGATTCCTGGTTCCCAGACGACCACGTGACAAGGTTCATTTTGAATAATTTGTTGCTGAATTGTTGGTAGGTTTGAGTTGATTTGAGTTAGGTTTATTTTCTTTTGTTCTTCTGGTGTCTGGTGCGACGGTACTATGAGGGTGAGGTTGAAGAGAAGAGGTTCTAGTTTGGTGCGGTTCGAGGTGTGAGGATGTGTTGATGAACGGTTTGAAGGAACGTACTTTGTGTTGAATGTATAATAGTAGTTTCTTCCTTTTTGATTTGCTCTATTTTGGAAGTTACGTCTTCATTCTACTTTAAGTTTTTGCTTAGGTTCGAGGTTTGAAAATGTTTTATATGTGTTAATATAGGGTTTGGAGAAGCATACTTTATGTTGAATATATAATTTACAATAATAATTTCTTTATTCTTTGTGTATTCTGTCTTAACGTTTTGATTTTACTTTGATTGTTTGCTTGAGGTTTGTTCGAAGTTTGAGGATGTTTTGAATGTGTTGATAAAGGGTTTAGAGAAACGTATTTTGTGTTGAATGTATAATAGTGGTTTCTCCACTCTTGGTTACCCTATTTTGGAAGACACGTTTTGATTATGCTTTGATTTCTTGCTTAGGACTGGTTCGAGGTTTGAAGATGTTTTGGATGTATTGATAAAGAGTTTGGAGATGCGTACTTTGTGTTCAATGTATTCTTTATTCTTGGTTTATCCTATTCTAGAAATTATTTTTTGATTCAACTTTGGAACTGATCTGCATTTAGCTTAGATAATCAACAAACGTAAATTTTCCTTCTTTTTCATAGAAAAAAACCAAACACAGAGACCACACAATCCCAAAAGACACAATCGTTATTTAACCTTTAGGTACCTGAATGAACATAAACGTTTATTCACACTTTTCATCCTTTAAATTTTACAATTAACCTGTATACATAAATCTGAAGCAACTCAATGGCATTGAAAACGGAATGAATATTCTGTCTTGTTAAAAAAAAAAGGGGAGGATCAAGGAAAAATTGCTCAGGTTTAAAAAGGTTAAGAACACTATTTTCCTCCAAACAGAAACTTTATTCTACTCTTCAACATTTTACAAAGAAAATCGAGCACAGTAACGCTTGGAGATCGTGAAAAATCCCGGAGAGGATACCCAGAAGTAGATAATTCTCGTGCTATACAGACACATTAAGGAGTGAAGTCCCTCGCATTTCGGGAAACGTGAAATCCGAGGCCCTATTAATGGACCATGGGCACTAGATCAAATGAAGGGGAGTTAGTAAAGACGAGAAGGTCGGCTCGTTTCGTGCACCTAAGTCGACTGTTTGCAGAGAAAGACGGACTTTCTTGCGAACGGGCATGACGTATGTACACACAAGGGGCCACCCTCGTGCCAATAACTGCCAAATGAAAATATATCTGTCTGCAAACACACCAGCGGCGCTTGAAACACCGCCGGAAGAATCGAGGCTGAAGTCTCGACGCGGGATGAATGCGATGCTCCTGAAAGCAATACAGTCAGTGGCACGCGGTCGATGACTACGATGACGTCGAGGTTTCGCGTAAATATTTTGATATTTGGAAGAGAACGATATAGAAAGAAAAATAATAATCTGATGGAAGATTACGAGAGATGTGAAAATTATTTTCTAACCATCTTCACATTCAGATTTTAAAGAATATTTCAAAAAACATTACTTAATTAATTTCGATACTCTAAGGAAACGGTATAGAGAATATGAATTATTTTACACAGCTTTCTAGAGGATAAATTTAAATTTGGCGCGTTAAAACAAGAACACCATTTTCTTGTATCACTCTGCATTAGAAATTTCTTGGTAGTCCAATTTTGTTGCTATTTTTACGTTCTATAGTTCGGACAGAAGTTACTTTTGCAGTTCTATAGAATCTCGTTCCGAAAGAATCACCGTAACTGAAACTTAAGAAACGTAACTAACTGTTCGCGGTAGTAAAAGATTAATCAATCCAAAAGTCTAGTAAAATCGCGTATCCAAAGGGTGCACAAACGAAGAGGGTTGTAGTTGTCGTTAAAGGGTCGTAAAGATTTTTCCCGAGGAATTGTTTTTCAACGGAAACCCGCTCGAAACCGGTTATCAGATATATTTTTACGGCAGAGGCGATTCCCAGAACTGATTACCTTGCAATTGCAGACGGTATACGTCTTCTAAAATAACGTGACCTAAAAACAAAAAGAAAAAAAAAAAGAAAAAAAGAAAGGAAAATGTGCAATCTTTTAACGGGGAACACGAAGCTAATACAACACGTGCCGCGTTGTATTTTCTCATTCGATCAATGTTGAGTCTTTATTTCAACATTGTGCTGTAAATTGTTATTATCTGATCGAGATTATACTACTTAGGTATTGCACGATTTTTTTTTTTGGTTTCTTTACCAAGAGAGATTATCATCGAATAATACTTTCACCTTTGACATTGTTACAAGCTTAATTTTTTCGAGTAATTCTGTTTTCTTTTCACGTTGTTTTAGATGCCAGCAGCTCGTACAAAGGAGGCTGGAGCCACGCCACGTCGCCGGCTCCTGGACAGGGTGAGTTTATTCAAATGTTCATATTTCTAGTCGTTTCTTTCACGGTATTTGATTTTTGGATTTATTCGTGACAGGAATAGGTGATAATTAATGTCCTACATTTGAAATTAATTACGATCCTTGAATATATAATGAAGAATATCGCAGCTTTGTTTCTTACTGCGCTATTATTGCAACAAAATTACATTAGGGAACAATACTATTATTTTTCTGGCTATTTGGGATATACACAAAGAAATACAATAAATATGGTTGCTCTACTATGGAAAAATAAACGATTAAAAAAATTATTAAGAAGAAACTTAGACGATAATCTTTAGAAAATCTCAAAATTTGTCTACGAGGAGTTACACTGTACATTTAAATACTTGCAACATTCATTTACAAAACTCGAATTCATTAAAGCCTCAAGATCTTTACTAAAAAAATTTTCTTCGCTGACTTCGAAATGTACGAGTACCAAAATTACTAAAAATTTATGTTCACCGTTCTCTATAAGTACCATTCACATTGTACCACCAATAAATTAAATTAAAATAAACTAATTACAAGCATGTCACTGTCGAAAGACAAAAAGTTAACCTGGAACCTAGCAAAGAACCTAATCAGTTTAGATTGCAGAAAAGGTAGGAGTATATATAGAGTTATCAGTGAATTTGTTGATTCATGATTAGGTATAGTCGATGAAAGAAATATAGCGAGACCGTATTAAATAGCTACAAACCAAATAACTAGGTTTACGAATTTTTCTCGTGTAGTTTTTTTTTTGCGGGTACCCGTTGAATTGACGAGCGAACAAATACCTGAATTTTTCTACAAATAAATCGATTTATTTAATTTAGCAACAACTTAATTATACACCATTAATGTGCTTATAAATTTGGACATATTTTCATATCATTCAATTAATAAAATCAGCACAAATTCCTGGAAAACAATAGCAATAATTTCTACAACTTTGCTGGTGAAATTCCAAATTCGTGAAATTAACGAAAATCGAAATTCCAATATCAATGAAATTTTCACATTTATTAATCACAGTATGACCAACTAATTTCGATACTCATTCGACCATTGCAAAACGTGATTATTCATACCTTCCTTAAAAGAAAACTCTCTGCATTTCTAAATCTCCCAAAACCGAAAACAAAAGAAAAAAGTCAAACTTCCAACAAACACCGAACAGGCCTGAATCAAGAAAAAAAGGCAGCACGAAGCGTCGTACGAAAAGTCGTCGCGGTGAATCGATCCTCGTTGCCATCTTATCGGGCTTCTTCTTCCTCCGCCCTCTTGATTTTCCTTCTCCTCGATTCGCTACATATAGCCCGGCCAAAGGGTGGTCGGAGGCGCCGCTGGGTGCAAGTTCACGCGTCGCGACTCCTGGCTTGTTCCCCTTGCCTTTGTGTGCTTCTCTATATACCATACACACCTACACGTTCGCGTATCTACGCGTTTGTGTCTATGTGTCCGCATAGAGAGGGTGTGGGTGGGCGTCCCGGCGCTTTGTGGCGCGTTGAACCGCGGCCCCTTTGTCGTCGAGAGAGAGACAGACAGACAGAGAAAGAGAGAGGGAGAGAGAGACATAGAGAGAGAGAGAGAGCGAGAGAGAGAGAGAGAGAGAGAGAGAGAGAGAGAGAGAGAGAACGAGCCCTGGGGGCTGTGTAGAGACGCTTGGCCGCGCGGCAACACCGAACAGCCTGGCCCCACCCTGTGGACGGCGCTGGCACAATCATCTCGCGGAGATCAGAGAGCCCAGCCCGCGGGCAGCTTGTTATAAACGGCTTCTGGACGCCCGGCCAGGTTACAACGCCATGGATCACCTAGCAAAGAGCGAATTAACGCTTTTGACTCGCGCCTCATCGTCGCTTTGCGTGCTCCAGACGCACGGAGAACTCGAGGAACAGACGTATCCTCTTTTATCTTATGCTCTTCAGAGGGTAAATGTTGGTTTTGGAAGATTTATTCTCGGGCGAAGGGTAGTTTGGTTTATTGTTTAGATTGTAAAAGCGGTGGGAGGATGCGTGGTGTTATCGGAGAATGATTGTTACGTGATTATGTATAGTCAGTGGAAGAAATATAGTAAGATCGTTTCACTTCGAAATTAGATATCACTTATTTGAAGTTTGAAGAAGTAGAAAGAATACTTTTTTTAATTATAGCAAGTATTGTTGTAGTTTTGGTAATATGTTAGGGGTAGAAGTGAATTATTTCTGATTGGAGTCGCATAATCAGTATGGCAATCGCGAGTTAGCGAAAAAATGGCGGAAAATCATCAAGGGTAATGTAAATTATTTCAATAATTGATCTGTTTTCGCTCTTTTTAAATAAAACTTCGTTTGTGCTCAAAACTCGGAGAGTTTTCCACCGAACATGTCAAGAATTTTAAAACTTCTATAAATTATATGAAATTTCTTAAAATATATTTTTTCTATAATTTTATTCTATTCCAACGTCACAGTGACGTAAGTTATTGAATCAACTGCTGTTTACTAGTTACTATTTCCGATTGAATAAATGCTATTGATAAAAACAGAAAAGTGCAAGTTACTTAGATGAAACTGTAGAGATTATTTCGTGGAAAAGTTACAAGGAAATTCTGTAGAAAGTGTCGAAATTGTACATTAGTTCAATAAGTTGACTGGAATTCAATTCGAGCTGGCACAATCATCCCGCAGAGTTCAGAGATTTAGCCTGGGGTGGTTTGATGTAAACGGCTTGTGGTTTCGACGCCTCGTTAGATTGCAATCACCATGGATCAGTTATCAAAGAGGGAATTGATGGTCTGGTTCGCACGTGTGGATGGATCGTCAACTCTGTGACAGCGTTTTCAAACCAGAGAACAAAGGATATTATAATACAAACGTTCCTCGAACTTCCAATTACCTTCTAACTATATAAACACGAGAATCATTTGAAGAGTTCGCGGCTTTTAAATGAAAACCTACTATAAATATCTTTTATTTTTCAACACTATCTCCATCAACTTCAATCCACTTCATCCAGCGATGCTTTAGTGCTTTTATGCAATTTCAGAAATCCATTTCTCGAGGATGTTTTCAAAAATCTTTTTTAGTCATCATCTCAATTAATTTAAATGATACAAAATTCTTAAAATTGGAAATTTTTTTCGGAAGTTTTTGTGTGATTTTTATTTAAAATTTTATAAATAAAAATTACAGATTGATATTCGAAAGTTCGAGAGAATATCAGTGCTGATTCAAACGCCTAAGGATGAAATATTCCTGGCTCAGTATTTCGTTAGTATGTAAAGAAACCTCTGCCAAAATTCTCTACAGTATCTGTGAAACCGCTAATCCACCAAGCTAAAGCTCCTTCGCCAGCTTCTGTTATTTCATGCATCAACGTCTCCAACACAAATTCGTACACTGTCACGGTAGATTCCTGTGATCCTGGCCAGGCTCTTTTGACTCAGTTCACACTTCACGGGGCAACGCGAAAAGGGAACGAATGAGCCACGGACTTCGTGAAATTACACAACGACGCGTGCTGGCCCCGGGCCACTTTGCGGCTGTCGCGTGAAATTGAAATTACAAGCTCCTGTCTCAAGCATAGAACGGAATTAATTTGCCGTTTTCACCGTGATTCGGTCCCTTTTGAAAACGTTCAATTTTTAGAACACCGTCAGAAGGGTATTAGGTCAATCCTATCAATTCGTACAGAGAGAGAAAAATAGAACAACCTTTGCAACGACGACATAATGCCTCCAAATAAAAAAGTTAAAAAAAACTAGTGGAATTGAGAGACAATTTCTTTTCTTTTCATAAAATTTGAAGATAGGTTTCAAATATTCGTCTAATTAAGGAGTTCCTAAGTATAAATCGCCGATTCTGATAAGACTTATGTGAGATATACTTTCAAAAAATTGTTTTGCCAAAATTCAAATTGAAGAGATGAAAGGAACCCGTAAAATTCAAGACACAAAATCTATTTTATGTAATATAATTCTGAAACTATTAGTTTATTACTGAAAATACTTGAAATATAAAAATTTACATATTAATCCATATTAATAAAAATTTGCATATCTATGAACTAAAAATCATACCACAAAAACACAAATTGCAATAAAGATTTTCAACGTTATAACAAAAATTAATCAATCCCAAATTTTCTTTCTTTCTCTGTGTGAGATGAAGTCGTTAATCATATAACGTATGTACGATCGTAAAATTTCTTGGAGCTCCAAATAATAATAGGAACCACTTAAGATACTGCACAATCATACATCTACCCTTCGCAATTCTAAAACCACTTAAAAATTGCCAAAAGAAAAAAATATCCTAATCGTCGTGATACACGAAAGCTCTAGTCTTGTTGTTCTACGAAAGGAACAGCCATGGGGTAAAAGGTTAACATCCAGTCATGGATATCGACCTCCGTTTTCAACGGGTCTGCCCAGTGGCCAGGAAAAGCGACTCTAAGACAACTGGTAGAACAATAAAAGTACTCCTCCCTGTTTCCACGTTCGCCGCGAGTGTGCCTCGCGTGACTTCCTGACCCAAGCCAGTCGACCAACCCTCGACTTCTCTCCTTCCTTCGCACCATCCTGTATACAGGGTGTTACACAGTTATACCATGCAAACTACTCCAGCATATTCAAGAGGTTCTTTTATTATCGGAGAATGTTCTATAAACAATGAAATTTTCTATAAACTAATGACGAGTTAACTCGTCTTCCCCAGTTAAAAGGTTAACAGGGGACACCTAGAATCATATGCGATATTTTAAATCTTTTAACGCGTTAAACGCGGCAACAATAACAAATTCTGTTAAAATCAAACAATATACATTTATTTTTTTACAGTATGAAAAGATATGTTTACACTTTTTTAATGTACACTCGTCCCTCAATTTACGCGGAGTTTCCGTCCCACGTGGATTCAAAAGAAAAAATATTGAAGGTAAAAGCTAGGACGTATAAGTTTTAGAAATACATATTTATTTCAAATAGCTTAATAAAAAGAATGATGACGTTTCAGAAAACAAAAGTAAATTTTATTCGATGTCACTATTGCTACTATAATTCAGAACAATCAACTTTTTCGTTTTAATGGGCATAAACATATCATCTTCATCGCTGGAAATATTTGGAACCTTAATTTTCTAGAAGACCGTTATCCTAATCTTATCCACTTATTATAACATCTATATTCACAACGGTGAATTTATATTAATTAATAAAATAGTTTCTTTCTCTCCTAAAAAATGAAATTTTTGCAATCCTGCAAATATCTTGCAATCTTACAATCTCAATGTAACACAGATCTTAGTATGTCTGACCATTTGTAGCTTATATCACTGATCATATATATCTCAGTAAAGAAAACGAATCGTCTTATAACGTCTTGAAAAATGTTAAAGAATCTGACGAAATTTGTCGACATAATCACAGAACACCCTGTATAACACGTACATGTATGTCTGAGGGCAACCCTAACTTCCCTATGATAATTACGTGCTCCGGCACGGCGCGTGCCTTGGCAGTTCGCTCACGCGCCTGATCACGTATGCCGTGACTATCATACACCTCGACACCAGTAGGTAACGACCCCTACGCCCGGATCTCCGGGGTAATGAACGTTTGAAAAAGTGCAATCGAAAGTCTGGTTGCTGTGATTCGACGATGAATTGAAATCAGCTCTGTGGGTTCGATGTAGGCAAACTATAGGATCTCCCTCAGGTGTTTGTGGTTATAGTCTTGGCTGGCTATTCCGACACCGGTCCCCTTTTAGTAGAAGTGTCTTAGGTGTGCCGTGGAATGAGAAAAATTAGAGTTCTTGGAAGAATCAGGATAACCATTTCACAGGAAATAATGTAATAATAAGTAGGAAACATTGCTAGTGCACAGAAAATGATTGAGAATAAGAAATTACTATAAGAAAGAGAAAATAGTAGACTTTTATGAATTTTATATACGATATAGATTTTAGAAAAAATTTTTTTTATGTATTAACATCGAAGTTTAGAGGATGAAAATGTCCGTCAAGTTTGGTGTCGAAAAATTCTGTTTTCCTGAATATAGAAAATTGTTGATTTTAAATAAACAACTGAGAAACGTAAACTCGTTATCGTGACAGAGCTAGTCTTTTATTTTACAGGAAAATTTCTCGCGTATTTGCTGAAATATTGGAAACTACTCGTCCTAAGAAATAACAGATCAACTTCAGAAACACACAGAAGGGATAATAGAATTATCCAGACAACAAGATACTTCTACGTATTACTCTCCACCTAACCGAAACCTAAAATTGATGATCCCCTATGAACAATGAAAAATTACAAGTACGCAATCAACCTCGTATTTATCGCGATGCCTTAAATCAACGACCGGACTCTAGACTATGCATCAAACAGCGTTAAGAACACAAACAAACGCAACGCAATTGCAATGCAATCGTTGTTCCTTCAAGAACAACAGCTTTTATCGTTCCACAGTGGCTGTTAACTATTTTCTTTGGTGCATTACGTGGTTCGTGCTCAGAGCAATATGTTTTTGTTCATCAGATAACGGTTGGCTGTAGCAAATCCCGTTTGTAACGACGTGTTACGCGGAGCGAAATTAATCGTTTCCTAATTATCGCATAGCGTGAACGCGACACATACACGCGTACGTGTACGTACATGTGTACACGTACACAGAAATAGTGAATGAACACAGCAGAAGAAAAAGGATTCTTGTCTCGCCGGAGAATCTTAACGCGTGGAGGATTTCCTTTTGCATGAAATCCCGTCGCCGATACCAGCGTAATGCTTATCGAGTAGAGTTCAATTAATACCAACACGAACGTTCGCACGCCATTGAACCGTACGATTTGTACGCTGAAAACATCTCTCCTTTTGCACGAAACTGTAGGTAGCAAGATCGCTTAATAAAGTTAATCGTCGTGTACCTTTGCTAATTTTCTTCGTGCAAATGCACGAGAGGTAGATCGATGATATTTTCGTTTGGTAGAGTGTAGTTTAGTGGAAACAGGGTTTTAAGGAACTTTGTTTGACTAACCGTGAGACATGTGTAAAACACGAGATAGTTCTTTTAGCAAACACTCAAATAAGTCGCGATGCTGTTAAATTTACATTTTTTATTCTCCATTGTATTCAACCCTTAATCTCAAAACATGGAATCGAACTATCGACCTCTGATCTTCTCTGATAAACACTAAGATTAAAGTCTAATCTCAACTTTAACATCAATTTTCATCGAAAAAGTCAAGGATTTACCGATTCACAGTGTTACGTTATACACTGTTTTCTGTCAACGAAACTTCACTCCTATCGAAAGAAATTTGAACTCAGGGCTGATCTTCAATTCTAACCTTAATTTATTATTGAAAGAATCAAGGCTCCATGAAACAACAACGTGTAAATTCCATCTTATGTACATATGTAACACCCAGAGAGATCTTAAAGCCAAGGGGTTACGCAATCTTGTACAAGCATCGATGTTCGCAAATAAAAAAGCTATCACGGCCGACAAGTTTATCAGAGGGGTACGGTCCAGTCTGGTTTAAGTAGCATGCAGCTCGTGTACCCCCTTGATAGACGTTGAACGACGCACGGTTAAAGTGGAAACGCAATCGGCGCGCACCCCAACAAGGAATCGGAGATGAATACAGGCCGATACCGGAGGGAGAGAGTGGAAATGCGGGCAGCGATGCGTGAACGTGTCACGCATAGGCACGTGGCCCCGTGTATGTACTAGCAAGAAGGCATAATACGAACGACTTCGACGTGTCCCGACGAGACCCCTCCAATATGCTACCGACGTTTCTTTTCCACGTTCCCATTCTGCCTCGACGTTGTATCGGCCAGAAGAATAATATTGTGGCTAAGACACGACCCAATTCAGTTGTCTTCTCTGAGATACGTTGTACGTTGTCGAACCATTGAATCGAAATGGAAAACACAATTTCGGGAATGATACTATGTGTTGGTGTGACTGAACGATATTTTAATCTCAACGTGGAATTGTTGACACATTAACATCCGGAGACATAAAAATATGGTTTTTAATCCTTTGCGATCCGAATAAATTTTTCCATGCGATCGATTTGTCAACGTTAACACATTTTTGCAACGAAACTTTAGAAAATCGGAAGTTTCGCTTTAGAAAGAAAAAATTATACACGTTCGTGAATTTATTTACTTTTATTTGTATCGTTAATCTGCTTTGTTTCGATACGAATGAAATCTGAATTGAGTTATGGTGCATATTATGAATGTCTCTATAGCGGCGCCAGCGAAGTTCAAAGGGTTAATAATTGAGGAACGCTCGGATGAACTGTAATTCTCTAAGTCACTCGTTTGATTTCTTATATATCGCAAGCAATAAAAATTCAAAGGGTAGGGAATTACAGAAAATTTATATAAAACAAAACTGCTCGTACCAATATTCATTCTGAATATTATCACCCACGTTATGACGTTTATAAAATATTCCTTTTACTGTATTTACAAAAATACAATTTTTGTTTTCCATGTATTTTACATTCAATAAATATCTACATATTTGTGTCTATGGTACTCGAAGAATTATACTTACCAGTAGAAGTAAGTCAGCATGTTCCTGATCGTCGACTTCAATGTGTAGACAGTAATCTCCGAAATCCAGGTCGAAATAATTTAACATTAAACGTCCTAAGTCTTGTTAGCCCAGCTTCGCGGAAAAATCCCAAGCACAAATGCCATTCTTCCTTCTCTTCCTGTTTCCCCCTCTCGACGGTTGCATTTAGTAGCAAACATTTAATACCATCGGCTTCTTGGCCCAACAATAAATTTAATATCACGAAAACCTACCTCGTTCCCAGATGATCCGTTTAATTACCCTGATCAACGTAATCGCCACTACATCGAAGTTATCCTTTCAAATACCGTTGATTGTTGTCACGGTGTCGTAATTGTTGCCCGATGAAGTTCGTCGATTCCTCGATACCGGTGATGAAAGAGTGGCACAATGCGACGGCGAGCCGTTGGAGGAGATCGTCGCATCGAAAATCGAACGACAGGGGCCATAATTCTATCAGCGGCATTGTTTATCGGGCGAAAGGAGGATCGTCCGTTCGGCCATTTTTATTGTCGTAAATCTGGCAGCGTGAATGTGGCGGTCACGCGCCGTTTCCCGGTGACTTGTTGCCCACGATCCATGTCCCCCGGGTTTTCGTGGCCGACGGCCACGAGCCTGCGAACGAAACCCGTGCCAGAACTCCGCTGGATCCGGTCGGTTCCCCGTACTTCCTGACTGCCCCCCCACTGTCCCCTCTCCATCTCTCTCTGCATGAAAAGTCGCTCCTTGTGACATTGTTGCCGCACGGGGAACAGCGTTTCTATATTTCACCCCTCTAAGGGGGAATTTTCAAACCTATCTGTGAAATGATTTAATATCTTAAAGTTAATTCCGTGTCCGATTAGTGTATAATACTTCTGAGATGATAATGACAGGTGTAATGACGATAATAATACCGGGCAGTTTATAGTAAAGTGAGTTGCAATATTGTATTAAAAGGGATATGAACCTGAGGAGAATTGTTAAAGTAGAATGTTCTGGAAACAGGTTAGAAGAGGAGTTTTGTTGACTTGAATGAAACCGTTACACAGGAAAAATGATAGAAAATAATGAAAGTTTAGAGGACCGTTATTCTTCTGTACTCTTATTGGGTTAACCTGCGCGTCAGCGATGCGCGCGAACAAATGTTGCGCGCGATTAGTAAAAACGTCATTGCGCGCGAATTTTAAATTAAATACTACTGTAGAATCATTTTTAAAGCTTCGTCTATTTTCTATATATTTTATAGTAACCCGTGCATACAGATAAGCAGATTATATTTATCTAAACTGCAAAAACAATAAAAATTCTGTTTCTTTATCTCGCTATTATCCATAGAACGTCCCTGAGAGTTCATACACAGTCGTAAAGTCCCATTTTTACGTGGCCTGATACCGACGAAGAATTTCACGACTGCTGCCGCTCCGAGGATTAAGTAGGGAGCACGCTAATCCCTGCTACCTTACGAGCCACTCGTTTTCCAGCGAGCACGGTTAAAGGGTCGCGTGCTACGCTCGCTTGCTCATTATTACGCACCGCACGGGCCGCCGGCACACGGCCACGGTGTGATTTATGCCCGAAATAGGCACGCCGTCCGAGACGGGTGTGTGTATGAGTCAGTGATACCACTTAAGGCCGAATCGCAGAGTGATGAATTGACTTATTGTCGGACGTAAATAAGAGCGGCGGGTGCCGGTGTTTTAACCTCGTTCAGACGCGATTATACCGATAGCTTTGACCTGTGCTACACGGTCCTGTATTCAATCATTCCATTCGTTGCCCGTTTTTCCGTTGATCCGTTACGCCTACGTCATTGTACACTGGCTACAGTATAGTAAACATTTCAACTTTGAGAAATATAGTTCTACACATTGATACATATCGATATAAATATCCTTACGAAACATTAGAAATAAACTAGTGAGAGCCGTATTGATTGTAAATTATAGGTTAGGTGAAATGAAAGATAAACAAATTTGAAAGTGTTTTGATTTTCAACCCTGTATTTATATTTTAAATTATTCTACAGCTAGTTGAAAGTAATTAATAAGAAAATGGTACAAAGTTACCCTGAATCTTTTTGTAAATTCTCACCGCGTGTATAATTTTTCATTATTTTCACGAGAACTGACGCGTTACATGCTAGATCTTCGGCGTTTACAAGCGTGCTAGTGAACGAGGAAACGATGGAAAAATCCCGCGACGTGACACGAAACGGCAATCGCTTAATTATGATTAATCGCGGCTTTACCGAGAAAAGATCGCGTTATAACGCGCCTACCGATTACGCGGTGCAACTCGCGCACTGCGATTGGCCTGGTCGCGCAACTTTAAAGAGCGACTTGCGTGCCACGCTCGTTTCCTTGCTTTCACGCATCGTATCGGAACCCGCAACCCTCTCGATCCCTCTGCCTGATAACGGTTAAGACCATCCTCCTCGGACTACCTCCCGTAAATAGCTTTATTGCTGTAATTAAAATTATCGCTTCGATGGTTAACCCCTTGGTATTACGTCATTTTCTTGCTCCATCTTTTTTTTTTCCTATTCCTTCCGAGCGTGGTCTCTTTTCGTCTGAACTGAAAAGATTGAAATTTATACAGATTTATAGTTTTCTTTAATAACTTTTTATTAGAGAAATAAAACTGATAGTTTCGAAGGCCCTGAGTGTTACCACCTCTTTTTAATCACCCTGTAGAATTTAGCTAATTTGTGTTCTGTGTATAAAAAGTGTATTTTCTTGCACCAACTTTTTTTTCCTAGAGTTAGAATCTTTACTTTAAAGTTACAGCTTGAAAGCTTATTTATATACAGGGCGCTTCAAAAACATGTTACCACTTATACAGAAGTAATTATTTCAAAGAAACAGAATTGTTGACACAATGCACCATATTAAAAATTGTATTTTATCACGCTATACAAAAATAAACGTGGATTTTAAAGCAACGTGTACATTCTATCAACATTAAAATGTACTCTGTTACCTGAAAAAATTCAGGAATCCCTGCACGAGAAACACTTCCTTATCGCATGCTGCAAAATCGGAGCGGAACAGAATCGAGTCCATTAAGGGCAAAGACAATGTCAAGAAGATTTAACATCCATAGCCGCGCAAACGAAACCGGAAATCCCGATATAAGGGGCTCCAGGTTAAAAATGACGTTAGAGTGGGTTGGGGGGAGCCACAGAAGCGGGTGTAGTAACGATAATTGCGCGAAGCTGCGTATCGGGAGCTGACTGAACAGAGGCATGCATTTGGAAGTTGCCCAAAGTTTCTCTCCCCGAGTCGAAGAGGCGATGCGACACAGAGGACGGGTTCTTCCCCTCACGGTATTGTAGCGACGACGGCTGAAACAGCCAAAGAGTGCAGCAGCTCGGAATAGCGAGTCCTTTGATCCTCCCTCGAGGAAGCTGTACGCCGGCTAACGGGATTACCCCGCCCCGTGTAATTGCTCGTGAATGCGCAGATATACGCGCGACAATGGGAGCACGTCGATCCGACGGTGACGTGACGTCTGACGTATGCGTACCGTGGATGACTTCTCTGTGCTACTGACCTCTGATCTCTGTCATCGTTCGAATCACACACAGGAATTCTAAAGGATCTACCTATCACGATTATTCTCACCAAAATTCTGTTCCAAAAGCATCAGAATATTTATGTATAAGTTTATCTAATTTTTGTATAGTCAAATTCGATGGAATAGTGAATTCTGCTAAAGGAAAAATCCCAGCTGATCAATTTCGATTATAATGGACTTTTGCAGAACGGTATGATAAAAATGATGGTACGAAAACAGGGGGCTAAACTTTAGGATCGTGTTTTTCTGTTTAAATAAACATAAGTCTGAAAAGTCCTTTTAGAATGATAAATATTTTTCAATTGTGATGGAATTTTGCATGAATTTTTAAAATTTACTTAAAGAAACTTCTGACAACGATAGATTCTTCGTATCGACGTTTCAAAGACTGTCGGAGATGTTCAAAAATTCTTGGTGCATTGTGAATTCTTTCACATGCAGTAATTGAAATTCTACGTTTGACAGCTAGGTAAATTTTCGATGCAAGTGAAAAGTATCTACACCTTGGAAAGAAAAGGTTTTAGCTTTGGTTACCCGTCTTAGAAACTGATTCCACGAACATTCCTAACAGTCACTTTGATGGGGAACAGATACAAAGTTCCTTTTCCTAATCTTCGAATTTTGCTTTCTACAGACTGTCTATGGCCTATTGGAGAGATTAGACAGGTTAATAGAAGGAAGTTAAAGGGTCTTCTATGAAATAGAGCGAAGGTATTAAACTGTAGTACAATAGACGATAGACGGAGGAACTTGTTGACTGACTGAACTGCTTGATTGGCTTGGCCGCATCTTCACGTTGCGCCTCCAGTTATGTAGGTCACATGTACTTAGAAGTATCTGCTCTAAATTGTCTTATATTTTGTTTGGAATGTTATAAAATCATGTATAGCGTATAACGTGTAACAGACTGAAATAGCAGCTGAAATAGAAATGCAAATAAAATACTGGTTGGCAGGTGAAGCTTAAAAACCCTAACTTGGCGTACCATAACACCAACTGCACTCTTTTTGTATATCTGTAACATTTGCATTTCGATGTATATATACGTATACCTCGATAAAGTTTAAGAACGAAAACTGTTCAAATTATAAAGCACCGAGATTCTTTGTTATCTTGGTGTCAGAATTCGCCTTCTGACACAAAAGGATGTAGCCCCGCGGCTACACTGATTGCGGCGGACCCCACGACCTGGACCCGAGGCGTCGAATCCCTCGTCCAAGGTTGTCCCGCGTCCCAATCAGAGACGAAATCAAATTGCTTAACACAGCGGACACCAACTGCTATTTAGAGGCAGCATCTGCCTCGCACAATCAAACTGCAGGATTCCTCGGATGCTCCTATCGCTACGGCTGGAAAAGAAAAACAGAATCGATTTATTTCAGCGACCCCTTTTATAATTGCGCTTTTTTTCATTCCTTTCCTTTTTTCTCTTTTTTTTTTTTTTTGCTACCTTCAATTCACTTTCGATTTGACCTATGAATTTAAATTAGCCTCCGGCGGAAAAATTAAGGCCACTCGCAGCTTTCAATGTCGTTCGTATTTTCGATCAAATTTGGAGGCTTGAACGAATGAAGAATTTAATTACAAAGTTTATTAATTATCAATACATTCTGCGGGGTAGAGCTCCGTGCTGCAGAGCCAAGTCTGTCAGAGAATTGATGTAATTAAAGAAAACCTCATTACCAGGCAATTCTACCGATATGAATCCAATTCAGAGTGTCTGGAGTTTATGTAAAACACTTGCATATGTATCGATTTAAAGAAGAAAATTCTAGATATTTGGCAAAATTGTCAAAAAATATGGGACAGGATAAAACAGTGCCACATGAAGTGTTATAAAAAAGAATCAAAGCAAAACGTGTGTGTGAGGAGGATATAGAATACTCTTCTATGAAACTACAATCATAATGAGAATTCGAGAAAGTGATCTAACATGTTTCTAACCCTACTGTTTAAAAAAATAAGATTCCATAACTTTCAAACTCCAGTTACTCCCAAAGGTGATCCCACCTCTCTAAAAATCTCACCGACGATGATCAATAATCGACTGAAAAAATGTCCAAGAAAGATAGAAACATCGCAGTTCCAATTTCACTTGCAAGGACCGAGAGCTATACACTACGAGCAGAACCAATTGCCGGGCGATTACCAGTTTCGTCGGTTTTCGGGGCAACGGGAAGATGAAACCGATAACGCGATACCGGACGACAGGCGGCGACGGAGGGAGGAGGGGAGGGAGATTTCCCGTAACGAGAGCATATAACGAGGCGAAATTAAGGGGCATTGTGCCTTAAACAGATTGCACAGTGGCGCGAACGTGACCGTTGGCCATGTTTCCCCGTTCCTCGCACGTATACACACGCTAGCAGAGAGAGGAGGCTGATAAGGCGTAGGAGAAAGCATACGAAACGTCGATGGAACGTGAAGAGGGGAGGGAAACGTATACGGACCACTCAGCCCCGTGTTTGCCTACACGGAAATCCTCTCTAACGGATTCTAACGCTCGACCGAGCTTGTACTTTTTCATCTTCGACGAACCGACGATTTTCCCTTGCATCACCCTTTCCATCCTGATGCTCCACTCTCTCGTCGTCGTCGTCGTCGTCGTCATCTCTGAAACTCCTTCAAAGATAGGACGTTCATTAGAATAACGATTGAGTTTGACGTTTACTATAGTGTGAGAAGGATATTGCCACGTAGCTGATGGTGTGTAAATTATGCAGCGGGAAGCTAGTTTGACGTATAAGCTTTATATTGTGTATAATTTCATGGTAGAATATAGAAACATCAGAGATTATGTACAGTGACTCCCGTTAACTCTAGGATGCTTAAGGAAGGGTAAAAAAATGTCCATAGACTTTAAAATATTAATTTTTTTTTTTTTTTTAGAAATTACGTAGGAATCCAGTGGTCTAGTTTTGTGTTAGAAAAATATTGTATTTAATAATTATAAACAAACAAATTAAGTATCGTGCGTTTTGTTTCTGACATTACAGTTTAAATTCAATATAGACACACAAGGCACACTTGTGACAAATCAAGTAACCATTAAGCTGTAATGAAGTGTGATCTTGAACTACGTGTACAGCTGTTTAGGCTTATAATGTGTAATTGTATATTTTCTGAGGCCAGTGCCAACTTATATATTTGTTTTATTTTATATCATTACTTGTTAATTTTAATAAAGATTCTTCTAGTGAACACTCAGAGTAAACAAGCCTCTTTGTTCACGATCTTTTAGATTTAATATTAAGTTTTATAGTTTCTATATTTTATTTTTTTAATAAGGCTCTAAATGATTAATATTATTTTACAGTATAAATAAACGTACTTCAAACAGAAAAAAATACATTTTTAACACTCTTTAAGCTGACCTAACACATTTAAAACCTTAAGCGTCCCAGGGTTAATATTCGAACACCCTTTAAGACAGAATAATTTTTTTAAAATTGGTCCAAACGACGTGAATTTTTTTTTTTTTTAGAAGTCAGTTTACTAAATGATGGATATAAAAAATTCTGAAAAAATTCCAATTGGCCAGAATTACAAGGAAAACCGTAACAGTCGCTTTTTATTTTTTTTTATCTGAGTCTGTTTAACGAAAAAAATATGTTTCGTAGATCTATTTAATATTTTATTTAATACAATATAAAATTTTATCGAAATCGACAGATCTTGAAAGTTGTAAGAATCTTCCGATTTACTGCAATGTTAAATCGAAAGTCGTATTTAGTATTAAAGATGCCATTATTCTGGCATACTCAAATTCTTGATTATTTTAATATTTACTTTTTTTTCGTTTTTGTACTTTTATAGAGAAGACAGTGCATCGATGATAATTTACGATTGTCCTTTTCCAGGATACGGAAGCAGCTTATCCAAGTCAGCATTGGACACGCACACCCACCTCAGGCAGCCTGGTATGTAGTAGGTAGATATTTTTGAGAAGTTACAGCACTACACCTTTTTAATCTACGGTTGAAACAGGATGAATCATTCGTTTAAATGATATCGAAACATTTTTTTTTTTAAATCTGAAACAAGCTCAGTTTAATAATAATTTTATTGTATAAAGTCAAAAGCAAAGAAAAGAATTTTATATTAATCGTGCAATTAATAGAATACATATGAGATTAAACGAAAAAAGAACAAAAAAAAAATTGATCACGAGATAGAAAAGAACATTCACGCGTGACCTAATCGGCGACGATTTTCCTGGGGCAATTGCACGGAATGACCTTCACGATTATTACGTTCGTCACTAATCACGCAAACCCCTCTCGTTCCCGACCGGACTTTTCACCGCCACGCCCAAAAATTACTCCTTCCGACTGATCAATAGCTTTAAATAAGTGGCCCGAGCACGGTCCCTACCCTTCCGCCACCTATTATTACAAGTATTAAAAATTAAACTGTGAAATCTAAGGATAGAATCTAATCTATTTAAAACAGCGTCCTGTACATGGTTATAAGAGAAATATGAACGTTTAATGGCTCGACTTTTGCATCGAATATAGGATACCATATAAGATAGGGTTAATTCTTCTAATTTATTTATTTATTCATTTACCCACTTAATGGCGTATTATGGAAACGATCGTATTCGCGTACATAAATGGCGATCTCATGCATGCGACATTATCATTTCTTTTAATAGTTCTAAGCTTTGTCACTGTGTTGTAATACTTCCTCATAAAAATGCTATACGATCTCATATTAAATACATGTCTTAGTAAATGAACTTAACTGAACATTAAATAATAAAAGAGAGAAAGAAAACGCCTAGTTTGATAAGGAAATCTTAGGATACCCTGTATACTATGAATCTTCGAAGTTCGAACAGGGTCAGACAGACTATACAGATTTAGATTGACCATTTTCTTGGCTGACCAGCTTCGTAAAACGTGGAATCCTGGAAGAAACAATGGCGTTTCAGTATTTCTCTTGGTGTTTCCGGTTCCCCTTCCCTCCTTTCGCTGCATCCCTCTGTTCAGCAGATAAATGGGTGTACCGCGCCCTTTCCCATTATTAACTTGTAAGTGAATTACCGTTCGATCGAAAGGCGATCACTCCGCCACGCATTTCAGGGGATTCATCGGGCGAAACGACCTTTGAGGTCCGGCAATTCACCAACAATCCCCATCGTTGTACGTCTGGTCCCCTATCATAATCGGTGAAATGTATTTTTATGGGAGTTCGATGATCGAGCTTGAAATTCCCGAGATTTTTCTATCTTCCTCTCACGTTGCTTTTTCCTATTCTTCGACGCTGATCCGACGCTTCCGGTTTGCTAGCTGAAAGGAGGTTTTCACAGTCTTGTGACTTGTATCTGATTGAAACGAATCGGTGTATGTTCGCATGGTAGTGGTATTAACTCTTTGAAACCTGAACTAGCTTTCCTTGACTTTGATTTAGAATCAAATCTTTGAAAAGATGGAAAGAACAGAGTCCATTGACAATGAATTTAACTATTTTTCGAATTTTTGTACGCAGGTTAATTTGAAATTTAAAAGGTCAAAAGTTCGGATACTCAGTTGAGTGTCTAAGTATTAAAATCAGGTAGAAAATAGTGAATTGAATGTATACATATACTCCCAACCAATACACACAATTTATTAATTTATTTTTATATTTCACAAATGAAACATCGCTGTCAGGTAAAAATTAGGCAACACCAGAATGCACCAAGCGTTTAACTATCACGAAGCTGTTCATTTTCAATCGTACATATCTTTATTTTGACAAGCGTTGTATAATGAGTGTTTCGCATACTAGACCTGAGAACACATTTTTCTTTTTCTCTCTCAAGCATGTCGTAGCGAAAAAGGTTCCAAGATAGAAAAAATAAGTATAATACTCAGTACGGAGAAATTGTTCTCGGCATCTGTCACGCGAGAGCCATATTTTGATCATTTAGCACACGCCTCAGCTAGAACAGAGCGATGCTCAGTTTAACAGTGTGCGCTCTCTCAGAAGACATTCGTGTACGCCCTTTGAACCACTACGTCGTTCGTTCCTTCAATTGAAATTATTATGATCCAAACGAACTCTATTCTATTGTAGGGTTGCGATTATATCCTTTTGTACGGTTGTAGGGCACTCCAGGTCTGAGCAGTAGCGAAACGACGGTGATGACGCATTGTAAGGCTTTTAAAGGGCGATACGGGGAGCACTGGGAAACAACCGTGTAATGGATAGGTATATGTTCAGGGGAAATACGAGAAAAAAACTATTACATTCGACTCGAGTGCAGAAATCAGACATTTGTCGACTCATCGAGACGAAATTTTCTACCCTTCTTCCTTCTTTCTTTCTTTTTTTTCCTTTCAAAAAATGTTACACGCAGAAACAAGCTACAACAACCAGTTCAGACGATGCGGATTTTTTGTTCTCGGTACTTAAACAGCTTCTGTATTTTCGCCGCATGTTTAGCTATGGAAACATATGAACTAATGGATCGAGTGTAGTTTGAGACATGAGAATATAATAGAAACTCACTACCCTAGGTTAAGTCTGTGTTTGTTTACGCGAGTTTCCTCTTACGCGGTAAATTATTCCTCGATTTGCGCCAGTTTTTTATTTCTTTTTTTTCTTATCACTTATTAGCGAGAAAAAGAATAATAATAAATAATAATACCGGTGAACTTTGTGTGGAACAAATAATTCGCGTAAATCAAGGAACAAATGTAATTTAAAATTGAAGAAATTTTTGTATCTTTCTATCTTTCACTTGAAATTTCTACAGGTTAATTAAAAATTGGAAGGATTAAAAAGTGTGTTAATAACGAAGTTCGATTAGGATGAAAGAGTGTACAACTTGATCCATATGGACATGTGTGATTTGATGATTTCTAGATCCCTATCAAATGTTCGGAGCGACGAGCAGTCGGCTCGCAAGCTCCGGTTCCGGTCAGATTCAACTCTGGCAATTTCTACTCGAGCTACTGTCGGACTCGAGCAACGCCGCGTGCATTACGTGGGAAGGAACCAACGGCGAATTTAAGTTGACTGACCCGGACGAGGTGGCGAGACGCTGGGGCGAGAGGAAGTCCAAGCCTAACATGAATTATGACAAATTGTCGAGGGCTTTGAGGTGAGTGACACCTTTTAATCCTTCATACACCTCCAAAATATTCTGCAATGCTTAAAAAACACACACACACGCATCCTAGTCTACCGAAGAAACATTTTAGGCAGAAAAAAATCACAGAAGAAAATTATCAAATTGAATTAAATAATCATTTTATATTATATTACTAAACATTCTAAGTATAAAGCATTTTTGTACTGTACTATCTGACTGTAATTTTCAATTAACCTAAAAAAAATTAGGCACACAACTGAAACAAACAAAATTGACCACCATTTGTTTAACAACCATATAATTTTGTTTAGTAAATAATATTTCTACTTGTCATTTAACACTTTGCCGACCAATCAGGCTGATCTCCCCATTTTACGGAAAGAACAGATATGTTCGATGTATTTGTGAATTTTGTGAAGTACCATTGCATTTTGTTTGTTCAAAACATTAACACACTTTAAAAAAAGAAAAAACATTATGTTTAATATATTTTTACTTTATTTCACATTTTACCAAACACATCGCTCTCATTTGTGCAAGTGGTATGAAATATTAGATAATTATCAGTGTATTATTATTAATGTTACTTACTATATTAAAGTTATTATTAAAGTTACTATATTAAGGTTACTTGCACGTTTGGTGGGTGCTTGAATATCCTAAATGATCAATGAAACGTTAGTACATATAGTATAATAGTTCTCAAAAAAATATTCGATACCTATCTTTCTTTCTCCCTTTCTTTTATTTTATTTACAAACGTCCAGAACAAAGAAATGAAAATCGTCCTCAAAATTGAGAGTAGCAAACATATTTAGACAAACACTGTGGAACGATGTAAACTGACGAATTTTTTTATTTTCCATCGTTAAACTTTTAAACGACGTTCGCAAAAATTGACAATGTGTTAAAATAACGAAGATATTCGAGACGGACAGAGTTTGTAAAACACCCTGTACAATGTTGCAATTGATCAACGAGGCACTCTATCGGTTCACCTTGCTATACCTCAACATAGTCTAGCTCCGCTCATGGCAGTTAAACCGCGCGACTAAACCGCGTCGAATGGCGCTCGTGCAAAATAAAAAGAAAAAGGGACGAAACGTCAATATTTAATGGATAGACGTCCGCGTGGAAGATTCGAAGAGAAAGTAAATTCGTTGGACGAAAGGACTGTGACGGTGTGGTACAGAGGTGTATTGAAGGGAAGGGGATAGGGAGGGAGAGAAATTTCAATCACCGACAGTCAGACCGACGGCAGACGCGGCTATTATTTTTCGATCAGATCGACTGATTATATTACACGAGACTGCTCCACTCTCTCTCTCTCTCTCTCTCTCGCTTTCCCTCTTGTGTCTTCTGTTTCTCTCTACCATCACTACTACCACCACCAACGTCACCATCCTCTCGTACAGTGACAAGTTTCAGGCTGCGCGCGACCGTAACTCGACGAAAAAAGGAAAAAAAAAAAGAAAATAGAAAAAGCGAAAGGCATTTCCGTCGTTACGGAAGCAGCGTCGTTATCGGCGCTGGCAAATAGAATTTATTAAATAAGACTCCACCGGATTTTTACGACTCCCAGCGACTTCGTAAATCGCCGGTTTATGGCGGTTTACGCGGTACCACAGAGACTCGAACGAAAACCGCGCTGCGACGACAGAGAACTCCGATTATGATTCCACTTCCGGATTTTCTTGTTCGTCTGTGATTCGGAAGCTTTATCTTCGCTGGGGTTTTGAAGGTTTTGCATGGAAAAGATCGGTAGATTGTTAAAGTGGAAGTTAGCAGAAGTTGTTTGAGGTTGTTTACAATCTTTATACAGTGGAATTGTTATAGTGAAGTCGTAAAATAAACCATTATGTGGCAACAACTATTAACGTAGCCGGGACTGTAAATCTATACGTCATTTCTGAACTGATGATTTCGTTTCTACTTACAATCTTTCGTTAAAGCTATACAATTATTAAACCTTCTACTCAATAGCAATTGTCATATGTGAAACGTTGGAAAACTATAACCAATCTTTAATTTAAAAAAGGCTTTCGGTTGGTTAAATAGACTATCGATAAAGAACATTGCTGAGAATATTCTAAAGCTTGCGAGTCGTTGCAATAAGCGCCTTAATGTTGACAGCGATTATATCGTTTCAACGAAAGAATCAGTCGTTTTGATAACGTCTCTCGTATTATCGGTATTCTTATCTCATTCTTCCGATTCAATTAACCCTTTGATTATTGTTGGCGCCTATAGGCGTTTAGGAAATTCGGCTCGTACATTTTTGTTATCGACCTTTAACCTGAACTTTATTCACTTCCATTTTAATTGAACGAAACGAATATTACATTTTCGCGAATTTGAAAATTATGAATTTTTCAACTTTCAAAACCAATTTGAAATTCGCTTAAATAGCGGTAAAACAAAGCAGGTATATGTTATAAAAACATCTAAATCGCATATGTTAATAAAAAGAATAACGATATACAAAAAAACCAAAATAAATATTCGGTGTCAGAATCTGTACTGTAATTCAAAGCGCCATCGATATTTAAATCGTAGGACAAGGGGTTAAAAAAAAAAAAGGGTCAGAGTTATGTAATTAGTACGTTCAAATAAGAATTCTCGTCTCTCTGATATCTAATAAATTCAATGAAAATCTATAGAAAACTGAACCTATCTGATCGCATAAATAGAGGTATAATTTACCGCGTAAATGGACGGGTGTACCTTTCTCTTGAAATCTGCCGTTAGCGAAAGGATTAATCAAAGACAAACACTATATCGTAAACTAGCTACAAAGAGTTATCATCACTTTCTCTCACACCGTCCATCGAAGCGTCCCACTCTGCTTACAGGTACTACTACGACAAGAACATCATGACGAAGGTCCACGGGAAGAGGTACGCGTACAAGTTCGACTTCCAGGGCCTAGCAGCGGCGACGCAACCCGCGGCCGCGGACCCAGCCGCGTACAAATACCAAAGCGAGCTATTCATGTCCGGTTACGGGCACGCGAAACTGAACCTCATGCCACCACCAGCCGCCTCCGTGTCGGTTTCTGTTCCTGGAGGCCTGTTCCAATCAGCCTCCAGCTACTGGTCGACGAGTCCAGGTGCTAACCTGTACGCGGGACACCACACGGCCTCTGGTCATGTGCCGCCTCATTTGGGCACCTATCCGCATTACGCATGACCCACCGCCGAGCACTGGGGCGCCCTGGGTACGCCACGTTAAAAAGAAAGTTTCTACTCGAGGGAATTTAAGTGACCGCCGCCATCACGGTCTACCGTGTACCGTCGGCCAGTGTATCCTGCGAACAGCACCATCTGTGCGATTGGTTGCGCAACTAGATCGTTGATCGCGTCGTTTGTATGTCTCTACTTGCTTCGTTGCGACTCTTCGTATTGTTGTTTCGAGTGTATAAGATATGGAAGAACGAGTTGATTGTTTTTTTTCTTTGTTTGTTAAGTGAACGTGAATTTTATTTGAGTTTTTAGTTTAAGATTGATAATAGTGTGGTTAGGTAATATATTGTACCATTGATGGTGTACAGTGAAAATCGTTTTAAAGTCATTGTTCGAGAAGAGATGAAATAGTATTTATCGTAACAGCTGTCTTCCTAGCATGACCACTGTACATTGCTAGTATTCAGTGATACTATTTCCGTAAGGTTGAAACGTTTTGTTCCACGGGAGACCTGGGTAAAAGAGGATTCGCTTAAAGTTGCATCGAATCGATAACTTTTGTTTCGATATTTCTATGAGAAGATAGAATTGCAGTGTTGCGTGAAGCAACAGTAATACTATCGTTTCAAGGATGCTTAAAATACTTGTCACACGGTTTTATATCTATTCTAGATACCAGGTCGAGTCATAAAGCTTGTGTTTTATCGAGTTGCAAGACACAGGTGGACAGATTAAACGATCCAGCTAATCAACGGTATCGCTCTTTCTGTCACGATCATTCGATCCGGTTTCTTGGCAGTAAACAGCGACTAATGTGTGTCGCTGACGCAAAACGACGATCACACGCGACCAACACTTACTGTTCTCAAAAGCTCCCTCGTTCACGGCCGACGGTGCGCTCGAATTATTGTAAGAACGTTGTACATACAATATAATGGATTACGTAAGTACAGGGTACGTTCGCGAGACGATTCTCGTCGCTCGTTTTATCTCAGCGTCGAGAGATACCAACCTAATAAATATTAAACTTGCATAAAAAAAAAGAAATTCATATTTTAACTCTCAGTTATTCGAACAATGAGAAATTCAACAGTTGAGTAATATCAAATTGCTGAAATAAATTAGGAAAATGTTGAATTCCACTGTAAAGTCTGATTTAGAAATTTGACGAAAATTGCAGACAATTTCAAAATACTTGACAATTATTCCAAAACATTTCCTTACGATTAAAATTTTTATTTCCACAAGATACTCCGACTCGTGGCCGAATAATGATCGACAGAAACGTTTCGATGAATCGGGCGTCGAGAATTATCGTGTGCCGAAAGGACGTCGCCTTGTACGCGAATAACAAAACCTGCGTACTTCCGCTGAGAAATGTCGGCGTTTCCGACTGGATGGAATCGAACATGCGCATTTTAACGAGGAATATCTCCGGAGGCGCGAGACGGGGGCAATTTCGTGACGGTTCGATGAATCGTCAATGAACAGAGAGACCACGCGTGTACGTTCCACTGATAATTGCATCGGGATGAACTTCTGTTTTCCACCAGAATAACGAACGACGGAGAACGTGTACATGTTCGATTCAGGCCAAGAGCAATGCGTGTATTATAAACTCTTTTAACTTATTTGTTACATAACGAAGATGTAGATAGAGTGAACCGTATGTGTCGTTGTTCAGAAAAGAACAGGATCCTTTAGAGAAGACGTAACGCTGCTCGAGTCGTTGGCGCTTGTTCAAGGTATATTACACGCTGTTGTTCATTCACCGACCAGCCATACACTTTTTCCCCTCGTGAACACATTTCACAACGAACTATACGCCTCGTGTTTCACTATCACGGCGAACGAAGAGACTTAAACGTGTCTGACCAACGAAATTTATACATATACCTGCGTGGATCGTGAGCTCAATCTTGCCATCGGTGAAGCTTCATCCGTCGTTGACCCGGGAACATGGTGCGAATGTAGCTAGTCTCGTGGATCCTGAAGTGACTTCTGAGTGAAGAAATACGTCGAGGAAGTGGAAGCTTCTAAAAACCTTTTTTTTTTTTGCAAATTTAACCTTATTAATCAATTTTAAATGTAATATACGGTTGATATTAGCCTCAGAGGTGACTACAGGATTGGTAGAACCTCTTTTTCTTCTTCTAGTACAAATATGAAATGAAATTTTAAAAATGCTCAAAAAGTAGCATCTACGCAACACTGAAATTAACACATTGACTGCACACTTTTGTGCAATTATACTGAACATATTTCCTCCTACTTCTTCACTGTTACTATCACTATTGCAATGGCTTTTATTATTATTTAATTTATTAAATATCTTATCATACAATTGTTGAATATTTATCAAATGATCTTTTCACAAATATTATTATAATAGCTGTCTGTAGGAAAAAGTAAGGGAATATAGATACCGGACGATTGAAATTCGATTAAACCGATTACTCCACTGGAATGAAAAGTTACATTTCCTAATCTATACAGTGAAGAAGTCGTCAGATTTTATACGACAGTCAACGTGTTAAAGCCAGTGATAAATCCCGGGTGAACGTGATGCATCCATTGATCAAACAGAAGCTCGAGTCGCAATTACACCAAGAATTGATAAAGTACAACGTTGAGTCATATCAAAGCGAACGTATGAAATCCCGAGCCGCGTTCACCGTCGATTCTCACCGATCAATCGAGAGATGCGGTCGCTCTATCTATGTACAAACGTAGGGGTAGGTCTCCAACCAAAACAAAACAAAAAAAAGAAAGAAAGAAAAAAAACCGTGGACACCAGGCGTTGATGAAATAAAAAGAGAAAATAAAAGAAAAAAGAAAAAAAAGAAATCCACGATAAGCAAGATCTGGCGGCGACCTACACCGCTGTGGAAAGGTGTACCTCTTGTCTGTTGAAGAAGAAGCGAGTAACTCCTTAAGTCGTATACTGTATCATACCATTCGTAAAACGTAAGGCATCCCTCTAGAATTACTCAAACGATTAGCCGTAACCAGTGTCGGTCGAACGTTCCGCGGGGTCGACGACAAATTCGTACGCCGGGACGTTGAAACTATACTCGTCCCGTTCGAGATGTTCTTCATCCTTTTTCCCAGTGAAACTAACAAAAAGAGAGAAGAAACAGACGGAGATGAATTCTAACGAAGTAAAAAAAAGCTGACACCGTGGAACGTCGACGGGCTTCTAATGTAGATAGGGTGTTTTCATGTGTAGCGTAGGCGTGTAGAGAACATAGTCTTAGCGCGAGAATGTATGTCTGTATTTCGGTATGAATGTACACGAGTCTGTACGTGAGTATGTAAGCACGTGTATGTATGTATATGAGAGACTGAATGAGAGAGAGTAAGAGAGAAGGAAACGAATATCGCAAACGAGTGAGTGGTATGAGTGTGAAGAGCAGAGTGGGCGTGATTCGTGAACTGGAACACGGGATGATAATAATAACGATGACGATGACGACGATGACAATGATGGATGAGAGAGAGAGAGAGAGAAAGAGAGAGAAAGAGTGGGAGAGGGTGAGCGAGGGGTGTTTGGCACTAGCATAGACCGCGTTAGGCTAGGTAGATAAGCGACCCCTTCGAGAGTTACGGGAAGGAGGCGTAGAAGGCGAATGTTTCGTCGGTTGGAAACGCGACACGCGGCTGCGAGAGGAGGAACACCATGTGCCGGGAAAGGTTGGAAACGGAAAGACACGGATCCAGTAAAGAAAGGACGACGAGGAGTACTGTGGCTGAAGAAGACGAAGAAGAAACACAGGACAGGGGGGATCGGGGTGGGGGGAAGGGGCGCTGTTGTTGTTCTTGTTGTCGTGCGCTTGTATTAAAGTCGCCATGTTCTAATTAAACGTGCCGACGGGGTTGTATCAGTCGTCGGCAAAATCAATGTGACTCTCTCACTCGGAATCTGTGCGACACACGTGGATGTATATACACACGTATATATATACATATGTATACAGATAAATATACATGCCAGCATCATCTAGCTTGCGTAACGAGTACATATATACCGTACGGTGGATGTGCGCGCGAGTTTTGTGCCGCCGAAGTTAGGTTGATGACGTGAACTGACTGGAGAGAAGGGGAAAGGTTCGCGTGATACCTCTCTTTTTTCCTTGAAGCGTAAACGAAACCTGGGAAAAAGAAAGAAAGAAAAAAACAGAAGAAAGAAAGAGAGAAAGAGACAAAAGAGCAAAAGGAGCAGACACAAAGGACAGCGGCGGTGGAACGAGAACCGGATTGAGAGCCCCTCTCTATAGGAAAAACGGCAAAAGGGAGGGGGGATTTGGTGAATGGAAAATAAAAGAAAAAAAGAGAGAAGGGGGGGAGGAGAAAAAGGAAAAGACGAAGAAGGGACAAAAAACATAAGCAACACACGGTAGGTCAGCCTTGGTTGTCGGCGGTTGGCGAATTGGTCGGGTTGCCATGGAGAACGCCGGGGTATTCCCTGGATTCGGGCCCGCCCCAACGGGAAACCTCCATTCGGGAAATTCGTGGCGTCGCCGAAGCTGCCACGGTGCCGGAGGTTTAGCTCGGCTCGGCTAATCGATTCTGCTACCAATCAGCGCCCGCGCCGTTCTTCCTCGTCCTCGTCCTCATCCTCCTTCTCCTCCTCTGCCTCGCCACTCTCTCGATTTCTCATTCTCGACCCGTGTGGCTCGAACTTCTCCATACCACTCCACCCCTATACCCCTCCTCATACGATCAACCTACGTTTCCACCACCGTTGTGCTCCACCTACGTGTGTCCTTCACGTTACCACTTTACCTAAGCAGCCCAACCGTCTGATCCTCTGTGTACGGTTATTATAGTCGGTGAGGAGTTGGATCTTGATAGAGGCGAGGCCTGAGTGCCAGCCAATCGACGCTTTAACCCCTTTCTTCGGCTTTCTCTCTTCTTTAAGATGAAACACGCCGCTCAAAGGATATCTGGCAGGGTTTGAGAACAGAGGGTTATGAGTGATTGGGAAGCGGTTAAGTCTTTTGGTTTTCATTTTATCGTTAAGGTAAAAGGATGGTAAAATGATTGGGTACAGTTCACGTGTATTCGAGCTATTTTGAAATGTATCGAATAGTGTTCGATGGAAAACTTTTTTTTTCTGTATATTACGTTTTTCACTTGAGAATATGGAAAAATTTTAAAGTAAATTTGAATTGATTTACTGTAAGTTATTTGGTACGATTGGTACTAGATTTTTTAAATACGTTATTTTTATAATAAGTTTCGAGGTTGGGTTTGCCTTTTAACGTAACAATTTAAACAACTGATTTACAAATATAAATTGATAATGACTGATTTACAAATATGCCATTAATTAACTTACTTTTATTACGTGTCGATGAAAATTAAGGAATAATTAACAATACTAATAGTACCTGCGTTTACATGTAAAGGATGGGATCGATGTAAAATGGAAACTTCCCGCGCAAAATGGAACAAGAACTACTTTCTCCAATTAATTTATATTTATAGAAAACAATTATAGTTATTTCCAATTGCCAAGTATTTAAGCATTATTCGTAAACTTTATCTATATTTTTTTATAAGCTTTAAATATATAAATATATACATTTATGATCGCAGAAATCCATTTCGTTTTCAAAGATACACGAGGGCAGTAGAGTTTTATTTTCCTAGGAACAACGTTGCAATACCAAATATTCCTAGCTGAACGAGACTTCAAAATTTCTTTTCTAGATACTAGAATATTTCGTATTAAAGGTTGACCTCCATGATAAATTAATGTGGAGCTTTAAATTTTCGCAATAAAAATTTTCTACCCTTTGGAAAAGCGCAATAAAGAATTACAGTTTACGATGACTCATCGGTAATCACGATAGAGAATATGACTTTTGGAACGTTTTCTTGTAATAGGAAAAGCAAATTTATGTATAAACATTGGAAAAACCTCGTTCAGGATAGACTAGAAATAATCTGCGTCTGAAGAACCTTGAACTATCATCGATGTTTATTATACTACCTGGATTCCAAGTAAATGTGAAACATTGCTCTTGATAAAAGAGAAATACGAGTGGACCGAGAAATCCTTTAAAATTTCCACTCTACAAGACCCTCAGAATGAGTTCGAAACATTTGGCCACTGGTAAGATTTTTATTATTCAAACACGACGTTATTGTAATTATAAAATATGTTTCGTTCTATTGTTTCTTAGGATCGGTTGCCCCGCCCATTGTACCTGGAAAAATACGCTTATACAGTATGCGATTTTGTCCATATGCGCAAAGAATTCACCTGGTACTTGACGCAAAACATATACCGTAAGTAATTCTAAAACATCATAGTTCAATTAAATTTTATATTTACATTATTTTATAATGCTAGTATTCTTGGTCAAGTATAAATAGAACAATCATTTAATTTGTATATCCAATGTATTACATTATTTATATTTTATTATTTTTATTCTTATACATTCAAGAGCTGTTGTTTATTTATTTTTTAATAATATTACAATCTTCAATGTGTGTTTATCATTAGAAAATATTCTTTGATTACAGGTATGATGTTGTTTATGTAAATTTGACCCATAAGCCTGATTGGTTTTTGAAGAAAAGTCCTCTAGGCAAAGTTCCTTGTATAGAGTTAAAGAATGGGGAAACATTGCATGAGAGTCTTGTGATTGCTGAATACCTGGATGATGTATATCCACAGAATAAACTATATCCTACTGATCCCTTAGCCAGAGCTAAGGACAAGTTGTTGATCAACAGATTTAATAATTTTATAAATACTATATATAAAGTACACTTTTATATATACATTTTACTTGTGAAATACAATTGTTGTATATTTATAATTAATACATGAATACTTCAATTTTAGTTATATGTCAGTACATCTATAGACCGTAATGTATTTGAGGAAGCACTGTCAGAGTTAAAAATTTTTGAAGAAGAACTTGCAGCCAGAGGAACACCATTCTTTAATGGTAGCTCCCCTGGTATGTTAGACTTTATGATATGGCCATGGTGGGAAAGATCAGATGTAATTAAAATTTTACGTGGAGAACAATTTGCTATACCTCACGATAGATTCAAAAGACTGGTAAGTTAATCTGTTTAATTAGTTCAGTATAGATTCTTACAAATCCGTTTTTTACAATAATTCCAGGTGGAGTGGAGATCCGCTATGAAAGAAAATCCGGTTGTTAAATGCAGCTACTTAGATACCGACGTACATGCTAAATATGTACGAAGTCGTCATTCTGGTACACCGCAATACGATTTGCTTACTGCTTAAGTTATACACTTTTAATATATATTTTCATGTTTATAAAATTCGTTTAAGATGTTGTATTTAAACTAGAACATTGTTTATAATGTTATTAACGATTTAATGAATGATATTCTTCAAATCTTACAAGACTAATATATATAGGACTTTACTTTTCACATGTTTTGTATAACAATCATGACAAGAATTTTGTTATAAAATAAGTTTATTTGTATACTTAAATAAAAAGTATAAATGTTATCTTTATTGTAAATGTCTGTTCCACATCAGTCTGCCTCTGAAATACCCTTTTAGTATTAAAATTTATATTAAAGATTTTCTCCCACAACAGCCAGTCATTGAACATAAAATTATAAACACTAAAAATCTTAATATAAATATCAAATAAACGTCTAAAATTACATTAATACAACATTCCTTAAAGTATGTACAATTGAAGGATATTAAATTACTTTCCCAAAAATCATTAAATACAATCCATAGAGGAGGAAACATGCGAAAACCAAGCATGCTGCTACCATGAACGTTTTCGTATTTTGTTTTCTTAATCGTTTTAGTTTCTCTTCGTTTGTTCTAAGTACTTCTTTAATTTCCTCCAATTTCGTTTCCAACTCTTCGCGACTTTCCATCGTGAGCAACTTTTTTTTTAACCGTTTCTCGAGTACATCGAGTTTGTGCATAGATTCTGCCAACGTGTCCTCTACTTTCTGTATCTAAGGTATTTGAAAAATTCGAATATAGGTTAAGATAAGATAAAAGCGAACTTCATCCAGAAGATATGTAAAATCATTAATCTCGCGTGTACCTTTGTCATAATTGTCTTGTCTTGTGTCATTTTGTATGCAAATCTATGTACTCTTATGTTATATTACAAATAAAATCTAAACAGCATTTTGCGTAAATGATTTGACGTTCTTGAATGTCACGTACACGTGCTTTTCAGCTATTTTGTCCACTTCAAAATGGCGGTACGATCTGCGTTTTCAAGTACATAGAATATGGTTGAAAATAAATTTTGCATCATTCTTTTCTTGATGATTTTCGATAATGCGACACTGAACAATAATGTATTATTGATTGAATGTTAAAGTATTCATTTAAAAACACTAATGAAGCTGTATTCATTTTTCATGGTAACTCTAAAACATAACATTGTTATATGCCCAGAAAATTTGTATGGTTTTCCATATATACATTATAGTACTATAAGGGGAAATTTATGGTAATTAATATCAACACCTTTTGATATGAATTGTGAATTTAATCTTTATAAGATCGAAGTTATGAATTTTATTATAGCTTTACAAAATTATATTTGTCATAAAATTATATGTATATGTATGTATGTATATATATATGTATATATGTATATATATTAAATTTACCTTTCATAAGAGAATTTGTAACATAAAACTAAAAACGCTTCACAGTTTTATATATATATATATATATATATATATATATATATATATATATATACATATATGAACAGTGAAGTTTAACAATATATGTACATCTTATGAATAAATGTCGATATAATGATTCTTATCGTTAAGCATGAAGCGAAATATGACATAAATATAAGGATTAGAGATTAAAAGAGCTAATGAATTATATAAGTACTACTTAAAAAATGATTTAATTTGTAGTGCACGTCATATTATACATAGAACACAAGTCTTTTTTGCAGTTTCACTCGTCATCTCATACATACATTGTATTTATAGAAGTTTCTGTTAACTTAAATAAAATTACTCCACGTTCTCACTTAGTTTTTTCTTTCACATATAGATAAAATTAAATCTGCAACATAAAATGGAATAATTTCAAAAAGCGATTCAGAATATTCGCTTATGGTTACCAATCTATCATATATTAACTACCTGCAAAGTGACTGTGGTAGAGAGGAAATAATCGGTCCATATCCTTGTGAATTATCGTACAGTTCAAACAATGGTGCAGCTACTAATTTATAATTTTTAGGTACTGCAAACAGAGCTAAAAGAAAAAAAAGGGAAAAACAAAAAACAAAATATAACTTTAAATTTGTAAGGAATGTTTGTTTTGCTAAATAAGAGAAATATATATTACCTTTCTCTTGCAGTTGAACAAGAAACAACCTTTTATGTTCCTTTGGTTTAGTAATATGTGGTGGTACATAAGGATACTGAGGTGGTTCGAAATTCGGTCTCCACCAGTTTCCAATGGTATCTTCTATCACCCATTCCTGCTTCACTCCGTCTTGGCGTCCAAAGGTCTAAAAGTTATTTCAGCATTACACCACTTGTCATTTAAAATCTGTTACATTTCATAAACATTAAGATACAATCTTCTTCGTTCAGTCCACTAAGAACATGGTTACACAATTTTTTTTTTATATACGTTTAAAATAGCTGTATAATCGTATTAGTTCGGGTAACAATAAACGTGATCAATGTTTCCGTGATATGTTCCTGTTAGCTTCTGTATAATTACTAACATGGGCCGAAAGTATTTATTTATAAATACTTTCAGCTTCATTTGCTTACAGATACCTAATTAAATGAAACAGCTGTTGTACATACATTTATCATTTTAATCAGAAACTTGACAAATGCATAAATATAAAATCTGAAAGTACCTATTGTTCGTATATGAAGAGATACCACAGTCCTGCATAGTTTTAAATTATTTTCTAGTGAAAAGTTCTAGAACTAAATGTTATTTGATACAATTTTTTTCTGCTGTCTTTTCAATTGAATCACAACGAAAGTTAATAGCGACATATACAATACAGTCTTCTTGTTATATTACAATCTTCACGTCTTGCCTCTTTTATGTCTGAGTTAACATATTATAGTCGAGCTACACAAGAACAATGTTCTTAGCTAACCATGATATATGTATATATATATAATCTAACAAGTTATAATTGTATTACTATGAACATTGAAATGTCCGGGCATGCAGCACACGAAAAATTTAAAAATCCTAATATAATAAATTAGAAACTCCCTATTTTGAGCTACAGGCCCGGTTACATAAGTTCTACAAATTTCTGTAGGATTTGTACAATCGATTCTTAGACAGTGTTACAATCTAACATATCAAAGTGCCACTCCTAGCTACCTCGTAAGGTAGCGTAAGGCGTCGTGCTAACTGTTACCTCTGTAAGGAGCCGTTTTAGGCCCTCTACCTCGTCTTCTCCTGCATTTAGTTCTCCTCCAGGCCTACGAAATAAGAAAAAAGATATTTTTATATAACGAATCTTAAGAAAAAAAGTTTTTGTAGTAAAAAAGACAAAGTTTAGTCCTTACAGTTTGAAGAATGTTGTTCCCAATTGAAGGAGGAGGACGTGCGGTAATCCATGTTCGTGTACCAATAAAACCCCTTCAACACTACGGCGCATTCCAATTTTGTCAAATTCATCTCGCATACGCTGAAACCTTGCTGGTACAGATGGATCTTTCTCGAAGAGTGGCTCTTTTGTTCCAAATGTATAGTTTGTCAAAGGATATCTATGATAAATGAGTTTTATTTTTGTGTTAGGTTCTTACTTTTTATGCAATCCTTCAGTAACTAAATCCAGTCTCTTCAACATCATTTTCACAAATAATATTACAATTATATAATCATAAAGATTATACAGGTACTCACAATGCACTAGATAGTTTGAGCATGTAATATTGTTCCCAGTAACCTCTTATATTAAACTTTCACATTTTATACAAAACAGAAAATATCATTGTTTCATGCAAGCAAGAATAACATACAGATTTATATTATAAAAATAATTACTTTTACGTCAGACACTTTTTTTTTATATTTAAAAATGTATATATACATTGAATAAAAAAATATATATAAGAAAATGATAAACAAGTGGTAGTTGATCAAATTTGTACCTGTAAGATTTACAAAGCTTTGTATACAAATACAGTGTTTAACAGTGTTTTATCAAGACAGCATGTAATAAGTTCAAATTTCTGTTTCAATACTAGATCTCTATATAAAGACCACATGTGTCATGGTTTCCTTAGTATTAAGTATGAAATACAAAGTTCTCATTTATAATTGGTATACACAAAACATTATTATTTTACTTATAACATTACAATTCACATTAGTTATAAATTGTTTTTTGTCAAATGTAGTTATATAGCGTGTTCAGAAGTACATAATACATATATATTTATCTCACTCTTATATTCTTTACTACCACATGTATAATGTGATTTATACTTTGTATGCTAATAGAATATTTAATAACTTTTTAGTACAAGTATCTTCAAAATTTCCTCTGACATTTTTTTAAAATGCTAAATAATCATAAATTTATCAAAATGTTAAAATAATAAAATATGAATAATTCGTTAGAATACTTATACCTATACAATTAAATCCATTATATTATACAAATGGAATGTATTATCTCACTTATATGTACCAAATGATGTTTTGTGATGTGTTTGCGAATGTATAATAAATGTTACATTCTTTAATGTCCTATTTCGTATTATGAAATTATTAGTAACGCATCAATAAAAGATATAAATCTTAGGATGCAATATGCAATATTATTTTATCAATTTCTCTGTGTTAACTGTATCACTTTTTATAAAAAGACTATTCAGAATAGATTACAATAGCTAATTGCACATTGTATAGTTTCTTAGATTAACAAGTAGATATAATTATGTACTACCCGTGACAAATACATTCATAATAATGTAGATACAAAAAATATATATTCTATTGCAAGATTTATTTTACATAAAACATGAAAGGCCAATTTACTAATAAAAAAAATACAAACATCTTTAGTTTTTAACTATTACAGGTTGTATAAGTCTTAGACCACATAACAGTTTGACTTGCGGAATTCTTTTTTTGTACATTCTTCATTTTATATACGACATCAAAATAATTTATAGTGTACAAGAAAAACAATGAACAGTGACAATACAGCTGTTTTCAATTATGATACGCATTACAAATTAACAATCACTGTTATTGCAGTGACTGTAAAAATAACAAAACATGTTTCGTACGCAAACATACATTCAATGTATAAAAGAGGCCAGCGTATGTTACATACGGTGGCTACAACTTTTATAAGTTTCACAAATATAATATAAGGAAAATTAAATTTGTCTTCAGCTTCTTTATAATAAAAAATTTGTATTTTGTGCAAATCAGGCACAGAAGATATAATTTTATTCTATATCTGGAAATTTTAAGCAAACAATTACCTCTTTAATTTGGTAAAATAAACGTGCCGTTAAGAATAGGAAGATTTAAATCGTTTGAAAAATTTCACGGGTGCATTAAAATCGTTGGTTATGTTACGTGAATATGTAAAAAAAAAAGACAAATAATTACTAAATCATCGAACAATGAGTAGAACTTAAATGAGATATTGCTTAAAATTTCCATAAGTACTTAACGAAAAGATGAACAGCCGTCTCATGGTTGTACCATGTAAGATGCATTGAAAGGTGTTAGGAACATAATTTTAATTGCTAGCGTCTCTTAACCGGCCATAGTTGTTCTACAGGAGAGGCAGTCAAAACATTAACTCTAAAAAATAATGTAATTAAGTCACATATTGATTATCACTTACAAATTAACTGTCCTGTTGATAGTTACAGACTGATTCTGTACCACTTTCCCTTCGAATGAACTATTACTTGCTCTTCTCGGCCATCCACTTCCCTTAACTTGAGTTGTTGCCATCGCCATTTTTCTTCGTATCACGCTCCACAAACCGAACACTCTAACGTCTACCCGCGCAATCGACTACTTCGTAAGTTCGTGCCTTCTCCATCGAATATCGCGAACTTGTTTCGCGGGCCAAACAGTGTTACCAGATGAATAAACTACTTTAGCGCTCTCTTATGTTCCGTAACTTATAATATTGTTGAAATAAAATAATTTTTATTGAATGAAGTTTGTCTATAAAAACTACTGTATTTAAAAAGTAGGATGAATAAAATTTATTATTCAACGCATTATATAATCATTTGGAATTTCTCTACACATCTACTTTTGCTATCTAAATATAAAGAATAATGCTTTAAACTTATAAAATTCACGAATTTTTATTTCACATCTTTGTCATTTGTTATATCTCAAAATTCTTGTAAAAAAAATGAAAATTGTAATATAATATCGGAATACAATGAACTATCGAATTTAGTTTTGTAGTAGTGGCAACAATGAATAACACGTCTGCGGGGTTTCCACAACCAATCACACGGAAAACGACAGCCATTCCAGAATTCGCTAACGGGAGGAAGCGTTTGGCGTTCATTGGGAAAGAATATCTTTCTTGTCGCGGTTAAATTTGTTCACGGCGTCTGTAATCACCATTCTCCTTATGAGATATCCGCCGTTTTTGCATAGTAAGTTCGGTGAGTCAAATATTCTGGTGTGCTTCTCAAATATTTCGGCCAGCATTTTTAAGTCGTGAAAATGGCGATCTGGGTAATGCACAACGTAAAAAGAGCTCTTCCTCTTGCCTTAAAAGTTCGCCGTTGGCTTTGAAACACAGTTTCATCGTGCATGAGGCCCACTTAATTCGTGCACTTTTTTATCATTTTTTTCTATTGAGTATCACTACAAAAATTTTCTTCGCTGTAAACTATATTTGTCCGTGTTTCGTAAAGTGTGAAGTGTTCGAAGTTTCTTAGTTTTTCCTTATATCGAATGTATAACACCTTCGAGAAACATTCATATCGAATATATTAAACGTGTGTGGGAATTTGTTGGACGAATTGCATCGTTCGATTTTACTTGTCTAATAAACTCAAATATTTATCACGTATCGATCGATGAAATAAGATTTGAAGTATAAATTATAGTAAATGCAATATTCATATAAGCGTTGATTTCCTATAATTTTATCAAGCCTAAAGCTACATGTAGCTTTTTTATATCCGTTTTAATTCATTCATACGATAATGTTTAAATTTAAACACATATATGTTTTTGCTAGTATATTCATTCTGAGACGAAATTATGTAATGTTAGAATAAATTGTGTAAGATTAAAAAATGTCTTAAGTCAAGAAGCAACACACTTTAGTACATAGTAATAATTTAAATTGTTTTGTAGTTATTGAAATTAATCGAAATATAAAAAATTCATACTTATATTTTATAGTTACAGTTTCTGAATGTTATAAGAAGTTATAGGTACAGTATGGAAAAAATGGTGTGTGTTGCAGGATCTTAGGCAACTGAGTGTGTGTTAGGGTGTCAAGATCAGGTATCAGCATCATCAGTGGACATTAATACAATGACATGGTGCAGTTGACTCCTTTTCCACTTCTCCATTTTGTTATCCTTCGCTGATGGACTGTTTGCTGCTTGGTCTTCTTTATTCTCATCGACTTCTTATCTTTCATCGTACATTTTAACTGAGGGTGAAGAAGGAAGAGATTTCTGAAGTGTCTAAAGCCGAAGGTAATGCTTCATAAGTAATGTAATAAAATCTAGCTCATAATCGTGAAGGGAAGTGTTTGTGATTTTACTACAGGCTCATTTAGTTCTTCGTTATCTTGGAATGTTCCAAGATGGTCATTGAGAGCTAAGCACCATTTCACATTTATATTTCATGCAAAATATTTTTTTTTTTGGTTTTTGTTGTTTTCATTATACATTCATGCTATCTAATGAGAAATGGTAAGTAGTTAATAAAAATAGTAATTGTGGGAATAATAAAGAGACCAAAATTAAATTACATAAAAATGGAGAACATTTTACAATTGCATGACTGCCTCGTATGTTCTCTGTTTTTTTCTCTTTCTTTAAGAATATTGATCGTCGCGTATATCCTTACATAAACTTACCTTAATAAAACTGAAAAAACTGATACTTTCTTTGTGAGGTATGCATATCACTTGAACAATACTGAATTAAATACATGAATAAATTTAGGAGTGTTTTGAAAAAAAAAAAAAACTTGAAAGAGTAAACTTTATACAAGCTCATATTTTGAAGTTAAAAATTCTTAATCAATACAAAGGATCATAATCATGGATTCTGCTCATGTTGCATTACATAGAACTTCAAATATACATTAGCTATTTTCAAAACATACCATAACTGTATTTTTCTATTAAATCTTTGTTTCAGTATACACATTTGTATATCTTGAAATACTTTAAAATGCAGCAACTATGATTATTTGATTCATTTATTATGCATGAAATGAAGGTAAGTTTATTTACAAGCTAGAAAGACTGTATAAATAAAATATTGATATATTTAGTAAAGTTCAAATTAAATATTTTTTTGTATCATAAATATCCATAAAATAATTTATCCTTCGTCTAAAAAAAAAAATTCTGCAATTTTGTATATATCGAAATATCTACCGAGTTGTTAAACAAATCCTTGATATGTAGGAAACGATAAATTTTTAATACAATTATTTATTTTCAATAGATAAACTAAGCTTTACCATTTATTTTACATTACCGCAAAATGAAGTAATTAAAACCTTGATCTAGTTAAAAACACGAAACGGAAAACGCGGGAAAAATATCGTTCAGGTATAGATTGTGGCATTAGTATTCCGATGAATGAGCTAAGAGGAATGAAAAAAGAAAGCTGGAAGTGGGATATCTGCTGCATTTCACTCTCCTGATTCTTCTTTGCTGTGAAGTGCATTTCTTTTGCAAGGTCCTTGAGAGCTGGGAGCCAACGCCTTCTCATTCAAGTGCATTTCCGTTGCATGTTCTGCGTGGACACGGTGGTCATCGATTTATACTCAGTTCTTCCTGTCGTGTACTTTATATATTGCACTGGTTCATTTAAGTGCGATCCTTTTTCGTTGATATTCTACAGCACGTAATATACATTGAACGCAGAAGTGCAGTAATAATAACTTAATCACTACTATTCAGCACCGTGATATTACTAAATTTTACAATTATAATACGGTACATTTTCCTACAGATTCGTAATAAGCTAAACTATATACGTTAATCGTAAAACAACTATAAAACTTACTTCTATAAAACCTAAAATCTCTAAAAGTTCAATTTAAAAAAAAAAATGCGGAAAATTATTCGTGGACTCGCTATAGCCACGATATTACGGTATAACACTTTTATATTGCTTAATTAACATAATCGTTTCACTGCCGCCGTACGAAGTGTTTAATAACTGGTGCTGAGCGACAAGAAAACGCATGGATCGAACGTATACAACATGGACGATGGCAATCTGTCATTTACCTTCTGCCTACACAACATTTACACTGTGTTACTGACCAACGCAAATATCAGATCGTGCACACAACACAAAAGAGAATTTACTGCTGTTCTTTATGTCGTTTGGGCTCTACGTTTAGTCGATACTCGTAGTAGCCACGCTAATTTTCGCATTTACGAAGAAACCATTCATTTGATGCGTTTACTTAACGCCATAATATTTAAAAATCGCGCGCTATTTAAAACTTCTTTTGATTTATCAATATATGTATATATGTGTGCAATTTCTTTTTTTAAGTCTGAGTACTATTTTTGAATCTTCAACGAGTTTGTCGATTACGTTACGAAAGGTGAGTGCAAAAAAAGCTTCGAACTTCTGATCGATACGGACATGACGGTAGTCGGAACTTGATTAGACGAAAGGCGGAAAGAGCGAAAGAGAAACACAAGTGTGCGATGTTTTGGTCGCCGTTAAATGCTTGTAACTTGATACAGCTACAGGTTCAAATGTGGCCGCATAAATGCCTGGTGAATGGTGAACTCTGAGTCTCGTTGTGTCGTGTTGGATCTCTCTATTCGTGTCCGTGGTTTCGACCTCTCTTTTGTGTTCGAGCTGAACGTGCAGCCAAAGCTTTGAATTACGGCGACTTCAGATCGATACGTCGACCTCCTATCCCCTCCTCCTGCTTCCGCAAGTTTTCACACAAAAAAAAAAGATGAAAAAAGAAAACAAAAGAAAAGTGTTTGTTACTTGTTCACAGAAATGGGAAGTGAAATAATTTTAATGAAATAGCTAAAATTACGAAATGAAGTTTACGTTTCTAAAGTATTATAGTTCGCGATGTTACTTAATCAGAAAATTTCTCAGTACTTGAAGTGTATGGCTGAAGAAGAATTGTCTACATTTTGTGCACAGATTTATACATTTAGTTGTCGAATATGATCTTGTTCTCTTTACAAGTAGAACTGTTTTTGAAACGAGAACACCTCCCCTCCGGGGAACCACTCTTAATTCAACGAAAGATTTATGTTTCTTTTATTTGAACGAACCACTTTTACGTTCTTTTTTTTTCTTCACGTGTTGCACTGTATAATACAGGGAAAAGCCGCATAACGATTCACCGAAAGTGTACATTAAACATCGACCTCTCTCGGTATACATGTTTTTCCACGTATTTATTAACGCGTAAGAGAATTCGCCAAGCGATCGTCATCGTCATCGAATTTTCAACGTGTGTGCTCGAAGGTGTCTGCTCCCGACGGAAGCTCCATCCTACGTGTCGCAGTTTCACGAACAAAAAAAAAAAAAATACAAAGAAAAGAAACCTCTGAAACGTTGTATTCGCCGTCTCTCTTTGGAATCTTGCTCTCTCACGACATCATGGACGCGCAACGCTGTTTGGATGGAACCAGAAGAAACTTACCCTTCGTCGTCGTGTTCACTGTCCACTTACCTTCTATCGATCCGTATGTCAACAACTGATCTCGCGAGGTATCGACGAAGTTCTACGACAATCGACGTCCCGCTCGAACCTTCGACGTCGATCGTCGGTTCAGTTTGATGCTGATATAATAGACGCTTGATTATATTTATATTACAGAGCATTTTTTCTTTCTTTTTTGAGTGAAGAATTCTTAACAGAGATTGCAGTATACTACAGTTATAATATGCATGTTCGATTAACTTGAGGTAGTCGGTGTAATTACAAATTTAATCTACGTGAAATTCTCATCTATACTATGCTGCACTTAATATCACATAGCTCTTGTTTCGTTGTGATTTATAAACTATACTGTGAATCTGGTACTTCAGGGTATATCTTTGAACCCAACGTGGTTTTAGGCCTGCGTAGATATTCTTGATTCCCCGAGAAGCCCGGTATTCTATTATTAGATCACTTTATCCTGAAATATGATCGCTGCCTATAGTATTACAAACGTGTACTGTACATATTGCTATTTACCTTTACGCAACTCGAACGTAACAAGTGGTGAAGCCGAGCGAATTGCGTCCTGAAAATATTAACACGTTTAATAAAACGTTTCACGTCTGCGCTATCGGACCGAATCTATCCGACGGTCCACATGTTCCATTTTTAGACTGCTTTCTCTCTCTCTCTCTCTCTCTTTCTCTGACGGATTCCTGTAAACGCGTAGTCGCGTTGTATTAGGGGTGATTGTGCATCATGTTTTGGAGTTAGAAATTTTTTTTTCTCGATTCATTTCAACGATTAAGAACGAAGGTCAGCGTCGTGTTGAGCGAAGTGAAAAATAACGGTATCGAAATTTCTGATTATTCGTGCAGAAACCTTGATTCACGTTTGGCAATATCGACGACGATTATTTCACTGTGGGAAAATGACGATTCACGTTGAACAAACATAACGAAGCGATAAATTATTCCCGAGTCGTATGAATTCGTTACTACTTAAAATGATGTTTCGTCTATCGATATGCTGAAGTGAATGGGAAAATTACTCCTCGTGGGCTTTTACGACTTGCCGCTAACGATCTTTCTCAATTTATGATTAATCGCACTAGAAGATATATCGTTTCTATAAATCATTTCGAATTTGCGTTAGACAACGACGCTTCCTTGCAAATATTTCTAACTCTCTTTTGTTCTTATTTTAATTTACGATCCGTAAGAACGTTTGATCTTTAGTTCAGTTCGAGGCTTTTAACGGCTTCTCTGAGTCACCGGGTTGTTTACAAAAGAATTGTTGATCGATGGAAAGAAAAAAAAAACAGTACGTTTGTTTGCAGCTCGAATGGTGCGTTCATGGATTTATCGTCGTTTTAGCAGTCGAAAAATCGTTGCTCGTGATATATGTTAAAACAATAAATGCTTCTGGTACACGTGCTTGGAACTTCCGATGCTCTCCAAATGGAACGTCTGAATTTTATATCGTTCTATAAACAACGATTGGTCTGCGAAGGAGAAAGAAAAAAAAAGACAAGAGAAAGATATATCTCCGTGCTTTGATCCATCAACGTTCGACGTGATTAAAAATGGTTCTTTATTTATCTTACTTTTTTACATCATTTCAATTGTTATCGTATTCATAGTATTAAAACAAAAAACAAAAAAACGTTTTAAGAACAATATTTCAGTTATTTTCACTCGATTTCTTTAACTCTCTGTAATCAACTACTTCCTCGTATTTAAAAAACAAAATTAAAGTTGAAAAATGCGATGCTACACTTCTACCACATGTAATATTCACTTTTTCCTTAATTCACAAAATAATGTCACTTTGGATTTGCTAAACAGCAAGTTAAAAGAAAATCGCAGGAAGCTCGAGTATTTAAAGCTGGAAAATCACCAAACAAAAAGGAAAAAGGAAACTTTTACTTTCAATCGAATGGAAACAAGTCGAAGGTTCTTAATCGCAATTCAACTAGACACAACGTTCCGAGATCGTCTCGTTAACACGCTGTAAAGCAGCGAAAATGCTTTTGCTGGCTCGGTGACGATCTTTTATTCATTAAACGGGTAGAATCGTCGTCGTCTGGCGTTTATTATTCATGCTTCTAATCGATCCACGGAGAAAGTCTTGCGGTATCTAAATCGTTGCATCAAGCAAACGATAACGAGATACGAAACAAAGTACCTGGAACGATCTCTTACGATCGAGGTCATGCGCAATTATACCGTCCTCGTGTCGGCGTTAGAAACGATTCTCGGTTTCCGGAATGAATTACTTGGATCTGGGACACCAAGAACGTGACTACCAGACAACGTAAGCCCTAAAAATAAAAGAAACGTCTGAAACTAAGAAATATACAACTCGAATAAAATTAATATTGATAGACAAATATCTCCAATTCGATTTACAACAATCGTGAATATTCCAGTTCTGTAAGTTTAGTTGTTTAAAATTCGCTATTTCGAGAAGAGAATTTTATGCTTGAAATAGAGAGGAAAGTTGTTTAATGAATCTTCAGTAATCGATTTCGAGTCTGCAAAAGATTAACAAGGAATAATAAAACCAGTTGACGCTATGAAAAGCTTTTTTAAATAAATAAAAACTTTGTTAATTTCTTTTTCTTAATAATGCATGGTAATATATTAAAATTGCCACTGGAAAAACCTTCGATATCTGAATAATGGTGGATAATTGATATTAATGTGAAACGTTGAATTATTAGAAAAAAAAAAAAGTGAATGAATAATTGTGTAATAACACAAGACTGCCTATTCTACTTAAGAAATATGCATTTTAACCACTTTTCTGACTAATGAAAACCCACGCGTGCAAGGAATAATTAAAGTTATTCTTTAATTGGTCGATTTAAGTTCCATTAAGGTAAATCGGAAGTAAGGGTGTGTGATCTTAAAGCGAAAATCTGAGTTCTTCACCGGCTGAACAATAGAATGGAGGAGATAACGATCGATGAAACCTTCGAGGTCGTGTGCCGCCTCGAAAGCTTACGAGATTTGTATTGTTGTTCTATCGTACTCCGAACTAATCGCATTCTGCGTATCTGTTATTCCTCCTCGTATTCTTGAAAACTACACACACCTTCTACGAACGTTTCACAGTGCGAAAAGAAACTTGGACAAGCTTGGAAATTAATATTCTACGCCTAAGCAAAATCGTACAATTTCTTCGTTCTCTATTTCTATTGACCTAAGAGTTAAGACTCTGTGTTAGGTCGTAATTTTCGTTCGGTTATTTCTACGATTAAAAAAATTCAAACCATCAAATCGAAAAGGTTTCTAACTCAAATTCCTCTAATCCTTACATCTATCGATGAAATTTCAGTGTTTTGAGGCTTTAAAAAAATACGAACAGAGAGTAAAAATTCTAAATCGTCAAAAAAGTAAAAATTCGGATCGACGTAGGATTATGCAAAAATTTGACGTTCGCCAACTTTAAATTAATCTCTGACCACAAAAAAAAAAAAGTAAACAAATAAAATTTAATCTAAACGCGAAATTACACGTTAATACCGATACTGTATGCTAAAACTAAAGAATTACATCTATATGTACATTACAAGACGAAAAAAAAATAATAAAGAAATAAGAAAAACTGTAATGTCTCAATTTTATTCTCTCCAACCACCCAATCTGCATATTCTAAAAAACAAAAAAGAAAGAAAATAAAGAAAAAGAAACGTTTGCACGCCATTTTCGTCTCCAGGACTCTTTCCAGCCTCGTTTAATTCGAACCCTTCGGCTCGGTTGCAGATCCCTCGAATAACAGTTGAAAATGAGCGTGATAATCAGACTACAGAACTTGGCATGGTCCGCCAACGCTTTGGACATTCGCCAATTTTTCAGAGGCTTGAGCATACCGGAAGGAGGGGTGCATATTGTCGGCGGTGAACTCGGAGACGCGTTTATCGCTTTCAGGTAACGATACGAATGACTACTAATAGAAGAAAACTTCCTCTACGTGCCTCGTCTTCTTCGTTTCCTACTTCTTTTTTTGTTTCTCTGTTTTTTCCCCCTTTTTCTCTGCGCGTGACAATTCATGTCTGCTCTGTGCTTGCGCGCAACAGGTAGTTACCGATGTAACTATGCATTTGAACCCCGTACGAAGTATTCTACAGTGAAAAGTATACGAATATATCGAATTATTATTTTGTATTTGAAATATTGTTAAACGATCACGTTTCCATTTCTTTCAAGTTCAAATTTTTCAATAATTGATTCATTAAAAATAAGTAAAATTGGAAATAAGTAACACTCGGATTAGTAGATTGCTCAGATAAAATAAGGATCATTACAGACGGATTCGTAGATCGTATATAAATATATCATCAAAATGTTTTTACTCCTGTGATTCCTCATTAAAATTTCCCTTTTTTTTTTTCTTTATAATTATTAATATTTTGTCCGCCCATGGTTATATTATTTTGTATACAAGTGGCTCCATATCCGATAAAATAAATAAATAAATACTCGATAATTAAATCATAATTTTCATGTCATTAAAAGTAATCATTAGATTAAAAAAAGAATTTAAAAATTCAACAGCATCAACAAGGTTATCACGCTTCATGCTACATTGAAACAAAGTTAAAAAGTCATGTTAAAATATATCCATTTAATATTTTCCATAAATTTGAATTTTTCATGCTACTTTTTCTTTGCACATATGTTACGCTACCATCCGAGTCGAAGAATATCCCTTTTCAGTTAATAAAAATTCCACTTCCGAAACTTGGAAAAAAAAAAATAGAAGAAAATTATATTTTCCATGAAAAATTATGAACACCCTCGAAACCTAACCTAACCTTTACACGAACGATGTTTCATGCGACTTGCAGCACCGATGAGGATGCCCGGCAGGCGATGATGCACGATGGCGGCAAGATCAAGGAGATGAAGATCAAGCTGTTGCTGAGCTCGCGCACAGAGATGCAAAAAGTGATCGAAGCGGCGAGGCAGCAAACTCTGAGCTTGCAGACGTTCATGCAAACTGCGCCAGTCGCTGTACAAGCGGTCGTTCAGAAACCAGGATCCCCGAGCGATCGTCGAGACAAAGAGAAAGACAACGACAGCGAATCCAGCAAGGATCGAAAGGACAGACGGGATAGATCTCGATCTAGGGATAGATCCCGATCTCGTGATCGCGACAGGGATCGAGACAGGCGTGACAGAGACAGAGGTCGAGATCGTAGGCGTCGAGACAGAAGTAGATCGCGAGACAGAGAACGAGACAGAAGAGATAGGCGACGTCGACGCGATCGATCCAGGTCTCGAGATCGTACTCGATCTAGAGACAGAGATACTAAACGTAGTTCTACCGGAGAACGTCGGAAAGATTCCAACGACGACGACAATAACGACGTCGTTTGTGTTGGACAGTTTCATAAGGACAAACCTGTAGCAGGTGCGAAGAAACCATTAGAAAATGGGATATGGGAGGTTCCTCCGCAAACGCAGATGCAGGCTGCCGCTATGTTGGCACCCGGTATTTTGGGTGCTGGTGTGGCTGCATTGTCACAAGACGGCGAGTCGCGGTCTATGACGTTTAGTAGTTCTGTTATTGGCCAACAATCGATGCTACAACAGACTCAGTTCCCTATAAATGGGATCAATGGTGTTGGTGGATTGATGCAGTCACATATTCAAACACTTGGACACACTGTAGGCATGAGTCCTTTGTCTCAGAACGTGGGCAGTCCTAGTCTTCCTAGTTTGAGCACAGGTGTGAGTACGTTGAACAGACCTAAGGAACCTTGGAATCCGAATGAACAGGGTAGAATGGATCCGGTTAGGTTCCCTGGAAGATCTGGCCAATTTGCAGCAGAAATGTATGGCTCGAATGGTTCAATGAATTATAGGCCTGGTATCAGACCGAACAATCCTTTTCTGAGTAAAGTACAAGAGTTGGAAGGTCGTCGAAACCCACACGCCTTCCAGGCGAACAGTTCTCAGTTTAATTTCGAGAATGACAGACAGGTGAACCGTAGCTCAGCTAATAACTCCTCTAGATTCTCTGGTGAGGGCAAAAGCAATGGTGGAGGTGGTCATTGCGTGGAAGTTCGTAACATGCCATTGAGTGCCACGTACAATGATGTTCGTCACGCGTTTCAGGGTATATATATAAGGAAAGATGGATTGAAACTGATCAATGATAACCACGGGAACAGAGTTGGTATTGCCTACGTTAAGTTCAGTAAGGCTGAAGGTAAAGAACTCGCTCTAAGTACGCCAAGATACGTTAGAGGATCGGAGGTAGAGGTTTTACACCTTGACGAAAGTCTGTTTGACAAAGCGGTGGATTCTTATTCTCCTGAGAAAGAGAGAGACCGTGGAGAAGATGGAATTGATGATGCCAGATCCTCGACGTGTATTCTACTAACAGATCTACCATCCTTCACCAAAGAAATGGACATAGCGAAACTCTTCCACGATTGGAAGATCAACGACCTGTTCATAACTAGCACCAAGGAATCTGGAAACGTTCTATGCATGGCCTACGTGCAATTCGCCAGAATAGAAGATGCAAAGGCGTCGGTTAACACATCCTTGAAAATAGGCAATAAATCTGTAACAGCCACAGCAATCACCGAAGAAAAGTTTGCTCAATCGAAGAGAGATCACGAGCAGAACAGCATGAACCAAACAGCCACCTCAGACTGTGTTATAATGCGTGGTCTTCCCTTTCAAACAATCGACCGTGATATTCTAGATTTCTTCTCAGACATAGGAATAGTACCCCATAGAATACACATGTTGCTCAATCAGAATGGCAAACCTGCTGGCGAATGTTTCTGCGAGTTCGATACAGCGGAAGAAGCACTTAGAGCCACCGCGAAGAATGGTTTACCCTTTGGGAAGAATGTACCCACCATAGAATTAGTTCCAAGAGCAAAGATGCTGGAAACCTTGGGAATGGTTGATCCACAGATCATGGAGACACAACAACAACACTTCCCACCTCTTCAAGAAGCACGACCAAGATTCTCAGGACCTATGAATCATTTGCCCCGTTTTGGGAATTCTGGATTTGGCCCAAGATGTCCTCCAGGTTTAATGGGAATACCCAGGCACATGTTAGGTCGACATCCAGGCTCCATGGATTATGTAGAAGGCTTTGGTAAACCTGGTTGCGTGTTGTCCTTGGAGAACGTGCCCTTCAAGGCTGATATTAATGAAATTATAGAATTCTTTGGCGACTTTGATGTAAAGAGAGAGAATGTGATAAGACGGTACAATGAAAGAGGTATGCCAACCGGTGACGCTAGAGTGGCGTTCGCGTCACCTAGCGAAACACAGCGAGCCTTGAGAGAGTTGAAACACTGCAAGATGAGAGATCGTACGATATATATGAAACTCGCGTGAACACCAACACTGGAAGGTGTCAGGTTACAATTTACAGAGGAGCATGAGGAAGTTGATCCGAAATCGGTCTCCAGATGATTGAAGAATTAATGAGTTCTGGATAATCTAAACGGATCTTCTGTACTCTGTATGGGAACAATATACACACATCGTAAAGGTTCAGAAAATGGTGGAGCCGATGCACGAACTTCTTCGATCGAGGGAAAATTGGTGTATCATGCTGATTCAAGATACATTCAAAGATGGTTTACATTGATTTGCAACCTTCGTTTCCTTGCTCTTCGGTTTTTGTACATAGGATATTGTGGTTTTTGTAAAAACGATGTTTCTTTAACGACCTGATCGTCGTTGTTTATGTTATCGATACGTTTTTAAAGAAAAATTAGTCTTTTGCCGCGAAGACTGTTGTTGCTGATTGAATACGATGATTAATCGTAGAGGTTTGTAATGACTAAGAAGGTCAGCAAATTGTACAAGCAGAGGAAATTTTCATTGTCGTGTTTCTTCTTTTTTCTTCTTTTCTTAGAGGATCAAACGCCCAAATTTCCGTTTCCCTCGTTTTTATTTGATTAGGCTTGTAGGTTAGTTTATTTTTTTTTTTACTGTATTAAAGTCGGGATAGCGGTCATTTTATATCCCACCAACTGAAAACAACATTGCTGTTTTCGCATATCCTTTAAATAAGAGTTAAAATCTTGTAAATATAACGTAAGTCGTCATCGATCCTATGAATGTGTCATCTTATGTTACTTTTCTTGTCGGCACATCGCATTCACATACATATTACACATTGCTTTCGTTCACCTAATTATCTAGATGTTTAAAAACAAAGCGCAATAAAGAGTACAATAAAAAGACTTCGACACGATATCAAGCAATTTTTATCTTTCAATTTGGTCGTAGAGTAATTTCATTTATTATATTGAATTTCAATCGATTATGAATTTTGTAACATAAACGTAAGCAGTACAGAGTTATACGAAAAGTACAAAGTTCGAGTATCAAAAAAGAATTTCTTCTGTACACGATTTAAGGAACACCTCGAGTCGTTAAAAAACACATTGTATTTTATACCTACGATTATGTATGTACATTTACATATACCGCATCAAATCGGTTTGTATATAGACTATATGTATAGACACATACGATACACATAAATTCACACACATAGATGTAAAGTAATATTTATACCGCGAATTTATTGATCCAGACATAGGTGTACTTAAATTGTTCAGTTTGTCGTATATTTCTGTTCAATATAAGCACTTTAAAACTTCAATAAATTTATATTTACAGTGACAATGTGGTTGTATCAATTTTGCTCCCATTTATTTTTTCCTCATTTGCAATCATATAATAGAGAAATATAACATGGCTCTGAAAAGCCTCGCGAAAGTGTTCAAAGTCGTAACATTCGACAGAAAAAATAAAGTTGTAAAATTCCTTCTAGAGGACTCTCGATGTTCCAGGACACGATAGAATGGATACTCAAAGATATAAAAACCGATGTAAAACAATCACTGTTGACTTTATGTTGATAAACTTATTCAAATTATATAACTACACATATCTTGATATGCACGCACACAACAGTACTGACAGCAGCATAGATTACGGAAGCACTAAATCTGATCGATGACTGTTATCTAGAAAATTGTCCTGCAAGATTTATCCACGACACACTAGAATACATTCACTATAGTTTTTACAGGACAGATTGAACTGAGATTAGTTCGTGGATTAGTTAATTCGTAAGTGGCAGTGAGTGCACTTAGGCGTAAATTCCATCCGTAAGCTCTTGCAACGTCGGTGCTAATGGGAATCAATGTCTCATAGATGTCGCATCAAGAGCATGGTAAGCTGAACTGCACTTATCGAGTAGCAGATCGTCGATTTTTGATCGCAAGGAGTGGGTATGATCCTTTCGAGGTTATTCGTGCTAAATGTGCTGTAGCAAATCAGCGCTGCCTAAATATTGAGTCACAGGCTATTTCTGTATGCGTTCTCCGCGCCTAAGTACACACGCGTTCAGCTCGAAAGGTTTCACGCGCGCGCGAGTAACGTAGGGTATAAATGATTCGTGTGCTCTGAGAACGTGACAACACAACTAACGAATCGGACAATGCCTGATCACGATGAAAGGCGGAAGCATGCAATGAAAATAGGGAGCAGTTGACTCTAAGCTTCTTTACTCAAATGATATCATTTTTTTTAATAATAAATTCTTTCATCGATCAGTATTAATTTTAAGAAAGTCATTTGATACATTTGAAGTGCTCTTTATAACAACTTATCATATGTCATTATCGTCGAATTACATTTTCAATTAGAGTTATATAGTGGTTTTATTGTGAAATTGTTTTCTTTCAATCGATCAACTGTCAGTTTATCGAACACGTTGTGACAAAGCACGTTTGTACTTTTTGTAACGTTGTAGAAATGGGAACCTCGTATTTTCCATTAAGATAATTTTTTTCCAATTGCGTATGCATTGCCAAGGTAATACCGACAAGCAGCGCCTGAGAAACGCGTTTATCGGTCGAGTTAGCTGGAATCGATCGTGCTTTGGGATTTTTATCACGTGCACGCTACTGGTTCGTCCTGCGAAAGGTACGTAAGATCTAAGTAGCTTTACGTAACGTCGATTTAATGTCAATCGTGATTTCATGGTGCGGCGGTTGACAACGGCGGTGTTATATCAGAAGGTTGTAGAGGTCACAAATGTCATCACTCTTACTACGCAAAATCTTTCGACATTTATCCAACGTCGTTTTCTTCAAAGAAAAAAAATAAAAACCTCTCGTAACTTTTCCAACGTTTACGTCACAAACATGGCAGCGTGCACAATGCCAAAAACGCGCGCAAAATCGTCCGGAATTACAGAGTTTACATAAACAGGAGTGCAACAGATCCTGAGTTAAACTTTTGTCGTTTATCGGGTCATTTATTAAACCGTTAATAGTAATTTACGAGTTGCGTTTCTTGGAAAAGAAGAAATTTCAGTCGCTCGCGTCGCTACCGGTATGAATTTATGATCATTGTTAAACGGTGTTGTTTATGTAACGTGTTCCAGGATAGTTGCGCCCTTTGACGAGTAATATCGTTTGATGATCCAGCCACGCGTAAAATATTTGGCTATTTATATGTCAGCTTGTGTGATTTTTTATAATTTTCTTTTATTAACATGTATACGGGTACTGTGACGTGTCTTTTTAAGGAAGTAGTTAAGTGAATTTATGTACTGCTCTACTTTACAACCGTCTTCTTGAGATATTCGAAATCTCAAGACTTCGGTGAATATGCCGTTCGGAATACACTGTTACCAACTTTATAACCATTTTTCTATTTTCTACTTACTCGAGAATGTTCAATTAACATATAAACGATGTCTACCGTTACACGACAGACCATACAGGGCCAAGCCTTCGACAATCGCAGATTGATATTAGAGTCGAACAAGTCCTTGGCCCAATCAGAGGGATCATGTGTAGAAAAGCAACAAAGATGCCGACGAATCAAGCTTCTCTTTCAATGTGCCGTCAAAGCTAACCTTTCTTCGTCTTCTCACTGTCAAACTGTCCGATAATATCAAATGTGTCAATAACCATGATCGAAACGTTCTAATTCGCCACAATTTCCATCATAATTGCACAATTGAGGGAGGAAGCCAGCCATTAACCTTGTTCGATTTGCCGTGTATACAGGAAGCCTAAATTTAGCGTTTCCGAAACGCGCCCGACCAACGAAATCGCATTGTTCGACATGTGAATTACAACGGTAGGACATTATCGTCCTTCCATTCTTGGGACTGATGTATCGTCGTTGATTATCGTACACATTTAGTATTGTCAGAAATCGGCCAAGTGTCTCACAGGACGATGTCAACTTTGATTTACGACGATAATTAAGCAATGTCTTCATCACAGTGAGACACGTGCAACCACTTCGAACATGATTCCACTCACCCGTAATAAAATTGACTCATTTCTGTTTTCTTTGATAAGTCATATTGCGCATCTTTTTCATCTTTACAGCATAATGTTTGTTCGTCGCTGAAAAAAGAGGGGATAAACGTGATTGTGTAGCAAAAGGCCTTTTGTGCACCGGTGTGTCCGATAACTAAAGTCCCCTTTTGTAACGTTCGCCTGACTTGAGGACGTGCTGAAATAGAGGCGGCAAACAAAGAACGGAAGTCTCGTCGCAGCCGTGACGGATGAATCTGTTCTACCGCCTAAAACCAGACCTTTAATACGAGACGGAAATCTTTCCAATTTTTTTGTTTTGTTTTTTTTTCGTATTTATTTCCTTTGCTGCAAGGATAACGAGATCCATCATCCTACCTGAACGAATATCTTTATCTTCTGTTTTCTTTTTTTTTTAAACGTAATTTTGTTCGTAATAGTCTTAATATATCTATTCACGAAATTAGAATTATTTAGAATTATTCGAAATTCGTCCTAGAACGTGATTGAAAATTAGCAATTCAACCATGGATTAGCCTGCACTTTATCCCGGTTTGTTTTTTCGGATTGTCATAAAACAATCTGACTAAGCAGACACAACAGACGTGATCACTTCTAATAATACTTCTCACGACTGCTTAGGATTATATTATCAAGGAAAACACAATTGTGAACGTACTAGTGTAATCAAACATAGTGAACGATCGATGATAAAAGACAGTGGTCGACAGGAACGAACTTAACAAAGTGGATTTTGCACGGATCAACATAATTTATCGAACCGCCAGCGATTACTATTTACGGTCGGACCATTGTCATACAGGTTATGCAAGAACGTGTTCGCACCGCATAAACGAGAAATCGATTTGTATTTTACCTTTCACGCCGACCTGCTTCTCGCCGAAAGAATTCGTTCGGTTTCTCGATCATCGGTCCGCGTGAATTGTTGGGATTACACGTTTTTCTCCGATGACTCGTCCGTGTAAGTACACGTATCCTCCCCTCTTTCTCGCGCTGTAAACAGTTACGCTCACACCAGACCAAGATAAAAAGTAAAGAAAGTATGGTGAAAAATCTGCGTACACTAATCTAAACGTCCTACATAGTCAAATTGACAGGGGAAAAAATCTTCCAGTTTTCAAGGATACAATTTGATTTTTCTGAAATACACTTAGAATATTTTAAGTTATATCGGTATAGAATTTCCTACGATCGTAAGCGTAAAAGTATATTTTTCGATGTTCCGTAAGTTTAGTTAACCTCAAATTTTTTTTTATCCTGCCATTCTTTTCCTCTGAGAAATGTTTAGTCAGGCTTGAACATTTCTTACGTGCCCGCTTCTTTCACCCGTCACTCACTCCGTTTAATTCAGTTTGTTAACGCTGCGGCGAGCGCAAAAACGTTCGGAGGATGTAATTTTTCAAGAATCGTGCCGTTGCATCGGGACCTTTTACAGAGGAAGGCGCCCTTTCGAGAAGTGCACGACATCTCCATGTGCATTCCATACATGTCGCGAGGACAAAAAGAGGCCTCGGATGTGGGACGAAGGTCGTATCACCCGTGTACATACCAAATTTTTCACCCGGTGGATTCCAACGAACCTAACCCAACCTTTAACCAACGCTTAAATTATTCACAAAAAAAAACCGTGTTTCTAACATCAACAAGGAGGCTCGTATCTGCATAAGATCGAAATTCGAAGAAGTTGTGGTAGAAAAAAAACAAAGATTACAAGCGGAAAAATATACTCGGCAGGTATATACACGGTGTTTTAGCATGCACAGTGCAAGATCTCCTTCAGACGTCGCAGTTACGGAATAGCAATACGGAAGCTTCAATTGTCCATAGAAACGGTGTAACAAAAGGGAGACCAGGTTTTTGACACAAGGGAGGACGGTATTTCAAGGGACCGACAGAGAAAATGGGAGATGCATTAAATATCAATTCTTCTCGACGGTAGTCGGTGAATTAGCCCACGTATTCAATAGAACGGACGAATGAAATTTCAACTTCGTTTAATTATTCGAGAAGATGAAGCACGAGTTAGGTCTGTGGAAGCATGACGTTTTCAACATGGGTCAATGAATGTTCGTGTTGATACAGAGAAGAAGTGTACACGAGTCGCTTCTTCTTGTATCTACAATCGCGATTTAATCCGCAAAACCGGCGTTTATTAATAGAGGCGCCGGAATAGAGCGAGATGGAAGACATTGAGGAAGCATCTCATTAATCCTCGAAGAATACTTCAAGCCTCGTTCAAGCAACGTATAGTATCGTACAGGGTGTCTTGGAAAAGAAATATTACACGATCTATGCGAAATGTCTACAAAATGTTCGATTCACGTGGAACTAGAAATGAACCTCGAACAAAGTACAAGCACATTACGTTTGTCATCGTAAACTACCACCTCATGATGTAATATAATTTGCATACAATGGGCAGTTGTGAATGAAGACGATTTCGTGTGATCTGATCAAGGTGAATTCGTGATTTTCAATTCACCGACCGTCGTACTTTCCATATAGATCACCGAGTATATTTCAAGCTGGAATCTATACCACAGTAACAGTACTGAAACCACAAACTACGCGAGCAATAATAATCGGCCAAATCGCAAGCAAACAAGATCCAATTCGAGATCCAGTATGAATCTGAAGGAAAATACAACGCCGATAAGGAGGCTTATGTAACGGTTGAAGAATCTCCTTAACGAGACTGTTCAACTTTTACTCTTCACGTTACTTTCCGTAACATCTCTGCCGTCCTTATGAATTTTATTATTATTAACACATTGACGTCGGATGACGTGAAAATACGCTATAGCGATTTTCACGAACTAAAACAATTATATAAATTCGCAACTTTTCTTGTTTTATTTCGTAATTATCGACGCTGAAAGTACAAATCTTAATCTACGGTGAAAAATGAATTTTCATCATTTTCCGATGAATACAACTCGAGCTTGACCGGAGGGAACCTCTGACACGTCGAATTCTAATATTGAAGACACAGTGACAATAGATAAACAATCAAATCGACTATACAAAGAAAAAATAACGAACTTTGATAATACGCGACTGTCACAAGAACGTCAAGTTTTGATCTTTTAGTAAAAAAAAAAAAAAAAAATGTTGAAAATCTCTGATAATTCCACGTTGAAAAGCGTAAATTACGAAAAGAGTAATTTTCCCTAAAAATTTATTTGGAAAATTAATCAGTTAAAATGTTACAGCAGTTTTATTCAACGTAACACGATTCAAAGAAAAGATGTGAAATTTCTCCGCACTCGTGTTACAAATGCGTCTCCAAACGCTCCGACGCCAATGCGTTAAAATTCCAAAAAAATGTTTCCTTCAACTTCAAAATAAATTAGTAACTATACGTTTAGTAACATGAATTTTTAAAATGAAAATATGAAAAGAAGAGCCTGGGGCACTCTATTAGCCTCTCGTGTTAGCGTTCTAGAGTTAATGAAAATCCATGCTACTACAGGTTTCTCGTCGAAAAAGTACGTATATTGGAAGAAGTATAATCATTGTAAATAAAGTATTACAACACCAAAAGATATTCAAACTTGATTGAAGTTTCGTGCCTCTATTTTCTCAGACTTCTGTGCATATGTTCAAACATGCAAACTTTGAAGTCTGGATCAATTTTATAATTTTACTATATTTCTTCCATTGACTATACTAGGACCTGACCGTTCTACAAACTTTCTTGGAAGTCGAACAAATGATCCGGCATGACGTAGGTTTCGAAACAGCCAGTCAAGCTATGGTCACTTTCGTATTGAAGGGACAAGGAGGGGAAAAAGGACGTTCTGGTCGTCGATCAGCGGTATCACGGGTGTATCATGTAGGTCAGTATTGTTCATCGTCAGCTGCTAGTAAAATTCTCATAATGGATGCGTCCTGATCGCGGAAAGAGGCTCGTGAACAAAGATGGAACGTGAAACAGAGGCATGGAAGAGAGATGAGAGCAGAGTGAAACTGATCACGAGGGCTCGGCGAAGAGAAAGGCCTGATTCTCGCCGCCAGACGAAAGAAGACGGTGAAATGGGCTCGCATAATTGATTATGCATCGGTGCACATGCGGTTTCCCCGTCTGCTACAATAGAACGATCAACTGATACATTTTCTATACCAGTCGCTCCTCTTCATCCGGATGAATCACACAGCTCTCGAAGCTGTATTTTTATGCATCTATATTTAAATAAACTTCTTCTCTGGTTTCGACACAGAGAACTCATACTCGGAGATTCGAACAATTATTTTGATGTAACCTGTAGGTTTTTGTTATTTTAATTTCCTTAATGTTGTGTACCATTTTTATACAGGTTATCTTTGTACTATCAGTTTATTTGATACGTTCTTTCTTTCTGTAAACGTAATAAAGGATATCAAATAAATAAATAAATTAATGTTTCACATGTAGTTGTACAATTTCTAACTAGAGGAACTCGTAGTTTCTGGTATCCAGTTTACCTCCCATTGTTGGAATTCCTGTGTACTTAACCGGGATAGTTAAGCACACTTTGTAGATATGTTGATTAGATATGTATCTAATGAACAGAAAGGTATGAACCATACGAGTGTAGCGCGAAAGAGATGCTGAATTGAACAGTTGTAGGAATCCTTACGAGATGTACAGAGTGTTTCAAAACAATGTCAACACCTAGATAAAAACATTTGTACATGTACATACTTTCCCTTCTTTTCTTTGCAAATAGAAAGGAAATTCCAAGAGTGAGTTGACAATGACGATCAGAAAAATATATCTTAACATATTTTCTGAAGCATCCTGTAGAAACAATGAATCGGTGTGATACGTCTCACAAAAAAGTATATAATTTCTTTTTTTTAATATACAATCACTAACTTTTCGCGATCACACTCTTGTATTCTCTGCAATTTTCTCTTCCCTTGAACGTTTTTAATCTTTTCACCGTAAGGTTGCTAATTTTTTTTTTTATTTAGTTAAAAAGCATCGTTGGATCCTCGTGCCTTCTTGAAAAGCTTCTTTCACAGCTCCCTCCGTTTCCAGACGCCGCCGTCTGCCGCCCAGCGTGGGAGCCGTTGATTTACAAGGACGCCCCGTAGAGAGGAGGCTATTCCAGTTATTGGTGTAATCGGATTGATCTCCGTGGAGAGTGTCAGCGGATAGAAGGCAGGGAATCAATGATACGGTACCACGGCTATCTGGCAGGAGGATCGAAAAAATTGATATTAATGCGACACTAGTCAGCGTGGAATATTTATCTGGGTCCACGATGATGATTTCGTCGGGATCCATTAAAAAGACGTACAGATCAGATACCAGCTGCCATCGTTCATGTTGCCGGTATTAATCATAGTTAGAACCCTGTGATATAATGACCATAAACGACGAGCCATTAAGCCTCGTGTATCGGTGTTGATGAAAATTAATCGTTAAATCGTCTATTTACCTCCGCGTTAAGGCGTTTCGCGAAATTGTTTCAAGCAAATCGACCTCTAAAAGAGCAAACGTTTCTAATCCAACGCAAATGTTTAATAACGCCGTCGGTCTCTCCTTGTTATCAGTCGTTTAATCCTTTTATCGTATCGAAGATGTGTGCCCGCCATTTTAGTAAATAAGGTCAATGAATTTTCTTCTGCCTCTCCGGCGGGAAGTCAGACGCGCATAAACCTTAATCTGTGACTGTCGTCTCTTTTGTTGCGTCCAACACGTCTGAGCGTTAATTTCATGGAATTAAGATGTCACGAGAACCATCCTATCTTCACAACCGCGAAGAACGTTCAACGCGAACTTTTCCTAAACGATCGCGCGGCAATCCCCTTTCGTCCCGTTGCGTAAAGTAGATGTAATCTCGTGTTACCAGGCTAAGCTAGACAGCTAACGCGGATACACTGTTTCTAACTAACCGGGAAATTAAGCTAATTGCGTTAGTAGTGATCCTGGCGTCTGATTATTTTGATTAAACTGTCACTTTGCCGAGGAAGATGGGGAGAAGTGGTTCGGTGAAAAAATATCTAGGAGAAGTTTCAAGAATTTAGGCTAATTCTGGCTTAAAGATTTTAGAATATAGAAAAAGAAATACGAATTGAATTATATTTTAAAAATTTTCTTAATTTTTGCTCGATTATTTCTCGGTATTAAGACTTCAAGGTTTCTTCCTTTAACGCGGAAACCAATTTATGGCGGTTTCTCGTGATTAGAGGTCTCGCAACAGACCGTGGAAATCGATGAAAATCTCATGAGAGCCTCTCTTTCTCTATTTGACAATCTTTCTCTGTTGTGCGTGTTATCTGTACGGTGTGGTAACGCGGCAATTACGCGATCGTCCGTTCTTCTTGGAAAGAAGAGAACGAATCACACGCATTATTGTACCTCTTTCACTTCTCTCCGTGTGTATACGCTTTCTCGATTAGCTTTATCGTTCCCACCGTCGATTCTTTCTCGTGTACAAATTTGTATTTTCATTCGATAAGATAACACTGTGACATCTCGGATACCGCTATCGTGGGACCAATTTACGTAACCCGGGCTCTCCATTTATTGCAAATCGTGCGAATGCCAACTAACTAGAATGCAGTAAATTAAGAGATTATTGGAATGACTTTCAGCGAAACAAAAAAGAAAACGAAAAAAGAAAGAAAAAGAAGAAACAGGCCTTGCTTTCGATAATCAAACGAACGTTTACAACGAGACTCGGAAGGTTTATTACCGCGATAAAATCGCGTGTTTAATTTATCTTTACCTCAAAAACAGAAACATTCGTTTTCTACTGATTGTTGTAACGAGTTGAATAAGCACTTTGCACACGCACATGGTGTATTCGTAATTTTTTTGTTTTTACCAGAACCTTCCCTATAATTACTTTCCATTATTCGAACTACCAATTACATCCACACTCCATCGAACAACAATGACAACAGTAGAACTTCTTATCAACATTCTTCTTCTATATCAACACGAATTTCGCGAAGTTTTTCTTTTTAGTACCATTCGATCTTTAACCTTAGTCTCTCGACAGTTTATCCCGACTGAGTCTCGAACAAAATGATTTTTATGAAGAAAGTTAGAAAGGAACGGAATATTATTTTTAGGACTATGATTTAGGGTTATACCTCGTGCTTCAGAAATTATCACACGTAACGTACTTAAAATGTACATTAAAAAAGCACGTGTAAAATGTACATTTCTTTTATTAATGGATGATTTTATTAGACTGTTAACCCCTTAACAACGAGTCTCACTTGTGACGTAGATTATGATCAAGGTGTGACCATAAACTTTGTATTTTCGTTCTAACTTTATTTTGAATTCAAGATAGAGGACTTTTAAATAAAAATTGATATAATATTTCGACTTTCTTTATTTAAAATTGTACTGGAACAGTGAACATTCGAGACTAACATACGTAGTAATTAAAAATTCGTATGGCAAAGGGTTAAAGCGTTAAATACCCAAGTATCCGCGTTCTAATCGCAGATACGTTTAGCAACCGGTGACCCACTATGTTAAATACTTTCTCTTTCGTTGAGTATTCTTTTGTTCTCTGTTCCACTGCACCTGTATTGTCCACACCCCGTACCCACCGCCCCTGCCTCCTTTTACCAGGGGCACACAGCTGTTTCGTGACAATGCGATAACGGGTCAAGAAAGTAATGGCCCCATTTTCTCCTCCTACCCTCCACCGCCTGTCAGTTCGATGAATAGAGGCAAGCATCTATGAAATATTTTTACGACAGGTTTCAATGGGGGCCGTTCGTGGTCCGAAGGAGAATGCTTGCCTCGAACGTAGATAAACACGTTCTCCGGGCGATCGCTACCGCCCCGTCCAGATCGTGCATTGAAAATAGGAATGATACGGGGGCAAATAGACCGGAAGAAGGATTTTACGTCCAAAGCGCGCGGTGTTCGTGACGCCAAGGAAGAAGGTAACAGTGATCAGTCAGATGTGTCAGAATTAGAATGATCGATGGGAGAGATATCGAAAATCATGTTTGTTCAGGATAAACGGTATATCTTCTTGATGTATGTTAGTAATTGTACAATTTGAATTATACGCAGGTAATCGAGTGCAACTGTAGATTGTCAAATTTAGGGTAAGTTAACCTTGCACGAGGAAATTCACGTCACCATTAACAAATTTAACAGATGAAACACTTCTATAGGATCTTTCACTGTATTCAACCTACCAAACGCAATCGTGGTGATGATTTGTATGATATTGTATTTCATGTACAATGTCATCGAATGTACTTCAAAATAAAGTAACGAGTACTGGATTATCTTTCGTAGGTTTCGTTTCATTTCCATTCAAAGTTCTATCGCTCTTATTGGAAGACTATAGTCTATCTATTCTACTTTCTCTCTCGAGACAATTAAAAACAATTTTCACTACCGAACCAAACCTCTTTTCACCTGCCTGTTCAATCCTAACCACGAGAAGTAAATCTACATTTTGTTCAACTTTCCGTACGTTGAAGACACCAAAAAGCGATTTTATTCCGTCCACACCTCACGAAGTTATTTATCAATCGATGATCGTCGATTCGACACGTGCAAGATCGCTGTTTGCACGACTCGACATCGTTGTCCGTTCATTACGATATCGGCCAGGGATGGGCTTGTGAACACGGTGCTTGATTATGTCCGATCACGTATCCACCGCTGTATAACAGTGTGTCATCGCTAGGGAGAAAGATAGAGAGATAGAGAGAGAAAGCAGCAGCAGGCTCGATTCGCGGATCAGTTGGCTAGCTGTTTGCTAGGATCGTCGTTTGGCGCCTAGCTCCGGCGCTCGTTGAACTCGCATGCATGCACGTCCTACGGGCACAGATGCATGCAGCATCTAGATACGACGTGTATGCAAACGCGCCTCTATACCGGGCATTCCACTTATCTGCCTACGGATTTCATACGGAATGTTAATGGGGAATGCGCGCGCGAACGCGAACGTTCCCGATAAATATCGCATTACGCCGAATATCGCGTTCACGTCGTGCGTAAAGCACAGTTCGTGTAGCTTACTTCAGGCCGGAGATAAGTTGGTACACTCGATTCTGTAATCTTAATTGCAAGGTCTAGGTCTGCTCGCTAAAATTCCGGGAATTTGATATTTCATTAATTAATTAACGTCGAACAGCTGTTTTAATATACTTTTCATTTATTTCTGACTGGTTTGTTCAATTTTTCGTTGTTCAATGAACACTGACACATGCAACTTGCAGTCGCGTAAATTGTGATGGGTTTTTCATTTTATGGAAAGAAGGTGTTAAATAATGGAGATCCTTACTTGCTGAGTGTGCAAGGTGAAACATAATCTGCTGATAGATTCATGCACGGTCTGAGAAATCATGGAAACTTTCGTGAGTAAAGTGGATGAATAAAACAATTATTCAGAATAAATTGGGGAATTGTAATTGTAAAATCAAGAATAATCGTCGAACACTTGGAAAATCTTTTTTTTTTTTTTATTCTCAGATACTGTTCCTTTGATATTCTTTATCTAAGCAGAAACTTGTCCCTCCAGGAGAAAACACGGAGGGATTTCCAGTAACAAGTACAATCCCTCAGCGTCAAAATTTCTGAGGTTTTCAGATCTTAAGCGTCGGCAGCGCGTGATTTAGACGGAGGAGGACAAAACCAGCAACTTCTGTCTGTACGCTTAGCTGAGGGAAAACGACAGAGAGCAAGGGAGTTGCTGTATACAACGGCATTGCTACGCGCGAACACAGTGTCCCATAGAGTACCGTGCAGAAAAATGCTAAAGTGGACAGATACAAAGCGGCCAATTATACATCGCCTGTTTCCTTGAAATTGCACGCGCAAACAGAAACTTCCATTGGCGCAAGTTAAGAAGTAATCACTTAAAACCATCGCTCTATATGCACACTAGAGTACTTCTCCCTTTATGTGTACATCAAGCAAATATTATTTGATAACAGATATTTTTCCGTTTTCTTTTTTCCAACGAGTTGCACTGCTTCTATTTGACGGATTACTACTTATCAATATATCCAAACGCACGGACAAATAATTCAGAATTATTTGATCAAATTATTCGTTTGTTTATCGAAGTAATGTTTTTTGCAGATTTTAACCCTTCAACTGCGGGTACTTTTAGCACAGCCGATCGCTCTAAATGCAAAAAAAGAAAAACGAAAAAAAATATTTTACTAAAATCAAATCATAACACTAGACAATATAATTCTAATTATTTCATAAATTACAAAAAGTATACAAAGTAAGAAAGTATATAATAAAGAGTAAACAATACAAGTTGGCTATAATTTTAGTATGTGATTTATAAACCACACCCACAGTTCAAAGGTTAAGCGGCAAAGCGAGGTCTATCCTGAGTTCACTTAACAACCAAAGACAAGTACACTTCCATTCAAACTCGTTTGATTAAAAGTTTCGAGGAACCTAAAGATCCTTCTACGCGTATAATCTAAAACTGACCCGGCGGCAAGGAATATCCGCTAAACCAAAAGGAAAACCATCTTCTCGAAATTTCACGCGGCTAATCTTCGTTATACTTTCCAGCTGTTTCGCGCGTTTCTTACCCGCTCGTCTATTATGACTGTTAAAACGCAACGAGTTCGTCCACGTGTACAGGTAAACAAACAAAAAGCATGCAAGAGGAAGATGAAAGAAGAAGAATGAGTGTACGAAGCAGAACGAAGGGACAGGAGAGGGGCACCCGCGAGGAAAAGCTCGCGTACGCTCGACAGAGCGCGCGGAGCGGCGCGAAGCAGCTCCAGTAGTAACTGAGCCGCCGCGACGAGACGAGAACGCAGCGGCGGCGTGCCTCCGCGCCTCTTTTCTTCTTCTGTCGCCGCCGTTGCTTCGTCTACCGACACTCGCAGACGATATTCGACGGCCGTGCTGGGCCCAAGGTACCTTGCTGACCGTGCAGACAGACACGGAAAGCTTCCTCAAACTTCTGAAGTTTGAACAGTGAAGTTTCTGTGAATAGTGTACTCGATTGTTTGAATATTGACGGTTCCGAAAAGAAGAAATTGTTCTTTCACGTTGAAGAATTTATTTAAAGTAGATTGTTTTGTAATTCGAGTACACAGTATGTCTGGTTTAATGTATCAGGTGATTATTTGAAAAAATTAAAGGTAGGAAGAGCATGGTCGAAATATATTTATTAGTCGTTCGGAGATTGAGATATGTAAAGATTTGTGAAACTAGTTAAGCCGACGTTCAGTTTGATTTTTTGTAGGATTATGCTAATAGTTTAGATAATACGATTACGATGAGTGTATGTATATACTTAAACCGGACATACTGCATACAAGGTGGCGAGACCGTTCGTCGTTCAAACTTTGACAGCGCATCCTGTGCCTAAAAATAATGCCATTAGTGGTTTCGCCAAATGTTTGCACTAGCAATACTAATAGCTCTGTGACACTTTCCGGAATTCTAAAATATCGATCACGTACAAATTCCCTAGCACTCTAATGTTAAATAAAATTTGTCAATCTCATTTCTGTCGATGATATACGCTCGACAGGTTTTCATACGATCGCTGCCAAAGTTGGATTAATTATACGCCACCCCGTATAAACGCGGCGCGGCAGACAGGATTCCACGGATCCTGGGCTCCAGGACACCGAGATCCAGCTCGAACAGTTACAGGAACGTTTCGTTGGGGATCTCTGCAGTAGAAGTGAAAGTACCGCGTGTCCAAAGACTGGCTGTCAGACGGAAGACGCGTTTATCTCGATGACCAGCAACATGTGCTTAGCGTGAAACAGTGCTAGGAATAGTTTCAATGTGAAGGAATCAATTACGAACACTGCAAGATGAGGCTCGTATTTGGCGTCGTCGTTTGTTCCCTCCTGTTGATCCTGCAGCCGTCCTACGCGGACCAATGGCAAAACAGCAGGAACGTAGAATGTCCTCACAAGTGCATGTGCTTTGGGACCACCGTGAGATGTATGTTTCAGAAGCTGAGCCACGTACCACGGGTACCAACCAACACGACGATCTTGTAAGTGGCTGTTTCTTCTACTCTCCTCTTTTCTTCTTCTTCATCTTTTTCTTCTTTCTTTCTTTCTTTCTTTCCTTCTCTTTCTCTCCCTCTCTGTCTCTGGTTTCCTCCTTCACGGTATATCCTTCGTCCCCAGGGGCCGACAGTTAGGCCACGATTCATGGCATCCAATCGATGCACAGTGTGTCCCCGGGCAGTTTAGTTCACGGGGAAATTGAGATCGGGGCAATCGGAAAATATTCATGGTGTAGGCTGGCGGATATTTCTAGTACGGGTTCACTTGGGAGGTGTAGAAATATATTTGCTGCTCGTGATGATGTGTAAACTTCTTCGTTCTCTATGATTTTATCAATTGTATTTTAATTGTAACGCATTGAAATGTTTAGAAAAATAGGGGATTTAAAAAAAAAATTAATTTTTCCAATGTTTTTCTTTAAATAATATTTGGTAGTATACTGTGGAAATGAATTAAATATTAGTTTTTATCATGTACGGTATATTATACTGTACCAAGCGACGAGCTTCCAGGGCACTTGAACGATTTTCTTCCGCCGCGGACTATACAAGTAGCCGGATAATTAACTCCGGCGCGATTATTAAAAAAAAAAGTCGCGAAGCGTCAGGTCAATTGAAACTTCATGAGTCTCTATGATGTTAGACCTCCTCCGTCGCATGGGAGCAATAGCTTTTGATCAAAGATACATACCCGTCGATGTAATTGAAGGATCGCGTTTCATAAAAGACGAAAGGCGTCGGGTGTGTATTATAGTAATGCTTGTATCGGGTGACCAACTTGCACGGCTTATTGCTCTTTTTTTTTTTTTACGAATTATTAAATACACTCGATGAAATGATCTGAACACGTGATCATCATCCAATTATTCCAAGCTGCCGTGTAATATTTCCAACGGAGGAATAAGTTCAAGAAGCGGGATCTTTCAAGCTCGTGTCGGGCGAAGTTTGTTTAACTCTTTAATTTCCAACATCTCGAGAACCAGCAAAACGAAAAGATACACTGGATCGAATTACATTCTCGGAAACTGTACTGTCCAGTGACCTTGTATTCTCTGTGTACACGCATAAATGGCTCACATTATGATCTCTTGAACCATCGTGATCTCTTCTTGTGTGCACACGTGATCGTAATTTCTATGGAACACCAAGAGAACTTTCTAGAAACTTTCATTTTCCTCGGTTCATATAATATATTAGACACGTCTGGTTTTATCGATTTTCTAAGTAGAATCATCCCGTTTGTAGTCATACGAGAGTAGTCAATCGTATGAGTTTACACATCGATATCACCATGTCTCTCTGTGCAGTTGAGTCTACGTGTTTTCGAATACATTTAAAATAGGCATGACCGTGCAGCTTAAACTATATATAAGCAGCTGGACGTAAATGATGGTCTGAGGAGAGGAACAAAGGTGGTTTCGCGTGAAATGCGAATTCTCGGATGCACGTCTGTCCTCTCCCTTGTTGGACAGATCGCATATGATGAATTAATTTTTTGTCCCAACAATCTCTCATTCAGCATCGACTGAATTGTGACTTTATTAAATGGAATATAATTTCTCGAATTTATTCGATACTTTTTTAATGAAAATTGTGACTTTTTTTTCGATAAAAAGAAATTCTTCAACTTAATTAAAAATATCCATAATTGATACGTATTCTATAGAGAATTCAAATTAAACGATTGTACTTGTTGTACAGAAATTCTTCGAAACTTCGAATTCAGGTCGCGATAAATATTTCTGTAAAGGTCAGTGACATAGTTACGCATTAGAAAATGGTTGTTTTGTCATTTTTCTTTTTTTAATATATTTCACATGGATATTTTCAGTAGATTTCACAACGCGTATGTTCTCGTTCTTATCAACATATTGGACAGTGACATCATACGTACATTCCAAAATGAACACGTTTGTCTCTTCGGCGTCTCTCCGTCCTTTCTCCTCGCGATGGCGAAGACGTTCGATTTTTGCCTGAAAAAGAAAAATAAATACAAATACGTGGAAAAGTGAATACGTACTGGTTATACGGGTTGAAAAAAATGATAAGAACGTATCTACAGATAATATTCACAGGTTGCGACATTTTTTATCGCCTCTATCACCCCCTTTCGGGTTAAGGACTTTGTTTCAATATTTGTCTTCGGTACTTATTCAAATACTTACTTTTTGCGCGGGAAATGTATTTGTAAAAATATAAATTTGAAATAACGATGAATACTAAATGAAGAGAATATGGAATGTTAAATACAAGAAATATAAAATTGTAAATATGAAAAAATTACAAAAATATTGCTGTAAAATAATTGAACACATTCTTTCAATAAAGAACAGCTGAAAAATGAAGAGACATCAAGGAGGAAATAGATTTCAATTGTTCTCTGAAATTAAACATTTCGCGCGTAGTTTTAAATGCATGACAAAACGGCAAATCGTAAAGTCAGACGTTAATTGCGAGAATATTGACGGTTTGACGACAATTGAATCTTGTTTAGAGAAACAATGATAAAGTGCATCGGGGAGATGACTCAGAAACGAGTGTCCGCTATAATATTCTTATCCGCAAAGGCGTGTAATTAAAAGAAATCGTTAATAATTGAACCGTCTTGCCTCTCGGTTAATTCCCATAACCTTATGCGTAATACAATATCGTGAAACAATTTATAAGCTTCTTATCTTCTACGAATACGTAAATTGAAGTAGAATCATCTGTCGATGACGTAATTCTGCAAAACTTGAATTTATCTTCCTTGCAAGAAAACGAATTATTTTATCGAAGGTATATCATTAATTTTAAAAACGACAGCACCTTGATTAAAGAGGAATATTCCCATCACCGTGCCTTATCGAATGATAGTCATTTTTCGTAAAAAACGAAAATGGCTAACGGACACGATTGCCAACTAGAAGCACACAAACGACATTGCAGTTCGTTTCCATGTTACTACGAAACATCGCTTCTTCTTCCTCCGTTCAGCACAAACGACAATTGCGTAAAAATCTAATTCCGTACGCTTGTCTGTTAAATCGCGATAATAAATCGCCTTTGTCGACAAGTGTCACGGGAAACGCGCAAAGCAAATATCTCCCGAATCGAAAGAGCTCTCTCTCTCTCTCTCTCTCTCTCTTCCTCTTTCTACGTCCACTCTGACATGTTCGATTTTCCTCTAACGAAAACGACACTACCTCTGTTTATCCCACTTGTGCAATAAATCTCGTTCGATTTCGTCTTCGGTACACGATAAATCGTTTACATTAAACGATATAGACGAAAGAGGAACGTCAGACATCATTAAAACGTTCCTTTTCACGCTGCCGTGTAAACTAACCTTCAAGTCATTCTAGTCGATTCTATTTTCACGCGAATTCTCTCACCCTTCTAGCTTTTACGACTGTTCCGATGTTTATAACCGGCACGCACAGAGGGTGCTTAACGATTGTTCGTAAAAATCGGCAAAATCATCTAACTCTGTTGAACGGATAAAGTCGAGAATCCGCTCGAAAATACAAACTGTTTAACTGTTCGAGTACCACGGATCTTTGCTGAAATTCAATCGAAAAATACCAAAACGACGCGTTTGCGCTTCTTTCGTTTTTTTCAACTTCCAATCTTTCGTGGATAAGAAAATATTTATTAACAACTCCGGAGCCTATGAAAGCACAGATTACTATTTAGCAGAATCTCAATAAATGATAACAGCAAAAATCCAAACATTACTTCGACTCTGCAGACAGATTAGCTAGAACTTTTTTTAAAGAAGTGGGCACTCAAACGGTTAAAGAATAAGTCAACACTTATATGAAAGCAACTGTTTTAGAAAATCAGAGCTGATAACACAATATATCATCCAAACAGCGACCTCTCGTTTCCATCTCTTATTAAAGAAAAGAAAAGCAAATGTATTCATGCAGAAATTCTCCATATGAATAAAATTACTGTTCGTTACCAAGGCTTTCAGTGTTTTCATTAAGAGAGAGAGGGAGAGAAGATCGAATCTTCGCTTCGATTGATAGCCGATACGGGACGAATGCCTCTCGATGGTTTCCTCTTTTCTAGATCTGGATAAAATGATCTCGTTAAGTTCGAGTATCCTTGTGAAAACAATGGAGAAGAGGCTTGCTCGTTATTTCGGAACGATTAATTCGAGTCTAGCCAGGGGTTCGTATAATATAACGAAGGCATTGTGAACACCGTAAATATTTTTCTATTCTTTTGGTCGGGCGATGGCGTTTGCCGAAGAGGGGGGAAAGGAACGCATTATGGAGATACAGGCGCATGTACAATGGTACGGGGAACACTCAAGACAGAGGAAATCGTTCGTTTAATTTGATTTGTAATTGGCATCGTTTATATTTAAATAATTATGTTTTGATAATTACGATATATTTTTTTATTAAGCACATTTTATTACTAATACTACTAACCGATTCATTTTTACAATTATATTTTACAATAATAATTTTACAAATTATGTTGCAACAGTCAGGAAGCTATTTAAGTGAAAGAAAAAAACACTACTAAATTACTAATTATAAAATTATCCTTATTAACTATAAAATTTTTCTTAATTACAAATAGAGAAAAATGGTATATTTTAATACTGTCAAATTTTTTTGAGACAAAAGAAATATTTTTAGAATGAAAGAGAGTGTTGATTGTATATTCAAGCACAGTAATATTTACTTTAATAGATTGCTTCGACACGAACGCGAATTTTTTAATAATTTTAACCAATATAAGAGTGAAGGGGGACTTTGAATGGTGCGAAATTTCCACGAGATTGATGATACAAAACAGAACTTTTTAATTAAAATGAAACTTTAGAAAGGATATCATGTATCAGATTAAACTGAACTTCTCTAGAATTTAATATAACGATAAATATGTATCTTACGAGAAAGATACACTGAATATATAATAAATAGTAAAAATAAAAATAAAAATAAAATAATCGAAGCAATATTTCGTTGGCATAAATTAGGTCCCGTTGCTCCAGTCCTTCGGCCATAATTTCATACAACAATTTATAACAAAGAATAACATGGACGTTGAATGTTCCGAAAGTATTTCATTAGATACAATAAGCACCGGGTGTTCGCATAATTTCGAGGATCGAGAATCTTTTAAAATGATGAAATGAACGGTCCACGGATCGATCGACGAGGGGTATACCTATTATGGATATTGACCTGAATATCGAGTATCCTTAAGTGGGGTTGCCCTGGCTTCATTGAATAAATATACCTTTGTTAGATTGCCGATATTTCTCAGAGATAAAAAAAAGTTTTCCAGCATACATTGGAAAAATTATACTGGATGTTGTCTAAATGTAGACATTTGCAAATTGATATTATTTATCATTGAAATACCGACAAACGCATTGTCCTATGTTGTTCTATGTATTGCAATTTTTTGTTAAATTTGAGATCTTCCTGTTAGAAAGAAAAAAAATGTAAACTGAAAAGTGGTATTTTTTCATAAATTCATGTTTCTCTTCAAAGTTTCACTTTTGGGAAAAAAAAAGCAATTATATTCGAGTACTAGGTTCCAGTACAAGAAACGTAAAAGTAACTGGTCAGGGCAACCGCGAAATGTAAATCCATGTAAGGATACCCGTGATTCACTAGCTGAACCACCTATGACGTCACTCGGGTCTCAGAATTTGCCGAATAAACTGAAGGAATACGAACATTATCGTAGTAATTCTAAAAATACACTTTTTCATTGTTTACTAATGCGCGTATACCAGCTGTCGTAAATTTCACCAAGCCGTTGGCTCGTTAATATTAATAGCGAGGATTTTTAATCTTTCTGATTGCACTGCTGTCGAATCAGCGTGAAGAAAATTATAACGACCGGCTCGGGATAAATAACGGTATACCATTAATATTCATGTCAATCTAGACGTAAAATAGCAAAGCGCCACGGGCCGCGGGAGAAAGTAAATTTATTTCCCGCTCATTACCATTTTTATTGGCCTCTTTTTCCACGATAGCACATCGTGTATATATTAGACGCACGCAATTTGATACAGGTATTCCTTTCTTTTTAACGATCATGTCCCGGTCAGTTCTCCTTCGTAAAATCGAAAATGTGTAACATTAAGCAGAAAGACGGTATTATCAAAAAGAAAAAAAGAAAAAAAAAAGATTTTCCTTCGTCATAATCTTTCTCTTCGTAAAATGTTAGGATAGAAAACGAAGCAAATGTTTATACGATTTTCCAAAAGTGTTTGCAGGAAGAGTTGTCGTTAGAACTACATACATAGATACAGCAACCTAACCTATTAACGAGCAGTACGATTAATTTACCATCGATCGATGTTTTACCACTGTGAATCTCATACCCGATAACATAACCTGTTAACGAGCATTTACTTTTTTAACGATCGACGTAATATCAGGAAAGAAACGGCAATTTATTCACAGAATAATATTCACAGCCGGATTTACTCTCTTCGGATTATATTACAGCAAGTAGAACAACGTCGATTATGTCACGAAGTGGCTCGCTGTTAAACGAGTCGCGGCAAATACTCGTGGACACCGACAAGTACCCGAAGGGAAATTATCGAGCCATTATCGATGTAAATATCACGTGTCATTATTACTGCCCCGTCAAAATACACGATCGTTGAATCGGTGAAAGGGAATCTTTCTCTCCTCTGTCTCGTATTCTCCCGTTCCATCTCCGTTTTTCCTCGACACCACCGTCATTACTTACCTCGCGATAGTATCGCGATACTATCGAAAGCTCCGTGAACTATCGTTAATACGATCATTTCTATGCTCTAAATACTAAAAAAAAAAATCTCGAATCATGTCATTCATCGAATTCACTCTCTATTCTTCACGTTTCTCGACGTTTTTTTTTTTTTCTTTTTTTGCTCCCCACGGCCTGTTTTTCTCTACTTTTTTCCTCGCTCTCGGCGGTATAATAGCGAGCGGGTGAAATCGAGGAAACATGAATGAATAGATGCACGGAACGGAAGAATAATAAAAGGAACATAAACGTGTGCCTTCTGGCGGAAAAGTCTTTTATTATTTCGCGGTGTGTCGCAAGAGGCTTGCTCTACTCACGGAATCGTTCCATTTTCGTATCCCCGTGGCACGGTACGAGCTACTGAAAGATCAGCTGGAGCGATAAAGAGGTTAAAATACCGACGCGTCGAACCGAGAACTCGCCCGGCAATTTAGACGGAGGAAAATAATGTGCAACGAGTCGAGTAAAATCGTTAATTAAGAGGTTCGTACTTTACGACTCCGGCGATCTTTGCAAACAGTGTAATAACGCCTGGCACATCGAGCTACCATTGTTTTTCGATCGGGTGCATGTGAACACGGTAAAATCACTATTTTCTGAATAATTTATTAGAGACATGACAAAAATTGATGAATATTTTTGAATCGTTACTTGGAAAGTTCAATAAACAGCGATTTGAAATTGTTAGATTACTTCGTGAGCTCCTGTCGAGTCGATTAGGCTGTAATCGATACACGGAGCGCGGTTATTGCTCAATTGTGAGAGGAACATAAAAGCCAGTCCACATAACTATCCTTCTGCGTAATCTCTGGACTTGAAAACTTCGTTTGCTCTTATACAGAAGAACGTTTTTATTCGAAGATCCGATTGTTAAGCTGCTTTGTAGAATCGATGAGGAGAATAAATAAAATGAAACAGAACGTGGGCAATTTTATTTAATATATACACATGTAGGTAACTCTGCGAAGAAACAGAAGTGACGTCAGATTATTCCGACCGCCTCCGCTGTGTTCTTCCTACTCTTCTTCGCGATGTTTCTTCGGTCAAAATACAGGGTACTTGAAAAAGAATTGTCAACACAATATATCATTATTAATAAACGTGTTTTATCTTCGAACTGTCTTCACTTGTTTATCCTTATTATCTACAGAATTTCGGTATCTTTTTTTAAATAATCCAAAATCCTGAAGCGCATTTTTAAAAAAATTATTTTTTAATTCAATCTTAACACGTTAAGCGCCATATTGATTTCAATCGATTTCTCGTTTAGCCGTTTAGTTTCGAAAGCTTTGCAAAGAATGTTACAATAAATTTAACGAAAAAGGTAGCAACTTTATAACACCTGCAGAGGAAAGGCGTATCTTTGTTTAAACTGTTTTAACGGAACCTATTAATGAATAATAAGGAATTATTGCTTAAATTCGAAGCTGTTTATTTTTCGAAAATTAACACCACCTAAACACCACGTCTGCAGGAACCGGCGTGGAGCTTAACTTGTTAAGGACGATTCACACTTGTTGCATATTTCCTGTGAACCAAGGCAATCTCATTTTTACAAAAAATTGTCTACATTGCTGTTGACACATTTTCTGAAGCACCCTGTATTCTACTAAACGTACCATTTAATTTTCTATATTGAATTTTTCAGTGATCTACGATTCAACAACATCGTAGGACTTCGACCAGGCTCTTTCTACGGTCTCTCCGAATTGCACACGCTTTTACTGAATGACAATCGTATCAGACATCTTGTACCAAGAACCTTCGAGGGTGCGTCAAATTTAAGGATCCTCTATCTATATAAAAATCGTTTGGAACACATTTCACCTGGAGCTTTCTCTGGTCTACCAAAATTGGAACAACTCTATCTCCACTATAATCATCTGAAAGACATTAGAAAAGGCACTTTCAACGATCTACCAAAGTTAGAGAGGCTGTTTCTGCACAGCAACATGCTGCATCATCTTCCGGCGGACGCGTTTCACAATGTAGGACCAATGACGCGACTTCGTTTGGACAGCAACGCTCTGGTCTGCGATTGCAACCTTATGTGGCTGGTACAGAGGCTCCAAAGCAAGCCGTCTGAAATGGCGGCCATTTGCCAATCTCCCGACGAAATGAAGGGAAGATCGTTGACCAACATGTCGCCTGATGATTTTCATTGCAGTTGAGTAATTGGGACGCTCTGATTACGAGCGATCCTAGATACGATAAGGAAGCGTTATGTTACAGAGTTCTGACACAGTTTTAGGGGTTTGAAATAGAATCGGTATGGACTCGAATGCTTCGAGGTATCTCATCATTGTTAATATTAGAGAATTTAGTTCTTGGAATTTTCTTTTTTTTTTTTTTTGGAAATTTAAAACGTACGAATAAATGACCGAAATTAGGTTAAAAGAGATAGCTGTTATAATAGGAATAAGGTAATTGGAATGAAAGGAAGAAAGATGGAAGATGAAGACCGTGTAGCAATAACAGTGGTAAGAATATCGATCTACGTTGCGCTGAACGCACCTTTACGACTCTCGCGAGACACATCGCTCTTAATGACGTTAAGGGAAGTTTGTTTTACGACATTAGAAAATACCGCCGGTTTCAGTTAGTTTTTACTGTTGGAAACTTTTTATCAGGGAAGCTGATGAAGACAAAGTGGCGAAAGTCGAGGCAGGGTGCTATATGCTAGCCTACTTTCCCAATTATCCTCTATTAGGTACCTGGACGCTCATATTCGATCAGGAGGAATAAGTACAGGGTGTTTCGTTTATAAGAAACGTCTTATTCGTTTCTAACGGTGTCGAGAGCAAGGAAAAATGTGAGATTGCATATAATTTGAGGATGAAAATCTGTTGATAGATAAAAAGAAATTTATTCATAATGTAACCTTGAAGATCATTCCAATTTTTTTTTTTTTTGTTAACTTTAAAGATGATAAAATCATAGATCGTTCAAGACAAACAACAGTTCAATATTAGCGAAAATACTTCAGGTGTTCGTTAAAGTGAACCATCCTGTATAATCTAAAAGAACATCGTGTAACTTCGATAACAGTTTATTCCAGCGAATTATACCAAAATGCTTAGCTAGTATCACAGCCTGAAATTAGACCACGATCACAGACCTGTAATCGTGAGTAGTTTTATCAGTGCAACTGCAAATAGACCTACTTGCTACTAGAAGCTCGACCCGTTTCGCGAAAACAAATTGACAGAACGATATTAGATACTCTTGCAAATACATTAGCTACACGTGAATCTACTTCGTGCTGCTCTTTTTTTTTTTAATTTTTTCTTCAACATGTTGTTGATTAACGGTTGAAGCAAACAGAGACCTCAATATTTTCCAACTAATACTAAAACACACATACGTAGAGGAAACTAACAGAGAACTCTTCTAACCGTTTGAAAAACAACATTACAAAAATATTCTCAGATTGGTTTGTTCAACATTCATGGATACCTTCGCTTTTCAGGCAAGCCACGCATAATGAACGGTCCTCAAGACGTCGAAGTCAGACTTGGCGGTACAATCACCTTTTCATGCGAGGTAATAGGCGACCCAACTCCAGAGATCAAATGGATGAGAGATTCGAACGAGGTGTCTCCCGATGGGAATCGTTACACAATTCAAGAAGATGGAACGTTAGTGATATCTGACGTAACCGAGCAAGACACCGGTGAATATGAATGTGTGGCCAGAAGCGACATGGGTTCGACGAAATCTAGAAAGGCCAGAGCCGTGATCACGGTATCACCATCATTGAGATTCACCCAGCTACCAGAATCGCAAACCGTAGAAATTGGCACGAACGTGACGTTCGAATGCAGAGTGGAGAGTAGTCCACCACCAAGAATTCAATGGTGGAGGAATAGTCAATTATTAAGCGTGGGTGGTCGAATATTCATCGAGGATGGCGGTAGTATCTTAAAGATTGTAGCCGTAAAAGAGTCAGACTCGGCGAGATATGTTTGCCAGGCGAAGAACTCTAATGGATACACCGAAACCAGCGCGGATTTGAAGGTGGTGGACCAGACTTATAGTCCACCGAGACTGACATATGGTCCTCATGATATGGAGGCGGAACTTGGAGCCATTATCGAGGTACCCTGTAGGGTAGAAGGCGTCCCGAAACCGATGATACAGTGGAAAAAAGACGGTACAACCATAGAAGGGGACAGGGTTCGCATATCTCGCGGTGGAAGCTTGTACCTTTATAATGTTACCACCACTGACACTGGCAGGTGAATTTAGATACTGTTTATGCGATTTACTACTTTACGGGTGGCGAGATATCGAAGTATACCTTAGGTAAACAAAAAAAAAAGAATCAACGATGATAATATTTTCTTACAAGTTTCAATTCAATAGGCTATCAATATACTATCGATATAAATTAATATACACGGTATCTAAATTATATCCACTGTCGTTGAAAGTAGGGAAAATGATTGAGAAAAGTTTACATGGTTTGAGTATACGGATCTGGTGACGATAAAGAGAAGTGCTCTATAGTTATTCCAAGGTTATCAGAATTTTTTTGCATATTTAATATCTGTTGCGTTGTAGTTGACATCGAGACGAGTTCAACGACCTATGTCGCAATGACCTTGAAGTGACTTTGAAAAAAAAAGAAATGATAAATCAATTTGTGTCGATAATCTCAGAATGAATTTCAAGATGACCTTGAATGGACTCTCTTTTTTTTTCTATCGTCATTAGATGAATGTCTTCGAGTCATATGAACTCCACTTAGTCATTTTTTGTTACTTTCAATAGCACTGGAAACAATTTAGATGTTTAGTATAAGTGGGTTATAGACTGTAGGTCAATATAACTAATACATATACCATTTTAATCAGTGCAATGATAGGTTTCAATGAACCAGAAACGGTATGCACGCCTAGATCATAACAGCCACGCTGTAATTTAATATAATATAGTGTAACACTGACTAGAACATTCGCAATACCGAGTAATTCAGAACATAGAGTAACATACTGACACGTTAGCTTATCGCGTTCTCGATACCGTTGACGTGTATTTGTTTTCGCTGTAATAAATCAAGAATCGTATACGCAGGTACGAATGCTCTGCTGTGAACCAATATGGACGAACGACAGCACAGGCGTTGTTGCGCGTTCGCCAGCCGGGTGCAACAGATGTTCTGGTGATAAGAGCCTTCAAAGAAGCGACAGAGGAGATCGATCGCGCCATAAATAACACGCTGAGAAGCCTCTTCAGTGGCGACAGATCCTCACGGGTCAATCCATTCAGGCTCGCGCGTTTTCCAGACGCCGTTGGCCGAGCAGCTGCTAGACCAGCGGAAATTTTCGAAAGAACACTATTCCATATACGGCAAATGGTAAATTCTGGTCTGAATGCGAACACGACCAGTGAATTCCGGTATGAGGAAATTCTGACCGCGGAACAGGTGAATTTTCCAATAAATTTCTTTGCTATTATCGAAGGAAATTAAACGAACATATATAAAGAAAATATATAACACTTTTTAAAAAAAAAACTTTATATTACAACAAATTATTAATTCTAATGTTTTATCTTATAATGTGACACTGTTTAGGTCAGAGAAATTGAAAGATTATCAGGATGCACCGGTCACAGACGCCGCCAAAATTGCACGAACATGTGCTACCACAACAAGTACCGTAGCATCGATGGGAACTGCAACAACCTGCGCCATCCCACATGGGGTTCCTCCTATACCGGTTTCCGTCGGGTTCTCCAACCCATTTATGAAAACGGATTCTCCACTCCAGTGGGCTGGGAAAGAGGACGTCGTTACTATGGTTATCCAAAGCCAGCAGCTCGATTAATCTCCACAACCTTAATATCCACGCGTAACATAACCTCAGACGAGAGAATCACTCATATGGTAATGCAATGGGGTCAGTTTTTGGATCACGATTTAGATCATGCTCTTCCAGCAGTTTCCAGCGAGTCATGGGGCGGTATAGACTGCAAGAAGTCCTGCGACAACGCTGCACCTTGTTTCCCCATGGAGGTTCCTCCAGGTGATCCTAGGGTGGACAACAGAAGATGTATAGATTTCATCAGAACCAGCGCCGTTTGTGGTTCTGGCGCAACCAGTTTATTATGGGGCAGTTTCACTCCTCGAGAGCAATTAAATCAATTGACTAGCTACATGGATGCATCTCAGGTGTACGGTTACGACGACGACTTGGCCAGAGATCTGCGCGATTTCTCTACAGATCATGGTTTACTACGAGAAGGACCCGCAATTCCTGGTCACAAGCCTCTTCTTCCTTACGCATCTGGTCAATTCGTTGACTGTAGAAGGAACCCTCTAGAAAGTTCGATAAATTGTTTCGTAGCTGGAGATATTAGAGCCAACGAGCAGGTGAGTCTCTTGGCGATGCACACAATATGGCTGCGAGAACATAACCGTATAGCTCGCACTCTCCGTGAAATGAATCCTCATTGGAATGGAGAGAAGTTGTACCAAGAGGCTAGAAGGATCGTTGGTGCCGAGATGCAGCATATCACTTATCAACATTGGATACCTCATGTCTTTGATGGCACTGCAGAGGAATTGTTAGGGGTCTATAGAGGTTATGATCCAAACGTGGACGCCAGTATCTCTAACGTTTTCGCTACCGCAGCCCTGAGATTTGGTCATACGTTGATTCAACCGCGATTAGAACGTCTGAACGAGTCTTTCCAACCTATCCCTCAAGGTCCTCTTAAGTTAAGAGACGCCTTCTTCGCCCCGTGGAGACTGGTCGAAGAAGGTGGCGTGGATCCTCTGATGAGAGGGATGTTCGCTACTGCTGCTAAGTTGAAATTACCCGAACAAAACTTGAACACAGAACTGACGGAACAACTGTTTCATACTGCTCATGCGGTAGCCTTAGACTTAGCCGCGATGAACATTCAACGTGGCAGAGATCATGCTCTGCCAGGCTATTTAGAGTATCGAAGATTTTGTAACATGTCTCACGTCGAGACCTTCGAAGACCTAGCTGGAGAAATTCGTAACGCTAGAGTTAGGCAAAAGTTAAGGGAACTGTATGGTCATCCTGGAAATATAGATGTCTGGGTTGGTGGAGTACTGGAGGATCAACTGCCTGGTGCTAAAGTAGGACCACTGTTTAAATGTCTTCTGTTGGAACAGTTCAAACGTACCAGAGATGGCGACAGATTCTGGTACGAGAGTCCAACTGTTTTCAAACCGGAACAACTCACACAAATAAAGCAAACGAGCTTAGCTAGGATTCTATGCGACAATGGCGACAATATCAATAGAGTTCAACCGAATGTGTTCGTGTTGCCTGAAGGTAACAATAAATACGTCACTTGCGATGAAATTCCTTACGTAGATCTATCGATTTGGTCTGACTGCTGCGACGGATGTGAAGATCATAGTAATACAATATCACGGTTCAGACGTAGCACAGCTACAAGGGATGTAAGTACACGGGGTCAAAGCGACAAAATGAAATATTTGGAGTGGACTATAAAAGAGGCTGAGCAGGAGCTTAGAAAAGCTAGGGAACTTTCAGAATCTTTGTCCCGTAGAGTAGATGAACTATGGTCGTTGTTAGATGACTTTAAGAAGTCAAATCATTCTCTCAATACTTAAATTTGCTTCGCTTTAAAATTTTATTAATGCTGCACGTTTATTATATTGTACATACACGAATCGTAGAAGCTGCCCATGTGTGTTTCGGAGGTTAACTCTTTGTTATTCTTCAGTCGACTTGTCATATAGGTGTCTGTTATTACCTCTAGTCTCATATTTGATACGTTAATGGTACTAAAAAGAGCTTAACGATATTTATAGAAACAATAATAGAGCTTACTTTCTTTATTGCTACTTTTTTACTGTGAACATTCTTGGATTACGAAAAATCACGCATTGCTTTTAGTAGCGCAGCATAGGTGTACGTTTCAGCATTCATTACGTAAAATTTTTTTATATAACCAATTTTATTAGATAACGATTCTCCAGTACACGATTCAAATTTAATCATTCAAAGACAGTGAATCGAGAAAAAATGTAATTTTTTACGTCTAACAATGATTTAATCGTTTTTGTCTTTTTATGTAATAACATTCTTCTTGATTAGCAATGCAAGGATTTGCATATCACTTTACTCCTTTTCCCTTTCACGAACGTGTTAACGTAAATTGAGGTAAAATATATATTAGGTGTTAGAAGTGCAGAAAACAATGATTTGCTGAGGAACTTTAAATGAAAAAGAGCCACAAATACACCTATTACTTAATATGTACAGTTTTGATATTGATCACTGCTATGTTGAACAATTGTATTCTTATGATCCTGTGCCATGTGTTCATTTTATATTATGTACATGTTGGCTTCTACACAGTTTGTAGAAGCACTGTAGGTAATGTTTGTTAACATTTTTTTAGAAATATCCAAACCTTTGGAAATATATATTAAGCAAAGGTATTTAAAAGGTATAAAGAATAGACCAATATTTGAAGGATATCACGATACAGTATCCAACAAAGAAACTGTATTCACTTAAACAATTATATACATGTTACATATGCATTAATAAAGTACTGAAATATATTCAGGTTTTATAACATATTATTGTACTATCTAAAATATTCTGTAAATTAAATCATAGCAATATATAACAATATATGCACTACTTTGGTTGTCCAATAAATTTTGTGTGTCGCCCATGAGCGATTATATCTTTCCCTTCATTCTTTGTAATGTCTACTGCAAGAAAAGCTAGTGTTTTCCCAGCACGTACAGTTTTAGCATCAATTGTCACCACCTCACCAGGAAGAGCAGGTTTCATAAATCTGCACATTTAATTATTAATATGTACATTGTACATTTAGTATAGGTACACATAGAACAGAATATAAAATATCATACTTACGTGACATGTAAGTCTACTGAAACACCTGGTACATTATCTCCATGAGTCATTACAGCATATGTAGAGACACAATCAATAAGAGTACTTGTAAAGCCACCATGCAAAGTGCCACCTAAATTTAAGTGCTCCTGTGAAACTTGTAATTGTGCTTTACAATTTCCATTTCCTGCTGAGATAATTTGGAGCTGTTTAAAAAGAAAAGTACAAATATATTTCAGAGTAATAAAGATATCAGCTTCGCTGTCGTAATATTTACTCGAACTTCATGCGAAAATGGTATCGTAATTAACAACATTTATGACATAACAATCACGATTTAAAATGAAATACACAAAAGAAATATTAGAGAATGTGATGAAACTTTACTTTTTGCAAACACTGGCCAAAATTAGGCGTTTTAACGATCTTGTCTAAAATTGCTGTGATAAGTTTCGTTTTGCACATAGTTTTGCTTGTATATTTCACGTTTCCTCACTTAATACTATATTATTTTCGTTAAAATTATACGATTCTACTAAAATATTCTTTTATAATATTATTATGCAATATATTATTCTATTGATAAGATATTTAGCTATATATTATTAAAATTTGACTATTCATGGCTGACGTAACCTATATGTCAAGCAACAATGTGCTAGGAAATTTTCATCGCCAATAGAATATATTAAGAAAATATGAACCAGGTAATGGTTCCTAAAATTTTGTTACCACATATGTGAAATCAACACTGATACAAACATTTATAGGATTTTAAGAAAATACATTATTACCTCTTATCAAGAATAGACTTACTATAAAAAATAATATAATTAAAAAATGAATGAAAAGAAGAAGATGCATATATAAAATAAAAACCAGAATTTATTTTTCGTTATATAATACATAGTAATATCGATTATCTTATAAATAAAATACAGTAAAATTCAGGCCTGCTTGATAGGCAATCCTTCTTTATTTAGAAGGTGATTCTTGGAATCTTCTAAAACTTTAGGACCATCTCCAATTCGTGTATAAAAAATATACTTCAAACGTCCTGGACTTTGTTGCTGTACATTGATTTTATTCAACAGGTTCTAAAACAGTTAAAGTAATTTTTTAACATATATATTTTAATATATATTATCTGAAGATATAAAGAATTTACCTGTGAAGGTGTAACAGCTTCAATGGGTAATCCTTTTCTGTATTCTACCAATGTATTTTCTAATGGTGGAAAGAAATAATCTAGTACTCCTATAAATTCTGGTACACTTTCCTCCAAAAGATAGAGGGTTGCATTTGGCCCTGCATCAAAGGTATATGCAACCTACAATGAGCAAAATGTTTTATTAAAATGCGAAAGATACTATGTTTTCTATTAGTTACCTTTGTATCATTAACAGCTTCATTGTATAAATGAACAAGATCAATAAGTGCATACGAGATCTCATTCAAATAGATAACTGGTGGATATGAATCTAAGCATATTGCATGCATTTGATTGGAATCTTTCATTGTATGTTCAGCAAATGTTTTAAAATCTTTGTTAATAATCGCTTGTTCCATTTTATTCACCCTATCAGGAACAACATGTTTTATCCTATGTTTTACAAGATCAGATGTTTCCATAGTTCTTTTCATTCCAACTGAACTGGGAAACTTTTTCTTTGCTTCATTCACCTATTGATGATTACGAAACTATAAACTTCTTTCGGGAATAAATGTTAATGTAAAATAATAGTTAAATATAATGCATACAACTAGTATCAAAACCCTCATTTCTGGCCAATGAGTAGCAGGTACAATTTGTTTTATTATACTATCAGTTCCATCTGATAAGGAACCCATACACCATTTTACGAAACCTCCTGAAACGCTGCGACATGCCGATCCAGAACCAACACGTGCTATTGAACTAATATCACCCTAAAAATCGAGACTTAAATATACAGAGAGTGTAATAAATTTCATAAATTGTTATAGCCTGTAATTGTACATCTTCTTTTTAATACCTCTGTCTCATACAACTTAGCTAGTGCTGCTACAAGACAGGCATAGCCTGCTGCACTAGAAGCTAATCCAGCTGCAGTTGGAAAATTATTTTCCGAACAAATATGAATTTTCCATTGACCTATATGGCTAATGTTTCCTGCCCTTTTCCTAACTAAAACAACATACTTTGTTATTTATGATAATTCAAAATTTCAGTGTATTCCTGAAATAATTACATACATTCTGCTAAACAATTCTGTAACCTAGGATTTCTGATATCTTCTTTCCTAAAAAGAATTATAATATTTATTTAAAATATATTTAACTTATGAAATAGATAAGTCTTGAATACTTACTGTCCATTTAGCCATATACAGTCTTCCTTGAAATTTGGACTGGCCATTACAGTAGTCTTTGCACATAACTAAAATTTAGAACAAAAAAAGTGAAATACGTTATTTGTATTTTATATTATTAAATATAATTATATTTTTACCTGATCAGTATCCAAAGTAGCACTAATAGAATCATTTACTGGTAAAATCAATGTCTCATCTCTTTTGCCCCCTGTAAAAAGATATTCACATTGGTTTGAAATATCCATTTGAATTTAAATGGCTGCAGAAGGTCAAATACATGCAAAAACTGATAGTACTTTCAAACATATCTTTTTCAGATGCAAAGTAGTTCAAGAATAGAAAAATGTTTTTTAGTGTTAATAAAATGTTCGTTTTTATAACAAACTTTTCTTACGTTCGAAATTTTTATTTGAGATTTATAAATGGCGCGTATTTGAATCAGAAGTACAAATTAAAATTATCTCTTGAATTGTTCGATTTATCTTATTTTTTCGTACATGCATATATTAACAAATTTTTACAATTTTCATTTAAATACAATTAGCAACTTATATATAACATTAATAAATTTCGTGTATACATAAACATTTAAAAAAGTATACTATGCATAAAATGTATATTAACTCGGTACTACGGTAATTATCATTATTTATTACAACAATAAAAAAAAGAATAAAAAGGTACATACAATATTTTACAACGGCAATATTGACGGGTGCTACACATGTAACGGTACTCATTTTTATAACTTCCTCTCACCAACTCTTATGCTATTCTGCTCGCATTGAACAATGTTGTCGAACCACCTTTACAGCATTTATATGCGAAGAAACATAAACTATTTATAAGCTAGATAGGTAATCGCGTGGTAGAATTTATTTCATTTACTTCTAATACACATTTCAAAGTTCATTTCCTAACACAGTATGAGTTAATACCTCTATAAACTACACTGCTATTTTATTATAGGCTATGTATAATGCAAATTAGTTAATTAAACTTTGTATAACATAATAATTACCTCACCAGTGAAAATATCGGATAATGGCATTAGTTACAATTAGTTGTTTTATTTATTAGTATATCAGTATTATCGTGTGATGTTTTTTTATTAATTTGATTCGTGTATAAAAGTTCTCGTTCAAATCTACAACTCGTCAAAATCTATCTTATCGATATCGACGAACCAAACGAGATATTTCTTGACTTTTTCGAAAGATGGCGCCTATCGCGGAATATATTCCCGCTTCGTGCTCGAGAGCAACACTCGAACCAGCCGGTTTTCAGTGTGATGCCGGTTGCGTCGACGGTGGGGATGATTTGCACGGTCCCTGGAGGGCTGTACGTACCACGATCGTGCACGTCGTGCACGGTATTCGTTTGAAGCGCGCGCTCTTGCTTCGTAATCAGATAGCCAGAAGCACCGAAAACGAAAGGATCAAAAGAACAATGTAAGTGTCGGGTAGTAACGTAGAACGTGCGAAAATTGTGAAACAGAGAAGAAGGAACTAAGAGACACGGCGTGTGGAACATGGTGTGTCGAATGTGCCGCGTTCGTTCTACGTTATTAAAAGACAGCAGAGAGGTAGTGGCGCGATTCGAATGTTAGAGTGTCTGCATCCCTTCCTCGTTATCTCGCGCGTGCTTGCATCGGATAACTTGTGCGTCGTTCCCTTTCTCTAGAGTTGTTCAAGTTAGCACACGCGGTCAACTCGGTTCGCATATCAAAGAGGCTTACGAGTTCTCCTCAAAGTTTACTGTGAAAAGAACAGACAAGCGAGTAGAAAGAAAAGGAAAGGGGGGAAAGAAGAAGAAAGAAAAAGGTAGAGGAGTGGAAGAGACCAATGGAGCCGATGGCACGTATGTGTATGATCAAGTGGTCGCGTTCCATCGTATAAGATCGCGACGGAAAGGTGTTCCTGTGGGAAGTCTCGTGGGTTACGGTGACCAAGTCACTATCATCTGTTTCTAAGAAGAGAGAGGTCGCCGGTCTCTGTGTGTTGGATAGTGTATGATCGCGCCATGGGGCGTCAGTGTAGGTCCTTCACGAACGGCGGGACCTGAATGTGTGCATATTTCTCCTGGCTGACTGGCTTGCCTTCCACCGTTAAGCTGCATTCACAAGCGGAGCCGATTTTCGGGCAAGGACCGTGTCTCGGTCGTTCTTGCCAGGAACGTGAATCGAACCGGTTAATGAGGACTATCCGGCTTCGATCGTCCAATCGGCTGGCAGGTAAGATCTTTGTTGATTCAAAGATTGCAACCGCTGATGTATATATAGTATAAGACATTAAAAGGAACATAACCGACGAATGTTATTCTAAACAGTATTATCTTAAAATAGAACTTGTCTGTTTCTATTCTGTTTCGATATTCGTTTGATCTTTATACACGATCTACCATCATCTTTTCTCGAATTTACGAAACAATCGAAACACCACTATTTCTATCGAAAATAAGACACTCTCGAAGAGCTCGATTGATTATTTATCGATGCAACTTCCTCTGTGCCCCTCGTGTACATTGTATCAAATCAATTTGTTTCAAACTTGTCGATCTTTTTCAATGAATAATTTAGTTTGGAGTTTATGTGCTCGCCCGTTGAAACGGTTTAATTCACCAGTAGGTATTTTTCGCTCGTTTTACCACGCGCGATTCCCATTTCCTGTCGTTCTCGTTTGGGTTTTGTTTTCAGTTTTCGTATGCAATCGCGGTAAGAAGTACGTAGCTACGCTAGACCCCGCGCACCGTCCTCTGTAAATCATGAAAACCGATGGTTTTCGCACTGAAATTAACGACTCGTGCGAAAGTAGCGGGATACATGCTCACAGGCCGTAAAATGCGTTCAATAGCACGTGGGGTGGCTAAATGAGGTCCTTCACTTTGACTCAGTTTCCAATGGACCTCCGTGGCGAACTTCTCGCCGAGAAATATTTATAAACAATGAATGCTGTTACCCCTAAATTATATAATTTATGATCCCTCTGCTGAAATATATATTTTTTTTTTTTTTCAAATTACGAAACGTTGCTCGGGCCAAATATTTCACTCTTTTTATGAATCCACAATTGTTTATTTCTTTCGAATCAGAACACTTTCGTCAGCACCGTAACAAAATAGAAATATTCCTAACATTTCTCTAGTCCTTCTATTTTTATAATTCGTTGATCTAGACATTTTTTGTTCCAGTACGTTGATTAAATATTACGATGATTTTAAAGTCGCGTTGTTGATTCGTTATTGTTATCGGTGCTGGTGTAACAGTGGAAAGTTGATGTGTAGATTCGCTGGATATACCGTTTCACACGACCTTTCGTGGCCATTTTGAAAAACTAAGAGGAGACTTGTTGTATTCGAGCATCGGCGTAGAAAGCACAGGATTATACGGCAAGATCGCGTTAAGGCGCGTTTCCTTCTTGGATTCTATTCACGATGGATGTCGCATTACAAACAGATCAGCCAGACGGATCGTTGAGAGAATGAGTATGCGGTGTGCGTTTGCCGTTCTATACTTATTGCCACCATAGGTGGACACTGGTTGCACCTACAAGAATATACATCTCCTCTTTGTCTCGAGCACGTCTCAGTGTGAATGCCACCTTAATTCAGGTGTGCACAAAGATGCATCCTCCGGCGGTACTTGAACTCTTCGCGTTTCGACGCAACCGCCTGTCCCTTTAACAATCGACTCTTTCGATATTTTTAACATGCAATTATTCATGTCTACCTGATAAAACACACGGTGCATATGCGTGGTCGTTAGATTAAAAATTCTCGATTTTTTTGAAATATCTTTTTTACTTTCTTTACGCTTGCAGCTAAGATTTTTATTTCTCTGAAATTTTCACGCGTGATATTTTAATCATTGTCGAATATACTTCAAAAAACTTATGTTTGATTTTAACGCGGGTAACGGTAACGTAATTAATTTTTTTTTTCGGTGCGCTTCGCTTCGCGTGATTTTTACCATTCAACGTTCGAGCATTCGCTTTCGTATATTAAGCTCGTTTTTCCACGGTTAGGTTCTTTGAACACACTGAGAAAAAGTATCTCGTTAAAAATGAACCAAAAGCCGGGTAACGATTTTTCACACCACGAGCCTACGACTTTCTAAATATTATTTATGCGCATTAAATGTTCATTCGCCGGCGTTAGATGTTTCGTTGCGGTACCGAGAAGTAATACGCGCATTGAATGCAGATTGTATTTTCTTGGTAAATTAATTTGGTCTTCCACTCATGGTATAGAAGCGTGTCTAATACATAAATACACAGATATGTAGATACGATGAAAGTTAAACATTACGGTTTTGTGCTATTATACAGTTTTCTGTTCGTACAATCACTTATTATTTATACTAATTTCATTAACATACATACTTTATTAGCAGTCAATTTCAATGGAACAACGTTCATTTTTCATAATCAAAATCGAGCGAACGTTCCGTACAGGCACTATACCGAATTCCGATAGTTTTTCATAGGTTCACGAGCTTACTCATTCCTTTCCAGGAAATATGACTTTCTAGTCGAAGATAGTGTCAGAAATGATTACCTTTTTCTCCGTCTCATAATTCCTTAGAGATCGTGTTGGCCCGTTGAAACGGATGTAATAAAAATCGCGTCTTTTTCGAACGTCTTTCTGTTTTAACCATAATTGACAAAACCGTGTCGTTCAATGCTTCTCGTGGAACAAAATTGTGGAACAATTTCGATGTATCGAAATCAGTATGATCAACTTTAAAAATCGAATTATCCGCTAAGATATCAAGGGAGACGTAAAGAATTACTGGCGCCATCTGTGTAATCGCTAACCATCGTTCTCTCCGAGAGTATAACGTTTACCCTCATACCACAATCACCAGTAATACTCGCATTAATGCAATAAAACAGTTTGATCAATTAGCTCTGTTTCGCTTTGTGGGTTCGGCTAAGGAATAATGTACAGATATACACATAAATCTTGAACACGTTCTGGCAACGGTCATGGAAAGATACGAAGCGGATAAAGGCCAGTTGCAGCTGGCGCGGCGTGTGTAACAAAATCACTGAACGGCCTTACGTGGCCTGTGAATTCGTTTACAAACGGACCCGGTCAACCGAGAGCAGCGTGAATTCCAGTTCGAAGAATAAATCCCGACCGCGGCCTGTCTTACTGATATTAGGTTCCCCGCTCTTTATCGTTCCCTCTTTCTTTACCTTTCCTCTCTCGCGTCTTTGTTTCCTCCTCGTACGTCGCATCTCCATGGTTTCCGAGCCTTCTTATAACGGGTGATGATTCGAAACGATATTGTTCAATCAGCGTATTAAAATGTGTATCGTAAATCATTTATGAAAGCAAGAAGAATACTCGTAGACCAAGGTTTTCTTCTTATGAAATTTGAAACCCTCGAATTCTCTTTCCTTCGCAACATCTCATTCGAATTGAATAAATATTTAGGTGACCTTGAGTTATCCTAGACTATCCAGTTCGTAGACATACCACCGGAAAATATTAACGAACCACTTGTCTCAGCCCCTTCCCTTTACCCTATTGTTTCCGTTTGAACGGACATTCGACACCTGCGAGATTCGCGCGCAACCGTTCATCCGTTAAAATGAATCACCCTGTAAGGTGAATCACGAAGCAAATCGTTGTATCCAATCCAATTCGCGTCTTTTCGCTACATGGAACGTGCAACACGTTACTAGGTACAATCTCGGCGCGAAATATTCGTACACGCATTATTATACTCGCGTATATGCATTTTTCTCCCTATCCCTTTCCACTCTGTTTCTCGCTGTTTTCATTTTCCACGAGAGCAATTTCAGTGCAACACGATGCACGTGCCGGCCAATGTAATTGGCCCGACGGTGCATTGGCCATGGGGGGCAGGAGGAAATCGAGCGTAATTCTGTTTTCGCGTGGAGTTAATGGAATTACCGTCACGATAAAATCTTGGCGAGTCGACTGTGAAACTGACACATGAGACTTCTTCATCCCCCCTCCCCCTCCTTCTTGTTCGTTTACCCCATCGAGTTGTCTCTCCCCCTCGACGTTTTGTTTCTCAGCACTCACGCGAGAGGTTCTTAGGATTTCTCGCAACCCTTCAACCTACCGTAGTCTCGTGCGTGTGTGTGTCGTTCCCATGTATCTCTCGAGACACGCATTCGGTGTAGTTTTAGTCGAGGGGTTGACAGACAAGTGTTACAGTTTCATTTATTAAAGAGATATGTGCTATTGGTAAAAAGGAGTATATGCAGCAGTGTACAAATGGAAGTAGTTGTAATTCGAACTTTCGATGCATAGTTCGTGCGTTCGTCAGGTGTTTCTATGGACTTTTATTTGAAAAAGTAAAAAGATACTTTTTTTTTGTATTAGAATTTTTCAATATGTTTCGTGAATATCGAATTTTAATACCGTATTGAAACGTTCGTATCTTTTATTACAATGTATAGAATTAAATTAACAGATACGACGAGGCTTTATGCCGCCGTAAATATCGGCAAGTGGATCGTTATTTAATTGGAATTGCTTTAATCGTCCCGCATCGCGATCGTAATATTTCATACTGCATGCTCTTTCTCCATACACGGTGTGTTCGTGAAACGTAATTTTCTTTCAAGCTTCATTACCGAAATTTTATTCTACATCCTTTGATGTGTCTGTTCAGTTAACTTACCCAGTGACCAATTTCTAGAACGATAACCTCGATCCTCGACCAAGGGAAAAAAGAGATTGTCAAACGAGTAGAAAAAAACAAACGTGTCCGAACAGAATCGTTAATTCCACGGTATTTATAGCGGTCGTGTAGTAAGAAAGAACTTAACGAAGATGGTGGTAGAGCAAAAAAGTTGTTGCGACAGATGGTGCGTTTCGCGCGCGCCACCCGGTGGACGCGTTTTCGAGACGCGGTCGAGAACCTGCCGATCCGCGGCGGGTTGGCTCACTGGCCGACGTAAATCTAACAAAAGAAGATCGTGTTCTTGAATCCTCCGTGCTGCTTTTCTTCTGTTTTTTTATTTTTCTTTTTCTCTCTCTTTTTTCGAGGGTCTGCTCGATAAGGACGGGGGATTAATCTCGGGACGTTTTGTTACGTTTCGAGAACGATCTTATTGTTGGGTATTGAATGGGACGAGGGTGGAAACTTAAGGTATTATTTGTAGAATAGAATTATTCGGTTGCCCTATAGAAAATTGAATAAAAGTATCTCTAACAGAATGGTAATATGTGGGAATGGAAATTTTCTTATATAGGGTTGCTCGAAAGCCTCGATGTAACAATTGTTGCGCTGTTGATTTTCAGAAATTAATTGTTCGTATTAAAATGCTTGCGTAATGATGCCATTGATAATCTCGTATAAAATTGAAAGGTTTCACTGTGGTATTGTGGCTGACTATATTAAAGTTCCTCGAGTTGTATGTTTAAATCTCAATGATTAAAAAGATTCTTTCGTAATGAATTAGCTTTATTGTGCAAAATACTATGATTTACACGATTTTGAATAACCTAACCTCATTTAAAAATTACAAAAATTATACACAAACAATTTCCACGTATACTTACCACTTCTATTCTCCATTATATACTCACACAAACACACAATAAGATATTTGTAACATAACTATCTTATTCATGCTGAAATAGTATTATACTTTATGCTCTCTAACCTCAAAATGTGTCAATTGAATAATCTCGAAAATTTGAACAAAAATTAAACAAAAAAAGATTATACATAATTCCACTAGATGTAATCAAATGAAACTGATCACACGGTCTAATCTGACACAAGCATAAAATAAACCAAACATAGACACTCAGAATGGAAGGTTAGTTGTCTCGAAGAGGAAGAACCGGCCACCTGGCAATTCTTTCGATGAATGAGGGCCGACCAATCGGAGAGGGAAGCCCATGCACAGGAAATCGGCGCTTATTCTCAGCCTCGATGTTATCTTGAGAGCCTTTTTGCTTCACCGGTGCGGCTCGATCAGAAAACGTCAGCCATGCGTCAGCTATGCTCTCGCCACTGACCTTGAACGAGGTACCAGTTGCAGCACGTGGACACACGGGTTCAGTCCGTCGTCCTCTTCCCTTTTCTCTCCCCCCTCCTTCTATGTCTGTCTCACTTCAACTCTCTCTGGCCTTAAATAGGGATCGTACTATTTTCAGAGCAACCGGCTCGATAAGCTGGAAGAAATAGGAACGACGAAGACTTGCTGCGAAGCGATTTGCGATATCAGAGATTAAGTTGGCTGCGGTTTGTCGTAGATTTTACGGTTTAAACGTTGGGGAAGTTTGTACTCGACATTCGCGGGTTTGGAATTTTGAAAAACTTTGGTTAAATAAGTATCGTGTGAATTTTAGGTTATGGTAGTTAGGTTGGACTGTTGCATTTTTCTTTTTTTTTTTAATTGAGAATTTCAGAGTTGCATCCATATTTCTAACATTGACTTTTCGATGTTTATGGTGACTTTTTATTCTTAGATAAAGCTTAGAGCGGGATTTTTCTCCTGAAAATTAATTTGAAGGTAAAACGGGAGAAAGATAGGACTATAATTTAGAATCTAGATTCTCCTTTTTTTCTTTTATCATATTTCAGTTTGAATAATTTTGAAGAAAATATCTTTCTGCGGAAAAATGTGGAAGTATTTCATCAAGATGTTCCATTTCCGAGCACTTGCAACGGAACGAACCACTTTGTACCTAAATTCTTTTTTGTTATCGTAGGATTAATCTTCCCGTTTTATTCATCCATGAATTTTTTCCCCCAAATCGAATGTCAGAGAGATTAATAGAACGCTTGCTACATACGGATCTTTCCGCATCGATTTCCTGTCCAACACCGATTGCATTCACCTTGCGCGCGTTAGTCAGTAGGGTAGAAATCTCTGCAGACGTTGCGCCGCGTCTCTTCTGTTTTACTGGATTACAGTGGAACAGCTGCAGCTTGCAAGTGGAAATAGAAGGCCATATATGCGTTCACGACAAATTGATACGTAATTGCAGTTGGATAAAGGGACAAAGAAATTGCATGTCAGATTGTTCAAGTGAAAGATGTTGCTTATTAAAAATTTATTCAGTAAAAAGATATCGGAGAAATCTCTCGACGTTTATTCGTAAAAGTTAATCACGATTGTAAATGTTTATCATGCGAAAGTTCATTGTTGTTTATAATTATTATACAAAGATTCTTCAACATCTTCGTGTCATATGTTATTATGTATTTTTTTTAAACAGTAAATATTTATAAATATATATTCACACATTTTCAATGTATATTGGAAAAATATTAATTAAAAATATTATAAACACATGGTACATATTTTATTGCGAAGAATATAATGCAAGTATATATGCGATTTCTTCCTTTAGTTTCCACAAACTTAAAGAACCTTCCTACATTTCGACGTTTTCTCAAAATGTTCCCAATTAAACTTGCCGTATCATGTTAAAAAAAAAAAAGAAAAAGAAAAAGAAGGGGGTCATCGGAAAGAGATCCATCTAAAAAAGAAACTCGCAGTCGTTACAAACAGTAGCAGCATCATCGCGAAATTAGCTTTTTTACAATCGCGTTCAAATAGCCAGGCTGCAGAGACGTGAGAATGACGAAACACGTTAAGAGAGAACGATGTTTCTTCGGACTGGCTTAATTTTAGCTGTTAAACTTAGAAACAAAGAGTAAGATAGTACAAAATGGAAGAAAAAGAAAAAAAGAACAGGAATGATCACAGTGTACGAGTTTAGAATAGGCGTTTGTTTTCGTTGAAAATTTTATGAGTGAATGAATGATTGTTACGTTAATCTCTGGGTTGTTTTAATGTTTCAGCGAGACTGGACGAGCATAATCGGATGAAGCTGGGCCAAGCATGCCCTCTAAGAAGCAATATAATCTCGTGCATAATGACGAGTACGACACGAGGATACCGCTGCACAGCGAAGAGGCGTTCCACCGTGGAATTGTCTTCCACGCCAAGGTAATCGGCGTCAAACGCCTTCCGATCACCTACGTGCTTATTTTCTATAATGCGATTTGGTCGAACCACGTAAAACACTTTGATAGACTGTTAAGGCGTTGCGTTAGAATTTTATTACGCACGCTTCGAGACATTCTTGTGATGCACCAGATGACGAGTGTACTTCAAAATTGAATACAGGTTGTTCAGAAGTTGTACAAAAGAAAGTTGGAATCGTGAGAGAAAGAGAGAGATCGTCTTAACCCTTTCACGTTTCTTATTTCGATTAGAATACTATTATTTCTTTGCGTACAATCAAGAATGTGCGAATGTTATTACATGATATCAACAATTTTCAAAGGAGAAAAAAAATGCGTGGAAAATTGTGAAATTATGGAACCATTGATTTTTTTTTTTAACATGTTCCATGCGAATGAATTATTATAATTCCAACACTGATGACGCAAATGTTTTCAATTTTCGTTTTTGCTTAGTTGTATTTTAAAACAGGTATGGATTCGCAGTTTCCTCTTAGAGGTTTGCGTACAGATGATTTTGGACAAGTAAAATGGACTATGAAATCTCACGGGGTCATAAAATCTACTAGAAAGTAACCTCGTATTATGGAAGCTGATACGGAGGGCGTAAGTTTTGCTAGGAGTTATATTAGTATAGGGTGCGATCCCCATACATGTAGGATCTAATACGGAAGACCCTAGAGTTGTTCAAGTACATAAGATGTAACGTTAAGGTTGTAGAAGTCGATTTGAATCATTCTGGGATCATGGAACTTACTTCGGGCTACGTCAAAGGAACTAGAATTCAGTTGGCGCCATTTCAAGATCTAAAAACCTTGAAGTCAAGTATCACGGGGTTCAGGGGTTACTTAAGATCATGTATTAAAGATAAATGAAAATGTATTAAAGTCTGTGACAAAAGAGTACGAGCCAAATTTCCAAAACTCCTATAGGCGCTAACAGTAATCAAAGGGTTAATTTGCTGAACTTATTCCATCGTATACAATCACTATTATACAATTTTCTTTGATCGATCTTCCACTGTTTATTCATTTACAATTAAAAACCCTAAATAAGGAGTACATTTCCATTTTATCTCCATTATTCACATCACAAGAGTGAGTGTTCTCAATAGGAACAAAGAGCGGTCCAGTCACCCGTGAACGATCTTACCATTTTAAACGACTTCCGGGAAAATATATTCCACGGATAGCGAATGACTTTACCCTATCAACGAGATGTAATTTCCTCAGAAGGAAGGCAAGAGCTGTCTTCTGAATTACCAACGGTTATATTGCAGCTGTAACATTTACTACAGTGTTACTACTTCGCGGGAGGCGAGAAACCTTAAGGTGTAACGAAATACGGTCGACCGAAAAAGAAACAGAAAGAAAAAGTGTTGAGTTGAGAATGGGAAAGCTTAACTACCTAACGGGTCTCTGGTTTATATTCCAGAATCGTGGCGTACACGAAACAGAAAAAAACTTCACCCCTTTGACATTTGTTTGTTCATTGAACGTTGAGGCAATCTGCTATGATTTTTCAGCGACCTTGAAACTGTTCAATTTTCGTTGATTGTATGGTATTTTTTTATGGATTGTATAGTATTCTGTTGAACAATATTTCCCGCGTTTTATATCAGAATTACAAAAAGAAAAAAAAAGAAACTATCATCCATTTTGCTTCTCGTGATATTTCTTGCATATTTTTTCAGATTGTTGAATTTCTTTTGCTTTCTTTTTTTTTTAACACGTATTCGTGACGTGACAGCCTTCGGAAATAGAATTTTTATTCAGGTAAAACGTACGCGAAGGAGAATTAAAATGTCGAAAATTTAACGTCAACTATATATTTCTATAATTAAGTATTTTAATTGATTTTTTTAACTTCTTTTCATCGTTATGCCAGAAATTGCAATTTTCCTACGGCATGAAATGTATTAAATTTTCCTTTATGTTTCCTCTTCTCCTTTTGTCTTTTTTTTTAAGTTCACGAATCCTGTGTCCACGGTTTCGTTCTTTCACTGTTTTCTTTTTTTTTTTTTTTGCACGCCGCTTTCCAATCGCGCGACCAAGTCACTCACGATGATCCCGCTTTCCCGAAATACTTGACGAGCGACGCTGTAATTTACTGCACAATTCGACCCGTTCAAATAGCCGCATAAAACCGCAAGTGTTTCCGAGAAACTAAAAAGTGTATCGTTCCATCACGGAAGCGGTTGATCTGTTTATTTGGAAACACACCTTGCACGTGTACAGGCTGTTTCACAATAACAGAACTTTTCTAACAATTTTCTTGAAATATATCTTCAACATCTGATAAGTTACTTCATCGTTCAAAAGTTTGAAGAACAAATTTTTTAAATCTGAAACGAGAATTTTAAAATGGTAACGCGACTTATGCATCATCCTGTATATGAAAATGATCTAGGTGTGATATATAAATTAAACACTCTGTGTTTATATTTTCAAATGTTAGTTTCACTTTTTATTATCTTTTATTTATTAATAAAATTTAAAAAGAACAGTCGAGCTTAATAAAAACGTTAGAATATTTTGAAATTTTCAGTATATATTTAAGTATTTTGTGAAGATTAGAGTAGCATGGTGGGGGAAGCTAGACTAGTGTCCTTGAGTCAGCATAATCTTTCATTTTGGCTATAGCAGGACACCAAAAAGCTGTTCGAATTAACCCTAAGATATGAATTAAAAATTATTTAAATAATTTAATCTATTCTCGAAAAAATATACAAAACACAGATTATCCATTGAATAACAAAATTAAATTTCACAAGAATCTATCATCAGAAACCGCGTAATGATCAATTAATTCTTTCCCATAAATCCACCAATATCACATCAACTTTGTAATATTATACTTTTTCCATACGAGCCACCTTTTCTATTTAAAAATCAATATTCCTCAACTTTTTTGCCGTCTCATACTCGCGAACCTTCTCAAATTACCCGTTTTTCATCCGAATCCTCTATTCTCCCCAAAAATCAATATCCATTCACCAGTGTGATTGATTCTACGCTCATGAAGCGGCTTGTACGTCATCAACGACCGCAAGTGAGAGCAAGGGAGCTAGGTGGTCGATCGATGGCTGTGCGACGAATGCAACAATCATGCGACAATAACGCGACAGGAGAGAGAGGAAGAGAGACAGCTTGGTTAGAGGAGTGAGGGGGTAGCTGACTGAGATATTTTTGGTCGGCACACAGAGTGAGAAGAACCGTGACGTCATTGTGCACGTGTTTATTTCAGCAGTACCGAGTTTGTTTCTCAGAAAAGTTCAAGCTATCGCGTTCCTAAGATCGTAAAGCTTTCTGAAAAATCTTGGACATTGGTAGATCGATGATGAGTAACGTACGATCTGTCAATTATTTACTTACAGTCCATACGTTTACAATATAATATGTACAGTTGATGGAAGAAATATAGCAAAATTTGTGTCAGTCGTAAACAGTTTACATTTCTGGCAGTACTATACTTCACCACCAGAGGGATCGTTCTTACCATTCCTCGTCTAAGGCTCCTGTTTTTATATACAACTTCTAACCTCAGTTCTACCATCTCCCGCGTCGAAGGATGTCTTATTTGACGAGTCCACTAGGGGGCCCAAGCCGAAATGCACTTTTCCTTTTTATCCGCCTATACTTTCTGAGTTCCCCCTTCTCTTACCCGCAACGTTTTATGTTCGATAAGCGAATGGACAGAAACCTGAGAAGATGAGGACCCGAAAGCTCAGTCAGAGTCGGACGAAGTATGCTTTTTACTAGTTTTGAGTTTAGTTCGGATTAACACGCTCGACGTAGAGCCTCGGGCGGAAACGTACGTTTATTTAAATACGTTAGAGCGGAACGTACAACGTTTAATGTAACAAAATTTTATATTATTTGATTTTGACAGAATTTCTTACTATTGCCGCATTTAACGCGTTAAAAAATTTAATACATGATTCTAGGTGTCTCTGGTTAACCTTCTAACCGGAGAATACGAATTAACTCGTCATTGGTTAACCAACACAGAGCTATTGTTCATTTTTAATTGTACTGTTACGCCTGTGTTAAATACAAGACATCGTATCAACATGTGCAAAAATCAAAATAAAGTAATCTATACCATTTTCGCTAATTTTTAATTATAAAACTAAAGATATTTCATTTCTGTTTGAAAGGTGAAACACTTAGTTAACAGGTTAACGCTTCAATTTACGAACTCGTTATATATTTCTTCTATCGACTATACGGAGTAGTAATATATGTTATTTTATATGGAAGATTTCTCAACTAATAAAGATGTTATGAAAAATGAAAGGAAAAATAAGAGGAGCTAATAAAGTGAAAATGTAAAGCGACAATTCCATTCGGCTGACTGCCACGATTAATCCTTGTTTCCGCGAGGTCAGGTTTGGATTAGGATCCACCGTTGGATTTCCGCTGATCGAGGCAATTGTGTCGCGTGAAACTGTGATAAAGTATAGGACGTCCCATGATTTTATTATTCTTTCGTTTTAATGGTTATAAGAATATTTAATTTCTTTTTTACAACTATCGATTTATTATATTTTTATTAACGTAGATATTTTGCATGCAAGTGGACCAATGCTTATAGAAGTAAATAAATATTTTATTCAAGTTCATTTTAGAAAATAGAAGTGAAAATATAAAAGAAATTCTATCAAATTTCTTTTGTTCTTTACTTTATCTCGTAGAGGTGAGACTTTTCTGTTTTACGAGAAATTGTATGTATATATATTTGCTTGTGTGCTATCGATATGCTTTTATATGCTTTTTCGATTTTTTTCAATTTTCCTTTTTCTACAATTTCGATGTGAGTCATGGGTGTTGGATTTTGCTAACGCAGCCTTCTGAGATTTGCTAACATTTACCTCTGCTCGGTGGAACCGGCGATTAATCTTCGTTTTCTTAAGTCTAACATGCTCTGGACGTTCATTTTCCTCCGAGTTTCGGTTGATGAGAAGTATAATATCCGACAAAGCATTTTCTTTGATCGTGTAGACACACTCCCCCTTCTCTCTCACGAGTTGAATTTCATTCGCTCAGCGTGATCCGAATTTCAAACGGCGCGTTGTAAATTGATGAATAATTTGATCCCCTTCGTACTAAGGGTCTAAGTTCTGAGTGGGGGGGGGGTAAGTTCCCAGGAGCGTGACTATGTCTCCAAGGAGGGTCTAAGCCCCGCCCACCCGGGGCCTATTCCCAAGTGGGCGTGGCTTGCCTCTCAATGGGGCGTGGCTAAGTCCCAAGTGGGCGGGGTTAAGCCCCAGAGGGCGGGGCTAACTCCGAGGTGGCGGGGTTAAGTCCCACAGGGGCGGGGCTAAGCCCTGAGTGGGCGGGGTTAAGTTCCCAGGGGTGTAAACGTCGACGTTGCTTTTCTTTCCCCGCGATACGAATATCCGGGAAACTTGATCGCTCGTCGATCGTTTCCTCGTTAACTTGGAATTAATTTTATACTAGTCTTTTTTACAGTTGTATTTGATCTTCGAATTTTTTTCCAACGTTTTAAAAATAAAAATAAAATGGTACAAATGGCTCCTGCATGGATATTCAAATATTAGCTTGCTAATTAAGAGTCAAGGAAAAATTGGTTAGATTTCGAAGTGAAAATTTTCTTATCTTCATTTTCTTTAGAAATTCGGAAGTGATTGGTAATAGAGCTTGAATTTTCATACTTCGTGAAGAAGAAAAAGAACAATGTTTTTCCAGTTGAGAAAGAAATTCAACCAACCTACATTTTTAGTTCAATTCCGTACATCTTATTTTCCTTGAATCGATATTCTTTTTTGCGCGATAATTCTTATAGTTACTGAACTATTCCAGGCAGCTACGTTGAACTCAGTGTACTATATTTTGTGGATTCGCAGTTTCTTGTCACTTATAGCTCGACGCTACACCTTGGAATATCTATTGAAATATTTAGAACACCGGTCGATTCGTGGTGTTGCACTCGCGATCGATCGCGAATTATTCGAGAAACTCGATCGTCTCGTACTTTTTACACTGTGTGTCATCGCATCAATGGAGAAATTTTAAATATGGTCGCTTACTACTTTCATTAATTCAGCGTGCTATTTGTGCGATTTAGTTTCGTATTTTGCTGGTTTGCGAGTTTTGACTCTTTCGCGTTGCTTATCGCGTCTTTTGAATTTTTAAATTTGAGTTTTTGTATTTTTGAATGTTCAAACTTTTGAATTCAAATTTAAAATTTGATTTAAAAATTTTCAAGTTCTTGAATTTAGAAAAACTTGTCATTTTTCAGTATTTTCCTCAGTTTTGTTTTATGTAAGCTATTATGCAGAATGTTTCATTTTTTTAATTTGCACGATGTTATTTTTCGTATAATGGGAAATATTTCAATATACATTTTAGTTCAAAGGAACACGACGTTGATATTGTATATCATATTCTGCATATAATAGGTACCACATAATATAATGTATGCCAGCGTTCACGTTTGAAATTCACTTCTAATAGAAACTGTTTGTGTTTGAAGCTTTTGGTGTTCTGTCGTGTATCTATAACCACAAGATATGAAACGTTCCGCGATCTCTATATATCCCGATAAATCAACCGACGAAATGAACCGCGTCACTGCATTTAGCAAACCTATTTCCGGTTATCTGCTTTTGATCTCTAACCGGCAACCTCTGACTGGCCAGTCAAACTGTTTTGGCGTTTCGAATCAACGATAGAAGTCTGCTCCTTGCAATCGACCCGTAATTGCTTTCGTTTCATCTTTCCATTAAAATAGGATTGCATATCTATGCACAGAGTTTCCAGTACTATCGAATTGTGGCTTAAATAAGGTCAGACTAGGAGATATCTATGCAAATAAAAAAATCTGATTGGTTCATTTACATCTACGTTCTTTTTCGAAATAAATGAAGCTTTACTTAGAATTAGTAATTTTCTAATAAGAAGTGGTGTTTAATGTGAATAAATTTCGTTTTCCGACAGAACATAGAAAAGCAATTTTCCCAATAGTTATGTTTATTTCATTTCCACGGTTCACAAGAATCTCGAATGATGATTGGATCAGATTACGCGCATGCGTATATCGCGAGCGCGCGCACGGTAAGGAATCAGTGTAACGATAACCGTTAAAGCAATTAAGAAAATTACTCCTATGACCGATGATACGGTAGTGACTCATCAACTTTCATCCGCAATAGAAACGAACAAGCGAAAAAAAGGAAAATCCCTTCTAATTCCTTTCCCCTCTGTTTTGTTTGCCTATAGTTCATCGGCTCTATGGAGGTTCCTCGACCGACCAGCCGAGTGGAGATCGTGGCGGCGATGCGAAGAATCCGCGTGAGTTCACATGATCTCTAATTAAACGCGGGCTGCGACTGCCCCCGCGGGGCACGAGTATTTCGTTATTATCAGCCTTATTCTGTCCCTAGTACGAGTTCAAGGCCAAAGGGATCAAAAAGAAGAAAGTGACGCTGGAGGTATCGGTGGACGGGCTGAAAGTTACTCTTCGTAAAAAGAAGGTAATTGCCGGTGTACTCTTGTTCGTTACTTAACTCGGCCGCTGCCCTTGCATGTCGGCCATAATTACTACGAGAATTTATTCTATCTCTCTGTCTTACTTTTCTCTTTTGTGTATGTATATGTATGTACATACACTGGGTTCCGAGGTATCGTTTTACATTGGCTATGATTCCCTTCGAATTTGTCTCCTCTCTAATGGTCGACTATCACGCTAAACTTTAACGCTAATGGATTGTTTCTTGAGAGAATAGGTGTTCCCTTGTATCTTATGAGGGTCACGAACACGGTGTAGTGTAATGGGCGTTGAATATTAGTCATTGAGTATTGAACAGCGGATACTGACTACTGAGTATCGAATATGTAATTTTAAATACCGGAAATTGAATACAGAGTGTTAAGTTTTCATTTCTGGATATTATCGTGCAGGAGTTGTCCGGTAAATTGAATAACGAGGTTATGTTATCCGACAAGTGAACGAAAACATGTATCTTCCTGAATTCCAACGGGAGATTAAAAAACGTTGTTAACAGACGGAGAATACATCGTAATATTTTAAGGTTAACACACCAATTACTCAAACCACAATGCATAGTTTCTGATTTATTGCGCCGTGCATTTTTTGACTTGTTGCGCCGTGTATACACAGGATGAGTGTATTCACTTGTCCATTATGATTCAGTGAGAACAGTGAAATGTACAATGATACAAATTTATCGCGTGTTTCGTGAAATGTACAATAATGTAAATTTATCGTCGATAAATTAACTCAAGAATTCGTTTGTTTGCTTTATCTGTGTAATTTAATGTTCGATGTTTTTTTCTTTCGTAATATGAGCGAATATTTCGAATAGTTAACATTTCTTTCTCAATGACGTGTCACGTTACATTTAAGACACGCTATTCTAAGCCACCATACCATTTGCCCGAGTGCAGCCTACGTATCATGGGATTAATGAGTCGTTATTTGTCCTCTGTTTTCGCAGAAGAAGCAGCAACAGTGGATGGACGAGAATAAGATATACCTGATGCACCATCCCATATACAGGTAAGCTGAATCGTTTGATTCTCTCATGGGAACATCGTCCAATCTCTACACAAGAAACCAGGCATACCTACAGCTCTCCTAATTACCGCAAACTTCCAATATATCCTTAATTCAGTCCTCTACGAATACAATGTAATGGAATAAAAATTCAAACCCATTGTTATTGTACAAATATCTTTTTTACGATAAGATTAAACTTTTCAGGATTTTTTTCCACGGGCTATTTTTACGATTAGGTTATGTTAGGATAAGTTAGGTTAGTATTCTAAGTGATTCGCCTTTTCCTTTCCAAACATTCCAACTTTCCAACTCTATTACTTTTCAAAAATTCCCCGCATTGTTGGAACGTAAATAGATACGTCAGAAAATTTCTCTCCTCTCGAGTATTTCATTTAAAATCATCCTCACAATTATCACTCACCGGGAATATCTCTCTGATGCTTCGAAGTCAAATACATTCGCTGTGGTTTGATGCACAGCGGCAAATGAAGTTTCCGTAAAATCGCTTCAACCCAGAGGAGTAATAATTTAATGAGTTTTTCTCCATGAATGGGTCGTGCTGGTTTAACGAGTCGCGCGGTTTAAAGCGAAGACCGTAGAGCCACGTTCATTACGCGAACGTCAAAGCGTCCGCCAGCGGAAATACTCTTTTTCTTTTCACGGATGCAGAATGCGCGACGCGCGGGATTGTAAATCATGAACGACCACGAGGGGAACTGGCACAACGGATTACTGTTGATTGTGACAAATGCGCAAACCTATTGGGACGACCGATGAATTATGATGTTATAGTTTGAGCAATATCGTTGACATTCCTTTCTATGTAGGCTTAATTACTCTATGTCTACAATTCCAACAGTTTTCTGTCGCTTTCTTTTCCTCCTCAATTGCTACACGAACATACTGTTTAAAGGAATTTTGTGATTTATCGAATTATAATAAAATTTAGTTTTATCAGTTTGGTTTAAGATTTAAATTTTATTTTATAAAATGTAGTTTTCTGGAAGTTAGGTTTCGGAACGATCGATAATTTTCAGTATTTCAGGATTTGGCGACTGTAACTCTTTTGTAGTTCAATGTTTCTTTTTATTGTTGTAGGATATTCTACGTCTCCCACGATAGCCACGATTTGAAAATTTTTAGCTACATCGCCCGCGACGGGAGCAGCAACACGTTCAAGTGTAATGTCTTCAAATCTAGTAAAAAGGTAAGAGACACGCGTCATAAATTCTTACGTAAAATTTTATCGTACCGTCAAACTTCAAGTACCGATATCCAATAATTAAACAGTATTAACTGATACAATTGAGTTAGGTTTTAAAAATTCTATCTCAATATTTTTCTCTCCCTGTGGACCAGCGTTACACTTTTTGTTTAAGCGATTCTCGGAAAACGTACAGCTTCAAATATAGAAAATAATTCCTTAACATTTATTAATGAGTTTCGTTAGCAGGTGTTGTAAAGTTACTATTTTCTACGTTTAATTTATTGTAACATACTCTGCAAAATTTTCGAAACTGAACCGTTGAACGAGAAGTCGAACAAAATCGACTTGGTATTTAACGTGTTAAATCGTACGAAATAAATTTCTAAACTGAACGAAGAAGTTACGTTTAAACTTCTAACAAAGAGATAGCCTTTTAATTATTCGAAAGTAAAAACTGCAACGCAGTTACGAGTCGAATTCTTGTTCTGCATGGTGAGTGTGCAAGTCATCAGGCTGTAATATTACGTGGTGCACGTGCGTACACCCACAATTATTCACGCGGCACAAGCCTGTGTCGCCTGGCATTTTATCAAGTCACGTTATTGTAACCCTATAAATAACCAACAGTCCCTCTGTCGCTCTTTCATGCACCACGTACACACTTTTGCTCTCCAACTTTTCTTTTCATCTCTTCCTCTTCTTTCACTCGCTTGTTTCTTACATTCTATCACGATAGAGAGCTTCCTGTTCCTCTTTACGTCTTGTCCAACGTTTCTTGTCCACCAAGAAGAAGAAGAATCACCTCAGACCCTAACCTTCCAGCAATTGTGACGGTCATTTAACATTTTCTGGTGAATCGTCTGGGTAATTTACGTGGATAAAGGATGTTAGGTTGTTTCTCGACGATGTCTCAAATACGCCTGAGGTCTTAGCATTGGAAAGGTTAAAAGTGTGGAAAGGTTAGAAGGATGGAATGTGCTGGTGAATGACTTTTGAACAATTCTTTCGAGGATTCAAAATCTTAGATATAGAATTTATTGTTAGATTATGTATAACTAATTTTATATGCCTGCTTGGATTTTTAAAATATATGGTCAAGCTTGTGAGATATTTTGAAATTTTCCTTAAGGTTTATTTACAGCTTCTAGACTTTAGCAAGGTTTATTCGTCAAGTCGTTACTGCTTCAAAAAATTTCTTTTTCTCGATATTTGTAATTCTCTTCAGACTCTGCTTAAAACAAAACAAAAAATTAATGGTTTTTTAGAAAATTCCAATCTACGAAACCTTGTCAAAATAACATTCTAAATTTCGACGTTTAATCTTCTTCAAAGTTTTCCCCAACTACTTTCAGAATTTCCCCCATCACACATCACCGCATCTTGTTTCTAAAATTTCCTAACGTTGAACAACACACGGTTGGACAAAATTCAGGGCTCGTTAAACCTATAGCTCGTCGTACAGAAGAGAAGAAAACGGAGAATGGTATAGAAAAGAGGGAAGGGGAGAAAAGTTGCATCGCTGCCAAGGAGCAGAATGCACCTTCCACTTCTCTCGGTCGAGATCATGGGCGCCGACTTCGGGTAGATCGTGTGACGATAAGATCGCCAGCGTAATGCTCTATCCACACTGGCTCGTTGATTACAGCCATAATGGGTATTATCGGTGTATTATAATAAACGTCGGTTCTGGCTCGTATAATTTTGCGTTCTCCTAGAGTGGACCGTCGCAAGAATGTTGTACGATATCATTAAAGCGGAAAATTACACGAGGTGGTCTCCTATTGGATCGCCAACCTTTTCATATTCTTTTAATACACACAATCATATAATATTTATAATAGTTGAAATATCGAGGAATTTGTTCTATTACGATCTTCAAGTTTTGGTTTGAATGGTCATATATGATTAGGGTAGTTTTTTTTTTTATAGTAACTAGAATATAAAGAATTTTTCTTTTTTATAATTTTTATTTAAGTAATTAAATTTTGGTTTCAATGGTAGATTATTAGGTTAGCTGAAATAATCATGAGCAGAATTTATTGATTCTATAGAATCAATAAAACGTCACGTGTTTGCGTCAGAATAGACGAAGTTATGGTAGTTTAAATGACACTATCATTGCAGCAATATGTTCCACGTTACAGAGTAACGAGGATTTCTAACTTCAGTTTGATGAAATTTGACTGGGTTTAATGGAACAAACTATAGTTTCTATTTTAATGTTCCTAATTTTACAACTAATTAAATATACATTGTAAAACTTTTCAAAACGACAATTTCAAAAAATTTTTACTCTTTAAGTGTCTAAAGCGATAAAATAGTTTTTAAATAGTCCATTGACTAAAACTTATAACAAAGATAAAACTGTTCGAAGTACTACAATTTACATCAAAATTAAAAGGAACGAAAAAAGGGGAAATAAAACACGTTATATCGAATCTGAGAATTCTTCTGTTGTGCAACATCGGTGTTTTCAAACGAAGAATCACTTTTGCGAAAGTTTGTATGTTTTGAAACTAAATACCGTGTCTTCTTCAGAAGAGTGATCCACGAAAGCTTGATCGTGTACACAAATTGTGACGCGATGTGGGAAGCTTGCAGCTTCGTCGTCCTGTACCAAAGTTTCTTTTCTTTTCTCCTCTCTCTTGATCGTTGCTTTGCACGACGACGTCTCGTTGAAGGCGCCACGCTATACAGGCTATTTTAACTACCTCCCGTCCTACGGTATGGCCGCCATTGCAAATACTGCGACAAAACAACCAAGCACCCTTTATCCTTTTATTTTTACCTTGCTGGAATATTTTCCCATTCACGATTATTATATCTTGCACCAATTATAGCCTTCCAAGAATTTCTCAAAGGTCTCAATTCTTTTTTTTTTTTTTTTTTTTTTTTTAGAATAATTTTATTAAGGCAAATATCGCAAATTTTACTCGATCACATTTTACAGAAAAAATTCATTACGTTTCTTTTTCACAATTTGTTGCATTATGACATACTCGTAATAAAAAAGGAGAGAAAATTAAATATTCAAATAAAAGTAGAGAAGTATGTACTCTAAATACGCCTTAAAGTCGAAAGATGGAGATACTGTGGTAAAAGAGTGGTGGGGGAAGTGTCGAACGTTTCAATCTCGAGACGACCGTGTTAATATTTTAAGAGTGATATTACGTATCTAAAAGTCAATAGGGTAAATCGACTTCGATCATTTTGTCTCTCTCGTTCGTTCGTTTTCCTCGCGTTTTCTCGGAACGGTGCCCGCGGGAAAGGAAGTTCCAATGTTATCAGAATTTTTCCACGGGATCCTCGTATTTTCGCATTGCCTACGAGAACGGGCGTCAGCTGGACAAGTTCGACAAGCTATAATCAATGATCGTTGAAGTTTACTCGAAGATCAAGGTTCTGCTGCTTAAGTGCACATTTGCTCGGCAGAAAACGAGACGAAACTTGATTTCGTAGAAGAATATCTGAAATTAGATGCTGCGTTGGCCAATGAACTGTAACATCGAATACTACTGTCAGTTTCTTTATGGAAATGAGTGGAATATCTTGTCGATGCAAAGAAGCTGTCTGACAGCGAACAATTTCCTGTATTATTTTCACAGTGAATGTTTCGTATAATTCTCAGCTTGATATTTTATTATTGTCTAGGTGGTAGTAACTTAAAAACTCATTAAAAATTTGTCAGCAAGCTTGATTCTAGGTATTAGCGTAACCTAACCTCAAATTATTCTTACCTCTGCCCCAAAAAAAATTCTGTATATCGTTAGAATAAAATATTTCGAGAATATACAGGGTGATGCAAAAGAATTGGACAGAATTTAAGCTTGAATTTCGTTTCTTAGTTGTTCTTTAAATAATCGTAGAAGTTTAACGAGTGTTTAATGGTGTTTCAAACCATAAGCGGTGAACTGTTTAAAGTTCGACAACTGGGTATCATATCACCGTGGCACAACAGGCCAGCGTGTGCGTCATACAACGTTGTCAAGGCGTTAATTTTAACTTATACAGCGTTGGTTTACAGGAGCGCACCGGTAATAAGCCGTTTTAAAAATATTTCTCCCGCGGCAACGAATCTCGTTCGATCTGTCGATTCCCGGCGCGCGCGCGCGTAAATTATCGTCTGAGAATATTTTGAATACCGGTGGCGCGTATTTTAAATTAAACAGCGGAGAATTATTATTCCTGGAGAATCGTCAGTTATAAAGCGGTGCTCAATTTTTTTTTCCTTACGATTCTATTGAAACCTATATTACCTTGTTCTTCTTTCAATCTTTTAATAAATTTGTGAATAAAATTAACGAACAGAATTTTCTTTTTTTTCGTAAAATAATACTCGTAAAAATTGTCGATTAGTTTTCGTTCCAATTTTAATTTCATTAAAGTTACGTTTACCCGATTTTTCGTTTCTTACACACTTTTTCCTTCGTTCTTTTCTTTTCTTTTTCCTCCAGTTGACGTGCTCTTTCGAGGAGGAATTAAAATTTCAAATGTTTCGTAAGTTTTAGAAATGGTCCGGCTAGAAATAGAACGGTTGTACATCTAGGACCCTGCAGAAATACCTATGTACCGTGAGCTAATGTTTAAAGTTCCTCGCCATTAAGGCTACCGAGAACTCGCGAGAGCTTTTCCCACTTTTCTAAGTGTCGCTGCGAAACTTTCACGTGGCGAACACGATTTTCGAATCTCCTCCTGTTTACGCTAAAGAATTTCTTCGACTTTTTCTTTCGTCGTGATTTCATCGTAGGCAAATATCACGAACATTACCGAAAACTCTTCACTTACTGGTAAAATGTAAAGCTCAACATTTTGTTTGCTATTATTCGCAAAGAATTGTACAGTTTCTCGGAGATCGAAATGGTAGACCAGTGAATTTAAACAGGCTATTTGTTGTTATTTTTGAGATTACGTATATGAGCGTTTTATTTCTCGGAGTTCAATGTGTAAATGTTCAACAGATTGTTTGTTATTATTTACAGAAGTGTGTTACTCTAAATTTTATCGCTTCTCGAAATTTTAAGTGTACAATAAGTTTCAACAAGTTGTTCAATGTTATAGAAATTTTTTATATTGGTTATTATCGAGATTTCAAGAATACGTGGATCAATTTGAAGAGCTTGTCACTTACTATTTACAGCAGGGAATGATCGAAAATTATTTACGTTTCATTTCCTTTTCCCTGTTTCGTTTTCAAGTGATCTTATGTTTAGGCGTAATGTTTCAAATGCTGGTTAAACATAGAACGAATTTCGTTACATAAACTTCGTTGTAGCGTCGGTTCGAGGATGTCTGGTCGTTCGGAAAAGTTCAAGGCCCGCTGTAAAGTTTTACAGAGCGCGATTTTGTCGTCCAGGAAATAAACATCGACGTTTTGAGGTTTGAAGAGTGATTCAGATCTGGCTGGTTTAAGCTCTCACACGCGAGACGTGTTTCCCGACTAAAAATAAACAAATTCCACGAATGAATTAAGCTCCGTGGTTACTTTGTGTTACTTTGTCGGAGGAAACTTTTCTTTCGTTTCTCCTTTGGTCAGCATTGTCAATCACTTGACTTCCTTTCGTATCTTTCATCCGGAGAGTTCTCGTAACAATCCTAACAGGATGGAAATTTGATAATGTCGAGCTAAATAACTGCAAGAGACTAATATAGTATAAAAAGAAGAAGAAACTTTTTATCCCTTAATACCTTATTCCTCTAACAAGTGGTCCTCAATTTTCGAACAATTCTTCGAACAAAAGAACGCTTTCCTTTTAACCATAAATCAACAGAAGTAACCTCCGGGAAACGAAACAATTTGTCTCGGAAATATGTTTTCATGTACGAGATTAGTAAGATCAGATATTCCCCATATCACTGATATTTATAAAACAAGCGTAACCATATGTACCAACAGAAAAAAAAAAAGAAAAATTACTATTACATCCACTGTAACATCCTACATATTCAGAATTCGTTTCCAAATTCTATCCAAGGAATCATCGGTTCGAAAACGAGTCCCGTCGAATGAGAGTTAACGTGTCTCGTTGTCAGCGGAACGAAGGGGGAAACGGAACGGTGAATCGCTCGACCGAATTACCGACTGAAGTATGCTCGAAACGGGAACAGCGGAACGCAAACGGGCGAATTTCAAGCGTTGCTTTCCGCGTTCTGAAAGCTCGTTTGTGCCGCGGTACTTTAGGCTCTCTTGCCCAGCTCTCTCGTTTCGACTCTCGAAACGGTTGAAGAGGAGAAGCAGGGGAGGAGGGAAGAGGATCCAGAGAAGCAGCTTGGTCTCGTCGAAGGAAACGCACAGACCCCGGTCAGCTGTGACGAAAGACGCAGGGGATGGAAGAAAAAGCAGGCGGGTCAGGAGGAAACAACGGATCTAATTGATGCAAAGGACTGATTGAAGAGCGTCCACTGGCTGAGTAGAATAGAGAGGGGAGGATGAAACGAGGAATTGTTGTGCTGCCGTTGAAAAGGAAACAGCCTGGAGATAATTGAGGAAGATTGTGCCTGGCATCGTGCTTGTGATTGAGAACGTTTGGGTGAGTTTACAAGGGGGGACGTTCTTTTGACGTTGTGACAATGGGGTCTGTGGTGTCATACAGTTTGTAGATGTTTGCAGTTGGGGGGTTATTGTACTCTTCGAGAAAATAAAGATGGCTTTTGGGGAAGGATTGATCAAGTGTATTTGTAATTTGGAAAATTACAATTTCTTCGGGAGAAGTATATGGGAGATGAATGTTATAGAGATTGAAATAAACGTGGAGTTTCTCTGTTTGATATCCACCGATACTGTGAACTGATAAATCCAACGGTTTAACTAGCGAGTGAAATCGATGAATTTTGCACGACGTGGCTGGAGAAAAAATAGGTGACAGGAGAGTAATTAATTTTAATTGACATAAACAGAGAAAAATGTGAAGTATGGGAAAAGGAATAACGTAAAGATCGTGATGAACCTATGTGGGAACAAGTTTGAAACAACAAGATATCGATTTAGTCCCTTTGTAGCGGCGCGGAGGTTAATTAAGGACGGCAATAGATTGTGCACCTGTATAAAAGCAGCGTGGGAGGAGAAGCTAAACAACCTCGAAGGAAGAGAATTGAAATCTGTACTGTTTCTAAAATGATGACAATGCAGATACAAGGAAAATCCTCGCAAAAAAGGAAGAAAGAAGAAATGAGAAGTGAAGACAACAAAGATTTGCACAAACATCTCTTCTTTCTTAGATATTAAAATCAACACTCAAGATATTAAAAAAGAGACATCTGTTTAAAAAAAAAAAGAAATTTTCTCCGCACTAAAAAGCTGCTTTAAAACACACTTCTTCAAAAATATCAAAAGTAAAAAGGTATTTCTTCTCCAAAAAGAGAGAAAAAAAAAATCCACCTCGAGAAGAGAATTCCAACTGCAAGCAACTTTGAATACTTCCCTACGACGCTGCAAGAAGCTGAGAAATTTCCGTACGCCCACCACACCACTCGAGTCTGACGTCGTCCAATATCGAAGACAAGAATCGAGGCTTTCGTCACAGGTTCGTGGCGGACGGGCACGGAAATGCCATTGAGCTGCACGAAAGCGAGAATATTAATGCGCTTATAAATAAACCGGAGGAAAAATCCAACGAGTTCGTTTCAGTGTGTGTGTGTGTGTGTGTATGTAGCGTCGCGACGCTTCTACCGCTCCGGCGGCGCTCGAGCTATCGTTCGAACTGCGATCCACCCAGAGGCACACGCCGCTTAGTTCCGCTCCACCTGGCCGTCGCGGCGAGATCTCGTCGTTTTCGAGTATTTCGAGAACACGCGGCCGCGTTCGACTCTCGCCCCGGATCTCGCGACTTTCCTTTTGCTACGCGTGACTCGAACTGAACGGTACGCGCAAGGCAGAGGAAAACCAACGATAATTATCGAGACTATTAAAAAAAAAAAAGTCAAATTAAAAATCGTGGAAAAGTAATTTTTCTTTTGTCGGGAAAATATCGAAGATTGAATTTCGTTGAAATTAGTGAACATTCGAGGAAGAATAAGATTTGATCTAGCTTCGGATAGTACATAGATATGAAAAGGAGTTTTAGAGCAGAAGTTTGAGAAAGCTTCGGGAAGGAAGGTTTGCAAAAGTTTGAAGAGGTGTGTGGTGAGGCGGAGGAGGTGTCTTGTGCAGGAAAATTGGAGAAGTTTGATCAGGAAACGAAGAGAACTGTATTAGCAAGACGCTGCGTGGAAAACATTCGAATGAAGTTGAATTACTTCCATCAGCAGAACTGAATTTAGAGATGGATACCAAAAGTTATGTATCCTGTCAACTGAGAAAAATCAGGAAATTGTGAAGAACGATTCTAAACAGTATTTAACAAACGAAGAGTTTAAGAATGAAAATTGCTACAGCATGAAATAATGAAGAAGGATAATTCTAACGGTGAAGTGATCCTTTCAGTGAGTGTCTAAAAACAAAGAAGAAGAAGAGTTCCACCCTAAAAGAAGAAGATCGATTTAGACGATTCATTCTTGTCAGGTCGTGTATATACATAGGTAACGTTTCATCGTGAGAGAAAAATGAATTATTGATAGTCGACTTGTCCGTCTTCAAAGACGGCTTGTAAAACCGTTGAAATCGTTATGTGGTTGCAAAAATGACAAATGAACAAGGCTGATCCTGAATGATCGATGTGACATAATTTTACCATTTGGTCAAATTTGTCATCGTCGTTCGTTCTCGAAGTATCAGCGTTCTTTACATCTTTCGCGTTCTTATCTCTAAGACCGTTCCGTGTAACCACTTTCCTTCGCACTTCGGCTCTCCCTGTCGAGAAACGAAATGAACGCTTAGACGATTCTCGATGGTGCGGTTAATCGTAACAAGACAGTGAAAAGTCTCTTAGGACAGTGGAAGTTCCTCGAAGCGGGCAAATATTTGTGGCTAGCTTTCAGGAAATGAAGCTTCTAAGAGAGGTCTTTCATTTCTCACGATTCTGTTTCCGTTCGTTGAAACAATACACCGATCAAGGTAATTGGAGAATCGAAACTAGATGACTGGTGCTTTTCAAAGCTACTTACTGGAGTATAATACTAATCAGCACTTACTGTTAATATTTTTCTGCGTCCTTTTTTTTAACGATTCTTATTTTACTCTCGAAATTCTATTTGATTTATTTGGCGTACATATATTTAACCAGAGATAAAATTGAAATTCTTCAAGTCTAACAAGACCTTCGAATCTGCCTTTTTTTTTTGTTGTTTTTTCAACTTAAAAAAAAGATCAAAGGATTCAGCGGTATCACAAGATAAACACCGCAGCTGATTCATACCACGTGTTCTCGTTCCATTTCGCTGATCCTCTAAACAGGTTTCACCTCGTTTCCCTGATCCTCGGATCGTCGATTAATAGGCAATCTACTCTAACACATCCTTGAACTTATCGGCAAAAACGTTGCTGTTACATTCCCTAATTAATTCTGAAAGGGAGTAAAATCTATTAAACCTTCTATCGCCAGAGAACGATACTTAATGTATCAATTTAAATTTCAATCTTACAAGACTTATACATAACCATTCGGATTAACAGAATAAACAACGAATTTCTTCCGGTACTATTAACAATTTGTCAAACGTAATAAATTAACCTGTTAACTTATCATTTCTTTTTTTGACTATGAATCTCATCAGCTACTTATTGTTTTAGTACCGTTTTATATACGAAATGCTAATATATTATAGATTAATTACCATTGACAATCCTCGGTTTTATAAATTAAAAGGAAAGTTAGAATTAAAATTAACATTTGTTACTGGTATAATTGTTTCTGCCGAATCTAAGCCAGAATCTGTGTCACGAGTCTAACTCGTTATAGGGCAAGGGGTTAACATTTGTCAAGTGAGAAAAAAAAAAGAAGCAATAAAATGTGAGAGCACAATCGATAAAATAAAAATGGGAAATATAGGTCGAGTAACAGTTGAATGATAATAATTATGCAAATAAACGTGGAGGGTCTTTAAACGTGATCGCGTGCGCTCGATCGTGTGTTATCAGGTTGCCACTTAATCACCGGCGAGCATGTTTACTCGCGTTACGCACGCTCGCCTAATCAAAGCGACTCGCTAGCTGCTCGTTATCACTAATGTCCGTCGTCTGGGGTCAAGTTCGAGATTTATGAATGACGAGAGAGAGAGAGAGAGAGAGAGAGAGAGAAAGAGGATTTAACAGCGTGCATTGATGTTGATTCATCGCGATGATGTTGATGACCTCTTGGGAGAGAGTAATCTTTGCGAAATATAGTAATTGAAATATTTTGTTGTCTCTCTCTTTTTTTACGATTATTTACCTTTTTTTTTCTCTTCTTTTTTTTCTTGTTTCTTTTGAATTGTAAATATTATGCTTTTTCATTTATCTTTCAGCGGCGCTCGTTGGTTGTAAGATAATTCGACATTAATATCAGGTTCCAGATAAATCTTCAAAGGTGGTATTCATAAAGCTGTTTCTATTCGCGGATAGTGTACATTTCCTGATCCCATTTCCGGTTTCATAACGTCCATTCCCATTCACAAAAGCAGAGATACCTTTTCCTGGCGTCGACTCTGGAAATTCTCAGCATCCGCAGTGTCTGCGTGTGTGTCTCATTCATATATATCTCTTCTTTATTCTTACCATCTTCTGACGAAAAGAGAAAAAATAAAGTAGTCTAATCTAAACATAAAAGGAACCTTACAAAAGTTTAGAATAAAATCTGCGAAATACCACGAACGTTTTCGTTTCTCGTTAACTTCGTTAACCACGTTCAATTCACCGTCAGAAATCTTTTTAAAAAATGTACTTAACGCGAAAATAACGTCGTATAAGTTAGAAAGAGATCTCTCAAACAAATTCCCGCCAAGAACGAAAAGAAAGAACATATTTGTCTCAGTATTTGAAAATAATAATTTTAATTCTATTAATACACGAATGTCTTACAAGTTTTAAGATACTCTAGACTATAGTTTCTAAATTTGTGTTGATTCTACGTTTTTCTACGCGGATAAAAATTCCGTAAATATCGTCTAAAAAAATTCGTAGGACAATGGGTTAAAAAAAAAAAAACTAAAAATAGTGAAAATTTTGTAATTAGTACGTTCAAGTAAGAATTTGTGTCTCTCTGATATGTGATAAATACAATGACAATTTATGAAAAACTGAACCTGTCTGACCGCGTGTAATGAGATCGCGTATAAAAAGTCCCGCGTAAATAAAGAGGTCGATGTACTTCATTTCATCTGACCTAATCTATTTTCAACGGAGTGAAAATATGAAAAATGTTCTGTGAATAATTCTGCGTGTATGATAACAGTGAAGGCACACTTGAACACAGGGCCGATGGATGAAGATTTACAGGTTAAAGCTAATTCTTCGAACATATTGCGTACACGGGTTGCGTCGTCACTTGTTTGTACCACGGACCTGGAGCAAATAAACTCTAGCGTAAGCTTCGTTAACCACGCGGATCTGTAATAGTTTTGAAAGCAACGCCGAGATTTATCGGTGTGCTCGCCAGTGGTCGAGTCCACGCGGCTTGCTGCCGGGCTGTTTATAATTGGAATCGACCGGGGAGAACGCTGCGAGACGCGTAAATATCGATTCTTCGGCGTCGCGAGTAGTCAAAATAAATTTCGCTAGTCGAGCCGCGGAACCGCGTTTATCACGCTACGGGATTCGCGGCTATTCCAACGGCCGTTCTCGTTTCGTTTTCCGCCATTTAGGTACCGTTCAGAGTTGTAACAGAGTTGACGGTTAAATCGGTCGGGTGAAATTGAAAACCAAAGCTATTCTACGGTGAACAGTCTCGCGTATGAGTTCGTGTAATTTCGTAGAATTTCGAGCGTGTTGAAATGTATTTACAATGACTCTCATTAATATTCGGACACCTTTAGAAACAAAATAACTTTTTTATAGTTGAACCAACTGAATCGAGTTCTCGTGAGAAGTTAGAGGGATTAGTTTACTAGATGATGTGTGAAAAATATTTTGAAAAAATTGCAATTAGTCGGAATTGCAAAGAACACGGTAGAGTTCTCTTTTTACAACTCTTTTATCTGAGCTTGTAATGAAAATTTAAAAAATATATTTTGTAGATTTATGTTTGTTATATACATACTGAAAATTTTTCATTGAAATCGGTTGATACAGGAATAATTGAAATATGTAAGAATCTTTAGATTTATCGCAATTATAGGCGAAAAGTCGTGAAAGATTTCGATTTTTGCCATTTTCAATTGTTCATAGCTCCAGGAAGCGTTAATCGATTTCAATGAAATTTTCAGCACGTGTATAATCAACAGCAATCTACAAACTGTACTTTCTAAATTTTCATCACTGGTTTTGATAAAAAAATTTGTAAAAAGCGACATTTACTTTTTCCTTCGTAATTTGGATCAGTTGGAATTTTTTGAAAACTGTGCGCGTCAATTGAGTAAATTAATCCTTCTAAGTTTTCACGAGAACAGAACTCGTTTGGTCCAATTTTAAAAACGTTATTTTGTTTTAACTGGTGTCCGAATATTAATGGCAGTCACTGTAAATTACGAAATTGAATTAGAAATTAAAACTATGAATTACGTACGTTTGAAACTAACATTACGAGTTCTGATAATAAAATTAAGGATTGGAAATACGAATTTAAGTTATGCATGGGAATTTTCGAATGGGGAATTTAATTTACGAAACTGAATTATAAATTTTGTATACAGAAATATATTTGAGATGTACATATAGATACAAAGGAAATTTAAAATAATGAGTGACATACAAACAGTAAGTTAGCGAAACTGATATTAACCTAATATTATATTTGAGATCCTTTATCTACTCCATCATCCATACCATGCTTAGAAAGCAGAACATTCCTACCGTCATCACCATCATACCTCCACCAATCGAAAAATCATTAAGCATAATTCTTCAAATCAATCCAATAAGATAAGAACGCAAAAGAAACCACGTAACATGCAATATGGGACACAAGTGAGAAAACCCCCCATAAACATTGAATAAACATCATAAAAACGTCCAACATGATATACGTGTACAGTTTGTGTCCCTTATAAAAAAAAAAAAAAAGAAAAAGGAAGGTAACAGTGTAATACATAAAATAAACCGATCGTAATCATAAAAACACACAAACACGTATCAGCCATGCTGAAGAACTCGACGAAGCAAACGAACTCCGAGGCGGCAGTGTCGCCTAGTTCCGGGCCAGTCAGTCCTTCCGGTGTGGAGACCACACCGAAACCAAGGAAGAAACTGTCGTTCAAGGAACCTGAAATATTCAACTACCTGAAGTTGAAGAAACCATTTGGAAAATCGAAACCACCGCCGTTGCAGCTGACTCGCTCGACACCTAGCGTCGATTTCAGCTTCGATGAGAACCCCTTCGAGGAGGAGAACGATGACCTCGAGGAGCTCGAGGTAAAGGTGTACGCTTGCGAATAACGCCGTTTATGGGGTAAGGTGTCCCGCTCCTGTGGCTGACACGCAAAAAAAAAAAAGATCCACGGGATGTCTCCTGGACGAGGGAGAATGTCGCGGTGGAATAAATTATAGGACGTCCCGACCGCTATTCACGGGAACTTTTAGCTTTTTACATTGTTCTTCTTCGTATCCTTTTTTGTTGCAAGAAGAGGAATATTCGGTACGGATTGTATATGTACGTAGAGTTGGTTACACGTTGTTTAAGATTACAAAGCGTCCGAGTGCCGAAATAGTATCTAGTTTTACGATGGAAATGACATGGAGTTCAGGTGGTTTCTGTTTAAGTTTAGACTTGGATCGTTTGAAGTACGAAACGCCTGTACGTGAGCTAGCTTTTACGCGTGTTTCGAGGTTTGAAGTGGGACGCTTGAAAATTGGAAAACGGAAATTTACGAGCGATCGTAGTTGAAGCTGTTTGAAAATTCGTAACTCGGAGAATTCGAAATTTAGAAAATACGAAAATTTGTAAAATTTCGAAATTTTGAAAATTTAAGGTTTTGAAAATTGGAAATTTGCGATATGTAGAAATCGTGTATTTTGCAATTTGGAAGTACGAAACGCCCGAACGTGAGCTAGCTTTACACATGTTTGGAATTTTGAAGCGGGGCGCTTAAAAATTGGAAAATTGAAATTCACAAGAGTTCGCAGTTGTAGTCGCTTGAAAATTCGGAAGTTCGAAAATTCGTAACTCGGAGAATTCGAAATTTAGAAAATACGAAAATTTGTAAAATTTCGAAATTTTGAAAATTTGAAGTTTTGAAAATTGGAAATTTGCGATATTTAGAAATCGTGTATTTTGCAATTTGATAAAAAACGGAAATTTAGAAAAATCAAAAGTTTCGAGTTTCCAGGTGTTCCGGTACTTGAAGTTTGATTGCTCATTTTTCACACAAAAATGTTACCCTACTTTTTTCACACGCTGTACCGTAATTACCCTTTCGCCACCTCTACATATATTGTACTTACTGGTACGTTCAATTGAAAAAGTTGGATTTCATTAGAGTCAAGCGATGAGGGTGGTCAGAACGGTAGGACAGGCTTTCGAGGTGTGCCATAAATTAAGTTTAAACAACGCCACGGAAGAGCGGGACCGGGGGGACAAAGAGAGAGAGCACGGTGAGAATCATCGTGACGTTTACGAGGACCAAGACGAAATACCGAATGAGCAGTCACAGCCGTCGCCGTCTTCTGTGCACAAAGGTTTAATATTTCTTTACTTCTGTTCGACTATAAAAACAACTCGTTTTCTTGTATCATTAAATTTTTTCGATCCATATCAAATTGTGCAACAAATGTTACTTTCCATCATCAATCTTACATTTAACGGTACATTAACAATACCGAACGCTTATAATGCCTCATTCTTAATCTACTTTTTTATTCCCCATTAACAATATTAGAAATTATAAAATCAGAAAGTTCTTTCAAAAATAACAAAAAAAATTTCTGAGATTAATTTTTTTATTTGCAAATTTCAAGAATTATAATTGATAAAAAGTGAAATGTGTTTTAGATATATCACTGATAGGTGATACGGATGACTCGGTGCCGGAACAAACGACTGTTCCATGTCTTCTCAGGTCGCACGAGGTCCCGGCGACCACAGCGTCTACCTCGCCAATTAGACAATCGCCATCGGTAAGATCGTCGATCAATTCGATAAATGTAATTTCAATTTTCTCCTAGAACATTCTAACGATATAATTAAATAGTAAATTTATTGATAATCAATGATCAATATCTACAGGGCACGCTAACCTCCGATTGCGGAGGGTTACTGGTTGGAGGCGAATTGACCGCTCTGAAGCACGAGATTCAACTGTTGCGGGAACGATTAGAGCAACAGAGCCAACAGACCAGAGCCGCCGTTGCCCATGCGCGACTACTTCAGGATCAGCTTGCGGCTGAAACGGCAGCTCGCGTTGAAGCACAAGTGAGTGATACGTGATAGGAGTTCGTACGATACATGTCGATCGTTTTACACGATAATATATAGAGGCTGTTTCAAAAATCTCTACCTGCATTGTGATATGTACAGAGTGTAAATCATTAAATTTTGCGTAAGAAAGTATTATACAAAGTGGGACTTAAAATGTTCTATTTTCTGTTTTTATTGTAGGCCAGGACGCACCAGTTGCTGATGCAAAACAAAGAGCTGCTAGAACATATTGGTGCATTAGTCGGTCATCTTCGAGAGCAAGAACGGATCTCAAGCGGTCATGTGACCTCGCAGTCTCAAATACCTGGCTCAGCGACGATGCAACAAACTACCACTCTTCCCGACTTGTCGAACCTCGGCCAGGTAACGCTCTACCGAATACCATGACACGAGTGTTCAACAACGAGCAAGCCGTATGTGCCTGCAAATGTTGCATTCCGATTAACGTTTAACACTGTATTTTATACTGTCCCTATTTCCCCTCATTTCCTTTTTATACCATAATGCCTTTTGTACCGACGCATTTTTTTTTTATTTCATAAACTTAATAATAAAACGAAATTTACAAACACTCTTTTACGTTTTGCACCTGTCATTGATGGAACAAGATGTAACGAGATTGCGTTTTGTACTGTGTATATTCTCTTTCCTTTTTGTCGTTGTATTTTTAAAAATCACGCTGAGAAATACTATTGTGTTTCGTTGTTTTGTTCTTAAGTAAGACCCGACTAAAGATGTACGCTTTGAACGATGTTTTGTTTTCTTTTGCATGTTGATTAATGATTGTATCATCGTGAAACAGTGTTTTGCGTTCACGAAAGCGTTTCTGTTTCAGTGTGATCAAACTATTTGCATGTGAATGGCCACTATCCATTTGGAAATGCTAGTAATTCAGTCTCTCTCTGAATGGATAGCCGTCATTCGCCTCGAGGAATATCAATTTATAATTTAATTAATCTAAGCAAAAATTGCTCAAATTGTAATCCAATGGAGTTTTAAACGCTAAAGTGCTTTATATTTATAAAAAAATGATAACTACTAAATCTTGTATTATCGAAGCATTCAACCATGTCTCTCGTTATTTATGGAGAAAAATATGTTACACGTGACAAGCTCTTAAAAACAGATTTCATAAAAGGATCATTTTAATCCTTTCAAGGAAACTGTATGATCGGATAGAGTTAGAAGCGCGCGAAAATGGTATCGCTTATGAGCAACGCGTTGCGCCCTAAATTGCTCGACAGGAAGATAGCAATTTATTGCTGACATTAAAGCTAAATCGCTAATCCAATAATCGTGCTAAGCGCCGGTGTGACGCTGTTATGTAACAGGTCTTCGCACGGGACTTTGGACTTTGTGCTACCAACAAATGCTAGGTAATGTTGCCAATTTTTGAATATTTACACAGCATGCACCAGAAAAAAAGAAAAGGAAGAGTTCACTCAAATTAAAGAAAATTGTTCAAAAAAAAAAAATAAGTAACTTTTTATTAGATTAAACGTCGATTTTTTTAGTAATTGCACTTTTATGCAACCTTCGAGATAACGTTCTAATACCGTCACGTTATAATTAGTGCCAACGAACAGGAGGACAAAATTCACCATGGGAACGTGACCCTCCATCTCCATACTGCTCATATCCACCAGACTCCCTCTACCCTGGAAACCTGAATGCAATGGGACTCCAAGGGAACAGCACCACAGCTGATCAGTTGCAATTTCAAACACAACTGCTAGAAAGATTGCACAACATAAGTCCATATCAACCTCAAAGGTCACCATACAACACACCTTCCCCTTATGCAATGGACCCTAATTTTCTTCTACCGCCTAGTAGTAGACCATCTGTAAGTACATGACAGTATTTTTAACGATAAATACAATACATGTTTATTCCAACACAGTGTAATGTATAAAAAAAAAAATTTTCAGAACTCAGCTCAATTATCTCCAAGTTCCATGTCGCTAAGGGTCTCCCAGCCAAACAGTTTCTCCTCGTCACCTATAATGACACACAAGTTAGACAATTACATAGGAAATCTGGAGAGTCCAGAGTCCAAATCCACGTTCATAAAACCTTTGCCCTGTACAGGCGACAGGAACGCTGGTCAAGTGACCCAGGATATAAAGGGTAAGCAGGAACGAACCAATCTGCATGACGAAGTGCCACCGATCGTCCTGGATCCTCCGCCTCAGGGTAAACGTTCAGAGGCTATGGTTAAACAACAGGCGCCAGTCAAAGAGAAATCGAACTGCCAGGGGCCGAACAAGAAGTGCTCACCGCAGGTACAGAAGAACCTAGCCACCATTTTGAGGACACCTGGACCACCACCATCTCGCACGACAAGCGCACGTCTGCCACCGAAAAACGACTTGATGTCCGAGGTACAAAGGACTACCTGGGCGAGGCACACAACCAAGTGATGAAGTAGCTTTCTTTTTAAATTGCACTTTCTGAAGAATTGAACATCATGAACATATCACATCCCTTGACTACAACGACTTTCTTGGGAATTTATTTTTATATTAAAAATTTTGATGGTTGATTGACTGCCAAAATTGACTGTTCAAGGCCACTCCCATTAATCTTGGGAACGCATTATCGATAAGTTCCTTTGTGAAGGTACTACACTTTTTTTTTCTGCTTTTAAATGTATGAAAGATGTTTATACGCAGAGAATTCTACCGTGAGTAGATTTAGAATTGAGGATTCACGACTGAGTGATACGTGCATACGCAACAGAGTGTTCGCAGAAAATGGAACGTTAGTCTTTTCTCGATGTAACGGCAGGACAGAGATGGTTACAAACGGTCGTTTGTAATCTTCGCTTGGAACGTGAGATTGAATGGATAAGGTCAAGTGGATGATTGATAAACGATGATTAACGATAGCGGGAGGTATATAAATTTAGTTTTCCTTTTAGACTGGCAACAGTCATGCCAATGGTATAGAGCTTCTGAGAGAATTTATTTTCAATAAGCGAGCAAACGAATTTGTGATCAGCGTGTGAGAAATGAGTGTATATAAGGTGTCGTTATTGTACATATTGCTAAACTTCATTTTACACAATGAAACGCTATGCTGTAAAGATAGAAAGATACGCAGATACTTAGACTGGGGTTAAATTCTTCTAAACTTTTCAAATTTATTTTGTTTTTCTTTTGTATCTTACGTAATTTCATTATAGCATCCCATACGTTCAAACAGAGAGATTAAAATAAATGTGAAAAAAAAAGAAAAAAATAAGAAAAGACAAATCTGTACACTGAATCTAGAGGAGTATATATATTTCCTTGTAGCGATGACATGATGAAATTACACATAAAATAAACGAGAATGAATAATTGGTTGATAAAATTGCGAAGCTATTAAAATTCATGAAAGTATGTTGAATAAACGCAGTGGCGAGTGAATAAAATGCTCTGTCGAAATCGATGCGTTTAATTAAGTCCCGCAAATAAAAGATTCATTTACAATTCCCATACATGATTATCCTTCACGTTCCTGATTCTATCCGTAATTAATAATGGCGTGCAACCGAACGCGTGTTGCCGTCTTTCAACATCCATAAGCTAATCATGCTACGTAGTTCGTTATTCTAAAAATGTATATAGCTTTCTGCCTTCGTACTAACCAGTATACCGGTAGACCGTGAAAAGAGCGGAACAATTTAGCATTTCTAAAGCACCCACATTACGTAATACTTAAGTTTCTAATAGACGCTCGTTGCATTACTTTAAACAGGATAAAATATATAATTAAAATTTTTCAAAATTAAAAATAGTGAAAAATAATTTTGAAACAAAGAATAATTTAAATTCGATTTGTGTAATAACATTTATCGGTCGCCCGGAGATTAAAAAGTTGAAAAAACATAATTTCTTTGCAATTTCCGGATAGGGTGATTTTCTTCCGGTAAGGAAGATTAAAGTTTCTTTTTATACCCGGGAAACGAACGACTCGGAGAGGGTAATAGATTGTAAAATAATTTTTTTTTTTATCGTGGTAAGAAAAATGGGAGAAAATATGAAACAGGATTTCGTTGAAAAAATTTCTGGAATTCTAAAATCAAACGATGTGCCTCGGACTCAAGTTCAAGTGACGTCACCGCTGTTGCAATCCCCTCAACAGGTAACATCGATCGAATTTTTACAAAAAAGTAAAATTTTGATGTTTAAAGAATTATATTCGCTTCTTATCAAAATAATTAATAATTTCTTTTATTAATTTATCGAAACAAACTTGAGAAAGTAAAAAAAAATGACAATTTTTATGGAATTATTATATGCAATTTGGAAATTATTAATTATCAGAGTCTATTAATGTTTCTTTGTGTTATTTGCACTCGTTTAATCAGTAAATGTATCGACAAAAACTACTGTTGCGTGAGAAGCAGACTGCTATCGAGATTGATATATTCCGTAGATAATTTATCAACGACTAATAGCACGACATATATCCCACCTTAATTAGCAAATTATTTTTGCGAAATTGAAATTCCTAGACACCTATATCACAATAAAGATCACTTTAAACACTAGCCTTTGTAACTCACAACATTCTTGCCACCGATTTCAGAAATATACTACACTAATCATATGTACGATAGAACTAATCTCACCACTGGACTCAACCTAACCTCTTACAAAATAAAATTAATAGAATTACAATAAACATGATACATTTCAACACACAATACAATCATACGTATTATGTAAAATAAAAAATTACACAATAACAAAGAACATAACATGTAGAATTCACGAAACCGGAAATTTGTCTCATTCAGATTCAAATTTCACTTTGTCAAACAAAAGAAATAACACCTAATTCATCATCGAAAATCTGATTAAGGATTGTCTCCCCTTCGGACAGGTAATTCACTTTTATGAAGGTGTGTCATAAAAATAAACGGCAACGATAAGCGTCGCGTTTCGTGACTAATCACAAATCTCCTCGAGGGTGAACGATACACGAAAAAAAAAGGAAAGAAAAATGTGGGTGATTTTCGTGAGTTTCTAGATGTCGCGTGTGACGCGAACACGAGACTCGGAGAGAAAAATGACTATGTGGGAGGGGAAGGGTGGGGTCACGTGAAGAATGCGAGATGTACGTGGGCACGATGGATGTTCAGGGTGCGCCACGTCGCATGCGATTCCGAGCTTCTCGATCATTCATATTGACACAATATTAGACTTGTAGATCACTGATCCACAGATCTTTCACAACAGTATCGTTGAAAATGATTTATTTTACCATTTGAAATGTAACAATCTACTTTATGTAAAAAGAAAAAGATGGAAAGGAGACTTTAAGAGTTAATAAAAATTCTTTTTCCAACAATATCATTGAAAATAATTTTTTTAATAGTTCGAAATTTAAGAATCTATTTTATACAGAAAAACAGATGAAAAGGGGATTTTAAGAATTAATAAGAATTCTTTATGTGTTATTTTCTTCTTTGTTCATGAAGATAGATTTAAGAAAAAATTTTTAGGGAACTATATCGTGTAAATTACACGATACAAACGTAACGAAGCAGTCTGACCATTACATGAAGGATCTACTTACCCCTGATATACGACCTTTCGTGATTTTCGTGGATTTGTGTGGTAGACAGAAACACGACGTCCCTGATATCGAGTTAAAGAGACATTAAAGCAAACTTATAGAGTTCGATACAGGCGCGGTTCCACCAGAGGATGACCAGGTTGTCTTCTATCGACACGATGTCAGTCCCATCGAATCCATCGACTCTAGCTCATCAGTGATCACTTCCGTCTGTCTTTTAACTTAATCAGTGTCTTACTTCAACTCTTGCAATAAAGTTTCGTCACTTTTCCTTGGTTTCGTCTACATTTAAAAAGCAATTCTTTTTCTGGGTTACAGAGGCAAGTTGCTAATTCAATTTTTCTATATTATTTTTAATTTTTCTTACTCTTCAACTTTTATAAGAAAAAAAGTTTCATAATTTTCAACCAACTTTGCCCACAATATTCTTATACTTCGTATATATAATTTTTTTTTTATATCACACAGATGAAATATTAGCCTGTTTCATTATTTATCTCCTTGCATTATTAGAGATCTTATTATATAAAAAGGTTTCGTAATTTTTATCCAATTTTCATTTTATACCTTTCTATACGCTTAAAACTTTCCCTTTAACGAAGGTAGAAGTCAGTTTCTTTCTTTCGGCTAACAGCTACATTTTTCTTTATGTAAGAAAGTTTCATAATTCTTATCCAATCTTCACTTTCCAACCTCTCCTCTTACACGAAGTAAAAGCGCCAGTTTCTTTCTTTCCGACTAAATTGGTCACTTCATTGAACGAAGAACTTGATTAAAGAGAGCCCCGTAAAGGGGACGTAGAATTAAGTAGAAATTGCCGTTCTAAAATCGAGTTCAATGTTATCATTCGATGCTCAATCGTTCCTCCACACACATCCACCGCACGTGGCGTGACGATAGATGATTTACGGGGAAGATTCATGCAACTAATTGCTTTGGTTTTACCTTCTGACGTAGGTGGAACCTTATTCACCACAGCCGTCGGTCGACCGGCTGTCAGTTACATTCGCGATCAACGAAGACGACGTTGACGGCCATTATCGCAACGAGGAAAATTGTTTAAACAAAGCGAAGGAACACGAGGGAAACGCCAACGACATGCACAGAATATCTATAGCTGGTTTGTAAAGCAAATGAGTTATCAAATCAAACAGTTCTATTAGCAAACTTCGAAAATGCTGTAAAATTAAAGATGTATCTTTAAATTTCTTTATCTCCTTTTTTTTTTTTTTTTAAGTAAATCACACTTTTTAATATTTTGGTAATTATCTAGGAAAGGAAAATTCCTCGTTGATTTCTTGAAATATGTTCTCAAGTCGAACTAAAGTATATTTCTTGTTTCAAGTTATTTAAAGAATTACATTTGAATAAATTAAAAAATACTTGTATATTATGTAACACTTTAATTTAAAATTTTATTAGTCTTGATTAATGAAAATTTATTATGAATGTGAAATGTTGTGTGAATCTCATGCGAAAATGTTTTTGAAGTTTGAATTGACTTAGACCATTTTCAAAATTAACTGAATGACCTATAAATGACTTAAATCAATAAAACACTACGAGTTTTATTAGAAACGAAAATTTTAATCAAATAATTAATTTACATTTATTAATTATTTTTAAAAAGTCATTCATTTTTATCGTTTTAGTCTTTTATCATTATGAGTTTTGAGATTTTTCTTTGAAATTTAATTTTGACTTAGACAACACTTTCATAATTATGGGCACATATATTTTATATATTGCAAAATATAACATTTATTGAGAATTTTTTGCATAAACGAATTAATTCTAATTTAACACGTTTCGGCTTGAGGGTTCGAGGAATCCTCTTTTGCTTTAAAGTTTTAAGGGTCAAGAGTTGAATTTTGTTGGAATTTCAGAAGAGGAAGCTGACGAGGATGAATACTCCGCTTCAGCGTGCGCGATCATGCAACGACGGAGTTCCAGTCGACGACAAAGCAGACGGAAACGTCGTCCATCCTCGCCTTTCAGCGTCGAGGCTGAAGCGACGCTTCGTCGACGATCTTCGGTCTACACTATTAGTTCCGGAGAGTCAGTGCATCATCTTTCAGTTCAATCAACCCTTTTGCTTTTTCTTTCTTTTTCACAAACTACAATTTTAACGTTTAGAATAATCTTCATTAATTTGAATATAGTTTCCCACTTATTCGACACATGACGACGAATTCTACGAAAAACACGAGAATTTTCAGCGTTTGTTGATCATTTTTTATTCCCTTGAAACGAGCAATGTTGAAAACGGTAAAGAAAATTGAAATTTGCATTCGAAATAATCTGCACAGGACTGCGATCTCCATAGACGAAAGCGGAAGTCAGGAGCAGATATTCGAGAAGTTGAAGTTGCACAAGGAAGTGTTGAGCGGAGTGAAACAACAACCTTGGCCACTTCGTAGGAAGATTAAATTGGTACGACAGGCGAAATCGTACGTTAGAAGGCACGAAGGTGTTCTCCAGGAAAGATTGGCTCAAACTCGAAGCACCAAAGACGCCATTGCGAGGGTTTCGCTTTTCATCACGAAAGTAATTACTGAAACAAATTTTCTAGTATAGCTAGAATGTCCGGAAGGTTTGTTCTGAACTTTCCGGATACCCTGTTCATGGTGTAATTGATAGTATTCGATGAAATAGAAATGGCAGTACTGTCGGAGGGAAATGGTGAACCTTCAAACATGGCTGATACCATGGGAGCTTCGTATAAAGGAAATTGAATCTCATTTTGGTTCTGCTGTAGCGTCGTATTTCACATTTCTCCGATGGTTGTTTTGGATTAATCTCGTCATAACTGCTATACTTACCACATTCGTGGCAATTCCAGAGGTATAGTAAATTTCCAAAAATGATTAAACGTTATACCTTTGTTAAAAAAGCAACTTAAGATTCGTATTTCTGTAATCGTTTTATTGAAATAATTTTTCACACTTCTTTTGATACGCCGGCAAATCATTTGAAAATGGACTAATTCGAAATAAAAAGATTTACAAATTTTTGTCGAGGTAACAAAATCGTGATATAAAATTTAACCTGAGTTTCTTTGTTCTATCGTGTAAAAAAATAATGAAAGAAAATCAAAAAATCCAGTGAGATGCAAATCTGAGAATTTTTGCAAATTTTTAGAAAATTCAAAAATCTTGAAAATACAGATTTTTTTTTTTTTTTATAAAAATTATCTAGTGATTATGTCTATATGTTTATAGTCTTAACAACTTGTATCAATTAATTTGAAATTTTTTCAAATTTCTGTTCATTCTATTGATCGTGCGAATTTTTGATTCGTCAATTTGTTGCTTTTTCTTTCTTGCAACAGATGCTCACTGCTGACCCAACAGCAGCTGGAGAACGGAAGATCATGCTCAAGGAAGAGAAGATCAAATCGAAGCACCTATTAACTCTGTGGGAATTCGAGGGTGTACTAAAGTATTCCCCATTCTTCTACGGTTGGTACACGAACCAAGATTCGCAAAGTGGTTACAGATTACCCCTTGCTTATTTCGTGACCAATTTAGTCGTCTACGTCTACAGTTTCGTCGCCATACTATGGAAGTAATGAATTCACAGACACCAACACCAATGTATTAAAAAAATCTTCGAACATGTTCACAGAACACTCGATTTTCATAGAATGGCAGAGAATTCACGGCTGAGCAAACTAACGGAGAAAGAGGACGAATGCGTGTTCTCGTGGAAATTATTCACAGGATGGGACTTTATGATAGGTAATCCTGAAACAGCACACAATAGAATGGCCAGCATCGTTCTTGGGTTTAAGGAAGCTTTATTGGAAGAGGCTGAGAAAGAGAAAGACGAACGAAAGTGAGATTGTTTGAAGAAATACACAATTCTATCGTTTAACTTTTATCCATCGAAAGATTCTTCTGAAATGATTACGCTTTAAGTTAACGAAACTGTGAGATTTATCTTGCCGCAAAGTAAAAAACACCTAAAAAGTAATTTTAAAAAATCCGCTACCTTGACGTTTAAATTTGATCTGTTAAAAAAAAGAAAAAAAAAGAAGAAAAAATTCTCCTGAAAACTATACTGATCTAAAACTACAGTATTTTTGAATTTAATCAAACTGAAAGAGACAGAAAGAAAAAGAAAAGGTTCACAACTTTATCGTTACAATTTTATCGGTTGAAAAATTCTTTTTATTGCAACGTTTATTTTCATTTTCATAAGACTCTGCATTATACAATTGTATCTATTATACAAAATGTATCTAGTAACTGGGTCGAGTAGAAAGATAGGAAAAAATAGTAGAGGAAAGTTTTGCATGGTTTAACAAGCTGCATCATCCTCTAATGCGACTTTTTACAGAAGTGCACTTACATAGTGCAATTGCACTCGTTTTTTGAATGCTACTATACATTTTTTTTTTTTGCATGAATCGATTCCTCGTGCTATTCTGAACAAAAAAAGTGTTAGTCTACATCCGTGAAATATTTAATACCTCTCGAAATATTCGCAACTAAACAACGTGATGAAAAGTATAAAGAAAATGGTGGAGTATTTGAACAGTTTCTGTAGATATTGGAAAAAAAATCGAAATATTTCGAAAAGTATCGAATTTCTCACGATTGTAACTTAACATTTTTTTTTATTCAGCATAGCACGAAGCGATTTATACAAAAAGATCATAGAGTAGAATTAAAAAAACTAGTGCAATTGCAGTATGTTAAAAAACAAGCAAAACTTTTCTCCACAATTTTTTCTAACGTAATAATAATTCGGTCCGGTTACCCAATACACCTTCCATATTATTTGGGGTTGTCCGGAAAATTCATGCTGATTTTTATGTAAATAAGTCAATTTCATACTTCATAGCATTTTCTTTTTGTTCTACAAAATATGTATTTTTTAATTTTACAATTTTTCGTCGTTTTTCCAGCAAATTGAAAAATTCCATTTTACCAAAAACTATGTTTTTTTTCTTTTATTTTCTTTAAGATCGAAATTCTTAGTTTTAGATTTTGTTAACCGTTTGCAAAAAATTTTTTCTGATAGGTTAACGCTTCTTTAAACATTACATATCTTGTTCGATGTTTTCCCAGTACTTTTTCCTTTTTATTCAAAGAAAAATATTCAATGTCAGTGTACTTTAAATTCCTTCCATCTTCAAGACAGTATAACACCGCGAAAAAACTAGTAATTGCAACGAATAAACTTTTAAAAGACACGTGAAACAATAATCTTTCAGAATACAGGCGAACTTTACGTTTTTATACAATTTTACATGTTCTAATATATTCAAACACTACCTATCAAAAATTGGCACAAACTTTCTGAACAACCTAATACTTTGTCGTATGATTTCGATACTTAATAACACCACAGCTGGAAGATTATATCGATGAGGATCTTCGTAAACACATCAGTGATTTCGTTACTCGGATTATCAGCGTACGCTGTGGTGAAGGTGGTCGCACGTAGCGCCGAGGAATTCGAACAGAATGATTGGTGGCGGCAAAATGAAATTACGGTCGTGATGTCACTGATCACGTACCTGTTTCCAATGTTCTTCGAGGTATTGGGTTTTCTCGAGAGCTATCATCCCAGGAAACAGCTGCGTTTACAGCTTGCACGGTGAGCTTGTTAAGAAAAAAAAACAAAAAAAGAAAAACTCTGCTCTTCCTGCTGATTATTCGAAAGTATGTATTATATCGAACTTTCCACGGTTTGTTGCAGAATCATGGTCCTCAATTTGCTGAATCTCTACTCTCTGATATTCGCGTTGTTTGGAAAGATCAATTCGATGGTAGGTGAATGGACCCGTTGAAACGTGAAATTAACATGTCCCATGCAACGGGAGGACTACATTTAGCGCTCGGTTAAATTGAACGAAATCGGATTCGACCAGATCGATTCTCGCGAACAGAATTGGCAAGCTTTTTCGATTTCGTGAATTAATTCTCGCGAGCAGAATTAGTAAGCTTTTTCGATTTCACGAATTAACTTTCGAACAGCTCTCGAAGAGAGAGAACAGGTAAAAACAGATTAAAAAAGATAAACGCAGTGTAATAGCGACACTTGAAAGAACGAATGGTTCAATGTCAAAAATTTCTCCAAATTTTCAATTTACCTATATGAAAGTAAGTAGTACCAATAGATCGATGAGATTCTCTCGATGAAAATGAGTACAAACACGATATAAATCGGTCTAATTCCGCGAATAGTTAATTTAAAAAATATCTTGGTCCTTTAAGAGTGTTTTTAGCATTTTATATACAGTATATAAAATTTTACTAGTAAATTAAGATGAAATTTTATTAACAGAAGTCTGAGAAAAGGTAATTTAATTTTGTCTATCTAAAGTATCGAATAAACTCTAAATCTCTCAGGTTGAACTGCTGAAAAGGTTATAGCTTTAATTTACGACCTCAGGGGACGCGTTAAACGTGATTTCGATCGGATATTTCGATGTTGCAGAAGGAGGACTTGAGAGATCTTCAACCAACGATCAAGAACTGTACTTACAAGCCTATCAAATGCAACGACGATATGAAGAAATCGCAAAAGTTCGTAACTTTGGCGTCGTTGAGTTTAATACTGGCGGGTAATGTCACCGGAGTGCAGCATAAAAGTGAACTTCCCGGAACAAGTGTGTCCCATTCCGTTTAATAGTCTTCCCTGTTTTATCATACATTTTTTTCTCTTTCTCTTCAGTATCCTTTTTTCTTTTAATTTAGCACTGCCAGCAATGTTATCGCTAATGCCTAAGGATTTATTCTTGAATCCAACACTCGATGAAAAATCGTTGGAGGAGATATACAATGTCGGTGATTATTCACCTTTGGATTATGCGTACGATAATTACGATGATATCAATTTGAACGAGTTCAACCAAACGATATCGTTTTCTAATGAAAATATAACCGAAGAAACGAAGCTGTCGACGAGAACGATTGAAGGAAACGACACTTTCAACACGAGCGCCATTTCTATCGATCATGAAAATTTCACCGAGACTACTTCTTCCGATTTCAACGAAAAGATCAATGATACATCTGTGACAAACGTTTTTCTGAACGATTCTACTGTTTATGACGAGATAACGAAGGGATCAAATAACGATACAAGTACAGACATCATTGCAAACACCACAACTAGCGATTTTAATAGAACTTCTTTTATCATGGATACCACATTAACCGAGTACAACACGTTCGATGAACATTCGATAATTACAACGTTGAATACAACTACTGAATCGACGATAATCACTACTATGTTCACCGAAGAATCTAGCGCGGAAAGTACTAACAAAATGTCGACCACCGATAGCCCTTCGACATCGTTGCACGATACAGTGATTCCTCTGGCTGATAAAGATTACGCGGTGAAGTGTTTCGAGCCAGTTTGCAGCACGATTACTCAGGATACAAGTACGAGTGAAATATAAATTTAGACATTTAACTAATTAACCAAAAAAGAAATCGTCTGAATTTTAAGTTTTATTCATTTCTTATTTTTTCTTTACTTTTACAGTTTCTTCGTCGAAACTGAACTTAAAAACTCGGAAGAAACTCCGTCGTTTGTGCTGGGAGACGATGTTTGGCCAAGAGCTTGCAAAACTTACCGTCATGGACTTAGTAAATTTCATTCTTTCTTTTTTTTATGTTTCTTCGTTATTTCAAAGTAAAGGGTGTTCCATGCTAACATTAAAATTTTTTACGTTGACATTGAAAGTAAGAGAAAGTGATTAGGGGAGTCTTGAAGATCATTCCAAGGTCATCGACATTTTTTTTTGCATATTAACATACTTGCTTCCCTCTTATTTCTTTATTTTTATGTTCTAAGATTTTTCTATTCAAAGGTAAGTCAAGCTCATAATATCATTCGTCGTTGAACTCACTTTAATGTCATAATTAATGAATAAAAAACAATATCGATGATCTCGAAATGACCTTCGAGTAATTTGAGTTTTTGCATCATCATCAGACGTACATCTTAAACTTATGTAAATTCGTCTCAGTAATTTTTTCTTATTTTCAACATTCAGAAGGTCGTCACAAGTGGATCACCCTGTATACATACTTCTCTATTCATCGATGTAATTTCAGGTGCTCACCATAGTGATGTCGCTTAGTATAGACTTCTTTCGCGCGCTTTTCGTGCGTTTCATGAACAACTGTTGGTGTTGGGACCTCGAAAAGCAATTCCCTCAGTACGGTGATTTTAAAATAGCGGAGAATATTCTCCATTTGGTGAACAATCAGGGAATGATTTGGATGGGTATGTTCTTCAGTCCTGGATTGACGATGTTAAATCTCTTGAAACTTGGCATCCTCATGTATTTAAGATCCTGGACTGTTCTTACCTGCAACGTTCCTCATGAGATCATTTTTCGAGCATCCAGGTAATATAAAAATTATATTACATTTTTTATCATATTTTACATGACTTCCATTCATTTTCTTAAGTATTGTCATTCTTGTAGATCTAATAATTTTTACTTCGCTTTGTTGTTAACGATGTTGTTTCTTTGTGTTCTACCTGTTGGCTATGCCATAGTCTGGGTAGTGCCATCTTGGCACTGTGGCCCATTCTCTGGTTACAAAAAAATTTATCATTTGGCAACGAAACAACTCACAGACTCTCTTCCCGAGCCAATTCAAAGGTAATTCTGCTTATCGATATTTTACAAATTATTCAACATTTTTTATCCAAATTTGTAACATAAAATTTGTTTCTTTTTTCTGTGATTAATACTTTCAGGTGTATCGATTACATTGCTTCACCTGCTATAGTGATCCCACTAATCGTCCTGATGACTTTGATCATTTATTACATGATTTCACTTACTGGCTCCTTAAGAGAGGCTAATAACGATTTAAAGGCAATAAAACGAAACAATAAATTCGTTTGATATTAGAAAAATCGGTGACGCATTAATAATTATTCTCTTTCAGATACAATTGCAACACGAACGGACCGAAGAACGACGTAAACTACTTAAAATAGTGAAAAGAAAGGAAGAATTGACTGACGCGTCGTTTCTCAAGTGGAAAAAAATGTTACCAGCTCTATCGAAAAAATCAACGAAAAGTAAAACCTCGAAATGTAAGCAAAAGGTCAAATTTAAATCACACGAGGTTTCGTTAAAAAAAAAAAAAATATTACTAAAATTTCAGATGAGTTTGAAATCATGGAAAATCCAGTTGAAATGCACGAAGACAGGAGAAAATGTTCAGTGTCGGAAGTAATGGAATTGACGGATGTGGAACAGGATATAATACCGCATGATCACACGCAATGCACACTTTCTGAAAGTAGTTACAATGAGAGGAAACCAATTAGAACTAGGTGATCGTTAATCACATATTATTTCGTTGTAATAAATTGAAGTATATATTATTAATCAGTGAAGTGTTTTAAGTAGGTTAACAAAGGTTTCCCGTGACTCATGGGAATCGCAATCTAGCGATTGCGCAGTAATACCAGAGATTCGTATAAACGAGGCCGAAGGAAGATCAGAGTACCATCCTGAATCATCTCCTACGATAGATCATAGTGTAAATGAAACTAAATAAATTGTCGATACGATGTTTTAATACTGAAACGATTTATTCGTTCGTTTTATATTAAGATTCGACAGAAAAAATAAAAACGAAAGATTTCGATTCACCATGATCAGAATTTAACCTTAAAATTAACTTCTTACACTCACCGACGAGGTATAAAATCGAAGACATTCACATGGAGATGTTTAAAAAGCTTTTTCCACTCATCCCCCTATACAGGTACGAACACACGCACACTTACACATACGAGACATTCACTTGCTAATTATACCTAAAATACTGACGATCCACGCGGATCGATTAATCGCGCGTGGAATGACCCGTTATCCGACCGTGTTAATTACTCTGGTGTTACTAATAATAGGAGGAATCGAATTTTCCTACGTTCCATGCATTCTCCTCTTATGAACAGATTTCTACAATTAAGAGACACACGTTTCCTCTTGATTAAATATGAATTATATAAATGATATGTATACGCGATTACATTTTATTACTCCTCAATCACGTAGAGGATGTTTGTTTCATTTTTATTCTACAGATTATTTAGATATAAAAATTTATTCATGTCGTTGGCGACAATTGAGATAAAACTTAAGTATTAGCGTTACATTTGGCGAAAGTACTTTGATGCGGTCGTAAAATCGATTAGGCATCAAAGTACACGTAATCACACGAAATATCAGTTCCAACGAGATAAACTTGAGCCTCGTTTAGAGCCGTTTGTCAACTTGAAATTCGTTATTCTATTGTAGTGTATATTAAAATTTACCTGCGCCTTAATCTTTGAGAAATAGAGATTAATTTTTTTTACTACAACTATTATTGAGCAGGTAACAGAGGCTTAAAACGATTTGAAACAGAAATTTGAAATATCAATTCGCAAATGAAATACGGGCCTGGGTGCGGCTGGAACAATCGATTTACGACCGCGCTACGGCAATTTCCACTAAGTATACATAGTTATTCGACGTGTCGTTAAATGCAATTACGTTCGACTTTCGTTTCTAAAATCTTACCGGTTATGCTATCTATTTAGTAACGTAATACGCATCGTTTATAATACAATAAATATTAAGAACACATCATGAAAGTGGTTAATCGATCAGTTATGTTGTTCGATCTAGTTTCTACCCCGTTAAATATATTGTTTCGTACTAATTTACAATACAACATTCGAGTCGCTTGATCTTCCTCAAGAATCCTTGATCATTCGTTGGAAAACTACGTATTCGTAGGTCTATTCTCACATCGGAGACTAAATTCATGCATATTTCAGCCTTTTACTCCCGGCATCCTCAAGAAATATAAATATCTTGTCGCTATATTCTAACAGTTCAGAATACACTGAATACATTCGTCAAAATAAAATCATCGTTACTGTTGTTCGCATAACAGAACTGTTATTATTCATTTCGAGACTCGTTCAGAACACTCCGTCGTCCATCGTTAATGAAGAGTAACGAAGATACGAGGTATCCTCGTTTGTATCGTGTGAAAACTGTCATCGTTCATTCAGATTCGGATTGTAAATCGGCCTGCTACTTAAGAAGTTGTTCCCACTGGTGGGACTGGTCCTGACTTGCATATACTTCGGCCTTTTACGTCTGGTGCTCCAATGTAAATAGGTGTACCAGCTTGAAACTATAGCTCCGAAGGCGTTGCACGTGGAGGAGAAGATCAAAAGAATGGTTAAAATACTCTCGACCTCTGGGCAATTCAGATCCATGTATCTGACAGCGGTTTCGGTGGAGTTTGATACCTCCTCGCGGGGCCTACACACGCAGGTAGCGTTCAGTACGCGGGCTGGGTTGCATTCCAGGCCCATCAGGCGTACCAGGTGCATCGCTGAGAATACACAAGCGACGGAGCAGGTCACCGTCGCCAGCATCGCTAGTAACACGCTGATTACCTATTTCAGAAGAGAACGAAATAATTAAAAAAAACGACATTAACAATTTAAAAATTCAGTAATATTAATAATATTTGAATTTAAGAATATTAAAGATATTAAATATTATTATCATTGATATTAACAAGGATGTTAAAAATATTTGACAATAAAAACCTATATACTATTTAGACGTATAGAAAATTTTAGAAAATACAGAATAGCGTGTTTAAAAAACTGAGCGTTTTATTTATGGCGAAGAATCACCTTGGTGGACGTGAGACAGAACCCGGGACTCATGCCAGGGTATTCTTTCTTGAAACAGCAGAGCAGGCAAATACCGAAGCTACCAGAAAGTAATAACTGCAAATAAAAGGGGGGACGGAGTGAATAGTGATTCACTGGCTGGTTTTCCGGGAAGATACCGAGCAGACTGCCGCGATACTCACCGGCATTCCACTCCAGTAAGGATTATCTGCAATCGGTAGATGAGGTGCCCAAAGCAATAACCATAATGACAACGAAGTGACAGCGACACCGAGGATCGTTTGCAGCGCCGCCAAGCATCGTCCTAATCGCCAGTGATAAACCAGCGGCGGTAGGAATTTTTGTGGTCCTGCGAAGGAAAATCGTTTTAAATTGTTACATAAGTTTGATAATATCTCTTACATTTATAAGAAATTTGTTTATTCTTCAATATGAAGGCATTTATTACGTATCGCGAAATAGCTTTGTTGCGTGATCAAACAACCTTAAATTATGTTAGACACGGCGTAAATATAAAATGAGTAAAATTAGAATTACATAAAGATCCTTAATATTCTAGTATCGGATTTACGCTTCATCCTCTGATTTATGTAAAACTCTGACGAAGTGCTAACACGTTGATTTCTCAATACCAATTGATCGTCTGTCTAATTGTATCACGCGTCCATGTTACATACAGCACCAAGTACAAATTGATTTCTTCCCACCGTCCGTTGCATAACAAAATATTTAGTTCATACATTATTCGGTATGTACATTTCTAACGAGAAAAATGCAAATGCGATAGAGATAAACAGCCGTTGATAGAAAACGTATGACGCAATAGGGAGGAAGTTATTTGAAATAATGAACTGCAAAGTGAACAATAACCTAGATCGGTAAAAGATTTTCTCCACAAGCCCCGACCATACTTCTTTTTACCGCCGCGCCACGCACCACGATGCTATCTCTCGGTGTTTTTCTCGCGGTTTGCGACACACATTTTCCCATAACGATCGACGGTCGATACAACGGCCGATTCCGAGAAACGAATGTAGGGCCGAAAGAAAGGAGAGTTTCCGAACGAAACGGCCTCGCTGTCCCTCCTTACAAGGTATCTTAACCGGACGATCGAGTGTGCCGTCCTTGCCGGTGTCAAACTCCGTCAGGAAACTCGCCCACTAGGATTGTTTGTGCAAGATTTCCAACGGGAATTCGAGAGGAGAAGAAGTTATAAAAAAAAAAAGGGGTAACGTTAACGCACGCCCACTGTCGATACACTGTTCTCGCGATAAATATTAACGCGGATCGGTCGTGATTCTATTAGCGATCTTGTGAAATCGGTGAGAGGTACACGATCGAGGAAGTCTGTGAAAATTAACGACACTCTTTTCATAACGTAGAATATAGAATCTCTTACAACTATCGTTTTCTTTATTAAAATATTTAAATCATGACTTCTTATATATTTATAATTTCAGTAATAAAATGATACGAAATAGGTTAGGATAAGAGTAACGTGAAAGACTTAATCTTTCGATGCTATTGTTAAATTCTTTTTCCTTATTTCCATTGTTAATTCATAGTCCGAAACGAATGCTCAGAGGAATATTGGAAAAGCCTGAGCCAGAAAATAGGAACAGATAATCCTCTGAAATAATTCCCTGTGGCTTAACTTAAGACTGCGCGGAAAGTTAAGGCTTCTACATCCTGGGAAGAAAAACAACTACGAGAATGGAGTTCGCGCGAAGAATAGCAATCCCCTCTTAAATCCTCCTTCGCTGACCATTGAATAATGACAGAGTAACCCTACAATACCAACAGTAAATCTTCCCATTCAGGCAGTCGTATATATCCTACGAAATCAGTAGAGATTTTGTGGAAGGAACAAGAGCGCCACCTTGAGTCATATGATCGTTCTACAAATCGTAAGAACATTCGTGTGACAGAAATATTATGTCGTTTATGAAGTTTTTTGGTAAATATGAGCGGTAAAATTTACAGTTGTAATTGGTTACATTGTATCGCGAAAACGGGGTACAAGTTTGGTGAAGCTACGAGATTGCGGTCCGCGGTGCATACAATGCCTTTCTATGAAAGGAAATTCTTTCGTTCTCTCGCAGGATATTAGTCGACGTGTGAGGAATATTAATGTCAGGGGAGGAAAAGAGGATCGTCGACCGACGAATAACGCGCACGACGAAAAAAGAAATATATAGAGTTTTCACGACGGGGTAAAAAGCGATATCGCATTTTTATTCGTCGCGCTACAATCGATACCGAGTCTCTTTGCACGAGGCTTGCATACGGAACGAGTCCTAACTGTACCGGACGTATGCGCGAATAAGAATAGAGTAGGGGAAACATTTATCCCTCCTGATCTTCAATCAGATTTAAATACGCGCGTATGTGCGCCTTTCTAAAGAAATAAATGCTTTCCGGTGTGTATCAAATATATATGCAGGGCTCGCGTCAAGGACGCGTCAAGGTTATAATCTGATTTCCTTTTTATTCGTATGTTGTAACAGAAGGTAAAAAAAAGTACAGATTATAATGTGCAACGCACAAATTACATGTTGGTACAGTTTCGAACCAGTCACATCGTTTATATTAATAATGTCTCGAATAAAATATAACCTTTTGTAATAAAAATATAACCTTCGTTGTTTGTGTTCGAAAAAAAAAAAAGATTGAAGAACAAATATACGTAGGAATATATTTGAATAGAAATAAAGAATAGCTATGTTCAATGCTTTACATTCAAAAATATCTTAAAAAGCGATGTACGTCGGATGCAAGCGAGCTGCTATCGCTTTTTCATTCGCGGAACGATTCGCACGAAATAAGAATGCGGGACTCGAATGCGTGTCGTTCCCATTGTATACTGGCTTTACGTGCCTTTGTTATTGTGTATCTATGTGTGTGTGTGTGTGTGTGTGTTTGTGTACCGTGCTCATTACAAGTGAGGAGAATGCCACTACAGCCAGGACACTGTCTGTAGGGGTCGAACAAAAATCGTGTCTGTCATACTACAGCAAAAGACCTTTGTTGCATTTAGGAACAATAATAATGTTTGGATGTCGACTACAGCCTTTCAAATCTCAGTTGACAAAAGTTCAAGTAATCTCGCAAATGTGGAATTGAAACGGTCGTGTATAGGTTAACGTGAGAACGAGACATCTGCATAGAAACGAAGTATTAGATCTGTCAACAATAATTCTACGCGCGTACAACAGGTAGCGCTATATAATCCGTCGATAATTGGACAAATTTCGCACATTATACACATGAGAAGTGACAATCGAAGCGTTTCTTGTAAACTCGCTTAAATACTTAACCCGAATGTGGAAACGTAGCGAGCGGTACGTTTTCATTATCCGGCGACCTCGATACATGAATAATGACAGAGTGTACGACTTGCGTAAGAAGAAACATGGTAATTGTGTAACTGCATTGTAGAAAACTACTATCGCCTACGATACTTCCGATCTCTTGAAAATCCTCAACTACATCAGATGTCACTGCACGCAATCATGTACGTTTACCCTATAGTTACGACAGATTTAGCATACTTTCGTGCAAAGGATTTCAAATTAAATGATCAAAGTAGTGCATATAACCTTAAGTTCCTTAAAATTGCATTACGCTAATTCATTGAAAGTATTCTCTGAAGTCATAATGTAGGTCAGGAAAGCTTAGATTGTGATCGGATACAATTGAGGTCAGCATGATCAACAATGTGAAGTGTGTGATTCACGTTGATCGTGCAATTACCACTGTATATTTATTATTATGTAAAATTATTTTCGATAAAAAAATTATTCGAATGCACAGCCAATTATCGTCGGTAGCATGTAGGTCAACATGTAGATACGAATGGTTTGATAACTAACCTTTCCGCTGAGTGTTATGACTCACTTCGCGTCTTATCGACATAACCCAAACTTGCAAGAATACATGATGCACATGACAGATTCAACGACTATGTTTGTCAGATCTGACATACCGTTCTAAGTAAATAATATGAAAAAAAAAGAATTGTTTTATTATCGCACAATCTACATTGGTGGTCTTTCGCGCCAAAATTCTGATCGATGATCGTTCTTTTCGGTTCCGTTTACTTTTTTTTTTTCAAGCCGTCTGTCGATTTCGTCTGAAAATAGAATCCGACAAATGGGGATGAACCGAGACGAAGATTTACCACATGGGAGGAAATCAACTGCGAGTAATGCTCATATCCCGCTCTTTTGAACCGTTGCAATGCGCACGTGCCACTCACGTGACACTTCAAAGCGAGAAAAAATACTCCTTTCTCCAGAGATGTGTAAATATAATCAGGCTAAACAACGTAACGAGAAAAAGAAAAGAATTAAAAATTACATTCACACCAGATTATATTTTACATTCTAGGATCGTGTTTTTTTTTCTTTCTTTTTCTTTTTTAGGAAACGTATCGAACCATTTTCATACCTTGAAATGGCCAACGTATTAATGTATACGTTGAAGAGGTTTCAGGAAATAAATTGTTCCCGTACAAAACTTCTTCAACTAGAAACGAGAAATTCTTTACGAAACTGACATAACCTGCAACCTTATTCCTTTTGAAAGCGAATATCACATGACGCGAGTTACATAAAGCAACAACTGGAATTGGCTAATTGGAATTGAGCAAGGATCATAGTATCAGAGAAATCTGGAATTTTACGAATTTCTACCGCATGTGTATTACACACATGTGCCTGAATCAACTGTAGGAAAATTCTAGGATGTCATTACGAACGGTGAACGGGGAGCGGAACAAGCGATTAAAATTACACCGAAAGTTCGTGCCTGTAAACCCGAGAACGAGTGCACTCTAAAAAAGATCACATGATATATTTCCGGCTTGCTACTTCCGTTATTCACAGAGAAGCATGTGTAACTACTTTAAAAGCGGCCACGGTGGCCAACGGACCAAAAAGTTTTCACCTCTTGGCTCCGTCTATTTTTAATAGAATAATTTTACCAACATAATTACATCCGAATGTTAAATAATAAATTTTTCAACACATTATTAAGTTGCTATTATTTTTCGGGAGGTAAAAAAAAATCATTTATTATACAAGGTGTCTCCTAACATGATGACTACAAACAAGTCGTAAGTTATTCGAAGTCATCATCTTAGAAAACTCACCCTGTATATTAAATAACTTTAAGTCACAAAAATTGCGTATTTTAAACATTTTTACATTTCAGGTACAGATGAAGCAAAGAGATATTCAAGTTACACGCTATTCTGCGTCTGGAGGCATTCAATCATAATCTTCCCGACTGCCTTGGCAGCAACCTCGATGCCACCGGTTTATCGTCCCTACAAGTGCGCCACAAAATTGAAACAGCCACGCAAATGGCGCCAAGTACGAGGAAAAAATTCTTGAGAAAAATTGACCTGTTCCGAGCCGGTTTGCATTCCGACGATTACCTGTAGCTGGACACCTGCCATGGTTGTGGACACCTTCTCTATTCTCTCGTCAGTGCACACCAGTACTTCTAATAGATCACGCCTTTGGTGAAATTTTTCAGATGTGATCTTCTACACGCCGGCGAAAGAAAACATTTAAATGCAATGAGATACAACGGGCGCACGGGTAATCGAACTTCGTGGAACTTTCGTTTCGAAAGATTCCAGTGAATTTAAATTTGAAATCCGTTTGATATTGAATTTCATAAGGATGAAAATCTGTAGGGGGACACCATTGAACGCGCGCCATAAATTATTAATCGTACACACTGCGCAACATTGTGCTTTCCTCCTGTTCGAAAGAATGTTTATTGCACCGTGAAAGGCCGTTCGGTGACATTCGAGCTTCGTTCACGTGCGCCCGTTCCGATCTCTGATTTCGTTAATCAACAAGCGTGTGTGTTATTCAACGTGAAAGAAGAAAAAAAAAAAGAAGAATCATCAATGTTCGTTTCATTGCCGAATACTTGACCGTAGGAAATTCTTTTCCTCCTGAATTTATAACACATAACAGAAGAAAGTTCCTCCTCCTCTGACAGACGTTTGCGAGTTTCTGATTTAATCTGTAATAGAGTTCAGGTATTTCCTCATTACCAGCATAGAAACAACACACGGGTTCTAAGAACCTGTTGTTAAATACAACCTTCGAGGGAATGATTCCGAAGCATCTAATCTACTTCTAATACCTACAATAAACGTTTCCAGAGATCCGACCTGAGATATCCTGTGGCTTGATAGACATGAGCTCGAATAGATCTTGAGGTTCGTGCTTTTTTGTGAAATTAGTCAGCAGAGAAAGTACATCGACCTACTGGCTCGTATCGAACAATGTGAATCATACAGCTCACGGTGAGCTGATAATGTTCAGCATAAATTTTTTTTCACCAGCTTTTTCTCCACGTAAATAGACTAAAGATGAACGCTATCGAAAGTGTCTAACTACACGTATCAACTTTTTTTTTTTTCTTAAGATTCTACTTTCTCTATGTTTCAAGAACTTCATACGAAGAAGTTAATTGAGATGGAGCTATCTTTTTTTCTTTTAGATTTTACTACATGTTACATTTTTATAGTTAGGATACAACAAGCAGATGTTACAATGGGAATACAAGCAAGGGTAACATTGTGCAAATAACAAGTGAATAAGATGCTCAAGATTCAAAGCATTCGACCGTGTAAAATTTATATTCCGTGGCTGACCGCAGAGATTTCTTTAAATTAGGCAAAAGATCAAAATTACGTGTAAACCATTTATAAAAAGATCCTTAAAAAGAAGTTTGAAAAAAATTAGATTGCAACACTTAATTCTAGTTAAAGTTCTTTGTGAGAAACACTTCGCGGTGCTGTCTTTTTTTAAAGAAATAAATCTAAGAAAATGAATGATTCTTTAATTTGAACGTAAAACGTTAATATATCATTTTTATTTCTTCTAGATGGTTATTTTTTTTTTCTTGTGAGAAAGGTTTGGTCAGTAAATAGAATTGAATTTTTACCCTCGTCAATACGAGACATGCAGACCACTTTAGTGGAACAGTTCGAAATAGCAGGGAAAATTAACGATGCGAGATTTACGAGCCAGGTAAGAAAAGTGGTTGTGTACACTTACTATGGCCGCTACGGTGCAGCACGATCATTCTGCTGTGCCTGAGAGAGTTCCTAGTGGGTGTGTGGCGGCCAGCAATTTGAGAGGCTGCCAGATTAACGGGAACCGTAGTTGACAAACAATTGGCCATCGATGGGGCGCGACCCAACTCCTTTTCTTTCTCGGGTCGATAGATTTTCCCGATATTCCCCGTCGACACTGCACCTGCAACAGTAAATTGCGATCATTACCAAGTGTCGGTAATAAATGAACCTTCTAGAAGGGAAAGAATTTGCCATTATCCTAAGTGGATTTCAGAAAATGGTTTTGTCGAGTAGAAGAAAAATATTGGTAACAAAAATAAAGATTACAAGAAAAGTTGATTGTTCACAGTAAACGAAAATTCTTTACACTGACGATACGGATGATAAAAAGAAAAAAAAAAGAGTAGAGGTTAGAAAGCGCGCGAAATTTTCTGCATGGCTTTGTTGTTACCACGATGTTGATTTGGTGCGCGAACAAAATGAAATTCGAGAAAGTTTGCTTGAATGCCTAGGCGCCAGAGCAAAGTGTCGACCGAATTTCACCCGCGACCGTTCTATTTTCAGCCGAATAACTTTCCTAGGATAGTGCAGTGGCATATTCGATTTAGACTTGCACCAACGACGATTATCTTAATTAATAGTCCAAACTGGATGAAAGCAAACACCGTGACTTTATCAATATTTATACTGTCCTTAGTACTGAATCGTTCTTTCATTTTTAGTTAGAATTTTATTGTATGTTTTATTAATTATAAATTAATATTTTTCATATTTGGAAATTAATTAGGTAGAAGAAGAATGAAAATTGTATTTAACTTACCGGAGACTTTGGTGCTGTGGATCTTAGACACGTTACCAGCACTGACAGCACTGCTCACTCTATTATTGTTGTTGTTATTATTGTTGTTGGTCGTGGCCATCGACGAGCTGATTCCGTTGTCGCGAACCTGATTCAAATTGTCTGCGCTTAGGGCGGAAGTCACGCAAGGTGTCACCATTGACACGTCCTGGCGAATGAAACAGAAAAATGCAGGGATTACTCTAAATGGATTGCATTTCAGTTCAGGTCTATAAAAGAAATTACAATAACAATACGTTATTTTCATACGGACAATGTGTGATTAAATGTACGAAATAATATTATAAAGGAAATTAATTTTAATGTTGAATTATGCATACACAAATGTACAAACATTTATGTGCATTAACAATTCAATTATATGTAAATTTCAGAGAGGAAATTATATTATTATTCCGATGAAGAAATGGATTCAACGAATTTTTGCTTTTCGATTTTTACCTGATCTCAGGTAAAATTCCATTACGATTATGATATTATCGATCAAGCACATTCCCGAGAGTCCAACCATCGTTTACACGCAACTTTTACTTTTGTACATTTGTCTATAATTCTCATACATCATGCGTTGCGGTTTCTTTCTCACTCTCGTTTTTCACCCGACTAAATTCATGTTCGGACTATCGATAAATCATTTGCTGCGACAAGTCTGCCGAATCAATTGTGCGTACTTGATCGGTAAACGATCCACAATTAAGCAGTACCTTATAAAAATATCATTCATGCAACACTGCAATATCTTAACATAAAAATAATCATACTAATCGTTATTTAATTTTTAAAGAATTAATTAAAAAATGCGAATAATGTAATTGGAGAAACAAGCAATCAAAATATTAGTATTACTCTAAAATGTCAATATGATGTTTCAATTTTATTCGAACTACACTGTTTTACCGTACCTGATGTGTATCACCGTGTTTTTCCAAATAGTTAGACCTCGACACTGATTTTATGTCAAGAAGCGAACATAAACAAGAACACGTGGCATGCAACGAAGTCTCACCTTAAAATTGTCATAAAAGCTAACAGGACGGCTCCTTGGCGCATACTGAATCTCCTCCTCTGGCTGCATTGTGCTACCACTGTATGTCGTCGGGTCTAAGGGCTGCGCGCGCATCTCGCCTGGCATCCTGCACTTCCTTTTTTTTCCACTTCCGGCGGCTATGAAGTCACGACGATACGTGAAGATATCCACCTTTCCGCAATCACGCCAGTGACGTTCTCGCGTTTTTTTTTTTACAAATCAAATAAAACGATTTACATTCCTCAACCAATTACTAACTATGCAAAACGAAAAATTCAAATGAGAATCACTTTCACTAAAACGGCGTGCGGAAACTTTTGAATTCCAAACGAAATACTTCATCATTCGCACCTGAGTTCTCGTGTCAGCTCATATCAAGGTTTCACCTCATGACAAGCGGAGAAATTCTACTGCGTACACTTCTTTGATCTTCAAACCACAAATCTTCCAACTTCCCGGAAGCACACACCTGCGGCCAACACGATCGTTACCACTCGTATGAGTCACAACGGATGATCCGTAGGCCACAGTTCAAAGGGAAATTTCTCTTAATCTTCTTGTGCGTGTTCTAAGTCACGCGTCGAATTCTCTATCTAGTTTCGAGCGGAGGAAAACGGCCAGAGAGGATTGCCAACGGATCAGTGTTCCTCGATTTCTCTGATGTTCCATGCACGTGACCGGTCACGTGCGCCCACTATCCGTCACCCCGTAAACGTCTGAAAAATGGAGGGAAATCGTCAACCGGGGAATATTCGTGTCACCTTTCAATCGAATCGATTTATATCAATTATTGGGGAGATGCACTGCATATCCGAGCACATAAATTGTTCATGTATTACTACTTTCGAGCATCATTGGAAGTCTATCGAACATGAGGGGTTAGATATAATGGATGGATATGTCTAACCTAATTGTGTATCTTGGATTCGAAAAGTGATTGTGTAGAAACGTAGTTATTTTGTGGGTCCGTGACCAATTACAAAGATTTAATAAAATAATGTAATAATGTAAATTATTATATACCTGTAAATTTTAATAATAATTCTATTACTCAAAGAAAGTCTCATATATCATATGCACATTAGCATTTTAAATTCTAAATTGAAGTTAGTATCATTGGACTTAAGGTCATCCATGTCAGGTAACCTTTCTCCAGTTATAAATCACTCGAAATTACAACATAACGAAATGTCACACCTCGTTGCACGGGAAATGTTTCCTCAGCAGGAACGAAACAGTCCCCTTACCGGCCCTCCGTATACACTTAAAAAAAAAAAAGTGTGATTTTTTCCCGTGGGAACTGTGGTAATCATTACGAATATCTCTCATCGTCGTTGATTCGTTCCCTCTGATCTCGTGGGAGAAGAAGCTCGGTCAATTAAATACCCGTTTCGTGCGCCGCACGTGTTATAACCTAACTCGTACCACCGGCAATAAAATCTACCACTGCAAAGTTACGTTTCGCAATATTTCGCAGGTGAGTTTCAAACGTGTGTATCATGTATCACGCATACAGGAAGTTGTACGCATAAACTTGAAGTGCAACTTCACGAGGTCCCGTACCGTAGAAAGTATTGTTATTGCAACAACTTTCATCGCTTAATCTTGAACGACTAATAGAAACATGGAAACGCAGTAGCTGCGATTCGATTTATCGACGTTGATACAGCATTAATTGTATGCAGTAAAAAGCGGTAGCATTTTTATCAACAGGATGTACTGATAAGAATTCCTCATGAATTTTTATAAATTTTCCTATGTTGTATGCTTTATTTTTAGTACGACAGAACAATTCTTTAATTAAAACTTTGATAAAATCAACAGTAAAGAGAAAACACTCGTTCTAATTGTAAAAAAATTCAGTCGTTCAGAATTTTTAGACAAATATCTGAATTATGGATACTCTTGAATTGAGAAGTATTTTGGTGGTGGAACTTTTTCTTGAAAATAAGATGACACATCGACATTTACGATGGCCAGTTGTTCAAGGTTTTTTCAATAATCATCGAAGCGTGATGGTAGCTCGGTTTTTCCCTCATCTTGTATTCGGCGACTGTGAGCGGGGCTTTACTTTCACGATACAAGATCCGAAGTTAATACCGACCGATGTTGCGCAACACGGTACGCAACGCAATGAAACCGTGGCGTGTTGGGGCTCTGTACAATAATGTGACCTACCTATGCCCGAGCTGGTGTTCGGGTTACGGCTGGAAATAAGTCATTTCTCCATTAAGCCCCTTTATGCGGCGCTCACATTTACGTCACCGTGACCAGGAGTTTACTGAACTCTGGGAGATTCGTGAACGCTCAAAGTATCGCAATAAATCACAATTAAATCGTTTGTAAATATTTGCATAATCTTAAACATGTAGATACACAGCAATCTTTAATATTATACGATTCTTGCGCGATATAATTTCATGAGAATAAATTTGTATTTATCATAATTACAGTTGTATAATATCGTACTAAAAATGTATGAAATTATCAGCGGGGTAGAATTTTCCTAGTTTTTCTAAATGTCTAGAGGGAAAAAGTCGCATAAATTTATATGTAAATTTTTCGATGATTAGCTAACCTCAAAACAAAAGAATTCTTAATGAGATCTAGACTCGACTCGAATTATTATAGCTTGTTTCCAGTTTTTCCCCGCATTTTATGTGGCTTGACTTTAATAACATGTCTTTTTTTTTTTAGCATATAATCATACGTATTTCGTGCGTTAGCGTCGATTTTTTTTTAATACTGACGTAGCTACTTCATCATTCGTGCGTGTAATTAATAGGAAACGAGATAAACTCATCGCGTTCTATTTGTGCGTTACGCAGTACTACGAATATGAGGCTGCCAAAATGTAGTGTTGCCAACTATGAGTTGGACAGGAAATTCATAAAATTACATAATTCTATGCTACGTTATTTCAGTGAAGTTACCGTTATTTATTTGAAAATGAAAGAATAACTGAACAATAGATGACATTGAAACTTTTTTGATTGTAGTGTACCAAAGAAAAATCCTGTTTACCGTTTTACAACTAATATTATACGTCAATCCCTCGATAAACATACATGTGCTCGAAAACACGATCGATTTGAACAAAGATAACTGAAATTTCTCTTAATCATGATCGTACGTAATGTTACATTAAACAAGTAGGGTTACTTAATCACCCTTAATATTGTTATATTAACGTACACAAAGGGTTTAATTCCGTTACAATATATCCGTCAACCGTTTGATCTACTCGACTTGAAACAAATACAGGATAAAGAATTCTCGTGTTTTTGCAAATGCAACATGCTGATGCTATAAATACCGAGCGTACAATCTTTTTTTTCTTAAGGCACTTTGAGGTTATGCATAATAAATCAATGGAATACCAGAGCATAGTGAATAAAAATTAAGATCGATATGCACCAATTAATTCAAGAAGTACTCATCGTGATGGAAATCACGTCGACGAGCATTTTATCGCGTACAATCCTCCGAATCTGATTGAGCAATAGCGTTCATTAAAATTCAATCGGTCATCCGTATAATTGATACGCGTACGTAAGTACATTCAACGATTGAAATAGATTTCGATAACTGTAATCGATAAATCGAATAGTACTCGAGTTTCGATTGTTCGTTTTCAGTCAATTGGGGAAGACAACAATTTTAACGAACTATTGTCGCTTTTTATCTAGATAATAAACATGAAGTTCGAACTAAAGCGAGGTGTATATTTTTTCGACACGATCGAATATTCGAAAGTGAACGTTCTCGAGGCGAAGCAAAAAAAAAAAAACAGAAACAGAAAAAATTCGCGCGTTTGCAAATAATTGAACGCATTCCAGACACTCTGTGACGGCAATTCTCGTATAGGGTCGCGCGAGAAACGTTCAGCACGTGCGACTTGCGGTTGTTCTAATTAAATTCTCTAGTTACAAACCGTTCCCAGGGTTCATGAACGTGCGACTCTTATCGAGGGCTGGAAGTACGATATCGCACAATTCATATGCTTATTGTGCGACGTCTTTCATTCGAAATGAGCTTTAAGAAGAGGCAATATCGCCGGAAGGATCCCGGTCTCCGGCCTTTTAACACTCGCAACATAGGATCAAAGGCATATTTTATGGCTTCGCTACGAGTCAATCGTTCGCGCGATTCTTAATTGGTCCTTTTTAACCATGCCACGTATTTATTATAATTTTTTTCATCGTGAATTATGTATACATATATATTTTTTTTTTACCAATAATTAATTTACATTCGTTTGTAGATTCTGAGATGATGAGAAGAATGACTGTCGTTTTTCGAAAAGGTGAAATAACTATAAATGATATTTCAATCAAGTGATTTCGTCGTACACCGGATGACCTTGGTTTCACGCGTTTATTGTGCCCGCGTTATCACGCGCGTTTAGCAAGGCAAATGTTTTTTTTTCGTTTACGACACCGTACAGCTGCTGACTTAATGCGTACGCGGGAATACTCACGCTATTTCACTTCAACGAATTCATCGTAACACGGGTGTAAAATTTTTGCAGCATTAACGATCATCAATATCGTCGAACAAAAATGAAACGCACAGAGAAATTACTAGAATAAATACCTAGGACTGCGTAATCATCTTGGTAATGTAAACGTATTCCGCAACTTCCTTCCGAGATCACAAGTATCGATTCTTCCAAAATTACTGGATAAATCGTTTCGAACAAAAATACAACAGAAATTCACTGATCCCGTGATTACATAATTTTTTTACGCATACACTGTTCGTTGTTATTCCTCATCATCGACAAGGATAAATTTACAAAGAACAGATGAATTGAAAAAGATATTTAAAAAACAGTGAAGTAGTGAATTTTCGATTACACTTTTAAATTGCGGGTAAAATTCATGGTGATATTGAGCGAATGTTACATTAACGAAGAAAATAATACGTATGGAGAAGAACACTTGTTGATTCCGGTTCGATGAAGATCAATCGAAATTGTATTCCAACACTGTACAACCGTTGTTCAAGTATTAAAAACACCCCAGTTGATGTACTAACAACTTCAATTACTCGCTCGAAGTTAAACAACGCAACGTTGCTCCGCTGGTGTCGCGGTAACAACTGAAGTCTCCGGTTTCGCGCGTCTCGGTGAGGCTCCCGAGACCCCACCAAAGTGTTCACCAAAGTTGCGGCGCACCAGGTGTCAGCGGGCCTCAAACTGCACGTATCACCGTTCAGGTGACGACTGCCTCGCCGGGGAACTCTTCCACCGACAAAACATTCCACGCTTCACGCTGTTTAATTGACATAAACACCGTTTGGGAGATTTGCGAGATAAAAGGCAATTTAATTGTTGCAGGGCAATATAATTGTTCTGAATTGGTTTTTATCACAGTGCATAGAGCTGCCTAATCTAACCTAACCTAACCATAAAATAAAGATACTCTAAATGGTTTTATGAATACAACTAGTATCTTGCTATTTTTAGAATTCATTTCCTTTGAAATTTTTACAAATAGTAAAAAATGAATTCTGTCACACGATGACTCATTCTTCTAATTTGAATACTATACTCAACGATATTGTTAGCTTTGAAGCTAGATATTTTGACAGCCAAGACTGAACAGACGTTTTGCTTCTTTTCTTCTTTTTTTTTTTCACAGATCTGAGCACCACTGTCCCCTCACTTTCACGTCGTCCAGAAGGAGGCTCGATGAAGGAAGTTGTCATAGCGAGAAAAAGGGTGAAGGAAGAAGGGGAATCGGTCATGCCTACCGGCCGACGTTTACCTTGAGCGATTTCTTGCTGGCTTATTACGTCTTTTTTCATCGTTTTTCTTCTTCTTTCTTTTCTTTCCTGTTGAACGGTGATCATGATACCGCTTTGAACGATTACCCTCTTACCGTGTTCGGAGAGAAAAAGTCAAGGGATATATGACGTTTCGAAGCCACGTAAAAAAAAAAATCCAAATTGACTCTGTAATAATATTCAAGGTCAGCCGCGTGATTAAGTATACAGGTAATAAATTGAACGCGCGAGTTCTCTTCTTCGGTCCAGCCATCATCTCTTATGCAGGTTGCATTAGGTTAGGTTACGAGAAGAAAATTACATCGCGTATAGAAACAGTTTGACAAACGTGCTAATGATCGTTAATTATACAACGTTTTTGTTAACCAACGGTTAAACCTCCCAATCGGGTTCATTCATACGGGAGGCATTTAGGTCGCGTAGAAAAGTGAAGCAAACCGCTAAGTAGCAAGTTCAGAATCGGGTAGCAACGCAGTCAGATCGTGTCACACGAGACCACCACGAATCAGCTGATCTTTACCTTGATTACAGCATCAACTGACACGATTACGTATCTTTAAACTACATAGGATAACTATCGAGTATGAGATCGATCTTGCTATTATGATATTATAATTATTTTTCCTTCCACTTTCTCTTCTATCTTGATCTAGCGCAAGTAAACAAAATGGCCTGCTATTATTAGCCTTCGGTAAATACACTAGTACCGATGCGATAATCTACAAAGAAGCATCGTTTACTGATAATGTAAAAATAGAGCACACGTTAGTTTGTATAAGAAAATTTTGATACAAATAAAATTCTCTAAGAACGTTGAAATTAGTAATTTTTCAGGTGTAATTATTTCTTTGTAAATAGACTTGAACCCTTTTACTGCCACCGGGTCAATTTATCGGCCCCATGCGTTTATATTCAAATTATCGCTCCTCTGAGTGTCAAGTAGCTTTCTCTCAGACTTATTAAATATTTTGCTGCACTAAAATTGTGCTCCACATCCCTTGAGTTTGATAAGAATAAGTAGTCAAATTTTCTTCTAGGAAATCAACATTCTCTTGCATATGAAGGTATTCGTAGAAGTGTACATATCAAATCGGTCATGGCATTCTTCGCACGTACCGCGTTGATGAGTCTGACAGTAAAAGGGTTAAGGGAAAAAATTTTCAGAAGTTATTTGAGAATATTAAAATTGAGCGATATCTGATATCGCGAATTATACAGATTTAAAAAAAGAAATGATTTATTAGTGGGGACAAGTAGAACGCTTCGCTTTCGTTCTGGTTATATGCCGACAATTCCAACCACCCACACAACGCCGTTCATTCATCCACAATTATTTCCTCTGCCTTAATGAGATGCACCACCTACGACTGGTTCGATATAAATTACAATTCTTTCCCGTTCGAATGAAACGCTCTCCGCGCTGCACCACACCGGTTCGCTCCTCGCTCTGTCTCCTCTTTCTCTCGGTCAGCCTCTTTCTATTCTCTCTCATCCACGTCGTTAGCGGTCTCCCAGAACGCGGGGGGAAAGCGCCGCCAGGTTCGCGAATACCTGCGGATGAAACCGGTCTCTCGAAATCATCTAAGTCGACGAGAAGGCACAAAAGAACCACGTTGGCTCCGAGTGAAATTCCATTTCGAGTTGGAGATAACATGTCGAACATGCCGTTACAATGGAGTACTTTAATTATTCGCCACTTTATCGATCGTTTTTACGGCTTAATAAATAGTATAAGACGGTTAGAAAGAAAGAATATTCGACTTTGTTCGGTATTGTGAATAATTCATACAGTAAGAGGTTAGGTTAGAGGTTAGAAATAATTGACTAGTAAAGTACGGTGAAAGCTGAGAACTATGACACCTACAGAATGAGGATATAAAAAAAAATTGAAGGTTCTTCGAGGTGTAAGAAGTTAAGTAAAGAAAAAGAGGTCACAAATAGATTTATTCTCTTTCGTAGAAACTAGAAGGCGTCACAGGTGACACAAGTTACTTATTTGACATCTTCGATGATGCCACGCGTAAAGTTCCATTTTGATCGATGATACCATTCCTTCTACGTAGACGATGATTTTTAACACGCATCTATTACTCGTTAGAGAATTTCATAGTTTTTCTCCCTTAAAAAACGCCGGAAGCCAGTTTCGCGGCACGTAAACGATTTGAATAACTATTCATTTATTTTCTTCCGTGTGTTCCGTTGCTCGATTTCAATTTTTTCGATTTTCTCGATTAAAAACTGACGATGAATCACCGGCAAACGCCAGTGATTATCTATCTAGCCTTGCTTAGTATTCCAGTTTAATGCCGTCGGGAAATAGCGGTTCTTAATTAGCACCATATCTATGTACCGAATTATGACTTAAGGCTTGCTTACAAATACTCTTGAAAACATATCCTGCGATCTTGTTATCTTTCAAGCATTTGTATGTGTAATATACTACTTACATTAAGGTGTAACTCTATAAGAAAAATTGTAAACAAGGGAAAGTGTCAATTTTTATTTGGTATTCCATTTTTTTTTTTAGGTTATAATTTATTAGATATTGAATTTCATTATTTGCTGATTAAAATTGTAGGTTTAAAATGACAGAAATGCACGTGCGCACACGTTCGCGTTTCAATTTCTGATTCATGCGAATCAATGCGCGGACATGCCTCGCTCCCAACGTGACATCAACATCACAATGAGATGCGATGAGTTGGCGTTTAGGAATTCGGGAGAGATAAAACAGGACTCCATGGGAGATTAACGCAGGGATGGGAACATCCCTTGAGCCTTTCGTGCTTTATCTACAAGTATCCTGGAATGTTAATGGTACATACGCAACTGGTTAAGCAACAGAAGAAAAAAAAGGGAAGAAGCTGAAACTCGAGGCATTGTTACAGTGAAACAAAAAAAAAAACAAGCGCAACCTTAAGAATTCTCCATTAACAGCAACTCTGACTTCGACAAATTCGAAACGTAGAACAAAGGGAATAATACATTCATGGGAGGAATGTATTATTATAATTGTAAAACCGAGTCGAAGAAACGATCAGGCTTTAATTAAATGCTAATGGGGGGAACTTTATTCACGCCTCGCGCTAAATTGATTATTAGAGTAGAAAAAGAGATGAAAAGCCGGTTGTTAGATGAGGAAACTAAAAAGTACTGAGACGTAAAAGGAAGCTATTATCTTTATTTTCTAAACACAGGAGTCAACTTTACTTTTTAATGGGGCAAGAAAAAAATAAAAGATAAAATTGTCACGAGGAATTGAATCGGTTCGAAATGCAAACGAATCAAACCGCGCCCACAGGGCTGAACAATGAGCAACGCATCAGGAGACACATTCCTTTTGTACGCGTACAGGCGCACCGTAAATGCTCACCGAATGAACTCGGTCCGTTTTACCTCGAGAAAATACTGCACTTGTTCAACTGCAGACACTAATTTGCGCCGCTAATGAACTCCGCGAGAAAAGCAATCGTTTCTTTTTCGCAATTTCTCTTCGCAGACGCGGTAGAGTTGAGGTTAGGCGCCGAACCTCTTTGACAGATTATTACACACATTCGGAAAATTACATTTACGGGCAGCCAACAGAAATTACGAGAAGCCAACAGAATGTGCAATCGGGTCAAGTTGTGCCGCATCTCGATCACACTTCGTACATCACACTGAAAACTAAATAAAATTAGTATATCGAGGTTGACATTGATGTTACGCAAGATCATCTTAAATCGTAGAAATTAAGTATACGAAGTAAATACGTTAAAGCGTAAACTATTATCTGTAAGAGTTGATAAATGAATGAGCCCTGTTTGAATGACAGTGAACGACCCCGAAATTGTAGGATTTCAAGCTTAAGGATATAGAGTCATAGGCTCTATAGGTTAGAGATTTCAAAGTTACATAATCTTGAGGTTAAGGACGTTGGTGTCGTAGAACCTCGAGTTCGAACTTCTCAAGATCGTAGGAAACAGCGTGGATTGTCAATAATTTCGAATGTCCTTAAAATTCCGATGGTTCGTGGATTTCCCAATTTCAAAACCCTCTTGATCTAAGAACATACAACCTTGGAAGTAGTCCAATTCTTAATTATCCAAACTTAGGGTAGTTTACATTACATATGATCAGGTCGAAATCGTCTGTATTGTGATAATGAAACGTTGGCGTTTAATACTCTATCATTGATACAATATGAATTGAAAACAATGGTAGTACAATATATTATTCACTAATGATGACTTTCAGATCACAAATAACGTTGAATACATTCCATTCAGTGGAATCTTTCCAGGCTAAGCTTCTTAGAATTCGGAGCTGCGCAGACAGGAAGCATTTAACGGTCGTCATTTTCTGGGAAGATTAAACGAGAGTTCTAAAGAACAGTTTCGCAATACTTTGTTTTCCATCTCTGTTTCAAGGGATTCGTGTGTTGATAAATATATCATACGTGATAATTACGTTTTTACATAATTTCATTTGTATAACGATCGATACATTATTTTAACGTATCAAATGTAGGAAATGGTTTAAGTAGTGGCGGTAAATGGAAGGTTAAGGTAATGATGTTTCCATGGACACCTGTCTACCTCTATCGGCAACTGCGTAAATAATTATCGATCGAACTCAATACATTTTCTATTGTAAAATAAATGTATCTTTCTGCTTAAAACAGCTAACATATTCCGAGTAAAATTATCGGCTTTTAATTTTCGTAACACGAAAGTCTAACATTATGCAACAATATAAAACATGCTTTTTTAAGTGTTCATAAATTCCCGCCGGATATAACGCGTCGTAGGTGGCACCAGTAAGTCGAAGTAGTCAAAGTGGCGCGAGAAACATGTGTGGTCGAGCGGCTTGGTGAGTAATCTTGTCACGTAATTTCAGTAATTAATTCATGACACGCAAACATCACGATCTGCCAATGATAGAGGAAACTCACGAATGGTTTTACAGTTCCCTGAACCCGGATACTTTGTGTCGTGCCTGTGATTACAAAGATGCAACCGGCAAACGACACACAACTTCGTGGACCAAAAGCGACGTTCAATACGTCCCGTCTACGAATATCGGACCTAAAGACGTTCTTCCGTGTTTAGTTTCTGGATCACACTTTCAAAAAGAAGATGAGAGAGTTCTTTGCTCAATGATGTGGAGCATGATTCCGCCCTGGCACGAGGTCAGTGTTTACAAATAAGGTTAGGTTGAATGACGTTTCGCGGAGATGCATTTGCGTGGTTGCCATTTAATCATCGACAAATAGGTTGACGCAAAAAATGACTATCCAGATGTCAACACATCGAATGCTATCGTATTGCGTTAATGATAACAATGAATCTCGATTTCTTTTTCTCGTAATTTTTTATTTGTGCATAAAAGAGAAATAAATTTTTTTTCTAGGGAGATTACAGAAGGCACAATCTGTCGACGCACAACGCGCGACTTGAAAATCTTAAAAGTTCCAAACTGTACAGCCCTCCACTTCGCAAAGGACAGAGATGCATTGTGGTTTGTGAAGGGTACTATGAATGGAAAGCTGGTAAGACAAAGAAGGATCCTAAGCAACCATATTATATTTATGCTGCTCAGGAAAAGGGAGTAAGAGCAGATGATCCAACAACATGGAGAGATGAATGGTCTGAAGAGTCTGGTTGGAAAGGATTTAAAGTTTTAAAAATTGCAGGAATTTTTAATAAATTTAAAACTGCAGAAGTAAATACAAGTTGGTCAAATTATATGTGGAATTTCAATTGGAAACTACAGGAGTAAATCACATTTCAGGGTAAAACAATATATAGTTGTACAATAATTACAACTAAATCAAACAATGTCCTCTCTTGGTTGCATGAGCGTGTACCTGTGTTTTTAAACACAGAACAAGATTCACAGGTAAGACAATTGATAAATATGCATATATGATTGCAGTAAAGACAATGTTTCTTCAATATACCAATGTTGTTGAAAATAAATTAATTTATTATTATATTTCTATGTTTAATACCAGGTTTGGTTAAATGGAGAGCTATCAGTTGCTGAAGCTGTTAACAAATTAAACAAATTAACGTTATCAGATGGTGATTTAAGTTGGCATACAGTTTCAACTATGGTAAACAGTGTATTGTGTAAAAATGTAGATTGCAGAAAAGAGATAAAGCCCACGTATGTATATAAATACACTTGGAATCGTGCAATTAGCGTTTCATTGCTCGATTTATGAACTTTTAATCTCATGAAGTGACATACTAGACTATTGATTTACTAATTCCATTACGTACAGAGCAGAGAAAAAAAGCAACCCTCCTAGTTTTATGGCTTCTTGGTTGAAGAGGGTGTCTGCAGAGTCAGCTAAGAGAAAAAGTACCGAAACTGAAAAAGATGACAGTAAGTCATCAAAAATCGCAAAGAAAAAGTAATTCGTTAATCCAAAAGAGTAAATGAAATCTTACGAAAACTTCGTTGCTATGAAAGTGTAAACTAATATTATAATACTAGTAAATAGTAGTAGTTTTTAATATTTCTTTTAAAAAATATATTTATTTACATTATTTTTTATACTTTTATATTAAACATTGCAATAGTAAACAGTAAACTCCATAGTAGCCATACTTGTTTTTTATGATGAAAATTTTAGTTATGCTTCGAAATAAAACTTCTCTTCATTTTTTAATTTTCAAGTATAGAATATACTTGTCTGTAATTATAAATTAATAAGAATAATATATATCATATTGTAAACTTCAGTATTAAAAATAAAACATATTTTGTACACGTATCTTCATTTTCCCGTATTTCCATGAAGGTTATACGTTCACAAAAATTAACACAAATTCAGGTACTTTAAAAAATAATCGATATGCAATCTTTAATTTTTGTGATTCATGACATTAATAAATTCTTTGGTGGAAACTAACAATTCATAAATATTACTAAACGATTGACTGCACAAACGTTATATTTGTTACATTAACCATAATTTTCTGAACACATTTCCGTAAATTTCTCTTCAAAAAATAATTCCAAAATGACAAAATTCTATTTGCCGCTCATCAGTGCGCATACGCGCGTCGTTGCAGCATGGCGCCGAACATTGCTCCGATCTCATTCGGCGGTAACAAAGAAAAAGATAGAAAAAGAGGGGGATAGAAACTCCGGTTTCCCGAAGATGTCAGCACATTGGCTCGTATTTCGCGCTGGTAGCAGCGGCGGCGGCAGCTAAAGCGATCGGTGGTGGTTGGGTTCGTGAGTGGTGCAGTGTGTACGATAGAGAGCGGAGGTATACGTACGTCTAGAGAGCTGTGGTTGCGCGTTTTCGTCTCCCGTGCGGCGGGGACTGCCCTTCGCAAGAATCCGCGTCACGCATGGCACCGCTTCGTGCCTGAGACGCCTTTTTCTCGGAGACAGAGAGAGCAAGATCGTGCGCGGCCGGGGCCCAGCCTCTTCGCGTGCTTCGTCTCGTTTTGTCGTTTTCGAGCGCCGGAGAGACCGAGTCGCGAACGAGCCGACAGAATGACCAGCCAGGAGACGCGCGAGCATGAGATCAGCAACGTAGAAACCGAGTACCACGAGATCAACACGAAAGAAGCTTGGGCGGTCCTCTTTCAGGTAAAAAGATCGCCCCTTCCTTCTCCCGTTCTTCTTCCGTTTTTGCGTCTTTCCTTCCGGTTTCCGTAACGAGAAACGACGATTCGTGCCCGCGAATGTGTCAGCCTTGTATACCACTCGTTGAATGCAAGACTGCATCATGAAATTGTTTCCCGCTGACACGGCCGTCGATTGCCGCTCCACGAATGATGAAATCTCATTCAACGATGTTTGTTGCCGATCGAAAAACGTAACGTAGATACTAATCACTGATTAATATCTGTCGCAAGATTTAAACAGTACGTTTGTGAATTTTTAACGGGCTTCTTACCTACCCGCTTGCTGAATGGGGAAACCTGTGCAGCGTGTGCATGTCACACGTCTGTTATCGGGATCTGATTTATTTATCGTGCTGGGACTGTTCTCGGTCTTGTTCGACTTCCTTCGAGATTTTTGCTACTCGGCAACGTGCTCGATTAATTTATGCTCTACAAATAGATTTGATTTATACCGCACGACGATGCGATCCGATACGATAACAGAGCGCCCAGAAATTCAGCGCGGCATTTGTATTCTTTATCTTTCGTCCCATAACGCTCCTTTTTCCCCTGGGATGTTTACAGTGCACGAATTGTTTCTCAATACGTGGACAAATCGTTTCACTTTCTCGGAAAACGGTTTTCATGGGAAAATTGTTGAACGCCGCATAGGCTGTGTATTGTGATCTTATTGCCAAGGTCAAATGTCTTGGTTTAAAATATACATGTCAGGTGTATATTTAGTACTAGAATTTGTATTGATAAGTAGTAGTGTAAGATTTGTTTACTAGGTATTAAGCAACACCACATATGCCTTCCATTGAACAAATAAAAATTACTATTTTCATGTATTTCCTTCTCAATTCAGATTTAACCATAGATATTAAAAACAAGGATGTTACTTTTACAGCACATACGTAATGAATGCAGCAATTTTTTATATACATGCAATGAATCAAAGAAGCCACAAAATAAAAACTTGAACCGTTATAGAGATGTTTTGCCATATGATTATAGTAGGATCATTCTTAAGAGAGGTCCATGTGATTACATCAATGCTAACCTCGTATGGGTAAATATTACATTGAGATATTTAATTTCAATTGTAAGAAATGTAATAAAGTTTGTAAGTAATATGTTTGTTTTTATTATAGGTAGATGGTGCCCATAGACGATACATCCTTACTCAAGGACCATTGGAAAATACTGCTGGCCACTTTTGGCTAATGGTATGGGAGCAAAATTCTAAAGCTGTGTTAATGTTAAATAGAATAATCGAAAAGAATCACGTTAAGTGTTATCAGTATTGGCCTCTTGGTGATTCAATGATTAATATGGTATTTGCGGATGTTGGTATAAAAGTAAAATATATCAGCAAAACAGAATCATCGGATTACACAACTAGAATATTAAAGTATGAAAATGATGAAGAATTATATTTCGGATATTATTTGCCATGTGTATAATGTGATTGAATAATTGTTTGATACTTGTATTTTCTGCAGATTAACTGATTTGGAGACAAAAGAAAGTAGAGAAATATTACATTTTCATTATAACACTTGGCCAGACTTTGGTGTTCCACAAAGTCCAACAGCTTTTCTACGTTTCTTAACAGATGTTAGGCAGTCAGGAGCATTAGATCAAAATGTTGGCCCTCCTGTAGTGCATTGTTCTGCAGGAATTGGAAGATCAGGAACATTTTGTTTAGTTGATACCTGTCTTGTTTTGGTAAGCATCATTCTTACTAAATAATAAATAAAAAAAAGTTACAGGGAGAAAACCGTTTTTTTTTTTTTTGTTCTATTATAGATTGAAGAAAATGGGTTGAATTCTGTGAATGTTAGGGATGTGTTGGTAGAAATGAGGAGACGCCGAATGGGTTTAATTCAAACGCCGGATCAGCTAAGATTTTCATACGCCGCTATTATTGAAGGAGCAAAACAGTTGCCATCCAACAACGTGGTAACTAATACCAATTCACAGTGGTACAATGTTATTAGCTCCTTTATTCTAAATTTTCATAATAAATGTTTCATTGTGTCATTTGTAAATATGTTTGTTTCTAAAAGGTCTTAACTTTGATGTATAACTAACTCTAATAATATTGTGCTACTGTGGTACACTGTAATCCTTGACCTCCACTAACTTATGTGCTATTTACAGAATATTAACAATGAGGTAGTAACAAATCATTACGACGTGGTAAGTAATACTTGTAATTCTTCAAGTGAAGATGAAGAAGAACCACCTCCTTTACCACCTCCAAGAGGTGAATCCTTAACACGTAGCATGATGGCAGACTTAACTTCAAAACCAATAACAAAAAATGGTAAGAATGTGTGAATGTTCAATGTTTAACAAAATATTTTCTTTTCAATTGTATAATTCGTGTTTCGTTTATTTTAATCTCAGACGAAGTAAATGGTCCACCTGATAAACCATTACCAAGAGAGCCATCAGTTCCCACAGAAACATCCACCACTAGTCTACAGACTGGTGCAAATTCTACAGTAATTACAAACAATTTACATGAAAGGAACTCTGATGGTGTTGTAGTGCCTAATGAAAATACGAGTGACGGTGAAAACTCCTTACAGACAATTAGTCCTCCGTCCAGTCCAGATGTGTAAGTTACTTGAAGATTATTCACGTAAATCGTATTCGTGTAATTCAGTATCGTTCTGTTCTATATTCATTTTTTTATTTAAACAGCAAAAACGAAGTACGTCAACGTAATAAAGAGAAGAAGGAACGTTTGGCAGCACAAGTACGAGAGATGAAGCGACGACAAAAGGAGACTGAAGAATGGCAGAAGCTCAAGAGGTCATTATTTAAGCCCCTTTCAATAGGCATAGGCGCCGCAATTGTTGGTGGGGGTATTATAGCAATCTGTGGTTATTTGTACATGCGTGGTTAGGACCGAATTGTTTCTGTCACACGTGTACATGGACCATGAGTTGTCAGTGATACTAGGTGATCCGCACATTCAAGAATAGTTACTTTCATCACGAGATATTTAACAGCTCCGTTGCACATGTCATTAATTATCGTTTCTGAGAGAATAATTAATCAGGGAGAAGCATTTGGTGTTAACATAATTCGGAACAAAACAGTCGTCGTGAGGCGTTGTATCAGTAAGAGACTATCAGTTGAGTCGGCAGAAAGAGGAACACCAAGTTATCGACGAAAACGTTAAAGAGAAGTAACTTATTCTAACGAAGTGCATTTGTAAAGGACACTGTTGCAAGACGAAGAAGTTGGAAAAAGAAACAGGAGGAAAGAGAACGATCAGAAAGTCAATGATAAATGAGGATGAAGGAGAGGAGAAGGAGATCTTCGATTTGTATTTTTATATTGTGATTCACTCAATGAGTATGTAGAATACTAGAAAGGTATACGTTCTTTTGAAAATCTTTTTGCTAGGTTTCCTTGAAAGTTGCACTTTATAAAGTGAATAGATACTTTCGTATTCGTGTCTCCGATTATAATGGAATAAGATGCCGCATTGAGTTAGATTTTTACTTCGCGACTTTTTTTCTTTCCCAATCTAGAATATAGAGTATCTTTTTTATTTGTTTGATAACAATGATAATACTGCTACGTGTATCCTAATGAATTGGGAGAAGAAAAAAGCACGCGTAAAAATCTAAAAACCAAGCGAACAGACAATGTCTTCTTATTCTTATATTGTAATGATCGTAGGCTCTCATATATAGTAGACATTACACACGAAATGGGTGCACGACCTTAAAATCGATTATTTACTTTCAAAGTAGTAATCTATACAGAGGCAATTACAACTATTGATACTTCTTTTTTTTATTTCTTGGACACTTAAATAAATTCAGTTCTTTAATTCAATCAATTTTTTTGCAGTCGATATTTAAATTCCAACATGATGAATTTGACAAAAAAAAAAAAAAAGACGAGATGAGTCTTTCTTTTTGTTTGCGTTTTTAATAGATAATAACCTTTAAATAAAATTAGACTTACTGTTAGTAATTATCCAGGGTACCAAAATCATTCGCTTAGAGATAATAAGCACCCGATCATCTTGCTAGAATTTAATGAATATATTCGTGATAGACGTAGAGAAAATGTTAACGATCTTTATAATTATAGTACACTACATAAATGTTTTTTATAAATATCTTTGCCCATTGAAGTAGAGTCCATTCTTCTATAGAACGTTTATAACGAGGTGAGACCGCACTAGAAAAAAAATTAGCATAAGTCATGCCTGTGACGTATCATGGCCCATTCTTACATGACAGTTCAATACTGTTTATTTAAAGTCGTCGATTTCGTTCGAAACTTGTTCCTGGGGCTATGAGTAAACAAAAAAAAAAAAAGAAAAAGCAAACCCAACTTCTTGACTTTCTCTCTTCCTTGAAAAACAAAACGCAAATCTTCAGAAATATTTTGTTTAAAAAAAAAAATGGCAAATCGTGCCTTCGATATTGTGCGTATGTCGTAAAAGTTTCATACAATTTCGTGAAAAAGCTTGCAAATCGTTTGTAGTATGAGTCATTTTGTATTTGGAGTAGTCGAGAGAGAACATATTGCCCGGTACAACGGATGATCGATAATTAAAACTTAATTTCACGAGGTATCGAAGTAATCGAGCGTTTCTACTAACGAAAATTGCTACGGTGCTCACCGCTATTCTGCATATTATGTTTTTGATTTTTGTGATGAGACAACCGATAAAGTGGGTGCCAAACAAATGAGAAGCCAATAAGAATTTTGTATGCCATGCATAATTAGACGTATAGAAGTTTCTAATATTCCTTGGAATCAATTTTTGGCGTCAGCCTTGTTATGTACATTTGTACCTTAAGTATCGAAACAATATCCGGTTGTGTCAGATTGTATCAAGTATTGGATTGGCTAATTGTTGAAAATTAGTCAACGATTCGTAGGAACTTCCTCGCATGCTCGAAGGTTAAATAGAATTATCGAAAGTAATTCTATCGATTTAATCAATAGGTACTTGATATTATTCGTCAAAAACTGATACATTATGTGTACACTGTCGATCAAGTATCAAAGCTGATACCAAAAATCGATTCGATCAAGAAGACATGTTGCAATAACGACGTAATCATGGTCGCGTTAATAAACTTTATTTTGTACACTTTTAATCCCTTATCGAAGTGTTTTACCACATCAACGATTTAATCTTTATCGAGCTTCAAAATAAGTATTCTTGTGATACTTAAACCATGAGAGAAAAAAACCTCAAATTTGTGTAAAAAGGAGCAAGGGGTTAAAAGAAACACACGAATTCTAACTGATTTGCTCAATGGTCAACCGTTCGAAACACATTGAGCATCGCGGAAAAGACTGATTATGTCTAATTGCTTCTAGGGGAAATTTAAAAAGAAAGAAACAGAAAGAAAAAAAAAACAATGAATACGTAACACGTTTAGAAAAAAAAATTTGTACTCTTAAGCTGAGCTTCTATGTAAGTCACATGTCACGGACATTTTTCAATTTAAGAAAAGAGGGAAGACTCGTCGGATTGTGTTCCAAAATGAAATATAAAAATGCAAAAACCGATCGAAATAAAAAGCAACGCACAGGTGTAAATTGCTTGTGTTTCAACTTCTTTTCTTCTTTTTTTTTTTCTCACAAAGAAAGATGCACGCGTGGCGTGAAAAGAACGTATTTTGTACTTTTGTACTACGTCGCTAGATATAGAAAAAAGTTGGAATACGATCCTCGAGACAGAGAGAAAGAGAGAGAGAGAGAGAGAGAAATAATTATTTCGGATACGCGTTGCATTTATTGTATGCGTTCGCGTGTTCGTTCACGATACACCGAGCATATACACATATATATAAATATATATATTATCCGAAAGTGATGTCACATCATGTTCCATTCGAAGCAATGTTAAAACATATTCGAAGTTGAATACAGTATTTTGTCGTCGGTACAGTTCACATCTGTGTGTGTGTATGTGTGTATGTAAGCGTGGGTGTGTGGTTGTGCACCAATGTATCTTGTTACCTGATTTTTTGTGTAGAGTATATTCGTAAGTCATTTATTACCATTAGAGAATGAGAAACGCGATCCGGACGCGTCATTTTTACAACTTTTTAAAACGCGCTTTAAACAATTAGTATTCGAAGGGTGAGAGAGAGAAAGCATTCTCCTGAACTATGGTGAATGCGATAACAAACGTGTACTAAGCCTTCATTTAGATGGATTACGTTGGACGAAAGAGATAATGGTGTAGGCGTTCCTAGAAGAAGTGACAAATTCGATATTTTTTATATTTTATTTTTTAGAGACATGGTGAATGAGATCCTCCAGGTTGTTAGGAGGAGGACACTTGAGTTCTTAAGGTTGGAACTGTTTGAAGCTTTCAGATGTTAGCCAGATACTTTTGGAGGATGAATTCAGCACTGTGTTTGACTCTGTCAAAGACCTGAAGACTGTGTTTTCTGAAATTGTTCCTTTGTGTCTGTGTTTAGATTGCAATGTTACTTTCTCAACTGTAATGCAGGATTGTGTTTAGAATTCTGAGGATACCAGCAGTGTTTTCTATCAGTTTATCTTGAAACTGTTTGAAGTTAGCTATGCTGGTAACTTCTGAATTGCAAATACGGTGCAATCTAACGAGACAAACACATTTTCAGGTATTTGATATAGCATTTAGTGGTTCTTACAAAAGAAGTTAAAATCTAAAAGCTTTCAACAGTTCTAATCGATGTGTCAATTGAAGAACGGAATTCGTTTGAGGCTAGTACAGTGTCTCTTGTCGAAAACGATCGATCGTGATGAAGGCGTTTCACGCGATCACCCGGAGAATTTCGAATTTTCACCGTTGTTTATACGTACACCGAGAAAACTGGACGAATGTTTAACCTAGAAACGTTCGTCCAATTCCCCTGTTGTCGTTGATTGCGGGAAACTTCCTGAAGAAAGAAACAGAGAGACAGCGAGAGAATGAAAGGATGCGAGAGCGTGTGCATGCGAGGAACAAAGAGAAAAAAAAAATAATGGACGTATTCTCGAGAACTATAATCCACGGAAAAAAAAAATAAAACACGGTGCTAATTAAAAGTTCCAAAACGAAACAGAACAAAAAGAAAACTCACAAAGGAAGGAAGAACAGAGAAGAAAGAAGCAAAAAGAAGAGAGAAAGAGGAAAATAACGACACGCTTCTTCGATGCTTGTGCATGCGTGAGAGAGCGAGAGAGAGTGAACACTTTGAAGGAGTATGAGAGTGAGAGAGACGAAACTATTAAGAGAGTAACGATCGTAAGATTTCGTACGATACATTTTTCCTACATTTCGCTTCTAGACAGAGTAATAATAAGAATGAGGAAACAATAATAACAAAGTCACAGTCTATGAGAAATATAGGTGTTACCTCTTCGATTATGGTTAAAGAATTTTTTATATAGAAATCGGACGATCGAGCTCGGAAGAAGATTAACAAAAAAAAAAAGAATGAAAAACAGAAAGACGAAGAGGGGAAGCTTCTATATCGCAATTTCCATTTTTCTCTACCCGATAATCTCTCCGTCGTGTACAATAGACATTTAAAAACAGAAAAGACAAAAAAAAAAACGTTTACGATACTACAAGCAACCACAGAAACATAGCTAAGTGCCTACTCGTACGAAAGAGAAGGAAGAGAAAAAAAGGAACCATAGTGAGAATACGACCTGTAGTAGCATTAATAGAACACACTGTAACGCAACCCCTCACCTTTTTGGAAGAGCGTAGTTATCGAGCAAGTGAATCCTTTACTATCCGACAATATATACTTATACGCATATACTATATATACATACATATATATATTTAGAAATAAGTAGTCGTTCCAGTAAATTTATTCTCGTATGATTGTCGAACAAACGAACCACGAGGTACGAAATTACTAGTAGATAAATACTAAATGTTACGTGTCCATTGAACATTGTTTGAGAAAATAATTTTTATGTTCGAACAAACTTTACAGAATTCCCAAATTTAGTATATACACCCATTGGAGGAAATACAGTGAGTAAAAATAGCGGGCTAAAAATGATAACACATTTCGGCGTAAACAGGCAGGTGTTGCAGGAAAATAACTTTTTTTTTTCTGTGTTTTTTGGACATTCTAAAATTAAACGATACAACAAGACTTCGAAGATTCGTATTTTCAAAGATATCGTTAAATTTCCTCCAGTGGAGATTTTTCTTCTCGTGGTTCGAAATGAATACAAGTTTGGCGATCACATTACGTAAAGAAAAAAAACTACGAGCCGAGTTGCGCGTGTAAACAGAGAAGCAAAAAGAAAGAGAAAACGAACGAACGAACGAACGAACTGAGAAACGATTCAGGATAAACGTAAAGAAAAAGAAAAGAGAAAAAAAAACGAAAGGAAACGAAGATCAGGGGTTAATAACGATCTCTAGTTGTCCTCTCAGAATAGACGAAAGTATCCATGTTATGGGCAATGGTAGGAAGTTACTTCTCCCTGAGGTCAAATTTGCAATTCTCTGCGACTCGATTTCAACGCAGTTAACTATATTTACGAATGTACCGTCGTAGAAGTGTATCGAGATATGGTATTTTAAATGTAAAAGCTAAATGACGAACACACACACACACGTGACAAGTGAAAACGTTACACTTGATAGAGTTAGAGTACAGGAAAACGATAGACAAAGAGGGTCGAAAGAAGTGAATTGAGAGAAAACGTCCCAATTCGATTCGAAACCAAAAAAGAAAACAAACACGAAAAAAAGAGATAAAACTTACGTACAAGTTTTTCCAATTGGCAGCAACATACAAAATGTATGAAGAAAACCCACCCAAAAAAAGAACAAATCACTTCGCTTCTTTATACGTCCCTGGATAGAAAGAATTTAGACTCAGAAAACGAAAAAACGATAGCATGAGGAGAGACACATGGCTTGCATGCAATAAAATGTTATTTACGCGACGAGAAAGAAAAGAAAGCAAAAGAAACACAAAAAACTATCGAAACGTGCGGCGACATCGATGCCCTCACGACGCATAATCTTTTTTTACTCCCAAATGTAGAAAAAAAAAAACAATGAACAACTCGTAGACGAGGTTCCCCGATTGCATATTTAGATCGATCAATACAGGAAAGGATTTTTTCGTACTTTCCAACTTTTTTTTCATTCCACTACCCCCTTTTTTTTTACTAACGCGACCGAGCAACAAGTTTTGGGCCTTCAAATTCACTTTAAAAATGAAAAAATTTTGTAACCATTGAATTTGACTCAGAAACCTGTTGATCGTTTCCCCGAGCCCAAAGTTTCACCCTAACATATCCCCTAACCCCCCCGGGAAGATTGGTATGAGTAAAACACGAATCGATCGGCCCCAAACTATACTAACAGCTCTAATATACGATCCACGCGTTTTCTAACCGACGTGTCTGTACTAATCCGTTTTGCCTTGCGCTTGTTTAATATTCTCGTACTTGTCTTCCCAACAGCCACGAAATACCCTCATCTGGTGATTTCTTTCAGATCTAAAAGCGATACTACTACCGAAAGCAGCGAAACCGTACACGAGGAGGCCGAACCTGCGATCTAAATAAAAAAAATATATATATATAAAAAAACAAAAAGAATAAAATAAAAACCTTAAATGAATTACGCGACCAGATCGCGTATTAACGAATAATAAAAGAAAGAGACACACGCACAGAACACATGAAAAATACGGTTTTTCGTTCCTCGAATCGATTTTTTTTTTGTTTAATTTTTTTATACACGACCACGTACCATTTACGTAGACACATACACACACACACGCAGCCAGACACAGAGAACACACACCACGAAACAACGCCCTAGAGAAGCGGAAGGCTATTTATTCGACACGATGAATGCTTAACTGAGGAGAACAATAAATCGATTTGTTTGGTACAACAGAAGCAACACTTGATTCGACGTTTTCTAATCCGACGATGCACGGAGCTCTATCGAGACTCATCCTAACTCCCAATCAATGAAACGTTCTATTTCCTCGTCGATCGATGAAGAATGAACGCGATGAATCAATTCCTCGATATCTCGATTCGAACGGTATCCTCTGAGAATTTACCTCGTTATTGGAATTCTTAATCTTCGACTGTATCGTGGGATGGAATCACAGCTATTTCCACTTGTTTTTACAGAAACATCGTTTCTGGCTAGCTACAGAAATTATTTATCGTATTTACCTTAACGTATAATGCAAGAGAATAGAATTAAATAGTTCGCACATCAGTCGATTGTTTTACGATTAATTTTGAAACACTGTAGCGTTGAATTTGATCTTTTTTTTTTTTTTTATTGAATAAAAAATCCTGTCCATTCTATCGATCGAACAGTCGAATTATAACATTCCAATCTTCGCAGTATTACAATACCCGTAAATCACAAAATTCCTATCTCATTCCAGTTTCAACCAGAGCCAAACTGACGCCACGTTAGAGAGGAGTTGTTTAAAAACAATTCGTTTACCATTTATCATCCATCGCATTTACGACTCCGATGAGGAATCGTAAAATCCCAGTGAACGACCACCTTGAATGTACAAACGACGCTAAACATCCGTATACTAAACAAAATATTGTTCGGGCACGAGTTTTCGAATGGTTCGTTGCGTAATGTTACGGTGACAACGCGTATCAGTTTCCGTGAAAATACGAAGGTGAATCATAACTCGAATACAATCGTTAATCGAATCATCAAACATCGTTGGTTTCGATAGTTCGATGGTGGGGGCGTAACGACGAAGAATATGCCCCGATGTTTGATCAAGATTGACGCGAGCACGGTTGTTGGCCCACGGTCACGTTTCACCCCCCATTCGAGCCTCTCACCTGCTGAAAAAAACAACACCTCGTGGATGCATCGGCTATTTTGGTTTACCAGGTCAGTTATCACTTGCGATGAAACGTCACTGTACCATTAGCGTGCTCCCGTTTGACGTCATTGTTTCGTATAAATGCCGCAAGAATGCGTTGTCCAGGCACAAACCTGCCACGAAGTTGTTTCAGACAGATCTGGTGGATTTTCGAACTGACCAGGCGCCTCTTAAATTTCGTTCGACAGTTTTCTTAATCTTTTATCTTTATCGAGTGATCATTTTTGAGTGAATTCTCGAAGTATAAGCTTTGAAAGAGTAATCGAGTTTCGAAGATCGAAAAAGTGATTCCGAACTTCGAGGGAAACTACTTTGAATTAAAATAACAAAATGGTAAGATCACGTTGTCTTAAAGTTTTTAAATATTCGATTGAAAATTTTACTGGGAAGGATATTTCCTTTCAAGATTAACGTGAAACGACACAAATTTTTCAATTGGAAATTTCTATTTTCAGAAAACCATCGTAGTCGCTTTTCTCGTCGTCTTCTTTGGCTGCAGCGCTGCACTTCCGGTTAAACTCGAAGACAATCGAAGCACAATCGTTGGAATTCCAGTTCTATATCAAGAAGCTGGATTGGAGAACAAAGGATCTCCAATTATGTATGGGCTTCTCTTGAGCAAATTGGAGGGACCGGAGAATGTTGTGAATGGCGGTGCATTGGTTGAGAAACGCGAGGTAAAAGAGAACGATCAAGAGGACCTCGAAACCGCAGCTGGTACTTATGCTCTTCGGCCACTGTTCGTCTATCGACAGCAATTGGCGTACAGACAACGAGTTAGGGAGGCGTATCGCCGTAGAAACCCCTTCTGAGTCATACTAATGGGACTGGTTATGGTCGTTGACAACCTGACGAGCGAAAGGACAACGATTCGGATACCAAAGAGACGCGTACGATTCGCATTCCACGATTCGTAATCGGATATTTATCGAGGATTTAAGTTTCCTTCGATGGACTCGGGGAAATCTCATGAGAAATAAGACAGTATTAAAAGTATGTTTAAGTGGAAAGTAAAATTGACAAAGATTGGGAACTTTGAAGCAAGGGAAAATCGTATCGAAAGAAGTCCGATGAAAATTGAGACTTAAAAACTAAAGAATCGAAGAATTTGAAAGTAGTCCACTTAAAATGGAAAGCTTTGGAAGAAATTACCATTCAATTTTCAAAGATGAATTAAATGTTATCAAACGCAGTAGAATCTTCTGAAAACCTGAAGAAAAATTTTCTGCTTTGGAAAAACTAATGCAGCCGACGCGAGGAAGGAGAAGGTCATCGAAGACGGAAGTGAATCGCTCTTCGCGAAGGCAGCGCCACCTTGCGTGCTCGTTAGTAAACGAGTACAAATAGTAGATGCTGCTAAGTGGACCAGCAAACAGTCCATGTGATAAACAGGAACGTCATTTTTGCAGCAAAACCGGAACAATCCTGATATTCAATGAGTTAGACAAATGTTCAATTGTATGTTCTATATGATTGGGTACTAAAGTTTGTACTTTTTTTCTCTCTTGTAAGATAAGTTTCTAGTTTATAATGTTGTGTGAAGGAGCAAATTAGTATTGTAAAATAATACTCTAGTGCTTAAGAGAAAGCTACCCACCAAAGCAAGCATTACAGATGTGCCTTTTTAAAATAGTATAGTTATAAGTACATTATGATATTATTAATGACACCATTTATGTTATATTTTTTATGTATACTTCCAAATAATGTTTAATAAAATTCTTCTAATAATATACATGTATATATTTCAGTGAATTTCTTTGTCTTTTTTATAAATACATTTATTGTGAACAATTACTAGTCACATGTAACTACAATTGCTAAAGAAAAATATTCTATTTACCAGGGAATATGGGAATCTTGATAAAATTATGATTAGATTCTCTCTCATAGCTGGACCAATATCTTTTGTCAAAGGATGGCTTATGATACCAATAAGGGTACAATATATTCCTATCCTCAGATTTTTCCAGAGTTTCCTTAGAGGACTTTACATTCCTTTCTTCTCTGACTTCCTGGTCCGTGGAATCTGTTTCTACAGGATCAAGCTGACTGGAGGAATCTTCATTGGACTGTTTATTTGATACATCTTCTATGATTTCACCATCATTATCCTGGGATGAATCGTTTACTGCTGTTTCTTGATTAGAGTCAGAAGCATCACTTTCTGAAGGTTCATTTGAAGTAGATGGTTCTCCATCTTCTGTTTCATCCTCATCACCTCTTCTAACACGATTCCAATGTTCTGGTGTAGAATTACGAATGGTTTCTTTAAGTATTATGATTATTTGCTGACTATCTTCTTCATCTCTGTCATTTTTAGGATTCTGTGTAACCTTTTTTAATTCTTCATCAATAGAACTTTTAGTATTAATTTTTGATGATTCTGAAGTTAATCGAGCTTCAGAATTTATCAAACTTGATTCATGTTTAATAGCATCATATATTTTATCATTGTCATCGTTTACTAAATGAGAAATATTTGCATTTACATTAGGAACATCGGAAGATGTAGATGGCGTTGATAGTGTCCTCGTCTCCGACTGGCTGCATTCAAGTTGTTGAGGAACCTTCAACAGGAGAATCAAGCTGAAGAGATAAACAAAATGTTCCATTTTATTCAATCGTCACTGTTGAAAAGGCGCCTCGAAGATCGTTGTTAATATCTTTTTTTCGATAAATTCGGTAACGATACGAGCTGAACAGATGGCAATAGTAAACTAAGAGTACAGAAAGTGGTGTTCGCTCTTTTATAGCTGGCTAATATTGAAGTAGCTGCTAAATCGATCGCTAAACACTTCTATATTGTTAACGACGTACCAACTGCGAAATTACTGTCGAAAGAATTCCGATGATCGACGAAGATATTTAAATAGCCAAGATTTTATATCACAAAAAAGCGCAAATATCCAAAAATTTATAAACAAAAATTAAAGCAATAAAAAAGGATATATCTGTTTCAACGTTTGATCATTTCAATATTTATTTCTTAACAACTAGATAAAATGTACTGAACCTCTGGGAAAAAAAAATATTAAATAGAATATAACAATAGTGCGATTCCTAAACTAACATTAAAATCTAATTATGGATTCTGCGTGTAATAAGCTTCGACTTAACGTGTTGTAATCCCGTTGAGTGTTAATTGCTCGGCTATTAGCTGTTTAGATTTTCCACAACAGATGTCTACAGTCATGGTTGTCAATAAGGAAGAGATAACGCTATTCTCTTCTTTCGTTAAGATTTTAACATCTTCGACTAATTAGAACTTGTTTAAAACGAACAATAAAGTACGTCTGCGCTTCTGAATTTCAAGAAATACCTAAAAAAAATGTTTCCCAAATTGTACAAAAATATCTCGCCGCGGCTATGACGAATTGAGAAATTTAAAAAAAAATTTATCAATCTAATTTGTTAGACTTTTTTATTCCGCTGATAAAGTGGCCATAAGGATTAGGTTTTTTCGGTTAATAGAGACTAAGGTCGTGGATTGAGAACTGACAAACGAGAAATTAAAGCCAAGGCGACAGGTTCAAGGTGCAGCTGTGGCCAAAGTGATGTACCGCAAGGTTGATACTCACGTCTGTTAGCAGGACAACGATAATTCTTTCGGTACCTGGTATAAAACATGAACGGACCGTTATTGCTAGTCAGAGTCGAAAAGGCGTCGCTCAAGTTTTGGTCGAAACGAAGAAAATTCAAGAGGCTCGGAGGAAAATCCACGGGAGACTTTGAGGCTAATCAAAATGAACCACAAAATGGTATCAAATGCGGGGGAGGGGAAGGGAGCGTAAATGTTAACGTTAAAATTGACGTATATAAACATCTGTTTTAATTATCAAAATTTCGTATATTGCGTAGCATTTATTCAGCTGAAGATATTTCCGATGTTAATTTTAATATTAACGCGATCTCTCATTTCGTTGTTTAAATTGAATAACGAAGATTTCAAAACGGAGTGTTGATATTAGTGTTTTCTCCCAGTGGTGTATTTCAAAATATATACTTTTTATCTCTTCTTTCGTTTCATTTCAATTGTCCTCAATTTCATTCCTAATCGAGCAATGGAATTTTTAAGACAGGTGTTAATGTTAGTGTTGTGAAGTGCTATATTTAGATGTACACGTTACAATATTGCGTAATATTTCAATTTTCCTTGAAACATTTCAAGATCTCGCGAATCTTGTAATTTTATTATTATTCTACTTTTTTTTCTCTTTTTTTTTACGTAATAATGGTATGTTACATGTGTTACTAGATCGTCACGTTTCAATTAGCACTTTGCTTGATCCCAACTTTTTACGGTGAGATCTCAATGGGGAAACCATTGACTCCCGAGGACGTGGAGGATTTATTACCACCGACCCCGCAAGATAAAAACGAAACCATAGCTGCAATTGTTCAGGATCCAGTTGTCCAAGATGCCGTACATCATGCAGCCAGTAATGGATCTTTGAATGGACTGGTCGTTAAGAAGAACGTCTTCATAATGCCAGCTACTAATCCAAATTTGGTTTGTATTAAAGCAAAAAAGAAGAAGAAAAGCAAAGATAACTCTGAGAATTAAATACTGTAATTCCAGAAAATTAATTCTTTAAAAAAAAAATTAAAATTAGTAACTTTATTTCAAATTGATCATTCTCGTTATATTAAAATGGAAAATTTGTTAGAAGGTTTTATTTGAAAGGATTATTAATTTTTCCACAAGGTGCTCTCAAAACGCGAGCATATACTAGTCGTTCCTACCGAAAACTTGGAGGACGTACGAAAGAATATCACGGAAGCAAAGGAAGCAGAGGCTCGGGAGACCTCCACGTTAGAGAATCAAGCATTCTTCGAAGACGACGCAAGTGAATACGCGGCAGAGGTAATGGATAATAATTCAACGTGAACATTCCAATCAGATCTTCATTCCTGATAGAGAACTACACAATTGAACCTATCAACCTAATCGCGGAGAGAGAGGAAACGTCTATCTACTGTTTAGATTAATTCATCGATCATTTACTTGTGTCTTTGTTGAAATTAAAAATAATTCCGCGAAAAGTTTCACACGAATCTATGTCAATTTTTGTAAATTCAACTCTCCAGCAATTTTTTCCCCCTCAAATGAAAAGAAAAGAAAAAAATTACCAGTTTGAGTTTTCATAATTAATAATGAGTAATAATAAAAACCAGTTTCTTATTTTCCTCGATTTTCAGGGACACGAAAATGGATCAGAGGAAAATGAAACCGAAGAAAATAAAAAGGCGGAGGAAGCGATATCATCGAGTGAGAAACGTAAAAGCGAAACGGAATTTCTGAAGGACAAGATTATTCACGACGCAGCAATACCGGAAGACACTTCTTCTTCGAAGAAGGTGGCCGTTCCCATTGTCGCGGTCATCGATCCCTCGAACGCTAACAAGGGCAAGGTGAACAGCCCAATCGTAGCGATTTTGCCTAATCAGGTGAACAACGGTGCTCTGAACAGTCAGGTTCAATTCTTGAAGGACAACAGCGACAAGATCCAGAAAAAAGCACAGGATTACGTGGACAAAAGCTCGTTGACAGTAAATCCTGATTACTGGACTTCGTCCACGCCGCCGGAGGTAATCTAAAAGAAGTAAAAGTATAACGGAAAGAGAGAAAATTAGAATTTATATAACGTAGTCGTCCTTTAGTATTTTGTATTGACCGTGGAAGAAGAAAAGAAGAAACAGTAAAAATAGTGAACGAATAAGATCAGGTTTAAACGAATAAAAAATGTTGAAAAGAACGACGAACATAAAAAATAAGAGAATGAAAACAAAACAGTGGGGAAAATTTCGGAAGAATATCGAAAGAATTGTACAAAGTTGAGAAACGAAGAAATAGAAATTAGATTGTTACAGAAGAGATCTACACTAGTGGAATTAATTCTGGACACTTTTAAATTTTTACTTAAGTTTCGCATCTATTCAAATTATTTAATATATAATCATTTATATTTGATATTCTAATCATTGTTTTCTAATCTTAGGGCGTCGCTTATATTAAAAAAATCAGTAAAAAGACCATTTACAACCATAGTTTTAATATACAATAAAAATTACAATTTCAACACATCAAAGGAGGTACAAAAAAAATTAATATTTCGTTGGATGTCCTTTGTTTCTTTAGAACAGCTTCGATTCGTCGAGGCATAGAGTGCACCAGGCGTCGCAAAAACAAAAATAACAACACACTTTAGATTTTTTTTAATAAAAATTTTAAAATATTTACAAATCAAATCATGTGAAAATATTAAGTATAAACATTATAGATTACAATAAAAATATTACAGTATCAATTTAGCATAGCAGAATATAGATTTTCTGCACAAATATGAAATAAAGAATATTTGTATTCAAAGTGTCCAAAATTAATTCCACCAGTGTATAATACATTATTTACAAAAGTATTATATTCTTCAAAAAAAAAAGAAGAGAGAAAGTAAAAGTATTCACACTCTAAAATATTTGTTATAAAAAGAAGCATCGATCCCTTTACTTTCTCCAACAACACTATTATCCATCTCAAAACCTGTTAACAAAGAATTCAAAGAATTCCGATACATCTACCTACAGATAAGAAGAAAGAAAGAAAGAAATAATAAAAAAAGAAACTTTATATCATATACCACAAATAAAAGAGAATTCCTTCACTCGTTTCAGTTAGCTGTTGTCTCATCACCGACTCAAGGAACCGTTCCAGCTTCTCTGTTTACGGATCACGAGAATCCGAGTTACACGGAAGAGATGTTTCTGACGCCGGTGATGATCTCGCAATTTGACATGTACGCGCCATCTTCAAGGGACAACGATCACACGGATTACACGCGAGAAACAGGTGACATGGACGTTGCTGAAGACGTTATATTTAGGCCTCTGTTTAGATACCGACAGGAAACGCAGCAGCGGTCTAGATACAATGACGAAAACAATCGACGATACGGTAGCTACGCCGATTATTATCCGAGACGCGCTTATTTTTACAGACCTCGATACGACGATTATTAGAAACGAGGAGGATTAGCTTGAGGAGGATGAAGAAAGGGAGTTTACGCTTGGATAGACGAGAACTGAAGAGATTTTGGTGTAACACGTTCGTCGCGTAACTGTTCGCCTATGCACCATGATTATATACACACGATTTTATTGGCAATAAATGTTTGTTTCGTTTCACAACGAGTTTTAATGGTTACAGTGAGAAGAAGAAGAGACGTTTTCTTCGAATCGATCGAATTGCGTGTCGAACTTTCGAATGTTTCTTCTTGGAATCTTAGAATTATGTTCTTACGTAGAGTGTTTCGTTTCTAACGAACGTTTGTGTTATTTCCACTGTCGTTAAAAGTAAGAAAAGAGAAAAAAAATTATTGAGAATAGTTTGTATGATTTTAGGATGTGCATCTGGTGACTGCAAAAAGGAGAAAATCCTTTCGAGGTCATTTTGAACGTTACTTCAAGCTCGTTGATATTTTTATACGCGTGTTAATGTTTATTTCTCATAATGCGAAATTATAGTTAATATCGAAACGAGTTCAATGACCTGTGACGTCATGATCTTGAAATGGCTGAATGGGGAAAAATTTGATTAACACTAGGTTTACGGGACACGTCAGTTTGACACATTTGGTATTTCACGAGCGAAATTACAGAAACAATTGCTACTATTTTCCAGTAATTTTTCCTCACTTTTATTAATGGAATATTTGTAAGTAAGTTAACAATACACAATTAAGTTATCTCTAATAAATTGATTTCTTGAAGAGAAAATTCGGTTTCTCGTTCACTCAAGAAAAGCCCGTAAACGTAATGTTAAATTGGAACAGTGTAAAAATAAAGAAACGAGAAAATGAGAATATTGATATTTTATTGTCACTTTAAGGTCATAATTACTATAATTATTCTTTAAAGTCGTAATTTAAGTGTAATGGGTAATTGAGCTCGTCTTAAAGTCGCCTACAATATCTCATTGCAAAATGAAAACACAGATGTTAATATGCAAAGAAGCATTTATGATCTTACAGTGACAATTAAAAGTGATATCGAAGAAATGATCGAATGCCGCCGTTCTCAAACCATAAAAACTCTTCTGGCTAATTTAGTTTTTTTTTTTTTTTTTTGGTTTATATTCAATAGAAGTAGAAATAATGTTTAAACATTCATTATAGATGAGAAACCCTGTACACTTGTATTTATACACCTTTGTACTATTTTTATAACATTTTACGAACGTTGTTATAAGAGTTAGGCGTGTTTGTTTAGCAGAAAAATCGAGATACTTTCGGGACCAATAACTACAAATCAGAAGTGACAATTTTCATCGTGAATTTCAAGAAAATATGAACAATTTCGAGCGGAAATGAATTATAAATCTTTATTTTTCGTGTTGAACGTAAAATAAAAGGTGTACGACGCGGCAAAAACACGTTGGAAGCTGTCTTAAGGTTGTCAAGATGATTAAAACGTTATAAACGATGACAAGGTTGTCAAGGAATGGGGACCTCAATGGCGTCGACTCTATTTCCGGACAACCTGACAACGTTTTATTTCCTCGAGAAAGAGCTTGCCTCTACCGACTCTTTCACGAGCCTCGATCCTCAAATCAAAACCCTCTTAAAACATCGACGTTTACACGAGAATCGCGTGAACATGATTCTTCGCTTCGAACATATTACGCAGAGAATTGCTAACACGATGGGAAAAAGTTTACGATAATTTCCAACGTTGGCATTTGACCTCAATCGTTAATAGAAAAAATAAAACGATGTATGTCATTTCCTACATACTGTTATTATAAATTCGTATGTTTCTTACGAAAGGATTGATGTCACTTCGTAAAAATTCAACGATAAAGTTATAATAATAAGTAATATTTCATAATAATTTTCGGGAATTCCTGACTCGAAAACTTGTAATTTCCTCGGAACTGGACGATACAGATTGATCGATAGACAAACGTGTTTATAGCGTGTTTACATAGGCATTCGGCGAACCATCAACAAACCAGTTTTCTACGAACGAATCTCGATAGGATGATCGTAGACCTCAATTAACGCGACATCGTTAATGATTTGCAGGCAAGATTAGTCATTCCGTTGCTCGTTGATCCATTCATCGAATATCTCGAGCAGAGGGTGTATACAAATGTTTCACAATCCAGTGAGTGTACGTTTAACACCTTGGAAAAATGTCGACTAACTGGTCCAGGAAATATATACATATCCCAATGGAACTCTAAACGCTAATGCGTAGAATAAATGAAATACCGCGAAATTTTCAAGGTGTAAAGTATAAACTTAATTCCTGGTATTTCTGGAACAATGAGGGATGAAATCTACCAGAGTATAATCGGTAGAAATGATATAATAAGATTCGTGAATTAAGTACAAAATTAATTTGTCGAGGATTCAGGTATAAATAAATTTGTTTTTTTAATATTCTGCAATTAGAGAAACCAATTCTGAATTGACTTGGAATAATTCTGAACGAGACTCGAAATATTTCTCTACTTCGAACTACTGTTAGAATTATTCTTACTTTGCCATCTCGTCGATTTCACAATTTCACTATATATCCTTTCCATCGACTGAAACATGTAAAATGAATGTCTAGAAGTTTATGAATAAAAAGATTTAACTATAGGGTAAAGTAACCTAATACGAGACCGTTCATAATACAAGACTCCAGCCTATTACCGTTACGGAGAAGTCTCGAACGTCGCAGCGACAATCCTTTCTTTAAGAACTAACCGTAGTTCTGTTGCATTATTCGAATGTGGCGTAGAAAACAACGTAATGTCTTGAGCAAGCATATGAAAATTATGATGCAGAATGTTTGTTTCGCCCAGGACTTTATTCCTTAAATGTATGTACATAGTGAACAATAGGTTCAGTGTATAAAATGTTACCGATGGACCTATACTGCGGTACAGATGAAATTAATTTTATATGCTCAATGTGTGAAAAAAGACAGAAAAAAATAAGTTTCAACAAGATGAAACCTGGATCTCATAATAGGCGACAAGTTTTTCAAGTCATGATTTTCTGTACTTTTCATTTTTATTTTATTGCGATGGAACTCTATCAGTTTTGTTATAATTTCTAATATGTTGCGAAAGTGTACACATCTTACATTTAAAACATGTACTATATTTTAATAAAAGTATTTTTAAACGAGAATTGTGCTTGCTTAAAGAAATGGGTCTCATATTCGACTACTTCACCCTATCGTCAAAATTCTAATAATTTAAGTATTAATCGTAAATTAAAGTTAATTTGTTTGGCTACGATATTTTGTAGTAAAATCAAGAAAGAAGTGGTTTGTATCGTTGACGTCTCAGCCGGAAGTGGCCACCGGAAGAAACTGAAATTTCTCTTGCAGACGCTGTAGGATGCTTCGAAACAAACCTTTTTCTTTTTCAACCACCCTGTATATTTCGATATTCGTTTTATCTGTTCAAAATTTACAATTTGCAATAAAAATAAGCATCGTATAGACTCTTTCAATTTTCCAAATACTCATATCTTTCATAATGTTACGTCGCGATGTTATACAACAAAGAAAGGTTTCAATAGCGATAAAAATGGAAGAAGTTCGCAAACGATACCGCTATCGGATTACGTGGAATCAGAGGTCGAGAGGACTAGAGGTCTTCGATTATGTATATGTAACAGAAGATATGCAATAACTCGAGCTTTCTCGTCGAAGAAAGAGGTAAGACAACGGAGATCCTCGTTCCCTTCCTTCTCCCTCGAGGATTGCCCGCGAAGGTGACTCATTTCTAAACTGGAAACTTCAGCTACATCTCTCTCTGCGGTACACGCAGGACGTAGTAGCTTGATCATGTTCCTCGAGATCGTGAACGCGCCACGTATATAACCGATGGTTGGACAATCTTCTCCCTCAATCGTGATCTAAGTGTCGCTGAGAACAGAAACCGCTCTGTTGTCTTTGATATCATGAAAGAGGGAACTTCGTACACCATGTGGACCATGCTGGTGGTAAGAATAAATTTCTTAGGATTGAGAAAAATATTGTTGAAAGTTGTACGAGTAGAAAATTCACTTAAAAGTTAACTCAATCGTGAAAAAGAAACGACAACTTATCCTGCCTTCTATAAAGATACATTTCTCACATTTAAATAACACCGTTAATTTAATTAGTTTCATAACAATTTAAATACAGACTTTTTTTTTTTTTTTTTTTCTTTTTTTTTTTTTTAGTATGTGGATAAGTTCAAAAGTTCAAAATACTCTGAACATACATGGTTCAATGAAAGTGTCGAGTTCGTTCAACATTTCCCCAAGGAATTATTATGATCCTTACATTGAACTGTGGTTACATTAAAATAATGCTAAATATTTCAAGTTGGCCTATATTTTGTGTAGGAATTTGTAGAGATTATTATACAGGATGCTTCAAGCAAATGTTAACATTTGCATAAAGAATTTGCATATGCACACTGTTGCCTATAAGCACTTGCACATCTAACTTCTTCTATTTATTCAAGGATATGATAAATTTTTCAGAAGAATTAAATTTCTTTTGTAAGGGTTGCAAAATAAAGATTGAATCTTTAACATCTTTCTTGAAAAATGTTTAAATAAAGTTGCTTATTGGAGTAAAAAACAACTATGAATAAAATTAAGAAGAAATAATTTTGCAACGTTGATACCGATAGTAATAATAACAATAGTGATTTAAACAATTATGCACGCATCGATAAAGATTGTTCTTATCAAAATATTGAGAATATTGTGGTTTATGTAACTGAAAATACAAAAGGAAGTCGATAATTATTTCTACGTTCGATAAGGACTATCTGAAAACCGCAAAATACGTCTTTAACGCATAGTAATTCATCTAGTAACGTTATTAATAACATCTTTTCTTTCTTAATTAATTTTATTCTCTAAAAAAAATGTCTGCAGGTTCTTTGCTTGATAGCATCGTTCGACGTAAACGTTGCAGGAAGATCGTTCGACGCTGAGTCTTCCTTAGAACGATCTGATTCTACAGTGGAGGAGACATCAGCCAGACTTCCAAGGAAATTCCGGGGAAACAGTCGTACCAGGCGAGTGCATATAGAAAATCAGCATGGATTCGATGGAAAAGTGGAAAAGATTCACATTAATTCCGAGGAGGATCTTCCTGGAATTCGAGCATACGGACTGCAGAAAATGAATTTGGCTAATAATGGTCACATTGAGAAGATAATAAAAAGGGAAGCAATAGAAAACGTGAATGATGCTTCGAGAGTTACTCGTTCGGTATGTAAAATTGCAATGTAATATAATTGCAATACTACCTTTGCTACTATGTAACATTCACAAACATCAGAGAAAAAGGATTTCATAGACTCCGATTTTACTTAAGATCGATTAACCTAATAATGTAGAAATTGAACCTCTACCTTTAACCTGGAAAATGTGGCATCGGTAACTTTGTAATTCACTATGCTAAATGTTATAAAACTAAACGAAAGCTTTATAAAATCGTATTGCATGACGCACGTGAAAACAACCGAAACGAAAAATACTATTTTATTTGATAATAACGTCGATTTCAGTTACATTTGGTTAGGTTCGTTGAACTCGTATACGCATGCTTCATGCAAAAACGCGAAATATAACTTTACAACTTATTTCGAAGATCATTAGATAATTTGATCTGTTCGTAGCGCACCATGGCCGAAATGTACAGAATCAATGGCACGATAATGTGTGTAATAAAAAAAATAGATCTTCCAGTACCTTCGACCACAGAACAAGCTTCAGTCGATTCACAGATCAGACTAACCAGATCCATAAAAACAGAGTCGAAGCAAGGTGAACATACCAACGATTTGGAGGACTTAGAAGCTCAGGATGCGAAAATCTTCAGACCTCTCTTCGTTTATAGGCAACAGGTAGCAAAACGGCAGCACAGGGGAAGAAATCAGTTTCATAGTTTCCAGCCTAGTCAAAAATCTTGGTACAATCATCGACTAACCTTTTGAAAACATCTCTTCCGACGTGTTCGCAAAGTAACGTCTAGTGGCGTGCAATAAAACGGTTTTTATGAAAGAGACATACGAACGAGAAATCGATGGACGTAGTGTTTGCATTGCGACGGGATCCTTGGAGGCGACTAATTATCATATTAATTAACCGATTGAGTCAGCGTCGCTTTTGTGCCATAAAAGAAGAAAGCGGTACACGCAGCCGTTGGCGAATGACGTGCTACGATGATCGAAAGTGTCAATAATCAATAATAATATTTTCACCAAAACTATGAAATATTTTCTAATGTTTTACCCTCTGAGTTGAAGCGCTTTCCTTTTTTTAGAAATAAAGTAAAAGAAATTATTCTTACTGAATTTTTTCCATTCCGTACATTTTACTCATTCTGTCGATTGAAGTTGCATGGAAACAGATGAGAGATGGCGATAACATCTTTACCTTGTTCATTTCGACAATATTTGTGACGTCCAATTTGTCTCACTTAATAAATCTAGAATGAGATACCTTATTGTTAAATTTTTTGATATTACCTATCCCTCGTAAACACAGAGAAAAATATTGTTTTTTTCCGGGAATATTAACACAGTACAGTTTAATATGTGTGACGAAAAGAAATTGGTTATACCTATAACCGCTAAAAGTCAAATGGACAATAATATTAGTACAAACGACGTAATTGTAAGAAAGGAAAATAAAAGAAAAATAGGAGACAGGTACCTATCGATTTATATAACATTATAAAATTAACGAAATTCATAACAACATTGAAATAAGTATGTCGTTTTAGACAAAAATCACGTAAGAAATTTTTATTTCTTCACATGATATCTTTGATATTGCTACACGTGTTGGATGCAATGCTTTTGATCATTCTTCTGCCATATATGATCTGGCAATGGGTTTCCGGCAAAGATCGTTTGAAAATTATTCTAAAATCTATCGTGGAAGTGAGGAACTTTCTCATTTCGTATAAATTGGGATATTCAGTAATTAAATATAGTAAAGTTAATTGTAACATCGTAAAAAAAAAATTAATCAATTCATCTAGGTCACAGGAGAGATGATTATATGGACAATCTTTGCCGGTGTGTCTGTCTTCATGACTGTTGCATTCGTTCTGGAGGATATTTACTTTCGAAAGAACGACGACAAGAAATCGAAGGAATTACAGAACGCACGAAATGAAATCTGACGTTGTACGGCAACGAAACGCAAAGTTTCTCCAACGAACAGTACAAGCTTAAAGTTCTTGAAAGCTAAGAAGAAACTCTGACTATAGATAGCTTTTTATACCTCTCGTATTTTACTAGATTTTTGGATTCAATTTTTTAAATCGAGCTTTCGTACCTTTTTTGAAGAAAATAAAACATTTTATTTGTACATTTATGATTTTTCTAGTTAGAAATTAAGATCTGATATTATTTGACTAGATAAGAAATGTTGTAAGAAGGTGAAAGTTTATAAGGAATTTGAGTAAGTGCAGATACGTCCCTAAATTGCCTAGGGGATAGGAAATGTAGAAAAATTCGAGTCATTAACGGGTATATATAAAGAATTATACCAGTTCCAGCCATTATCTCAGTTCACCCAAACCATGCGGTTCTCAAACATACTTCCTCTTTTCGTAAGTTCTAATTTTCTCTAACTAAAAATAAATTCTTCCTTGAAAGAAATTTTTCAATTATTTTCTACAAAAAGAAATGAAAAATATTCCTCAACCTTCCTATACAGCAACTGTACAAATTTTAATATTAAGTATTATTCCTTAAATTTAACATATAAATAAAATTGTTTAACTTTATACACGTATATCAATATCTTTTTTTATTTAAAATCAATATATTAATATTAAACAAAAAAATTTAGCTCCTCGTCACAGTGAGTTCGTCGCAGTATACCTTGATACAAACGAATGATCCCACCACCGATAAGAAATTTTCCAATAATATGCAAATGGTGCCCGATGATCTAAAGGAATCGACGATGGCTAAGAAGAAAGCCATGATCGATACCGAGGACACGATTTCTATAACAAAATACGGAATCTTGACGGATCTGAAGAAAATAAACAATCAACTAGTGACCACCTTAGTGGACAACGAAATGGGACTAGACGCCATTAAAGTTATCAAATTTGCCTTGTTGAACTTGTTATCCACGCAAATTCAGTCTACGATGGAGAAACTGCAGAACGTCGATATTAGCAATTTACTAGAATCGCCTATTCTTAACTTCATTATGGAAATACTGTTGCCAATACTATCTGAAAAGGACAGCAGGAAGATTTGTAACGTCCTCTTTCCCGATTTGCCCAATTCTAATGATGCTTGGCTACACGAAAATCCGAGAACATCTGTGACTCACGAAGGAAAATCAATATCCACGTCAATGAAGTCATTGTTCGAAGATACTTCATCGGCAACCTCAAAGGAATCATCTGTCCGAAAAATTTTGAAATTATAATGTATTATCACGATTACATTAGACGAGATATCTATTCGTCGAAGAACGAAGGCCGTAAAAGAGTAAACCAAAACTTTGTCCCTGAACTTTCTCTCTCCTTTTACTTATGATCCATTGTTTGCTTTAAAAACCGAGAAGATTTCTTGTTTCGAGTGTAAACAGTCGGTGAATACATCCCAAAGTTCTCAACGTTCTCTATAAAATGCAAAATATCCCAATCGAAAGTTAAATTAAATAAACAGAATTAAATATTTAAAATTGTACATTTAACACTTTAATGTAAGCCGAATAAAATTATGAAAAAAAAAAAGAAAGATTTGAATTCTAACCTTGAATTGTTCTCGACCAGGAATAACAGTCTAAAGTGCTCTACAATGTTTTATTCGCATTCTTTTATCGACTCATGGTTCTTAAATCGAGCAGCAAAGGTACCGACCTGCGTGACCCGTGCGGTAATAAATAATCATGAAATCGCCTTGAATTGGGCATAAATTACAATAAGTAAACCTTCGTCTTTAAAAATCAATCTAATCATATATATATGTCACTATTGTGTACTGACGATCACTGTTTACGTCGTTTGAGAATCACGCGGCATTTCGAGACAATCGGTAAGATCACACTTGATTAATTGTGTTTGCCAAACTCGCTAGGTAATTCGAAGGTGGACGCTAGTACATACAGAAGTGTATAACCATAAAAGGCGCTGAATGTGTTTAGACGATTCCGGATCTCGAGTGTAGCCGTGCCCTTTGCACTTTTTTCAACAGTAAACATGTTACATCATATTGACATTCGTGGACGACGTCGTTCGTTCACCGATTTATACATATCGATCTTTGACGTGACACTCTCGAAGGATCAACGGAATTCTTTGAATAGCGAAACACTAAAGTTCGAAGAAAAACTGCAAATTCTTTTTTTTAATCAAAGTAGCTTGTACGCAGAGGAAATAATTTACGAAGCGCGGTATCGAGAAAGATGAGATAGTCACGCTTCGGGTATCATTGGGGAGGGATTTCAGAAAAATCACTACTCGGTGTGGGGCCGTAGAATAATTTTAAATATAATCTATATGTCAATTAAACGTTTAGAAAAATCTGTATTACTGTCAAAATTTTATTACACGAATGCAAGTGAAATAAATTTAGAATACGCAAAAGTGATTGACAAGGACTACTGGTCTAGTCACGCTGTTGCATGAATCAGAATTTAAGGAACGGTTCTCTCCTGTTTTCACGATTTTCCGGTTAGTACGAAAAACGCAACGCTTAAGCTGTGTTTTTCCACTTCTTTAAAATGTTATTCCGACGATGCTTGGGAATCACTGCAACACAGTGTATCGTGACGGTTCTATTGTATCCCTACTTTGATCAATTATATATTTTCACAGACACGTGGCTAATTATTCTTCACTCAACAAGCAAAACACGCAGAATGCTGTGTTCTTTTGCCGAATGAACATCCTGATAGTCATTTGAATAAAATTTTAGACATGTTCGAAATATATTAACGTTAATTTCTACTACGTAGGAAATGAAGCAAATTCTCGTTGTATTCATTTTACTATCGGTGGTAAATGCTGTCTTTACCTGGCAAGAATTTCGTAATGGAATACGGGATTTTCTGAAACCGGTGCCCTGGTTTCTTAAGCCACCGGAAGGGAGACAACCACCGTCAGATTCGTTTATACCACCAGGACACAGAATTATACCTCCAGGACATAAACATTTCCCGCCAGGCTATGATATGCCTTCAACTTCGTGTCAACTTTTGGACCAATTAATCAACTTTCAAGTTAATCAACAGATGACACTAAGCAGAAGTTGCACCGTCGCGTGGATTTGCCGGAACCCAGAAACAAACGACATGGTACGTTATTGTTATTTGTTATAACGTTTATAACGGAAGAGTTCCAACGTGTCAAAAGATGTTTCTTTGTATTGATTTTCGATGCAAATCTCATTTGATTCATTTTCTTGTTTGACTCAATCAAAATTCTAAACGTTCCCGAAGGAATATATAAATTTTAATTTCTTAGCGGTAAAATAATTTTTGCTTCTCTTTTTGCGGATAATTACTCGCAGGTTATTACCGGTGTTGACGGAGCCCAAATAGTAATTCGAGGACACCCAAACAATTGTTTAGACGAAAATTCTGGTCAAACGTGTGTTACTCAAAAAGACCCTAATAGCGAAATTTTTAAAACGCCTCCATCAACAATTGGTACAACTATTCTGCAACCTGGAACAACTGAACTTCCCCGTCAGATTGGAGGAGAAGGATTAATCGATGTTAGAATAGGGAACAATTAAATGGATAACGTATAAACACGACGAAGAAAGAAAAAAGTTTTTATTATGATCGTATATTTGACTCTTCTCTTTGTTTTTCTTCTTATACGCCAATATGTATATATCCATGAAATTAAATACAGAAATATATTTTTTCTAAGCTACGAGACTTACGATGATTTAGTTCCGATGTTATATACCGCACTTTTACTCCTATTTCCTTCATTTGTATATTACACTTTTATTATTAAATATCATTATATATATATATATATATTTTATTTTTTATTGTTTAAACAATTTACAATACGATAGAACAAGAACTGTTTGTTATTAAAATTGTAATAGTAAATTAATTCTTAATTAAGAAAAAAAGAAACGTTAATATATGTATTTCAATTGTTTTTGGTTCAAACATTTTCTGTGTGCATTTATAGACAGTTAAGAAACTTCAATAATACATGCAATACTATCCTTTGAAAAGTTTCTTACTTTCTTGTTTCATTGCAATGAACTCCTTCATATGTAAGAAAAATATGATACAGTTGTACATATCAAATTGTTTACTATGAAGAAAATATTATTCGTCAAATTCTTTTGTGAGCTTGTGTACTCGGTCCTATAAATTAAATTAAATGAATTTAATGATCTGTAATTCACATTACCAAATTAAACATAATCCTACCAAAACTGCATAACTAGGAGTAGTGGATGCTTCTGGAAGATACGCTAAGAGTCCGTTTGCATTTATACTGACATTAGGATTTTTCTTTTTTATATGCTCTATAGCTTTTTTAGCAACTATCTGTACCGTTTGAGCATTCATCTGTGGCATTTTGTCCCAAAGATCACATACACCACTAAAATTGTGAATTTAATTTGTTACACAGTAATATTTGATGCAATTAGTTAATTGGCATTAACAAGTTTTTGATAATACTCACTGCTTGAAATGATCATATGAAGCAATTATTTTGCCACAGATATAACATATTAAACTGCCACAAGGACAAGAAATTTTATTACATCCGTCTTCTTTAAAATATGGACGAGAACATTTGGAACATTTACGCACAAGTGCTTCTGTCATTTTCTCTTCCACAAATAAGCGCGCTTTATTAGATTCCTCTTCATAACACTTAAGCGGTACATGATTTAACTTTTTACAGAATCTATTTTAGAACAATCGCATCATACAGTATATTAGCAAATTAAAAATCTTTTGGTCTCATATATGTATATAATGAACCATCATTAATGTACTTTTTACATTGAACCTACCGACATGTTTCCTTCATACATTCGGGATTAAGACATTTAAAGACTTTGTCTTCTGGTGGAGGTATAGATGCGAAATGACAAAATGGACAGGAAATTAAACCTTCTAATTCAGCAGTTATTACTTCTTCTTCTTGCTTCTTACTGACAAGAATACTAAACTGTTTTGGTGGTAATATTTTCTGAAGAGTAGGAAGATTGAATTCCTCGTCACAATCCGTAAAACACGAAATACGTGTTTTCCCTTGTGCTAACATTGATTCAGTTCCACTCAAAATACACGAGTTACAAAATACATGGCCATCGGTGCATGTTGAGCATTTCGCTGGTATACATTCATCGTTATAACAACACTGACATTGTAGAAGTTCGTTTCCTTCCTATTAAATAAATTGATTAATTAAATTTTCTTTCCGATTTTCGATATTTATTCTAAATAAAAAGTATTACCTTCAGTTTTTCCAATTCTTTCATTTCCTCCTCTTTTACTTTATCCAGATACTCCCTAATTTGCTCCTTATGCATTATAAATGCAAATTCTTGCAATAAAAGAATATTGTCTGATAAATGTCTTTCCCATAAACACATCTTTTTATCTAAGCTTCCCGCAGGTCTCATACGTTCTAATGCTTCTGTAGTTGATGTTAAATGGTACATATTTAATTCATACTCAGTTTTCAAAATTTTATCCTACAAAATTTAAATAATATAATATATACAGTGGATACATTACAATTTAAAAAAACATACCTCAATTCCAATAAAATAAGATTTAAGAAACTGAAATGCATCAGAATTATATGTACACTTTCTATTTCGATTTTCGAACTGTGTAAATGGATCTGGGATTATTTCTAAAAATTGCTTTACATTGAAGTTACTAGTGTATTGCATTTGTTCCTGTGTAATCCTTTTCCTCTGTAATTTCTCTCCCTTTGTCGGATAAGTAGGATGTTCGCACTGAGTTTGTACAAACTCAGTTATCGCATTTGGATTATTACGTGTTCGTGCTACGAATTTTTTTAAATATGTAGGATCTGCATTTGGAAAGAGTTCTGACAAGTATGCATATTTCTCGTCTTGATCTATAGCCTCTTTTTGAGATATGTGTTCCACATCTGTTTTAACCGAATGTAATTCTTTATCCTGTAGTATAAGTTCAGCTAACTCTCCTAACTGTTCAGCTAAGGGAACACTTTCCCTATCCGAATATTGTTCACACATTTGTCTAATGTAAGCCTTGTCCACATCAGGAAATATAAGTATTAATTCTTGGTATATTTGTTGAAATTTTAGAGCCAACATTTCTTTCTTCGCATTCCAATTAATTTGTTTCTTCTTAGTACCAGCAACCACCTGATTTGTATCATGCACTTGATATGTTGCAGTTGAAGTTGATGGTCTGCTAAAATTCAGATCAATATGATCAACATGCTCAGAACCAGAGGGAAAATAATTGAAACCTGTTCTAGCTTGAGTAGATAAAACACTTGAAAGACCAGTTGCTTTGGTTATTGTTGGCCTTGATATTGCTGTTTCTGGTGGTGTTTCAACAGTACAAGGAGGTGCAGTATTAAAAGACCCTAATACTGTACTATTTGATGCATTTTGATATACATATTGTGATTTTGTTGCTAGAATTGGTAAATCTTTTAGTGTAGTATCAAGCAATGTGATACTGGAGCATTGTGGTGTATCAGATGGTGCACTTTGTGAAGGAATTTGCAAATTTATTATAGTTTTATCATCCAATTCATTAAATAACGAATCAGTAGAACTTATTGTGCTGGCTTTTCCATCATTCAAATTACTTGTTCTTGCGCTGTCGCAATTTATTTCAACATTTAATATTTTCGACATTTTTTTTGTACTTGCAGATGGTAAAGTATTTTTATTAAAGTTTTTGCATTGTGGATATAGAAATTGATTTCTTATTTTAGCTCGTCTGTAAAAATCTACATTTTCAACTGTGCCAGATAATTTCTGTTTCTTAATGTCTTTCATAAATTCCAAATATTGCAGATAATTGTGTAACATTTGTTCTCTATAGTTGTTACTATTTGTCGAGTTTCGCATAAATACATTTCTTCCTAAAGGTATACTTTTGTTTGTAAAACCATTATTTTTGTGCTTCCTTAAACATGTTGATTCTTTTGTATCTGTATGATCTTTATATTGTTTTGCAGTGACATATGTTAATTTTGATGGAGACAAAATTGAAAAATTAGTTGCAGTGACATGTTTTACACAGGATGGTTTATCATTAATTATTAACTTTGCTGGATGTAGTATTCCATTTTGACTACTTCGAGCAACTTTATTATATTTCACTCTGTTTTGGAAATGTTTATTACCTTTATAATTTACTTGTGATTCATTCTTTTTACTTTTGGTATTCTTAACATTGACTATGTCTTGGGTGATTAACAAATCATCTGCTAAATTATCATTTACTGTTATAAGATCTTTATTACACAAGTTACTTTCTTCATGTGATTGTTCAGTACTATCAGTTTGCTTTTTATTTTGTTTAACATCCTTTTGTTGCATAGGCAAATCATTTTGAAATATTTTCTTATGTTGAAAATGAGTATTATATGTAAATTTTCTTTTGAAAGGATACTTCACCATTGGCCTTTCCTCTGATACTAAATTCCTGATATTAGACTCTACACGATTTTCTGCATAATGATTTTTGTACCACTTTCTGTACATCGTCTCATATTTAAATTTAGGTAAACTTTTACATATATCATGAGCTTCTTTTCTGATTTTTGCATTTAGAACACCTAATTCAGCATTATTAATATGGTTTAAGTCACTACTACAATCTAATGTTTGACTATTTAAGGATTTTACAGAATCTGTTTTACACTTATCATCTGATGATGATAAAATGAATTTCCCCTGTTCTGGAAAACTTAGAATAGAATCAGAGTTATTATTTGGGTCATTGTTATTTTCTTCTAAAATTTCTATGTCAATTGTGGTATATGTTTCATCATAATCAGAGCAGCTGTCACTTAGTGCTTCATAAAAAGTAGAGTTATCATTCGCATTATTGTCACTACTTACATCTGAATCTGAATTATTTGAATATAATTCAATACATAACTCATTTGAAATAGGTTTCTTCACATCCATTCTTTCTTAAGCAACTGTCAATATCAGTTCACCTATATATATGGTCACCTTAAAAAATAAATTAACAATAATTTGAATATAAGAAAAATGGTTAACATTGTCTTATAATAAGATGCATTTATCTTATTTATTGCTTCTTTGAGATTTACAACTGTGTTCAGTGTTTATGTAGCAGTAGTTACATGATGTATTATAATTTTTCATATTAACATTTATGTATACTGACTATATTATAATGATATTGTCTCATATTAATTTTGCATTGATATTTTTATTTTAAATATAACGATATCTGAATGTAATATATCTTTAAGATTTTTGAAATCTATCACATAGATTTTCAATTGTAACTTTAATTAACAAACATAAAAACACAATTTTATTAAAACTTGAAGCAAGGAAAACATTCTAAGATTGAAAATATTTAAGTTAAGAAGGAGAAAAAGAAACAAACAACGAAATGTTGATTTTATAATTCGTAAAGAAAAACCATTAATAGCAAAAGAAATCATGAGAAACTTGTATTTGCTTACTTAACTGACACAAATAAGAAAATGGATTACAGATACTAGATAGTGAAGAATTTCTCACTCCGTAAATTAACGTAAAAATTATATTTTAAATACGAATGCGTAATTAAACCAACGAAAGAATTTATACTTTTTTGTATAAATTATGCGACAAATATATCAAAATCATTTAGTGAATTCAAAATTATCCATGGCAACTTACTTGTTTTTATGAAGAGAAGCAAATCCTAAATTTGTTACATATATAATCGTACATGAAAACAAAAGCAGCACGATCATTTGAAGTTCTGTGATTCCCACAATCTGTGATTCATTAATCCGTGCACAAATTCCTACTTAAAAAAAATTAACTTAAAGAATTGTTAAATGTTCATGTATTACATATTAAAAATATTTCTGTCGAAATTTATTGTGATATTTTACATTGATAAACAAAACCACGTGTAAATGTAAATTCAACAATTGTACATTTATTGCGTACTACATTTTTCAAATAGAAATTGTCAATATCAAGGGTACCAATATGGAAAGCTTTATAGAAACTTTTTTCTGTATATATTGTTACGTCCTGGAAGGCTTGTGCTGTCAATACTGAGACTTTTCCCCTAAAAGCAAAAATGTAGGTACTACTCAGAAAGAGGAAGCATGATGAGAGAAGCAAAAGTACAAAGCATTTTGTTTCAGGTTCGACTCTCATCAATAAAGCTGATGTAGTCGAACCCTAACTCCAGATATATCTTGAACTTATCATATTCGAGTTGAAATGTGTGTCCCAATTAGACCACCGCGAGAAATTATATTAGTGACCTCTATTTCGATTCAACCAATCCACCAGAAAGCCGATTTCAAATGATATTTTCTCAAGGAAGATATTTAATCGATTTCTGGTAAATCTCAAAGCACCCCTGACAACACAAAAATTCTTTCCTCTGCTTCAAGACGCCGTATAGTTCACACGAAGTTTTCGCATTACGCCTCATATAGTATTTTAATTTCTGGGGGATTAATTTACTTCCCAATGTTAAATGCTACACTTGCATCCATGATAAAGTCATCTAGTGATCGCTGTCTCGATCTCTAGGGTTTGCACCCTGCAAGCCCATAGTCCAATATTCAAAGGACATCACAATATTACAGGATGACATAATTTATGTATATTATATGATAATGATCTATTCAATTCAATTTTATAATTTAATAAAAATCTTGTAAATAAAGACATTACTTTTACACTTATTAATTGTAGGTATAGAGTTGATATAAGATTTTTGTCGAATAAAATCTAAATAATTATAATAATAATATTAGAAATGTAACAAAACTGTTTAAAGATATAACACAACTGTTTGCATTTTCTTTTCATATCACGGATATGACAATTATTTCCAAGCGAAGTTAGTACCAAATTTTCATAGAGGACGCTTTGATAAAAAGTGAAAATGTTTCATACTATATTCCTATCTGAAACAACATAACCTTAAAGGGTGCCTTGATAACCCGCTGTCGGCGGATGAACTGTCAATTCTGGTGTATTTAGGAAGAGTATTGTGTATTATATTATTGACTATAGATTCAGGAAATTCGTGTTGACTGACCAGAGTCCACGAATTTCCGATAGATTTTTTACAATAAGTTTCCTTAATATTTAGTTTAAATAAATTACATTAATACGTGACCGCACCCGTCTCTGAGTGGTTACGTGCGGTGATTCATAGAGATAATTCGCAGTGTCACACGTTTCTTCGAACGATATCGTATGTAAATTTATCGAATTCCTCGTGAAAATAAAATACAAAATGACAGAAGTTCATAACTTAGGTGTTGATGCCATCAGCTGTCATGCTTGGAATAAAGACAGAAAAGGTTTGACTTTCGTTTGACTCGATGTAGTTACTTTGCAAATTAATTTAGACAGTATTATTATATTTTTACAGAAGTAGCCATCTGTCCAAATAATAATGAGATTCAAGTTCACAAACGTACATCAAGTGGCTGGAAGTTGCTGCAAAATTTACAGGAACATGACATGCATGTCATGGGTATTGATTGGGCACCAAATACTAATCGAATAGTAACATGTTCTGCAGACAAGAATGCATATGTTTGGACACAGGAGGATGATGGAAAATGGAATCCTGCATGGGTACTATTAAGAATAAATCGAGCAGCAACATGTGTAAAATGGTCTCCATTAGGTATATTGCTAATCAAGCTTAGTTTATGGTGTTAGATTATGTTTAAATAAGCATAAACTAAAATATGACTTGTATTTTCTTTGTAGAAAATAAATTTGCAGTTGGATCTGGAGGTAGAGTAATAGCTGTTTGTTATTTTGTGTCTGAGAACAATTGGTGGCAATGTAAGCATATAAAACGTCCATTGAGGTCCACTGTAACTACAGTTGATTGGCATCCAGACAACAAAGTTCTGGTTGCTGGATCTACTGACTACAAAGTTCGTGTATTTAGTGCATTCATTAGTGATATGGAAGATGCACCTGGTACTGGTCCATGGGGTCACAGTAATACTTTAGGAACATTACTTGCTGAATTCCAAAATACTCCCAATGGAGGTAGAGAGAAGTATCTTTTTGTGAACAACATAAGTAAGATTTATTTTTGCTAATCATTTCGTTATTTATGCTTAGGAGGTTGGATACATTCTGTTGCATTTAGTCCTTGTGGTAATAAAATTTGTTGGGTAGCACACAATTCGTCTATTTGCATCGCGGATGCTACTAAAGGATATGCCGTTATACGACTGTATACAGAGCATTTACCATTTTTAAGTTGCGTTTGGATTGGGTCCAATTCCATTGTTGCTGTGGTATTTATTCATATTCTTTAGCTGCATAAGAAACACCTCGATTAACGAATATAATAAACTGTTAGCCTCGGTTTACTTTTCAGGGGCATAGTTGTATGCCTATGCTGTATTCTATAGACGACAATGGTCAACTATATTTTGTATCAAAATTGGACAATACGCAGAAAAAAGAGGCCGCTGGATTGTCTGCCATGCGTAAATTCCAATCGTTAGATCGCCAAGCGAGAACTGACACGAACGACAATGCCTTGGACAGTATACATCAAAATACGATTAACTGTGTGCGCAAAGTATCGGATAATGAATTCAGTACGAGTGGTTTAGACGGTCAGCTGGTAGTTTGGGATCTCAAGGTAAACTTCATATAATCAGTGTTTAAATTCATATATATGTACATATATATATACACTTGTTCAATTAAATATTATTTTCTATTTAGCTCTTGGAGAATTCCATTGCCGGTCTCAAGATAGCATAAGTAAAATCTTTTTTTTATATCAGAGGAAGACGGAAGATATTACATCAAACGCAAAAGATGTATAAATGTTAAATCTGAACAGAAAAGAAAGAAATATACGATTTCTCATTAACTCTGTAGTAATATCGATCCTTCCTGCAACTAAACACTTTATATTCTTTGAGTAAATCTGTATTTTATGCGATTTTTTTGCGTGTAACAACTAACTGTCTAAAATATCCCTTGTATGTTTGAATTCTTTCTATTGGATTCTCTCTCTCTCTCTGTCTCTCGTCTCTATCTCCCTTCCACTTATCATTACATCTTTATGACGGATGTGATCTCTGTCTCGTCATTTCGGCGAGCGGTTTGCATACTCTCAGGCGTTACGACACAACGTCGGTTCACCGATCGCCAGGCGTAAAAAGCTGGCGTTCGCGCCTGGAAACCACATGGTCTAGTGTCGTACGGGCAGTTGAGTGGGGGGCAGCCGGACAAGTTCAGCGCGAATATCGATTCAGTCTCGCGCAAACCACCCCCATGTTACCGTGCCCGTTGCAGCAGCTCCACCTTCCTAGCTTTGTTTTCTGCTCATCGTGTCATGACTGACATATAAACAGAGAGAGAAAGAGAGAGGTGCACCACGGTAAAAGGCTGTGTGCACGGTGCACACCGTGCTTCCACGAACAGAATTAATACAACGTTACAACGCGGTGAACAACGCGCTCGTATCGTTCGATTTTCGAGAGGACAACCGAATTTCGACGGAAAGAAATGAGATCATCGTCGATGATGCTTATCGATTTGACGACAACCACTCTCGAAGAGACATTCCATTGTTCACACGCTTTACTACAGTGAGGTGGTCAAGTTTATTACATAAATCCGGGTCGTGTGACGCGGATAGACGTGATCTGCAAACGATTGATCTCTTTGTATTTTTCTATCCTTTCGACATACGCTATTATATCGAATCAGTGGAACGTATTACTAATTGTGATTCTGTCAATTCACGGTGTAGTTTCATCGTTTTATCCACAACTGTTATTCCAACCTGTTCTTTTCTATTTTCCTCTGTGCTTTCTCGTCCTTCGTTCACGTCGAACATACACACGTTCCCCCTTTTGCTTCTGGTGCACCTTTCGTCGAATGGTTCGCGCGACAGTCACGGGCTGTCGATTAAAATAGATCCTTCCAGCGAAAACGTTCCATCATCGATTCGCCGCGTGTGACCAGCTCTCTCTCGAAGGGTTGCATTTCGTTCCTCTCGACCACGCGCGCCGATACAGCTGATAAATTTAGAAGGCTGTTGGAAGATATGATGATCGAACCGTTCGAAAATTGAACGTACACCTGTGTTGCTTTGCAAACGCCGTATCAACACGATACTACTAGCTACTGTCACAACGTGCTGTGATTATCATCGTGGTTGAACACTGAATAAACGTAAAAAGAAAAGGACGAAACGAAAAGAGAAGAAAGGAATAAAAAGAACCTGTCTACAGAGACGTTCGTGCTGTGACGAGTCTGAAAGGTTTCTAGTTTTGTTCGCGTGTGCCCCTCGAGAATATGAAACGTTTCAATCACGGCCACACGCGTCCGTATTCGTCTTGACTACGAGTCGTGGCTGAGCAAAGGGAGCGCATCTCCACTTCTTAAGAGATGTCTTCGATATCAGCGCAGGGGGTCGTCGAAAGAGCCAGCGCCGAGTTGACCAAGAGAATCAACGGTCTGGGGTTGAGAGCATCTAAACATCATGGTTGGTGAATCGTTAATTAACACTATTTATTATTTTCCACGATCGATGGAAAGACTGAACAAAAATCGTGTCTATGTGTATATAGACACACATAACATTTTGTAATCACCTTCGTATTCTTTTTTTCTTTCCACATTTCTGTTAGAAACGAACATAAAGATATTAAAAAAAAAAAGAAAAAATTGTTGATATTAAAAAAAAACGTAATTCTTGGATTTTTCTCAAGATCAACATTTTAAAGAAGACGCAACCATGTCATAGAAAATTTGAGGGTCCGAAGAATGTTAATACAGCAATAGAAACATTTCTATCGGATACTCTATACGATACGACATTTTACCGAGCTTTTAAACCATCGAGGGTTGCTTACCAAGCAATAAACTCATTCGAGTAGACGATCCTCTAATTATTTCGAGCACCTCGTAGCCCATTTTATCCTTCGTGCAAATGGCCCTCTTTTGCTCGAGAATAATTTAGAATCGATAACTTTCCCTCGACAACAATCCCGTAACCGACCACTTACAATTTTAATTTCAACGAATAATTCAATACCGTCGAATGGTAATTGAACATTTCTCAAATTATCTTTCGACGATAAGTTACATTTCATGAATCTTTTCTTTTGATACGTCCACGGTTTATTTCATTCGCTTGGAATTTCGAACGTTCGCCAAAAGTACAGGGCGATCCAGCGAATTTTGGCCAGCCAGTCATTACGTAATCGCGATGACGAATTGATTTCCGTCGAATCGCAACCCCGAGCCGCTCCTTCCGCGGCGTTTCTTAATTCTGCATTATGCAACCTCAGCCTAACACCATCGGTTGTTCGCCTAGAAGCCGTCGTCCCGACGATTCTCTTCCGGTACGCCCGTTAAAACGGCCACCAGGTGCTTTTAGTCGCAATCTGAACTGCAATGGAATCGATAGCATTCGTCTTCGTGCACGTGGAAATGTAGAAACCGAACGGACCGTCCTGGAATCGTTCTACCTCATACCCCTGCTCCTTTCCCTTGCAAAACAGTACAAGATTCACCTCTTACTCTCTTCTCTTTTCGATTCTAATCCGAAGAATTATTTTACATAACTTATCTGATTATTCTCTCTTTTTGTTTGTAATTATTGATACTCCATCTGTTCCCCGTTTATGTTATTTCGTACACATAAATAGGTTCACATCTGCGGAAATTAATATTAATTACTAACCTCACAGACGTATTTGAGACAATTTTTATTCTTTATTTGTTAACTGAGGAGAACAAGCTAAATCGTCGTTGATTCATAAAATATTTAGAACACGATAGTTACTGAGATAGTATTTATTTTCAATGATACCGTTATGTTTGTATTAAATATAAAATATGACATATTCATATTTGCAAGAATCAAAATGAAATAATTTGTTAGAATTTTTTATTACGCGTTATTGTAAACTAAAGAGATTCAATTTTTGTTTACGAGGTAAATCCAGTTAACAGGTTACTCGTTGAAACATTACGAATAAGTTTTCAAACCTGTATTCACAAATGAATTATATGACTTGTTTTACTTAGGATGACCCATAAGTCGTTTTATCATTTCAAAATTTAATAACCCTTTTTCATTATACGTTTCAAGTTTTAAAGGGAATTTTATTCAATTCTTAAATCATAAAGGAATCCTGTATTATTTCTAACCTCAAAGATATGTTTAATACAATTTCCATAATACGATAATATAATCGTATCTATCTAGATGAAAAATGTATATTTCGTATCGAAAGTGTAATTAAAAATTTCCCATAATTAGCAAACATGGTATCCATCTGTTAACGGCATAATAATAACACGAACCGTGAATAACGGAAATATCTCCGGGAAAATAGCGGGCGCCATTATACGCTTTCCGCGGTTACACCAGAATTTATTCGAACCGTTGTTAATTATCGTTTATTGTTGCCGCCGCAACGATCGCAGCGCGGCGCGTTGTGTCGTGTCTGTCGACGGGACTGGGTCGGCAATTCACGAAGCCGGAAATATTGGTGAATCGACGATTTGTCGCGTCTGGTGAACGCGAGAAGCCGAGCAACGGGCGGTTTGAATGGGGAGGCAGGGAAACAAAAGGCCGTGCACTCACGCACGCACAACGTTGCTTTAGACAGGGAGCAGTGGATTTATTTTAACACGTAAAATAGGCAATCACGGTGGCTGGATTGCAGCCAGCCGTGCTGCACGCCGACTGATAAAATCACGGAGGATCGGCCAGAGAGTACTTCTCGTGGACGATTAATCATTCGTTCCGTGTCGTCGGACCAATCGTCGCCGGAACTTACCATCGAAAGCTCGAGAGAGAATTTAGCCATGCTACCGCGAAGACTTGCATGAAAAATAAATCGCGTGCACGATCATGAATTTTATACGATGTCGTAATCGGTGATTCTATTCTTTGCACGGATTATTAGGTTAGGTTTCGATTGTTCGTAACCGATGGAATGTTATTGAGGATATCGAGGGATATGGATAAATTGTTGGAGAATTATTAGGAACCTCACAGATTTTATAAATTTGTCTCTGTGATTCGTAATCGGCGATTCTATTCTTTGTCCGGATAAGAAAGGTTAAGTTCCGATTATTCGTAGCCAATGAAGTTATCGAATATATCGTAGAACAAAGGATATGGAAAGGTTGTTGCAAAATTAACACGATCTATTCATATTTTATACATTTACTTCTAGGAAGCAATCGATGGTAATCCTTCCCAGAGAAATAACAGTGATATTATTAGAATTCCGTTGAATTTCGTACCTCGATAACGCAATTCTTTGTAAATACCTTAATATCACATTTCTACGTAAATAGAAACGGTCCTCTGCGAGGTTTTTCCAGATGAAAATTTCCATTGTTGAGAGTACTTAAAATATTGGCTCTAACGTTGAAAAAAAAAAAAGTAACTACGATCCTGTTTCTAAATCATTCAATTTCGAACGTTTCGTTGTAGCCACTTTGTTGTGTAAAAAGGGAACTTGGCGAAAGAATCAATATGAAATATGTTATTGTAGCAGGTTAAACGATATTCAGATAAGAGTACAAAAGGTCTGGTTGCGATTGAAATCGTAGGTGGGCACGATTTGTGGAAAAAAAAGAAATACCAGCGGAGCGATAAAGAGATAGAGAGACGGGAAATAGAGGCGTGTAGTACCCGGAGCCAAATAGGACGTACAGCTCGAAAATAAAACGAGAATAACTGCTGCATCTTCGTCGAGTTTACCTTTGCAGAAACGCCTTTAAAGACACGCTCGCCAATACACGTTTGTGCGCACGGGGCTCGTTTGAAAAATCAATTCTTTCCCGTTTCACGCTCGATACACGGAATCCTGTTTTAAAATGAAACACCCCTAATCCACGCATAAGTTGTTGGTATTTTTAACGGAAAGCGAAAATTTGTCGTCGAGGTTGATTTTTTTTTTCTCTCTTCACGCAACAACTTTTCCCTCTTTTCACGAAGCTATTTATATAACTTGTAATTATTTATTTCGCAACATTAAAAAGTTTCGTTTTCACGAAGTCTTCATGAAGCAAACCAAAAGTATATTTAATTATGAATTTGTTTTATGAAGAAACATATTGTAGATATTTATATGAATATTTTTCTTTCGAAAGAATAGATATTTCGATGGAAATTGTTGATCACAAACGTATACCGTGAAAAAGAGAATATTCGCGATAGTTCGGTGGAATTTTAGAGAGCCTTCAACATCAAGGAGACTTCTGAAACCTTACGGTTCCCCGCATTATCGTGTCAACATTTCCCCGATGCTGTTCGAAACAATTAGGATTATACCCTCCTGAATCATGCACGAGTTATCAAACGTATACCACAAAAGAAGAAAAGTACACCTAACTATCTTATCTGCCTCAGACTATTCCGCTTCTAATCATCCTCAAGAATCTCAATTTATCAGCTACTTCTATTTAAACGTGAAATCCATGCATTATCTGTCGATCAACCGACAAAATATACGGTAATAAGAAAAATGAAAAAACACACACACACACACAGTCTTAATTATTCCATTTTTAATTCGCTCGAAAAATTAAACAAAAAAAAAAAGAAAAAATCAAATTCATACTTTATCAATCGATCTATAAAAAAAAGGAAAGAAAAAAAAGAAAATATACTTCAACTCTATTCGAATCTTCGAACCGAATGAAATTAAGAAAATAAGCAACGATACCGATGGGCCTACAAGTGAATCACGTTAAGTACGAATTTGTAGGCAAAGAAAGCACGATGGTTTAAATAAACCACGGAATGTTTCAGGTGGGGGAAAGGCGAGCGTCATGGAACGCGTCACGAACGTGTTCTGCGGGAGCGGCGGGGTCGCGTACACGAATTTGCAGAGCGCGAACAATGCGAACGCAACCCCGGAAAAGCCGAGCAGGAGCGTACCGACGTCGATGAGCAACATGCCATCGGCGAACAACAAGAGCCTGAGCAGCGCTGGCACCTCCAGCAGGGCGAGGATATCGAGAAATCGGCCGAAGAACGTGCCATTGGCCAGCGGTGGAACTGGTGGATACGTTGCGCCTACCACGTGGGAACAGCTGATGGAGGATGATCATTTCCTAGGCAAATTCTTCCTCTACTTCACTCCCCTCGAGAGGAGGATTTTGGCTCAGGTGCCAGTGATCAGACGATCGTTATTATAATCAATCGTAACAAATAGACGTTCGTTTCGTTTCTTCTTATTCTTCGTTCAATCACGTTCGTTATTATGTACTTCTACTTGTACGCTTGAAAACTGTATTTTTCTTTTTAGTGGTTTTACTAAATATGGTTAACGAAGACGCTTACTCAATGTGAAGGAAATCTGGAGAGTGATTTGTTTGATGTTATTGAGGTCTTGACAAATTATTCGTTTTGAATCTAATATTTCACAAGCTTAATTATTGTTATAGTACAAGACTATAAGGGAAGTACATATAGTGCATCGCTCTATAGAAATACTTATAATACAAAAGGTGACGGAAAAGTATAATTTAAATTGGATTGTTACCTTTTGTACGAACACAGTGAGTGTCGTAATGCTTGTGCAGAGTATTGTGTTACGTATATACGCGCAACATTTCGATGAAATTATACCTAAATTGCATTAAATACCGTATAGCCTACATCACGTGTACATTTATCAGCCTGTCATAAGAACTGGTGCGTCACGCGTATGTAACGGCTGCTAGTCAACGTATTAATCTTCGAGTTTTTGGCTTTAATCCGTTGGAAAGCCGTTAAACAGTCAGGGTTGATGATGAGGGTTGGGCAACGGTCATATAGTCCGACGTGTAGGACGATTCTTCACGGTCGTAAGATAAATCACTTGTGATTGAAGAGAATGTTGTCGCGAGATGCTTCGTTGATCGTCATATTTGTTTTGAAATGAACGTCAAGCCTGTTGGCTGAAAAACCGTTGTCACAGATCTGTGCCTACAGTGTATGCAGAAGCGCGTTAGTGATTTACAATCGGAAACGATGTTCCCTCTAAAGCTACCGGTATTAGGCGGCTTTTCTTATTGGTCGAACGATCGTTCCGGGAGAGGTTAGATTGATATACAATCTTACGTATAGTACTCTGGGGTTTTCGTAATTTAATATCGCGCGATCTATTAAAATCAGAAGCTGCTTTTTAATGCATGCTTCGAGGAAGCATCATCCTATTCTCGTCGCGTAAGACAACTGGGCATCGCGTTATTTCCTTCGAACCGAAGAATAAAAAGAAACGAATCCATAAATCATAAGGTTTATGTATAGAGTGGCTCAGTGCTTCTAAAATTTTATACTAAAAGAGGAAGTGTTTTTAAAGATACTTCAAGGTTGGTGCAAAAAAAATATATCATACTTTTTCTTAATTAATATAACTTGTCTAAGCTAGATTTACTCTTAAAGATTGTAAAGTTTTCAACCTAATTTTTTATTTCTTCTATATCTCTGAAATGTAAGATACATCGTAAGTTGTAAAAGGAGTAATATACAGTCAAATTTAGAAAACTGAGTTCATGACGTCAGTAAACGTTAGGATCAGATGCAGTGAGAAAAGACGTTTATATATTTATAATACTAACTGATAACGAGCGATTAAACTTCTGCATGGACCTAATAATTATCATTGTTTCAAGTTCAGAAATAAATTTAAAACTTAATTGAAACTTAAAAGTTTCCTCTTCTACAATTTACGAGACTTCATGTATTTGTAATTTTTTTGCAAAGTATGCGAAAACGGAGCAAGAATGTAATTGTTTAATTATTTATAGGTTAGCCCAAGATGGAGAGATATATTGTACGCGCGGCCTCGACTTTGGGCAGGCTTGGTGCCCGTAGTGAGGTGTCGCGAGGTACGAGCTATGCCTCCAAGTTCGCGTACACGCTTGTACGCGTCTTTAGTGAGAAGAGGATTTCATTCGTTGGTCCTTCTCAGCGCCTCTGACGAAGATATACCAGAATTAACGCACGGATTCCCATTGGCGCAGAGGAATATCCACTCGTTATCGCTGAGATGGTGCGCGATTACCGACGGGGGACTTGAAGCTCTCTTAGAACACTTGCAAGTAAGAGATCCGTAATGAATAAAATATTTCAATAAAAAGGATGAATACCCTTATTTTTTTATTTCATTATTACTTAATAAATTATTTCATATAGAGGGTCGAAACACTTGCAACAGTACATCTAAGGGTCTTTATTGTATTTTAATTAATGAAGACATAAAAATCTACCAATGGAAATGAATACTTTTAGAGCATTAATATTGTCACACTGAAAGAAATAATCTTCTGCTGTAGACTATTGATTTGTGTTTCAAATTGAAGCATTTAGAGTGCTTCATCTTGTATATTATATGTCATGTTTAATCAAAACAGATAATTCTTATATGTTAAATTGCTTAAAAATTGCAATAACGCGTTCATAGAAACGTAGGTACGAAGTTTCCTTAATGCTTCTGTATTTTTAGGCGTTGTTCGAGCTTGAATTAGCTGGTTGCAACGAGATAACGGAAGCCGGCCTGTGGACCTGCTTGACACCTAGAATAGTATCACTCTCCTTGTCGGATTGTATCAACGTGGCCGATGAAGCTGTCGGTGCTGTCGCTCAATTGCTGCCCAGCCTCTACGAATTCTCGTTGCAGGCTTATCACGTAACTGACGCCGCCCTTGGATACTTCCATGCCACTCAAAGTAGCTCTCTTAGCATTCTCAGGCTGCAATCCTGCTGGGAACTTACTAATCATGGTGTAGTCAATATTGGTAAGAAACAATTCTTCAAATATCGTTTCGGCACGAAAAATTAAAGTGTTGTCATTAATCATCCTGTCAACGTTAAAACAAGGTCCTTGTAAAAATACTAAGATACACATATAACAGAGAATAGATATATAGACATGTTACGTCAAGAAGACGGTAACGTTACGCGATAGCATCGCGAAAATCGGAACGGTTTCAACACCGTTCATACGCCAGAATCCAGGTAGAAATAATTCGCTGTGACGATACCGTGAAATTAAGTCAGGTGATGCATGCATCCGGCCACTATAAATTTAGAATTAAGGAACACCTTAAGCTTTATTTACTTTTCAAGCCGTCAGCGATAGCTAAGGCTCAAACTCCTAAGTGAGTATACAGCCTAGCTCGGCTTGCCGAGGACAACGACCGGTTACCGTTATTTATAAAGCTTCACATTTCCATGCAACAAGTTAACGCTCAATTCTTTCATCCACTTACAAAAAGAAAAAAAAATATAAATTATATAAAAGTCTGTAACATTTCTTTCTTGGTCTATATTTCAGTACATTCCTTGCCCAATCTGACTGTGCTGTCGTTATCCGGGTGCAGCAAAGTCACTGATGATGGAGTCGAGCTAATCGCCGAGAATCTATCCAGGCTTCGTTCGTTGGATTTAAGTTGGTGTTCGAGAATCACCGACGCTGCTCTCGAGTACATCGCTTGTGATCTGAATCACTTGGAGGAGCTCACGTTAGACAGGTAAGAATCGCTTAACACGATCATCCGTCTGCGACAAACAGCGAAATGTCGTTCTCTTCTTTCTTTCTTTAAATCGCGTTAGCCACGGCGCGGTAAGTTCAACCACGGTGAATCCGTACGATCCATTCATGTTCTAAATACTGAACGTGTTAACGAGCATTCTATTTACGATCGGCTATTGCGCAATAAACGCCGATGAATCACGACCAATACACGCATTCAGACGCCTAAGGAGACGGACCCGCAATCTGCTTAAGCGGCCAATCGGCCGGATGATATATCACGATTTCGAGATCGTGATTATGGATATCGAATGATTTGGCTCAGTCACTGGACTTAGGATATACTCGTAGTCTCAACACGAATGCCAATTTGTCCTGAATTGAAATGTTAACCAAACGACGATTGTCACGCGACAATCGTCGGGTAATTGGTCTGAGAAAGGAGCCATTAATTTAACATATAGGTTATGTACGTTTTGGCGTGATTATAAGGTTAAAAGTTTGAAAATCTGAATACGATGTAATTTCCTTTCCAAGTAACAACTTCGAGATTCAGAAATTAGATGAAATATTTAATTTTTATCTTCTTTTCTTTCGAGTTGACTAGAAAAGAAAAATGAAATTTTAAAAGGTTTGAAGTAGGCGGATTTCAAAATGTCTTCAAGTTGAATAGTTTGTTAAACTTTTTTCCTTTTTCTCTTCCACTTGCATAGGTGTATGCACATCACAGATATAGGCGTGGGCTACATCTCCACAATGGGATCATTGAGCGCATTGTTCTTGAGATGGTGTGTACTACTTAGAGACTTTGGTCTTCAGCACTTGTGCGGCATGAAATCCTTACAAGTACTCTCCGTGGCAGGTAAGATCAACCTAAGGCCTGTCCTATATGACGCCCTACATCGTACGTCAAAATTTAAAGAGTAATCTTCGATGTTGTATGAAACATGATCTATGGATCGATTTAGCAGTTTCATCTTGTTCAATCTCGAAATTAAAATAGAAAATATTGCCTAAATTAAATCTTGAAAAATAAATAAATTTTCGCAGGGTGCCCGTTGCTCACAAGTAGCGGATTATCTAGTTTAATTCAGCTTCGACATTTACACGAGCTAGAGTTAACCAACTGTCCAGGAACGTCCCAGGAGCTGTTCAACTATCTACGTGAACATCTACCGCGCTGCCTAATCATCGAATAAACGTCATTTTAGTCAAGGCACGGCCAGAGCTCCGAGAATTCCTTTACGTTCCACCCAGAAGACGTTTCTATTCCTATAGAACGAGACAACATAAAAAAAGGTTCACGTAAAGCAATACTTAGAACGAATGAGAATTATGAATTAGAGAAGATGGATGCGGATGGGATGGGAGAGGAAAATTGACGTCCAGACGGCGAACACTACCGCATACTATGTTCTCTCTTGTAACTTAAAGGAAAAAGGATATATATATATATATATATATATATATATATATATATATACGAAAAAAAAAGAAAAAAAGAAACACTAACCCCTACAAGACGTGCAAACGTTAACACTAAGATACTGCGTAGGCAATTTTTAATACACCAGAGCTCCTATATGAATCGCACTTCTTTTTCGCCGATGCTAGACTCTCGATTTGATCGGAACTGAATTCGATTCCGATTGTGTTATGTTTGTTTTTTTCTTGGTTTTTGTCAAAAACGTTTAATGAAGAATAAAAGAAAAAGAATGGAAGAGAAGAAAAAAAAAAGTAAAAAGTATGCGCATCTCGATAACTAATGGTACCGTGTACAGAATTTCACGTGTCGTTGCTTGATGATAGAGGAGAAATAAAAAAAAAACGAACAAGGCAGTTTAACTAAAGTAGTAGGTTATCGCTAAACAAGAAGCAAAAATGAAAAATGATGAAAAAAAAAACAAAAAAAACAAAAGAATAAGTAGAGATTGTCCGACGAGACGACACAACAGACTCAACAACAAACAGTTAGAACTGTGATAAATTTTTATTATATACGTATATTGTTCTACTTCAACTATGTTTAGGAGCGTTGTTTATCCCGCTTTACCGTTTAAGAAGAACGCGCACGAGATTATCGACGCGTTAGACGCGTTGCTTTGAGAGAAAAAAAAAAAGAAAAATTAAACGAGCTACTCTACCTTAGTGAAGTGAAAAAAAACACAAAAAACGAGAAAAAGAAACGAAAAAAAGTGCAGAAAAACATTCCGGTTGCGTCTTAACGAGGATTTTTATTTCACGAGACGTGTTTATGTATTCCGCGGTGTTTTCTTTTTCGTTTATTCAATGATATATGTTGCTGAATTAACGCAAAATGAAAGGAAAAAAACGTTAAAGATCATTGCACATCTATATATTATCTAGAAGGAAGAAAAAAAAACTGTTTTTAACTTATATTTTACCTACGTATATTCTGCTGTCATGTAATTAATGTTTCCTACATTTAAGGCTTACACCTAGCTAAGTTCTCGAATGTTTTTTCATTAAATGTAACGATATATCGCAATATAGAAGAAGAACGTATTTATGTGTTTAAACTATTTCGAATGGTTATTTAAAAAAAAAAAAAAAAACGAATCAGTGTCACACTAGTCTATCCTCCAAGTCAAGCACGTAACATATTGGAAGAAAGTTTTAAGCGCCATTGTTGCAGCTGGGGCAAGTGCAACGTTTTTTATGTTGAGACTCGTACTACCGAACATCTGTGTAACATTTTAGCATGACCTCGACTTCTACCGAACTGAAATTATTTTTTTGCGTGTTATCACATGTTTAGCACATAATGTCTTTGTATATATTGTACAAATATATGATTAATAATTCTGTTACCAATCAAAACTAAATATAAATATATCCGCACAGTCAAAATTCTATCCGAAATAATCGTGTCGCGCGCGACGCGAATCACGGATGTAACTTATAAGAGTGATATATAATAACACGATGGAATGTGCTGTGAAATAAAAATTTATTGATCTGGATTTATTTTTGTACTCTTAGCTATTTTCCCACCAAGTAAGTAATCCAAGACCTGGCTCATCGATGGCACCCTAGAATACAACATTAAAATAACCAGGAACTTTCAATAAAATACAATGTTTTGCAAATTATTTGATCACACATACCCCTAAAGTATAAGGGGATGTATTTTTAGCTTCTGATTTCTCAGTCTCTCCAGACACATTTGGTCCTGTAGGCAATGCTTCTGTGAACGTTTCACTCACTACCCTGAATCGTATAATTTCTCCTAAAGTTTTCGAATTGTTATTCTCCTATACAAAACTTTTAACACGTAGAGATTAAAGTTTTAAAATTTACCCGCGTCCATAAATAAATCGTGCTTTTCACCGTCTCCTGTGTCGTATTCCCATACCCATGCTTGTTCCATTTGATCGAACCTAGACGGATGTTGCAATTTGTGCGGCGGAATTACGATATCCTCAAAGAATCCTAATGTCACTGCAAAACAAATTTAAACGACCAGTAAATGATAACCTAATGTGTTAACAACAATAATACATAATACAAATATTACCGTGAACTCCATCAACACTACAGCTACGTATTTTCCCTATTAAAATTTCTTCCATAAATGGACGGAACACGATAAAACGAAATACTACTTTGGTATGAGATGCACCGTCGCCCGGAAAAATGTACGATTCCTCGATTTTTACAATGTCATGAAGAGCAATACAAAGCCCAACATTGAGATAAACCTTGAATGAACCAATGAATAATAATCTTAATTACTTCTATGCATCACATTATGTTGATAAATTTTCATTAAGCCACAACATTTCACCTTATTAGCTAATTTTCTATTAAGTTCATTGGTAATAGCATCGTTCAATTTTTTCTTGAATTCCCACGGTGGAATTCTGACTGTATCTTTCAACTCCGCGAGGACAAACATTAGCAAGATATATTATAAAACACCACAATTTTCAAGTTGTTACTCATCAATTCACTAACACGATATTTATCTTGGTTGTTTTGATAAATATGTGAAAGTATAATTTGTATCACAATATTTAGGTTCTTCGAAGTGAATAAACCTCCATGTCACATAGATCAAGGAAACCGTATTACAACATAACCTCTAACACACGTGTTTCAATATACCGAAATACGAAATAGAAATGCATTTTATAAGTTTCATACTCTGACTTAGCGTGTGGATATCTGAAGCAAAGAATATAGTACAAATAAGAATTTAAAAGATTCTTAATACAGTTAAACCGAAAAAATATTAAAAATCTCTTTCGATAGATTGTTCAAAGTAAACACAAAATTGACAGTATGGATGTTGTAAATGCAATTCTGGAAAAGAGTACTCAAGAGAAAGATCCACATAAATCTACAGTGGTGAATAAAGAAGTGGATGTTGAAACAGACGTAGGAACTCTTTTAGCGCTGGATTATAATGCTTTCGACCTAAAAGAGCTAAAGTAACCTATAAAACTCTTTTTTTCTTACGCTTACGATTGATACGATTATTTTGTGTTTCTATTACTTTTTTACATTTTATAGGTCACACCCTGAGGAATACTTGAAAGGTTTAACAAGGGACAATGTGCAAATACTCATTAACAAAATGTGGGAACTTCCAACGGAACGTATTGATGAAGTAATAGTAGCGAAATTACCCAAACCAACATTTGTACTGCCGCGATCTCGTCAGATCCCAAAACCAAAACCTTTAACGAAATGGCAACAATTTGCCAAAGAAAAGGGTATCAAGTCTAAAAAGAAAACTAAGTCTAAAGTTAAATGGGATGAGCAATTACAGAAATGGATTCCTTCATTTGGTTATAAACGTAATAAAGCTATAGAACAGAAGGAATGGTTGGTAGAAATTAAAAATGATGGCAAAAATGTGCAAGATCCGATTGCAGCTGCAAAGACAGCAAAAGAAGAAAGGAAGTCTAAGAATGAATTACAGAGACTACGTAATATAGCTAAGGCAAAGAACATTAAGATTCCAAGAGTAGGACTTCTTACCAAAGAACATTTTCCTAATGCACAACAACTTTCCCAAGCCATGACTATTGCACGTACATCAACAGCATCCCTTGGCAAATTCCAGGATAGGTATACTTGTGTAACTTATTATTATAGCATTGATTATCATCTTTTGTCTAAATTTGATTTGTACATATTAGGTTACCAAAGGAAAAAGATGCAAAGGGTATTGCAAAACAAGTACCAGGTATGAAAAGAAAAGCAGAAGATATTCCAGCAAGTATATATGATGAGAAGAAACGAAATAAAGATTTGGCAGATAGTATTTTGAAAAGAAACACCAAAATTCTTCGCAACGACTTTTCTGTACCTAAGTAAGTTTCCATATTTTTCATAATTTTCAGGAACATCAGAAGATAAATATACCTAAAACATTTTTGTTTCTCAGAACGAAGCCGGCTAAATCGGAAAAGAAGAAAGGCAAAAAGGCAGGAAAGAGTAAGGGGGCAAAGAAACCGAAAGGGGGAAGAGGAGAACGTGATTTTAGACTTAGAGTCGGGGGTAGAAAACGAAGATAAAAAAAAATAAATATTTAAATTTGTCGCCGTTGTTTTAATTTGCTTGAACCTCGATGATCAATAAAATTTAAACATATAGCATTAAGTATGCTGATGTTAAAACAGAAAAATATTGTTAAAATAAATAATGTCCACGTAAAAATTTTCCGCTTATTCTGTTGAATTGATCAATTTCCTTAATGTAAGCATAATTTCATATTATGAAAATGATTATACTACTATGTAGAAAATTGATTCTACCGAGTAGAGATTTATTAAAAAACAAATTGCAGGAATAGCGTTGCAAGTCGATAAGGCAGGTTGTTCCTTAGCCACAGAATCAGGGTAACACGAGAAAGGTGAAAGGTCAACAGCAGTACGGGATATCGACTCGGAGAAGTTGAGAGGGCGAGGTAACCTGGCAGCGGGTACAAGGGAGGGTAAGTGCGAAAGCGGGTTGCCCTAGAATCTGTAAGGGGTTCCACCCCGCATGTGATTTTATACGTATTGTATATGTGTACACATTCAATGCCATCTGAACGAAATACAAACATATTAGGATACCTTGCGCAATCTATGTGAATCGAAATAATAAATACGTCCGATTTTGGTGATTTATTAAAAATTCGCACAACTTACTTATCATAACTTTGGTGTATCGTATTTATCGTATGTTCAAAAATTACGAATAATAAATATTATCTAATGTAACGTACTGTGACCAGTGAAATAAGGACACAAGGCGGGAGGCGCAGTAATATGATGTATGCAACATTTCAGATCGGAAGTATATTATCCAACTTACGTGTCCTATTTGATCACAACACTGTTAAGCCCCGATATACGATGTATACCCCGGAAAATAACCGCAATTTTTATAATACGATCATTAAAGTGTCTATAGGCGCACGAGGAAAGTATCCGTGGAATACTACATTTCTTAATGGAAACGATCGAGAATCGATATACATAATTAACTAATAATAAACTAAACCGCAACCGTATCGATACTCGAAACTAAACCTTATTCTACAAAGTAAAAAATTCGCTATACTATTAAAAATACCTTCTACCAAAAAGTCAATCATCTTAATTCGATTTGCGGATTTGCCTAAGCTGAGGAACGAACGTGTATCGTTCTAGAACGATATCCTGCTGTCGATCGTGCGTGACTGATTTTACCCCCGAGGTATACAAACAAAATCGAACGTTATTGCGTCCTCCTGTGACAAAACAAATATTCTATCAACAAATGATTATCGTGCCCACTTTTAGGATCGAATATGTCATAGTCTAATGTAACATATAATCTCCCGAAAAGTATCTCAGCCTTGAGTAAGTCTGGATATTCGAAAAGGCGATTGAACGAAAGACGTACATAATCGAGCGATGTAGCGCGCGTGCGAGGGCGGACAAGAGAGGGGATTGCTGAGCAGGAGGGCTGAAGAAGTAACCGCGCGCGGTCGGTCGCGGGTGCTCAGTCGGTGGTTGTTCGGGACGAACGGGCGCGTCCACGAAGTGCGGGATAACGATGGAGGCTGCGTTAATTGCGACGATCGAGTGATACGCACCGTGTGTATACACGGGGATCGTGTCCTGGATTCGTGGCCCGCCGTATACCCTTTCGCGCGCGCCTCCGCCCCACCGTCCCCCTCCCCCTGTGCTTGTGCCCGTGCTTCTGTGTGCGTGCGTGTTCCCCTGTAACACGGTAGTCGTTTAGTATCCCGCGACGAAAGGAATAAAAGGAAGGAGGGAAAAGGGCGAAGGGAAAAGGAAAACAAAGAGAAAGTGCGATAGGACGAAAAGAAAAGCAGAACGATCGAGAAAATGTCGTCCACATAGTCTAACCAAAGCGAACGCAGACAGAAAGAGAGAGAGAGAAAGAGGCAGGTCGAACACGGTGCAGTGGTTACCCTGAGTCGTTGGTACGCGCAGCCTTTTGGTGTTGCTGGCTGACTTGATGCCTGCTTTGCTATTGCTGTTGCTGCCGCCGCCGTCGAATCGCCGCCGACGTTGCTGCAGCAGTTGCTAGCGATGCGAAATGAACGAGAATTTGAGAAAAAAAAATTAAGAAAGATAATGTGTTATTGAGAGGGAGTGAGAGAGAGGGAGAGAGAGTGAGGGAGAGATAGAAACAAATGTAGCCTTCATTGTTCCGTCGTCGTCGTCGTCCTCGCAGTTTTGGTCGTCGTTTTTTATTGTATTTTAAACCGCTCTCTGTCAATGCGCGTTTTCTTAGCGTGAATTAAAAAAAAAAAAAAAAAAAACGAAAAAGAAAAAAAGAAAGAAGGAAAAAAAAAGTGGGAAAAAATAATAAATGTGACGTGCCCGTCGGCCACCAGCCAGCCTTTTATTTTTTTTTTACGCGCTTCATGTGTTCTTTCTTTTTAGGATGTATTAAAGTAGGACGATCTGTCGTCGAGTTCGTGTTTCTCGTGGGGGTCCTCTCGGCCCTTTGACATTTTTTTTTTCTTTTCTGGGACTTCACGTTACTTGGCTTAATGTACCCTTTTTTACTCGCTTCGTGCACGCACGTATCATTGCATGCATGTAATATACATTTGTTTGTTGTCCTTGGTATACATGGTCATACACGGCAGTTGCCTTTGTCTGCTTGCTTCTTTGCAAGAATTCATTATCCTCTTTTTTTTTTTCTAATGACTGATGTTCCTCCGTTTATTATCGAATCAAACGTTCAGCGTATGTACTGCACTATCCGTTGCAATTTAGTTCTGTTTCATGCTATATCGCGGTATGGCAAATCACATCTGATTTGTTTACGTTTCTGGTCTATACACTTCTTATGTAAGTACTGACCATTTACGACAAAAATGGTCGACAAGGATCGAAAAGGGAGGATAAAGAATCGAGCAAGATGGAAAGGGAGAGAAGTTCAAAGGGGACTGAGATAGATAGCGGAAGGGTACTGAAAACGAACGTAACGAAGTGCAGGAGAGTGAGGGAGAAAGGGAGAGAGGATAAAAAGAAGGAAAACGTTAGGGTGGGATAGGAAGGGCTAACTGGAACGTGTCACGACAAAAAAAAAAAAAACAATGAGGAAGAAGAGGGTTTTTCGATTTGTTACATTTGTGTTGGGACCACTTGACCCATTGACGGGTCAAGGAGCGGAACGAAAAGATGTCAATGCAGTGGTCTCTTCGGTAGTGTTCAGTTTGAAAATTAAAAAATGATCGAGGTAAAAATAAGAAATTATTTAGGTAAATGTGTGTGAGAAATATTTTGATAAAGAAAAAGTTCAATCAATTATGGTATTATATATACATATACATATATATAATTTTTGTAAAAAGTATAAATTATTTATGTTTCTCTAAAGTGGAAAATAGTTACTTTTTGCGCAAATTTTTATATTTTAATTTTATACATAATATAAATTTTTATTTTGCTTTATTTCGTAACAATAAAAGTAGATAGTTTTGATATTTATTAAAAACCTCTAGTTTTGTATATACGTTGTAATTGAAGTTATTGTATTATTATTTACATTCGATTGATATTTTTAAACTCATGATCACACTCTGCCTTCCCCTTTTGTGTAACCATTTAGATAAAAAATAAATCAAAATAATTTTTCTTTTTTAAATTATGCTATTTTCAAACAATCATATTTCTTGTGTACATACGATGTGTATACATCGCATGTCGTGCTTATCTCTGGTAATTATATACTGATATATAAACGATAGAATTTTAGTATTTCCTAACGCGTGCTTCTCTTGTGTAGCGGAAAACTTGATACTGAACTGTACCATATAGTCTAAATTCATCTCACCATATTATATCCAAGTAATTCTTTCATTCTTCGTATCTACTTTACTTATTAAAAAATTAGTTAGTAAATTTAGATGTAATTTAATGTAAAGAATTAGAGTTAATTAACTATCAACTTGCCCATACTCCAAATTAAATCGAAACAAACCTAACTATAAATTCTCAGGTTGGATTCCAAGCTAGTATTTAGCAAACGTATCGTTCATACATGCTGCTACTTGTCTTCAGTACGCGTTTGTGTATATCGCTGTAAATAAAATGCTTTTCACGTGCTTTCCGCTAGAATATTTAGTGGTAGAGTTAGAAATGACGGCCGCCAATAGCGGGCGGATTTCCGTCACGTTTCTTGCCTTTCCAGAAGGAAAATACAGGAAGACGATGCAAAGGGATCTAAGCTCGTAACAGAGAGAACGCCTGGCCCGACGGCGTTAAACCGGGAAGAGTACAATCGTGGTGGGAAGCGATGTACGCAGCTGCGGGTGGCGCCAGTATAGCGAACAGGAGGAAGCAGAAACGATTGCAGCAAAACAAACGTGCCGCCGAGGGTACGATACCGTCACAGCTGAAGACGATTCCAGCTTCTCAGCACCACTACCACCACCAACACCAGCACCAACACCAACACCAACACCAACATCAACATCACCACCCCAGCAAGTTTGCTCGTCCGCACGTTGTTCCACCATCTTCCACACCACAGCCACAACCACCGTCATCTACATTCCATCCGAGCATCGAACGACGGCGTCATGTTGAGAAGTGTCAGCAGGTTGCACCTGTTTCTCCGATCCAATTTCCTATATCACCACCACCGTTATCCCTCGAATCACCTAGCTCAGTTACTTACGCCACTAAATCCAACAATTTTCCTTTCCCGCCACCATCAATCCTTGATCTCCGAGTTTCGCCATCTTCTTCGGAGCTACAGGTGGGTAGATCCGTTTAGCAGTAAGACTTAAATTGCTCTAGGGTCGTTTTCACTATCTCTATCTTTTTAGCTCTTTTTTCTCTTCTTTCTCTATCACACTAGTTGCTCTTGCTAGGTACCCTGTCACGTATTATTCGCAATTTCCTTATTCAAGTATTTGATAATCCTCGTTGCACTCTGCACCATCTTCTTGCTGGCACACCTTTACTTAATATTAGGGACACACCATCGATCGGCTGTCTGGTGGCGTATGTAAACCCCCGCGATAACACATCCTTGAGCGACTCCAGGTTCGTCAGCTGGTTATCCATCAATTGTAATTTTTAGTAATTAACATGTCTCTACTGGTTCCTACCAGCGGATACAAGCTTCAACAAATGCTGGAGGCAGACAGTGCAATGTTAGGAGTAAGTTGTAGTGCCTGGTACCCATCAGAATTGGGAGACCTTTGAGGAGAAACTCGTGTGGTTTTTATTTGTTGGGTCTGAGAAGGAATAAGGAAAAGTTTTAAGTTATACGGTGTACAAAGAAAGTGGAAAGGAGAAAAAGCAGGAGCAGAAGGACGGTCGAGATCTTAACGATCAATAAAACAGGCAAATGAATGAGCGGAATGCAGGCTGCTTTATTGATTAGAAGGGAGAAGCAACGGTTACGGGGGGGTAAGGTGGTGAACTTTAGAGAATTACCCTCCAACTTGGCCACCAGACTTATTCCGCCGCTTCCACGATATCCCCCACGATCATATGTTTACGGGGTAAGTATCAAATCATTCCAATATGCTGTATCATCAACAGTAAGCTATTGACATCAGAGGGTAACTGCTGCTTCCCTAGCTGATTATGTGTGCATCAACTTTGTACATCTCTTCTTGGAAAAAAAAAGAAAACTTACTGTAGTGTATACATGATGTTTGTCCTTTTGTTTTTCTTTCTCTTATCATAGAACGGATGTGTGGTCCCTATATTATTGTGCATCAACTTTTGTTCCTGCTCAGAATATGTGATTGTTAAAAATATTTAGAAATATTAAAGTATATACAAAATTTCAAATTTTTTGTATCATTACACCATTTTAATATGAATTTTTTTTAGTAAACTACAGATATCAAATTATTATTTAAAAGTAAAGGTAGCAAATGATTGTGTGATTTTTCATCTTAAAAAGGTATTTTAAAAGAGTTTGAACATTGAGATGTATGATAATAGTTTTCAGAGTAATATCAATGTGCAAAACGTTGTAACTTTTACAATATGCACTACAGAATACTCCATACCCAGAGGTTGATAATTACTACTAATTATGCTTAATCAATTCTTCATTGCCAATTAGAATGCAATGATTACAGTGTACTTGTGTAGACAAGTTCTACAAGATACATGTACGTATAAACGTTTATACACATCTCAATTGGTTCCATTTATACAAATTTTTCTATGTTCTATTTAGTACATGCATGCATGTTTTTTATATTGTTATTTATGTGCTGAGTAACGAGGAGGAAAATCATTGGTTAAATTTATCTAATTCTTATAGTGACGAATTATAGAATGTTTGTTTCAATGAAAATGTTCTAAATGATAGAGAAAGATGTAAATTACATAATCATAACATTATTGCTTTTACGTTCTATATTTATTTATATTCTGTACAATAGTACAAATAATATTTACAATAGATTAAGAGAAATATTAAAATGTACTTAATATAATTAGATTGTTCACAATTTTTATTAGTCAAAATTTTCATAGACATTGAGACATTGAATGATTTTGATTGTAGTTGTTAAGTAAGTGCCTGTAATTGTAATACCTGAATGTAGAATAATTTCAGTGTGGTGGGGGACCTGGCAAAGCAGCATGGCAGGGATGCAGCAGACCTTCTCCCCTTCCTTTATCTCCTATGTCTCCTCACGGATGCCGTGGGGATGGCTACAAGACAAAGCAATGCGAGGCTCATCGACGATGGATGAAAAGGAACAGGGTAAACTAGCGTGTTTGTTAATGCAATTTATAGAAGGGGGGCGGGGGAAGAAGAAATGTAAATTATGCTCTATATAAATATGGAAGATCAGATACAGTACCGTTGTCATCTTTTAGATAAGAGACGCGAGTTATTGCTACGGAAGCAGCGAAGATGACGAAGAAGATGGCAGCAGTAATGCAAACCGTCGTAGAGGAGAAGTTAGTGCGGCAGTGAATACCGTACTTTATGCGGGGCTGGGAACTACAGCGCTCGGATTAGTTATCTCGTTTGTCGGCACTGGAGAGAAAGGATTCCTCAGTCCAGAATTGAGGCTGGTGGGTCCTTCGCTACTGTGCGCCGGTTTACTGTGTTGCCTATTTCGGGTGCTGCTCTGCCTCTGTCTATGTCGTTGCGGCCAATGCCGCTGGCGGTTTTGCCATGTTGCTTCTGACAAGAAAGAAAAAGTGAGGAAAACGGAAGCGCGTCCAGCTGGAACATTGCCTACGGCCTCACTTTTATCACCAGCGCAACAACAACAACAACATTCGGCCATGTCTTCGAGTGGCGCTGCATCATCATCAACAAAAGCACATGAGCTCTTGCTCTCTCCTGCCCAATTACCAGAGTGAAAACATCATTACGAACGTTTTCTACGAGACTCTACACGCCGATTAACTGCCGGTTCTTGTCCAACATAGAATATCTTATCTCTCCATTCGACCTGAACCGTTTTCGCAAAACAAAAAAAGAAACAACAACAAACAACCATCACAGCCTAATTCTAGTTTAAATGCGAATTCTAGCGCTTAACAAATAATAGTTTAAATAAATAATCGGCTATGTTTTTCTACCCCTACCGTGTTTGAAAAAGTAAAACGAAAAAAAAAAGAGTAATTATCAATGAACCTTTGAACTGCCTCCTGGTTTATTTCCTTCCACGTATGCATTTTCTTTACAAGAATTGCCTAAATTTCACCTTTTGGAATTTTTTTTTTTAAGAACATTCGTATTCTATTCTTACAATACAACATCAGCTTACCGTTTAAACTGATTTTAGAGTCTTTTTATAAAACGCAATCTTGCGTGAGAAAGATACCGCGCATAGTTGAAATAGTCGTTGCGTAAAAGTTGCGCTTCGCGTCAAATAATTTATATTAACATCACTTTAACATGCAGTGATCAAGAAAGTTGGAATTGCATTTGATCAGTAGAGGTATAACTGTATATAACAGGTGTGTCAGAAGTGGTAGCACTAGACGCAGTCGCGGCAATAGCAAACAGTTGATCTTCATATATAGTTCCTTGTGGTTCTGCTTTTCCATTACCTGCTGTTGTACCACTTCCAGGAGGATTGTCTCCTTTTGTGGCTTCGCGATACTTTTGTAAATATACTTTTAATGGTTCTACATAATTGTCAAAACCAAGAGTGGTCATAGCAAATAGAATATCTTCACCATTAATAGTCTTGCGTTTTTCCATGTGACACCGATCGCTTGCTTCAGATGTTATGAAAGATATAAATTCAGATACACATTCTTGAACACATTCACGCGCATCTTTTGCTATCTTTCCAGCTTCTGGTATGGCCCTTTTCATTATTTTAGCAACATTTGCTATTGGAAGGAACCGGTCTTGCTCACGAAGGGGTCCTCCACCACCACCACCTCCAGCTCCTTGTAAGGGATCACTTGCTCCATGATTTGAATCATCCGTATTCTCAGGATCATCTGAACAAATATCTAAATTTAATTTTTACAGTTATAATTACTCACCCCATCTTTTTTTTTTATAATTTCAAACCTCTTCAAATCTATAAGATATATTACATGATATATCAAAACAATAAATAATAGATATGTAAATAAATTAATATACATATCAACATTCGTATTATTAATATATCTTTTTATAAAATAGAGTATGTGTGTGTGTATATAGCATTGATATTAATAGTAAACAGTGTCAGTTAATAGAATCGTTAGAAAACATGTTCGATTAAAAAAATCAAAATTTAAAATTCTACGATTGTACAATGTCGAATAACGGACTCTGATTTTTTATTTATGATAATAAAATTTTCAAAACATCGTTAACCTACCTTCCATGTCATCAGATTGTACGCTAATGTAAGACGCTGATACAGTTCCTCCTCCGAGGAATGCAGTTGGACCTAAAGGTCCTCCGTCATCGCCACTTTCACCACTGTTTTCCATTTTCAGTTTAGCTTACACTAAATACACACCACAAAACACTTTAATTCTCTTAACCTGTTCGTAACTTTGTTTTCACAATACTTTAGTGGATTTTTTGGCATAAACAAAATCGTAGGTAGACATCGATAGTATGCGCGTTAAGCGAAATTTTCTTCGAAACAACTAGTGCCCTCGTAGAAAGTGAATGCTGAATTTATAATTGCCTTTAATTTATCTTTAAAAAGCAAATTTTTATACAAATATACACTGTATTTTTCTTTTTCTTTTTTTTCAATAAACAATCTTATTTATAGGAAAAAGTTTAAAAGTACAGCAGACTCGATTCGTAAGTGATTTAAAACATAAAGTACAATTCACAAAGTGCATCTATAAACGAATATCTCAAGTGGAATAATAATAATCGCGGTTTCATTGTGTGTGCATAAATGTACGACAAGTAGTTTATTTAAAACTATTGATATGGCTATGTCCAGTATTTTATTAATGCGAAAAGGTCTTTCAGTGAACGGTAAGCGAGTTTTCTTTATTCGTAATATATGCCAATCACAATTCATATGCACGTTATTTCCATTTTGACGTTTCTTGTTGGAATATCCTAAATGTTTTAATTGCGCGTAAAATATTACAAGCCGTATAATACGTACGATGATTGCATTTGTTTGCGCAGTTCTTGCATTATACGTTCAGTATCGACAATGAATATATACGGTTTTGTTTATAGTATAGTACGACCTTCTAAGCACATCATATTTTATAATATTGTTATAACTATGTAATTTGTTTTATTTTGTACATGTATTTCTCGAAATAATACCATAATTTTGCATATTTATCGATTTATTACCGATTTATGGAGACGGTAATATCGAACGCGTCGGAAAGAGAGGTTATGTTGGTGTCGTATTTTATAAGAAATATAAAAAAGAATCATTACACAGAATATTGTTAATGATCCGATTTTTATATGATAAGTTACTGTAATTGAAAAATGTCAGAAACCCAGGAAAGTTTAACAGAAAAGTTTATTAGTGTATTAACTGGTTGTTTAAAAGAGAACAAGTTTGAAGAAGCATTAAATTTATTTGAAGGCAGTAATTATGATAATATCATTAAAGATTCATCATGGGACATTGTACCAATTGTATCATCACATCTTACTAAAGAGAATGTAAAATCCAATGAAGATTTAATTGTATGTTGTACAACAATATTAAATGCTATAATAGAAAAGTGTAATCCTTCTGAGACAGTATTAGAGCTGTTAGAGCAAGTGGAAGGTCCAGATGATGAAGTAAAGTTTTGTATAATTTTAAGTGTACTTAGTAAATGTCTTTCTAGACTGAATGATAAAATGAAAGCCATAGAATGGTGTATTAGTACAATAAGATCTTACATTGTTAGTTTACCAATACCACAAAAAGACTCTGAAAGTAATATTGATACTATAAATAAAATAGAAAATGTTTATAAAGCAGTTATATCATTTCTGGATCCATTAGTAGATGAAGCATCATTAAAAAGATCACAAAATTGTGTTACATTAAGAGATTATCTTGCCAGCATTTTAATTTTTCTAATGGGAAGACCATTATGTTATCTTCAAGAGACACAAGTGCAATCACATTTAGAACAGCCTTTACCTGAGAAAATTGTAAGGCTTGAAAGTCAGATAACTGCAGACTTGCTTTGGCCTTTAAATATTGCAAGAGTAAGGAACAAACAAAGCAAGTATAAGAAAAGAAATGTGGAGGAAAAAAGTTCTAATTTGAAAGTGACACTTTTCCAATTGGATGAGAATATACCAGATTTAGCATATGCCAACTTTTACTTTTATGTTATTACAAAAGATCATTTGTGGGAGAAGGTACCGCAAGTATATGATTCGCAATACATCTTCCAAGAATGTATATATTTTGTCATTAAATTGCTTCAAACAGAAGAATGTATTGTAAAAGGTTTAAATTTTATGGATCATCTTTTAAAGAAAGTAACAAGACGTACTTTAACATCAGAATTGTTAGAATTAGATATTTATTTAGAGTTGTTTGATGCATTTGTTAAAGTAATGGTTTATTGTGATAGTGATAAAGAGAGGAGAAAAGCTTTAAAAGTGTTTCAAGAATATATTGAAATGTTTGACATGGAAGCCAGATATTTCATTGTTCTACATTTATATCAAACTAGCCAACACTCTGGTTTGCTCAGTTTAACTACTGGAATACTCAAAGCTTCTATCATTGAATGTCTTCAAACAACACCTCCCATTTCTTATTTCTTGGGAAATAATCTAGAAACTTTGATTAAATTGGCATGTAAATTACCACATGGTAGTGCATCAGATCTGGTGGAATTGTCAGATGAAATAATTACAAGCTTAAATCTTTTAAGATTTTTACTTATCAGAGATAAGCACAATCAAACTGGAATTTGGAATTTAATAGATAAACTTGAAAATGATTTCTTAAAACCATTGAGAAAAGGGATTGGTATATCCAGAGCACATTGGAAAGTGAAAATAAAGGATTTAGAAGAGCAAAAGAAAATACAAAGAATAAATGAAGACATAGAATTAGAAAAGAGTGATGCTGAAGTGACATTAACTGTTGGGGGTGAAAGATTACCAACAATGCCAGTTCCAGAGAAAATTTTGTTCTGTCATCAAGCAGTAAATGGTCTTGATCTGATGGAAAGCATTTTGATTAGAGTCAATGAATGTATTGCTAATAATCCTCTAGAACAATAATGCAGAAATATTGTAATTTCAAAATAACTATTATATATTTATAGAATGTACACTATTCATTGTTAAATAAAATTGTTTTTCATTTGTACTTCATTTCCTAATTATTTTCCATCATTTATCCATTTTAAATTATTTTTTATTATAAAAGAAACATGGAATTTCAATCTAAGTTTTGATTTTACTAGGTTTTAGAAGTTTATGGACTTGTAGGGCATTACTCGCGGAACAAAATGAATATGTTAATGCACAACAAGCAAATCAGGAACATAGTAAGGAAAGTGATGAGGAGTACGAGAAGAATATCAAATCAAAAATACTTGATGCATCTTTGAAGTATGTTCATGATCTGGGATGGAGCCAGCAAGCCATCAGTGCTGGTAATTTGTAATAATTTTTCAGTTAAGTAGATGAATCAGGACCAATTCATTGTGTGAGTGAATAAATGTAATATCTTAAATTTAATACAGCCACCATATATCATTCATTAATTGTTTATAGTATTAATTTTAAAAGAATCATTTAATACGGATGATAATAAATAAAAATATTTAATGAAAAGTTATGTACTAAAGGTGCTGAGTCTATTGGATATCCTGGTGTAATTCACGGATTGTTCCCTAATCGAGGAGCAGATTTGGTTCAGTATTTTTACTTAACATGTAACAAAGAATTAAATAAGATTCTTAAAGAACAATCTGATGCTATTGAAGGAAATCCTACTCTGGAGAAAAAAACGCTAGAATTACAAGTACGCGATGCCGTTGAGACGAGACTTAGAATGGTGATCCCATATAAGAAAACATGGCCACAAGCTTTAGCCCTCATGTCACTTCCACCTAATGCACCAAAGTCGCTAGCTAATTTACTTACATTGGTAGATGATATTTGCTATTATGCTGGTGATAGATCAGTTGATGTAAGAATAATAATGAAGTTTTGCTCTTCTTATATTTGAAATATTCGAAAACCTATTATATTAATATCTTTTTTACATCAGATCAATTGGTATACTAGAAGAGTAGTATTAGCAGGTATTTATAAAACCACAGAGTTGTACATGTTACAAGATAGTAGTGAAGACCATAAAAAAACTTGGTGCTTTCTGGAAAGGCGAATAAAAGATGCGACGCAAATTCATAAAATTTTAACAACAACCTCTGACATGGCTTTACCAGATCAAGCTTTGAATCGCGCTTCTGAAGCAGCAAGTGCTGCTTTTGTTACGGTAGGAACAACCAAATTTTAAATACTATATTATAATAACAATTGCCATATCTAAATTATATATTTTTAATACATGTATTTTCTCATTTTTAACAGGCACGTAATATACTTGGACTGAATTGGAATAGGTAGAAGAAAAAGAAATAAACTATAGACTGTTTAATAGAAAACAAGCACGAAGTATTTTTCTGTGTTTATACATGAAATTATACTTAAACAAAAGAACCTTATACATGTACTTGGAATTTTTATGCAGCAATATGTAAAGAAAGAGAACAACATTAAGATGTTATTAACAATCACGGCCAATTTATTTTAATATCATATTTCAACAAAGTTCTGTACATTTGAGGTCGAATTTAATAAATGTGATTTACTTCTGTGCAAGATATAAAGATATAAACTGTTAGAAATATAAATTTAATAGTATTTAACAATTACCCTGCAATATTGTTATGATTAAGACAATATGGTCTTTTTATTTTATATAAAATTACCTTGTGTCTCCATTGAACAAGAGAAGATTAACTTTTTGTCCTTACTATTCAATTGAGCAGAAGATTATTTTATTATAAAAAATATATTTACACAGCCAAGTACTTCACAAATTGATTAAACTTCAAATTACGTTAAAAAATATATAACGTATTTTACAATGCAATAATTCAAGCAACCTTACCTAAACTATCATTCACATATCATTCATTATCAATATCACTGAAACTGATATAATTAACACCAATCAGTTTTTATAAAAATCGAATATATCTCATAGGTTTAACAATGAGCATTTAAGTTTTTTATAAAAATGATGCTCACATCTAATCTTATGCGATTTTTCGGAAATAGTTTTCTGGGAAAACTGTCACTGTACAATACAAAAGATTCAATATTTAAAAATTCATATTACAGTACATTTTACATTGTCACAAATTATTTTTTAGAAGTTCAATATTAATAGTGAGCTTCTTCAATGTAATCTTTAACAGTTTTTGGTAAAGGCAACTTATGAATATTGTCTAATCTAGTATTTTGACGTATAACGAAACGACAAAGATATTGCAAACTTCGGACTTGAGTAAACCTGCTTACTGGTTTTGTCAATCTAACAGGAAAAGATGGATATCCAGGATACTTAGGTCGTGAATAACAGAAAACACCTGATTGACTATAATTCATCGAATGATCAATTAAATCAGCCACTGAACTAAATCCTTCGCTTTCACTTTGGTTGCATAAAGAAAATAAACCACCACTATGTTCCATACGAGCATGGAGTAATTTCCCAGATGATTTAAAACTAAGTGTTAGGACATATCTGTAGATAAAGAAACATTGGCATTTTATATGCTATGAATTTCAACTGATATTTCTAATAGCAACAAACCTGTCATCTGAAGAATCCCTAACTAAGAATGCACCATCTGGTTCTGATAAAAGTTTGGTATCAGCTTCAGTTCCTGATATTGGACCCCAATACCATCCATAGTTACTTAATTTAAGCAACTCCTCTGTAAGACTTGCTTTTACTCTATTATTAATGTTTATATTAGCCTCTGTACTTTCCTCAATGTTTTCCATCTGATATTCTGCTACATTGTTCTTTGTTGTTGCCCTAATTTGCAAATGTTGCACTTCATTATAGGAGCATGATTGATACATATTAGAAATATTTTCATGATTATTGTCTGTCTCTATCTTATTGGCAGATTGTCCATTAATTATTTCTAACTCCTTCTCAGCATCTGAATAACTATTTTCTACATTTTCATTTAGACATTCTGAGATACACTCATTTTGTAACACTTCTGTGACACTTGAAGTTTCATTGCTACTTAGAATGTCAGAATTTCTGTCAATATTTTCACAATTAGTCTCAGACACATTATTCTCTTCTGTGAGAACTGTAGATTCATTTTTCTGATGTGCCAATGATTCACAGTTTGTGTCATTCTGCAAGCTAGATGCTTCTATTTCTTTCGTCTGCAAGAGTCATTGTTATACACAGAACATTATCAGAATTTTCTGTACACTTACCTTCTGCTTTGATTTACGTGCTGTAAACTTTTTGATTTGCATGTGTTTCTTGATATTCTTGAAAAATTCAAAAGAAGTTCTGCTGGAGAGGGCATTCTTCGCTTTACTCTCGACAATCTTGACTTGTACCAAGTCTTCCTTTTTCTTCTGATTCTCGTCCTTTTTTAGCGTATTCTCACGCCGTGAATCACGCTTCCAAAGAAAACCGAATGTTTTAGTGTTCAATTTTTGTGGTTTAGAGTTTTGACTCGATGGTTTTGCTGCACTAGTTGGTGCAGTTGTGATCAATTCCTCCGACGTTTGACTTATCATATTCAAATGTCGTGCGACCCTTCAAACTGGCTCCAAGTTGAAGAAAGGGTTCGCTTCCACTATCTTATCAAAAATTATTTCACACGCCATCTATTCCTTACCTTCTTTTCTTTTCACAATTATAATTTTTTTGTTATCAATCTGTAAATGATCACTGTAATTCATCCCTTCGCGACCGTTTGCACGAATTACACTTGCGCTAACTAAATGTAGCGAATGTTTTTGTGTACTTTCGTAAATATGTTCGAAATTATTCCCTGCTGTTTCAAAAAATATGTTTTTCCACTAACTTCGCTTAAAAGGTTCCTATTAACTGTTCACTTATTGGTCGAAATATTTCATACCAACGGATATATCGTTAATTTTCTAGAACATGAGATTTAGAAGCAAAGTAATTGTTGGTTCCTTTAAACGCATTCATGTATTTTTTTAAATATTTCATTTAATCTGTATCCCAATAGAGTATACTTAATTTTAAATACGAGTACATTTTACTGGAATGAAATGATATAAATTTTATCGGAAATCAAAGAGAACGTACTATTTCGGTATTATGTGTGTTGTATAACCTTAAATGTATCATTGTTGACAGTTACATAGATTAAGAATATAGGTTTCCTATGTTTTGCTTAATTATGTTTATCACTGAGTGTTAGAAAAATGAGTGAGTCTGAAGACGAAAATTATGTCACGTTTGGAATTCCCCTCGAGCCTATAGACGAAGGTAAGTGAAAATATATCGGAAGATGCAAACATAAAAAAATCACTATAAAATTTTTTATTTTCATGTGAAATTATTGTAGATAATTTACCACGGAAAAAACCTGTAACAATTGAAGATCAGTATGCATATGATGCACAAGGCAGGCGTAGATTTCATGGTGCATTTACCGGTGGTTTCTCTGCTGGATACTTTAACACTGTGGGTACAAGAGATGGCTGGAGACCACAGCAGTTCAAGTCCTCAAGGAGTAGCAAAGCAGAGAGTATCACCCAACGTCCAGAGGACTTTATGGATGATGAGGATACCAGTCAATTTGGAATTGCACCAAAGGGTATTCGTGCAACTGATGATTATGTTGATCATGGTCAAAGAGGCACAAAAAGAGAGAGAATCACCCAGGATAATGGTCCTATCCCTGGTACTCCAGTGTTGAAGGAGCTTTTGAAACCTGTGAAGTAAGTAGTTTTACTGTATAATAATTTACAGCTCTGTTATTATTTACTAAAATTCAATGTAATAGGGAGACAGTTGGCATTATGTTACTGAAGAAAATGGGTTGGAGACCAGGTCAAGGTGTAGGATCAAGGCTTACAAAAAAGGAGAAAGCTAAGATAAAAAGTAGAAATGAGAAAATAAGACATATGCAACAGAAATCTAGGAATGCAAGTTCAGGAAGTAGCTCAGAAGATTCAGAGGATGACTATGGGAATGTTACATTTGCTCCTGATGATTATGAACCATTTAGGTAATTTCAAAATGTCCACAGCATAATTTGATTCATCTGCAAATGCATTCTAACACTATTCTTCTCCTATAGATGTAATCCTAAGGATAATTACTTTGGTATAGGATATAGTGGCTTAGACAGAAGAACCATATTATCTGGCCATGTAAATCTTTTCGACGCTCCAGCATTTAGCGTTCAGGACAAAAATAAAAAGTTATCAATACACGGGCAAGCATTCGGAGTTGGTGCATTTGAGGCAGACGACGAAGATATATACGAAAGGGACGACATGTCGCGTTACGATTTTGCTCTGGGTCCAGAACGCAAACCGAAAACAAGATGGTCTAATGATAACAGTTCGAAAAATTCAAACAGCAACTGCCTAGAAGGCTTCGCTTTGGCGAAAAATAAACTCGAGCAAAAGAAAGTCTTTCCACCTCCAGAGTTGCCCAAGGATTTTGTACCAGTACACGCGGTTAGAAAAAGTCGATTTTATCCGCCGATTGAGAATGTTCCACGTGCAATGGAGAATGGAAAGCGTAAGGATCTCACAGCCGCGGATAGAGCCAGAATATTAGAGGACACACACAGTGTGAAGAAACCGTCAGAAACGTATCCGAATTCGGTGCCATCGGTCGCCTCCAATATAATCTCAAAAACGTTAAACTTACACGGAAAGCAGCAAACGGAAGAGAGACAGAAGGAGGAAAGTCAACGAGCTAAAGCAGCTCCATCGTGGTTCGATAAATTAAATGCACAAAGTTTCGTCAAAGGAGGCATTGTTGGGTCGCTGAAAGATTCCGACGGGAGCTTGAAAAAATTGGAAGAATTCAAGGATTCTTCAATTTCCGATGAAAACCAAACGAGCACCGATAACAATAAGTTAGATGAAGACAGTTCCGTAAAGAAGAGCAACGTGAAACCATTTCTCTCCGATCCTGATAAACAAAGACGATTCGAGCAATATTTAATCTTTGCGAAGAATGGAGAGAAAGGTAAACTTGAAACTATACAACCGTTATCGATGACAGAATGGGACAGAGACCACGAACGCATTGAATTCGAGCAAGCAGCTAGGTTATTCGATCAACCGACGAATGATTACGTTGCTATCAAATTCACACATGGTTCTGATTCCACATGTTCGGATGTTCCTGCAAAGTCCACTCAAGAGAACGAGATGCAGCAGGCTGTAAAGATGAAAATGTTCGGGAAATTAACTCGAGAGTGTGTAGAATGGAAACCGGCGAGTATAGTTTGCAAAAGATTTAACATTCCTGAACCGAAAACTGGTTGTGCTCAACCTGAGATGCAGAAAAGGTCAACGAAGTTCTCGATTTTCGATTCTATGGATTGGAGCAATTCTACGAAATTCTTGAGAGCGACTGATGCGGTATCGAAGGAAACAAGCGTAGCTATTGTGCCGCGAAAGGAAGAAAGTATTACCGATAATGCGAATTTGGACGCGAAAGCAAATAATGTCAACAATCATCAAGGTTTGGAATCTATCTCAGAAAAAATGAGGAATTTCGAAGTTTCGTATGAAAAAGTTTTCGGCAAAGAAGTCCAAGAAACGTCTTCCGATATTTTCGAGGATAAACAAACTTTGGAGAGTAAATCTGATTCAAACGCAGTATCGGAAGTTGTAGATAAACGAGAGGAAAGTGAAGAAAGTATTGGCGGTACAATGAAGACAGTGTCAAAGAGTAAATCAGAAGAGAAGAAAGACCTTTTCAAAGCAATTTTCTTAAGCAGCAGTGAAGAATCTGATTCGGAGCCAGAAGAAAGTGTAGATAGCGAAGCGGTAAAGTCTGTTTTGATCGGTAAGGTTCCGGGAGAAGTAAATGTGAACAGAAATACTTCTCCACCAAGAGGAATTTTTGCCAAGGTAGATCTGGATAGTTTGGTTACGAATACAAGGAACAATACACAAGTAAATGAGAAAGCTACAGAGAAGGCTGAAGTAAAGCCTGAAGTAGAAATTGAACCTAAACAAAGTGATAATAATTCCAATTCTCCAGAGATTCAATTGTTACCTGATATGTATGGACCTGTTCTTCCTTCAAGGTTATTGAAGAGTGAAAATGTTACAGTAGAGCCATCCAGTTCACAAACCTTCAAGCCTGTTTTTAAAAGCGTCGTAGTACCGAAACCTAAAGTGGACTCCAAAATTACTGGTGTATGGGTAGAACGAGGGAAGGTGAAAAAGTCGAAGAAGGAAAAAAAGAAGCACAAACACAAGGAGCATAAAAGTTCAAAACATAAGCGGAAGTCGAAGAAAGAAAAACGTGATTCGTGACGCAAGAAAATAGGATTGTAATAAAGGCATTAAACTGAAGAAGATGTTCATAAAGGAAGTATGTTGTGCTGTTTATTTATCGTAAGTTCCTTTTTATTTGTAGTATTGTACGGTATGTGTTGTATACATTTAATGAAATTTTCGAAAATGCTCGTGTGAATTTGTAATTAAGACATCAGTAAAGGGACGTCCGCTATGTACAGGAATATGGATCTTTCTGTATATGCTCTAATATACATAATTGAGCAATCCCTCTTTTTTCAATTGTAACATCGTTTATGTAGTAATACATTTAAACGATAATGCAGCATGGGTAATACTAGTCTAGAATTTGTAATTCATTTATTTTTCCGATGTTGTGGAGTTCCTCGACGCAGGTCTACTATGATTTGTGCTGGTCATCTTCTTCTCCACGCTGGAAGTATAGGACAATTATTTTTCTGTTCGTATCGTGAATCAACAAATAGTCGACATTCGTCGTAAAATTAATACTCGAATATAATTTATTATACTACTAATTTTTTTGTGCAATTTTATCAATTGTTACGATCAATTATTTTTACAAATATACTCTTTATCATTGTAGCTTTAAAGTAAAACATACCTGTTACTTCTCGAACTTCTCTTGAACATATCCGTTAACTTTTTCTTTAAATTTTTCTTTTCAGTCTTCTCATTGATGCTTGTTTCGGATCCTGATGTCTGTAATCAAAAAGATCAATGTTAGATATATATTAGTAATTGATTTCTTTCGATAAATAACGTTGCTGTTTGTTTACCTGAAAAGAAAGATCCACGGAAACATTCGGATCATCCACACTGGCTGATTTAGTTAATTTGGTTGCCAGTTTCTTAATTATACCTTTACCATGCTTCTTTTCACGGTCTAACATTTCACTTTTTGTAGAACCAGTAGAGAGACGACTGAAGATCATATAATATAAAATAAAATTATTAACTTCTTCGTTTTCACAAAACTTTTTTTTTTGTTTGTTTGTAAAATTAATAGTTATCTTAAAGTTACCTATCCACGCTGGAATCTCTCTGCAAGCCGAGCGTTCGTCCTTCAGCATCCGAACTTTCCAATGACTGCATACTGGACATGTTGCTGTCGGTACCCCAAATGCGTGACTATAAAATGAAATAAACGAGTAGTCATATTTTTTCAATATCTATCACTAAAAATTTTATGTTGTTTAACTTACTTCGTTTCTTCCTCCTGACGTCTGTTCCAAAGACAAACTTTTTCTCTTCAAACGTGGTTTTGACCGGGATACTGTCATGCCTTTTCCTGGATCACTTTCCACAGATGTTGATCTTTAAAATTAAATTATTTAATACCAGAGTTTCGGAGAACCAAAACAAATGCTCGATGCTAATAATAAGTACCTCTTTCCAAGTTTCTTCAGTCGTGTTGCATTCATTTCGTCTGTTACTTTCTTTGAGTCTTTCAGCTCTCTCGCTACATCCATTAATTTTTTAACAGTATATTCTAATTTCTCTGTTCTCTCACCGAGTTGTGTGTTTGAACCTACGGATATATTTAATATTGCAATTTGATTTAAGTTAAAAAATATACAATAATAGTAAGCATACCTCTTATATCACCCTTTGCATCCAGCATTGGTGACGATTCCCTTGATTTTGGCCCCTATAAAATATTAAAATAATTTGTTTTATTAATTTGCACGATGAAGTAACGTATATACTTATTTATGGAGTTTCACGTACCTTTAATCGTCTAGGTGGAGTCGGTGTATAAGTGTTCGAAGTTCCGTTTTCCGCAATGCCGTTTAATTCCGGGAAAAGTCTCGTTAAATCATTAACTTGTTGCATCAAAACATTAATATTTCGTAATTCAGTTTGCTCTTGTTTGCACTTTTTCAAGATTACGTCCTTGAGTTCCTCTCTTTCTTTCTCGTGTCGTTCCTTCTCACGTCTCATTTTTTCATTACTGGTCCTCAATTTCGCATGAGCATCTCTCAGTTCGAGTAAATCACATTGCAGCTTTGAAAATAAATAATTTTAAATAATTTAGGAGATAAAATTTAAAGATTTTTAATTGATTTCTTTGTTTACCTCTAGCAGTTTCTTTTTGCTTTCCTCTTTTTCTTCGTCGTACACTTTCTTTAGCTGGTCTTGCCGTCTCTTATTCTCTAGCCGCTCTTTGGAACGTTCCCTCTCGATCTGTAGGAAAGGTTGCTTGTTTAAGTTGCTTCAGCTAATCATTTTTTTAATCCAACTAAAACGTACCTCGAATAGAGTTTGTCGCAAATCCCTTGCAAGTGTAGCTGTCTCTTGCAATAACCTTTGATGCTCTTCTCTTTCTTTCTGCCACGCTAATTCCATACGAACTTTCAACCCTGGAATTTTTGTTCTACCACTAGTAAGCACTCGTTCTTCCTCAAGCTATAAACATACACAAAATAAAGTAAAATAACAAGAGCACAATGTGCTAAAAATTGGTAAAAAATAATTTTTTTTAAGTACCTCATTAATTCGCGATTGTAATTCAGATACTTTCACGTGACTTGCTGATTTTTCAGACACCAATTCAGCTTTCAATCTAGAGGCCTCTAATCTTACTTCGGAAAGTTCGTCTTCCAAGCTATTAATTTGTTTTTCTAGAACTAGTACACTCGTAGTAGAAACCTCTTCATCCTGAAATAAGAATTTTTTTTTAATAAAAATGTACAAGTATTATTAATATTTTTTTAATAAAAATAACCAACCTCGTCAGGTTTTGCAGAAGACGTGTTTGACTGTTTACCTCTAGTAGACTTTAATTCTGCAATAGTTTTTTGAGCACCTTCCAGCATGTGTTTGTATGTATCACGCTCACGTTTGTATCTAGACAGTTGGTTTTGAATAGCTTGGATCTCGTCATTAATAGCACTGATCCTGTGCTCATAACGCATTTTGCACTGAGCTAAATCTGATTTCTTTGACTTTTCCATGTTCTCCAGGGCATTCTTCAACTTTCGTATTTCTGATTCGTAGGCTGTGATGTCTGGCGCTAAAGATTGATGAATCTTCGACACTGCTTCGTAATCTTTTAACTTGTCAGAGAGATCGTCATTCTGTGAAATATATATATTTTTTTAATAAAATTAATACGATGGTTATATATGTAATTGAATATTTATGATTGAATCTGCTCACCGCTTTTCGTATGTCTTCCAATCGTGATACCAGGGTATCTTTCTCTTTCTTCAAATTGCTTATATCATTGTTCAAGTCTGATATTAAAGCTTTGTTTGGTAACTCACTCTCGCGTATTCGATTCTAAAGAATTACCATTTACATATTTCAAAATACTCGATGTAATGTTGTACATTGAATCATACTTACTTCCAGAGCCGCTTTCTCTGACCGCCACTCGCTCTCTTTCAATTTTGTACTTTGCCTCAGAGATTCCAATTCTTTACGAATACTTATTAACTCAGTATTTTGTTCTCGCAGTTTACTACGGGAAATACAACAGCACAATATCGACACTATTTTATGTTAATATTAATCGCAATGGTATTATCAATTACCTATTAAGTTCGTCCTTATCCTTTTCAAATTCCTTTTTTAAATTCACCAGTTCGTTGTACCTGTCATTTAAATTGTCGAACTCTTGATGACCTTTCTTCAACTCGTTCTCCAAACCTGTAACATAAGACACTGTTATCTTGTATAGATTCCTCTGATAAGTTTGTCGTCGTCATAGTGAAGCAACTTACTCAAAATCTTCTCATTATACGTCTGCCTTAACTCGTTCATCCTTTTTGTGTTCAATCCTGTTTTCTCCAACGAACTAATTTTCTTTTTCAATCCAGACACCTCAGTTTCCCTCGATTGCTTCTCCTGGTCGATTTGAGATAGCAGTTTCTCCTTTTCTTTCTTTAGTTCTGAGATCTCTGTAGTCAGATCGTTTATTTTTGTAGTGTTAGAAGATTTTATATTCTCTAGTTCCTTTTTCAATCGTTTCACTTCAGCATCTAGCTTAGTCTTCGTTTGCTCTAGCTGTGTTAAATACAGAAAAAATTATTTCAACATTTTATCTGTAATTTTTTATTTTTTGGTAGAAAAATAGTTACCGATGTTATCGATTGTGTCATTTTCGATTCTCGTTCCGTATACGCTGATAAATCATCGTGCAGCTTCTTGCCCTTTTCCCTTTCCTGTGATAATTCTCTCTTTAGTTCGTTTATTGTTTTCTCCATCTTTGCACTTTCCTTTTCCGACGATTTCGCTGTTTCTATATTTCAAAAAGAGTGTTTTATGTATATAAAAATTCATTATTTCTTTTTACTAAGTTTGTTTTTACCTAAATCCTTTTTTAGTTGAACTACTTCGTTGTATACTTTAAGTTTCTCCGCGGATAGGGAAAGAAGTTTCGACTTCAGTTTCTCCTTTTCTTCGAAGAGCGAAGTTTTCTCTTGGTCCCACGCTTTTCTTTCATTTTCTCGTAGATTCACGGCCTCTTCCAATTTCTTTTTCACTATAATATTGTGTATAAAAAAAATGAGCGCATAATAAATGATTTAAGCAGAAGATTAACTCGCTAAAAATTTACATACTGTTCTGCAGATCTGTATTTTTATCGTCTGTTTTGTTACTTGGTTGTGCTTTCTTTTTCTCTTTCTCATCCGATAATTCTTTCGTAATTTTGTCGAGTTTCTCTTTGAGTAAATCATGCTCTTTCACAAGCTTGTCGTATTTCACGTTGTTTTCTTTGGCTTTCACATCCTGAATATTTACGTCCTTGCCGTCGGAAATATTTGTGAAAACAGTCATCAAATCACCTAAGGAAATAATCAAGTAGCTGCTTCATTGCTAAATTTCAACGGATCACGGATTAAAATAAATTTTTTTTCGATACTCCGACCTTATAGATACTTTCACAAATTACTAAAGAAAAAAGAAAGAAAAAAATAACTGAAGTTCAGTCTCAATTTTTTCATACAAATTTTACAAACCTATTTCTTTCTCCATTTCGTCGACCATTTTTTTCAATTGCACTTTGGTTGTAAATTCGGTTGCTTTCTTCGGAGCTCTGCTTTGGAATTCACCTTTAATCTTTTGCAACGTGTCCTGGACTTTTTTAATCTAACATGAATCGTTTCAATTATTGATCCGTTCAATATAAATTTCATAAAAAAAAAAAAAAAAAAAAAAAATATTAACCTCATCATATTTCTTCTCTAGTGTGGTCTTTTCAGTCTCCAATTCTTCCGCCTTTCGCTCGAACTTTCTCAGCTTGAACGACAAGATTCGACAGTTCTTATTTGACTGTTCCAAACTTTTCCGCAGACGGACATACTCGTCCGCTTGCTCATCCCTTAACAACGCGAAATATTCTTAAAATTTTAATTCAATCACTCATTCGAATAGATACAACACATCGGAACAGGATGAAATTAAACAATTGAATTATAAACAACAAAGAAAAATTAATTCGAATTCTGACGAAAATAACACTTTCTTTTTCGTGCTATAATTACTTCGGTTAATTTGTCATGTAAAAATACAATCAAACGGAAGCGAAAATGTCATTCAGGAGTAGCAGAAGCAGATGGAAGCACACATGTAAAAAGTGTATACAAAGATCGAAAGGGTTCGACGACAGTATAACGTTTCTCATACTGCTCTCTTTTTAATCATTCTATCTCTGTTTCTCTTTTCAATCATTCTATCTCTGTTTCTGTTTTCTTTAAATACGATAATTTGGGACTCGCTTGTTTACTCGCTCGGAGATTTTCTCCGGTTGCAAAGAACGACGAAAAGTATAATAATCGACAATGTCAGTACCGATTTTACCAAGCAACGAAATATCTATGCTTGATTCAGCATTGGCGAAAAGCAGTGCCATACTTGTGTTGGAATCGCACACGTGTCTTCTGTCCAAATCGTCGTCCTGTAACAATTCAGATAGCTCATTTTGCTAAACATGTTTTTTAGGCGGCTGTATGTTCTCTATTCGTAGATACTACATGGCAAAGGTGACAGTTTTATTTTTGTGTAAGTGTTCTTTCTGAGTGTGATTTATGAAAAAAAATTCGATTTACTTTTCTGAGTATTTCATTTCATTCTTTATATTATTGTTTTCATTGCAGTAAATGGAAATCCACTGTTCTCGAGCCCCTTCGAAGTGTTTCATATTTTGTGTTTGTTAGCGCCATTGTCGGTAATTACGATAAGTTCGATAGTACCGATGCGATGTTTCTGTTACCGACTCTAACGCTTTTAAGGGTGCGTTGTTCGAAAACAGGCAGTTGAGATCGAGCATTTACATAGACGACGCGTTGTCAAGTACAGAGCATACTTTGCGCGAGTTCGACAGTTACGCCTTTCATTTACCAAATTCGCTTGTGTGAGAGAACACGTGTTCCCCTTCTTATTGCTATGAAATACCTTTACGTGGACCGGCGCTAATAAACTTGTATCGTAATCGCGACGAGTTGTTCATGTCATCAAAAATCTGGAGAGTTCAATTCCTTTGAATGTTTTTTCCATATTTATTGATATCGTCGATTGGCAGTAAATATTTATTTTAGCTATAGTGTGACCAAATCAGTCACATGTATTAATACAAACAAACATATATGTTATTGGATAGAAACGGGGAAAGAGCGAGTCGCAATTCGCCATTATGCAAATCATATTCCTGAATGATTGGTTATTTATTTCGAATTCAAACAAATCGGTTAGTAAAATGCATCGAATTCTTTGGTATTCCTTTGCAGTGGAAAATATGAAATTTCAGGGTATTAAATCGAATTTTTTTGCATTAAAACTTATCACACGACAGCTTCGGGTGTTTTCTTTCAGGGGCAATAAATACAACGAGAATGGTTATAGTATAGAAAATCAGTTTAATGATATATATAATACTTTAAAACCTATATATATATATATATATATATATATATATATATATATATATATATATATATATATAGGTTTTAAAGTATTATAAACCAAAAAGGGAAAAGCCAAAATGAACATGCAGTAATGGAAAGAAAATTTAAATTTCTGCAGAAAGGTCAATTTACAAATGATTACCTAAATGTGTCCTGTAATTCGTATATCTCCTCCTCCAATTGCCGAATTTCCTTCTTCATATCCTCGTTCTCGTCCATCAAGTTCTCGCATAAATTCTCTGCCGCTTTTAATTTCGATCGTAATTCATCCTTTTCTCTATCTCTTTCACCTCTAAACGATTTCAAGTTCACTTCCTTCTCGAGCTCTCTTATTTTGCTCATCAAACTTGTCTTCTCTTGCGTAAGCGCTAAACAATCATCGATATCATTCAATGTCACTTTGTCACTTAATATTTAAAATAATTTATTACCATTTTAATAATTTAATATGTAAAAATTTTAAAATTCACAATTTTTTTTTTTTAATTTTTTCATTGATACCTTCGTTCTTCTTCTGCAACTTCTGTACTTCATTCGGCGCTGCTTTGCTCGATATAGTTTCCATAGTAGCTAATCGCCTCATCAAGATTTCGCTCTTTTCTTTCTCTACTCGCTGGCATCGTGCTTGCAGTTCGTATATTTGCGCCCTTAATTGATCCGCTTCGTTCTATTATGAACAAATTTCATCGTTATTTTTTTTTTTTATTTTTCTTTGCACAGTATAATTTTTTGAATATCTGGTGCACTAAGATTATTATTCGCTACAAGCGTACTACATCTGAAATGATTAGTGAGATTCACAAAGAAACGAATGAGATTGAAGAAGAAGAAACAGAAGGAGACGAAATGTTAGAAATGAAATGAAGAATGCTAGTATGGTTACTTTTTCCGTCCTTTCTTCGTTTTCCATTCGATGCTCCCCGTTCTTTTCGACGATTTTCGAAGAACCAGTCTTCGACTTCTTCACCTGAATAGAAAAAGTAATGTACAACAAAGAAACTTGGTCTACCCCTTATACGACTACATACTTCTTTATCGCGAACGCTTTCGTCGAGAAATGCTAAAATGTAAACAACAATCAGATCAACAACAGGTATTTGAAAGAGTTGAAGATGATACACAGAAGGAAAGCTGTGTTGAATGGTTACCTGTATTCTACTCTTTGCTCAGTTTAACGAGCACTATTAGTAGGACGAAGTTCAAACGTGCTTGAACTTGATAATTCAAGTGATCAAAATTTTTTGTACATACAAGTAACGAAAATTGTCCGAGAAATTTAAGTTTGAATTGAATGCAAGACGTTTTATAAAATTAACTCGAATTCATTGGTTTATTTCGAGTTATTTTGAATTAATAGTTCATCGCTAACGAAACATTCGAATTGTTCGAATATTCAATTCAAACCAAGGTAACTCGAACCTAAGAGTAATTACAAAACTCTGTCATAATTCGGAGTCATAGACATATAACATTGCGACAAGCAACAAGTCAACAGAAAGTATCACGTCGACCTAAATTTTACCTGAATTATGAACTCGACATCATTTTCCGAGGCGCTTTCATTGCTATTGTCTATGACTTCCTTGATCTGTAACTTCGTTGGCCTCCTGGCTGTGGGAACGTCATAGATTGAATCATAAAGAAGAAAGGCATTCATTGGGACATTGCATAAAAACAAATACACTTGACTCCATCTATGTACCTTCTAATCTCTCTTCTTCTTTATCGATGGCAGAAAGGTCCATAAGCGAGGTCCAACCGGCGGACGCGTATGATGATTCCGTGCTTCCTTTGAAATCATCTTTCGCCAAATTTGTCGCTGACGACCAAACGCGTTTCCCATTTTCGGCAGATCTAACGGTTACAATTACAGTAATAAATAGCTTTCTGAATTTCGATTAAATCTTAAATCTTCGATGTAAAAAAGAAATGATACGAAGAACGTTCGATCACTTACCGATTGGATTGATCGAACGAAAGACTAGGTGTCGACGATGTGATTTCTCTCAGATTATCTTTTTTGCCTCCGTGTTCTTTGTAATCCCTAACATACATAATCTTATATCAAATACAACTCTAATTATTTGATAGTCTAGTCTATCGTGAAATACGAATAATGATCATTGCTGCACTGTTAATCCTGTTATGTTTAATTAAAGAAAACATGACAAGAATACCTAAAGCATCTTTTGCAGCGGGTCGGCCACCGCACTTGTGGATGGAAACCGAGAGGGCAGAGGGGATCTCCTTTCTTCGACGAATACATGTGGTGCATTCTACATGTAAAGACGAAAACGAATCGTTACAAGCATGTCATCGTAACTTATCTTTTTAATGCGTGTGTGTATATATATATATAATATGCATGTATATATAAGTATCCAGTTACAAAACATTGAAATGCTCTTGGATGTTTACGCTTCGAATCGCGTGCATACAACACATATGTCAGTTAAATCGACAGTTGGGAGCGGTGTCAGTTTACAATACTGCGAGACAGTGGACTTCATCGTGATGGCTGTACGATGAAAGAAAAACATTTATGCTTGGCCTAGGAAGGGATCACGACGAACACGTTATATATATACATAGAGACATGATCGATTATTCGTTTAGAATCGTAATGGTTTTGTGATGCTGTATAAACAAACGGACGTGCCATTAGTTTTTAATTATTATAGTTTGAATGAGATATTAGATACAGGGTAGCGGTACAAATATAATAATTTGTTGTTTATTCATTGGGTCGTAGTTGATTAGAATAAAATGTCGAGCAGGAACAACATTGATGATGCATCACGGATGTTTTGATAAATTTCGTACCACCATAAACGCGTTACGTGAGAAATATACGAGGCTGGAAATCGAGAATCTCGACGATTTCTGGCAGAGCATATCTCGCAAGAGCGTCACGTAGGAGCGCCGGATATATCGATTGGCCTGGCTCGATTCTAACGGCTAAAAAATTTTCCCGATAGTTCGGGTAACGATCGATAACGATCGAGATGAGATCTACCTAAAAATGAAACCTTGAATTAATACGAGAATGCGTATTTCGCAAGTTGAAAGTTGAAACTTCGGAGACGAGGCTTGGCTTTCAACGAATCACGAAATACTTGGCAAGGCATAAATAAAATTCAGCTCGAAACTCCGTTTTATAGACCGGATAGTTATAACGTGTGTTTGAAAAACCTTGATAGAATATACAGGCCCGTGTCTCGACGCGATTCCGAATTTCCTTTAATCTGCAGACGATGACGCAGGTTTCACTGGCTCCTGACGGTGTGGATTTGTTGGAGAAATATAAATAAATAATTCTTTTTATTTTTAAGCAAGGTAGAATATATGTATTCTTGAACGTTTTACGTGAAAATTGTGATTTCTGCTTTTCCCGACTACTAAGATTTCGATCGATTCGATATAACGTAAAACTTCATATCGATTCTTTCGATTTTAAGTGATTCTCGAAAACTTATATTTCGATTTTGATTAATTTTAAAGATTAAACATCGTATTTTCCAATATCAATATGTAAAACTTTTTTTATCGATATGTAAAACTTCGAAAACACGAATTTACTCCGTTTAGTTTACATTTAATTTATGGCTCATCGAAAGAAGATTATTGACATCTTCGTTAAATATCGAATAGATCTTTCGTTGCGAACGCGATAAATCAATTTTCGCGCTGGAATCTTTCAGCTCACGTAAAATTTATCTCGATCCCCTTTCGTAAACAACACACTTTAATGGTTTGCTTTTCCCCATTAAAACTCGTACTTGCATTTTAACGCATACAAAACAATTCTTAAACAACGTTTCGTTTACAGAATTTTCGAAATATTTTCCATTAGTAAAACTGCTTATCTTTATAATTGAACATGTGGGGAATCGACCTCGGACTTCTTATCTTACGCAATTCCATGTCGATCGACGTGTACTTACTTGATCGATGTTCACCCGAATGTAGCAGGCGGGTACGATTAAATTTGTCTTGAGTGTCGTTAAGAGTGGCTGCACGCGACGATCGCAAACGCACCATCCATTACAAGAATATAAGACCAGAAAACCGCCGATCTCATGTTAGACGAACGCAATAAACGAGCGTGAACTAATCGAACAGCAATGATCGATTATCGCGTACTAGAGCATGTACACTTATTTCAAGCGTTCCTCTATCGATAAATCGCAGGATCCGCGGATCGTTTACATCTTTCAGTTTTTCACTCTCACTTCAGTTCTCTCTTCTTTTCTTTCTTTCTCTCTTTTTTTGTTTTTTCGTTGCTCGCGACGATCGCAACGTCGATAGACGTCACTAATAGCACTGACACGCTGTTGCTATTACGGGGGTTAAGCCGTTACTTGACTCGGACCCGTACGTGTGGTAATTTGGACCATTGCCAGGATGTATATTTATCTCTAGCTATAAATATAGTACGTCTTCTTACGAGTATTTTGCATGCACGTACATGTGCGTGAGGGACCGAGGTTATCCTAGAAAATCTGTCCGACGGTAGATAGACTAGGAGCAAAAACCGGTGTTACAGTTCGATAATTATTTTCTTGAGTTCGATTTCCCGAATCGTTAGTTGCACTTTATACTTTTTATTTGCTACAGTGGGATTATATTAGTTGATAATTTAGTAAATGACAGTTGACGTCATTGAATGGCACATACGTCTAATGGCATATTGCCCATGATATATTCCAGGTTTACCACATTTGTTACTGTCAGGCATGAAATGGTATTAATTATGTTATAATTTGCCTTTATAAATATTATTATAAAAACGATTCATTTATAAGTGAAAGGTAGATGTTAAATTATTCGTAAGACTTCAGCATTTTGTAATATAACAATTATGCGGGACAAGTATGGTGACCTTGATTGTAATGTGACTGTAGAATTATCGGGATATTGTATCTCCAATATTTGAAGAAAACACTTATTATCGTTTACGTATCTATATCAAGTAGTATGATAATACCGAATTATCTTCTTTTTTTTTCACTATTTTCTTTCTTTAACGATAATTGTTCTGCAAAATTTATTTCACTTTTTTTTTTTAATTCGTACAATAAAAAACGAAGATCCGAGAAAAGCTTTAAAAACGTGTCCGTGATGATCTGTAAATGACTTATGTTTGTCATATTTGTATAATTAAAGATAACCTACGTCCGTGCAAGTTAAACTGTTGTAATCTCAATTTATTATAATTTTTTTTTGGATACGATAAATATTTCCGTGGAGCACCAGAAATCAGAAACACTGTCAAAGAAAAACGCATACCATTCTTTTTTGTATTTCATTTATTTGACGATAAAAAGCAATATGCTGACAAGTATAAAAACCTACACCTTTTGTATAAAAATGTCGCGTAACATTTCTCGTTGTACTCTGTTTCTAACTATTATGTTTTTAACCATCCGAAAATGTTGTAACCATCCCATATTGTAAAAATAAATTTTTAAAACATTGGCAAAACAGAAATTTCGTAAAAATGCATTTTAACAAACTAATTTATTTCAAGGTTAAAAAGATAAAGTTGTTATTACCACTTTTAGATAGTATATATTCTTATATTTTCTGTAAAAATAATAAAACAAAAACTGTAAAACAAAATAATACATATGCATGCATTTTGGAATGGAATTTTTGAAGGAGAGAACAGCAATTTACATAATACGCATAACAATTAACATTATTTTCATAGACATATAATAATTAACAAAAAAATACAATTTTCTTAAAACCTAGAATTGATTTCGAGAATTGACTAATTGCTTGATCTCAGCTTCGAATCAGACCGATTTATAATTTATTTTTAAATTCAGCTGATAGAGAATACAGATACTTAGTATCAAATACAACAATTGCATTATTCATATCTCGTGATATTTTCGACCGAGATAACATTTATAAAAATAGAATTTTTAGATGAAATAGTAACTATCAATATATCTCATATAAAGATTCAAAAACACTCTACTTTCTTTTTTAGTATACAATAACACTTCTATCCTCTGAATAATTCAATTTGCACGCGCTTACACGTGACAACGATTGGAAAAGATATAGTAACACTTTTAATTACAGCTTTAAGTAAGACTGAAATGAATGGGCAAGTTTAGATGAAATTCCAATATAGACTATAACGTTTTAACTGCACCATTACATTACAATTCTTTCAAATATTCGATGTGGAATTAAAGTTTTCTTTGAGCTATAAAAATTTTTTTTTTTAAATATTAAAGTTTTAAAGCTTAGCACGAAGAATATCGATCTTCTTCGCAGCACGTTTCTGCAAATCCATCAGTTTCATCGCGCTTCCCATGTTACCTTGGATTTTAATTTTCCCTTGGAAAAATGCCTTTTGGGGGTTCAATTTTCCAGAGATAAAATCAACGATATCCGCGTCGTTAATCGTGATAATAACATCGGGTTTCGTTTTCCCGTAATAATCCACTTTTCCTTTCCCTGTTTTAGCATCGATAACCCAATACCCTTCTACACCACCTGGCCCATTAATTACTTTGAATCCGTACACTCCACGAACTCTCTCGATCAGATTGTCTTCATCCTCTTGCATTGCTATTTCCAACAATTTAAACAACGCGTTCGCCTTGAACGAATCTGGATTAGCTGTTCCACTACTCACATTCCTCTTAACTACATTAGACGATTGTTGCGGGAAGCCCAATCGATATAGAGCAACCACAACAGCTCCACCCAAGCCTATGTTATGTTGTAACGCCAGTTTTGCGTTCGGTACTTGTCTTTTATCGGCCAGTCCTCGAAGTTGCCAACACAGTTCAGTGCATTGCGCTAATCCCGTTGCTCCCAAAGGATGTCCCTTTGAGATTAAACCACCACTGGGATTTATTACATATTTGCCTCCATATGTATTGTCTCCTGCATCAACTAACTTTCCACCCTGGCCAGGTGGGCACAAACTCAATGCTTCATAAGTAATAAGTTCATTAGTTGAGAAGCAATCATGTAATTCTACAACATCCACATCCTTTGGTTTGTAGGAGGTCTGAGCATACACCTTTTCAGCAGCACTCTTTGTCATGTCATAACTGTATGATGAAAGAATATCAATGTTTTTTATATATGTCTTTTTATTAAGAATTAGATCATTAAAAAAATTAATTTTCCTTACCCAACAAGTTTAATAAAACTCTTCTCTGAGAATGTTGTATTTAAGTCTGTAACCATTTCCATTGCTACAATTTCCACAGCTTGAGATTCAAGCTTGTGTTTATGAACAAAGTCTTCATTAGCTAGAATCACAGCAGCTGAACCATCTGATGTTGGACAGCACTGAAGTTTGGTAAGTGGTCCAAATACTGTAGGAGATTTCATTATCTGCTCCAATGTGTATTTCTCTTGGAATTGAGAGTATGGATTATTCACAGAATGTAAGTGATTCTTGTAAGCAATCTTAGCAAAGTGCTCAGGCTTTGTGCCATACTTTTTCATATGTTCAAGACCAGCATTTCCAAACATTTGAGCAGTCATTGGACTTTCATTCATGCCTGAAATGAAAAGCACAGAAGAATATTGAGGAGAATATGTATTTTTCAAGGAGTTAGTTCAACAGTAGTCTGATAAATTTACCAGCCATATCACTCATAAGTTCCACATGTTTATCCATTGGATGAGTACGGTCTAAGAATTTAGATGTTAAAGAACCCCTTTCCATTTTTTCAAAACCAAGGGCCAATGTACAATCAACAGCACCAGTTTCAATAATTTGTTTAGCCATTAATAAAGCAGTTGAGCCAGTTGAACAATTATTATTTACATTGTATACCGGGCAACCAGTAAGACCCATTTGATATAATGCCCTTTGACCACAGGTGGAATCCCCATAAACATATCCGACACAAGCAGCTTTCACACAATCATAGGAAATTCCTGCATCTTTCAGCGCTTTTGTCACCGCTTCTTTCGCCATATCCGGATAATCGAAATCATTTCGCTTGCCCGGTTTCTCGAATTTTGTCATACCGACACCAACGACGTAAACTTTCCTCGTCGACATCTTGAAATCTCCTCAAAAGTGAAACGCAAGGTACCAAGGAAATTCTAACGATTAACAATAAATGTCGTTAATACTCGCGTCGTTCTCCAGCAACAACTGTCTAGGACGAAGTGACACGACTCATTAATAAGTATCACAAACAAAATTGAACTTTGCCCTTTCATATAAATATCTAATCATAAAAAAAAAGGCAAACAAAATCGCTGAATGACGAAGCTACTTTACACTAGGAATCGACTATGCTCAGCTGCTGAACGTGCATGCCATCAAGGAGAGTGGATACTCTACGAGAAAACATTGTGTCTTATCGGTGTTCACAAATGTTCTGGGATAGATGTCGCTTTTTAAGTGTCATCAAATTCGGTTTCTCTCGTACACATGCAATTGTTGAATAAAGTTTGTAAACATGTTAAATCGCATTCACTTAATTAGTAATTATACGGTGAATCCGATAACATTTAGTTAACTTGCGTTCGATCGATTCAAGTTTAACGAGAAGAGGAAATATTTATAAATATATACGTATTTATTCATTATTCGATTGTAAACAAATAATCCATTCTGTATATCCTGTATTATGAAATGTTTATGATTAGAAATAGTTTGTGTTGTTCTTCACGGTTATGTTTAGCTGTTCGACAATTCAAGCTTAGGTTTTGTTTAATCAACAACCAAATCTCGAACAATTTAAAAAACTAATACAATATCAATGAAATACAACTTTAGCAGTAATTTATCAATGATTTGTTTATTATCAATTGTGGAAGAGTTAAAGTAGAAACTGTTACCTGAAAGGTGTGTCATTTAATAGAACGTTTAATCAGGAAGTTTGAAAGGGAAACACGGCCTGTCTTGTTCATTTTTTCTTCCCAAATTTTGACTCGAGCTATATATACTGGAAAATCGCGCCGGCCATTGCGCGCTCGTGTTTTGGTTCCGAAAAGATGGCGGATCCTTGTTTTCAAGATCGGTCACATAGAAATACGATAGTTTTGAAATAGGCAGCGAAAGTTGACATGTTGTGTCTACAATAACGTTGAGTGGATGAAATTATCGTTACGACGGATTTCCTTGCAGGATTGAAGAAGTTTCTTCGAGCGTCGTTAGTGACGTGAAAGCGGTGTCTTTTAACGTGCGGATTACACAAACTCTGATTCGAGTGATATTTAGAAATTTTTGTTGTTTTCTGTGCGAAACAACATTTGACGAACTGGAAAACGATATTACGCGTCGAAGTATAAAATGGTTTGACCCAGATGAACGTTCACGAGGTTCAATACCCCGACGATTGATATAGTAGCAATACTACTTGGTTAGGTTGATTGGCTAGGTAGATATACCTATGATACCAGAACAACGTTCCACGTGTTCCTCTCGGTGGTTCACGTTAAAACGTGAAATTGGATTAAGTTCATAATCAGCACATTAAATGAATTGTTCCAATCCATAATGGCGACAAGTGATTTTGATGTGGAGCTCTTCGAGCGAAGACTTCACACACTGAAGGATTCTCAGGAGTCGATACAAGGCCTTTCAGCTTGGTGTTTGGAAAGGCGGCAACATCATAAGAAGATTGTTGCTACCTGGTTGCAGGTTTTAAAGAAGGGTAAGTTTATGTTTCTTCAATCATAAATGATGCTATAATCTTGTATAGTTTTAAGTAGCTTTGTTTTTCTTTGTTTACATTTTAAGATTTCAATCATTTCTATTGTTTGTATGAAAAATAACAGCATAATTTTAAAGATTTCAATGAACAATGATAATTAGGAAGCTTTTAATGTCATATTTAATTTTGGATTAAAAGAAAAAAAATATGTATACTTATAATTACTTCAACAAATTCAGTATTCTTTATTTTTATTATTATTTCACGTTTTTTTTTCTATTATTTTGTGATAATGTTGGATAACAATGGTTTTTCTTTTTTTTTAAATAACAGTAAAAGTTGAGCATCGTTTGACACTCTTTTATCTGGCAAACGATGTTATCCAATATTCCAAGAGAAAAAATTTCGAATTTGTGGAATCATGGGGCACAACTTTACAACGGGCCACGACTATGGTTAGGGATGAGAAAGTTAAACATCGTATATTGAGGATTTTTAAGATATGGGATCAGAGGCAAGTTTATGATGAAGAGTTCCTCGCAGATTTGTCAGGATTAATTTCAGCAGCTCCTAAAAAGAAACTAGAACCCCAGGCATCAGCACCTGCAGAAGAATTTCAAGCTGCACTGCTTATTTCTACTATGAGATCATGTGCTACATTAGAACAAGCAACTGATGCTAGATTAAGAGATTTACGCGATAGTAATATAGATGTAGAAAATGCAGAAGAATTATGTGCATCTTTGAAAGATAGAAGAAGGGTTGAGGATGCAGAAAAAGAAGTAGATCTGGCAGTTAGGAATGTTGAGAATTATGTTCGTGCATTAGAAGCAGAAATCAGGGAGAGAACACAAGTCCTTGAGCTGTTGGAACAGGCTGATCAATTTTATGAAACTCAAAGGGGTGAAGTGAAAATAGTTACTAATGTAAGTAACTTGTGAAGAAAAATGATAAATATTGTTTTCGATAAATGTCCGTAATTTTCTTTTTTACATTCTTCATAAATAGGCATACAGAAATTTCGGAAGTCGTGTAAAAAATTTAAAGAAAAAGTTGGATGAACTTTTGCCAACACTAGTTTCTCCAATCCCATCACCAGACATAAATGCTCCATCTCCAAGTCCTGACAGTGACATAGAACTTCCAGGAGAAGATACCCAATCTCAAAATCAGTTAGGAATGATAGATGTAGCACCACCATCTATGTATGGTTCATACTCACATGACTATGACCCAGTACCTGTACCAGCTCCAGAAATGGGTCAAGGCAATGATTCTGGTGATTTCACTAATAATTTTTCGTCTTTTATGGGAGGAAATGTGGATTTTGGTAATATGGTAAGACACAGTAGTTAGGAGAGAGTATTATTTTTAATGAATATTGTTGTGATACATTTATTTTAACTTTTATAGAGAAATATATTTAATGAAAGATCATCAACACCTACTGGAATGTCACAACAGTATAATGACTCAATAGAGGTAAATTTAATATAAAATATATGTATTTACCACTTAGTGAAACATCATAAAAATGCTACATATATTTTATCAGGCTAAACCAATAGAAGTGATCAACATGAGGCCCTCCAAAAACGAAAGTAATAGCGCAGATTTTAATATCTCTAGTTTCTTAAAGACTGTTCTCCCCTCGTCTGACGGAACACAAGATCCTGGTGGAATTCCGGGTCTTGGTCTAGATATTCCTGAATCGCAGGTGGAGTCTCCACAGCGTTCGAATTATAGACATTCACCTGTACTAGGACAACATCCTGTAACCCCTGTGATCTCAAGAATGATGGGTAATCAGAGTACGCCAATGGGCGTGAATAATTGCCAGATAGCTCATAGTACTCCGTTACCTGTTCGAAACCTGTCTGGCGAGTCGCATACACCTTCCCCGTATTCCAGTCAAAACAGTCAGAGTAACATTACCGTACCTTTCGATGGCCCTACTAATAATAATACTGTTAATCCTTTACCACCACCACCTTTACCACCCCCGATTTTCCTCGACGATGAAAATTGTTATAACAAGTTACCACCTAAGTTTCCTACGTGGACGCCACCAAATGAAACCATGAAGGAACCCGCCAAATGGGAAGAGAAGGGTATGAATTTATTTCGAAACGCGTCTAACATGTAACATTTTAATTTTTTGGCGTAACAAATTCCTTTCATAGCGGGTATCGCTATGTTCGTAGGAAAAAATAGTATGAATCCAACCTGGCCTGGTGAGTGTGATGAAAAAACGAAAACATGGATGGACGGTGATACTGATAGGTGGGACCCTAATAACGAGACTACGTGGACTAATGCCGTTAGGGGGAAGAATGAAATTTTATCTGAAACGCCAGAGTCACCACCTATGTATGAAAAAGCTGGATTCACAGATCCAGTAGAATATGATGACTCTCAACCACAAGAATCTCTTTTAAACGCTACCGGGGATGTAGATCATAGGTGAAGCATTTAATTCTGTTATAACATATATATACAAAAAGTAAATAACTAAATAAATGGAAATATGAAAACGTATTTAATAAAATATTATCTTCCAGAGTGATACCTATTCCGATGACAGTGGAAAATCAATTACCATATCGTTTGATGAAAGCAGCGGATGTCGATCATCGTAATTTAATCAGTTTAACAGGAAGCCCGGCGAATCATAATGTCAGTGACCCTTCTATAAACGTGATAACGAACAGTAATAGTTTGTGGACTACAGGCGATCAGGACTACCGGTAAGATACCCTTAAATTCTTTTAATTGTTAATTCCACTTTAGTGTTGTATTATATCACTAAGTTATCATCATAGTTACAACTATAAAATCTTTTGTAACACGCAATCAGGCAACATATGCAACCGGGTGATATCGTGGAAAGCGTCGACATGGAGATGTCGGATGACGAGACTGACAGTAAACCAAAGGGAAGAGTTCTGGTTGATGTGAGATCACAGGACAGAGATATGAGGGTTGGCAATCAATCCGCAACATCTCAGCACATGGACATGGATATGCGAATGATTCCATTGCCCACGGGGCAGATGCCAGGCTCGCACGGACAGATAATGCAGGATGTGCATATGATGCATTCAGGACCCCCTCCGCCCCCACCCCCACCGCCACAGTTTCACCCAGGTCAACCATTTCATCAAGACCAAACAGATTTTCGGCATAATCCATCAGCGGAGTTTCATCCAGCTCAGTCGAACTTTCATCAGAACCGGCCACCTCCCAACTTCATCCAGAACCAACAGGACTTCGGCCAACAAGAGTTCCACCAAATGCATCAAACTCAACCAGAATTCTCTCAACAAGAATTCGAGTATCGCGAGAATCACAGTTTGAGACCTAACCAAGAGTTCCTTGGTGAACCACAGATGCGTGGTAGGTATTCACAACCGTCGGAACACCAGCACAGGGACATGACGTTCCATAGAAACGAACGAGGGGGTCGTGGTGGTCGTGGGTTCCCGAGGAACCGACGAGACAGATACTCTGACGACCATAAGCAAAGGAACCTTCAGAATAATCGTAAACCTCGAACGCAAGATCATCAAAGATCACCAGAAATCTTACCCAACAGTCGACCTCTGTTAGTACCAGCACCTGACACCGTGGTGATCCTCGATGAAGAAGGTATGCCTATAGGACTTCCCAACGAAAAGGATGTCCCAGCGAATGCAGAGCATGCGCCAGATACTGAGCAAGAGGAGAACTGTCAGGAGCGTAGGCTACCACACACAAACTCTCGCGATTTGGATCAGCAATCCGTCTACTCCAGCGGATCGAATCTCGTTCACGAACATGAGCAAATTGAGCCTACGAACCCAGAATCGGAAGAATCACAGGCGATTAACCAAGTGACAGTTGTACCCGTGATAACGGATCCCAAAGATCCTCAGCACAATCAGTATGTTCCTATAGCGGTGTACGAGGAACAGGTCGAGTCTGAGGTGGTGATTTCAGAGAAGACCTGTGACAGCACCGAATCGACGGAAAATCCTGGGCAGGAGATAAGTTTCACCGAACAGTCACAGCAACAACCGGATCAGTTAGACGATCTCGGAGGCTCGTTGCCAAGCAACGAGCTGAAGAGATCGTCAACAAATGGCAGTTTCGACGAAGGTGACATCAGCCCTAGTAAAAAGAGGATCGCGTTGTCGAATGGTCCCCAAACTCCAACCGAGTCTGACGCTGGTCTGAACGGGCCCATACCGCAGGTCTCGGCGGAGTCACATCAAGGGATGTACGATTTCGACGGTCCAGTTGGACCGAATTTCCGACCGCGTCTCGGTGGCCCTGTTCCATTCCCTCCATGGAGAGGCGGTCCACCGCGAGGTAGAGGTTTCAGGGGTGGACCTAGGGCTCCATGGATGGATAGAGGGCCCCGTGGTCCCGTAATTGGTAACTTTATACCGAGGGGTTTGAAACGTGGCGGACAATTTAGAGGTAACGGTTTCAGGGGTCGGGGACGTGGTAACAATTGGTAGGTCTGAAGAAATTTTTACCAAGAAAGAGATTTGCACCGCTTTTAAAGAAAAAAAAAAGAAAAAAAACAAACGATCGTTTTTTGTATTCTGTACATAGGTATTATATTATTACTAAAAGAAAATGGAAACACATATTTCGTCGTCACCAACGTTGGATTTGGGGGGCAGGGGTTGACAATTATCCACGCGTTCATCCCCCGACATAGGGGAAACAATGGGGGGAGGGTGTGAGAATCACCGGAAGATTGATCAGGTAAACAATCTTCCGTTGTTGAAGGTTCACATACCTGTGCGATTGATTCGCCTATATACATATATAAATAAAGAAAACACAAACACTATATAGATATATAGATTATAGAGGTTAGGTTACACACGCATACACGCACTCTCTCTCTCTCTCTCTTTTCCTCTCTCTTTCTCTCTCTTTTCCTCTCTCTTTCTCTCTCTTTTCCCCTCTCTCTCTCTTCCTCTCTCTTTTCCCCTCTCTCTCTCTTTTCCCCTCTCTCTCTCTCTTCCTCTCTCTTTCTCTCTCTTTTCCTCTCTCTCTCTCTCTATCTATCTATCTATCTATCTATTTCTCTATCTATCTCTCTATCTGACTGTCTATCCGTCTGACTCTCTTTTTGGGAGATTATTCAAGTTCATACACGTAACATGTACTACCACACCGTTTGTTAAGAGATCTTATAGATAATTTGTATTATTGAAGCGTGGCGTCTGTCGTCTCTAAGATACACTGTTACCGTGGTCACGGACGCTTCTTCCACCGGGGTTCAGTGCGGTGTAAACAAATATTTGAGTGGTGTGTGGTGAGAGGGGGTGGGGGCGATATATACGGTGTATCGTCGGTGGCTCTTCGCTTCGATAATCCGTCGATATTTAGAGTTTTATTGTAAGGCAACAAATGATGGAAAGAAAAAAGGACGTCTTGTGTTAACGAGTACCAAGGAAAACGAGGGAAATAATTGGGTATTTGTCCAGGTGTCAGATGGATTGACCTGCGAAAATGATTTCATCATTGTCGTAATTTGTGTTTCTATCGGTGGGAGATAACGATTATCTCGAACCACGAAAGGCGAGACGTATATGATAAAAAGCAAAAATCAAAAGAGAAGAAAAGCAAAAAAGAGTGTCGCTCGAGGAATTCGTTTTACGGGTCGTTTCTTCTTTGTTCACTTGCCTCTACAATATTAAACGCTAATAACTGCCTGTTTTTTCCCATCGCCTGTCCACGTTTCTTACGATTTTTTTCCTTTTTCTTTCGTCGAGGCTCGATTATAAAAAAAAAAAAAAAAACAGGCATGTCAATGAACTTTCAAAGTGTATTAATAAAAATGCAATGTTTATGTTCTGGTCCACTTCGTACATTTCCCCCATTTTTTCTGGAGTACATACATTGTTGTTGGATAACATCTATAACTTTGTCGTGTGACGAGATCTCGATGGAATGGAAGAATAAAAAGAAATATACATCTGTACATATATATACGAAAAGAGGAAAGACGAAAACGCTTTTGTCGTTGCGCAAAAATCTTGAGATCGAGAGAGAGCAAACAAAAAAAAAAAAGAAAAACAGATCAACAACAGAGCCTGTCTCTTAACGATTGTTCTATTTTGTTCTTGTTTTGTATTGCGAATCAAAGAAAGACGATTATATAAAGGAGAAGAAGAAGAAGAAGAAAAATATGATATTTCACGTATAAGTTTCGTTGGTAATGATTCGTTTGTTCGATTATAATTCGTTGTTTTTCGTTTCATTTTATCCCCCTCTCCCCCCACCCTACGCCCCTCTCTATCTCTAACTGCGTTGATCAAACGAACGTTTTCGAATGTTACATCCGCGACGAAAGATGAAACTGAAGAAAACGAAAAGAAGAAAGTGGATAAGAGGGTATTTTTTATGAAGAATTGTAAAACTATGTATATACATATACTTACATACACGTTTGAACATTGTAATTGTAAGGACACACGAAGCATTTCTTTCCTATTGTTCGAGAACAAATTTTGTGTATCTTGATTATCGATATCGTGTATTTTTGGGGGACACCGTTGCTGATTTTTAATCGTTTAACGAAACTTGTGTAATTCAGATAGAAAGCAAACGAATCATTGTCAGAAAAAGAGTGAAATAAAAGAACGAAAAAAAAAAGGAAAGAAAGAAAAGAAGAGGAAGAACAGAAAATACGTGTAGATATCGATAGTGAAGCGCACAGGAATTAAGTGTAGCAAGATAAATCCTTGGAAAAACTAAAATTGATTGTTTAATAAAACATTGCAATCTACCGAGGACCTTGCCAGCACTATGATAGACATACCGTAATCCTGTCTGATTGTGACACCGTATTTTTTTCGTAACCCATTTGTTTCAACCCTTTAAAGCATTCTAGTGAATTCCAAAAAGAAAAAAAAACGTTTTCTCTCTTCTAACGCGTGAGATGAATACGCGGAGGAAGTAAAGCGTGATCGGTTTCTTTATACACAGATTTTTCAATAGGTGCGATCATTCTAATCGGGATCACATAGATCCATAGTCTTATTTTTTTTTCCTTTTTATTTCTCTTTGTCGAATCGTCCGTCTTTTTTTCTCTCTCGATCGTTCCTTTCATTGTTTCATTTGTATTCAAATCGTTTCACAAACATACGTAGAGATACGTTCATTCCATTTAGATGATTTTCTTTTATTCGCAGAGATTCTCGTGGTTTTTATAAACTCACGAATTACCGGTCTATAAATACTCTGTTTCTTTGGAAACCAGTTCCTCCCCCCCTCTTTTTTCTTTCTTTTTCTCTCTCCTTTTTCGAGAATTAAACACTAAGACGTAACGTAAATTCTATCGTGTTTCTTTCTCCTTATTGTCCAAAGGTTTTCTCAGTTCGAGCGTGTGAAACTTCTTCGGATCTACCTCGATCCGCCTTACTTCCGGTCAGAGAAAATCGATTCTTGCCTCTTCTGTAATTCTGTGACACGATTAACGAAGCCTGACAAAACACGCTTATCCTTTTTCTCCAGACAAATCTTTTATCCATTCCGTGGAAAGCGTCGTTGCTTAATATTTTGTGCAGAAAGAAATCAAAGATTGCATTCCTGTTAACAAAATTACTTATCAATCATCATATCATAAGTTAAAATGGAAAATCGAATTGTTCAAATAAAAAAAAGAAGGTTCGATGGTCAAATCCGTCTCAACATTCGGTCTCGTTCAATTCTCTTCCTCTCTCGAATGCTTTAAAGGGCAAACCTCCTGGATTTCAAAGAATGCGGAGCGTGTATCGATTTGTATATAGTAGTGCGTGATAGGCATGCGAATACACATGTAACGCGAGTACCGTACACGAAGTTGAGAACGAAACGTGTATAAATACATATTGTACAGTTTTTAGCGTTACCATTACTTTTTTTTTTTTCTTTCTTTCACGCACGAGACTGCGGTAGAAATGGGAGAGGGAATCGATCCCCCCACCCTTTCGACCTTCCTATTCACCAGTTTTCTCTTTCTTTCTTTCTCTGCCTCATTGCAAATGCACTTGTTGTAATCGAATTACCGGTGGAAGAAGATGAATAAAATCTAATCGCGAACAAATGTGTCTCTACTTGAAGTTCGAGCGAAATGGACTGTGTCTGTCTACAGGATTCGTAATTTCCACCTCTTGTAGTTAGTTGTAACAAACAAGGGATCATCTCACCGATGATTTTATCTGAGAGAAAAAAGAAGTTCGTTATTTCAATGGACTTCTTTAGTTTCATCCTTTTCTTTTTTAATATTCTATCACTGAGAAGTGTTACTTTTCGTTTCTCATTGATTATCGATCAAACTGCAAGGGGTCGATCATTCATACTTAACCTGTTAACTGGGTTCGCCTCTCGAAATAAACATTGAATCTCTCTAATGTATAATTTATTCATTCTCGTTCTTGCAAATGTGAATGTGATGTATTTTACATATAATACAAGATAATTTGTAAAGATTGAATTAAAAAATTAATAATCCCTCAAAATGAACGGACTAATATGTTCTACGTTGTATCGGTGAATCAACGACGAGTTAACTCGTCTTCCCTAGTTAACAGGATATTGACAAATGTGTAATGTAACGTTGTCGGGATTTGAATAAACCTGCGAATAGCTCGCCACCGATTCACATTAAACAAAAGAATCTGCGAACTTGCGAAATCGCCGCTCTTCGCGAAGCTGCGTGGGGTCGTATCGATTTTGACGACGAAGCAGCGCGATACGCGCCACCTCTCTCTCTCTCTCTCTCTCTCTCTCTCTCTCTTTCTCTCCCTCTCCCTCTCTCTCTCTGTGCGTGGGCTTGCGTGCGCGCCCGCTACGCGTGTGTTTATGTGTGTGCGTGTGGTTTAAGTGCTTCGCTCGTTTAGCGCCGGCCACTTTTCGCGTTGTTGCACGTATACTGTACTGTGTGTGTGTGTAGCGTAACTTTTGAATGAAACAGCGAACAGATTCACACAAAGGGTGATTTATGTATATAGTAACGTAGCATGGAAATATTTTTTGCGGTTGTACAAATATACGCTCTTGAGGATCGCTCGTACTGGAGACGTGCAATTTGCTCATTGATAGATTATTTTATATAAATTTCGAAATTGTAAACTCGAACGACGTGAATCATTCACGGTGCACCTCGAACTTTTTCTTTCGTTTCTACCTCCAGTAGCATAGTGATGATTCTTTTATTTTTTATTTTCTCCTTGTAGGATGCTTCTGGGACATGTTAACACTCGTGTGGAAAGTTTGCACGTGTACAGGTAACCCTGGTATAGCATGACAATTTTTTAAAATCAAGATTTAAACAATCGAGGAAACTAAATTTATACAGAGAAATTCTAGTGCAAAGATTTGGTAGAATATTTAAATACTGAGAATAAACGAAGAATTCATATTTCTTTCGCGAAAGAATGATATTCGAGAAAGGAGGATATTAAGAATATCTCCGATGATGAACAAGCGGAGATTCTGATTGCAAAATGCGTTTATTAATATTTTCTATTGTCAGTTTTTGTTTAAAAAAAAATTACTTCCATATAAGTGTTAACATTGTTTTTGATCATCCTGTATTTGAAATAATTCTTCGTGTTTTACGGTTCGGAATTTCCATTGCTCTCTTCGTTTCTGCATTTTAAAATGAACATGTTGCGATGAAATCAAATCGATGTCGAAGGTGTAAATGGTACTGGAGACCGATGGCGTTCGTTATTACGTTCGCTATGCGTAACTGCGTTAGTCGAGTTTCATTTAAACGAACCTTTTATCGCCATACAACAGAGAAACAGAGATATCGTTTGAAATTTATAGAGTTCTGAGCGATAGACGTTACACGAGATCGATCTCTCGAGTGTATAACGAATAACCGGTGTGCGGGAAAAGTGCCTTCACTTAAAGTAACAAATTTCACTTTGTTACGCGTTTATTGTTGTTATGATTTACTCATTTTCTCTTCGAAATTGTTCGTTCACCTGTCGGCCTAATGTTCCTCGTAAGATATTTAAATTTCCCGCATTTTTTTCTCATTCGTTAACACATTCCGTGCTGTAGGAAAAATACGAGTTTTGACTGAATCTCAAAATGAAGTTAAAGAGTCACATTAAAATATTGCATTACAGAAAATTATCGATTGTATTATATTCTTATTGTTATAATTTACGTTTATGCATATTTATTTCGATTTAGCATCCAACAGTATCTTTCCTTTCGCCTGATGAAAATTCTGCTTCTAAAAGCTATTGTACACGTAGCATGGAAAGTGTTAAACTAACAAATTTCATTTGGTTATGCGTTCATTGATTCGTTCACTTTCTCTTCGAAATTGTTCGTTCGCCAGTTCATGTAATGTTCCTTGAATGAAATTTAAATTTCCCGCATTTTTTTCTTCGCTAACTTATTCCGGAATCTGATTCCGTTAACTTGAAGCATTTATTATCGAACGTATTTAATTAAACGCAGGTTCACTGTACCGTTTCTAAAAGGAACAAGACGAAAACATCGACAGGTGGATATACGTAGGCTAGAGAGGAAAGAAAAAAAAATGAAAAATTACGATATGGCTCTTTGTAGTTTTTCAACATAGTATTGCGGAACTTTCAGATACAGTATGCGTAGAGGCAATCGATCTGACGTTCTATTAATAATTCAGACTTGATTATCCCGGACGATAATCTCGCAAAGTAGGCTACTGTTTTAATTATTTAATAATAGACCATCGATAAGTTTTACATTTTAAACGTGAAATCGGATTGTTGCATACTGTGTATGCTGACTGTATATATATATATACATACATATACATATACATATATTTTTTTTGTACCTTATCTAAGAAAATATGTAGGGATGTCGATTTTTATCGTAACCAGCGTTACACGTGCATGTGTATGGTATGGTGATTTCCCGTGATTCCATGGGAACGATTTTTCTTTCATCACGTTCGCGCGTAGGATGGGAGAAGTTGTATACTAAATAAAGAAATATATAAATATAATGTATATATTATATATTATATTTGTATGTATGTACATAATGCGTTCGAGATGAGTATGTAGATACTTGAAGGATATATCGAAGTTCGATGAGAGATATGTGTATATATACATATATACACATTACACACACACAATCGTTTTATGATCGTTGTCGTCTTTACTTAAGGCACAATACATGAAAGAAATGAAAAACTAAAAGTTCTTTTGCATTATGTCTTTTCATTGTTACACACATTTCTATATGGATGCATGTTACATTTCGTTGTAATAAAACGCGATATATATATATACATATATATCATAATATTGCGATGGCAAGGTGTAAACGCTTCAACCCTAAGGGCTTCACGGGAATACCTTTGACCCTTTGCCCGATAGGCGCTTCTTAAGCACCGCTTCCGGTCGGTGCGTCTCTGTTATGTAATTGACGAGATTAAATGCAAACGGGGTGCACGAGTTATATGGTTTGCTGAACCGTTGGATGCTCGAACGACTCCTAGTGCCAAAAGCGTGCAACAATTTTCGTACAGATTTTCTCTACAGTATTATCACTCGATAATCTATGGTAAATTTTCAAACACTACATTTACTTAGTTTCCGTGTAAAGTTTCATCGTGCTTACGTTGCATTTAATACCGTCAAAACTTTTTTTTATCGTATGTTATTCTGTTATTTTTTTTATGAAATCTTTTAATAGATATTCTGAAAAATTATACCTCGTTTGTACGACGATAAGCAAACGTAACGAAAGGAATTCCTCCTTTTATCCTATGTTAAAAGTATGGCAAATCCTTGGTTCTACACCGCGCCCTCTTTAGGGCAAGTTCGATAGTTGAACGTTTCAAATACTCAGGGTCTTTCGATTCATCGAATATAGGTTATTCATATCGTTATGTGATACTGCACTACGTCGTAATTAAACGATGTTGTAGAATAATCCGGCGCAGTGCGTAAATCGAGGTACATTGGCTATCATTGTGTATCAGGGTAATCGAACGTTATGTCATAATTCGCTGTTATTCACACTAACGCGTCCACATGGCTCGCTTCCAAATGTAGCTGCCAATGTTGGAAACATTGTTGCAAGTTTTACTCGTCACTTGAAAAAAAAGTTTATGGTTGAAACGTAGATACGTTGGGAGACGTTGACGACGAAGAGTTTACTATTGCTGAATTCTCGACGAAACTTTCTTTGACAAAAGTGTTAGGTTTTAGTACCGTAACCTTACGCGTCACGATCGTTGCAGAGTGCGCTGACTTCCAGCGGTTTTATCGTGGTCGGTAATTCAGATTCGTGGTTATTGATTTCCGTTTGAAATTTGTTGCAAGCGACCGTTCAAATTCTCCACAGTGTTCGATATTGTTAAATGCTAAACATATGACTCGAAGTGCGAACGATTAATCGATCTGTTGTTAACAGTTATATTTAAATTGTTCAGAGTTTCCACGATGGAAAAATGACGCTTTGATGAATGTCAGTTGTAGTTAAAAGAGGTACGAATTTGATTTGCAGGATATTAGAGGTATTCGAAGAATTACGATCACTTAACCTAGGCGTGACCACTTTATTACAATAGTTAATGGACGACTGGTGTCTTGTTAATGAAAGGACAAATGAAGTAATCAGGTACATACGTACTGTGTACATATAGTAAACACAGGGTGACTTGTAACCAGTGGTACAGTTGGAAACTCCGGGGACGTAAAACAAACTTGAACTCCATATTGAGTTGGATATCATTATGAACAGGATATGGCGTTTCATATAGCAAATAAAATTCTAGCAACTTTTCAAGCCACTTTCTTTCATGGTACTAGCCTTTTTAGATATAACATTCCGCGGAATGAAAAGAAATGAAGTATTATTTGAGTTTACCACGCACTTGTACATACGGCCAAGTGTTTGAAAAGGCGATCGTGGGGGAGTAAGTAGAATACGACAGTCTTAAAGCGGATGATAAATATGAGGGGATCAACAGAGAGCTGCACTGTAATGATGTGCAAATTTGAACACAAATTTTTCTAATAAAAAGATTATTAAAAAAACAAAGATTGAGTATTACGAAAAAATGTTAACAACAAAGACAAAGTTGTTGCTCTAATAAATAAACTGCTCAAAAATCATAGTGTATCAAAGGCATCGTGATTGATGCATAACCTTTTCACGAATGAAATAAACTTAATAAATTTTATTTCACCGAGGTTGAAATAATGTTTCACATTTTAGTCATTCTGACTTCTCGTTGAATGTTCTTTTTATTGTAATTTTTCAATTTATATGTGTTGCTTGAAAGATTGAAACGAATTGGAATAACAGGAAACAGTAAAAATTGCGTGCAAGCGTCACAGTCAGGTGTGGTTGTTTTTCTAATCATCTTAATGTACTTTTATAATTAATAAAAGAACGAATTCCATGTGAAACTCATGTTCGGTTTCGGCACGACGTATTATGAGGCTTTCATTACGGAAATAGAAGCAGTTTCCTTCAGCGTCGTCGAGGGTTCTTCAAGAATATCTACCTTTTTCAAGTTCACGATATAAATCATATATACTTTACGCAAATGCACTCTCCGTTGGATTGGAATACATATTTACAGCGAAGCGGGGAAATTGTCTATATTTAATAATCTCGGCATCAACAATTCTTAGTTGAAATTTAATTAATCTTTATTTCTTTTCAGCGACAAACGTGTTTATTAATACAACGAAGAATCGCACAGTTCGGAAATCAAAATTAGAACCAAAGCTGCATAAGAAAGGTATAATATACTGTTGATAAGAATCTGTAATATATTTCCCCCTTTAATTAACTCTTTCGTGACCGAATAATTTCTTTTTTTTTTTTTTGGAACATTTTTAATTTACCTACTGATCGTCGCGCCTTTAATGGATATTAATGTTTAGATTAATTTTAGGCCACGAAAAGATTACAAAATATCAGATAAATAATCTGACGTATAAACGCATGATAAATTAATTAATTAGAACTCATTGCTGAATTAAAAAAAGAAAAAAAATAGAATATTCACTTGTTTGCATTTGAAATCGTATTTAGAGCGTGATAAAATTCTGTGTAACTGGATGAATTGCAGATACTTAACCCATTGGAGGAAAATTGATCTTAACGCATGGATAATATGGACAACGATGAAACGATGGCTCTTCTATCTACGATGCTCATTCACGATTGTTCGTCTCACCGGCTTTTCTATGCCGATCCATTCTCTACGAGCCCCACTCGGAAGCGTCGAAATTTCGAAAGACATTATCACGCTACCGGGGACCACGTTAAGACCGTTTTATCGTGCGTCAACGTCGTCCGCGTAAACGTGCATGTGCATAGCGATGGCATTGATCCTCCTCTTCACTTGGCGTCAACATCCTCTAGAAAAAAATACGACCACTTTGTGAGTATTTAACAACTTGTTGATGCACGGGATCTTTTAAGCAGTTCAGTCTCATTAATTCATTCGATGGAACTATTTTTTTTAGAAATTCTATTCATAACATGAGAGACTCTCTACTATGTTTTCTTAGCTTCATGGTTAAGAAGATCGAAGAAGTAACAGAATTTCTGACAGCTTTTAACGTTACATTTGTTGTAAAATTGTCTGCTAGTCTAGTATAGATCTTTCTAGTATTCGTTATATTAATACAATGAAACTATTGTGCTATAAAAGTGCTCGCTTAAGTAGCTACTCATACTCCGTTTCCTTTGCACTTAACAATCTACGTGCAATTGGTGAGCAACGGTAACTGGAAACATCTCGTCAAGTTCACTGTGAAAACTAGAAGTACAAGTTGCAAATTATAACTACATCAGAGTATTACGAGGCTAATCGAACTGATTGACTATTAAAAAACACCCCCGAGTTCGAGGCGAAACGGTTTTTGTCAGACCCATCGCTAGCAGTGTATCTCCACCTTTTGCACGACAGTCGTTCGGTTGGGTCGATAGAGCCTCTCTCCCTCTCTGCTGTTCCCGTTGCGCGTTTTATCTTCTATCCTCGTTGCGCTGTTCTCCCTTCTACTGGTACGGTCACGAGTAGGGGTAGGAGTATCCGAGCAAGATGGGGGAATCGTGAGTTCTGTCAGTGGCCTCTCGGACACGAAAGCGTCGGGTTTACGGGAGGTGGTGCGTTCCTACGTATATATTCCCGTCGGTTCACCATAATTTTACGCGCTCGTGTCGGGAACATTTCTCAAGTTGCAACGTTCTCCTCATACGTGCGGCTTATCATCCACACGAAGAAGTGCTCGCGAAGGAGATCTTTCTAAGGTAACGTGTTTGACAATCTTAATTGCATGCAACGCCTACACAACGATAGATTGTGATGTTTTTGTGACAGAAGTACACACATACACATACACATATACGACACGATAGGATATATTCGACGTTTGAAACGAAACGTTCGTCGGAGAATGATTTGTCGGTTTGAAAATAGAAAAGCGGTGATAATCGAATAGTAAACGAGAAATTTTGGTGGGAGGTAGAAAGGTCAGAGATGATCGTGTATGATACTTGTGTATGTAGATGCACTCGAATTGTTTTTTGTCGAAATAAATTCACGTCGACGGACGTCGATCGTGCGGAATGATGACATGGACACATTTAACGGTGGGGGAAAAAAAAGAAAAAAAAAAACGCTTGTGCAAGGAAACGTTATATCGAGAGACACGGTTGAGAGCGACGAGATTTTAGCGTGAATTTGTAACTGGAAAAGTTCTAGAATCGATCGAGAAACTCGAGGGGAAATTCGGTCGAGGTTTAAGACGTACCGGTATTGTGCCGAGAATCTTATTAAGAAGTGTTGTTTATTTGATAAAAGAAACAACAGGAAGGTGTTTTTACGGAAGCTGAGTCGACGGGAAGGAGATTACAGAACGGATGCAGAATGGCATTACGGCACGTATTCGCACTGATTGTGTGTAGAATTCAATGTACCATACAAGTATTATTTATTGCATTATCAACGTACTATTAAGTTGTAAACAAATGAAAACAGATGTTGTTTTATGTGATTAAATATTTTATTACTTCATGGAAATATATTTTTGCATTGATTTGTATCTCTCTTTCTCTCCCCCTCTCTGTCTCTTATGCTTTAAATCTTCGGAAAATAAAATTTTAACCATTACGAAATTTATTATTTACGTTTTATTGCAGTGAATTTAACCATGCACACGTGTATACGAATTTCTTTCATTTGACAGAGCAAATTGAAGGAAGAATAAATTTTTATCGTGCTCTTAAATAACTTTGTAGCAATAGATTTTTCATTTATCTCCTGTTATTTCCTTATTGGTGTCAATTTAAACAAGACAATTCCACGAAACTTCGTTAAAGTCCTCTTGAGCCAATGGAACGTCGTTGCTTAATCGGACTGTCCCTTTGACGATGCGAAACGATACTTTGATTAAAATTTGCTTTCTTAATAGAATCCGCAGAGCCTAGAAAGTTGAACAGCCTGTCAGGAATATTAAGGGAAATTTAATATGGTAAACGGCAAGGCAAGTTCCACGTTCCGCGACTAAATTTTTAAGAGTTGGTTCTTTCAAACGATGAAATCATCGCTGTGTGAGAATATTTACTATTTTATTCTACGTCTGAAATTCCAAGAATTTCAGGCTTGGTTGGAACGTTGTGCATTTAACACACAAGGTGGCTACTTGAATTCTTTTTAATTCGAGTACAGATTTCCGAAAGAAATTTTTTTTTAAATTCAAAAGTTCACTTCCACGAAATCAGAAAATTTTTCAAAAATCGCGCTACTCGAGACAGAGCTAACTAAAAGCATTTGCAATGTTCGTTATGAAAAAATAAAAAAAAATTGCAACTATACAAAAATCTTTTAGTTTTCTTTCATTTCACTTGTATATTTTTCCAACCGAAAAATTCCGTCGTTCTCACAGCATCTGTGTCTCTTCACTGACCCACGTGGTGGTGCTATGCCCCTATAACATAACCTCCACAGCAGAATCGTTCGAACGCGTCGAAACGTTCCTGTACCTTGAACGGTAAAATAAACACATTCTCCTAACAGAAGAGGGAAGTTTGTTTTTTCGGTTAGACATCATACGCGTTAGCGACGGCGTGATTCGTTTGCAAATAAGAGGAAAAAGTACGAAGTGTTGGCTGCGGCGAGTAGCCTGATCACAAGATGAACGCGAGAAACAATGCAACGTGATTCGTGGCAGCTTTTCTCTAAGTGGCACGACCGCATATCGATCTGTGGGTTTTAATACTCGTCGATATAAGCGACGGCCACTAGTGTGCAGGCTCGTTAATTTATTCCACCAAATTTCTCTCGGACGAACGATTTAACATATTGCTGATTTCACGGAATTACGCTTGATTCGGTGTTTCTGAAAAGATCTCTAACACGAATGGACAATGAAATGTGAATTTTAAAAAGTAATCCTTTAATGACAGAAGACTACGAGCATTGACTCTCATAAGTGTTTAGACATTCGTAAATTTCATTTCTTCAAGGTTGAATAATACTTTTTATATTTTAATCATTTTTATTTCACATTTAACGAATGTTCTAAGATACTAGGTTGTTGCGTAGTTTTTGGAACTTTGTTCTTTAGTATACTACTAGATGGCATTCATTAACTTATTGCATATACGCATCATTTTAAAGCTTGAAGTTAGCTAAAAATAGCAGGATCTGTAGTTCGTCTATTTTATACGAAAGTTAACCGTGAATCCAGATCAAATTACGCAGATCATTTTTCCGTTGAAGAAAAATTTATTTTGTACAGAAATAAATTGTTAATTTGTTTTTTTAAATAATTTAAAGGCATACCTAATCTCGTTTTTACATTGCGGATGTTAATCGCAAAGAATTGGGAAATCTCGCGAATTTGAATTGGAAAGAATGGAGAAATAAAGTTCACCGTGTAGTGTAAATTCTTCGCGAATAAAATAGAAGAATGCTTTTCTTTCTCGAGGAGAGCTAAGTACTATTTATAATGCGAACAATGTAAAAATATAATTTACTATATATAAAGATATAAAAATATTGTTTATTATTAATGGTACATTGGAAAATGATAGATCTGTGTGTATGCGTGTTAGTATCAGGTGTACCAACAAGTAAACCAGTATCTTTTTCAATAAGTTAGAAATGTATATTGAACATGAGCTGATCGTTGTTAACGTGAATACAAAATGAAAAAACAAAAAATAAAAAACAAATATCGAAATTGAGAAAAATTAATGGATTATTCATATTTGGTATTGAAATATCGTGTAAAAGAGGCAGAAAATAAAAAAAATGTTTCAGCATCGATATGACGAATGAATTTTCGCGATCGATCATCTTTCATATTCGAAATGTCGAACTAATATTTCGCGATCAAAATTACTCGTAATTACCATGTTTTTTGGATCATAAGACGCATTTTTTTACATAGAAAAATCAAGTTGAAATTGGAGTGCGTCATATGGTCCGAAGGTAAGATTGAAACACGAATCTTTGTCGCGGAAACATCTCGCGGAATGGATACTAAATTAACGGTGAGACGAGGATTTTTTTCTCTTTTTTATGGCAGTGCATGCGCAGCACCGAGGGTTATAAAAGGGAAACAAGAGGCTTAAGTGTGATGTATAGGGTGATTCGGTGGGTACAGTGATATTTCAGAGAAAATCTACGGACTGATATGCTTAACACTTTACCGACCAACTCATTCTATTCAATACTGGCTCGGTTTTTGCTATCACGCTTATTTTTACAGCTTTAAAAATTTGTAATCAAAATTCGTGAGAGAGTTTATTATGTATCGTTCACTTTCTCTTATTATAGGGTAATTCATTAATTTGTGGCAGCAAGAAACCGATTAATGAACTCCCTAGGTCGATAAATGTTGAAAACAATAAGCCGATTAATAGGCTTCCGGTCGATGAAATGTTAAGTGAAAAAAGTTACACGTACAGAATAACTTTTTTAAAATTGTACCAAACGAATTTTGTTCTCGCGGGAAGTAGGATTAGTTCACTAAATGACGCGCAAAATTATTTTTGAAAAAATTCCAAGTGGTCTAAATTACGAAGAAAAAAATACAAGTAACGGTTGCCTTTTGTAACCTTTTTATCTGAACTTATAATGAAAATTTAAAACGTACATTTTGTAGATTTATGTCAATTATACAGACGTAGAAAATTTCATTGAAATCGGTTAACGCTGCTGTGAGCCACAAACAATTTGAAATGGTAAAAGTCGAAGTTTTTCATGACTTTTCGTCTGTAATTGCGATGAATCAATTTCGATGAAATTTTCAGCATGTATACAACGAACATAAATCTACAAAATATAATTCTTAAATTTTTATTACAAGCTTAGATAAAAGAGTTGTAAAAAAAGAACTCTACTATGTTTTTTGTAATTCCCTATAATTACAGTTTTTTTCAAATATTTTTTATAAGTCATCTAGTAAATTGATCCTTCTAAATTCTCAGGAGAACTGTGGTGTGGAAATCTAATGGAAGTTTTTAATCTTAAAAAAACATTGTTAAATTTTTGGACGTTTGCAAGACGAAACAAGTGGCAGATTTTCTCTCCTTTATATCAATCCGAAGTTTTACGTGCAAAAATGTCATTGCTACTGTACGAATTGCCTGGCGTGTTTTAATCGGCTTGCTAACAGATCCGTAAGAACGTCGTTAAATGCCGGTTTAATTTCAGGAGAGTAACGTTACATCGGGCAGAGTCGAATGGACGGGAAACGATCGGTTTCCGGTACAATGGCGGGGTGTGTTTGGAAACGAAAAAGACGATTTCCCTGCTTCACTGAAAAATATAAAGCGAATGGAATGAGTTGTTTCCAGGGTATCGAGCGTCGTTTTCACATCGAGAGAGAAACGGTTTTTGAAAATGCACGGAAACGTATATATAATCGGTAGAAGAAATATGTCAAGCTCCTAAATTAAAGCATTAACTTCTTAACGATCGCGTTTTTTTTCAACTTGATGCGCCACAAAGATCAATTTTGTTTTTCGCCAAATCGTATTTTTTTATTATTAAAAAAAAAAGTGTTATTTTTTAGGTGCACAAAAGTACTTTTCTCATTGTTTGTAAAATTTACAGTTTTGGAAATTTACGTAGTTTGGAAAGTGAAAGAAAGTAACTTAAAGAAATAGAAATATTGAACGGCTAATCGTTGCTATGTGTCAATTTTTTTACTGATTATATGCTCGGTGTTTTACTAAGATCGTAATTATTTCCTCTCTACGCGAATACGCTTTTTTGTCAATCGACAAATAACGAGGAACGATATTGGCTCAAATATAGAACGCGTGGATTTTTTCCAACGCGATTTCAATTTTTAGTATTTTATATTTAAATTTGAACTGTTGCATCGTAATGTCAGATAATCCGAAATATCGAGTGGTGTATATAAAACTGATCTCAAAAGTAAAATACAGTTTTTTATATTTCGTAATAATGTGTCTATACATTTTGTTAGTTGGTTTGAACAATTAAACGGTAATACAATGAAGAGTTTACAAATTTTAATCAACTCGTTATTTTCTGTTTTTATTTCAGTACAACCTTGTCATGCTTTTTTAAGAGTGAAATGTTAGAACGAAATTTAACTTTTAATTGAAACAGAAAATAATTTACCATGGAGTAATTTTTTATCAAAAATCTTCACCATGTGAAAGTGATGAAATAAAGTTTTTTATAAGTCAAAGATTTTCATTCAGAATTCCCCTACAGAAGTACTACGTTTCCTCGAGAACCATCCCTCTTCAACTTCCGGAATCCAACATTTAACTTCCCTTCAAATCAAACTGTTCTCTCACAGAAAAAATCTATATCAAAATTCTTATCTTTGTGTATGTATACACCTTGACGAGTGTACCGTTCGTATTAATTTGATAGGACCGCAAAAGTAGAGCAGCTTCAAGTACCGCTGGCCCACATAGACTTTATTATTTCGTTTGACTGCTTCCACGTCCCTTTCTCTCTCCTCCATGCCACCCACTTTTCTCTTTCTCTCTGTTTTTCTCTTTCACCATCTTTCCTTCTCTTTCTCTTAGTTACTTTGACTCACATACGATCTTTCTCTCTCTCTCTCTCTCTCTCTCTCTCTCTCTCTCTCTCTCTCACTCACCACCTTTCCTTTTTTTGTTTCTTACTTTCGTTCACCTTTTCTTCTCTCGAGTTTTCTCTCATTTACTATCACTCACATACGGTTTCTCTCTCTTTCTCTCTTTCTCTCATTTACTTTCTTCTCCCCCTTTCTCTCACTTGCATTCTCTCTGCCTTTACCTCTCTCTCTCTCTCTCTTTTTCTCTGACACTTACTCTCTTGCCTTATTTCTCTCTCTCTCACACACTTGCATTCTCTGCCTTTACTACTCTTTCTCCCTCTTTCACTCTCCCCCCTCTCTTTCTCTTCCTCTCTCACTTACTGTCTTGTCCTCTCTCTCTCTCTTGTATTCTCTCTCTCCGTCTCCCACTTACTCTCTTGCCTTCTCTCTCTTTTTGAAGAGGAGGTTGCATTCATGCGACCCAAGCTTCTCGATCGATCTCCATCCTCTTCGTCGTAACACACTCTCTCCCCCTCTCTGTCTTTCTCTCTTTCCCCCTTTTCTCTCTTCTTTTGTTTTTAATTCTTCCGCCCAGATGCATTGTCCGCATAAATAATTCCACCCCCGTGTCGCTTCTGTTCTTCGTACAGAGAGGATCAGAGGATCTTTCCGATGAAGCTTGTATACATTGCTAAAGACACGTTGCCGCTGTTTCTGCTACACCCATTCGACACGCTTTAACGCTGCTGTTTCCGCCTTGTCGAATCTCTCCGCGATTGATTTAATCTTAATGGACACCAACCAACCTGTGAAGTGGTGCACGCTCCAAGTATAGCGGCAGAGGGTAGGTGTACGCCCGGAGGATTTTGCTCTTGGCGTATCCGGAAGCATAACTAGGGGATGGGAGAGGTCGTCTCGCGACAAACAGGCCAAAGGCACGTCGTTAGTGCCACAGAAGGGACAGAAAAGTCGCGAAACCGAGCTTAAATTCAAGGTGCAGGTGGATTTGGGTCTAGTACGTTAGTGTTTCAATAGTTTTTGGAACGTTTGAAATTTTCATTTACCAGTTTAAGGTTTTCAAACGTGGTTTAAGTGGATATCTGAGGAAATTTGTATAATTTTCGAATTTAATAGTTTCACGAGTTTTAAATCTGAGCCATGTAATTGTATGTAATTTCATCAAATTCCTTAAAATCGACTCCTTCACGGTTAGAGTCGGACGTGAAAGACAATCTGATTTACTTGTTCTCAGTGTTGAAACTCAGTGGGATTTTCATATTGAAGCCTGATCGATTCTTTGAGCCATCAAGTCTTCGACCTTACTACCAATATTTAAGTAATCTCTTCGGGTACTTTGAGATCGATACGATTGACCTAGAGAGAATTTGGTGATTGAATCAGATAGGTAGATTACGTTATAGCAATATAACGTCTAAGATGATTTTTATAGAATGAAGTTTAGGTAATTTTAGGAGGTTTGAAACTGAAGAATTTGGCCTGACTGTCTGAACGTATCTATTAGACTCGGTGAAATCAACCAGAATATGATAGGAACCCTTTGTTGAATCAAACGTAAAGGGAAATTTTAATAAAATTCGTTAACGTATCGTAAATTGATACAATTTGGAGATTAGATAATTAAAATTTATTTATTTCTAACTAAAATATCGTTTTAAAAATAGATTAAAATATTAATCATCGATTTTATTTAATTTTACTTTTTTTATTATCGATTTTCATAAACCTTGGCTTCATAATATAATAATATCTGAAACCGTCTTATCAACTCTTCCAAGGGAGTCTTAAATAGCGTTAGATTAACGATCGAACTGAAGCAGAAAGGGACCCTAAGTTTTCTGCTAATGCCTGAAGCAATTTCAGCTCTTTGGAATCGTTTCATCCGAATTATTTTAAATCCTTAGAGCTACTTATTATGTATTATTCTTTAATTATTTTCCACCGAAACAAAACTTTTATTAAAACCATGGAAACTTCAAATTATTTTTTAATCATTTTCCACTGAAATAAAAATGCCTTAAAAATCCTCGGAAATATTTCTTACAAATTATGTTTTAATTATTTTCCACTGAAATAAAAATTTGATTAAAAACATGGAAATTTCAAATTATTTTTTAATCATTTCCCACTTAAATAAAAATGCCTTAAAAATCCTCAGAGCTGTTTCTTACAAATTATGTTTTAATTATTTTCCACTTAAATAAAAATTTTATTAAAATCATCAAAAATATTCATTTCAAATTATTTTTTTATTTCCCATTGCACTAAAAATTCTTTAAAACTGCTCAGAAGTATTCATTAGAAATTATTCTTTAATTATTTTCCACTGAAATAAAAATTTTCTTATAATTATCCAAGCTACTCGTTACAAATTATTTTCTAATCACTTCCCATTGAAATAAAAATGCGTTAAAAATCCTCAGAGCTATTTCTTCCAAAGTATTTTCCACTGAAATAAAAATTTTATTAAAAATCTTCAAAACTACTCATTCCATATTATTTCTTAATCACTTCCCACTGAAATAGAAATTCCGTAAAAGTTCTCAGCTGCGTTTTATTAGCTCAACGTGTAAAATTATACGGAACGTTGATGTTTGAAGCATCTTTATCAATCTCATAAAAATTCTTTTACACGTTCAAGCAGCAATATGTTATGAGCGTAACGATAGCGATGTCTAGCGTCGTTGCAAGAAGAATCACGTCATGACGACGCGGGAATTTTCCTTGGTGTCATATGTTGCTCGTATCACGTCGCAAGATGATTGAATTTAACCGTCATCCTTGGTTATGGTGTTGTTCCGAGGTCGAAAGGTATTTAGGTCAGCCGTGCATTTACCGATGAGTCTTGTCATCTTCCTAATATCTCTCAGAACTAAAGCTGTTCGTGATAATCGTTGTTTTAATCAACCCGTAGTTAACCCTTTGTATCCAGATTGTTCCAGATTTAACAAGAAACGATATATTAACCACATTCTCTTCTTATTTACTCGAGCTTACGATCGTCGAGATCGATTTCATTGTTTAGACACTCTGCAATCGCTAGAAGATGTAAATTGTTTATTTGCAATTACTTCTTAACTACTAGAGTTATGAAATTCATACATTTTATGATTATGCGATCATTTTTTTAAGTTTCCATGGCTCAGTGACTCTCAAAATTCCGAATTTCAGATTTTTCATCATTTCGTAGGGATTGAAGCAGAAAATTTTTCATTTTCTATGGTTTCGTTGTCTCGAGAGCTTTAAATTTCGAATTTTTCACCATTTAGGAATAATCAAGAGGGCAAACTTATGATCCTCAAGATTTTGAATTTCAAAGTTTTTATGGTGCACTGGAAATCGTAGATTTCAAAATTTCCGCCATTTTACAAGCACCTCGTAAACTTCGAATCTTCCGTCAACTTGAGATCTCACATTTTTCAACCTCTCACAATGCCTCACTGTAAATTATTATCCTTTTCCTAAAAATACAAACTTAAAAAAAAAAAAAGAAAAATTTAATTTTCTTTTCATCTGCACCATTCTAAAGGAACCTCTTCGCCTTATTCACGCTTATTTCATTCAAACTTCTTTTCTATCACGGTAAATCTCTTCAGCAGCCTTTCGTCCTCGCGAAACTTACTACCTTAATTAAAATTAAACCTCGCGGTACCGTTACACAATCTTGAGGAAGCCAACGACCTGCATTCACCGTGAAAAGATTAAGAACCAAAAGATCCTATCACACATATACATACAAAAACAAAAAAAAAAAGAACAGTGCAATATACATACAGTTATGTGAAGAATCACTCAGACGAGCTATATTTACACAAATTTATGCTCGTACGATCGTTAAACGAATTAACTGGAGTATACTTCTAGACGATGGTATTTAACACAATCAGACAGACAACGTAGAAATTAACCGAGTTAAAAACGAGAAGATTGTTCATAACGAGCGTTCTATTAGCGGCTTCTTGAGTCAACTACGGATGTTTATCGAGTGCCCACTATTTATAACTTTGTGCTGTTTCACGAAAATCCTCAAATGAGAAGATCGTCGCGAAAACCACCGGTGAAAAAGAATTCTCCGTTTCAAGTGAGCTTTTCATTTTCAGCTACGAGAATTTTTGTAATGAGACGTTGGAATTAGTCAAGCTTTCGTCCTTTATATTTCCAGCCGTATTATATTTGCCATCTTTGACAAAAGTTTAGATGTATATATATATATATAGACGTGGAAAGCTTTAAGGGATTAGTTTTGTATAGGTAGCACGACGTGGAATAAGGGGTGAAGTTTTACCGATGGTCGTTTATCACGTTTATACGAACTTGTATATTGGAGAGCTTTCGATCGTTTTGTCGTTAGGGGTTTTTGGGGATTGGAGAATAGTCTGAGAGACGTTCACGTAGTCCACTTTTTCTTTTTAGCGGTGATACGGGTGGAAAGTGTAAACAAGGTTGCAGGGTGACAAGAGTGTGTAGGGTGCGAAAGGGTTGGATTTGAGGGTAAGAAAATAGGGGAAGGTGAAAGTGTTTCTTTTCGTTTTTTTTTTTTCAAGTACTATAGTCTATCATTATCCACTAGTTCTTCGAAACCTTTCGAATGTTGCAAAATCAATTTTTCGCGTATTTTATCATCGAAAGTTCCCCAATTAAGCTGATCAAGTGGTCAATTAAAAGTTGCATTGCAACCGGAATAAAAGATAAACGTGAAACGGGCGCGTCCAGTATCTCAAACGAGCCGGAGTATTCTTGGATTTTCTCGCTGTCTCCCTACTATTTGTTTATCGGCTCGTATTTTCTCGGCTACATCCGTTTCCCGTGTTCCTCGATGAAATCTCCAATTTATTTCCACGAGTTTCTGCAATTCAACCGTTCTCCCGTACCTACGCGTGTAAAGTTTATGGTGTTATCGGCGTGCCTTCAGACCACGAGTTGCCATCCTTGAAATTAACACGAGAAGCTATTAAAATGGTCGAAAACGGCCGCGTTTTATCCTTCCATTTAAACAGAAATTGTATGGATATATTCCGTGTAGAAAGTGGCAGCGGACGTTTTCATGGAATATTTAAAAACTTCAATGCAAATTGCTGTTTTTTTTTTCTCTCTACCTCGTAGCGACGATGTTTGCCGTAGTTTTTTCCTGTTTGCTTTTTTAAATGAATAATAAAGTGTTACGGAGAAATATTTGTTCGGAACTTCGGAGAACGTAAATCTCGTCGCAGAGCGTAGTTTCAGTTGGCACGTTTGGTAGATGTATGAGAATGTGAAAAAGCACACTACCATCAGCAGTGAATTTTGCTTATAATTTTACATCCGCAGTAGCGTATGCGTTGATATTACGACTGAATAAAGTAACAGTTAATAGCAAGTTCAGACAATGCGGTTTTTTGACTGATTCAGTATTTATACCGAGGAGATAAATCAACGTTCACACGTTTCTATATTTTCGCCATACGTTCAGTTTCACAATGAACGAATACTTCTACATTATTCTTAATTTAAAACGATGTAACATTTACCGCGATATCCACGTTGTGCCAATGCGTTTGTTCACAACCACTACTGAGCGCGGTGGTTGAGAGCCACGCTCTTTGATTGGCCACTGTTTTTCGTTAATAATTCAAAAACGAAGCTTCAACCAACGTTTTGGTAAAGGAAAAATTTGTTCAGAGTCATCCCAGGAACCCCCCATTTCCGAGAGTTAATAGTATAATAATAATAACAACCCCAAGACTACTTATGGGACAACCTGTATACGATGTCTAAAACATCCCGATATTATTGCGTTATTTGTTCGGCTAAATCGAATTTGCATAAAGATGACTGCTTCGAAAGGTATGATAAAATATGCTAACTTGGCAAAACATATGTAATACAATTTTTAGCTTCTATAACACATACATTAAACAAGTGTTTAATTTCCGCAAAGTGCATCGATTGTTCACAACATTCACTCCGTCCGCAGAGTTAACATTTTCTCTCTCTTTCTTTTTTTTAACCTAACCCTGTATTAATGATAAATATCTGTCGAGTATACATGATACTTGTACAAAGTAGAATACCGTGTACTCCATGGCGTAACATTGTCACTGTGTATTATAGTATAGCAGCATTACAAGCCACACTGTCAACACACGCGTCACTATATCGCCCTAAGCTCATACACGCTGCACGTATTATATCATCTAAAGATCAATGGCAGAGGTAGTATATACATAAGCATGTTACCACCTTTCCATTGTTTTATTATTCACTTATTAGGTGTTCAACTTTACCAACCCTTTAATGTCTTCATTTGTATCGGTATATACTTATTGTTAGTACTTCTGTTTCATGTTTGAGATTACATATCTGTTACTTGTAAGGAATAAATTGTTCAAAGTATGTGGAGAACCATTGGAGTAATTCTTTTAACTTTTTTTTTTAATAAATCTTAAGCATTGACGTTAAAATGTTGGTAAATTTCACTCGACAGATGGTTCTTTGGTTATTCTGAGCAGTAATCGATATTTTTATTTTCAACATATTTAATATTTTCTTTATTTTATAAAAATTGTTACACCTGAGTCACTGATTCAAAGATATGATAGAATTTCCGTTATCCATATTAATTCTTTGTACTCCGATGCTACGGAGACATTCATAATACGAAGCCTAACTCCGTTTAAATTTCATTTGCATTGAAATAATGCAATTTGATAAAATAAATAAAAGTAAAAAAGTTCAGGAACGTCTGTAATTTTTTTTTTCCGGAAACGTAACTTCTGATTCAAAAAGTTTTTTCATAAAAAATGCAGATTCAATCGCATAAAAAAATACTCGGAGCGCAAAGGGGTTAATACATATAAAAAAAAATAAATAAATAAAAAAAAAATAAAAGTTCTTCGATTGAGATTACAAAAAGTTTTTTTTTTTTAATTTCAAACATTTCGGACAGTTGACGTTACGTAGCAAGACGGACAACTTGCGAACAACTGTTTTCATTCTATCACGATAAATTATTGGACTTCCGTTACACTCTACAGAACGATTGGATAACGGGTGTTCGGATAATAGATATTCGATTCTGCAACATTTCTCTTAAGCATCAATCACTTGCCAGAATCTCGTTTATCAACTTCACCAAAATTACTTCGTGAGATCAATTAACGAATTGATTGAATTTTCACGTGTAGAAGTGTACATACAGTCGGTCGCAATAATATTCAAACACCCTTTAAAACAGAATAACAATTTATAAGATTAGAACAAACGATTTGAGTTTTGTTTTTTTAAGAAGTTAGAGAGGATTAGACCGAAAGTAGCGAAATGCTATAATTTTCACTATATTTAACCGTTTGTAGTTCATAGTAGCTTTAACCAATATCGATGGAATTTTCAACATGTAACTTGCTTTACATAACGTATTTTTTTTTTAATTTCTGTTACGAGCTTAGATAAAAAAAGGCGATTGTCGGTATATTCTTAACACTTTGACCTCCTCTGTCGAGTTTGCGTGATCTCGTTCAAACAACGCTTATCGGTCGACAATACATATTTGTGATTTTATTCGCACAACTATGTAGATGAACAAACGAGAAATCGATTCTCGTGTAAATAATGAGTGATAAAATGCAAATTTAAAAATCAAAGATGTTCAAAGACACGTTTATTCCATCTTTTCCTTTTTTAATTCGATATTTTTGTCTTCTAATTTATGAAAAATACCAGTGGCAAGATTCTCTGATGTTTACGTAAATAACGAGCGATAAAGTGCAAATTTAAAAATCAAAGATGTTCAAGGACGCATTTATTCTAGCAGTTCTTTTTTTATTTGTTCGATTTTTTATCTTCAAGCATACTTTTCAGGCTACATAAAGCTACAAACCTATAAAAAATATCGATGGCATGTGCAAATTTTTGCAAAATAGAGGCGTCAGTCATAGTATTAGAACAGTAATTTTTAAAAACTAATCCTAACTTTTGAATAAAAAAAACAGAAGTATTCGAGTCGTTTGGTTTAACTATAAAAAAAGTCATTCCGTTCCAAAAAGTGTCCGAATATTACTGTAACCAACTATATACAACTGTATAGTTGCACAAACGAACGAAAGATCACCTATCACATTTTCACGATTCTTTCATACACACATAACACACATGTACACAAAAATGAAAGATCATTGTGTCACATTCTCACGATTGTTTCATCTATCACGGCAGCTGATCGCTTTTGGCTCGAATCGCGAAAAGCATGGAGCAGAGGCCGTGGAGACATTGACCAGGGGTTCATCGTTCGACAGGAAGGAAACGCGGTTGGACCGCGGTGAAAATTCGGGATATGCGGCCGGTGGCCGATGGTCCTTAGGTTCGTTGATCCATCGACGAAATCATGCTGTCGGGATGCGGCAGACTGGCGCACTTCAAGAAGAGATTAAAGGCTCGCGAGCTGGAGCTTCGAAAAACAAACCGCGTATTCGGTGGATAAGATGAGCAAGAGCGTCGAGCTACTCGCTGGGTCGGAGGACAGTGAACAAATACAAGTGGGTGAGTGGTCTCATACGTCCCAAAAGGATTTTATACCCTTTTAGTGTTTAATGCACCGACCCTGTTGGAATTTTTATAGCTTGATAGGTAGAGGATGATACTGTTCATGGTAAAGGAACGTGTGTTGTAAATATTGGCCTAGTTTTCTGTTCCTATCAATTCTTCTCTGTTGGTTTTTCAATTCGGTTTACTAGAGTTCTAGAGGAATGAATATCGGTAGAGAAAGGTTTTAGCGATTGTTTGTCGAAAGAAAGATATACAGAATGGAATGAATAACACAACTATCTCTGTTATTCTTTGTTGCTGCTGTATCGGTAATTGTACGAGAGAATAGTAGTTGAAAGTAGGATTTTCTATGGAAGAAATATAACAGTATTTTTATCTTTCGGAAAAATAGATTTTCCTTTTGATGTAGAAAAAAACACGTAGAAAATCAATAGTAGTTAGAAATGAATCGTTCGAATTTTTAAAAAAACATTATATTTCCATTGATATGTTATCGGCTGACGTTTACTAGACTAAGATCTAGGTCACAAGATTGTGAATTCATCAGCAATGTCATCGGGTTCATTATTTCACCGAGAGTGAGCGTGAAATTAATGATTTTACGCAGCGTCGCGTGAACGTAGGTTGCTCCACCTGAAAATGTTTCATAATCAACTCGATATAAAGTCTCTTTGGTCTTTGTCAAACTGGAAAATTCTATCAAAATCGGTACCCAATGCGTCACGTGGTCCCTCTACGTAATTGGCTAGCCGCAGACTAATAGAACCCTTGTCCCACCGTCGAATCTAATTACATTTCTGCTCTCCCCTTTCTCTTCTCTTTCGCTCTCTCACTTTGTCTCTCACTCATACAAATTCTCTTCTCTCTATCTCTCCGACTCTATCAAGCACTGTTAATACACACATTTTTCGTTCTCCTTGCTTGAATCACTCAATGCTCTCAGACAGAATCTAAATTCGAGAGGTCGCGGTCAACGAGGCTCAACGAAGCAGCATCGCCGTATGATTGCCGTTAAATCTACCTTCGTGCTATTACGTAAACTGTGAAATCTGCTTTTGCTTAATTCACGATCGCCAACGCTCGTGTGTATGTGTGTGGTTTAATTCGCCATTAAATCCCGTGTTAAGCTTGTTCGCTCGAATTGAAGTATGATACAGGCATCCCTCGAATAACACGGCTAATTGGTTCCGTGTTATTCGAAATCGTGTTATTTGAGGGTTATCGCAATTTTTAACCATGCTATTCGCAACTTTCTGCAATTCAAGTACTGTGCTATTCGAGGGATGCCTGTACTAGGAAGGGTGAATTCGATCGAAATTTTACAACAGTTTTGCTTTTTAGTTTTTTTTTTTTTTTTTCGTTCTTCCACCGATAGATAGCTTCCGACTTGAACGTGACATTTAGTTTTATTACCCTATCAACGTAGAATGTTCTTAGTTATAGAGAATATGATGTACAACAATGAATCATATTTATCCGGTATTTCAAAGTTCGACAATAAGTCTTTCTAGTGGGAAATACGTTTAATCTAATCTTAACTCATACAGTATTAACTCTCTGCGCTCGGACGCTCTCGCAAAGCTGAAAGTTCTTTATAAAAGTTAGAAGATTCTGTTACGGCGACCTGGATACTTTACAACAGACGTTTTGTCATATAAAACCTGGTAAGGTCCACTGTGTGAAACTTTAGTTCAAGTACAGAGTCTATGCAGAGGAAGGGTAATGCTAATGTGTGACCATTGAAAATATTACACTCCAAGGAATACAGATATTTGCACATTTTTAACACGTTTACTGTTCAAGTAGTATTAGCACAAAATTAGCATAACCATAGTAATGTGCAGGAAAAATATATGTTAAATTTTAAACAGCGTTTTCATCCTGAAGTACCAAAAAGTAGGAAAAACTGAATTACTCGATACTTTTATTAAATGTTACAAATAAAAAATGAAATATAATAAATATAAAAATTAGAAGAAAATCGGAATTTTGTTGAAATATTCAACAAAGTATTTAATATCGAACGATTATCTTCGAAATATAACGAAATGTATCGAAGAAGCTTCCTTAATTTCTACTGTTATTACGAATTGGTTTAAATCACCGTCGTTTCTCGGTTCGTCTGGAAATCTAGTGGAAATTCATCTAAATGAAACTCAAGTTGAATCGAACTGTGATGCATCGGACGTGGGGGGTTAAATTGCGCGGATTCGTCGCGGTTTCGAGGCGAGCGTATTCGATCGTGATCGAATTCGAGCTGCATGACCGCGGCTCCTGCTTGTAATTCGTGGCAGCGCGACTCGTAGATGAATTAACCGGAACTGAATACAGGAACAGACGAGCTGGCGAAGTTCGTTTAACTCTCGCTTAAGTTTATACACCTTCTATTCGCTTCGTCTCGCGATGAGACCTGACGTTAGTCCATTTGTAGGAACAATTTGTATACTTGAATTGATACGCCGAGGATCTTGGATTTGTTAATCCACGGAGAGGCAGCTGAATTAAGCCAGTCTTCGACTTCGAGTAAGTAAACGTTTCTGGTGAAATGTTTGAGTTCGATTGTTCGAACTGTCAGTATTTTAATCTCTTTTTGTCAGCATTTAAATAATTTAGTCAGTATTTATACTAAATTGTCAGTATTTAAATAAATTATGTACTGACCTTTTTGGTAATAAAATACTGACCGAAAGTTGATTTAAATACTGATCGAAAATAGATTTAAATATTGACGATTTAATTTGTTGCCTAAATTATATAGTCTTTGAAATTGATCTTTATTTGGATGTCAGTATCTCGAAAAAGAAGAATTGCGATATTTGAAATAGAAAAGATCGAAAGTGTGATGATCAAATGGTAGATGAAAAACTGACTTTAATTGGTTTCGATTGGTACGATTAACGATAGGTTAGAAATTAGCAATAATTAATGTCAGAAGTGTATTAATATATCGGTTTTCAACATAAAGTGAAAATTAAGATACAAAGAATTAGACGAACGACCTTCAGTGACCACATTCAGGTTAGGTAGGATTACTTCCAATTATCAGTATCAATTCAATTAGGGCAATATCCTGCAGTAGCGTGATCGCATATCACATTCGTTGCCCTCCCGTGGATCGACGTGTTAAGAACATTTCCGTTGAATCTGGGTGAAATCTAATAACCTAGAACCTCTACTCTAGGTTATATCCTTACCTCTAATATTTTACTAAATAATAAAGTTTAATAATAAGTATCATTTCAACGTTTTATTAATAACCTATTAAACAATCCTTTAATCATAAAAAAATGAAACATCGTTGGAAAAATGGGAATAGAATATCGTTCGAAAAACAAAGCAGTTTAACCTCTCTTGTCATATTTCATCGAATGTCACTTCCTGGCACGTACAGTGACTCGCACTGATATTCAGACACCCTTTAATCTTTTCGCTACTATTGGCGAAAAGTATGCCTTGCGTGTCCACCTTAAATTTAAACTGCAATTTCAAAAAAAAAAAAAAAAAAAAAAAAAAAAAAAACACGATATTTAATTTGTTTATGTATAATTATTAAATACAATACCTTTCTGACACAAAATTAGACCACTGTATTCCTATGCAAATTCTTAAAAAAAAAAATTAATGTTTTAAACTTTATGGATATTTTTTGAGCCTCCCTTAAGCATTATATGGTTAATGGGAATCACTGTATGTATGCAAGTACGTGCTTACTCAAACACGGGTAATAAAATGTCACACAGATATTTACCGCACCGTCCCCGTTTAGCCCCTACATAGAAGTAGATGTAATGTGTTTTTCTTGTATTCTTTGGCGTCCGCAAGCCCATTTCCCTATAAAGAGAGGTCCACAGCTCGTACATCAATAGCCTTTTACCCGAAGTATCGAGTGTCTCTAATTCTCTATGTTATTTCCAATTTACTCCAGCTTTGTGACGGCTCGCGGCTTAAATATCGTTCACTCTCCTCTTTCTCTCACTTTTTATTTTTAGAACACGTTCATATTTATTACGATACACGAAAGAGTTTAAATCTCCAATGAATTTCATATATTCGTGTATACAGGCTGTTACTTTTCTAACGCGACGCACGATCAACCCACTTGCAGTCATCTGACAAAAAAAAGTTTAGAAGAAAAGTTGCATGGAGTGTACAATAGATGTCACTAAAAAGGATTTCGAAAACTGTTTTCATGGCGAAATTGAGGTTACCTTTACAAATAGGAACACGTTTTTTTTTTTTTTTAATCGAGACGAATTCAAAATATATTACATGATATTTTTACTAATATGTTACTTCATTTACAGTAGTGGAAATAAAGTACATTTTTCTTATGTCTAGTCGTATGTTTACTTTCGGTAATCTCTTCGATGTCAAATAGTAATTACACCGTCTTAAAGTCAAATACGAGAAGTTAAATATTTCACATTTCCACTACCGTAAATCGAGTGATACAGTAGTGAAAATATCATGTGATATGCGTTTTGAATTCGTCTTGATTAAAAAAAAAATGTTCCTATTTGTAAAGGTGGACGCTATTTCGCCATGAAAACAAACTGTCTTCTAAATTTTTTTTTTTACTGACGTCTATTGTACACTCTATACCCTGTAACTCTTGTTCTAAACTTTTTTTTTTGTCAGATGGCTGCAAGTGGGTGAAAAATCGTGCGTCGCGTTAGATAGTAACCATGTATACAGCGAGAGCAACAAAACGGACGCTATTCAGCTTTCCGCGCTGTTGCCATAATTAATCGTTGCCACCACTTTCGATACAGTGCAGGTTTTGGCGCCATCGAACGACCTTGCGTAGAATTTCGTCGCAGACGTCTCGCTCGTAACGCAATTGTGTGTTTTGTAAGTTGGTTGCACTGAACACATCACTGGTCACGATTACCATGGCGAAAAGCGATCTCCAATTGGACGATTTCAAACGTGTTGTATTTAAATTAAAATTCTAAAGTCACCACAGTGGAGATATATTCATAAAAATTGCCTTTAAATTTTTGATATGAACGCGATTTTAACAATCTGTCTGCTGTACGATCAGTTTGTATTTATACGACGAATACAAAAGCTATTTTTACACTCCTCCATTTAATTGAACTATTTTTTTTTATCATCAATCAGTTAGATTCAAGTATATTAAATTTCGTTTTTAAAGGTACTTATTCGTAATGGAAAAACATGAAACGTAGAAGTCAATAAAAAGATACCTATATGTGCTTATACTTTTTACGTCCACTGCTATCACTGAAACGTAAAAAAAAAAAAAAACCATTCGCCAAATAGCTGTTTCGAGTGAACGACGTATGTATGTACCCGCTGAAAAATTGCACGAAGCATAAAGGGTTAAGACCTGCATTTGCATAATAATCTGTTAGACGTGTCTGCATGCACGTGATGAGTTGTTCTAGATATGTGAACGACAGCTTTGTCAAACGTTCCACTTTTGCTGGAAGTTGTTCCCCGTGGAACCGGTTTGCAGATTATTTGAAATCGATGTAGTAATCTTAGGGTGTCGTCCTGAATTTATCAACGCTTCGAACCTAACCTAAACCTAATCTTATTAACGATCGAAGAAGATTTTCAGGGAAATCATTCCTTTCTTCGAATCGTTTAACTTTCAGTTTAATATAAACGAAGGATAAGATTTAATTCCTACGTAGATGGATTGGAGTTTTTTTTTCCTACAGTATATCGCGCGATATAACTATCCTCCCGCCGGCTAGTAATTACGCGCCTTTGTGAACGTGATTGTAACGACCTCATTGGAGGAATTAAAGGCTCAGGTGGCTTTCTGGCGCTCTTGGAAATCGATCGCGTAGTTAACGATGTTGTGCATGTGTAGGATACACAACCCTTCTTCCACTTCTTTCGCTCTAAACTTATTAGAAGAAAGAAGAGAAGGAATATCCCCAAACTATTTTTTTATTTCTTTATTTCTACGGGTGTGAACTCATTTATATATAAAACAATACAGATTTATTTAGAATTATATAGAATTAAATATCGATAATTACAAACCGAGAAAAAATAAGAAAGAAAAATTAAATTAAACGAGACAGTAAGTTGAATTAGAATTTTTTTCCTATAATTGAACAATAGATTAGAATTTAGTCTGAATCCTATGAAGTCCGATTCGCTCGGAGGTAATTTTGCTAACAAATCGAATCAGATTCATTAGTATCTCGTAGCGTTTAATACGGTTGAGTAGAATTTATTGTAATTTCGTATGATTCTTCGTATTTCAACGAAATACCAACTTGTAGTTTCCGTAAACGTGTATTCGTCATTTATACTGCTTATTCATAACAAAGGAAACCTAACACTGAGATGAAGAAAACTCGGAGGAAAGTTTGAACGTAGTTCTGGAACATAGGGTATTTCTAAATGGAAACTGTCCAAGCTTGGTATAACTATTTGGACGCGAACCGGGCCGTGACAGTTGAAAATTGGAGAAAACCTTCGAAACTCTCGACCATGGAGTTTCAATGAGTCACTGTGACACGGCTGGCTTTAATGTTTCTCTCTCTCTCTCTCTCTCTCTGTCTCTCTCTCGCTCTGCTTCTCTCCCGCTCTCTTTCTCCCATACTCTTCTCTCCCGTTCTCACTCTTTCTCTCTTTCTCCCGCTCTCTTTCTCTCCCGCTCTCCCTTTCTCTCCCGCTCTCTCTTTCTCTCCCATTCTCACTCTTTCTCTCTCATTCTCTCTTTCTCTCGCTCTCTTTCTCTCCCGCTCTCTCTTTCTCTCCCACACTCTTCTCTCCCATTCTCTCTCTCTTTCTCTCGCTCTCTTTCTCTCCCGCTCTCTCTTTCTCTCCCACACTCTTCTCTCCCGTTCTCACTCTTTCTCTCTCGTTCTCTCTTTCTCCCGCTCTCTTTCTCTCCCGCTCTCTTTCTCTCCTGCTCTCTCTTTCTCTCCTGTGTGCTATTAAAATCAGTTTAATTTCTTTATTGTTACAATTAGTTAGTTAATTCAAATCTCTCGTTTATGGTATTATTGATTTCACTTCTAAATAATCTACAATCGAACTTATCTTCACTGTTACTAGCTCATGCTTTACAAGTATCAAAGACAGCTTAATATATGAAATACTAAGTTTAATTAAATACCATGCTATACTTTCAGTTACAGTGTAAAAAAGTCAATAAATATCTGGTTAAAAAGAGGAAACAGTTATTTAATTATCATTCGAGTTGCGATATCGAAGCAAGTAGCGACTGATGGTCGCCTCTCGAGTGCAAAGGGTTATGAATGCAAAGGAAATGCAACGAAGCTGACACGTCTCTCACATGTATATCCTACATAATAATATACATTTTTCAGATAGCAGTCTCGCGGAGGAGAGATCCAGACTGAACTTGAACGGGAGCCGTCAGCTCTCGAAAAGCGCCACGGAGCTCCGGAACAACGACAACAGTTCGCCGTCACGACGCGGTGAACAGAGCGCTGAATCGGGCGTCGTTCATCATCATCGGCATCATCGTCACGCCACATCGGTGGCTCAACGAACGCATACATTCTTCGCGACTTTGAAAAGTCGCTGGGCTCGTAGCCGAAGTAAGGAACGAAAGAAGTCGAAGGATGTCGGGAACGTGTTATCTCAGGGCGTCGAGTCTGACTATGCGGCGGATTACTCCTCTGAGCATAGTAAAAGCTCGTCTGCCACGCAGAGCCCTGCTAGACATTATCTTAATCATCCTGGTACACATTTTTCTTCTCACTCCACCATTTTTTCCTCTATTTTTAATTTTTTTTTTACATTTTTCTATTTTTTAGTCTTCTTCTTTTTAAGATATGCTTCAGTGTATAATCCTTTTGCTACGACAGCGACTATAGTTTAGCAACTATTTTGCACACATTGTACGTGGGTCAATTAAATATAACCCGAATTTTTTAAACAGTGTTTTATTTGAAGATAATTTCTTAACACTGACGGCCGCATTTATCGTGCATAAACTTACACATGCCGCCGGTATTTTTCACAAGTTTGCAACCTTATTGTAGACTAAATAGTATGCTTTAAGACAAAAATCTAACAAATAAAAAAAAAAAACAATAAAAGCGTCCTTTACAATTCTTGGTTTTGAAATTTTTACTTCATTACTCGTTATTTACGCGAAAATTAGAGAATCTTGCCGTTGACATTTTTCGCAAATTTGGAGCCAAGGAAATCGAATTAAGAAAAGAAAAGATGGAATAAATGTGTCTTTTAACATCTTCGATTTTTAAATTTGCATTTTGTTACTCGTTATTTACGTGAAAATCAATTTGTCGTTTGTTCATCTGGTTGTGCGAATGAAATCACGCAAACGTGACAGCGGCCGTCAAAGTGTTAAAAAGGACAAACGATTTGGTTTTCTACGTGTGCCCCGTTTTTATTTATGCACTTCTGTCATCGGATTAGCAATTTTTGTTTTTTTATACCATTGTCATAAAATCAAGAGAGTTGTGTTTGAAGACAATTGCACACCAAGTAGTCTACCTCTTCGTTGTTCTTGAATCGTAGTCTTTTTAATGCTTCCTTTAATGGTCCAAACAAATAATAATCACATGCTGGCAGACCTGGACTATAGGGAGGATGATCAAGTATCTTTTTAATTTTTTCCTGTGTTTGAATGTCGATGTGAAGCCTAGCGTTGTCATGCAGAAGCAGTACTAAACGGATGGGAGTTTTAAATGATCGATTTTTATGTATATGGACATCTCGCCGGAAAGGATTAAATAACTTTTTAACCGAGTATTCTGGGTTTAATAAAAGTTCGTACGGTTGTAATTAAACGTAGTTTAATATACGCGTTAACGTATCGTAATACGTATTCGCTCGTTAACTATTCGCTGCATAAATCATATTAATGTCACCACCAGCCGTGCAATACTAAATTCCACCGGCTAATTTCTTATTCAACGCTGCATTAGCATTCTAGCAACGATAGAGATATTTCTACGTCGGATGAGGCACACGCCACACAGATCACCGTTAATAGCCGGCACTTCCTTTTCCTATAGAGTTTCTTTGGCTCTGTTGCACAGACTTGAGGAATTAAATTCCAATTAGTCGAAGTATGGTAAACCAACTAAGAAGGAACGATGAATCAGGCGACCGTTTCCACGAGACAGAGACAGATAGACAGACAGACAGACAGACAGACAGAGAGAGAGAGGGAGGGAGAGGAAGAGAACGAGAGAGAAAAAATGAGACTGGAAGAGGAAGAGAGAGTGAGAGAAGAAAAGTGCGGGAGAGAAAGAGAGAGAGAGAGAGAGAGGAAAGTGAAATATTGACTTTGAAATTCGTCGCTTAACAGGGGAGACTTTTCTGTACTTCTTTTTTCACTCTATATTTTTGTTAGGTCGTTTGAAGTTGGGAAAAAAATAAAAACTGCAAGCACGAAGCGCAAGATCGTGATTGATGTAGAAAGATCGATACGTATAGCTAGTTTGTGCATCATTATATCGATAGATCTCAAAGATTCGTGTTCACAACATGCCGTGTGTGTGTTGATCATAGTACTAGATATTAACCCGAAAGCCTTCGTGTGTATTCGCGATCAGAATTGAATTATTCACACGTTTGCCTAGGGAGAAGGTAGTCTTTGGGATCTCCTAATGAGTCTGATGGTACTGCAGCTCTAGAGTACAATTAGACGTGGTTCTTCTTTCCTCAAGAGTTTCTCTTCCCGAGCAGCGCGATTTCGAAATCGATCGTTGAAATATCTCGTTGAATTATTTAGTACTCGATTGTACAGCTCTTTTTTTAAAACGAAGAATAACGTTATAAAGCGCAGGTACATTTTGCAACCACGTCAATTTTGCTTTCAGAAAATTTTTCACGTTTAAACGCGAACAAATGTAATAAGGTCGCAAATTAGAATATTAAATAGCGACACTGATTAACGCAATGACATCCAGGAGTATGTAGAATTTTACACTTTTCATAAACCATACTTATGTGACTTTAACTTTTATTCTAATTAATCAAGGTTTCTTTATTTTCTTATTTCCATCGTTTCACTTGTCAATATACTCGAACCTATAAATTTTGACGCCTGATCAATTTTTATACTCGCTACGTTCCTTTCACCGACTATACACTTCGCGAGTTTCAGGCTCAAAGATCCACACTGAATGTGCTAATACTTTAATTCACGATCTCGCTATATTTGTTCCACCGACTGTACATATTCCGTGTTTCTCTACCAGCAGAATCGCCATTGGTACGCGGAGGCAGGCAGAATGTCGTGACGAGGCCGGAGGACAGTCCAGGAAGATGTAGCGAGGTTTATTCGAAGGCATCCTTGAGCTTCCAGCCGTCAAAGGACTCGAACGAAGAAGCTCGAGGATCGATCAGCCAGGATGATAGTGTGTTCCTTCAGGAGGAAGTTGCACGTAGAAGGGAACTGGCGTTAAGGCAACACGCTTTTTTTCAGCTTCGTTTGCACATCAGAAGAGGGGCGAACCTCGTTGCTATGGATAGATGCGGTGAGATAAAGTCCCATTTTGTCTCCTCTTTCTTCTTTCTTTATACAGGAAAGAAAAGTGGAACTGCACCACTGTGGTATTTCCACCTTTATCAGGTGTCTTTATTTTTCGAGTGACTGTGAAAGTGTATTAAATTGAAAGTTCCTTCTGATTTGTTAAACCTATATTTTTCACTTATTTTCCTTTTTCCTTTCCTTTTTCTTTTTTTTTATTTGTACATTTTATGTAAAGTTGAACGAACGTTTCCTTCCGTTTGTATAATCTCAATGGGAGAAGCTGTTGAATAGTATAGCAGGATTTATTTTTATTCATCGGTAGTTTGAAGTAGTCGCTCTTCTCCTGGTGCTCTGAATTACTGATTGAAGAGTTCGAAGGAGGGCAAGAATGTTAAGTTAATCTAAAAAGAACATTATAAACAGAATGCGGTTGGAACGAGGTGATTCTCTTGCAAAATTAATTTCCAATTACCGAAAGGAGTATCGTTAATTGTGATTTCGAACTTCGGTAAACTCCTTTGAATATGTAAGAGTACCACGATAAAAACTCTTTACAAAAATACCTTGAATATTTTAACAAAGATATATACACATGCAGAATTGTAATTTACAGAGAAATTTGAAGTTGTCTGTTCTCTTTCTCCTCTTGTGTAAAATATTCAAGGGAACCAATCTGGAGATAGTCAGAGAAATAAGAAGACGAGGTCGCATCAAGATACGTGTATATATGTTATACCATTCAACCTTTTTTTCTTTTTCCATTTTTTTTCTAAGGAGGAACACAACTTGTCCCAGTTCTTCTTGTCTAATTCACCTTCTTTGTCGTACAAAATATCGTATAGAACCTAATTAGGCGTATGAAGCGTTGATCAGCGTGGAATTCATAGGAACGTGATATCAATTGCGTGTTCCAGGCGCCAGCGATCCTTACGTGAAAGTGAAATCTGCGGGTCGATTGTTGCACAAGTCGCGGACGGTACATCGCGACCTAAATCCAGTTTGGGACGAGAGCGTGACCCTGCCTATAGAGGATCCCTTTCAGCCGCTCACGTTCAAGGTAATTTCCTAATCATTCCACGTACATCAATGTAATTATCGATTGAATTAGAATTGTTCAAGGTAGCTCTGTGGAATGAAAATGTCTGTTTATTTAACACGTTCACTGCCGTTACAAAATTCTTTCAATTTTCCCATTGTGTCTCTGTACTGTTTACGTGTAGATGGGTAAGGAAAAGTTTTTCACCTTCTATAGAATAAAAAAGATTTCACGAAATTTGAGATTCGAATACGCGATCCTCAGAGGTTTTTTAGTTTTCTCTTCAGATTCTCTATTATTTTGGTGTAGTATCTTTTGAAGCGAATAGAAACTGCAAATTACGCGTCAAGTTTCATCTGTGGTAATTAATTATCAATTTTCAAACAGAATGAATTTTTAAATTTTTTAAAGTTTTTTTTATGTGTATCTTTAAGCGCCACGGATTGTGCAAAAATCGTGCGCTGTTTTATGTACAGTAGACGCGATATCTCTGTGAAAATTAGTTCTTTCTGTAAAAACTTGTATACAGATAGAAAGTGCATTTAAAAGATTGATACGCGCCTAATTAATAATGTGTTCAATCTATACCATTAGCGATTATTGCTTGATAACGTATACTTTCAATCAAGTTTTTGACGTATCAGATAAGCTGAGATCTCCGTATTTTTCGAATACGATGAATTTTGTATAAACCGTGGCCAGTGTGACAGAACGACGTGGAACCGTTAACTTGGCGTTGGCAGTCAACGTGTTAACACATTGCGTACGGGAGACGAGATATCTCGTCTATAGCAAACCAAACGTTGTGGCCGGGTGACGAGATATCTCGTTTTCATGTTTTTTCGACTCAATCGATGACTTAAGGAATTCAAAATAGATCTTCTTGTTACGTTATCAGGGTAATGAAGTCTCGTGTATTCTCGTAACAAATGATTACCGAATACTGTGCGGACCCTGGAAGCGTGTTGAGCGAGCAGAGTGCCGTACGCAATGTGTTAATAGAGAAAGAAAAGAAAAATGTTGGAGATGTAACGAGATTGTAGATTACGTTCTTTCATTCAATTTCTTCATTAGTTCCAGAGCACTTTTTTTTAAATGGTGGTTATAGGAATTTTCATCGGTTTCTTACTCTTTCTTTCGACTAGCAAAAGACCTTGGTCGTTTCGACAGGTCTTCGACTACGACTGGGGCCTGCAGGATGATTTCATGGGAGCAGCGCAGCTGGATCTCACACAATTGGATCTTGGACAGTCACAGGATATCGTGTTGGAGTTGAAGGACCATAACAGGCCCAAGCAACACCTGGGAGAGATTTACCTGACCATCACTCTTTGGCCAAGGAATCAGCAGGAGAAAGAACAGGTACGTAAAGGAACTGTTTCAAAATTTTCTTTCTTAATATTTCGTCTTTTTTAATGTCGAAATTTTTCTTAAATATTCGAAACTTTCTTTGTTAATATTTTATAGATTGTGTAATATTTTTTATTCGAAGATTTTTTATCGCAAAATTTTTTATCTATTCATGAAAGAAAACAAGAGTTCTGCTTAATAATTTGGAAAATTTGCTTTTACGAGATGTTTGGGAAATTTTCTTCGTTAATATCTTATAAATTGTATAACATTTTTTATTCAAAATATTTTCAACCACTGTCCATATTTTGTCACTGTTAGAGAAGTCTTTCAAGTGTTTTTGCAGCAAATCAAACTAACGAGGACTTCTTAAACATTTAAAAATTGTTTAATAAATGTAGATTGTATTTTTTTAGAAACATATTCTGATACAAAAATTACGATTAATTTCTTGCGAGATTAATATTCCAGATTTTAATAAAGTTAACTATAATATTAGTCAAGAGTTAATAGAACATTCTAATAGTCTGTTAGAATATGTTAGTTATAATCTGTTAGAATATTCTGTTTAGAAGTCTGAAAGTTATACTACAGAAGCCTCGAATCTCTTCTGTTGTTTCTCTCCGCTTCTTTTGAAGTAGATTAAGGCTTCCCTCGACAGACCAGTCGAGCTGGTATGAAACAAGGAAGCTTTACGTTAAAATACAAGCGAGAGTCTTCTAGCTTATACCGTTCAAAGAGAAAGAATTTGTTGACTGTCTTTCAAGAATGTCTCAAGGAACACTCGTGCTCATTCACATTTTTAATTTCCTTAATTTTAAATTAATCTCTATAAAAATTTAAACATATTTTTTTTTAATGGTAAAACAGTTATTTCAACATGTGAGATATCGATTACCGAATGAAAATCAAGAAAATCAGAAAAAGTCGAGGAAGAATCGTTTTGGTTTCAAAAGGTTAATTACTCTGATGGATTCTCGTTTCAAAGAAATGAACTTAACTAGCAATATAGGTGTGAATAGCGTATTTTCCGTACTCGAAGCATAATCAATGTGTCGTATCAATGGGATCATTCGAAGATTCGACTTTGAATATCCCCTTTGATCATTCTAATGGATTCCTGTTACCGAAGAAAGAAATTTCATTGGTCGATCGCGCGACAGAAACTTGCATGGTGGTATCGAGGTTAAACAGCGAGCAATTCTGCATTCACAAGTATGGGTAATATCGGACAGATTTGCATATCATGGCGGTGATAGGGGCGTCAGGTTATACCTTTTGGTCGAGCGTTATCTTTCTGCCATGAATAGAATTTTAACAGGTTCCGGCAATTGCATATGAATGAACTGTGTAATCTCTGTATACAAACTGCAACGATGTGATATCATTATGTATCGAACGGGCGAGAGAGGAAACGGGTGTATTGGTGCAGAATCGGTTGGAAAGCGGCGATCAGTTTCCCTCGCGGAAAATTGGGGCTCGCAAGCGTTCGAGATTCAGGTCGAGTGGCGCGTCGGAAGAGTAACTTTTTAACCTTCCTCTTTTTCTCCCGCTCTCTCTCGCTCTCTTTCTCTCCCGTTTTCACTCTTTCTCTCATTCTCTTCCGCTCTCTCTTTCTCTCCCGCTCTCTTTCTCTCCCGCTCTCTCTTTCTCTCCCGCTCTCTTTCTCTTCCGCTCTCTCTTTCTCTCATTCTCTTTCTCTCCCGCTCTCTCTTTCTCTCCCGCTCTCTTTCTCTTCCGCTCTCTCTTTCTCTTCCGCTCTCTCTTTCTCTCCCGCTCTCTTTCTCTTCCGCTCTCTCTTTCTCTCCCGCTCTCTCTTTCTCTCCCGCTCTCTCTCCTATTTTTTCTCTTTCCCTCCCTCATCTTTTTTCCCTTGAAAAGTCTCTCCTCCCCAAATGACAAATTTTAAAGTCAGTTTCCCCCAACACTCCCGTCTCTCCTTCAATTTATTTATCCTTCCTTCGCTTTCTCTTCTCCTCCTTGTCTCTCTTTTACTTTCTCTTTCTATCTCTCTCCGACCCCACAGCAAACATTTAAACGAACAGTTCAACGATGTGGAGAGCAGGATGACTCCCACGCAGAGGAGTATCGAGAAACGATAAGTCTCTCGAGACTGTGAAGTTCGTCATTTGGAAACTGTCAAAGTGTTTCGCGTGAAAGGACGTCTGTCAACAAATTGCCCAACTCTCCATTGGTCATGTGGAACAAGTGTATACAAAATGTGTCTCACGTAACTAAGTAGAGCAAAGGAAGATAACAAGTTGCGAAATATATTTAATAACAATCTCTTCAAGTAGAACATCTTTTGATATTTTCAAACATTGAATCTATCATCTTTAAGAACAATGTTATCTCGTTATCGGAGTTTTAGGACAAACCGATTTTCCTCTCTACGAGTTCCGGTAAATTGTACACAAAAACGCGTATTTATTATAACGAGCAAAGAAACGGTAAACTGGGTTAGAATAGTAGAATAGAGTTGGATACCGAAGGATATCAACTCTTGCCGGTGTATTATCATTGAAAAGATATACTGAAGAACTTCGAAGGCTTTCGAACTTCTCCCTATTGAACAGCCATCGTTTCGATAGCTCGGGTGCCGCTGAAAAATGTACAGTTCCGTTCGATAAATATTTATCCGCGATAACTCGCTCGTCAAAAGACAGTCGAGGAGATTTACATTTGAGAAATCCTAATATTTGCCCGTGAAAGTCGAGCTTTATGCACTGATAGCTTGTGCAATCATGTATCGCCCACTCGTGATCAAATTTTCACGAATTACAGAGACACTTTTATCGTTGCAACAATAACTTTCATCGGAATTATAAATTTTGTTCGATCTTTGCAGTAAAACTTAATGTTCGACTTTTAATTTAATTCTCTCTCACTTTCATTAGTTTATCGTATATTACTCTAATTAGTTTACACTTATAAATAAATAAACTGTGAAAATTTGATAGGTAAAGAGAAATATTTTCGAAGTTACATGCTAGCGACGATAGCTTTTCAAGGCTCGTCGAATGCATTTAGTTTTGTTTTTGTACGATGTATGGTAGAAACTCAGTTTGTGTGTGACCATTAAAAATGAGAATATGCAGACATCCAGTGATAGCTAATGACTTGAAGTGACATAGTTATCGAGTGTCGTAGGTATGTTTGTTTCAGAAGAATGTAAGAGAAAGTTTGATGGTGACAAGCAACCCGATGTTGCGTTGTTTTAAGGGTGTGACTGTTCTTAACCCTTTATTGTACGAATTTTTAGTTACTACGTATGTTAGTTTCAAATCTTCCCTGTTCCAATGCAACTTGAAATAAAGAAAATCGAGATATATACGAATTTTTATTTAAAACTCTATCTTGAATTCAAACTAAAGTTAGAACAAAAATACAAATTTGGTAGACGTATAAATACTTCTTTTGTCACACTTTGACCATAATCTGCAGCATGAGTGAGACTCGTTATTATACAGCAAAGGGTTAAAGGAGCTGGCCATGGAATAGTGAGGGCAAGGGTGCCTTTTGATAAGAGAACTGTGAGAAACAGTACGGCATTTATCCCAAAACCTCAGAACAGAGCAAATTTAATAGTATAATTGACCACAGCATCCTAATTCCTATAAAAAAATTCCTAGCATACATTTCTAATTTTATCGTATATAATTTGTATTATGGATATTGGTAAAATGATTATGGTAATGGATGAATGAAAACAAGAACGAAGATTAAAAAAAGAAGGAAAATTAAAATTTATCTCGATGTTTCAAAAACACATGTGCAACAGTATCGATAAGATTCGCTATTGATCGGATATCAAAATATACTAATTACATATTGGAAGAAACTAATACTTCAGATAAGAGATCAGTGTTCAACCATGATATCAGAATTTCTTTTATTTACGCCATTGCATAACGATGTAATTTAATGATTCAGAATTGCTTCACAATTCTAAAGAGCATTTTTCCATCTCATTAAATTGACCTTGTCTAAATATAATAATGTTAAAGACACTTTGATTAAAGTTTATTTGATTAAAATTAAAAAATAACAAATCTTTTTTTTAATTAAAGAAAGATCGACTCTTTTTTTTAAATTAGAAAAAGATCAACTTTTTTTTTAAATTGTCTAAATTTTTAATATTATCAAAAAATAGTCTCACGGAAAGTACAATGAATATGCTATTATTTTTATTTTTCTATTTCTTTGTTTTTGTTTTGTAAATTCTGTGACAAAAAGTAGCAGTCATCGTTTCTACGCAAACGTACCTAACTCAACGTGAAACAGCAGAATCAGCAAGTCAGTATAATGTAACTATAAAAAAATTCCCATTTCAAATAACATTCCATAATGCTGTCGAGCGCAAATGCATCACATTTTCCATGATGTAACGCGCAATGCAAATTTCTGTATCACAGTGTAGGTGGATCCAGCAAGAACATGTTAAACAGATCGATCTGGTGATTACAGTCACACATCAGGGGTTTCTGTGTGCTGTGTTAACGTCATAATCGATATTTCCTGTTTAAAAAGGACCGCTCCCTTCGGATGACGAATTAAACAAAGAACGAAGTTTCATAATTATACGAATTCTTATCGTTTGAACAAAAGAACTGTACTGGATTAACGGACACGAGGAGAATTAACAATTATTTCATATTTAAATTGATGTTTGAAATAGAAAATATCTATTGATATTTTGAAAAAACAAAGAAATTTCAACAATTTCGATCTTTAGAATTATTTTATTATAATTATTAATTATCCGATTATATTTTACGTTTAACACTTTACCGACCGGCTCATTCTATTCTATAGTGGCTCAGTTTTCGCTATTGCGCTTATTCTGAATGCTCGAAAAATTTTCAATCAAAATTCGCGAGAGAGCTTTACCATATCGTTCACTTTCTCTTATTATAGAGTAATTAAGACATGGGTCAAAAGTGACCCGGCATTGGCTGGATGAGGGTTAATTAATTTGTTGCGCTGGTAGCGAAAAGTCGATTAATAGGCTTCCGGTCGGTAAAGTGTTAATTGTGAATTTCCGTGATTTATCGAACCGTGCGTTCGTGGTATCGGCATTAAAAGGGAGAACGATGTTGTAACGGCGATATTTTTGTCGATGAAAATAAGAACATCAATTGAAATTTATTACAAATGGTAATAGACGTTCGTCAGTGTGAGGTCGGTTTATTAGATGGATAGTAAGAGGAAACGATTAATGACGCGATTGGTCGAGTGTGAATTTGCGAAAGTTGTTTTATGTAACATTCTCAACTGAGTGTGACGTGTGGATTTAAAAAGGAGTTAAATGAACATAATTGGTTGATGCTCGATGTTGCGATCACGTTGTAATCATTTTTAACTCGAATAAAAACAATCGATAATTTTTCTTTAACGAAAGTAGATACGACATATCGAACGATTTAAAATTTCGCGTCGAAAATTATATTAAAAAACAGGAAAAGGTAATTTTCAAGTAATAATCATATTCCATAATCGTCATATTTCACACGAATTTTCGGTCGCACCGTTTTTATTCACGCAACCGTAATTAAAGCAAAAAGAAAAAAAAAAGGTGAAGCAATTTGCGTTTGCAGCTCGCAAATTTCGCGTTTTCAAAGGTTGTGCGATGCTGTATCGTAAAATCAGATTAACAAGATTTAAATAACCATTCACGAGCAGTTTGTAAACGAATGCATTTCATTCGTCCTTAAAAAAAAAAAAAAAAAGAAAAAAATACTTCATTATACGCGACATACATACGTAATAAGGTATTCAGTACCTTGACATCGATAATAAATTTACCATGTTCACAAAAACATCTTGCTTAACCCGTGTTACATGTGAGGAATAGTAGTAATCACAAAATTTTAAGTATATCTTAACATTTTGACGACAGCTGTCACGTTTGCGTGATTTCGACATCAGATATTTGTGATTTCACTCAGACAACCAGATGAACAAACGACGAATTGATTCTCGTGTATGTAACGAGTAATAAAATACGAATTTAAAGATCGGAGATGTTCAAACACACATTTACTCCATCTTTTCTTTTTTTTAATTCGGTCCTTTTGTCTTCAAATTTGCGAAAAAAACAAATTTAAAAAATGAAGATGGTTAAAAACGCATTTATTCTATGTTTTTTTCGTTTGTTCGATTTCCTGTCTTCAAGCATACTGTTTAGTCTGTAAAGGGTTGAAAACTTGTGAAAAATACCGGCAATATGTAAGTTTTGACACGATAGGAGCGGCTGTCAAAATTGCAGCATAACACGTGCATTAAAAAGAAAAAAAGAAAAATTGGCAAAAAAGATAAAAAAGAGATAAAAATAACGGTAGAAACTCGGACGTTTGCCTACGCCAATGTGACAAGCCGAGTACACATTAAACTTACATACGCGATACCACAATATTTACCTCCTGTTGGGAATGGAGAGGGAACAAGAAGCTTGGTTGTCGAGTTAAGCGGTATCGTTAAGCAGTAACACACCGACTCTCGCATAGGCATGGTTTCGCGATCTCTATATCCATTTTTTCTTCCCTTTCCCTTATTATTCGAAAGTTATTTACTCACTTACACTTTCTCTAACCACTTACGAAACCTCGATTTACATACCAAAACGAAATTCCCATTCAACGATTCCGTGATAGTGAACTCGTTAAAACCATTCCGAAAGTGACAGAAAAGACCTAATCTATACCCAAAATCGGGACCGATGATCACAGATTACTTTTAACGAACGGTTCGCGAAAAAAAAGAAAAAGAATCCAGTGTAAACTAGAACGATTCTCTACTAAAAATAACGCCTCTTACGCTCGCGTAACTCTTTTGTCTCGCTCACAGTTCGCAACGCGTTTCATCCACGCCTTTTTCAATTGTGATCGTGACACCAAAGTGGTACAATTGTCACAGTACAGTGGTACAATAGGGTAAGCGACCTCGAAAGGAACAAACGAGGAGATACGAGATTGCAAAATACATCTGGCGATGTATCGAAGTTGAATCGCGGCTTCAAGTCGCACGTGACACGTGACCGGAATCGTTTTGATGACTCAGTGACACTAAGTGCCCCGGCAATATGCGTTTGAGCTCGTCGGTTTAACGTAATCAGTGATTTGTATGAGGAGATGTTTAGTTTTGTGTGTTCGGCTGGCGGCCAAGCTGGCTAGTCGAGACTAGTGTTTTATCTAGAAAATCCTGGTTTCTCCGCTCGAAACACACAGTTACTGAAAGTTGTCACGCGATCTGAGAGAACATTTCCCGGCCTGGAACGATCGATTCATACCAGAAATAACGCGCGATTTAGAGGCATTGTTATGATTATGCTTTTCGAGGTGGTGTTGCATGTAGTGATCTATCGTGTGTGAAAGTGCGACGTAGAATGGCGTAAGAAAAGTTCGCGATTCTTCGATCCTTTCAAATCACTTCCCAAGTTTTTCTTTGTAAATCGAAGATGGCAACAGCAATTAGTGTTATCGCGAGAATTTCAGTTACGAGTCTGTTTACGCTTTGTCATATTTGAAGTAACGATAAAGTGGAAATGGATATTTGACATTGGCACGTGAAAGTACGGTGTGTACAGTTTTTAAGGCGCGCGAAGGAAACATTTATGGTTCCTGTGAGAATTGAAGGAATTCTAATTGGTGATTGGCTCATGTCGCGATGTTAACAAACGGTTTTTTACAGTAGCTGATTGTGTGAGGTGCTATATCGACTACGTGCCGTTTCATGACTCCTAAAAGAAACTCGTTAATATTATCATTATTAACACGTTCGACGCTGAGCCAATTTTGTTTCGGAATGCACCAGTGGATGCTTAAGCATAGATAGAAAAAACAATGGTAATCTCTGTTTAAAATGTTTCCATAAGGTGCATTAAAGAAGTGTAAACGTATCTTTCCATATTGTAAAGAAATTTAAATGTTAAATAAAATTTATTTGTTCAATTTGATACTGTCGGTCCCTAGGGACCGACGCCACGTTTAACGCGTGACTAATCATCGGTATGCAAGAGCGGAAGATACCTAGCTGAAACTTCAAAGAACTTGAACGTCGAGACTGACAGATGCTTTTTCGAGAAATCGAATTTCGATTTATCGTATTCACATTCCAGTGTTGTTATTATTACGAAGAAATTACAAAGAGTACTGCTCAAAGCATAATTTTTCAATACAATTATTTTTTTCTAAATTGTACAATAAAAAAAAGAAAAATACAAAAAAAGAAGAATTAATTATACGAATTGTTCAACCAAGAAGAATTGAAGAAACTTGGTCGAAGTAAGTCCCGAAGCGACAAACATCGAATGCACAGTGAAAAGAATTTCGCGAGAAGTAACTGTAGACACTCGAAGATAAACTTTCCCCGAGTTCGGCCAGCCGGTATCGAGCCAGACAGATCTCAACGATGATCGCAGCTCCGACATTATCGGTGATCTCGAGCAGGAGAAATTCACCAAGTGACAGAGAGGTGTACCAATTAGCCACGTGTTCGCGTGCAGACACCGGAAGGGACCGTTTATTAGTCACGTAACAGGTTAAGAAAGTGACATAGCGTGTGGGTATTCAACAGCCAATCTCGAATCTCTTTTTCAGTATGAGGAAGATAGAAACAATGAAATCGAAACAGGAACAGAAGCACGTACACACAGAACCCAGCGAGATATCTTCCTCGAAAAACATGGAAGAGAAACAATCGTCAAAATTCCTAAAACAGGAAGTAATTGATGTTCCACGAACTGGAAGTAGTTTCTTAAGACGCGACAGGGTGAGTGACATAACTGAGCCAACAATCGAGCAAGAAAACACTTCTTCGAAATCCTCCTCGAAATTCGTCAGACATCCTCACAACGAGGAGATTCACGAGAACAAATGGAAAAGATTTTGGGAACACCATAGGGACAAATTCAGGCACAAATCGGAGGAAGATATCTTAGCGAAGAATCGATCGTTCGAGGAAGTTACCGCAGAGGTGGACACTGTGTTCCGAAAGGCGATCAGAAGTATTCGTTTCGATCGTTCGGAGAACTCGGGTCCCGTGTTAAGTATAGAAGAGAGTACACCGGAAAAGGACAGAAGTAACAGCCCGGAAATGTCCATCGAGGCGCCGCCTCGTAGATCGAAGCTGCACGCTGCTCGTTTGAAGGACAGGAAATTCTCGGAAGTTCTGGCGAACGATCAAGGTACGTTTGAAACAAACTCCGAGGAACATATTCGAACGTTTGTTGCAATTCCTAGAGAAAACGAAGAGAGAGAAGACAATGAGAATACTTCAATTTTGTCCGGTGATTCCGAGAGCAGTTTCTACGTTCAAATCAGCAACAAAGAGAAGGATAGATTGCAGGAGAAGATTAGAAGCGATCCGTCGACGAGAAGATGGAGTTCGCTGGAGAACCTGCACGTCAAAATGGAGAACGTTAAGGAAGATTCGTCGAGAGGGAGGATAGAAGGATTGTCGATCGAAAGATCGGTTCGTGGTAAAGAGAAAAGGACGATTGGGTCTCTGAGGTCTTCGTTGGAGAGGAAGATGGGCTCTGTAGAGAGGATCCTGGAGGATCAGATAGAGAAACTCTGGGAGGAGAATGTAGAGAAGCATCCATGGTTGTTGCCTATTGAAAGTTGGATCGCTGAGCGTCGTAGGCATAGTGGAACGTATTCGGTTCTCCGGAACGATGGTCCAGAGATGGACGAAAGGAAATTGGAGGACAAGGAAAAGCCGGAGCCGAGTTTCGACTTTAAATTTACCGCCCCGAAGAACGAAGACGCGAGGGTGGAGAGCAGATTGGAACATTTGAAGAGGCCGGAACGATCCGAGGGTGTGAATTTGATTTCGAGGCTGAAGAAGCTCGAGCAATCGAAACCAGAGGCTGAGGAGAGCGTTCCAGTGGTGAAGGATGCGAAACACCATGATCTGTTCGATAAGCTGAGGGATAATGTTAAGGAGAAAATGGAGGATATCCATAGGGTAGATTTATGTACTTTATTGTTACGGTGGTGAATAGTTTTGTGAAATATTAGATTAGAATGTTTGTCCCAGCAGTAATTTGACCCTCTATAATCACATTTTTTTTTTTTTCATTCATGAGAAGGAAATTTACGATTGATTATATTGGGTTGGCAAATAAGCCAATTTCTTATTTCGAAGCATTTCTTTTTGGCAATAAATTTAATGGTGAGTATTTTCGATCAGTATTTAAATCGACTTTCGGTCAGTATTTTATTACTAAAAAGGTCAGTATAAAAATACTAGACGGTCAGTATGTAAATAAAAAAAATGGTCAGTACATAATTTATTTAAATACTGACAATTTAGTATAAATACTGACCAAATTATTGAAATACTGATAAAAAGGAATTAAAATACTAACCAGTAAAATACAAGCCTTTCTTTTTGTTTTATACGGTACACATTTTTTAGACTTTCTCATCGCTTTTCGAGTAATTGAAAAACTCTATTTTACTAAAAAAACTTTGTTTCTTTATTTTCTTCGAGATCGAAATTCCCATTTTTAGATTTTGTCAACCGTTTGCGAACACTTTTTTATAATAAACAACCGCTTTTTTTAATATTACACATCTCATTTAATGTTTTACGAGTACTTTTCCGTTTTCGTTAAAAGAGAAATATTCAATGCTAGAAGTGTACTCGATTTCCTTTCATCTTCAATACACTGTAACCCCAAGAGAAAACTCGTAATTGTAACGGATAGACTTTCGAAAGACACGTAGAATAATAATTTTTCAGAACTTCGTGTTATCGTATAATTTTACATATTGTTATATATTCAAACACTACCGATCGAAAATAAGATAAATCGATACATAACTGTCAACTTGTTAGTTACACAGAATTACTAATAATTCCACGAACTTCAAACTAATACGATAACACTCGGAATTTTTTAACACTTCAAAATGATAAGAAATCCACTACAGATTACACAATTTAATAGAGTGAAAAATAGAAATACGGGAATATTGCACAGATCGGAATAAATCTTTCACATTTCGAAGTTGCTTTAAGAACAAAATATATTACGATATTTCGATTCCTTTGCGTTTGTTAAGTGATCTAACGTGTATTTAAGCTTCAAGATTGCTCGTATTATCAAACACTCCACATGACGTAATATATATCTACACACAAAGATTAACTGAAATCGTAACTCGTATCGTGATACCTAATATCGACAATGAAAGTTGATTCATATTCGCAGAACGAACGAAAATAGTATAGTACAAAGTGTTTCAAACATTTTCGAACTGAACTCAATCTCGTCTTCTCTATCTTCCTTTTACAAGTTCCCTTGAAACTCTACTTTGTATTCTATCTCGATAGATAAAATATCGAAGTCTAACAATCGTGAAATTGAAGATAAGCCTCGATCGATTCACAATACATCGAGTTGATCGGTCGAGCAAATCGAAAACTAATATCGAAGGTGGTTAGATATTTTCCGATACACGCGTCCCATCTAGCGTTCTGTAAAACTATTGTCCTCGACCGTGAATCCATTTCTCTTCTTTTTTTTTTTTTTTTTTTTATTTAAATCGACAGCCAACTCGATTTCAACGTGGTGTATTTTTACGTTTCCAGTACTTCCAAAGGACCAATCGATTAGCAGACGTAAATAGACGGCTGAAGTCGCAAATATGGAGCTCCGTGGTAACGATTGTTCTCGTCGAAGCGAAGAATCTATTGCCGATGGATATAGATGGCCTCTCGGATCCCTATGTCAAGTTCCGGTATGAATACCATTATTCCTGACCCCTTTTTCCCTCTATCGTCATCTTTGTTATTAAAATCACCTCGCTCTTTACTCTATTCTTATCTCTGTTCCACGGTCTGCTCGTTACGAAACATCTTTGCAATTCAAAGAAATGAAATATGCTCTATGAAAGTTGCTCTATGAAATACATAATATTTTCCTTGCAATAAATTTACAAATCTAATATTAGATTTTACCATTATCATTTGCAAGCTCATACATTCACATTTCTCCGAACTCAATTACCTCTATTGACATTCTTCTAATTAAAAAGGACAGTCTCTTGCCACTTGAATCAATTAACCACTTTTCGGTTCAATTAACTTACAAGAGAACACCGCGAACAGTAACTCACGGATTTGAATGAAACTTTGTGGATTTATAGAGTGATCCAATACAAGAATAAGAGTATGCTTCATTCATGTCCAATCGCCTTTTAAAAGTGCGAAAACTAATCTCATCTTACATTTGAAACATGTATCGTATTTTAATCAAAGTATTTTTAATCGAGAATTGTGCTTGCTTAAAGAAATGGGTCTCATATTCGGCTACTTTATCCTAATTCGATGCATTTGAAATATTTTTGCATACTTTTGATAACGAAAAGTTTCGAACAGAAAAAAATCTATTCGTTAATTATGATTAATATTAATTTGAATAATTTCTATCTTCTTCAGTCTTGGAACGGAGAAATACAAGTCAAAGGTGGTACACAAAACCCTAAATCCGGTATGGTTGGAGCAGTTTGATCTTCATCTGTATGAGGATCCGTATCTGGGCCAGGAACTGGAGGTAACTGTGTGGGATCGCGATAAAAGCCATCAAGATGACCTGATGGGGAGGGCTGTAATCAATCTGGCGGTCCTCGAGCGTGAGACAACCCATCGCCTCTGGCGAGACCTCGAGGATGGCTCTGGGAACATTTTCCTATTGCTAACAATTAGCGGCACCACCGCGAGCGAAACAATTAGCGATTTAGCCGCTCATGAGGACACACCTCGTGAACGTGTACAGTTGTACCAAAGATATTCGTTGATGAACACGTTGCAAAGAGTACGCGACGTTGGCCATTTAACTGTGAAGGTACTCATCCATTTCTATCTTGTCTCCGAAGGACAATAATTAAGAAAATGGCAATAAAGTTTAGAGAATAATTGAACGAGAAATTTTATCGTGAATATTAAACAGATGCAAGCCCATGGATCTTCGAAATAATCTCCTTGTAATCTCCAAAATTGCAAATTTAAAAATCCGTAGCTGTAATAAAAATCTGAACTTTTACAGTCTTTTTCAGAGGGTTTGTAAAACTTGTTTTAACGATGTCGTAGGTATTCAGAGCTCAAGGTCTCGTAGCAGCTGATTTGGGTGGAAAGAGCGACCCATTCTGTGTCCTAGAATTAGTGAACGCCAGACTGCAGACACAGACGGAGTACAAAACACTGGCGCCTAGCTGGCAGAAAATATTCACTTTGTAAGTCATAGTAATCGCATGAAAGATTTAAGAGAATGTTAAAGTCATGATTCAACACTGCGGACGTCTTCTCTTCAGCAACGTGAAGGATATCAATTCCGTGCTAGAGGTGACTGTGTATGACGAGGACAGGGACCATAAAGTAGAGTTTCTTGGGAAGGTCGCCATACCTCTGTTGAAGATAAGAAACGGTGAGAAGCGATGGTACGCGTTGAAGGATAAAAAGCTGAGGGGTCGAGCGAAAGGCAATTCACCTCAGATTCTTCTCGAGATGAACGTGGTGTGGAACATGGTCAGAGCGTGTATTCGAACGTTGAATCCGAAAGAGAAGAAGTACATGGAACCGGAGATGAAGTTCAAACGGCAGGTGTTTCTGCGCAATGTTCTCAGGTTGAAAGCGATCATCATTATCGTGATCGATATTGGAAAATATATCCAGTACGTAGCGTTTCTTTCTGAACACGATTTTAAGAATAGTCGTGACATTTGTTACGTAAACTTTACGGTATACTACGTTCTAGACGTGCATTAAACGTTGTTCGTGACACGTCGTTTTTACCAAGCCGATGATTAATTACAATTGTACTGCGTTTCTTCGAACGTGATGTTTGCAGGCTATTCCAGAAAATTGTACATAATTTAACGATTGTTTCCGTACATTGTCACGTTTTCATTTTATTGGAAATTTCGTGGCGTTCGTTTGATATTTAACGATAAATTTATGTGTGTTTTACTTGACGATGTTATTAGGAGCTGTTGGGAATGGGAGAACAAAATGAGAAGCATCATAGCTTTGGTCATTTTTATTTTGGGCTGCTACTACTTCGAGCCCTACATGTTTCCTGGAGCAGCACTCCTCATTCTGTTGAAGTATTATTTGGTAAACAAGTTAATCAAGAAATTTTCTCACGCTGTATCTCGTTGAAGTATCTCTACACTTATCCACAAATCTTATAAATTATTTACAACACATTCACATGTAACTGTAAATATTCCTTGTACAGTGACCTTACTTATAATAATTTATTAACTTATCCACTAACCGTTGATGCTTGTAAATTATACATAATATTACCAATACTAAAATCCTTCTTTAACATTTACAACATTGTAACACTATAGAGTAGAAAATTTTCATATGCCTCCCAATAAAGGTAGACCTATGCATTGGTTAAACTTATCCCTGCTATTAGTGCTACTTAATAGAGATTAGTATCTTCCTACTCGAGTTAAATGAAATTAAAGTCACAGAGGTACGTGATCAGCATGGGCGTAGTTTAGTCGAATCGTGCATCAAGTTGAAATCTGATCTAGCTTGAAATTTTTGTCTTGAATATTTATGCAAAGAAAACGGAAATTGCGCTTGTTAATTTTGAAACATTAAAGCACCTTGTAATAGACAAGGACAATCTTTTTTCCACCTACAGCATTTCATATTTCACTTCTCGCTATTATTAAGTCCCCTTGATGCCCGCTCATTTAATAATAAGTACCGTTAATTGATTACCTTTGAATACTTGTAACACATACATTTATGCTAAAAAAAAAAAAAAAAAATTGCACCTGTAAGTACTCAAATAACACATTAGCCCCTGTAATAGTCTAGAATAATTTTTCTTCCACTTAGAATGTTCCATATTCACACCTCACTATTATTAAAGCCCCCTCGATGCTTGCTTATGAATAATAAATACCAATAATTGATTAATTCTGAACACATGTAACGTAACAAGTATATAAGTTAAATGCTTGACGACCTCTACCTGCTTTGCTGCATGTCCACGTCCTTTGCTACCCGCCAGCTTTATGGAGGCGGAAGTGGACTCAATCAATGGGTTTCCGGACAGGTCGCAGTAATAACAGGCACGCCCTTATCCCATCATTCAAGTACCCACTTTCACGATGAACTTGACGATGGCCCTGCCACGCCTGGAGACGACGATGACGATGAAGATGATAAAGATAAAGTGAGTATCATTCACAATTGTCATTTTATCACCATTAATCAGGTAGCTATTTTTGACGAGTACACTGGTCACGAAGAAAAGGCAATATTTTATGTTACGACGAGTATACTCATCATCGCTTACTTTTGCGACACGTTTTAGACACACACTTTTCAAAAAGTGTCGCAACAGCCAACAGATTGTTAGAAAAAAAATTTTATGTGGCTTCTTAATTGCAAATTGTAACTGTTTATTTGCAAAACTGATATTACTTTGCATATAGTAATTCTAGTAAAATTTTAGTAATTTTTTTTTTAATAACAGCATTGAGAATTTTTATTTGCGTAATTATATTTCGTTATATCGATAGCATGTAGAGTTTTTGTAAATTATTTCATAAATTATTTCATTGTAAAAGTAGAGGAAGATATTTTGTGACTTCACAATTGTAAAGTGCATAATTGAATTATTCTGCAAATTATTTCATTATTGGTACTATTCTGCAACACCGTAAAAGTCTAATAAATGTTCACCTACCAACGACTAAAGTTTCCTTTCAATAAATATTACATTTGAACACATGTCACGCTCGACAGGCGGTATATTTTTGTTCGGCACACTCCTCTGTTCACCCTTCGACCTATTCAAACGACGAATTGATATATGCCGATATTCGCAGAGCCGAGGACACTATTAAATATTAATTCCCGTTGCTCGCCTCATCGCCTTTCATTCTTCAAAAGAGTAAAATAACGAGAAAAGCACTCACGTTTAATAAATTAAAGAAATTTAAATATAATCAAAAAAATTGATATATCTATTACTATCAATAAAATTAAATCTAAATTTTCAAATTTGCAAAATTTGATACGTCTAAAATGAATTTTATTCTCCTTCTATTTCAGGAAGAGAAAAAGAGCCTGAAGGAGAAATTGCAAGCGATTCAAGAGGTGACCCAGACCGTTCAGAATTCAATTGGCTACATAGCCAGCCTCTGCGAGAGAGTGAAAAATCTTTTCAATTTCACTGTCCCCTATCTGAGTTACTTAGCGATGATCCTGACGATTCTCGGTGTCGCTGTACTCTATTTCGTACCCCTCAGATATCTAATACTGGTTTGGGGCGTCAATAAATTCTTCAGAAAGATCATTCGGCCTCACTCGGTTCCAAACAACGAGCTTCTTGATCTCATATCTAGAGTACCCGACGACGAGGAGCTTATTAATTATAGGTACGTTTGATATATTTGCATACTATGTACTGTTTATTGGGAATCGAGTATCGAGAATGGACGCTAATGGATCAATGTATATTTTATTATGAACATGGTTAGATTGGAAGGTTTTGTGTCTTATCATTGACTATTACTTGACCCAGGGCTATTCTTGTTCTAACTAAAAAAAGACAGTACAGGAAGAAATCTGTTTACTTAGGAATAGTAATAGTTACTTTAATGTTCAAACTCAAATTTGGTTCCTTAAAGAGTATATGAGAAAATAATATATTAGAATAATTGATAGATCCAAAATTAGATCAAAATTCTTCCAATAATTCACATATTCAATGTTCACTCAATCCTATCATTTCAATAAACTGTAAGATGACCAAACAAAAGTTCACATTCATTTCAGTAACTTTATAAGCCTGAGTTATTATTATTCAATTTTTCAGGGAGTTGAAACCGTTGCCGACTGCAGACTGCGAGAAAGCCAGCACATCAGGCAGTCCTGGTTCGTCGAGTATGACGCGGAGGGAACAGAGGAAGAGGCACAAGGCCGCGTAGCAGCATGCCCCGCGGCCAGAAGTCGCGGGTCTACGATCACCGAGCATCCTGAGGACGGTCCTTCTGCGCCGTAAAACACGCAAGCAGAAAGGATCACCGGAGAATCCGGATGTGATCGACATAGACTGAGAGAAACGAGTTCCGTTTCTCCACTCGTAGTCCACTTTAGCCAGGGAGATTTTCGTGTTCTCTAGATTACAAGTCTATTTGACACATCGCGTGGTATGTCTTCGAAGTTGGAACTATTTTCTTTTGTTTTCGTATTAACGAGAGAAATAGATAGGATAGATAGAGAACGAAAGAAACGAGAAACAGAGATCAATCACCAGATAGTCGAGTTCGTTGAAATGAAAAAAAAAAAAAAGAAAGAAAGAATTGTGATTGAAATACTTGGAAAAGACTTTCGTATTTTAATAGTATAATATTATTCGATTACCAAAGTGTATTAATAATCATTGCCGATGTCTCCGGGGACATACCATGCTAAATTGTTACTAGTTCTTCCGATTCGATAGTTCGAGGCAGAAATCAACGCAAAATAATTGTAACGGAGAGAAGGAAGCGTTGTTTTTTCATCTAGATAGTATATCTTGGAACGTTAACATGTGGTATAGACACACGTAGTTGTAATGAACGGCTCGGTTAATGGTGTTGGTTAGTCTGCGTGGTTCAACGACAGGGAAAGTCAAAATTAATCTAATCATAAATTCGTTGTATATTCAATTCTGTTCCAAATAATGTAACAATTTTTTCCTGGGAATCTCTTTGATCAAATTCGTATGAAACAAGTTCATGGAAGAGAAATATCATGATACATCACTTTTGACTTCCCCCGTTCGAGAATAGAGAGAAAGACGCGAATAGATAAAAAAAAAAAGTTTTTGAAAGTATCCCGTTCGAACGGGAGAACCGCGTTTCGAGCATATCAAAAAAAGCCATAAGCGAGGAACGTGCGTTCACGCGTAGCGGTGCATTTAGCTAACAATTATCGACGGAGAAGAGATACCATAGTTATTTAAAAGAAACAAAAGGGGGAGAAAAAGAGAGAAAAACGCGAGAATAATTCCCACCTACGGGTATGTATCCTCGTCGATCCGTTTCGTCCATCGGTGTCGTAGATATAGCTGCTGCAGAGAATCGTTTACCAGAGAACTGGAGATGTTGAGGAATTTAACAGAAAAAAAAGAAATGAAAAATACAAAAAAAAAAAAGAAGATGAAACAAAAAGACAAATATAGCGTTGTTCCAATGAACAGTCTCGTCGGCCAAAGTTCGTTCGACGAGCTGTTTTATTTTTCATTTCAAGAACGACGAATAGTCGTCACTTCGATATTTATAATGTTTAAACTATTATTCCTCTAAGAAAAAAGAAAAAAAAAATTGTAATTCTATTGGTATAATCTTTTTATTGAATCTTCTCGTGCTACCTCGTGCTGTAAATGCCGCATTAATTAAAAACAAAACTTACGATTACATAATTTTACGATATTCAGTACATTTCGATCCTTATTCGTCGTTCGTGAAATCAGATATTATTTAGTCATACTTACCTCGGGAGATTTCGGTGTGTAACGACGTTAATTCTCTTTGAATAGTATTTAATATCGTCGAATTCTTCGTTCCAACGCACACTTTCACGCGTTAGTGATCCTCCTCGAGCATGACTCATCGATGAAGATATAAACGAGCATTTTTATACATGAAACACATAACCTTCATGATACAAGTTCAGCCAGTTTTACAATTTTTAGAAATAAAAGGGGAACATATCACGTTCAAATGAAAATTGAAGGAGCAATCAGTTTCTTATAGAAATTCTCTCGACGTTTGTTAAATTTAACGCGTTCTCTTAGTAACGACGATGGAAATTAGCGAAGAAAACCCATGGAAGTGATTGTTCGTGCATAAAGATGCTCGAAAGAAACCGGAGAAACAGTTCCATGGAAAGGAGGGGGGCAAAAAAGTTTCTCCGACGCGATTGTATTACTATTTTTATAATAATAATGGCTGTCCTCTCCTCGCGGCAATAGTTGTTCTATGATTGGATAACATTCTAGCCTGACTCCGTATACTTTCTTCGTTCTGAATATTACGTTGTTTTTTTGTCGGTCGTGATATTGTGTAATCCACTGTTCTCCCGTAAAAACCACGTTACTTCCGTATATTTTATTACCGTTTCCGGATGGTTACGAGGAGTTCACATTGTTGTGAAAGCAATAATAGAATTGTAATAAGATACGAAGTATATACATTACTCGAAGACACAACTGTAACATTCTTCGAGACGTGCTGAAAAATTTATTAACCTATTACAACTTTCTTCCTTTATATTTTTCGTCTAACGACTAGATACGATTAGTGGAACTTACGAGACTACAATAACGATTGAAAATGTTCGTCATTGTTTTTTTCAGTACGTTTCAAAAAGTGCCGTTGCAGCAATGTAATACACGATCGAGTAATTCGTTAAACGAAAGCTTCGTGAAATATTCAAGATGCTCGCGGAGGGAAATAACGCGCGGAATTTAATTATTCCTAACCGCAATTTTACGGTTCGTGCCAGCCGATGAGAAAGCTTGAAAGAGGGAAAGAGAGATATCGCCGATCCATTTTTTCGCTTTTCTAACCTCGAAAATTCGCCACTTTTCACGAATCTTTCTCGCCATTGCTATTCTCGCTGTTTCTTGCATTTACATGATCATGTACACATGTCACGTGCTTCTATGGCGCATCGTTAAGGTCACAGAGTTTTATCACCTGAGGCGCATTTCCATGTGTATTTAACCCTTTGAAGCGATATGTATATCGTCACTTATAATTTTCGAGCTTTTGGTTGTATTTCTTGTCAAAAATGTTCTTTTTCTTTTTCCTCTATATACGTGAATCAGGAGCAATTTCAAAGTACAACTGTTATATAGCTGTTAAAGAAAGTGAGAAAATACGTTTTTACACTCGTTACCCCAATTCGTAAATTCTTAATTAAGCAGTTCATTTACAAATGTATCGATCATACTTCTGCTTTTGATACCCTGTGTACACGAACAAATATTTCAATGTACTAGGTGTTTGCAAAAGTTTCCGTCGACTATTTCGAAATCGAGTCGCGTTGTTTCCTGAACCAATTGTTTTTTAAAAATGACAATACTGATAATCTTGGTTTCAACCTGTAAACATAAGACAGAAGAACGTTATAGAAAGCAAGGGAAAATATTGCACCAATTCTGTGTCGAATAAATGAATTTTGTTGAAAAAAAAAAAAAACGATGGAAACTTTTCCAAATACCTAACTTACTGAATTTTCTACACAATCCATTATTTACTAGAGTGTACTATAATTCGTATTATGCCCATTGTTAGATAACATGATTGGCCAGCCGTGAAACCGCCGAATCATAAGGAATCAACACGAAAGTACCTTTACCATAATTTAATCTCGACCGAGGGAAACGAGCCTCTAAAGCGGAAGTAGTTCGCGCTTCAAAGGGTTCAAATACAGCAGTATCGCTTTTTGTTCATCGCCGATTGCGGGCCTAAGTCGCGAGGCAAACAACACTTGAACACTTGCACGTGTGCACTGAGACAAGAGGCAAGGGAAAAAAAACTTCGGGGGGAAAATGATTAGGCGTTTTTTTTGTCATCTAGTCAACGAACTTTCTTAGTAAGTGAGAGAGAGAGAGAGAGAGAGAGAGAGAGAGAGAGAGATTTTTGATACCGCGAGTCGATTTCCTTGCATCGTGGAACGTGAAGCGTGTGTTTTAAAGTTCGATTGTTCTTTTCGTACAAATTTTGCTCATAGATTCGATTCGTTAAATAAAACGGACAATCAACGAAGCAAACTAGCTGTTAGCTCTGAGAACTTTAAATCACACCGCTTATTGAATGTTTCATTCTTTTTCTAGTCATTCCTTGTGACATTCCTTTCGTTCAAATTGTGTGGGTACATACTTTTCTATTACTTTCTTTTCCTACTTTGAAAAATTTTTCGAATTCACCGATAGACCGTTTACAGTGGCAATTTGAACAAGAGCTTTCGTTTTAAGGTTAAGGAAATTTTTGTAATTATCACAAACTCGTTTTAATATGTTTGGTACCTGCACAATTTAACTTCTTATGTATTTAACTGTATTCACTCACGTTGAAGCGTCGGTTATGAATTTTCTTCAGAATTCTATAAAGCACTGTTAATTGACAGCCGCGACCACGAGCCATGGCGAATAGTGGCGCGAATAATAACTATGAACGCTGTGATTGGTGACTACCAATCGTACAGCCATGACTATTACAGCGTTGCCAATCTGATAATCTAAAATTAGAGAAATTTAAGAATTTGATTAAATTATTATTGTCCATGGTCATAATATCAGATAAAGATAGATAACCGATGCTTTCTCGAGGTACTTTTCGCATTTTACACACCGTCATTTTTCTACTCTTCCAATTTTATATTTGCAACGATGTGTATAAAGCGTTTCGAAGATTGTTTTCGCGAATTTCAATCATTCTCGAAATTACACGCTACTCCTTGTAAACACGTCACTACAGTTTCGATCAGTTTCTTTCGGGATTACACGGCCGCAGTTGCTCGAGCGCATAACAGGAACACGCGAAAGGACACGAACGGTTACACATTCACGCGTATATCATTATTCTCTCGCGCACACGCACTTTCGAGTTTGCATGCTCCAGTTTCTTCGTGTTATATGAATCTTCATTAAAGTGTTTTTAATAGTTAAGAGGAAAGAACGGACGAACGAACGAACGAACGAGAGAGAGAGAGAGAGAGAGAGAGAGAGAGAGAGAGAGAGAGTGAAAGAGAGAGAGAGAGAGAGGAAGGTCAGGACGAATTCGATTTCCACGAAATCACACGAGGGCGCGTATATTTTTCTCGGATCCTGTCCCCTGGACGAGTGTTCTTCAACTCATCCGAAAGTAAACAATTTCATTCAAGCCTTTTTCTCATTGGACGTTAGAAATATCTTTTCAACTAGAAAGTATTTAATTTCACAAATGAAGATCGTCCGATTTGATTATGAATTTTTTATCATTTAACACGTTGATCTCTATGTCACACAAATCTGTGTGACAATTATGTTTCTGTAGAGGCTCCGTCTAAATTTTATGAGAAATTTGCAACAGTTTTCATCGGTAACATGATTATTTATATATTTTCGATAAATATAAATATTTTCGTTTGTCGAATCCTTTTGCATATTACTGGGGCTAATATTTTGAACTACACGTAACTTACGTAATTTTATTCCTTAGCTAAAAGTTTCGTAAATTTTGATATTTCGATTTTTTATAATGTGTCTATTTACGAGAAAAATCTCAACCAGTAAATGCAGTGCTAATTTGCAGGATCTAATTTAATATATTTTTCATTTGATAACTTCATTATTCCATACTTGTGTCTTATTTTGAACATATTGTTTAAATACCAATCTACCTTTCTAAACAGTTATTGTTTTATTGAGAAGAGATAAAACTGCAAACATGTGTAAAATTGAAAGTAAGAAAAGAAGTTGTATTCGGAACAATTCGAATTGTACTGGAAACGAGCTGATAGAGCAAGAATTTGGGCCTCCCAGAAAACGTACCTGATTTACGGTAGATAATCAACGTGTTAAATGATGATCAAGGTAGTTCCCAAGAGGAAGAACACTGATCCAGATTTGACAGATCGATAACGCTCCGCACACGTCTGTCTACTTCCTAAATCGATAGGGGAGAACGAACATTAAACATAAGATATCTCTAGATAGTATTTAAAACGCAATTGTGATTCTGATCGACGGATAAATCGAGGTCGGCTACAATTTCGAGGCGAACGGGAGAGAAAGAAGTCACGTGTGAAGCAAAGAAGGTCCGGACCAAGTCCAGATCGGGTGATCTCGATCATACAAAATGAAAAAAAAAAAGATGCAAAAGAACAAAAAACAAAGCAGAAGGCAGAAATTAAGCAGAGAAAAAAAGTATAAATATAACCACTAATATATATATATATATATATATATATATATATATGACTGTTGTTTAGATCGAATTCTGGAACTTGGTCGGCGTTCTTGGTATTTCCGACAAAATGTACTTACGACAAGAGGTGATAAGAGTCGTTATTATATTCATAACATTAAAAATAAAGAAAGCTTTTAATATCCAGCAGGATTTTTAATCAGATTTTTATTAATATTGAGTGTCCTTTCCCTGGCAGTATCATTTTTCAAATTTTTTATTTGTCTTATTTGTGTTTAAAAATTTTAACTCCCGCCCACTGGGAACTTAGCCACGCCCACTGGGGACCTAGCCCCGCCCACTGGGGACTTGGCCCCGCCCGCTGGGGAGTTAGCCACGACCCCAGGACTTAGCCCCGCCCCTTGGGGGGTTAGCCCTGCCCATCGGGGACTTAGACCCCATCCTGGGGAGGTAGCCACGCCCCTCATGGCTTGGCCCCGCCACCTGGAGGTTGGCCACGCCCCCTTAGGACTTAGCCCCGCCCCCTAGATTCTTAGTCGCGCCCACTCAGGACATGTCCCCGAAGAACCTAGGCTCGCCCCTGGGTACTTGGCCCAGTTATTAAACGACTTATTTGTTATTCATGAATAACGTATAATTTCACATTATTCTTAATTTAAAATAACATAACATTTTCCGCGATACCCATGCTGTGCCAGTGCGTTTGCCGGGACCCCGACCGAGCAGCGTGTATAAGAGCTATGCATACGCGGTTGAGCGCTCGGTTTTCGGGCGCTGTGCCGCAGTCAAACGGTTAAACTATATTAAATTTCTAAATAAACATTTATTTATCATTCGTAAAAACAGAAATTTGTAATATTTGAGTTTTTTCCTGAATTTTCAATTTATGCATAATTTTACCAATAATAAATCATCAGTGACAAGTCTGTTTGTCAACCGAAAATGGAGGTCGAATTTCGTGGAGGAATGGGGTCAAACAAGAGAGTGCGCCTTGCATGCGAGAGTCGACGTTAAGGAACGCAGTCTTGAAACGGTGAAAGTGAAACCGTCCAAGCTTGTGAGTTCAGGACCCACGGGATGCTGACTCACATTTGCATTTTTCCTTCCTGTGCTCAAGAATACCTTCCACATGGTATGACGCAGACACGTTTAACGCAATTTCCTTTGTTACGATCGGCTGAATGCGAAGCTTACAGGATTTGACCCAATTTGTCGATCGTTTCGTAAACAGAGTAGAAAAGAAACGAGAAGAAACCGGAAGTAGCAAACAAGCAAGAGCTCTCGTCAATCTGTGGAAGAATAAGTGGTCTGTAAATATTGTAACTTGTTTAAATTGGATCATCAATAATATATCAATTACCGAGGAAATACCTCTTGAATTAATCAAACAATTTATCGTAGAATTCGATAATTGAAGAGGTATTCAATTTACCATAAAAACGATTATTTATTCGTTTCAGAGCTATGATATTGTTCTGGGTGTTACTATTACAATGAATTATTATTCGAAGAGGTATTATACACGCTGAATGGTTCCCTTGACATTGAAGAGAGATGAGCGTTATTGAAGTTACGATCGAGTCGCTGTCAAGAAACTCCGGAGACCTTTCAAACCTGTTTCTTCAGTGCCAGGGAGGATTGTTCATTCACAGGAAGAAGATACATCCTATCCAAGTGTCCTAGACCTTGTAGGAGGGTGAAAGTCGAGGTCGAGATCGAGATTGACTCGTAGATATTTAAGTCTCATCGAGGAAGCATTGATCCAGTTGTCTCGAGGTTGACGTTCGTCCTTCAAACGCGTCAAATGTCTCTGCAACATAAAGTCATCGGTTCCTTCTTCTTTCTAAACGTTTTCCTAAACATTTTCTATCTTTTACATTTCGTGCTTTGAATTCAACTTCGACCTCATCTTCGACTTCCACTCCGATTTCAAATTTAACTTTGAATTCAATCCCGACTTCAGCTTCAACTTTGATTTCAATATCAACTTCGACCTCAACTTCGACTACAGCTTCGAACCCAAATCCGATTTTAACCCTTTATTGTCTAATGACGAGTCCCACTCGTGGTATAGATTATGGTCTCAAGGTGTGACAAAATAAGTATTATATATTTATCAAATTTCTATTTTTGCTGTAACTTCAGTTTGAATTTAAGACCGACGAATTCCAAATAAAAATTGTATATAATATTTTGACTTCTTTTTATTTAACACTGTATTAGAACAGTAAATAATCGAGATTAACATACGTAGCGACTAAAAAATCGTACGGCAAGAGGTTAATATTGATTTCAGCTTTGAATTCAAATCTGATTTCAACTTCGGCTTCATATTTGGCTTCAACTTCGACTTCGTCTTGGACTTAAACTTCGAAGTCGAAGGTAAAGAAGAGAGTTCGTCGAAGTTTTACGGTTAATTAAAAAAATTCTTCGTAAACACGGTATAAGCAAAGGTATAATAAGAAAAAGTATCGAAAGAAATCTACGACGTAAGAGCAACATTTCTTTTGGAACACTTTGAATAGGGTAACGTGTTTATCGTTGAAACGTCTCATTTTGCAGAGTTTTGACCAAGCGAGGAGCGCCGAGAGAAACTTTCACACGACAGGAAGAAATATTTCGCGTCTGAAGAACCTGAATGCTCGATTCTTCTTTTTCTTTTTTCCCCCTTCTTTCTTATTTCCGTGGCCCTGTTCGAACCCGCTGAAATTTTCATACGCGCACCGTGTGGAAAGTTACGGGCAGACATATTCTACCCAGCCGGTCGATCCAGTTTTCACGCATCCACGAGCCGGATTCAACGAATACGTCGCGACAAATCGGTCTCTGGTCCCTTTCCATCCTGCCATCTGACCTCGTAAACGTGATTTTCTAAATTGTTCGCCTCCGCCTTCGATTCACCCTGATCGCGTTCCCTTTGCTCTGTTCTCACCTGTCGGTGGAATTTTTCACGCAGACATGTCAAATTGATAGGTAATCGATATGAAAAATTCCGCGGAATGAGGTGAAAACCGAGTTAATATAAAAAAGACAGATTTCTCGGAGAAAATTGAAACTGGTATTTGTAGAAAAAATAAAAAATAAAATAATAGCGTTTTTAAATTATACTTTGTGTATTGTTTAGTAAAGAGCCGAATGGTTTGACTTTCATGTTCGTTATAGATGTTTGCATATAAAACGATTTTTAAGGTTTCATCGTCGTGCAAACGTGCAATCGAGAATTCATGACATTGGTATTTTATTCTTTTTGCTCGTTGATAAGGTCGCAATTCATGTATAACAATTTTCGGACAAGAGGAACTAATCTATAGATAAAACAAGAACAAAAAAAATAATAATATTTATATAAATATAGTTAGAAGCTTCTTATAATTTGTAAAAACGTTCAACGAGAAATCAACCACGATATTCTACCAACAGCGTATAATTCTTAGACTTGGCTAATTATTATCTAGTCGAAAATAAGTTGTACAATTTCAACGTTCAATTTCACTTTCTATTGACGCGGAACGTTGATTTACACCGGCGTGCAAACGTTCACGTTTCCTTCTGAAAGGGAAACTCAAAAGCAAAATAGAAGTAATAAAAATGAACATTATTTACACGTGTAGTGTTGTTTATAAGTATTAGAACACGCTTTACGTTCGTACAGAAAGTGACGTACGATTTAACTCTTTGCACTCGAAATTTTTGTGCTGAATTTGAATTTTTCTTAGTTTCTTTTTAACATGATTACACGTGTTTCATCTATGGTTTCGTCGATTAAAATTCGAAAAATCCAATGGTACTGTTACAATTTACAGCTGCTTGCGATTCTGTAATTTTTTTCATCGCATTTGAACTTCATTCCCCCGATTTTTTTCTCAAAATCTGTGGCATCTATCTGAACTCTACCTCTCCTGTGTGTTTTCAAAATCGGTTTCACTTTCCACTGTTATTCTAATCTTCCGTTTTCTTGAATCAATTATATAACTCAAATCTCTCATTTGTGAAATTATTAATTTAATTATTAAATAATTTAAAATTGAACTTATCTTCATTGCTACTAATTCCGACATTTGGATCGATTTTTATAAGCATCAAAGACAGACTACTGTGCAAAATAATAATTTTAATTAAACACAGTGCTGTATTATGAAGTGCATATACGTGAGCTATTTAAAATATAAACAGGAAAGACATCTATTTAAAAAAAAGGAACAGTTATTACCGGTTCTTAATTGTTACTCGAGTTGTTGTATCGAACCAAGCAGTGATTAAGAGTCACCTCTCGAGTGCAAAGGGTTAAATTGCATTTCTTCGCCAAACTTGGTATCGTAGTATACATCAGTAAAAAGAATACGTATAGTCGACGGAAGAAATATGAGTCGATGAATCGGAGGTTCCAAGCGTATAACTCAGGATAGTTGAGTAACGATTTCAAAGATCGTATGCGTAATTGTTTTGCGAAAGATAATAGGAAATTTTAAGGATTGCTTATCTCAAACTAAATGGTAAATATCTTAGAGCGATATCGAACACTCTCAATAATTTTATATAACAACTGCGTGTGTATAATGATTAAATTCCCATTAAATTCACAGTCCTAATACTCATGAAAGAAAGTGTACATTACTCTGCACACACCGTTCTATCCACATTTCCATAATTATTATACAATCATTCCAGTAACTCTCGACACCTTCCAACGTAGTTTTTCATTTCCTCAATTTTTCCACTAGCAGAGACGCCTTCCTGCAATTCCTTCTAAAGGACGATAAAGGAGAGCCTGGGACTTCATGGTCCCTGTTGAAAGAAGTGGGTTTGGTCCAGCAGAAACTCAAACGTGAAAGTAAGATTCCAGCTGGTATTTACCTTTGTAGAGGCATGTGTACACACGAGAACCCGTTCACGGATCTCCTGCTCGTTCCAGCGGACGGGTAAAGAGAAGAGGACCGTCCCACGGAAGCGATTAGAAAACTTTCTCCATTGGCCGTGACCTCGATCCCCCTGGCGTTTCGGTAATGACGGTCTGGCAGGCTCGATAACGTCAAGTGGCGGACGCCATTACGTTCAGCCGATGATAGCATGCTGGAGGTCACTGGAGTTGCTTCTTTTGCAAGCCTAATGTTATGCAACTGTGGAATTGGTACAGTTAGTATCACAAACGTGTAAGGAATAATCAGGATAACGGTGGTGAGAGGTTAAATAACGAAATAAACGTGGGCGGTTAAAGCAGAGTGAAAGCTTGTATTTTGAACTGTACTTCGCGAGTGCTGATACAATAAATGAATGGTAGCATATGATTTGGTATTTAAAATATTAAAGACCTCAATAAAACCTTTACCTGTACTCGTACCTCTAAAAGCGGCTTCTCCCAGACGGAGAACCCCTAATTTGTTCTAGCTGTACGCAGTTTTCAGAAAATATATTAGAATCAGTTCGACTTTCAAACTGTGAACATCTATTGGAACTCGATAAATTAGAAAACAAGAAAGAAAAATTGTAATGTGATTAAGAATTTTTTCTTTGATATATCATACAAGATACATTGACGCTGGATACAAAAATTCTTCGTACGGTCCTGACCATGGTTTCAAGCCCTTAACTGCTCGTATTTCTGTCAATTTCCATGTTTCGGCAGCTAAAACATGTTTACTTTGACTCCTGACCGATTTTACGACCTCGCTATATCTTGGCCCCGACTATACAATTCTCTTCTTCCTGAAAATCCTAGTCAAGAGGACCCCCTTGACAATATGGCCTTTCTTAGCCTTGAGGCAGAACTATCCCTAGGAAGAGGAAACGCAGCAGAAGATTGCACATGACCCACTCAAGCCTTTTTGGACCTTTCTAACAAACGCGTAGACGTAATATTTGAAAAATCGTATTCGATGAAATAGAGATTGTGTTAACATAAACATTTATATTTTCCTTCGATATACGCTGCCCTAAAATATTTTAGCATCGTTTTTGTCACCGACAAACACAAACCTATCCGAAATGAGTGCTGTGTACACCAAACGTTTTGGTCTTTCTGTGTCATCGCTCGAAAGAACCAAAAATAAGTGTTTGAGATGCAAAAAAATATCTGCATAAATTTCTTGAATGTTTCAATACGTGGGTGCAACTATATAAAGAAACTGTGTTTCGATGATCTTCCTGATCAAAGTTCAAAGCGGGTTATTAGAAAAAGAAGAGATAAAGTGATTCTTAGAATTTCTCTTTTTAAGAATTCAACACTTTGCTTGTGTAAAAAATAATCTTTCTTTTGGCAAAGGGTGCATAAATATTGGTATTCTAACATTGAAACGTCACTTGGACCGGTGGACACGTCGAGAGTACAACGATCCCAAACATTGGAACTGTGTTTGCACGTTGGACGGGCTAACACAGTTCCCTGATGCAAATTCAATTGAAAATGTGTGATCTACCATGAAGCATAAACTGCAGAGAAAACGTATTTCAACACTAATAGTACTAGTTCGTCGTATCTCGAAAAATACGGAAGTTGATTGAAAGTACACTTAGGCGTTATCAAACAATAATCGCTAATTTTGTCTTTTAAATGTACTAGATCTTTTTTGAACAGAATGCTAAAATACAGGAGATGAAATGGTAATATGTGGTGGAATATAGTTGATTAAAAGGTAAATGAAAGATGATGTATGACGATATTGGTAAATTAATAATTGGTAAAGTGAAAAGCATGAAACAGTAATGGTAATGGATGTAATTCTTGTTTGATGGAAGAGTTGATTGAAGGTTAAAATCAGGGTGAAATGGTAGTATTAACGAAATGGTAAATGTAGATGGAGAACTGTTTACAATTGATAGAGTGAAAGGTATGAAATGGTATAGCAATGTGGCAGTAATCATAGCAGGTTAATTTTCTCGTAATGGTACACTTTGGATGAGACTTTGATCGAACGAAGATTCACTGTAAAATGCTGTAAAATGAATTATTCACATTTGATCAAATAAAAATTACGGTCATTTCCAAAAGTATTTTACAATGTTAAAGTTTACACGTGGAAAATAAATATTACCGAGATGGCAATCGTGAAAGGGAAATTTATTCGCAATTTCATCGTGTTCGAATGTTTTCAACTTCGACAGTGCAGAGCTAGATAGATTATAAATATAAAATGTGATAAATCGATTCAATATATTGTAACAGGGTACACGCGATGTAATGTTGTTAAAGATTCAACGAGAGTCAGCGGTGATATAGTCATCATACGCATACGAATCTGTCACGGTGTAATCAAATATTATTCAACGCGATGAAACGTGACTAACTTACGAACCTTTCGATACACGTGTATTAGGCCGTTTGAAGTGGGAATATTGAATAACGTTTCGAATGCACAGTAATCGCTACGAACTTTAAGGGGATACGCAACCCTGAAAGTCTAAAACAAATCAGATGAATCTCACATTTTTTTTCGCTTATAAATATTTAGTAAAAATCCAAGATTTTCATAAAGTTCGTTAAGCGACATCTTAACTTTATTTCCATATTTTTTTTATTATATAAAAGTACAAAATGATAGAGTTGTACAACATTATTTAACTTCATGTCCAACGAAACCTCGTTCGCTTGCACTCAGAGACAAATGTGTCTAGAATACAAAAAAGAAAAATTTTTTAAGCCAACCTAAACAAACAAAAATCACCTCCAATGTGGTGTACAGTTTTCCACTAGTTTTGGAAAATAAGAAAATGGCGGCTTGTTAAACATAAAATTCTTGTTTTCGCTGATGAAAATCAAATACAAGAATTCAAAAAAATTTAACGAACTGAGATATCAAAAAATATTCTACACAAAATGTAAAAACAAAAAAAAAGCTAAAAAGATTTCGAATTTTTGAAGCTGACAAGGTTGCATAGCCGCTTAATAAAATTCATACTTATGCAGATGAAAATTTTCCTCGATAGCATCAACAAGTAATTAGAAGTTCGTTAATCTAAATTCTATTACTCAAACACCTGATATCTCAAAGAACTTAACCTATTATGCATCTAAGAAAGAAATGTTGAGTCGTAGAATACTAAAAGATTGACTAACGATAGTATTCTAACTGTAATCTGTTATTTCCATTTAAAGCAGCACATTTCTAACTGTATCTCGCGTAATTTACAAGACTATACGGATATTGTAATATCCACGAAGAATTGTGCAATTGGCATTGCAACGTTCCTTGATATAACCTAATCGCGTAACTATCTGTATCGTGAAATGTCGACCTACACGGTTCAAGATCTTTCCCATGAGAAATGCTTAACGATTATTAAGCGTTGCATACGCGCAACGGAAACGCGCCTGAATTTTTCACACGAGAACCTTTCAAAATACACGTGCCAGAAATTTCTTCTATTCTTCGTCAATTCACGTAGAGAATTTGACAACGTCCTTGGTTAATTTCCCATAGAAAGTTTTGCAAAATTTCGGTTTATCTTCCTCCTTTCTGCTACGAAGTCCAATGACGTAGACGAAGGTAATTGTCTTGCAAAAATCGTCCTGGATATCGGAAACTCGTCGCAAACAAAAGTTTAATGAAAACCATGAATCAGTTAGCGACAGAAATCATAGAATCTCGATCGGATACTTGGAATTCCTAACGAAGAATGAACTTTTCCGCAAACAGGGACCAGAGCGTGTAATGGAATGCTAATTGAACGGGGATCCGCGCGATTTTCTTCTGCCCACAGCTTCGTTCCGACCAAGAACAAGTAATATATCGTGTTTGAAAGGGAGACACATTTTATCCTTCCTGTTTAAACTAACTTCTCGTTCAATAGTGAAACACGGTTAAATACTCTGCTGCATTTGTTTGATTACTGAACTGATATTATATTCCGCGACTCGCGTTTCCTAGCGTTCGATTTATTTTGTGTAACCTTTTGTACTCCGAAGCCTTTATGCCGAGGTTGAATTCGGAGCTTTTATTAGCAACAAGATTTACCTGTTTAATATACGTAATTTCTAAGCAAAACTAAAGATAGAACAGTGGTTGATGCGCGACGATACGAGCCAATTGTCTGTTGAACGTCTCTGAAGCAAATGGGTTAATTGTCATTTGAGTTGCTATATCGAATCTGCAGTGGTGACTGATAGTCACCTTTCGAGTGCAAAGGGTTAACAATTGCGAGGTACGAGAGCTGGCGCAATTTAGGTGAAATAACTAGGCAGCGTGTCGTATAGATAATTTTTATTCTGCAGATTAGGGACGTTCTTCACGTCAAGACTGCTCGACAAAATCTCTGTTTTTCGATGAAAAAGACTTCGAAGACGAAGACTAAGGGTTGTTTTAGCTGAGAGGTCAATACAGGATGAAGCGATGAGATCTAGATTCAGGGAATAATAAGAGCAAAGGACGATATGGAGGTCTAGGTTCAGGGGTGAATAATGTTAAAGTACGATGTGGATTGTTTGCTGTTTAGGAAAAGAAAGGCCGGATGCCTTAAAACTAATAGGAGATAACTGTGGTATACAACATTGTTCAAGCTTTGTTTAGCGTGTATTACGCGATTCACTTTTCCGATTTACGTCATACGTATTCACCAATCGAATAACCGTAGTTGTAAACTTTTACCGAGAAAGGGCGTATATACCTTCAGCTTGGGTCGATTCGATATACTAAAAGTTCCAGCATTGTTACGCGACTGACCTTTATCGTACGTTTGCGTTCCGCTTGTCTGAGTTTCTCACGGGATCGTGTACTTTGTGCCGTCTTTTCCTACGAGATACAGCATTTCCTCTAATTTACACGCGTTCGAAGAAAAAGAAGTTTGTTTTGCCAGTCGATAAATACATCGGATACACCGGGGTTTCAGTTAGGTTGGGTTAGGTATATATGCTTTTTCGCGTTCGCGAGGATTTTGCTTACTTTCTATCACGTGCAGCGGCTCGGTGTTGCGTGTGTCGAAGCGGTGCGCTGTAATTGTGCAAGGTTGCTTACAAGGAGCGGATGAAAGTTCATATTTTAAGACTTTCGTGCGTTTGAATAAAAGAAATCATGAAAGTGGATCAATTTTTCCTACGGTATCACGAGACGTGCCGCGTTACTTCTACTGTTATCTCGTTTTACGGGAAACTATACACCTAGCGTTATGCGAGCGTGCTTAAATCTTCAAGCGAGATATAAACGATACCAGACACATCGAAACTATACCTTTTTTGTGATTCTTTACCACGTTTTGTAGTAGTTAACACGTTGAACGATACTTTTATTCGTTATCCGAAAGGAATAAAGTATTTTAAAAAGAACAATTTGGATAACTAATGTTAAAAAAAGCTAAAATAAGGAAGAACGAAAGGAAACAAAAGATGTAAATATATATTATATATTTATATATTATTTTACTGTATATTATTATACTACAGTATAATATTATATAATATATGTCTTTCATTAACGAGATGCGCGAGGAATGACGGATATAAGACATACTTGATGTGAAACCGAGTCCATTTCCTGGCATTATAAGCTGAAATAAATAAATCGAAATCTAATTTAAATTTACCGCGTGAAAAAGAGATTCGCGTAAAAAAAAAGTGCCGCGTAACTTGAGGGAGGGGTGTACTTTCACGTGGAAAAAAAAAAAAAGAAAAATAACTCTCGCGAACTTTTCCCCAGTGCAGATATTTCAGCGTAAATATTAATTCCAACGTGAAAAAGAAAAAAATGCTCTCTCCTGATGTTATCGCGGTAAATTAGTCGAACAGCTCGTCACCCGGTCGTTAAGCCACTTATTGGTCATACTCGAAGGATCACCGCTGCGAAGGATGCTCATCGAGCTCGTGAAAGATTTACCCTGACCCACTTCCGGTCAAGTTCATTGCTCATCCACAGCACGTTGGCCTCACCTCGTATACTTACGCGTGCCGTTTCTCGTTCTTCCCGATTCTTTCTTTCTCCTCTTCTTCTCTGCCCACCTGTCACCGCCATATCCCGACGCCTACGATCCGCTGTTGCCAACAAATCGCGATGATGTCAACTCTCCTTTCCAGATAGACTGTGTTTGGCGTTTGAATCGTAGGAAGTGGTATCGCGTACCGAATCGTCATTTTTTCTTTTCGCGATTTAACGCGCAAGCAAACTCACCCACGATATTTGCGTGCCGGAAATGTGGCATGGTGTTTGACAAATTTAAACGCGGTGTAATAGAAACGGATACAGAAATTTTCTTTTTTTTTTTTAGGTGCACGGTAAATGGTGAAAGTCGTTCGCGGTTTCGAAAACTGTGTGTCTGACGTAAGAAGAGAATTTGAAGTAATTTTCTGCCATTGGATAATCTCTAGTGATTTTAAATATGAATAAATACACTTTGGAGAAGTACTATTTGTACTGTGGTATTTTTTTGCTATCGAAATATGTGGAGTAGATTGAAAGGAAACGTCGAAGGATAAGATTCAGGTTCTTCTAGATAATAGAATGTCGAAGATAGCGCATCTTACTGTGGCGGGTATTAACAGAAGCAAAAAGAAGCATGGAAATTTTAAGCGGTAAATGGTAATCGAGAAGCGTTAGTTTTAGAAAGTATCTTTTCACCGTGACTCATCGTGCTCCTTTATTTTCATTCCCCCGAATAAATCAAAGTGTATCAATTGATCACTTCGAACATCGACATGAAGGAACAGCTAATTGCGAATAGCACGTAGAAAGATCCACAAAACCCAGTTTTACTTCTAGCACCTCGTGAACCAGATGGAAACGTTTCGTTCCTCCGGTTAGTATGTGGAGCAGGGCAACTAGAATCTCATTCTTCACGATTCGACGTCGCATTATCAAGGCCATCGGAGAAGAAGAACCTCATCTACGGTCGAACAAAGGAGAACCAAAAAGAGAAAAAAAAAAAGGAAGCGAATGAAAACTGGTGTCACGTGACGACGCGAATATTCATAAATCTCCACTATAAATTATTCGAGATAACCAATAACCGATGAATCGATAATTTCAATTATCGTTAATTCAAACAGCTTCGTTTTTAATTACAAAAGAGAATAATTAAATCCCGTCGCGTTTCTCTCTCGGAGATGTTCGATGTTTTATTCAAAATGATGGAAACAGGCTTAACGAGCAACGTTTCTGTGGAGACGCCGTTATAATAGGTGTTAAAAACGCGGCATGAAAGATAATTAGCCTAATTGCACCTCCCGCCTGTGGTAGAGGTATGAACGCGTGTAGCACGCATCATTTAAGATATTTATCGCTTCTAAGTTCGTTTAGAAGCGTTGATACACAAACAGGTAATCCAAGTTTTAGACAATTGAGAATAATAGGTTTGATAAAGCATGACCGGTGTAATTATGGAAACTATAATGTAATTAAATGAAACATCACTGTAATTCGTGTTCAAGTGGCCAACGGTTTCTTGGATGCTATAATTCCACGACAGCGCTTCGTTATTACCTAAACGATTCCTCTCGTGTGCCTCTCTTAATTTCTCCTGCTGTTACATTTTAATTGGAATCCAGGGCAGGAGTGTTAATCATGACTGTGAATATCGTTGCGATTAGGACGACAGGTTTAAAATTATATCGTGCCACTTGATGGAAATTTTCTTTTGGAAAATTCGCAAGTTAGTTACGTATATTCTGTACTTCAAGATTTACAAATAGTTACAAATTTTTAGTGCAAAGTGAAGTTGAATCGTGAACGATTAATTTCATTTCATTTGAAATTTCTGGAAAATTTTCTTTCGAAGTAATTAATGTTTCCCAAGTGATATTTACGTTTCCATGAAGAAGACACCATCCGAACGAAAGAAATAGAGCTTGCTACGTGAGACGAATCCCTGTCATAATTACTCGGCATTACAACGCGCCAATTACATTACACAATTAAAGGGATCATTAAGACTGGGTTGCATCGATTTGCTCCCGTTGTTCGTTCCCCAGGCGACGTTATCCTCGAGAGAGCCTGATGCGAATTTAGAAAGAAAGATGGAGTCTTTTGAGAATTTTCCATTTACTCCTGGGAAAACGTGAATTGTCTTTAGTAATTTCATTGCCTCCGACTGTTTCAGTAAAGTAGTCGCAAATTGTGTTCCCGTTTTTTTCTCTTTATTTTTCTTGCCTTTACGTTCACAACGAAGGTTGCTCATAACAAAGAAAATTGAAGTTCCGCGAAATGTACGGCAACGTTGAACGGAAAGGGACGGATTGCTGTAATTTATAAAAGATGATCCTGTGGTGCGTGATGTTTGTACAAACGCAAGGGTATTTCTTGTGCAACTGTAATAAGATGAACGGTGATGGATGTTCTCCTTGTGAGAAAGGACGATGAAGAAACGAAGAATCGAGAATTGTCTTCTTTGAGGACTACGAAAGAATTGTTCTACATTAATCTTAATACATTAGATTTTGATAAAATTATGGATGAAAGGATAAGATGAAGAATTATTTAAATCGTTACAACTTAGGAATAATTTATATGGAAATGTACAAAATTGATTTTAACTATCAATGTAATTTATTTTTTATTTAATAAAATAAAGCAAGTATGATTCTTAGACCACTTTTTATAAAGCACTGCAAGGACGAATTCTAGGTGCTGAAAGCTTCTATAAAAGAAGTATTTAACCAAAACCTTATATAGAAGAAGTATAAAAGAGTATTTAATCAGAACCTTATATGGTAGAAGTATAAAAAAGTAATTAACCAGAACCTTATATAGAACGCATAGCAAAGACGTATTTTTTCAAGACTTTAATGGAAAAGATTTAAAGAAACACTGACACAGGACCTTGTGTAAAAGAAGTGTAAAGCAGTACTTAAATTTTATACAGAAAGATTACAAAAAAACAGTGCTTATTCATAACAATTTACAGAAAGAATACAAAAATTGTACTTGCTATTCACAATTATTGACACAAGAAATGCAAACAATTACTTAACCGTACTGATGCAAAGATTTACCTAACCATGACTTTCCTCGAACGGAAAAATGAACACGAAAATGAGAAAAAGACTAACGACACAAAGTCACAGTATCAAAACGGGCAGAGCAGTTTGCGTGGCCAGGGAAAGGAGTTCTCAGGACAGCAGAAACACGACCGATACGAAGGTGGATTATTAAAGTAATTACACAGAAAGAGGCAGGCGCACGAGAGGGCTGGACACCGCGCAGGAATGCATTTTACCTCGCTTTCACCTGTACACTGTCGATCCCGACGTCCAGACGACGATGTTGTCACCGACAATTGAAAAATCTCTATTGTCTTCGCGATCAATTAGCCTCGTGACGGCAATTTCTTCTATTTCTGGGTCTCAGCGAATTCTCCGGAGGAAACCATACTCGCGGATGAAGGAATAGAGACGGAGGAAAGGAAAGGTCGAGCAGAATGGCCGAACGATAGTTGCAATTTTGTGCAATTGTAACTGGGCTTTCTAATATAAAGAAGAGGAGGAAACGTGGCTAGTTTATCAGTGCCTTACGTCGTTTCCGTGTGTCGTCGCGGAAACGCCGTCACGAAAATTAACCGTAAGGACGCCACTTCCTTTCTCTGATTTCATAGAACGGATTTCGCTTTCGTTTAACGTTTCCAGATTCGTTAGAAGTAATTAGAGAGAACAATTAACAGATTTTATAAGTGGTTTGATGAGAATAATTATTAGACTTAGAAATTGAAACTTTCTTTTTAACCCTCTGTGAACTGAATCCTTCTCGCGATTATAAAAAAAAGTTTATGTAATGTAAAATCAACAAATATCAACCTATAAATATAGATTAACAATGAATGCAACAGTTTGCAACGGTTTTATTATAATGAATACGTTTGGTTACTTTTAAGTAAAAACGGCTTGCAACGCTTGAAGTTGCGTGTACGAATAAATCGCAATAACTCGGGAATTAAACGAGATATAAAGGATCTGTAAAATGTATGTAACGCGGAAGGTTATGACAAATAAAATGCTGTTAACCGCTCGTCGCTATGACGATCCGTTGCCGCGTAATTACAAAAGTTCGGTTATTTTTTGAACAGACCTCGTATGAAAGCTAAGTATGGAATTCCATGAGACAGTTTAAGCTTGGCGTTAAACATAGATGTATAATCGGAGTCACGATATAGCGAGGTCGTAAATTAAATTCTCAAGAATCGGCACCTATCGATGCTGCAGCACTCAGAACTGTATATTGAAGTCTGAGAGTTCCAAAAATAAATGCACGATAGTATATGATTTGACGTTTCAGTTAGCAAATCGGTGAGTTAGGTCAAATTTTCATTTATAAATGGAAAATATGTAAATATTAGTTACTATCTGAAATACATCGAATTTCTTTCCATAACTATACAACTTTTCTGCTCCTTCTACATGCATATACAGGTACGTTAATAGTTTGCCAACCACCATGGGGTTTTTGGATTTTTCGGGGAAATCTCACCATATTACGAAAAAGAATGGATATACTTGATATATTTGTGAATGTTCTAGTATACCGTTACATAAATTTTTTTGTTTTGTAAAAAAATTTCTGAGGTCCAAAAACGGTTTAAAAGAGTAGTAGCCAATATAATAAGGCGCAAAAGCGTTGTTGTTTCATAGAAAAAGCGCTGCAATTTAAAATATTTTTTCCTTTTTATTTATTTTTTTTTAGATTTGAAGTATGTATCAAATATTTAAATATTCAATTCATATTTTTCAAATATTATGTTCACATTTTTTTAAAATCTATTTTACATTTTTTAAATATATATTTTATATTCTATGAATATTTAGCTCATATTTTCTAAATATGTATTTTACACTTCTTACTATATACATGTACACAATATTCAGATCCAATATTTTTTTCATATTAAAACGTGTGGCTTGAAAAATATTTTTTCAACATTCGAAAAGAATATTTAACCAATGTTTTGTGCTACTAGGGTCGTTACTATGAGTAACAGGGGGGATTGTAAGTGAATCGGTACTTTCTAAATTCTTGGACGTTTTGCGGTTAATAAGCACTCATCACGTAGCGTATAAAGCGTTTTGTGGGAGGCGATTTAAATACTCTCGACAATGGAATGTAATCTTCCTTATTGCATGATCATTGTTATGGCATTGTGTTTATGGGATCACGTACCACTGCGACTTTGTAGAGAACTTTACTTAACAATGGAGTACGTTCTTCTTCGTTGAATGTTAACTGTTATCGCGTTAACTTATGACCACGTGTATGAGTTAATTTAAGTTTATGGGATCACGTATCGCTGCTACAAGATGCGACGTGAATTCTTGACATTGTAATGTAACTTCTTCGCACTCCACTATACTAGAATTATTTTCACCAGTGATTAATTATAAAGTTAGGTTATGTTACGTCTAAGTGTCGAATTTCTCGTACAACATTTGATTGAAGTTGTATTTACAGCTTGTAAAATATAATATGAGGAATATACAGTTACTCTCATTAATATTCAGATACCCTTTAAAACTGAATAACTTTTTTTTAAATTGAACCAGATGAACCGAGTTCTCGTGAGAAGTTAGAAGGATTAGTTTGCTAAATGTTCAAAATACTTTGGTCGAATTTTAAGACAGTTATTCTGTTTTAAATGGTGTCCAAATATTAACGAGAGTCAGTGTACTTAGCTCTGTTTTGAACAACGGAAAATTCGATAATCGCAATGTTAAACATTATCTACCAATATAATTACGAATTGCGTGTCTATACGCGAACGTACACGCGTTTAAGTTGTTAATACCATTACTGTTCCCAGCAATTACTATTACTTCGTCACATTAAAATAAACGACTCGTACAGACGCTTTTCGATTACATTAAAATTTCTAATTACGCTGCAGCTTTCCATTTAACCCATTTACCAACGCGACGACAGAAATATCTGCATACAATAACACGTTATACTCCATCCATGGAATATTACGGAAATATTAACGTCGAAATATCAAAAGGATTTATTTGGAAATTGAAAGAAATTTCTCGAACGACGAAAAGAAAAAAACAACTTCTATAGAGAATATAACTGCGCTGAATGTAAATGAGGCGTGTGCGATAGACAGATCTCAAGTATCTAGGCCTGCCGGACCGCCAGTATCTTTTCCCTTTCACCGGTGTACCACGGAGAAAAATCCATTTTGCGCTGTGTGTCTCAACTCGTACATATACACACGTTTCCATGTGTACACGATCGTGGTTTTCCGCGCGTTAATACGGTCACGTATACAACGCGATTCCATGTGTCACGTAAACAGGCGAATGACGGAAGAGGAGGGCAAAAGAATCCGCTCATTCCGTGGGTGTTCCTCTCATTTCTTAGATTTATAAAGTAGCACGAAGAAAGAGTTTTGTTTCAAATTTACGAGTGAAACTTTCCTTTCAATATGTTGCGCTTCTTCGTGTGAAATTAGAATTTGTAATGCGAGACTTTTATTTTAGGTTAGGTAGTTAAATTTTTCCCAATGTGTAAATTTTCCTCGTAACCAATGAAGGGGAAAGTGAACCAAAGATTTAACATAAAATCTCCTATAGTTCTAACTTATTGTAACTTGTATTTAATAAAAAAGTTTTAACCTCTTAACCTATGATTTCTTTTCTTGGCTATACATCTGAGCATCAGTTACTTATGGTTTTAATATCATTGTACATACGAAACGCTGATGTATTGTAGATTAATTATAATTGACAAATCATGATCTTGTAAATTAAAAGGAAAGTTAGGATTAAAATTAGTGTTTGTTACTAATATCGGTGTTTTTGTCGAATCTCAGCAAGAATTTCTGTCACGAATTTAGCTCGTTGTTATATGGCAAGGGATTAAATATAAATATTAGCCTAATTTCAAATTTACCGTGATAACGACAGTGTGATTTGAAATCGTAAGACGTAGCGAAGCAGAGAGCACAGCTTTCGGATGTTTTGTCAGAACAAGACTCGACTGTATATGGAGTCAGAGAGCAGAAAGTGAACGTAGTGATGAATAATGCTTCGACAGGCAACTACCAAGGGGATTGATTTAGAACCGAATAACAGGAGTCCTTGAATTTCACCCTCTCACTGTTTCCTCTCGGTGGAAAATTACACAGTCTTTACACCTTTTCCCATTCGACGAATATCATCTTTTAAAATCGCTCGATCGAAAATTCAAACTATTCCAGCCTAATTATCCTTGGAAAGAACACTAGCAATTTATACTTGTTCAAGTAGATGCAACGAACGTTACAGATTACAAAATATGCACGAGACAATACACGAAGGATGACAGGTTATCTGGTATTATTCAACGAAGAGGGCAGGTGTTTTCAGCGGGTCGAACCGCTCAAGTACGTGGGAGCAGAATGGCTCTGGAGCCGTGTAATCATCAGCACGCCGTGTATCCGGGCATTCAATTCGAGGATTCGCCTCGGCCTCCTTCGGATCCTCTTCATTGTACGTCGCTTTGAACGCTTATCTTACGCAAGACGAACGGAGAGGATCCGATCACCATCGAGAAACGATCAAACGTGTAATCGATTCTATACGGATAACACCTGCTTTTGCAATATTCCACCATTATAAAACAATATTTCTGTAATTATATCGGGGGTATTTATCATACTTTAAAAGTAAATGAAAGAGTTAGGTTAGAACGTTAACCACCATTATAAAACAATATTTCTGCAATTATATCAACAGTATCTGTCATACTTTAAAAGTAAATGAAAAAGATTGGTTAGAACGTTAACGACTATTACAAAACAATATTTCTGCAATTATATCGAGGATATCTTTGAAAGTAAGTGAAAGAGTTAGGTTAGAATGTTAACCACCGTGATAAAACAATATTTCTGCAATTATATCGAGACTTTCTATAGTACTATGATGGTAAATGAAAAAGTTAGATTAAAATGTTAAATTTTAGAAAACAATGGCGTTGAGTTGTTCATACTTTGATCTTTTTTTTCTTTTCCTATTTTTTTATGGTTAAATGAATTAGGTTAGAATGTTAACTACCATGATAAAACAATATTTCTGCAATTATATCAACAATATCTGTCATACTTTAAAAGTAAATGAAAAAGATTGGTTAGAACGTTAACGACTATTACAAAACAATATTTCTGCAATTATATCGAGGATATCTTTGAAAGTAAGTGAAAGAGTTAGGTTAGAATGTTAACCACCATGATAAAACAATATTTCTGCAATTATATCGAGACTTTCTATAATGGTAAATGAAAAAGTTAGATTAAAATGTTAAATTTTAGAAAACAATGGCGTTGAGTTGTTCACACTTTGATCTTTTTTCTCTTTTTCTATTTTTTTATGGTTAAATGAATTAGGTTAGAATGTTAACCACCATTATAAAACAATATTTCTGCAATTATATCGAAGGTTACCTATGACACTTTGAAAGTAAATGAAAAAGTTAGGTTAGAATGTTAAATTTTAGAGAACAATGGTGTCGTGTTGTTCATACTTTGGTCTTTTCTTTTCTCTTTCCTTCTTTGTGGTTAAATGTCGAACAGTGAAATACTTTTCTTTCATCGAACAAAAGATGATTTTCGCCACGGGAGCCAATAAAACGGGTGATATGACAGTTTTGAAACAAGGGCACCGGTGAACTGCTTTACTCCGCGGCGTGGGACAGGATGGAAAAAAAACCGATAATGACGTCTGTAGCGAGGTGACGCCAATGCATTTCCTGACAATGCACAGCGAGACGTGATCTCCAGGCTATGTCCAGTTTTTCTGGTCGTTCTGCTTCGACTGATTGCTGTTTGACTTTGTGGGTAACTCCACAGGAATTTCTATACCCTGTTCGATATATGTTAAAAGATATCGTATCTCAAATAGTGCAAAAACTATTTCAAAAATTAATTTTCCAACCTCTATATCACAGAAGAAAAAAACCTGTTCGATAGAAGACTTAAACGATCTTTATCATTACGAATAAATATTGTGTAAAATTATTACACTTTTTTAGAACTTTTTTTACCTTCATCTTATCGCTTACATTTTTATACTATTTATACGTAGGTGATTGTAGAGAACGTGATAAATATAATTACCTTTCCTTACATTCATTTTATAACACACACACCTGTATCATTGACAGTTTATTCTAAATAAAAAAAAAAAAAAAGTGAAATATATTCCATTCAGATCGTATCAATCTTCGCTCTACTACTCCCGCGAAAAACATTCAACACTGCCCATATGTATTCCAATTCCTTCGTTCCCCGATGATACTATCGTTTTACCATCACCGACCGCATACCATTACGCTTATGCGAATAATACGATCCGTAAACGTCGGTGCGCCGGTAAAATGGGAAAAGTTATACAATTAGCGTAATAACAGCAACGATATTCCGTTGACTGTAATGCCAGGTTAGCTGTAGTAGCAGACGATGTTCAACCGTTATATAACTTTTCTATTAATGTACATTATGTTCGAGCCGAGTTGTCATTGCGGACTTGCTTCGAATAGAGGTGTCTCGCGTGACAGTTTTTCCTTCCTGGCTTGGGGGAATCATAGTGCATGCACATACAAGCCGCGAACCGACCAAGTGACTGACCCACGATTCCTATCGGAGGTTGCATAACCATCGTGCCACCGTATACATAGTATAACCGAACCACCTCTCACTTCTCTCGATCCTGTCTCGTTCGTGCTGACGTTCATACTTCGTACCCTGAATCTTGCCTCGATTTCGTTCACAGACTGTGTATGACCTATGACGGAATGCTGCATATGGTTAGATACGGTATGTGCAACTTTGTTAGCTTAGATTTCGATCATAGGGACATTTCCATAATACTAGATTTATGGGATCTGTCAATTTCACAGATTTTGGATTTCACGAGCAAAATTTTTGCAGGAATTATTACCATTATTTCTTAACACTTTTTGCTGACTTTTGTTAATTGTACGATACGAATATATGGAGCGTTTAGTTTGAAAGTGGTGTAAGTACATTTTGGTAAAAATTGGCCAATAAAAGAAATTGCGTAGCGATTGATTATGAAAGTGGTATAAGTCAAATTTCCATAGACACACCACAGGATTATTACGATGTTATAAAACAATGTAGACAAAATAATACATTTATTTTACACGAAATGAAACGAGAGAATTTCGTTTCAACAAAAAATCTATAAAACGCAATTCAAAAACGGGTAAGAAAAAGATAAACTGGCTGAAAATATGGATGAGGTGTTGCAAAAGTGCACCGTATACTATTTTATATAAAACATCGATGGAGGACACAGAATTTAAGACGTTAGATTATAATATTCTACACAAAATGTTAAAGAAAAGCAAAAAAAAAAAAAAATCGAATTTCGCAGAAAATGTATACAAAAAATTGAACATGTTTACACAAGAAATGTCCATAAACCTAGTGTTAACCCTTTCGCTATGGCAGATTTCAGTAGAAAGGTAGACGTTCAAACTTCCTTCGTAAAATTTGTCGAATTGTCTTTGGAAGTTCAGAAATTGATAATTTTCAAATTTATAAAAATGTATAATTTGTTTCATTCAATTAGAATATAAACAGCGTATAAGGAAGCGTAGAAGTAGATAAGATTGAGAAAAAATTGATAACAGAAGTGTATGAGTCAAATTTCCAAAACGCCTATAGACGACAACAATAACCAAAGGATTAAACGAAAGGAACAATGGATTCGAAATTGTATATAGTACAGTACCATAAGGTTATAATATTCTTATTCCTATGTCTTTGTAATATATCTTCAACAATGTCCCGTATAGAAACGATAAAGAAATGATGAAAACATAGCAACAGAAGATAGACGCAGAATTCCGGAAATACATAATCGTTAAACTTTTACACCGGTAAGAGAGTTACTCTTAAGAGAACAGAGATAATTCGACGTGGTTAAATACCAACCAGGAAAATTCAGTAACGAGCGGTTTATTGGATTCGTAGCGTAGAAACGTTCCTCGAACTTCTAGAGCAGAAAAGAAAAGTCAGACCATACGAGTCTGACGGTTAAACGGTTGAACGTTACCTATGGAAACTTCGCTGCGAGCCATCTTATTAATTTCTAATTACGCGCGAAGACACCTTTTAGAAAATAATAAAACTCGTTTTTCGAAACTATATCTCACGCAGTTTCTTCTATATTTGACGTACGCGCGTCACGGAAACCTACTTTCTACGTCAACTTGACCTTTCCCCCATATAATTTCCTCTACTCGATATTTTCGAGTCTTTTTTTTCTATATTTGATTAACCTTCTAATTCCTAGCTCCGCCTCTAGACGGGATTTACTCGAGTCGCTATAAAACATGTATTTCATAATTTTTTTAATGAAACTTTTTTATTAGAGTATAAACCAAGCTTCATTGTACATTTAAGTTTTTTCGGTCTGGAAATACCACGCTCCGTATAACCACCGTTACAGTTGTAACGGAAAATTGCACGTGCTTGGACGTTTTTTTTTTTTTATAATCAAAAGGAATTCAGATTCGTTTTTCTCGACCCCAAATTAGTCTATTCTAATTTTTTGAGATCTAACAAAAATTGTGGTATTAAAGAGTTAACTGAATTTGAACAGGACTTGGATACTATTGTTACGGTGTTGTTTTTCTTTTTTTGCGTTAAACCACGGAGAAATTGACGAATCGGCGGCCATTAATATCGTCTTCCTGATCGACGAGCGCGTCGATAGGAATCGATCGCCGTGAGGAGTCGTTCGACGGTGCATCGTGGCCTATTAGATCGATACGTTTGATCGATGGGGTTGCATCGAACACTCGCTTCGTGTGCAAAACGTATGGCTCGCGCGCCACGGAACGTGCTCGAGTTCTGAGTCCGCACGATTGTGCAAAGGTGAACCACCGTGAGTGCTTACTAACCTTCCTCTCGTCTGTGCAAGCAACTTCTCCAAAAGGAAATGTGTGTTTTTTTTTTCACCTTTTTCTGAAGGATGACGACGGTCGTTCTCTTTTTACGGTTTAAGCGTTTGAAGATAGTCGGTGAGAATTCTCATTCTTGAATGAAATGGAAGTAATTTCCCTCTCAATTATTGCATATGAAACAAAATGAATCATACACATTTGTCCTGATACGTTTATTTCCAATTTTTTTTTTATTTATAATTCTTTTATCAATAACTTGGATTGATTGAGATATAATTCTGTAAGTCACTGATAAACATCGATAACCTATTGTCTTTACAAAATTGTCAATTACCAAACATCAGGCAACTGTTTCCAAGATTTCACTAACATTACACATCGTCTAACCTTCATGAGAAACCTATGGGCAAATCACAAAGACAGAACTATTATAACCAATGAATTGAGATGCTTCAAAAGAACATCCCAACTTTTCCCTATCCTCAACTCTTAACAAAGCATTACCTAACAAGATGCTAAGATCAAATAAAGTTACATCCATTGCATCAAAGCAACAAAATCATTCTCTATGTACCGTCAATTGTAACTAACTCTTACAGAACCTAAATAAACTTGGTCTTACTAACTACAATCTCGAAGAGAAGTCATCCTATTGTCGCACATCATTAACCTTCACTCATTTTACCTACCATACCTTTCGTAAAACTCGATCAATCAAAAATCCTAAAGTACCTAACTCTTCCGTCCATCCATAATCTCAATACAAAGGTCCGTCTGTTAATCTCAATTTTTCTGAGTCAATTTAACTAAACGAAACGTAAAGCACGAATAAATTACATCTCCGTTCAATCTGTTCAGTTCTTAAAACAAAAGTCTCTATTGGTACAAGTGCTCTCACCAATGTTCGTTGAATTTCTCTAAGAAAAATGCGTCGCTTTCGGAGCAGCAGCGGAACGAGGGAAGGATGCGTGGCCGGTATTGCTTGTGGAAAAAGATACCTGGAATTGTCTCGGATATACCGGTTCGACGGGCCAATCGAACGAGAGGCTTTCTCCTGGATCACTCCTTCGCACCGTGCCTCCTCTATCTCTGGAGGGGATATCTATATAGCCTGTCCATTCTTGGCGAGCCCCTTCAAACTGTTCGTGATCCTAAGCCAGTGCGCGCCACACGATCTATCGATAATTATACCATCGATAATAACATACATATATCTACAGGGGTGTGTAAATAAGGGAATATTATATCGTATCTCGTTGCATACGTGACACGTTCGTCAAGGGAGAAGAATTCAAGGAAAGAAATTAAAAGAAGAGAAGAGAAGGAAGAGAGTGGTGAAGAGAGGAAGGGGTACGAGGGACATGGCTCGATCGTGGTGCGTTGTGAGAGAGTGCAACCGAGACGAACAGTAACGAGCGAAACGTAGACGAGTTTAGCGAACTTTTCGTACCGAGGCGGAAGTCTACGATCCAGCCGCCACTGTCTTGCCCGTCCACTTGGACCCGGCATCACCCTACGCCATGGTGAGTACTCGTATATATATGTATATAAATGTTTAGATTTACATTAGGGCGCGTTTACAATTTAGAAAAACGTTCGGGCGTGCTTTTCTTTAGTTTATGGAACTTAATTAAAGATAAGATGAATATATATGTATGATCTTTCACCCTGTACTATAGTGAGTGCTCATATATGGATACATATATGTTCAGATTTAAATTAGGGCGCGTTTACAATTTGAAAAAATGTTCGGGCGTGCTTTTCTTTAGTTTATGGAACTTAATTAAAGATAAGATCAATATATATGTATGATCTTTCACCCTGTACCATGGTGAGTGCTCATATATGGATACATATATGTTCAGATTTAAATTAGGGCGCGTTTACAATTTGAAAAAATGTTCGGGTGTGCTTTTCTTTCGTTTATGGAATTTAATAGGGATGCTATGAATATTTTTCACATATGTAGAATGCAAACTTTTTGTAGATTTTTTTTCTTTTTTCGAAATGGTTTAGTTTAACCTTTCATTACTGTTGGTGGTTATAGGCGCTTTCGAGATCTACTCGTACCCTTCTGTTACCACCTTTTCATGTTAATTTTATCCTTTGCGCACTTCCATTCTAATTACCGAAACGAACTTTAAATTATTAATCTTTTGAAAATAATTCGACAAATTTTGCGACTAAGAATTGAGCATCCACCTTTCGCCACTCACGTTATATACTAAAATCTGCCATAAAGAAAGGGTTAAATTGTATGCGAGTTTAACGTACCTGGTCTCCATATTTTTATGCTAAAAAGTGTTCATCGGTGTTCGATGTTATGTCACGTTTGTACTTTATGAATGAAAGTACACGATTTTATAAAAAAGATAGGAAATATGTTTCTTTGTGTTTTTATACGAAGACAATATTGTTCTTCTTTATTGTTATTGGTTTCATATACTGGATATGTATCAAATTAATTTTAAAATGAAGGAAAATAGAACAGCGCAAAATTAGCATTTACTTTTAATTCTTAAACAAAGTACTTGAAAAATTTAATTCAAGTGTCAAGATTAAAGGACAACTTTACATAAATGACCAGACAATTTCTTCGCAACTAATTCCGGTTGTGCACTTTCTATCGCTAATTCTATTAGTAGATCGTCCATTGACTTGCACCCACGCATGTATAGAATAAAGGAAGCGAAACACTGGAAAGTAGCGTTCTTCGTTATTACTAATCGACCTACGCTAATGAGCAAAGTCTCTGCCATCTGTTAGTGTCACTTCGAAATCAAGTTACTTTAAGCAACATACTTATATGATCTACTTGCCACCTGCTTACATATCTATACCTTTCTACTTCCAAACTGTAATCAACTTCCACGCTAATTACACAGCTAACCTATAAAAATTGTATAGAAATTTAAAAACTTTCAAATTATTTTCTATTACGAAGAGAAAAAAAATCATCCTTTTCTGTCGCTTTAAAAGTCTAACGGTTGCAAAATAGACCTCAAAGAAATTGCGCAAAACGATCCGCTTACCGTAAAAAGGAAAAAAAAAGAAGCAACGGTTTTCTTCTTTTTTTTTTCTCTAAAAAAGGGACGGATGTTTTCGAAAGAAGGAGAGAGAGAAAAAAAGAAACGCGTTTTCCTTGGAATACGAGGATGGAAAAAGGCAGTGGGTAGATCGTGTAATAGACAAAATCGAAGCTGGTGCTCTGCTATTCGCCGGCGGGAAGGAAATGGGGGTCAGTATGTGAACAGCTTCGCTCCTTATGTCGCAACTGAAGAGGTCGCCGACCGTCTTCCTCTTTCGATCACGTTGCCATGCTTCTTTCTCCTTTTTTTCTACCGGTTTGCACGTTTTATTTCCGCGAAAAGTTGGATCCTAGCCAAATTTACCCGGTACAACGTTCCTTTTGACAGTCGACGCGAATGCTCGCGTCTTTTCAATATTTTTCTTTCATGATGTATTCATCTTGTTATTTAGTTACTCATTTAATAATAAAAAAGAAACATGTACTTTATTCTTGCCTTTTTTTTTATTGCTTGATATTATTAATAATACTCAGGAAGAAAGAGTATCGGAATTTTCTTTCTCTCTTCTTTTTATTTATTTATTTATTTATTTATTTATTTATATATTTATTTTTGAATAATTCAGACGTATTTAGTTTCACGCCTGAGGCGTGAAATAAACGACATCAGGAAAGCGTTGAAGATATCAGAAATTAAAAGAACATTAATCAAATAATTATCATTTTAATGAAACCAACTAAACTTCTTGCCTCTGCAGCTGATAGTAAATCAGTTTCTACTTTCTGCCTATAATTTCCAACCACCGGTTTTCACTTTTAATAAGACATCTACATTCACTCTTGTTAAACTTTTACTTTATCACTTCTCTCGATGTCGAAAGTAAAATAAAATTAAAAATGAGGGCGTTGCATATTCATTACAGTATCTCCGATACTACTAAAATACAAAAGTATAAAAATTACCATTAACAAAGTAACGTGTGATTTCAAGATTAGGTTAGGTTAAACACCTATATTTGCATTAATAAAAGTATACGCGCGTTTAAATCTACTCGTAAAGGTGTATAAAACAGTTCGTTTGAACAAAATTACACGAAGAAGAAGAAAATCTAAGGGAAACGAGTTCTCTAGCAGACAGAACTCAGACTCTTTTGTCCCAAAGTGCTCCCAGCAGGAGTTGAAATCTTACAAGAGAAAAAAAGGGGGAAAAAAAGCATCTGGTGTAAGGGCGTAGAAGAAAGAAGAGGAATCAGGGAATTCCAGTACTGTTTTAATAGCAAGTGACCCACGAGAGAACTATATAACGACAGAAATTCCTTATTCTGTTGCTAATTGCCTTGTCACTAGATAGGTGCTCGCGTTCTGTGACGCATCCTTAAAGGACGAAGTCTCGGCTCGCTGCCTCGAGGATCGCGTTAATTAGGTTGACGCAGGAAACGCCGGAGCTGTTGAGGAATCTCTGTGGAAATTTCGAAAAGTTCTTTTCCCACTTCTTCCCTCTCTCGTAATTTCTCCGTTGTTAGTCGTTGAATTTCAGCCGTTTCAATAGAATAAAATTCGTTCCGAGTTTCAGAGATGGAATTTTCTGCTGCATTTGCGAACGTAAGAAAATCTCTACGAATTTCTAAAGTTTAAGTTGGAGCAAGTTGCAGGTTTTAGAAAGTTGTTTATATTTCAGAGGTTAGGTTTGTTTGGCATATGTGTGAAAAATGTGGAAATTACCATTCAAATTTTAGAGGTTATTTTTTTTTGTTGTGTATAATTATAGTCCTCAGAAAATTATGTATCAGGTTGATTGCATATAAAATGGCAGTGTTCAACATAGCGACAGGTTCTGTTTTGTTTTTATGAATTAGAATCGTGAAGGAAAGAAACTTAAAGTCAGCTGTTTTAAATGCAAGACTTGCTTCGCTGGAAAAGCTGTGTTAAGATTGTACTAAAAGTAGAAAATGGATTCTAGTCAAATTCAGGTGAGTTTCTATTACGAATTCAAACTGCTAATACAGCATTTGGAATAGAAACAGCTAACGAACGTAAGTTTAAGTGATCAGACAATTTCCTAACACGAGAAAAAGTATTCACAATAATGAATCGAAAATTCAAACTACATTTCAGAAATTTATTATGAATATACAAACTTTTATAATAATCAGCTAAACTTATTTGCAATTTATTAGCGAAAATGTATAGAATGCATTATAGTTTATCTTAATTAAATAAATTTCATTACGTCTTCGAGGTTTAAAGTCTCGCTTATGAATCCACCATTTTGCGTACAACGATCGGATACTTTTCAGAGAGCTCGCTAAAATGAAACAAATTATCTCTCAAAAATAACAGAGTTCTCTCAGAAAGCAATACAATTCTCGAAAAGAAGAAAATGATAATTTGCAAGTTAGAAATTCGTACGACAAGCCAGCAATCTCAGGATTCGTTTCATTGAGCAACGAGAAATCAGGTGTATTCGAAACGGAAAAGTGGCCACGGGTTTCGAGAATACAGAAAGATCGGAATCTAACAGTGGCGCGGAGGTTTAATAGACAATGAAGATTCGCCAGGGCGATATGCCGAAGAACCGCAGGAATCCCTTTTACAGTTTTCTCCGTTGGATCCTTTGTTGAAAGTCCGCCCGATGAATTCGTCGTAATTGCACGCTGTGTACACGCGCGATTCGCGTTGCGTAACACCGCCACTCTTATTACAATATCCACGGTTGTTGTTCTTGCCAGGATCGTGGAAAGTGTATTCGACCAAGCTGGTCGAACGAGGGAAACGATTGTTCTCGGCGATGAAATCGACCGAATAAATCCATGTTAAGAAACGTCGTAAAATAAAAGAAAAGGAAAAAATAAAATTCTTCACGATGTTTCTTCAATCTTTTTGTTTTTTCTTTCTTCGGCGACGTTTTAGGGAGCATCCGTTCTTAAACGCTAATTTACCATCCTTTCTCCTCGTTGGAATGCACCAAAACGCTCGTAGACTTCCAGGAAGCGTTCTAACGCGCTTAAGAAACGCGAGCCTTTGCACACTTTCCTTTGGGAATGGCCGATGTGACGAAAGAACTTGCTCGTGCTTTCGTGACATGATCGATCTTCTCTTTTTTTGGTTTTTGAAACTTTTGAATTCGTACTTTTGCATTTCTCGGATTTTTACTTTAGGAATTTTTATAAATATTGAAATAGTTGAAGAAAATACTTTTTTCTTTTTGGTAGTTTGGATCGAAGTATAAATTTTCTTTTGAAGCTATTTTTACCAGCAAATTATCCTACCTTTTAATTTTAATTGAACCAGTAAATAGATTTTCAAGATGACTGGTTTCCGTGTAACTTGCATAAGGAAGTCTCGAGCTTGAATTCAGACATCGATATCGTCAGTGTCGTTAGAGAGCTGGTAGAAGGAAGTAGGAGATTCGAGTGATCAAATTACTTGAACGGGATTAGAACACGGGCCTTTCGCTTGTTGGGAAACTGCTCTATTAAATCAACTATCTACCACTTGTATCTACCGGCGAAAAAGTGGCAATGCTAAATTATTAACTGCCTTATAATTCAACTATCAATCTTACCAGTAATACGTTACAATGAAAAACTCTTCAGCTTATCTCTCACGCTTCTAAATGATTAATTTTATTAGTTAAGAATGAATAATTGTTTCCTGAATTTCGATTAATTAATATTAACGTTACATCAATAGACAATACGTCAAGTTTCTCAAATAAATGATTACGCTGCTTAAGAAATTTCCTAGAATCGAAAAAAAATTTCTTTCGGAAGCATAGAAAAACGCAAAATATTCGATCAAGCAGAATTGAAGTTGAAAAACTGGTGAGATGAAAATTAGCGAAACGAGAAGTTGTCAAAAATAGTCGAAGGCGAAAGTAAGTGTATAAAATAGAAGAAAGTCCATCCCATAAACACGCTAAGTGGAACGGACGATACATGGAGGAGGACACGGGAATATACTCGTGAGAAAGGAAGTTCGATTCGTATTTTCTTCTCTTTTTTCCTGTCGATTGTTCCTCTGTGAGAGATACAACGCGATAGAATTGCTGATTCCTCGATTATCGCGAAGAACTTTCACGATAATGTTCGAACGTTTGTGTTACAATGTTACATAATTGTTGTATTAGAGAGAATAGACAGCGTAATGGTACAATAGATGACATAAGTTATAGATAATGATAGATAACGTCGTGTGATGGGAATGATATATTGTTTCATATTATACAAGTCAGTTGATCGTACGAACATATTGTTCGTTATGCAAAGAAACGGGTACAAGGAAAGGAAAATGAGTTCAGAGGCTATTTACAAACGTTTCAGCATAACTTAATTACTTTACTGATTAAACTGAAATTATATTCTTCTTCATTCTTCTTCTTTCCACGTATCACTTTATTTTCACATTATATTCACTCACGTTAACACAAACACTGAACAAAGTCTCCAAGTGGAGGACTGTGCTCTGAAACGGCGGCCATATTGGCCGCGAACGCTTTCGTGAAAAATTCCAACGTCAAAGCTCGAAATAAATTGATTTCTTCGACACGTGGAAATTACAAATTTACAGAATAAAAATACATTTTTTCATAGAACATCTAACCTCTTCTAATGCTTCGTAAAAGGTAAAAGCATGCATTGAACGCGACAGTCTCGTCGTTCCTGCGTAATTCCAAGCCTTGCGGCAGTTATTACGATGGGAATGAAATTGACAGGCAGTTAATAGGTCTTAATCCAGGCAATTATAGTGGCTGCAGCTCTTTTCACCCTCTCGAAACGAAAGTCTCGTAAGAGAGACCGCGTTGAGATCGAAGTAGAGCGTGAAACGGCGAAGGACGTCAGTGTACAGAGTTTTCGCGTATCGTTTCCTCGAATCCTGTTACAGCATGGTCGCCATTCGGTGTGTTTCGTGTCTCATCGAGCGGAGGATCGAGTTCACTGGTGTGTTATCAGGCTGCTGTTCATCTGACACAACCACAGGACCAACACCTCTGCGTTCTTTCCGCAATATGTAGCATGTGATCGCGTGTGATTTCTTTTCCACGTTTACAGGAGTCTTTCAATGGAAAAACTGTTCGACACGAGCTTCGAAGGGGAGATAGTAGATCAGGTGGGGTTGATGAAAGATAACGGGGCTGAAGTAGGTATTGTTTGGGATTTTTAGATTTCGAATATTGTAAATTGGAGATTTTTCGTTGAGCTTGAAACCTAATCTAAAAATAATAGTGGAAGCTGAAAATGAAAGGTGGAGTGTATTGAGGTTTTGAAATTTCTTTGGAACAGAGAATACAATTTATAAGGAGTATCAAGCCCCTGAAGCTTAAATCATAATTCTTTCGCTGATTAGGAAAACAAATACTTGTGTAGAAAGGTTTCCTTGGAACGAATGAATTAATGTAGGTTACATTCGAAACGAAAAGATATTTTATAACAGGAAATAGAATTGAACTGTTTGCATAGATAAATACGATTACACTTCACGATAAATGCGACTATACTTCAATTTTTCCCAAAGTTGGCGAAATTTGAAGTTGGGAAAGTTGGTGAAGTTTGAAGTTGGAAAAATTGGTGAAGTTGGAAATTTTAAAAGTTAGCGAATTTGGAAGTTGGAAAAATTGGCGAAGTTGGAAATTTGGAAAATTGATGAAATTTCCAAGTCGGCGAAGTTGGCACAAAAGTGTATATGAGAAAAATGAAATCGTAAAACATGAAACTGAACATTTAAGCGTAAAGTATTTGATAAATACAGGAAATTCTTGATTCTAGCGATCTTAATGATTTTAATAACACATTTCCCGGCTACAACTTTATGACTCCGTGACGCTGGAGCGCTACTTTCCGCTGCTGGTTAGCACCGAATACATCGATGAACTGCGAAGCATACGAAAAGTAGGATACACGCTGGATGCAGAGAGAAGAACCTGCTACGGAGTCAGAGAAAGCTTAGATTTACGGGTGCCGTGAACTTTGAACCTGAACATGGTAAAACACCTTTCGCTATTCGACGTTTAATGCTCATCCGGATTCCATATTGAATTTTTTCCGAGTAATTGAATTCAACCTTGATACACGAAGACTATTTATCTTCCTGATTTTTCCGGATGAAAGTGGCACGTGTACGAGCGTAGCTGTGTTCAATTTAAAGTAGTTCGCTAGAAATATGAATATGTAGATTAATCATCTATAACTCAATTTTTGTCTGTTCATGAATTGAAAAATTTCAATTGATCACCACTTCATAGATTTTAACAAGAGAAGGAAAAATTCATAATTACTATATAGAAATTCATGACTAACAATGTAACAGTACAACAATATACTACAATAGCATAATTTTTCTCATAAAAAAAGTGTCTTTTTTCACAAAGTTTAGACAGAAGTCGTCATATTTTTTCAGAGAAGTAACTTCTCGGTTACCTGATAATTGGAAAAAGAGTATCCAAAATTAATGAAGATTATTCTGAAAATTAAAATTATGTCCAATTTTTTTTTTTTGTTAATAAACAGTGAAGTAGAATAAGGCACCAAATTAATTTGCAGACCTAATAGATAATGGTACCCAAATAACTACCAAGTCGTATAAGTATCGTAGTAGAAATAATAAATAAAAGAAATAAAAAATTTTGCAGTAGAAATAATAATAAAATATTACTATAAAATACTAAAATATACAAAATAGAAAATTCGCTTTATAATTAAATTTACAATAACAAATTTCGAAACACGTGAAACGAACTTCCCATTGGTACAAGTTAGTCAAAACTAGAAGTTAGTTGGTCAGGAATAATTTCTCTTCTTTCCCGAAGTCACTGTCACGAGAGAAGAAGAAGAAGAAGGGTTAACAGCATCCACTTCTTCTTCTCGCTGAGTAGAACTCCTCCACGGTGCTCTTCCATCGTTAGATGAAGCATTCCAGCGATTTTCCCCTATTCTTCAACCTCCGCTTCTTCTTTTCACGCTGTCCATTCAGATGTAAACAGAGATGTGGCTCTCGGCGGTGTCCGAATACTCAAAAGACAGGTTTTCGTCTAGTGGCCTACTCGTGAAAGCTTCTTCTCCTTTTCTCGCCAAGTTTCGAAGCCATTTTAGAAACCCTCTGAAGCATTCAGATGTTTAATCTTTTACAGCCTGTGACATGCTTCCAAATCGATACGCTTTCATCCTTTTTTAAAACTATGCTTTTTCTTTGTAGGACGCGAGACGTAGGCGTTAGGTAAATAATGAAAAAAGATCGAAAATTACGTAAATCTAAAAGAACTTACGTAAAATCGTGTAACAGCGAAACTAATTGCATCGTGCTCTATATACAATCGAGGGGAACCTCGAAGAAATTTTACTGTTCACGTTGCTTCAACTTTCTAGGTACACGATCGATTCTTTACTGAAGTAATCCATTTTTCTGTAGGTTTTGTGAGTGGTTTCGTTTTTGGAACCACTTGATATCGATTACAAAATTAGTAGAATATGTTGTGTTATCTCTCCTATTAATTTTAAGTCATCCGGCCTTTCTTTTGCTAAACAGCAAACAATCCACATCGTATTTTAACATTATTCACCCCTGAATCTAGACCTCCACATCATCCTTTGCTCTTACTCATCACTGAATCTAAACCACATCGCCTCATCCTATATTGACTTCTGAGCCAAAACAACCCCTAGTCTTCTACCTACCGAACCTATATCTACGAACCGTTTTCCACCGAAAAATAGAAATTTTGTCGAGCAATCTTCGCGTAAAGAACGTCTCTAAACTGTAGAATAAAAATTGACTATACGACACGCTGCCTAGTTATTTACTTCGCCTAAATTCCGTCGGCTCTCTTACCGCGTAATTATTCAACACAATAAGTCGAACACTAACCGCGGAATACAACAGTTGTTGAACAAATTATATTATATATCTTGCATGCTAAATATCTTGAACATAAACTGTATGTGTTTGTTCATGACAGGAAGATTACTGGATTCAGAAGTGCAATGCTTGCGTGCGTGTAAACGACCCATAGTGCACTTTAACCCATTCGCGCAGAATAATGAGTCAGACTCATAGTGTATTTTTGTGGTCATAATGCACATTAAAAATTCGCTTAAGATATTCTGATAGAGAAAGTGTTAAATAAACTATTCATATAAACGATACATAAGAAAGATCGAAATATCAAGAATTTAAGTAAATGTCTGTTCATTTCCAATTTCACATACATTATTAAAATTTTTCATTCACATATGAAGTCTCATCAAAGCATTAAGTTTCTGAATGCAATAATAATTTATATCCTACAAAGAATAGATTCTTTTATAATCTACACACCGCAAATGTTCACCCACTGATCCCATTATCGATTAAAACGAAATCCTTCGTTTCCTTCGACGCTCGAGAAATAAAACTCGCATTTCCCTTCTTCGCCCCCCACTACGCCGCCTCGCCGGCATGCACACACAACAACTGGTTCGAAAGAGGAGCCGTGAAGAAGAGAATCGAGCACTCGTCGAGATCAATCCGCCGACCGCGCCTTCGCAGAAGTGGAGAGAAAGGTGGCTCGACCTCGTTTCCGTGCTCTACCGCTGTTTTCTGCCACTGAACGATTGATAATCGCCCGAGTTAACGACGAAATTGGGCGAGAATCAGAAGAGAATGTTGGATCGTGTGTATCGTGGAAAATTCTATTGGAAAACAGAAGAGAGAGAGAGAGAGAGAGAAAGTGGTGCAAACATTGTATAAGTTCGATGAAAAGAGATCGTTTGATATCCTGGCTTTCTTCGATAGTGAAAGGAAGAGTTTTTCGAGCGATGGGATCCGACGGGATCGATTTCACGTGTACACTGAGACTCGAAAGCGTGCAGTGGACATGCGTTAGGTTAGGTTAGACTAGTTTGTCTCGGAGAGAGAAAAAAAAGAAGGAGAGATAGGCGGCGCTCTAGCTATGTAGATCGTGAAGTTCATCATTGGAAACTCGTTAGAAATTAATACCGTGAATAACGTCGTACGACGATTGATACACGTGGACGGGTGTTTCTTTTTTTTTCTCTCTCTAACAAAAACGCTCGACCGCCTTTCAAGAACGTCGGAAAGACGATAGATTGATATTCTGTTTGAAGATACTGTCGTCTTTTGGGAAATTGGAAATATCGAAGGATTGAAATTGGTTCTGTTTGATAATCTGGTTAGACTGTGTTAAGAAATACACCGACTGGACTTTTAGACGAAAGGATTCTGTTTTCTTCTGATAAATTAAAATTCGATGGAAATTATTTTTAGTTATGAAGAACAGTGGTAGAAGTTTTATTTAGAAAATTCTGATAATAGAGTAGAATTATAACTCTGTTAGTACAGTTAAGTTTGCTTGAGTCAAAGATGATAGAGTGAAGGTAGTACTTACATACTACGTTCTTTGTGGTTTACTACCTTGATTATCATTTTTACCAACCATAAGCAGTTAAGCTTTCGCTGAACTACATATTAAGGAATTATTTCTACTTTAACAGAAATATCAATCCTACATTGTTGGCTAATTATTTCATGCTACATTCCATCTTAATTTAACTACGATTTTTAAGAATTTCAATAAGTTTACTTTTAATATATACTATATGTATAATCTTTTTCTTAAGGATTTTGAATTGTCGAATTTTCACGGGGTTATGTATTTGGAAATTATTTTACGCTCGTGAAAACGTGACACTACACGAAGTACAACTCTGACTTAGAATTCGAAAGTAGAAATTTCTTTTTTTTTTTTGCACTCAAGAATGTTCTACACTGAGCAACCATTTTTATTACAAGTTTCACTCACAACAGGTATTACAACCCTTATTTTCATCTTATCAGCGATCAACTACACTTTGTTAGAATGTGAAAAAAAATAACGCATGATTAATTGGTTAAACGTGGCATTACGTGACCAGCGACGAATATCAACTAGAACGCGGTGAACTAAATGTAGATCTGAAAATCACGGTACAACTTGATTTATCACGCACGATTTAAAACATAATTATTCACATGAAGCAATTTTCGTTTGTTGCGCGTTAAACGTAACACCGTGTCACCTAACCTCGAAATATTCATCCAATCTAATTTCATCTAAATAATTTCACAAGTAGATACAAAAAGAAAGAAATCCATTTCGAAAATCGAATTATTTAAATCCAGATTAAACAAACTCACGCTCTGCAATTTGCGTAAACGTAAATAAATTCCATGTTCCATAAAAATCTGTCATGCTGTGATATTAGAACGTTATCATTTCTTTTTCTCTCTCAAAATCTTCCTTAGTCGTTCTTTCATCTTACTTTTACTTTTCCACGTAAAGCGACAAAAGTTTCCGATCGCAAGCAACAATCCTTTTCGTTGAAACAAGCGAAACTTTTTTTCGCTCGCCAACTTTTAACGCGCTCTTTCACCTCCGGTAAAGAAAACTCGCATAGACCAGACTCGATAATAAATAAATCAACGAAGTGAATTCCGTCAGGTGTCGAGTACAACGATATCCAGTTAAAGTAACCCATAAGAAGCTTCGAGGCTTGCATAATCCCGATTTTACGATGCACGACGACCGAAAATTTGATCAGGAAACCGTCACGGAAATTCGGCTCGCGCAACACCGTGACGCAACGTGACTCAATTGTGAATGCGCGCGCATGCACATCCGACCATATGTCATTCGCCGTTGCTTTCAAGAAGATGGCGAGAAGAGGTCGATATCTCGATCAAATTGAAGTCGAACGTTGTGTAATCGATGAGTTGAATTAACGTTTGAATATTCTTGAATATGTGAAATTGGGAATACTTGAAAAATCAATTAATGGAAAATTCAAGATTATATTAGGTTAGAATTGAATAAAATTTTACAGATTAGCATCTTTCGATCTTTCTTACCAATAAATATTAACCCTTTGCACTCGGATATCTCCTCTGAGGGATAATGTTTCAACCCTCAAATATTTTCCTTCTTATTATCTGTATCGACAACTAGTCACCAACTATCGCCATTAGAAGGAAATTTCGAAAGAAATGAAATTACACGTTCGATCTAAAATGAGAGATATAAATTAGACATTGTGACCTGCCTCAAGGTGAAACACAATTCGGAGCTAGACTAAACAAAGATAAGGAAAGGCTACGCAGCATTCCAGACGAAATAAGCGATAGGTCAAGGTATATACTTAATTATATATATTCAGTGTAGTAGTTAAGTATTGCGAATAAAAGTTTTTTTTTTTTTTAAACCAAAATTCTTCGTTTTCTTCGTGTGACAACATCAAACTCGATAAACGTCTCTTTATAGGCAGAAGTGTACGTATTGGATCACGATGATGATTTCACAGTGGGTGGTCAGCTATATAGTTTCCACAGCGAGAACGACGAAGAAAGCAGAAAAACCGCGGGACCGTGTCCGGCACGCAATCTTCCGCGAAGAAAATCGCGTGCACCACGCGTAATGTAATCGGAATGATGTCAGTAGTACGTTCGAGACATCGCTTCAACATCTCACATACTCTAAGGGGATCCAGATCCGTGATCTATCGATCTTTAGAATCTGAACAGCAAACATACACGTCTATTTCCTTTTTATTTTTCACCGAGTAGAAATTCAATTTGTGTTTGTTAATATCACATCTATAATTTTAATTGTCCACAACATATCCTATAATTTTCCAATTTTCCACTAACTACAATTTCTCCTTTATTTCTCGTTTAAATTAATTTCTACAATTTTCCCATTTCCTCCCTCTATCGTAAAGATTTCAAACTTTCCGCTATCATAAGTGAAAAAATTGAGAAGTTAAAAAGGCCCAAAAAGTGGAAATCGAACTCGCGACTTTTGGATTAACAAGTCGGGACTCTAAGCCTTTTGTCAGAAATCTATGACTTTTGATCGCTATTTGCTGCTTTTTATGCATGTGGATTGTACAATACACATTCTACATTTTCTCGAATTGGGTAAAACAGCTTCCATCGAGATAGGATCTTAACTAGTTGGCAATCGTTAATCGAAAACCTCGGAACAATAGTTAAGAATGTTTCTCCATATTTGGACAATTGCAACGACGTTTCTGCAACATTGTAGCGTCGTTAAGCAAAGCAGAAGCGAAACTTTCTACGATTATGAGCTACACTAAATTAGGTTTTACGTCAACAAACTATTCCCTTACCAGGTAGTTTATTACCAACCTTTGGTAACAGTAACGCAATTTCATAGGAAATTACACAGTTTATTGTAGAAAATTATGTAGTTAAATATCAACTGATCGTCCTTTTTCTGAATAGAACGGCTTCAATTAGGATTTTGTTTTTAATTAGTTCACTTCAATTTACTTGATTAGTATACCAACGTGTTTCTTACACGATAACACTTTATTATACGGTAATAAACTGAATATGAAGAAGGTAAACAGATTAGTTAAGCGTTGATCCATTAAATGAAACGGAAGTCGTGTCCGTTTATACGGTAGAGTAACAATCGACCAATGGGCAAATAGAAATCGCATTTTTATCCATGAAATCGTATTAATCGGATCGGACATTAAGTGGAACGAATATTATTCTGTGTGGAAAAGTAACGAGCATAAAATTCTATTTCATCCCTAATTAGCGAAACGTATGTTAAATAAATCAATTGAACACAGAAGAGCTAAAATCGAATTTTCAAATATCAAACATACAAACTTTCATATTGGAAGTTTTCGAATTTCCAAATTTGAGGTTTCCGAGTTTCCAATTTGAAATTTTCAAGTTTGGAAATTTCCGAATTTCCAATTTGAGGTTTTCGAGTTTTGAAATTTCTAAATTTCCAAATTTGAGGTTTCCGAGTTTGGAAATTTCCAAATTTCCAAATTTGAGGTTTTCAAGTTTTGAGATTTCTGAATTTCCAATTTGATGTTTTCGAGTTTTGAAATTTCTAAATTTCCAAATTTGAGGTTTCCGAGTTTGGAAATTTCCAAATTTCCAAATTTGAGGTTTCCGAGTTTGGAAATTTCCAAATTTCCAAATTTGAGGTTTCCGAGTTTGGAAATTTCCAAATTTCCAAATTTGAGGTTTCCGAGTTTGGAAATTTCCAAATTTCCAAATTTGAGGTTTTCGAGTTTGGAAATTTCCAAATTTCCAAATTTGAGGTTTTCGAGATTTGAAAATAATATTTTCAAAATTACAAAATTTCGAAAATTCCATACGTCGAGTAATTCGAAGGAAAAACAGTTGGATCGGTAATTGGCAAAGATTGATCGCATCCAGTTGACATTTAATACGAAATCGACGTGAAAGGAAGGCATTAAATCGCAATTAATCCTCGCTGGAATCAGGGAATGACGAAACGCTCTTCCACCGGCGGTTTCCATCTGTTTCGAAAACTTCAGTGAAAGATTCACCGCGTGGAATCTCAGACGGCGTTGGTATTTATTAGAAATCACCAGTTTGCAGGCCCGTTCACAGTTCGTTAGCCACGGTTGCACTCCAAATAGCCTGACACGCAATACCAGTAACGACGACGACAACGACGACGATGACGACGATGATAATTCTTTCGTTAGCTCGCCGAAGAATTCCAGCGGGCCTTTCTGAAAAAGTATTCGCTGACACGAATCGCTCGTGTTTACAAGGGCGATTAATTCTTTCTTTATTTTCACGCGCCGATGAATATTGATGAGCTGATGAACATTTTCCATTTAGTGAAAGCACTTAAAGATTCAATTACCAGAATAAAATGACGTCGTAAATAATAGAAGAATATCTAAAATATTTCACATTTATAATTACTAACAATTTAACAAAACTTTTAATACATTCAAAAATTATTAGAATTTATTTAATAGTTGTTTTAAAAAAATTTTTTAAATACTTCAGTATTCATAGTTATTAAATTTTAATAATTTTTTAATAAACGTTAAAAGCACTTCATGTAACTCTTCAATCTTCAGTATTTATAATTATTAAAGTTTAATGATTTTTTCGTAAGTTCAGAAATTTTTATTAAATTTTTAACAATCATAAGTATAAAAATTTTAGTAATTCTTTCCTTTGTTATATACATATATAATAGTATATGTTACACATATTAAAAAACAAAGATATATGTACACTATATGTTATATATATTTGTTTTCATATGGGTAATAGAATATGGGAAGTGAAAGAAATCGAAATTGAAAAGTCGAGCGATAAGCTTGCATAAGCGTTACGGGGATATACGATTCTGTTGTGTAAAAATTCAAGGCACGTAAAACACCTTTAGCAGACATCAAAACGGGATTACGGTAAGATAATCTGGTATTCAGAAATCGTGTGCGACAAACAGAAACGTACAAACTGCTTGCGTTACCGAAATCGAGATTCGAATCATCGATCTAGCGTTATTCCGTCATATTTTTCTCTCACCGTCGCTTCATCGAACAAATACATCCACTCGAACTTCATAACCACCTTCCTCACATTTATTTCGAATATTTGACTTGAAGAAAATGAAATAAGATTCAAACTTCAATCAAATTTAAGCAGTAAAAATCATTTTCAACAAATAAATCTTGATAATAAATTATTATTGAAAAAATGTCCAAACTTTTCCATTTTAATATTTCTTATTCGTCCAAAATAGCGTTCAACGTTTTACACACGATGTTTAAAATATTCACCAATTGCTCGAAAAATTAATTGAATTTTCTACAACGATCGTTTCGAAATCGAGTAGCGTTGCTTTCTGAACGAATTAATAATAATCTTGGTTAGAACTTGTTAACATAACATAGAGGAAGCGAGAGAAAATATTGTACCAGCTCTGTGTCTCAAATAAATGAATTCGGTTGAGAAAAAAAGGAAGAAAAGCGACGGAAACTTTTGCAAACGCTTAATATTATTTGACATTTGAAGTATTATCGAAATATTATATATCTATCTTGAGCAAGTTGCAGTTGAAACCGAACCAGTTAGGGTTGTCTGACCAGGAATTCGAATAGAATCGACGAAGTCAATCGCACGTGTAATGCATACTTTCTACGTAGCGACAGAGAGCGGATTTCAGAATGTAAATGCGAGTAATGCACAAGGTAGCCCGCACTTTCTGCATTTTCGTGTTCACGCGGCTAGAAGGACGACTACATTCACTGATTAACTCTGCTATCGGTGAGCGTGGATTGGTTTCCTACGCGTTCTACATAATCGGCGACCAGAAACTTTGAAAATTGTTCGCTCGCTGACAATTACTTCAGAGTCGTTGAAATTCAAGAATAATCGAAACAATGGAACATCGCATTGTAGAAACTTCCGTACGAGATACGTACACTACCGTTCAAAAGTATCCGGACACTTCGTTCTTCTTTAACCGTTTGAGTGCCACGGACCTTTGCAAAAATTCAGTCGAAAAATGCCAAGCAGCGCGATCGCGCTTCTTTCGTCTTTTCTTACATTTTCTCGTTTACGTTACTTTAAATTTTTAACAAATAAGAAAATTCTTTTTAACACATTCTAAGCCGGTCCCGTATTATTGTGGGATTTCTAATTTATCGGTTTTGACGGATGTTTGATTTTTGTTGAAACGTATAATGTTCAACAAAAATATACTATATATTCTTTTGTGAAGATGTATAAAATTTTTAATATACTTTCTTTCGAGTGTCCATTCCCCGTAAATAAGCAATGTGACTGCCAGCACCCAGGTTTCTCACCTGCAGATATTTAGTCGGCGTACAATGTGTTAACAACAGTTCGAAACTTACGAAAAAATAGATATTAATTTAGTATAACCTCGATAAATCGTAACAGTAAAGACACGCATTGACAAAGTTCGAACGTGCAATTAGTTCAATTCTACAGACTGATTAGCTGATACTTTTAGGCACTGAACAGGAGAAGCGTGATCGCGCCGCTTGGCACTCAAACGGTTAAAAAATATAGTGTAATATAGTAGGAAAAGTATTTAGAATCGTTTTATCTTCTGTAATTGTTAGAAATTATCATAGAAACAATGAGAAAATTTATAAGAAGATTATTGCGATTAATGTAAGCTGTGCCTAATCTTAGCCTAAGGTTAATACCTAACATAACCTAATCACAATGGATACGTCTATAAAACTCGTGCTTAATTTTATTATAGTATCGGTAACTTTTCAAATAAGTAATTTTTAATTTAAAACATCACTTACACCATAAGAAAGTAATGAAGATCGATTTCAGCTATTACTTTAGATGTTTAAGTACCATTTACTTGATCTAAACGAACCTAATCACAGTGGATACGCCCATGAAACTCGTACTTAAGTTTATTATAATATCGGTAACTTTTCAAATAAGTAGTTTTTAATTTAAAACATCACTTAGTTCATAAGAAAGTAATGAAAATCGATTTTAGTTATTACTTGAAATATCTAAGTAACATTTATGCGTTGCTGTTGCACATTTCGTAAGTGGCCGGATACTTTTGAGCGGTAGTGTATTTCGATGGATGAAAAGTTCCCAACCCCACAATTTGCTAATGAATCTCCGCGGTGCAATTAAAATCTTGTTATCTCGAGTTATATTCTTCGTATCCAATATTTATTATAAATTTCTATAAATTTCTCTGTTAATCGTACGTTATTTAACTCTTTGGCTACGGTAGTCTTCAATAGAAAGTGTAGATGTTCAATTTTCCATAGTGAAATTTGTCAAATTATTTCCCAAAGCTTGGGAATTAAAAATTTTCAAATTTGTAAAAATGTAAAATTCGTTTGGTTAAATTAAAATGGAAGTGTGCGAAGAATAAAATTCAGGCAAAATGGCGCGGTAACAGAGTGCAAGCCAAATTTCCAGAACACCTATAGGTGCCAATAGTAATCAAAGGGTTAATGTTAATCGACTGAGAATCTGATGGAAACGTTTATTCAATATATTTCAGTATAATTTTTACTATAGAAATCGCCTCCTTTTACCAACGAAATAAATCCTTCTAATCGACACGCGAAATATTCATCAGAAACCGACTGATTTCGCTTAATTTCCAATTAGAAAATTTCTCTTGGAATTATTGTAACCAATGTTTACATAAATTCCACTAACCTCGCGATATTACACCGTCATTTTTTTTCTTTCTTCTTTCTTTCCACGTTTCGCGGTTTCATTCTTCCAGTCGAATAAAACCGCTTGGTTTTCATTAATGGTTATGCCAATTGAATCGTGGCTAACTACTTGTCACGAAACGCCTCGATTTCTTGCTTCGCTGCCGATCACCACGACTTGCGGTTTCATTTTTTCCACCTGCTTTCCATTCGACCAGAAAATCGTCGTTCCCAACGTTCCAGCTGCAGTTCTAGATCCGCCATTAACTCTATTATTGTCAACCAGGTCTACCACCGTGAAAATCTCAAAGACAAACAGACGCGTATCCGTTTGAATTGTTTCAATTTCGAGTTTGCGTACGGTTGATCGATCGATACGGAAATAATTGCGTGATGGATCGCGGAATTATGGGTTGGTTATGGCGGGTAATTTGAGAAGGATGAAACGCGAAAAGTGTATTCTTGTATACTGGAAAATGAGATATTGATATCGTGAAATTTTAATGACGATTTAAAGTAAAAGCTGTCCTGAAAACCTGTCTAAAGGAACTAGAGAAAATACATCTAATAAAAATGCCTTGAAACGAATCCAAAGAAGAAAAAGTTACTGCGTTATATAGATGAAACGTAATTTATCTTAATTTAGTTTCATTTTCGAAATAATAAAACATTCCTAAAACATTTCTTCCTACTTTACCGAGAATTATCTTCCTTCGTAAAGAACCTGTCCACCAAAACCACGCAAATATCGTTTAATAAAAGCTTTCGAAAGTAAGAACAGGAAGAAATGGAATTTCCAAATTCCTTCTTACTTTAATGTCATTTTCCTTTTTTTTTTCTGTGTACGAAAGATTCGAATTCGACTGTAAATAATAGACAAAAATTTGTAAATCTTTGTTTCTTAATTAATTAATAGCTTTCCCTCTTCTACATGAAATTCATCTTTTATTTCAGATTGTGCGGAGGTGTTTGACGTCGACAGTAGTGATCTTCTCGATCCTGTCGGTAGAATTCGGCGCGGTACAAGCCGAACGATGGTCGCGACAGGTTTCGAACAGCGAATGGATCCCTTTGGCGAATCCTAGAGCAGCGCCGACTCAGGTAGAACAAAATGGTCCTGCTACGAGCCTCTTGGCAAACGGAAACTCCCAGGTGCCTCAACTTCCGCAGATATCCCTGCCGCCGGCACTTCAGCAACAGTATCAGGAACAGCTGTTGCAGCTGCAGAAAACTCAAGAGAATATACAGAAATTGTTGCTGCTGCAGCAACAGTTGAGGGCTCAGCAGCAACTTCTTCAGGTAGAACGAAGAACATTCCCTTTTTTTTTTCTTTTGTGAGGAAACTAAATAATTGAAAAGTAACTTCAAAAAGGCAGATATATTTAAACTATTCAAAAAGAAAAGACTATTAACTTCCAACAAAGCCACACATTGTTAACGTTAAAGTATCCAAAGGATCTCGATTGATTCGAACGAACTATGTTAGAAAACTTATAGAAATCTTTGTTTCCCCAGACTCAGACGTTTTTACCAAGCGGCTTCAGTAACGTGGATAACGAGAAGCAACTACGTCAAAGTGGATTAGGTAGCAGCCAGATAGTGGCAGATCTCGCATCACAGGATCTAGTGCCACCATTGCCCGCCTCCGAAACGTTGCCGCCGGTGTTTCCACCTCAGAATTTCCTCCCCCAGCGACATCGTGCACAGCTGCCAACGAAACAAGAGCCAAACTTTTCGCAGGAGTTCCCCAACTTGTCTGGTCAGGAATTTAAAAATGGCCAGTTGTTACCACCGGGACAAATTGTCGGAAATGTCGGACAGATCGAAGAGGAGCAGAGACAGGGCGCGAAACAGCTGAAGGAAGCTGGTCAGGGCGGCTTGGTGTCTCAGATCGAGGGTGGTCAGGATGAAGAGGAGGAGGTTGGTGAATTTTCAGAGAGAATTTTCTCATGGAAACGAAAAATTAGCAAATTCTGGGAGTGGGAAGTTAGAAGTTAGAAAATTGCGCGATAAATGGGAAAATTGTGAACGAAAGAAAAGAATCATGGGAGTGTGAATTTGAAAAGCTGATGAAAATGAAAAATTGCAAAATTTGTGGGTCGAGAAATTGGTTAAAAATCGCGGTAGAGAAAAATTGGAAAATTATGGAAACGAGGAATTGGGAAAGTTAAGAAAACAGCAAATTGTTTATTTCAAAGAATTCGTAGAGAAATTAGAAACTAGAACGATTCTATAGAAAATTATCTTTATTCTGAAATTCAGTATTTCGACTCTTCCAAATGTCCTCGTTTCCCTCTGCAAAATGAAAGAAAAAAAAAAGACATTTCGCTCCATGATCCATCACATTCACGTAGTGCCACTTTAAAAGTTTCCAATTTAAAAAAATTACGCAGCAAATGATTTTCCCTTTGACAGGTGCAATTAGTTTACGTGCCAGCAGAGACCCTAGCCCAACGAGGTCAGCCAAAAAGAGGCCGTGGAAGGAAGCAATACCCTCTGCGTCAACAACAACAACAACAACAACAACAACTACCCCAGCAACCGCAAGCACACCGTGACAATCAAGGGGTGGAGCCTAGCGTTCTCGCAGCTCACGACCAGGACTCCTTTGCCCGTCAAATTCTCCAACAGATCCAAATGGAACGCGAGGAGAAAACTCAGTTCCTTAAAGAGGAGAGAATGAAGGAAATTGCCCGGCTGAACGAGGAACAGAGGGCTCTGGAAAGGAAAGCTCGGCTTCAACAGGAAGCACTTCAAAGGGAACAAGAGCTGCAACGTCAAAGAGAGGCGGAAAAGAAGAAGAAAGAATTAGAAAAATTGGAAGAATTAGCGAAGCAACGAGAATTAGAGAGAATTCGAGAGGCCAGGGAGAAGCAACGTTTAGAAGAACTGGAAAGGAGACGATTGGCGGAGATTAGGGCAAAAGAGGAGAAACGTCGAGCCGAAGAGGCAGCCAGACAGCGAGAAGCTGAAAGATTGGCTGCGTTGGAAAGGCAAAAGGAATTAGAGATTCAACAAGCTTTGAAGCAACAACAGATCTTGGAGAAACAACGTGAAGACGAGGCTAGATTAGCTGCATCGGAAAGACCTGATAATCACGATGTTCACACTCAGTCTCTCCCGTTAATACGAGATCAGCAACAACAGTTCCATCGTCAACAGTTCTCCGAAGGATCCAAGCCACCTAAGAGTAAGATTAGAGGGAGGCACAGGCAGAGAAATCAATACCAAGAGCAGCAGAATTATAGAGAACCGACTACAACTCCGTCCCCTAATCAACCTCCGTTATCAGTTTATATGGGAAGTTCCAGTTCGAAGACAAATAACGTCAAAGTAGCCGATGTGTTAAAAATACTGAAAGATGCAAAGACTATAGCTGTTCTCGATACGGTAGGACCAGACACACCTCAGGTATTCGTAGGACCAACCAGCTTGGAACCACCAAATGGATATGCCAAGTTTGACCTACCTTATCTCTCCTCCATTGATCATAACAGGGTAGAGAGGAAAGTGGACAAGTTACCATTTTTCGTAGCACCACTCAGCTTTGATCCTCCACCAGGTTACTCGAAAATCCCCTTCCCATCACCTCACATAGGTTCAGTAGTAGTCAACACCCTGGACAATACCGATCCGAAAGAAAGTGACGATCACAATCCTAGTCCAACTCCGCTTATCGAACCGAATTCGTATTTAGAAAGCCTCAATGGAGGAGCTGACTCTACTACACCATTGTACGAACCTCAAACAACTATCAGTTATGCTCCAGAGTCATCAAGCACACCGAAATACGAGCAGTCCTATACAGCTACACCATCACCTGGATATTCTGGCTCTAGGTTTAGATTCAGACAGTACTACGGTGACAATAAACCAGCCTCTGTTGTTAGTACATCCTATTACGACGATCAGAGGCCCTCAACTAGGAAGCACAAGTATTACGATGATAATGTGAGAACCACTGACATACCTGTGCACAATGCAAAAGTTGAAACTTCTGTTAGCCATGTAGACGAGATTTCTTATTCCACTACACCCACTTACAAAGAGGAAACTATCAGTTCTCAAGATCCTTCTGGTCAGTTAGGTTTGATTAATCAGGAGCTGGTTCAGCAAAGAGAGGCGCAGAGGTACAATACCGGTGGACAGTACAACGAACACGGTTCTCAGCTCACGACTGATCTGGGTGGCAGTTTCGAGGCTGTGATCACTGGCGGTGAGGTTAACGAGGTTAGAGCACCCGTTGGACCCACGCAGTACAGTTTGCCGGCGGAACTGCCGGCTATTTCACCGCATCTCCCTGGCTTAGTGAACTCTCTGTTGGACAAGAACGAGGCGAAATTGCAGGCTAGCACAACTAGTACGACGACGAGTACCACGACCACTACGACAACGACCACGCAGCGTACACCGAGTACTACGTATAGGCCACGTAGCAGACAGAGGTATGTTGTGTGAAATTATGGTGAAAGGTGATCGTTGAGTAGACAGGTGAAATTATGAAAGGAAATGAATTGGTTGGTTAGGATCAGTATTTGTTGATTTTATTAAATCGTTACCTTCTTCGTGAAAGTGATATTTCTTCCATCGACTATACTTAACACTAGATTTGATCTTTATACAAAATGCTTCATCAATATTTAACTTTTACATAGGAGTAATTTGTCTCGGTTGTTATATACAGGATGTTTCATTCATCTGAATATTAATTTTTATAAAGGTATAAATTTCCTCAACTCTTGTATAGAGGGTGTTTTATTTATTTTGATTGTTTGTGAAGTTTTAAAAGTTTAATGATTGATTTTTGTGAAAATATTAAGGTCGAATGAAAATCTATTTTTGTTTCACGATAGAAATAGAATTGACATCCTTCTTAATTGTAGAAGCAGAGTAGCTTCAACGAGGCCAAGAACGACGACTCAAGCTCCATCCACGAGGACAAATGTGGATAGAAATCGAAGACCGTACAACAGATCTAGATCCAGATTCAGCACTACCACAGAGGACTATCGCGAATCCGCTTATGAGCCAACTAAATCCAGGATCCCGGAAACTACGTTGAGATACAATGCGGAGCACAGGAGGCCAATCAGTAGAACGCAGAAATACAGGAGCCGAGATAAGACTAGTCAGCAGTCTGAGGTAAAGCATTTCGTGGATTTGTAATTGTGTGCACATGAACAATTAATACTACGATTACTCATATCCTCCAAGATTAATTTCCTCAAAATTTCTGAAATGAATTAGCAGAAAGAATAAATAGTTTGTTCAAAAAGAAAGAAAGGGAAAATTAATTAACTAAAATTTTCATTTTTTACATTATTACATTTTATAGCACTTAGAAGAATCTATTCTATACATAAAAAATGTTTTCAATTTAAAAAAAAATTCTTAATCAGTTTATTATCTTTCTCATAATCTAAATAAATAGATTCAATATTTTTATAATGACAGTTACAAAAGAATTCTACTATTTCCAACACAAAGAAGCTGCATTTAGTAATCTTCATTTCAAACACTATTTTCTCTACGAAAAATAATTCACGACAATTACAACAAATTTTCCAACACGCCAGTATAGTATCGATACGAAGTAAAATTTAAGCTCCCGAATTTCCATCGTGTTTTTCACACTTAATACCAACGTCAACAGGTCCTAGGACAATCTCAGAACACGCAGCCACAGCAATCGTCGTACGATACGATCTCCCCTGGGGACACGAACTCCCCACCTGCATCAAACAGTTATCTGCAACCAAGTGGGCCAGAATCGAGTAATCTTCGTCAACTGGATTCCTCGTCGAGCTTGAACGACTATTCTCCAGAGAATTATCCATCCACGACTGTCAGCACTACCGAGAACTATCCATCTTTACGCGACGTGACCGTGAATCAAGGATCTACACTGATATCGGACGATTATTCAAGAAGTCAGATCTATCCTCAAAACTACCAAGAGGATCCACGTTATCAGTCAAGCTATGATCAGTCTACTCTCGAACAAACTGGACTAGAGAAGAGTCCTGTAAATGGATTCAATTATCAAGCACAAAATGGCGAACTGTTGGATCAAGAAATTCTTCAGAGGCCAAAGGATTATCAGCTGGATGGAAAAGCTGAAAACAGTGATTTCGAATTAGCAACCACTGCGGATCCAAGGCTCAGAACACAGGAGGATCAACGTTACTCGTCGATCTATGAGGTGAACATGCCACAGACACAACCGGAGTACAGTTTAACTGGACAGGATAATCTGCATCGTTTGGAGAGCGAGAAGATTCAGACTAGCGTTGCTGAAGGTGATCCTAACGAGCAACCGATATTTATTCCTCTACCGGAGAATAAGCAGGAGGATTATGAGCTTCCGGTTTCTTCCACCGAAGCTCCGTTATCCGAGGTGAGTGTTTAAATGTGACACTTGGTTAAAAGTTTGTGGGTGTTTGAGGATTTTTTGATATTGTTTGAGGTGTGATTTTTGGTGGTTGAAGGCTGAGAGAAATTGTACGCTTTACTTGTTCCTTTCGATTGGATGTAGATAACTGGTATACATGTAGGTTCAAAAGAAATCTATTATTTGAAAATAGCCTTATACAGAGTAATCAAAAAGTTATATAAAGCAGTCAATGAATTGAAGAAGGTTCTACGTTGAATTTATATTGAAAAATGTCTGAAATATTTAGTTGAAGAGGAAATTGAAAAATGACGTTAACGTAACCCAAAATAATTACATACTTAAACAAAAAGAAATTACTACATTTTACAGTATTTCTACGTACAGACACAAAAAGTTCGAAACATCTGAATTAAAAGAGAATTCTCATACAGGTTGACACAAAAATAATAGTACCATGTGATAAAAGAAATTTCTGAATTAGTCATTTCCACTTTCTATTGTCAATTACCAATGAATCATCGCTTGCAACATTGTTGAATGAACGTTAGGTAACAACAGAGGCAACCACAACAAGCACAACACCCGTAGTAATTCGACAACGAATTCGAGGACGCGTGGGAACTCGTGCACACCATGAACCCTCTGTTCAAACCAGGAACAGAGGTTCACAGGACGAATACGTGCGTTTCAACGTGGTGAATCAAGAATCCACTCGAACACCTTCGAATCGTCAGAGAGTTAGGACAAGGTCTCGTCCGCACAATCATGGATCCCAGGTTCAAACTGACGGAAATGAGTACATAAATATTCACGCGGTTCAACAGCAGAGGCCAATTATCACAACAACACCAGCAACAACTACAACATCTACAACGATGAGTCCGCCGGAAGAGGATCTTGATTACGGTTTCATAAGACCACCGAACTTCCGACCGGTACATCCGGTGGATAACAGGTACCAGACACCTGTTACCTACCGGCCGCAACTTCCGGAAGTGAGTAAATTTGGGACACTTTTTTCAGAGAGAGAAAACATTTGGCAATTTCCTCCTTTCGCAATTGTTTTGTGATAGCAGATATAGAAGTTTTCATAAATCAACTGCTTAACACGTTAAGCGACATGACGTGACGCTAGACTTTTTTCGTTTGAAGATGAACAGCATGAAACTTTGAAAATATCTTATCATTCGTTAATGGATTTTATTAAAACTATCGAAGTTAAATTTTTTGCTATTTTTCGTCCAAGTGTTTTTGAAAAAACATTGGAATAATCTTTGGAAAAGTTTCGAAACCGAACCACCGAAATCGACGTGACGCTTAACGTGTTAAAATACACAGCGTACTTAAAATTGGCGATTACAGATTTTTCTCCAATATTAGTTGACCTAGATTTTGTCTTTTTCTTCCTTTTCTTTTCGTCAAACTGATTTTATATTCTAAAATTGTCTTAATAATTGTATGCTAAATAAATAAACACATTTTACTATTCGTTCCTTAAAATATCCAAAGGAATTTGTAATGCAAGGGTTACAAGGTACGTAAACTAAGTTCTATTCTGTACAATTTGATACAATGTGAGCGCGTGTCGTGTGTTCGTTACGAACCTGAGAATTTTTTTCTCTGGTTTTGCTCTCCTTCTTTTACTATTTTACATTGACGTAGCACTTTTTCGGGTGGAGCTTGTCTTTGTCAAAAACTATTTCTATTGGTTTTTTGAGAAGCTCCTGGAAGCTCTCCACCTTCGTTACTTTTCTAGCAGAGTGGTGGAAAACTTGGGTTTTCCTCAAGCATGTAAATTAGTCGCCACGTGCTTGTTTTTTCTTTAAAAAGGTTTGGTAGCGGGCCATGGTTTATAGTGGTGGTATATTCGAGGGGCGCTGTCACAACCATGAGCCCTTCACGCGTTGTAAACTAATTTCGACAATTACAATTCTTAACTTGCAGTATTCGTAAAGTGTCGAAGGCGAAATCTTCGACATCTACAAATTTATTTTTCTAGCGGCGATCATAAACCATGCTCCGCTGCAAACTCCTCTAGAGAATAAACATAAAAGAGAAAAGCATTTGTTCGCTAGGTGCCACAGCAATCATTGCTACCAAACGACGAGACCGCAGTAGAATCGAGTCCTCCACAGGCGCAATTGCTGAAGAACCGTCAGAAGTACCAACCGGCGCCCAATCGTCGCCTATCTCTCAAACCAACCACCCTGCCACCTCCCACAACCACAACACCAGAACCAACTACCACGACAGAAAGAATACCTGTTGCCACAGTATTGCCTGAAGACACGATCTACACAGTAAAACCGAAATCACGACCAGACGAGACGAAACAAACGAGAATAAGAGGTAGAATCCGTCGACCTGGAAGAAAACGCGTGTCAACCACTACCAGTACTGAATCAGTGTTAGAAGCACACAACGAGCTACCATTAGACGAGAATTATCCACGGGTACGTCCTCAACCAGTAAACACGGAGCAACAACAGACATTGTACGACGATAATTACGACAGTGGAGGAGGATTTTCTCCAGCTGCTCGTAATCCATCGGAGAATCAGTTCTACGAAACTTCCAGCGAGAACGTGAGTGTTTTCAAATAAATTTTAATTTAACCCTTTCGTATCTGACGGGATAATGTCTCACTTCAGCAGTTAAATAAGAATTGATTGAGCTTTTAAAAAAAGAGAAAATAATTCTGTTCGATTTGCTCGTGATTCAACCTCGTGGTACCAACTAACGCAAAACTCGAAGGACCACACTAAATACTTAGGGATTATGAATAATAATGGCTATACTAAAACGTTCAATGTAATAAAGTCGGTTTATTAGCTGATGCTTTCCTCCCTTGAGGACTAAACAAATTTAATTACGAAAAAATTAATTAATTCTCCCGTATTTCCCCTTTTGTTGTCTTTTCGAGTAATTTTTTGTTTTGGTAGTAGAAAAATAACTTATTATTATTATTTTTTTTATCTCTATGCTTAGTGTTTGCTTGCATTACCTTTATAAATCAACAGAGCGTGTAACAGTGATCAGAGGTAGGGTGATTAGACGGATTAGAAGGGACGATTGGACGCGTGATTAGAAATTCGAGTACGGTTAAGCTGAGCTTGTGTAATGAAGTAAGTTTCTTGTTTCTGGCATGTTGCTCCAGTTCGAGGGCTCCACGCCTGTTCTTTTATCGGTTCTGGCATGCACTAGCCGGTTTGTGGGTCGCGATAAGGGTAGTATAATTGGCGCGTTGTGATATGGAAATTTTATAGGAGGTTACACTCCCGTTTATAAGTATTAAGACACTTACTGAATCAGTGCGAGACAAATTTAGTGTTATTATAAAATTATTGAGATATTCAAAACAAATATCGTTCAATATGGAATTTCGTAGTGCAGAAAATAATTGGATTTCTCGTTGAGCATTTTGTCATTTCTAGATAAGACACAGAAATGATTTAAAATTGCTAGAAATAAAATTGTTAGAAATCACGAGTTGTGTTAATGATAGTACAAATAGTAGATTGAATGCAAAGAGAATGAAAGTGGAACAACGGTGGGAAACAAATACTGCTTCGTAATATTGCGTGAGAAAAGATTTACAATTATGTAGGACACATATTGCAATTTATAAACAAAAAAGTAAACGTGACACGAACCTTGAAATATAAGATAAGAAGAAATTTAATGCGACGTATGGAGATTCCAAGCAGAAGGAAAAAATAGTTAAACAATATTGTAAAGATTTACGTAAATCTTTCTTGTCCGCATGGAAAGAAAATTGCGACTCGGTATCCTTCGTTCAGGGGTTAATATGAAACATTTCAGACATTTCACGTCACTCTGCAGGATTTCTAACTTATGAAAATATCACGTCTTCCATTTCATCGCAACAAATGATTAAACTCAGATTCCAAAAACTTTTGTTGCAAATATTTTTAGCGATACGTGATATGAAACTTTGCTCGGAAAAATGTCGTTTGAATAACACAATGTGTACTTTAACCCTTTCAGTGCGGAGTACTTTAAAGTCAAACGCTGTATGTGGACGAAATTCCTTTTTCACGTACAGGCAGTATTGATTGACATGTGATTAAACTACCATTTTCACCCTTTATTTGCGTTTAATTGAATTAAACATTTTTTCTTTTCCTCAACATATATCATTCGTTTGAGAAAAGTAATAAAAAATTGCAAAAATCCTGCAATTTGGAAATAAATTGTAACGAATCTGAATATTCAAACTTGGGAAACGTATATATGCGTCCTTAGTTCACGCATATATGCGTCCATAGCACTCAAAGGGTTAATACTTATTTTCGTCCGCCATTTTGAGGGTTGCTCTCAGATCTCATGATAGAAACGACGAGATTTTTGGGGAAAATTGTATTAATATTCATTGAAGTATCAATTCTGTTTCTCTAATTTTTTTCAATCTATCGAGAGGAGTGTTTTGAGTTCGTACGTGAGGTATGAGTTTTTAGAGACTTTATTTTAAACGCTAACTGTGCTGGACTATCGCTGTGAACCCTCGTTAAAGACCCTCTTCGTTAACTCCATTTCTAAACTCTCCTCCCTCGATGTATATACACTGCTCGCCCTTAAAGAGGACTCACCCCTTTCATGCACACATACACAGACACAGAGGGTATCGCAAACAGGTTTCCTTTCTCGAGAGGGAACTGCGCTAAATGCTGTAGTTGCATCGTTTTCACTGAAATTCTGTAGGTGGAAAACATTGAAATACTTGCTTTCTGAATAAATTCAGAAGATTCTTTACCGCTACTATAATTTATACTAATAATATTAAAATACAGGTAACCACCGTATAGCACGAGTAGTTACGTTCCGGAATAATGTGTTTTAAAAAACAAAGAATTAGTAGAAACGAATGGGGTCGAGCTCTAAAAATTAACAAAAGTATACTATTTTCTTTAGGTAAACTTTTTCTTTGTAAAATATCACGCGTAACAATACCATTACCGTCGAACACCGTTAAATATCAAAACCTTTTAAACCATCGTTTCTTTGAAAAGAAAACAAATTTAACAGTCTATTCTCTAAAGAATTCAGTTTCTTCAAGTTGAAAAATTTCCATAATCACCGAAGCTTCGTTAAAATTCCAGTATCCCGCCGAATTCGTCCTGAACTTCGGCAACTACCCTGGCCAGGCAGTTCAACGCGAGGAATACGACCAAACGCAGCTAGCCAGTAGTACATCGAGAAAATACACTCAAACATCAAGAACGAGGCCTTCGTTGGAAGACGCGCACTCAACAACAGCGGATATTTACGGCGCTGAGAGTCAGTGGTCCACGAAATTGACGAGGACCTCGTTTCAGCCAAGTTTCGCTGTGAACCAAGTATCAGGGGAGACGTCGAAGGAGCATCAGTGGTTCCACGAGTCGTTGAAGGAGGGGAATACACCGGAAATAATCACGGCTGCGCCTGAAATATCATCCGTCACGCTGGTGGTCTCCTCTGACGATAAGAAAACGGAGGAAAAGGAAGAGGAAGACGAGACGACGTTGATGGGTACCACGATATTCGGTATGAAAACGAATGCACAGGATCACACGGAGAAGATGAACACCGATAGCGTGACGACTGAGGAAACTCCTGTGGTTAGAGAGAGGAACGGAAGTGTGGCGAGGAGTAGACAGGATGGAGGGGATTCCTGGCTGATGGACAGAATAGAAAATTCTACGGGACAGGGGAATATCGATTTGGAGAAAATCACGAAGAAAAATGACGGTCTACCACCAGCAGCTGGTAAGAAGGTAAGGGGTGGTAAAGAGACTCGATGAGTGAGAGACTTTTTTACGAGGAATGTGTTAAACACATTTACACAACGACAAATATCTTCAGCTGACTCTTTTCTTTTTGGAAAATTTATCGTTGTTCGGTACTGAACCACAATTCATTTGATATTTTTTAATCATCTGTAAAATATTACGCTCCCCAAATCTTGGACACCCTGCAATAAAGACATTTGGATAACCGATGTCACAGCACTGTGTAAGGAAAAAATTTCCATTCATTTCCACTTTCGATATTTTAGTCAGCCTGAATTGCCAGATCTACCGACTTTATGACTTTATTGTCTACACCACTTGCCAGCTCATCACTCCCCTGTCAACGTCTTCTCCACCATCAACCCACTTCTTTTACACCCATAATTCCTAAAGTCAAATTTTGTCAAATCCAGAAATCCTTGTCAACTCCACCAATCATCATCCACAACTGAACACACCTCCAACCACACCCTCTCCGACATACCAAATACATACGAAGCCACCACCACAATTCAGATAGTACAGACACGTTACACATAAGAACAACTATTCACAATTTCCTTGTTATACAGCTATATTTACTGTTAACATTGGTAAGTTTTAATTATATTATAAAAAAAAGTAAACATTATTGAATTACTTTTAATAAGAATCATCCCTTTCTAAATCGGTTTGCGTGATTAGTTTAACGCAGATTACCGTTCTCACGTCGGTAACACTATTTCTCACTTTTGTTATGGGTTTCTTTCGTTTTTTTTTATCACATGTTCCTCTGTTACTGCTGTCATTTTGTTTCCAACGGTTGCTATTGATTTCTGTATGTTCAAGCAGATATGCGTGTATATATCCCTAATGTTTCAAGATGATTCATTATTGTTATTACTCTAAATGGAATAAAATCGTAATATTTAAATTTGCCGCTAGTATCGACTAATTTCTACTTTCAGTTCTTATTTCAACTTCAATTGATTAATTCCCAATAATGTTACCGACAATAAAAGAGACACTTTTAACTGGAAGTAATTTTTTGATCGAAATTGAAATTATACACCCCTTGGAAGAAGAGAAGGAAGGAAGGAAAAGGTTTCAATTAATTGGCGACGTTGAGCGTTCATTTTTCGAGAGAGGAAATGTAGAAGTTTGAGAAAGTGTGTAGACTAGGTGAAGCCATAAGATTGCTGAGTACCAAGGCTATGGTACTCACTTTACAGCCACGGGCCACGTGGAATCTTTTTATTATTACTTCTTCTCCGAGTGGATTAATGTGGTTTTTCTTTTGCTGAACACGGTGTGTCGCTATGGGGTTGTTATTGGAGATCGTTAAAAGCACGGAAGAAGGGAAGTTTAATATTAGTTTAATAGCTTGGAAGGATGGTTAAGGGGAGAGAAAGGGGGATATTAATATCAGTATGAACATTATCTAGCGGTGGAAAAAAAGTTTTCTTATCAAGTGATAGGGCTGAAGAATATTGTACGAGAGTTACGAAAACGACACAATCCACCTACACATCCCTACTAATTACATTAAATAAAAATGTAAATACTGTCAATCCTATAAATACATTTTGTAGATCCTAAGTTTCATGTAAATTTTGTAAATGTTGTATTATACACGTAATAATAATAATTAACTCATATTTACCTAACTCTCAACATTGTCGAATGTCGCTGTACTTACACGATCAGTTATGAAATAAAGACAGTAGAAAATTCGTAAAGTTTGAAAATTACTGATTTTATTTTACTTCGAAAATTATTGAAAAAAGAAAAAAAACCTGACTTTCGATTTCGTTCAAACTTGCTACATTTGTAACATCAGCTATAAGAGAAACGTGTTACAAAAGAGATTGTAACGTCGAAAAATCAAACGGAGGTAAAATTTGAAAAAGAAAGAAAGGAAAATTTGTTGCGTGTCGTATACGCTACGAAAAGATAACGACGAGGAGAAAAACACAGAGTAATTTGTTCCAGACCGGTCGTAGGAGAAGAGTTCGCGTCAGAGTCAGACCAGCAGTAGACGACTTCGTCACAGCCGAGTCTCAACACTTCAATTCAGCTTTGAACGGTCTGTTCCGGGACCAATACAAATACAATCCCATACGTGAATCCAAATATCAAACGGCAGCCCCTAGTTTGCCAGGAAAATCGGTGCTGCAAGACTTTCTAGCTGAGATTCTGAAGAACGAGGAATCGACGAGAAGCACGACCACTGAGGTACCGGAAGTAGCGTGGACCATGTCTCCAGCTATGACTACACCTATGACAATCCCCGAGGACATCGAAGAAACCACAGAGAATCAACCTACGACGATTCCAACCACAGACAAACCTGAAGAAACGTCTACGATGAGATCTCCATTGGAAGATTTCTTCTCGAAGCTGACAGAAGAGTTTCCTGAACCAATAAAAACGAAAGAAGAAATAAGGAACGAGAAAAAGACGAACGACGAAGACAAAGAAGAAAAATCGTGGGAAGTGACGAAGAAATGGAACCAAAATGGAATTCAGAACACCCTGAACTTCGGTTCGATCGCTGAGAAATACACTATACAAGAGAATCATGTTAATAAATTAAATATCGATTCGGAGATATCTAGGGGCAATCAGGAGGAGAAATTAAAGCTTTCTGGAAAGCAATCAAAGTTAACGGAGGATGAAATCGGCAAAGAAACCCCATCGGAGTATTTCGTTGGTGGAAAAGTAGCGAAAGGCATGGAGGACTATCCGAAGAACCACAGGACAAAATGGAGCGAAGTGAGATATCCATCGTCCTTCGATCACTCTCAATCCTCCAGTTGGAAGTCCGATCTAAAAACTAAATCCAGCAGTACGTCGATTCCAGGCTTGATAACGAAAAATGAAGGGGACACCAGTGTTAAAACACTCTCTGACTATGTCCAAGCAATCTTCGACACCATGAAGAGCGCTGAAGAGGAGACGACAACCGTGAACACAGAAAATCCCGAAGAGATAAGTACAACGATTCAACCACCTCTGCCGGACGGTGAATTCTCTCTTCAAGACATTTCTCAAGGACAAGAGAAAACTACCATTAAGGAGACAGATACGAAGGTTACCACTCCGATGATCTTCGAGGAGACACAGACAACGATGAACGTAGACGAGGTGACACAAACGACCGAATCAACGACTGATATCGATTTGGAGAACACGACGACCTTGGACAGAAGCAACGTGGCCTTAGACAGTTCAACGAGTTCACCGACAGAATATTTCGCCACCGATGCACCTTCGACGACCACTGTGAAGACCAGTAGCACCACTGCCACGAGTAATTCCACGGAATCGATACTTGGAAAAGTTCTACGCACATCGACAACCACGAGAGTCTCTCATATGACGGAGATCTGTTACAGAGGTCGATGTGTGATGACGAGGCCCAGTAGAGATGATCGTTTGAGATGAAGAGAGTATAGGAAAGTGTCTCTGAAAGAGGAAATTATTCCCTTTTGATGATCGATGAAGGAATGGATCGTCTGTATATAGATAAAGGGACCTCGTTGATCGTGATCTTCGTAACCGAATTATTTATTCCATCGGATGGATTACGTTTGCTCGTAGTAGAACGATTGAAAAGTGTGATTTCATGCAAAAATTTCTTACGTATGTTTTTTTTACTTTTTTCTTTTTTTTAATGTTGTATCAATCGTGATATTGTAGTTTTGGAAATTTTGTGTCGATTTATTTTCGTTTTTGTTGTTTTTCTTTTTTCCTTTCTTTTTTGGTTTTGTTGGAAAAAGGGGGAATGGACACGTGAGGATTTCTAACGAGAGAATCTGCGTGGGAAAATTTTATTTAATCCTGTTGATATAACTGTCACTCGTTGTTGCATTGATTGTTGCAAGTGTTTCTGATTGCGTGGGTAGTTAATCTTTTGCAGCGTTGAAATTTTCGCGGTCATGTGCATGGAACGATCATTTTCGTGTTTTATCGGAGGATCTCGTAGAGATTGTTTCCTTCGTCTCGAAGAAGGGCTCGGATTGATGAAATGTTTGAAAAAAATAGAAAAGAGGATGCGTAAAAAAGGTTAACATGTTGACTATCACGTCACAGTTCTTCACTGCCACTTTCACTATTGTAGTAACTTTTTATCACCGTTCAATTCGGTAAATTTTTCCATTCATCGTTGTATCACTTTTTTGTATTTGTAAAACGAATTTTTTATAAACACGACAGCTGATCTAAGGAAATATTAAAAAGAACAATGGAACTCGATAATTAAAAATCGACTGGTGTAATTTAATCATTTATAGCAATTAGCGCAATATGTAAATTATTGAAAAATAATTTATAAAATGACATGGAGACACAGCGGAGAAGTCAACGTGTTAATAGAGTAGAATGTAGAGTAATGCATTATACAGGATGTTCTGAAAATCGTGGCACAACTTACGAGGAGGTGAATATTCAAATTTTACACAAATTTCAAACAAATTTTATTCTCAACTTTCTTTTACGTGAAGAAACGTCTTCTTTCCTCTTTTTTTTTTACTACGATTTCCGGAACACCCTGTATATACCCTAGTCAGGGTGAATCGGTTCGTTGAGGAAAAATCAAGCAGCGTTTGCATGACGAATCGATCGTATGTCGCGACGCTTGTTTACTGTTTCGGTTCGAAGCCGGAAACGATGGCCCTTGCTTTAAGTGTGAAACGATAGAGGGGCTAAGTCTATTTAACTTAATTCTACCTACCGCCTGCTGTTGGTACACGTGTAAGTTAAGCGTTTAAGTATTTTAATAAAAACACACGAGAAAGCAATGACGTGCTTATCTGCCCTGCAACCCCCTCAAGTTCTTTGACTTCCGGTTTGGCGAAATCGAGATATCCTATCGATCCCTTTCCATTTTCCTAGAACAAGTGTGATTTTATTTCGAATATATATCTGACAATATCAGATTAGAGTATTGGATTATTCGAAGCTTTTTTTACAAAAAGTGTTTCAAATAGTGTCTCATTTATATGTACTTCATTGTTTGATCGAAATAAAATTATAAAAAAGAAAAGGGAATTAAAAAGAAGGGTCGAAAATTCTTCAGGGAAGAAGAAAATTCCGTCGATTAACGTAAAATCATTAAAAAAAAAAAGATATATAAATTGCACACTTTTTATCTAAAAAAAAAAAAAAATGCTACGACAATTTTGAAAAAAAAAAACTGTTAAGGATTGCATATCTTTCGGTCTGTCAATCACCCCCTTAAGATTGAAAGTCTACTGAAAAATTGTGTTCCAAGTTCTCCTGCTTTATTAGCAATTGATAAAAAAATATACATGTTTTCTAAACGTGAATCATTCGGTGGAAAAAATTTCTTCAAGGATCCCTTCTTTATTGGGAATAGATTTTGCTCAAGGTCCCCCTTTTTATCGCGTACTCCATGGCCACCGTTGAACTACAATTTATAAAAAAAAAAAAGCAAGATAATTCCTTCTCCTCTCGCGATCGAAAACAAAATTTCGACAGATTTAAGGCTTAATTAAAAGGTTCGTTCGTCAGGGAACGCTCTCGTACACACAGTGTAATGAACGAAAATTTGACCTCGATTCCGTGGCACAAAGGGAAAGGATTGAATAAGGAATCGTTGCAGACCGAAGGGATTAAATCATTCGTCCGAGAACAGTGCCAAGAATAACGTTTCTCTTATTGTAACTCCCATGACTTTACGATGAAGACGTGGGTGAAGAAAGGAAGACCGTGCACGTTTCCCTTTGAAAGAGGGAAGACAACTTCTGCGAACGGTTCTCGTCCCTTTCGCGTTAAATTGAGCCAACAAACTCTGCCCAGACCGAAGTTCAATGGAGTTCATCAGCCTGGTTGCATCTCTTCTAATTAACCTTTCGTTGTTTTTAGCGAAAACTTCCTAACGATGATCGAATCGGCCGCGAGTTTAATTGTTATCGCCTCGATCTAACAGTCCTCCATTATGAGTGTGTCGTTAGAACTTTCTTATCTGATTGCTCGAAAAATGAAGACTCGGTAGGAAGTGTTGAATAATAAAATCTTAGGAGAAAATTAATTCGAAGAAATTAAATTTCCTTTCGGCGCGTTGAAGATCGTACGACGAAGGAATTAAGTAAGAATTAAATCTGGAAGAATCTTAAAACGAAGTTGGAAAAGTTATTCGTATCGAACGGAAGCGATTATTAATTTTTTGATCAATAATAAGTAAATTAATAAGTATCGATAAGTATGACGATTCCCATAGATCGATCGAGGTAATTCGTTTAATTCGCGGCATTTGTTCGATCGTCTTCGAGAACGTCGTATCAAGATGACCTCACTCGATTATCAATACACGCGAGAGCTTTCACGTTGGGAGCGGAGAAAATTATCAAAGCGTGCCGGAAGTCACATTACGATCATTTTCCAATAGCTACGCTTTCCTGTCTCTATCGGCGGGTTGCATTCAATCAGGGACCGAGGCATCGATTTCCCGTCGATATCTGTGCCACAGGAACGACACCACTCTCTCTTCTGATGGCCACTTCAATTCCGGAAATAGGAAATAATCTACTCGACGCTGTCTCAAAATAGACTAACGACAGTTCGAATTTAGAGCGTGCCCTTGACACCGTCGAAAGAGTCAATTTACCTTGTCACCGGCCTGTAATCCAACACTTTTTAGCGCGTCTCAATGTTCCCCTCGTAGCGACAGTCAAAACACACCATCGAACGCACGATTTCCGATACGCGTGTTAGGTTATGTCGTTTCAACGAGACAACGTCGATCGATTGCCTTTGGGTATCGATAGTATCAATTTATTCGTTCAAATACTTCAAAAATTTATTTTCAAGACAATGTTATTAATGCAAAGGAGCAGAAAAATAGAGAAATCATTATTATTTATCGACGAATTTTTTTTTTATCTTTGCTATGTACCTTGTAGGATATTTTCAAAAATCGATGAAATTCGAGGATGTTTAAGTGATACCGAATATTCCGAGTACATACGAAAGAGAGATTTCGCAGTTGCCGCGAATGTCAGTCGAACCCTTAACCTAATTTTCATGTGGCACGTATGGCTCCGAGGTTTCCGGTGGTGTCACATGGCGTGGAAAACGATGTGGAAAAGGGAGAAAAGAAAAAGTGGCACGAATCGTCGCGAGTAGTCGAGCGAGAAATGGCGTTGCACGGAATCGATCGCGAGTCGCGTCTAAAGTTCGCCACAGATGGCGGGACTACGCGGAAATGTTCCCCCCGCTTCGAGGAAACATCGGGAGTGAGTCATAGAGCATCGACATCGGCGGGCCGCAGTGGTGCAAACGCGGCTTTCGCGCGGTCAAACTCGCGTTTCAACTTCACGCTGTTTAGGTAAATTCTTGCACCATTTTCAAACCCGTCCTCGTGTTTCGTTTTTGAATGAAATTCAATCGTAGAATATAAAGGAAGTAATTAGAGTACTAATTGTTAATTGACATTTCTTATTTTTAATACTGTTACAACAGATATTCCTACCTTTAGTCTTAACATACTTAAAACATCTCGTAGATGTTCCTGACAACATATAAAAATCATAATTGCGTATTTATTAACGTGTATAATCTTCAACGGTGCAAAAATCATCATTTAACCTCAATTCTGTGATCATGAAATCAGTAGATACTTACATTTACGAAGAGATTTCTGAAATCCATCAACAGTGAATTGATTTATCTTCTTAACAATTCAAACGTTCGATGATCCGTCAACAATCAATAAAACTATTCGATTGAATAAATCACATCGATTGTAATCGAACGATTTCTAAGAAGCTACTTAACCTCGGTGATTCGCGCGATATATCCTCGTTCTACAAAATTGTCTGACCAATTTAAACCTATTCTACTTAGAAACGAGTCTACTGCAGCCCACAAATATTTCCACAATTGCACCTTAACACAGTCGATTTAAATAATCAACCGATTCAGTCACACGCGTTCATCTTTCAACCGGTAACCAAGAAATAACTAACGCTTCTTAACGTAAACAGAAAAAAAACTGGCAAACCGTTGAGAAAATTGCTCCCATGTCAATGCGCCGCGAGGGTGGCGCCATGGCGCGGCCAGCGCCACGAAACGCTGCAGCGACGACGAAGGGCGAAGAGAGTCCGCGGCTGTAGAGAAGCGAATAGAGAGGTTGCATAGAGGGAGCGAGTTCAGTTCAGGCGCAAAGGTCCTCGGTTAAGGACACGACGGTCCTGCTAATCGGGACACTATGCCAGGCGGCGAGGGGTCCCCGATCAATCTCCTCGACCACCGTGCATCGACCACCTCCGGCGAGTGCGCGAACAGTGATGAAGATGAGAAGACGACGGGCACCGTTTCCAGCACGATGACAAACGTCCTCGCGGGCGAGGGTCTTAGACGGAGGAAGGTCATACACGCGGCCAAAGAAACCCTCGACAAGGGTGAGTTCTTGGATAGCCCCCCTTCGATTCATCCTAACATTTCACGAATCGACGTGTACCCCCTTAACCGTGCATTATTTCGTCTCATCGTTCGTCTCTATTTTCTTTTCTCGCGCTAGTACAGATTCGATACGATACAATTTTCTTAAGATACAGTTATAAGTAACATATCAGCCAAGTCGTCACTCTTAGTTGACATGTATCTCCGGTGATAAACACCGAGATGTTAAATCGAATAACCGACAGGGCTTACAAACTGCCAGTACAGTCGATCACATTACTCAACGACATCTATAGGATACGTCGTAACACGAATTATCATCTTTTCCTCCTGCAAATCTACGTTTCAGTCAGAAAACAAGAAACAGAGCGTCCCTTGTCCGCAGTGCGCGCATCCACGGATGCTGTGTTGGCGGCGTTGGTGCGCGCGTTCACGACGCCGTTGTAAATACATATAGAACAGGGCCATGTACGTATGTACATAAGGCGGATTAAACGGCTGGCTATCTAAGGCTCGTTACGAAAGCTCGCGCAATAGTCCTCGCTTATGGAAGGTATGCGATCATCGATGATCTCTACGGTACTCGTTTATTTTCGTACCAAGGATCGATTCACCTTCCGAAAATCGTTCGTACACACGCCCACCCGCCACTCATCCCCCTTCTTCATTACCCGCGAACCCTCCTCTGACCAGAATTTATCCCCCTTTTTCCATTTCCACCCGATTCGACTCGACTCGGCTGCGTACGCATACATCTTGGTTCGCGGTTCTTTCGCAACCGCGCGATCTGTCGTGCTCGACGCCGATCGACACTCCTCGTGTCGACGCTTCGAGATCTTCATCGCGCGGCTCTGAGCGACGAGAGGTGAGGAGAGGGGAGAAAACGAGTAGATAGAGTGGGGACCGGTAATCGCGTGCAACCTGCACGGCGACCAAAGAGCGCATTGTCGCCTAAGGGCATTGCATTTTCGGGCGAATTACAGCGATACCAGTGCGGTTCCGATTGGAATTCAAACGTCGCAATCCGCGGTTTGTCCACCGTCGATTCTCGAGGCCTCGAGCGTTCCGAGTTTCTTCACCCTTCGATCGTACAGATACGATCGGACATAATTTGACCTTTTATCCTTCGTATCGAAATTCTCGATCACTGGACCCCACCTCCTCCCGTGCTTTACTGTCGCGCGCTGTTTGAAATAATCGGAGGTCATAGAGTTAATGGAGTTAATCACAGGAAAAGTAGTGTTAAGGGTTATGCAACCCTGGAAGCCTACGAAAAACGCGTGAATTTCACATTTTTTTCGCATTTAAATATTTAATAAAAAACCAAGATTTTTATACGGGTCGTTGAGCAACATCTTAGCTGTATTTCCATATTTTTTTTTTTATCTGAAAGAAGAAAATGGTAGAGTTGTACAATATTATTTAACTTCATGTCCAGCGAAACCTTGTTCGCTTGCACCCAGCGACAAATGTAACTGGAATACAAAAAGTAAAACATTTTTGAGCCAACTTAAACAAAAATCTCCAATGTAGCGTAAAAATTTTCAATAGTTTTAGAAAATACGAAAATGGCGGCTTGTTAAACATAATATTCTTTTTTTCGCTGATGAAAATCAACTTTAAATATTCATAAAAATTCAACGAATTGAGATATCAAAAAAACCTTTTACTATAATATTCTATATAATATGTTAAAAAAGAAGTAAAACCAAAATTCGAATTTTTGAAGCCGGCAAGGTTGCATATCCTTTTAAAGTCCTTCTGGTGAGGAAATACAGAGCTTCGTAAAAAGATTTCTCAAGAAATTACGGTAAACTTGTGGATTAACTTAGAAATATCGTCCTTGAAGTTTGAAGTATTCTTTTTTTGGAGTATTTCCACGGTGTAGAAACATTTTAAGCTTTTTAGTTTCAGAATATTGAGGATTTAAAGGATGAGAATCTTTTGTAGTTTCTTTTAAGTGGTCGTAAGGATTTAGTTCGGAGTTTTGTAATGTCGGAGGATTTGGTAGATTCACGAAGAATCTTTATTAGACTGAATTATACCATCCTTTGTATAGTAGAAATCTTTATATCTGTACGTGGTAACCAGACTCTTCGCTTGCTGCGTTGTTCGAAATAATTGGATTCACCTACTTAAACAACTTCCTTCAATGAGAGGTTGAGGGACAATGTTTAAGTTCCTTCGTTATCTTAACTTCACAATTTCTCAGTGTTTCTTCCGCTCTGTAAGATCCACGCTCGTTAAGAATTCATTTTATTTTATTACATGTCGCTTGTATAACATTCAAATACTTCAATTGGCACGATTATTTATTACACCTGTATTTTTAATCACAGTGTTTCACGAAGCAAAGATTCTCAATAGCAGTTGCGTTTCTAATCCCAAGGACATTTTTATTCGCAATATTTCGCGTTGAAGGACAGGCCAAATATAATCTTCCACGTTTAAGAAACTTTTCATTCAGAATGTTTCATATTAAAAAGCAATCCAAATATAATGTCGTACGTTTAAAAAAAAGAAATTCTCATTTGCAAAATTCCGTATTAAAAGACAGTCGAAGTATAATCTTCCACGTTTAAAAAAAATTCTCACCCGCAATGTTTCATATTGAAAGACATTCTAAATATAATATTCCGCGTTAAAAAATTTTCATTCACAATGCTTGACTTAAGAAACTCCTGCACGGTAACGCTTCGAGAAAAAGATTAATTTAATTATAATAAAAAAGAAAAAGGAAAGAAGAACTCTCAACCACAACACTCCGTCAAAAGACTTTGAATCACAACGCTGCGTTAAAAAAAAAAAAAAGTCCGAATCTCAACGCTTTACACATGGGAAACCAGATAACCGCCACTTCGACGTGGCGGTGGCGTTTTCAGTGTTGGTTAACGAGCGTCGCCGATGGTAAATTAGAGTTAAAGAGCGTGTCGTAGAGGCAACGGTTGCACGCACGTATCCACCGCTCGAATTTTCACTGGGTGGATCGCGTGAACACTATCTGGTTACGTGACTCGAAAAATTCGTGTTATTTATACCACGAAAGGTCTTCGTTCGATCATGATAATCGTATATTTCCCGTCACGTCGCCCTATCTCGATGTCCGGTAATCCGGAATCGAAGAAGCGGATGCAAGAAGAATGTGAAGCCATTGTTACGGGCATACAAACAGAAGCGTGATGTTACGTGCAATATTTTTTGAAAAAACTTTTAAAGAATATCCCTCGTATGTTTAAAATAGAAGAGGTAATACAAATATAGGATATCTATTATATTTTCTGACATACAGTGTCTCGAAAAAAAGCTATAAATTAAAAAAAAAATCGAACGAATTACTTCGGGGAATTTTATGTGAAATATACTGTATATATACAGATAAATATTGTGAACATGTAGAACTTTTTATTCCTTTATTTATTTGTAAATTGTTACGGGTATAAACTCAATGTATATACATGAGTAAGCATGAATACAGAATAGGAAAAAAATAGGAACATAATATTAAATAAAGATGCAATTAAGATTTCAATGAGCAAAATTACAGAAACTATTGTTATTATTCTCCTATAATTTTTGCTAAATTTTGCAAAAAGAATGTTTAAGATTTTAGAAGGTGTAAGATTAGCTTAAGCATTACAATAATATGTATATACTATCGTACTCTTCCATTATGCCTATCTCTTCAATTCTATACAATTCTCGACAATGTCTACGAAATGTATACGTTTGATCAACACCGACGTCCGACCATCTTCTACCACAACGCAGCCTTATTATTATTGCACAGGACGATATCACGAATGTCGAGGAAACGTCGAGCTTCGTCTGCTCGATAGGATTACGCGAGAGATAGGATTTAATGGGATTTATTCTAATAGCACGCCTATGTTGTATCTCTGCGGTTTTCGATCGCGGCTACGGTGAATTGCATTTTCGGAATAAACGTGTAAAGGCTGGCACGAATAATTCTGTGATTCCCGTGATTAATACCGCGAGATTGTTCAATAGGGTTTTGATATATTTAGGATATTTTTTGCACCGAAGAACTAGATGGTTTTTAAAAATTGAATTTTTCATACGATTCCCGCGATCAATTTTTCTCTCTCATGAATAGAAACTAGATTTTTATTAAAAAAAAATAAATAAATAAATAGGGTACATGTACTGAAAAATTAATTTTCGCAATTGTAGAAGTTAACCTAACTGAAACTTGCAAGAAGATAACTACATTTAATACATTTCTTACATTTAACCCTTTGAAACCTCATCAATTTTCTTCTTAACTTTCCCGATGCTCTTGACTTCGTAAGCCTCTTAACTTTTTCAATTCTACCGAGGTCAAAAGTGTAATGGTTGAGTAACATCGTTAATTTAATTCTTTTCATAACCATTCACAGTATAGTTTTCTTTTTGTATAAATAAACAATAAATTCAAATAGTTGTGAATCATATGTGGTTTAGTGTATAGTGAGCGTGTCAATTGTTGAGAGAGAAGGCGTTTTAAAAACGTCGTGACTGAAGAGAAACAATTTTAGTACAGTCTCTCTCTCTCTCTCTCTCTCTCTGTGATGCCTAACGAGCCGTGTAAAATGTCGGTGTAGGATGAGATAGGATGTTAATGTTTGTGTGTACGATAAGGTGTAAAACAAGCGTAGGTGTTTTCCTGGAAAATAATTTCAGGAGATTCTATCTGAAGATTTATCGAGGATCTTGATTTGAAGCAATAATAGCTGTCAGACGTCAAACTCTAGAAATAAAAAAAAGTAACTCTGTTCCATGTTACTCGTACGTATCGTAAATAATCTCTGGCTATAAGTCATGGAACTTTTTTATCTCATATTTAAACGAGTAAAGCAAAAAGTTTGTATCAAAGGAAACCATGCAACATTGCTCTCAATCACTTTTTAACACTAGGCCTTTATAAATACAAAAGAATACACGAAACTTTAAAAAATCAATTGAAAATAATTTCGTATTATTTTCGAGTATCGTTTCTTGCTTTCAAAGATGTGTTATTCCCAGCGAAAATATTCAGAAACGCAAATACCGAAAGGTATTTTCAGAATCATCCCTTTGCAGTGACTTTTTTCTTTTTTCTTTTTTTTAACAGAGGTAGAAGCAACCATGATTCCGTCGAATATCGCGTAACTTTTTTAAAGGATCAAACAGCTGGTCGGGAATAACCATCGGGAATCGTTCAAACGGACTTTCTAATTACTTGGATCAATAGCAGAGGCCCCTTCGATACAGTTTGAGAGCAAACGGCACAGCAGGTGGGAAAAGGGGTTGAGATCACGAAATGCCAGATTTCGATAAAGTGTACATCGATGCCAGTAGTGTTTTATCAGTGAAACGTATCCACTCGTGTGTAGGTCTGTGTATATGCTCTCCTTGAAACTTCGTAGTAACAGCTGTAGCATGAGTATCTGTATGTATACAGGGTGTCTTATCAACTCTGCTCTAACCTGAAATATTTCCATTTCTACAAATATAAATAAGTGAAAATATTACTTAGAATAAGTACCTAGTGTAATACTCTTCATCCTATAAAACAAAATGAAATCTCACACTTGTACTGCTATTTTATCGTTCAATATAAGTTCTGTATATCAATAATTAAGAAATAAAAATTTCAATAATTAATATCTTGGTACAAAAAATCTCTTCTCATAAAATCTACTCTTTCCTCAAGTCTTCTCAAGAAATATACTCGATAGAAAAAGTCTAGACCGGTCCTGAATTGTTTGTTTGATGCAAAAACAATATGGCTGCCTTTCTTATTTTTAGTAGTCAAAATTTTACAAATTGTAGGATAGAATCTTCTATGACAGAACCGTCTTGAGAGGATCGCTATTAAAAACAGGAATAACAGAGAGGAAATGAAAATGGCGGCTTAGTTGTGAGCTTAGAATCCCGGCATGTCAGTCCGAAGATCCCCCGTTTGATTTTCGCTTGGTCTCTTAAATTTTTCCTCGACTTCTACAGTATAATAAACGGTCTGCAAACACTCCTGAGTGTTTGACTACTCAGGTGCACTGGTGTCTTTTGCACCCACGCCAGAAACGCTCCTGTTTCGATAATTAAATGTCAGAGAAAAGTTTGTCGGTGATTCAAACGGTTTGATCAAAGTCGATGTCGATAATATATAATGGTTTTCAAACTAACCTGGTATCGCTGTACCACTCACGTTTTCTCACATACTTGTAATTCCCTTCGAAACGAATTTTACGACTAAAGAAACTTTCATCACGTTAGTAGTCTTATTTAATTGAACTCGTTTGAACTTTTTGAAATTATTTCAAATCGTTACTGCGGCTTCAGAAGGTAACGTCGTGATGGAAAGTTGTTCGTTTAAATTATTCGTCTAATTTCTCATAGAGTGGAATCCTTTTCTTCTTCTTTTTCTCACCTATTGTCGAAAGTCTTAATAAACTAGGCAAAAAACGGTGCAATATAACCGTAATTCATGGAAAAATCAATGGTATCTTAGCTATGTAACAGTTAGAAGATATAAAATCTGTGATTGGGTTATATAGAACTGCGGGTGCTTCTTGAAATCGCGTAGTCTGCAGAATGTACAGTTGGTGGAAGCGATATAGCGAGGTAATAAAATCGGTCAGGCGTCAAAGTATACGTAATCCGTGCGACGAAATAGCATTTTGAGGGAGATAAGGGGCTGAAGCCTCTTTCAGGGCTGTTCGATGTCAATTCGAAATTGGTTCTTCTACGTTGCAGTATATTTAAGAAAAATTAGCTGTACCTTAATCCCTAATAGCAGCAGATTCATTTTTATCAATACAGAAGGCGACGGAAGGTTTAATATAGCTTTAATGAAAGATTGTAAGGAGAAGGTTGAAATATCAGTTCACGAAAGGCGTAGAGTTCTAGGTGTGGCAATATCGATTGATGTTAATGCTTTATTTTACGGCTGTACTATATTAGTTCTACGAACTGTACATTTTGCAGGGTAAACGGTTTCAAGAAGATTTTAATATCTCGTAGCTGTGTTTCTTTCTGAAAAATGAAGCAAAGAGCAAGTTGAAATCACAACCCAATAAGTTCCGTGATTTTCTGAGTGGTATAGTAATTAATTAATAGATATCGCTAAGACACTTCATTCTTGACTAAGACTAATTCATTCTTGAGCTCTCATTTGCCTAATTTCTGTTTTAAGGAGGATAAAGATAAAGATGAAATTTAATGAGATCGTTAGAAAGAAAAAAAGGTCGAGGTACAAGGGGAGAGAAATGTATAACTTGATACGCAACAGGAACACTGTAGGGTTTAAAAGTGTCTAGCATTTAGGAGTGGCAAATTGTTGCGGGAAGAAGAGGTTCCTGAGGGGTTGGAAAGATTTCTCGAGGAAAGGTTGGAGTTGTAAAGTGTAGCGTGATGTTAGATTCATAGATTCTCCAACGATATTTTATTCGAGATTAAAATATTGTAAAATTGTGAAATTTATTATTAAATGTATTCCGATGTTTCTAACATTGCTTTTCACCGTATTACACGATATATAACAATATCCAAAGATTGTTTATTATACAGAGTATATTATCCAATATTTTTCGAAAAAATTTTACTTTAATTTAGCTTGATATAAAGAGTGGCTCTCTTCCTTTTCACGAGGTACATTTTGTGTAATAATATTCCAAAAATATAGAGTTCACTGTTCACTATTTTCCACGAAAATTGCACATGAATTTCACCGGATATACTGATTCTAAAATTTCTTATCACTAGATATTTTTTGCGTAATAATACTTCAAAAATGTGAGAATTATTATTTAATATTCTCTAAGGATATAAAACTTGAATTTAACTCGTCGTACTGAGTGATTCTAAAGTTTTTTATCACTGGATATTTTCTACGTAATAATGTTTCAAAAATATGAGAATTACTATTTAATATTTTCCAAAACTGTAACACATGAATTTAACTCGCCATACTGGGTGATTCAAAAGTTTCTTACCATTAAATACACTACGAATAATAATATTACAAAATGATAGGGTTTATCGTTTAATATTTTCCAAAAATATGTACGAACATATTTCGATATATTGAATGTTGCTGAGATTTCCTCACAATATTTGGAAATGTAAATTCACTTTTGGGCAATGAAGATTCAACGGATACAGGCACGTGAAATTGTTTCATTAGCGGTGAAATTTGACATGAACGTTGTCTGTTGGCAAGATCGATGTCAAACATGTGACACTTCACTGCTAGCTTATCGATCCTCCTGTTTCTTTGCCTTCCGAATGATATTTCGTTCTTGCCATCAATGGCACGTGCTTCTCGAATAGCTGTACTACGTGTCTTCGTACGTATGGCTTCACGTTCACAATCCTAAATTGCAACCTGCTCTAAATATTCACCTCGTTATGATTACTCATCAATGTTACCAAATTTCGTTGGAAAATCATATCAACCACAATTAATATTAACTCGAAAGTTCTCGTCAAGTTTATTTAATCACAAATCCACCTTTCGTGATACTCAAACCTCAATTTCAGTCGAAATCATTCACATGATCAACATTTACAAAATATTAAACATAGGTACATATGAAAATATATAATTTTTTTATCTTCTCCCAGAAGTATCATCTTCGTTATCGTATCAAAGAGGGCAAAATGTATATTTTATTGAACTACTGTGGTATGTATAAAATTCACGAAGCATTTCAACGGTTTTACCATTAATAATTGATATCTCAAACATGGAAAATCACTCGAGCGTCTTTAGAGCGCTCTATTTCGCGTATTGACGAGCTGAGTCGTCTCTGAAATGCTAACACGCCTCATTTTGGCTGGTAATAGACAGAATGAAGAACCCTCTTACGTCACGTTCAAGTATATCTACGGTGTTCCAGCAGCTCTATCCACCTGAAATATCTCCATTACTATAGAAAATATTATCTAGCCATAACATAACAGTAATTGGTCTTTCATAAATGTAGGTATAAGATCAATTCCTTCTTTTTTTATCGTTTCCGAAACATACAGAAAGGCACACTTTAATTTTTAAGGGGTGTTTTCACCATGAAGAATCAAAGAGCGTTAAAAAAAGAAGAAATTACGTGTCTTTTTTTTTACACTCCTTACAAACTTACAAAATTTCAAAAACGTGTAAGTCGGAATTTTCGAATTAACGAAATTTATTTGGATCAAACTGCGGATTTCTTTTTCTTTGCTATTCTCAACCCTTCTTATCCACCGGTCGTGAATAAAGAATTTCATGGGTGTACTGATAAAACACATTAACCCCCTTAATACCCTGCAAGTTTTCCAAGTACCAGCCAGAATTACCCGGAAAATATGCATTGTTGAAGATACTTATTATGTCTTTTTAATGAAAATATCTTCAGGCTTTTTTCTACTTTGTTGTAAATTGAATGCAATTTTCCATTGAAAATTATTTTCAACAAATTAGAGCTTGTAATCCATGGTGATAAAGAATGTTTTCTTCCTCTAGAAACATTTTCATATTTACACGGACATATTCATATTTTTGAGCAAGTAAAAACAGTTTTATAATACAAAATACAAAAGAGTATACACTTTTTTTTAATACAATAATACAAATGGAAAACCTATGATAACTTTTTTTTGTGCAAATGGTGGTGAAAACTTTCTCCATGTACTCCTTTATTGCACTCAGAAAATACAGTTCTTTGCTTTCGTGCTATACACCACACAGTTCTTCTCTTTTCTCTTAAATAGTTATCGAATATATATTGTCGAACAACCAGTGATCGAAATGTTCAGATTTTTGAAAAATAAGGTATCATCACACACGTTAAAACTATATTAAAAAGACAACAACAGTATTTAAATCAACTTTCGGTCAGTATTTTATTACCAAAAAGTCCACTATAAAAATACTAAACGGTTGCTATGTAAATAAATAAAAAAATGGTCAGTACATAATTTATTTAAATGCTGACAATTTAGTATAAATACTGACCAAAACATACTGACCAAATTATTTAAATACTGACATTTAATATTTAAATACTGACAAAAAGGGATTAAAATACTGACCAGTAAAATACAAGCTTATTAAAGCTGAAAAGCCAAGATATCGGCCCTATCTTGGGTACTAACGATAAGAGGGTTAAGGGAAAGAGAGTTTCCTACATTCTCTCTTTTACCAGTAAACCAACAATTTATAATAAGCAAAGAAAAGGAAAAAATGATTCCTGTCGCGACGATAGCGACGTGTATAGTTGTCCCTCGAGGAAATAGTGTTTTCAGAGGCGCGTGAACATCACGCAACACTCGAAGCAGCAACCAGGGCGTCGGGCGAAACACGGTCGATTTAATAGACTGGAACATATAGATGGGGAAAAGTTCAGCTCGTACGAGAGCTTCTGTAGCCTAGTAGATAACGTTCCATCCGGCTCGCCTAGAGTTTCGCCTTTATTCGTGTCTCAAGTTTATGCATAATTATAGCTACGAGACGACCGAACAAAACTCACCCGATCCGTCGTAACGGAAATTTAAACTAGCCAAGCGAAAGGTTAATTCTGACCACCCGGTACGTATAATTCAACGTTACAAATGAAATTCTGGGTCTTGATGAAATTTTTACATTTTCCTCTCCGGTAAAAGAGCAACGAGGAATAAATTTGTTGAGTTCAATTTAAAATTTAATCATATCATGGAGATTCGTGTGTTCAGATTTATTTTATCCTTTAAAGTTTCTTTTTCTTTTTTTTTTTGTGCTTTCCTGCGAAAAGAAGACTTTTTGGCGTGAAAAATGATCGCCTCCATTTTTTCCCCATTTTTAAGTTAGAAAGTAACCTACAAATAGAAAAAATATATATCCCGTTTTTTAAAAAAATATCAATTTATGAAAAAAATTTTTTAAATTAAAAAGAAAGTATAAAATTTGTAAGTTTAACAAACTGTAAGTAACAAAAGAAAGAAAACTGAATTTTTGGAAAGATATATGTTTCTTTTATTTCCTACAAAATCTTCATTTTTGGAGATGATTGGTGCATACGTCGAAATATTTTATTGGAACAGTGTGTTTCTTTTATATGGGCTAATTTGACATTCCTTTTGGAACGAGATTCAAGTGAGAAAAATGGCATCCACGAAAATTTGATCGGTCGTAGGAAGAAAATGGTCTATCAAATAACAATAGACGTCGTGATTGTTCTTTTATCTGTTTTCCGTTACCTCGGCGTACAGAGAAACTTCTAAAAAGCTTTTCGTTAATTCAACGTCATATTTATCGTACATTCGGAACAATTCAATTTGAAGTAATTTAGTACGAAGTGTGAACCTTTATCGTTTCATCTTCCATTCAAGATGTTTGAAAGCTCGAAACAAGTGTCTGGTTGAAACCCAGCCAAATTTCGCTCGCAGTCGCTACAATTCAATGGTGATTCAACTTCTCTTAAAACTATCGAAAATTCACCGGATCTATCGTATAATATAATAAAGCACTTCGAAGTATAATTTTATTAACTCGCGAATAATAGAATATTTCAATATTCTCTGATTGTTCGCTAATTTCTCGCACGTTTTAATCCCAATTTCTTAAAGCTTCGATTACAATTCATGACAAAAACTGACCCACTAACTGTACATTATTTCAGATATTATAACTCGGTGGAAAATTTGAAATTTAAATGATCTGTCGCATAAAGGGGGATAATCTTCCGATAATTTATCCATGGCTGACTTCCTAGCAACGTTGTACGCGCATTTGCATTTTCATGAGCATGAACTTCGACGATCTTTCATCCCTAGTAAGATCAACCGTTACGTTCCCGTCTTCGAGTTGCCATTTTATCGTGGAAATTACTCGTAACCTTACGTTGCTTTGATTTTGTGCAATGGTACATCACAAATTTGTGTAATGGTACATTATGAAATTCACACATATATCAAGCATATTCGTTTTACTCGTAATATGGGGAGATAGGGTCATCCAAATGCGACGCCTAGATGTTTGTACTGCATAATTTTTACAGTTCATATCTTCTTAAATGACATAAACCGTTTTATTTCAGTAGAAGATAGTACAATTTTAACCATGAACAACTATACATTGTAGCAATGCATTTACATTATTCAAACTTATTATAAAAATGTGCATTCTTTGAAAAATACTCATGACAATATTCGTGATATTTTGTTGGTGTAAATAATCCAAGATCTTGCGTTTTAACATCGTTAGATCTTTTTGGAAGAGGTTTTGTTGAAAAGTCGAGTCTATGCTAACAAGTTAAAAGCAATTAATAATTTAAAGAACAAAATTCGAGTTGCAATTCTTGAAATAACTCCAGCTACGTGTGAAAAAGTCATTGAAATCGAGAGGTTAGGGGAAAATTTCAAATGTTTCGAATAAGAGTAGTTTCTTAAAGAACGAGAAGAGTCTTAATTGTCAGCAAGCCGTGTTGAAGAAACAGGGGCAATCGAATTAGAGGATTAAATTCAATCTGGAGTGGCACAACGGCGGAAATCCGCCGCTAGAAACAATTTCTTGAAACAACGTAACAATCTCCGCGTAATAAACAATTAACTTTAGAAGAGAAACATCAGAAAAGAGGCGATAGAGAGCAGTAGAAACGGCGCAAACGTCGTTAAGTATAAAATATACATGAAATCGTCGCAGCTAAGCCTTGAAAAATATGCTAAAAATTTCTCGAATCTCTCAAAAATGTCCACTTCCGCGAGATTTTTACGTCATGCGATTCTTTTTCTGTAAAGCATCGTTCAATTTCACAATGTCTCGCAAACGGCGAGGTTGCAAAGCTACAAAGACAGTACGGAAATTTCAAATCGATAAAATTTCTCCGTCACCAGCGAACTTTCGCCGTCGTAAGGCTGAATCGTAGATACGAGAAATCGTTTCGGGAAAATTGAATTTCCGGTCTAGAATATTCATCGAGAAAAGGAAGATGATTTCTCCGCGGCTTCCACGGTGAAATGAAGTAAACGTTGCTCCACGCTCAATTTTATCTAAAATTAATATCCCCGACCGCGATCCAACGCGCGTGGAACAATAAAGATCGAATTCCCTCGTGAAATTTCGTTCTCCTTGTCGCCGGTTCGACGAGAGGATGGAAAAACTATAGCGTTTCAGAAGCGGAGGAACGATGCTCTTGGCTAGAGTACGGTATAAACTGAATTACTGTGCTATTATTCTGTTGCAGACGAAATGACCGAGGTATCGATGAAATTTTCTATGTCTGTAGTTTTAGTAAAAATTTATTTGCCAGAAATGATTCACTGGGAAAAACAAGCTTACTTAAACTTTTGTTAACTCTCTATAGCGTCAAGTGACTTGAATGTTACACGTCTCGTTTATCGTAAAAGGACTTTTTTATAAAAAGCTCACGGATGTTTTTAAAATATACTCATCTGCAATTTTACTACAATTTTAATAACGAAACGATGCAGAAAGAAAAGCTTCGGGTTTATATCGTTGAAATTTATTACGAAAATTCATGTAGAAAGAGAACGGTCTTTCAAGAAACGTTTCATTTCGAACTACTTTAAGGAACAAGTCTACAGAAACAATCTACGAACAACAGAGAGGAACTCGAGAAAAGTATTCGATGGATTGTTTGATGAGATTAAAAGCAGGTTCTGGTCTAGAAGTGCGGAAAAAGATCATTTTCTAGAATCTTTTTCTAGAACAAACTGTGTAAGATAACAATCTATGATTTTCAGTACTTTGTTATATGTATTTTGAAGATATAAAAAGTTGTATAATTTTTTTTATCAAAACATTGAGAGCGTGTGTGTCGTTTTTATTAGTATTTTAGTCGTTTGAATTCGTATCTTTGAGAATACAGTAAAATAAATGAAACTTCGGTAGAAAATTATTTCACCTACCAAGTATTATAAAAAGCTCTACAATTTAGATATTTTCTACATTTTTTCATGTCACACGCATTCCATGCAATTTTGCACCTCTATATTTCCTATAAATGCATAAAAATCCACAGTGCACTTACGACATACTAAAATGTATGTCGTACGAATATTCAAACTCGTTTTACTCGAAAATGGATCTCCATACGAACATAATATTTCATTCTGTACACATATTTTCCACTTACTTTTTACGGTGAGAAATTGCCAGTTCTTACGGCAAGGAAAATCCAGTTTTACCACGCTGTTCAAAACATCCTCTATAACAATCTATAAATATCATAAAAATTGTCCAATCGTACAACTGTACCGATGAACAACATAAACAAACTCTGCAAATTTCTTCTAATACGAACTTTATCGTACAATAAACATTCACGACCAATTCTTCTTTACGACGTGAACCCAGTGAAAGGGTTAAACCGGAAGATACGTTTAATTCCGAGGAAACGTTTCCTTACACGCGAACGTTGTAACGATAAAGTTGATGCTGACTATCAGCACAACCTGGGCCAATCATGTTGCTTATAGGGTATGTTTGCAGTCGTTATCAACGCGTGGAAACCTTTCGCGTGTCTCACGTGCGAGTGGTTCTTCTGAAACGTAACGTTCGTTACGAGAATGTGGATCGTCGTTTCCAACCGAAGGAAATCGATATCCGTGACATCAATTTCTCTTCTTTTCCAGAGGCATTCGCGGAGTAACGATTACTCGTAACGTTCGATGCGTTGGAAAGATGGCAGAATCGGTCGGTTAGGGTCGTTTACATATGTTCCACAAGGGAACGTACACATATGCTGATGTTCGATACCTGTTTTTAAGAATTGTTATGATAGGTCGATGGAAATTCAACGACAATCGCGTGGATTGGAATTTTTTTGAACATGAAGGATAAAATTCTGATTCGTGTTCGCGTTTCATTGGTAACGCGAGATTTTTATTAGACACAGACAAATATTTCTTTAACTATCATGAGAAGTTACTGTTATTAGATCGTTGCATATGAAATGGCGGTGTTCGCATGCCGGCAGATTCTGTGTTTGTTTTTATGAATTAGGATGATGTCGATTGTCGTATGAGAAAATAATATCTACACTCTACTGTTCTAAATGCAAGACTTTTTGATTAAACAAGATTAAATTCGTTTCGCTGGAAAAGTTAGGTTAAGGTTATGTTAAAAATTAAAGATGGATTCTAGACGAGTTTCAGTGATTTTCTTTTACGAATTAAAACTGAGACATACAGTTGCACAGCTGGTTTACGGATAATAGAATTTAGATAATTTACAAAAAAGAAAGTAACGACTAAATGTGCGTTGAAAAAATTTGCAGTCACTATTCAGATTTTTATAGTAATAGGATAAATGTACTTGCGAATCGTTGACAGAAATATGTTGAATCTTCTGAAGGTAATTTTAATTAATAAAATTATGTTTTGGCTATATTTTTATGACCTTAAGTTTCATTTATAAATCCGCCATTTCGTGCGCAACGACCTAATAATATTTATTCCATGGAATTATTTTTTGTTATTGAATCTTTTTAGTACGTTTTTTCAACCCTTTCTGTTGCGTATCGATTTCATTCTAAAAAAAAATTTCTCACGTAAATTCGAACGTTCATTTTTTCTAACCGGCAAGGTAAGAGTTGTTTAATGCAAAAGTGGTGTAAGTCGAAAAAGTTGATTTCTAAATAACGGAGGATAAAGTAAAGTTATATCTTAAGATAAGAATGCCATTTTGCCCCGAAAATCGAGATATTAAATCACTTCGTTCAATATTCTCGTGTAAGTGGATGGTTCTCACTTATTCTGCCATTCACCGGGAAACTAATGAAGATATAATTACACCACTTGTGCGCAAATCAAGAACGAAGGTTCAGTTTTCGAGATGTGGTATTAAATCAGATAGGCAAAAAATTGACTTAAACCACTTTTCTATTAAACTACTCGAATGCTATGATATATTTCCTTTCGTAATTTATTTGTTTACTTAAAATTGATGTATCATCAAATTACGTAAACTTCGTAACATCGAGAAAAATATATAATTCTTTCTCACAAAGAAAGAACGAAATCATGATGGTCGAGGAGAGAAGCCAGTTCGAGAAGCAATTCTACAGATTGTAGCCGTTGACCAGAAAATTACCTTCCGCAAAGTAGCGTGAAACTTCCTTTATTGCGAATATGAGAATGGCCGCGAGCTAGCTCGCACACGCCGCCATTGATACGGCGCATCCTTGAGAAAATTTCACATGTGAAGGTGAAATAGAATCGTCACAGGCCAACGACAAGATTGTCTCGCTTCAGGCTATAAATCTTCAATGTTTTCTATCTGTTTACCGTCTCGATGAAACATTTCACGTTAATGTTTCAAATTCTTCTACAAATATCAGAAAATTATGTATGACAACAGCTTTTCGTGAATTATTCATATTTAAAGAACAAATATGTAGCTCTATTTGCTTGTATTTGAGAATCGCTTCAAAATTTCAAAATTTCAAAATTTCAAAATTTCAAACAACAAATATAAACGTCAAATCAATGAACAATTCATATTTTCGAAGAATATTGAAAATCATTTTGCCAAATAGTACACATTGACGAACACATGATACAGCAAACATGATCGATGTTTGATTAAATAGAAAAAAGATTGCAAATTACAATGAGATACTCATTTTTTAATTCTGTCTAATTTTATAACAATTCACAAAATCATTAATATTTCTTCGCTGTAAGAAATATTTCGCGAATGCTGGCGAAGGAAAGGCTTAATTGGCAGAGCAGATTTTTTTTTATTTTTTTTTTTTTTTGTTAATGACAACGTGACGCATCGGACTTTCTAAATTTAATTCATCATCGATCAAAGGAAGTTCATTAAGGGCGTTCCAGGATGGTTGTATTTCACTTTTTTTTTTTCTACCTTCTTCTTCTTCTCTCTTTTTTCTCTGAACGTCCTTCGATATAATGACGTCTCTCTTTTCTCGTAAATCTATGAGAGGAAAGGAGAAATAGAATAAGAATTATCGAAGAGAGAATATCTCAAGTGTTTCGTTAACGGTGCCACGAATGGCAGTGCCTCGAGTTCGTTAAAATTCGCGATGCCTCACTTTGATACATCGATGATCCTTCCCGTACTTTTCATCGAGTTAATTTGTACCGCTAGAAGGAAAATTCTCTTCCTTTATTCCAGAAAAAAAGACGTGCTCGTGCATAATGGATATTTAGAGGGAAAAAGAGATATTTGAAGAGCTCCCTCGTTTCTTGCGAAAGAAATTTGTCTTTTCGTTAAGAATGCATTTTAGTTCGTTTTAATTTTGTCCTTTTGCTATTAAGAGAGAGTATGGCTGACTGCTGTTTCTCATTCAAATATTACGCGATCAAGTGGTATTTAATAACTGAAGTTTTAGCGAATACTCTGCCATTGCGAATCAAAATTTGGAAACTCACAAATCCAAAAAATTTCAAGTTTGATATTTGAAGATCGAAAAGTTCGAAAGTTTGAATGTTTAAAAATTTGAAAGTTTGAATAATTGAAAATCCCAAAATTTGCAAATTTCAATATTCGAAAATTTTTTAATTTTAATGGGTTAAAATTTGGAAAGTTAGAATATTCAAAAATTCGAATATTTAAACATTTGAGTATTCGAAAGTTCTAAAATTGGAGTATTTGAAAATCGGAAAATGTGACGATTTGACGATTGACACGAGCGTAAGGGATTATCTGTCGAACTGAAGTTCAGGTTTGGTGTGCACTGATTAAAGGCCGCCCGGTTTAGGTCAGGGCTTGGCTAGTTGCATTTCGTTATCTGGATCGTCGCGTTTCCATCAATTACGCAGGCTATTAACTCCGCAATTTAGCGCTTTATTAAGGAAGCCACGTTTTCACTTCATCACGCCCCCGTCCGGGAAAATTGATCCTTGGAAAAATAATGCACCAGTGCGCCGCTAACGATGTGTCTCGTTAGAAGGTGGTCTACCACCGATCGATATTTAATAACAATACGTCGTTTTCTTTCTTATTTTCACAGCGTCACGCCTGCTCAGGCGGAAGATACCATGTACAGGCCACCTGATGACCCCCCGCCGCCTTTGGATACAAAAGGTTCCAACTCAGGTATGTTTACTTTCTATTCGTTACTTCAAATAAAATCTTTTTCACGTAAAAAAAAAAAAAATAACAACCAGTGTAGGAATAGAATATAACGATTTTCAAAAAGTACTGCGAGATATTCAGGTTAAATTGAAATAAAAGAAGTTGCATACATTCGAAGAAATGGCCCAAAGGTACCAGGAACTATGCAACCCGTCGTACACGAGTCTGATATAACAGATTTTCGTTACTTTCAAGAATACAAAAATTACTATTAATACATAAAAAACAGGACTATATGTTCAGGAAATTATTAGTGATAAACAGACACGTTACACAGATCCATTATTCCATCACTCTATATCTACAAATTGTCCATAAAACGTAATATTACGGGATCCCTAATTGTAAACGATCAAACGACGATACTTAATCCATCGATTATCGTTAAAATGATATTACTCACCACGAATCAGCCATTTTCATCGTAAACTCTAAATCGTGTAATTGTTGCCGCGTACTCTTATCTCAGAATCTGATAGCATCGCGTTAAATCACGAATCGTTATCCAGAAATAAAGAACATACTACTACGTATAATTATCTCAACAAGATGATATTATACTGATACTCCAATTCCATCTTTTTATCATATGAAATACACTTCGTAATACGAAGAAAAAGCACGAAATTCATCGTTATCCTTCAACACTTTTACTGTAAGATTTTTCATATCGTTACACCTGTCAAAGTTTGATTATTTCATTTTCTCGTTGGGACAGTTTATCTACATTCGATCACAGAAATATATGCGATTTTTCTCGGATTCGGTGTATGGTACAATTACGGAGAGAAGGAAAAAGGTTGAGAATTATACAGCAATATCATAAAGCTTACACGTCGTAATGCTTTCGTACAATGGCTCCTCCTATTGCCTAGCGTCGTATTGATTCCAATTGGCTGGGAATCTCGCGACAGATGAGCCATTCAGATGCATATAAGGATCCGGAATACGCGCACGTATAATACAGGAGTAGAAGCAGCAGGGAGGAGGGTATTTTCTGCATCCGTTGATTCTTGCCTCGTCACGGATAATTCATTGGGGACAATGGTCGGGTAATTGGTAGTTACGTTCGACGTACACACGCGTGATCATAGCTGGACAATGTTTTTTTTCTTTTTTCTCGATTGAACAACATGTTGGATAATAACGACAGAATATCGATGGAAAAATTCTGATAGTAATCTTTGGTAATGATAGTGGAACTTTAGCAGAATTGATCTCGAGATTGATTTTGATAAACAAGAAAAAGGGAAAAAGGTGTATTACTTCGAGTTTAATTTGGGTTCTTTTAAAACAAGTAATTTATAATATAATGTAGGTTCAAGTTATATCGGAACATTCAATTAACAGGTTGCATTATTCAAAGCTTATGTTTCCACTTCAGCTGTACATTAATAACAAGTACCTACCAGTTGAACACAAATATCTGTGTCTTCTACAAATTACTCTCAGGCACCATTCATTATTAATATACTTCGAAAAGTACACATAGAGCCGGCGATTATTGTTATCGCGTGTAACTATAACAACTCATAGTCTTCAAACAACACGTCTGCCACCGTCTGTTTGAATCATTTATAATATTAGTTGTAGATACTTCGTCGAATGGTTTCGTAGTTCTGTATGATACGACGTGTAATTACTATGAAAATGTGGCACTGTGGCCTTTCGAAACTCTCACGTACAAATGTCAACGCGGGATAAATCTCTTCTCTGTGGTATTGTACTTCCTGGGATAAGCACGCTGTGTATCCACGAACAAATTTGTTTAGCCGAAATCCACAGGAAGTGAAACGAAACGCGAAAGTATCGACTTTTCTCCACTTGACATTAATTAAAAAATTGTTGAAAAATGAATTCGTACAGATTACATGCGAAACATGATAGATATGATTTTTTGTCGTTATTATTAGTATCAATTTTCGTATTATGAAAAAGCTACAAATGTTATTAAAACAGCGATGTTATTAAAAAAGGAAAAAAAGTAGAAGTTACCCTTTGTCACGTTTTTAATACCATTTTTAATCTTCTCAGTCGAGTTCCAGTAGTGATCTCTGACTGGTATTTTTTTTTTTTTATAATTTAGGATGGTTAAAATAAGATAATTATCAACGACAAAAGACTTTTAAACAACGTAAATAACTCCATGACATTTTGAAATAAACACTGTTAAAAAATTAAAGATATTTATCGGAAATTATCGAATATTACGATGCACTATATTTCAAGCAGAACTGACCATCGCAATTTTTGCAGTACGTAGTTACTTTTTTATGCAATTTTTTACACTTTTCGTAGCAAAATTTGCAACATTTCTTTCTAGCCTATTTGACAAATTTTTCTCGCTCTTTCTTCTTTCGAATTTCACAGCTTAACCTTTTTAAGGTATTTGCACTCTACGAAAAGCATAGATCTCGCAGATTCTCGTATTACTTATGCAGAAATCAGATTACTTGTAATATTTTATTACAATATGCTTCGAATAACGAAAATTCTTGTCATCTCCAAGGTGAAACATGAAAAATTTGCGTGACAATCAACCTGTTAACGATTATAAGCTGTTATTCTCATACGTGAAAAGAACTAATCATCCGAATTTTCTTGACTTTCATCTGCGGATCGATATCTCGAGAACTAAAGGAGATATCTGTACAATCAAACATAGTTTCTAACGATGTAGTGTAATTTCACGTGTTCCGTGCTTATGAGTGAGCACCAGTGTGCTCATTCAAGCATCTAAGGGTTAATAAGAGCACGTAACAAGTCCGAGTTAAGTGGCAGGCGTACCCTCTCGTTAGACGTTTGCACTCGAGTAGGGAACTTGTAATATCAGTGAGTTCCTTTGTCACGAAACTGTTTCACGGAACCAGAAGAAGGTGCTACAAGGAAGATGATCTCGCGATATTGCGGTATGAGCGTCGCCGCATCGTGATGGCGTCGCAATAACGCGCGATATTCAGAGAGAGAAAATTCGCTCGGAAAAGTAGAAGGAAAATAAGAGAGAAAAAAAGAAGAAGTCGCGGAATTACGAAAATTTTCACGATAGAGAAATGTAAAGAGAAGAGTAACAATTTCAGATGTAAGACGGGTAAAACTGGAAACTTAGAGCGACGGAGAAGGGTGAAAATGTGGTAACAAGTAAAGATATCTGTGACATAAAAATGCGAAGCTTCCCTGTAATGCAGAATATCGCGTGAAATTTACAGCGGTGGAAAAAGACACAGTGTGGAAAGTACGAAGAGTATACGAGGAATGTGACTATTGCCTGATAAAAGAAAAAGGGGAAATACTAGACAACAGTGACGTCGGAGAAAAATGGTTCGGTAACCACAGACTAACGCCTTGGCCGCCATTTTTACAAGCTCCTACGTTCGAGAGATAAATTCGGTCAAACAGTTTCTCGAGATGAAAGTTGAATAGTAAAAAAAAATGAAATTACAAATTACGCTATATTAGATAATTTAATGAAAAGAAAAATATTATTTAACAAAATCATTAAAAATAAAAGATATGATACAACAGTGGCAGAAAGGAGACATCCTGTAACCAAAGCAAATAGGAGGAAGCAACAATTGTTAATATACAATGCACGTAAAAATTATTCTTAAATTTTACTAAAAACACAAAAGATGCTTAAAAATGTGAGTAACTCTGATGTTTTGACTAGGACGTTTTACATGTCCTTGTGCTTAAATTTAGTCGAGATTTTTCGTGGTAAAATTGAAGAACGACAAGGTGAGATGAAATGATGGAGAAGGCTCTCTCATTGAAACACGGCTCCCCTTTTTCACCCTGGCCAACCGATTTGTTTCTATTATTAAGTAGCCCCTTCTTGCTATCGATTTCACGTCACTGGCATGAAGTATGCATCGCGCAGCGTGTACAATGACTGGCTCTTCACCGATCCGCGTGTACGAACGCGAAAACGAGTCCGAAAGCGGGTCGAGATAACGATAACACACATCGAGTACACGTGATCGGTGTCGATTTAGCCTGTACCATGTGAAACTGTATTTTTAGACGCTATAGTGTGTATTTGATGCTCGACGTTGCTGTCGTAAGATGCATGATGCATCGATATTACCGATTGTGAAGGATAAAGTGAGAGTATTCTTAGCGTAATTTGGTAGAATTGTTTTTTCATGAAAAATCATTTATTTTTTAATTAAATACATTCACTGATTATTTTGCTTTAGTTGTTTATAGCTATAATAAACTGTATAGCAAATTATATTCATTATTATGGTGAATTATTCAATTATAATTTCATTAGCTACGATTAATTATCGTTAATTATATAGCAACAACGGTTTTAATTATTTATAGCAATTGACTAATAAATAACGTAGACATAATTAACTCAAATTTAAACAATTTTCAAAGCTATGAAAACTCGAATTCTGCGAATTTTCAGAGCCATGGTAATTCAAATTCTAGGATAATTAACACACTGGTTTAGGTTAAAAAAAGAAAATGATATTTCGTATTATTGATGATAAAATGCTACTTTTTAGTTTAGAAGTTTGTTCTTTTCTTTTCTCTTTTGTTCGAGGGCTATTAGTTTGATTCTCGTTCCGAGTCAATCATTTTAAGTCCAAGGTTACTATATAGAGGCATAGATTCGCTGAACAAGTACGTTTATTGGCAAGTTCACTGATATCTGCTGTTGCTCGCCATTGAACAGAGAGACTACGTCACGATAGCACGACTTTGTTGGTCTTATTCACGGGTCAAGTACAATTTCTAAGGTCTATCCACGAATTCGGTCAACTTCGGATCTCGAAACAATTTTAGCTTCTCGTCAGATTACTCGGAATCAGTGGCTTATAGAATTACTCGAAGACATTTAAACCGCTTGAATAGAATGTTAGAGCAAATAGTATTCTAAGGCGATCCTTTTCGAAGACATACAGATGCTTCTCTGTGCAAATTCTGAGCAATAAATTCGATCAATTTTCGGTGAAAATTCCAATAGTGAATAGCAAATGTTTCGAATCGAAGTTGAAGTATCATAGTAATTGTGCCTTTCTCTCACTATACAGGGCATAAGTTTCAAAGAAAAATCGAATGTTTATCACATATAATAAAAAAAAGAAACAAATGTACGTTTATAGGAACTTGTTTCATTGTTTTCTAATGTTGAATCAACTTCTGAAATGGTTTCCACATATTACGAGACATATTATGGTAATCGTACACCTAGGAAAGTGTTAAGATAAAAATTAGACAAGTGCAACAGGTGTTACGATAAAAATGAACCGCGTAATTCGACATTAATCCATCGTTCAAACATTTTCGTTGTCTTCCTCTGTTAAATTCACGCGTCGTTAGACGAGTTATTTATAAGATGACCTTTGGAAAAAGCATAATTTTCATTCCACTAAGGTAACCACCGGGAAATATCCTTCCTTAGTTTACCCACGCGCGATTTCTCCACGGTGTTATACCCAACTTTCTCCGTATACACGCCATCGTCCGCCATTTGCTTCGAACAAGACCAGATTCCCGTGGGAACTTCCAGTTTTCGAAGTTACATTTATTGGCCATTCTCCATCCGCGTAATACGTATCATGAAACGTTGAAAATTGAATATTGTTGGAAAAGTTGATGTTGTTTCAACGGGGGGAAAATAAAAGGAGGGAAAAGAAGATTTTTAATGGGGAAAAGGTGAATGTAGTGGAAAAGGGTGTTTCAAATTTCGTGGAATTTTATATGGAAATTATTTAACAACTTCTATTCGTAAATATATCCTTTGATAAATAATAATATATTAATGATATTAATAAATAGTTTTTCGTTTTAATTGGCAGAGGTATGTGATTGAAATGTCGGTGAATTTGGATCCAGAGAATTTTTGTAACTGGTTATGTTGGCAGTTCCGCGAAAATGGGGGATACAGGAATTTCTTTAAATCCTGTTAGGGCAAAGACGGCAACCGAGGTGAATTTCGTCGGTGCTATTAGGTCAGGCATGCCATCAGGATATCTTCGCGCGTGAATTGGCAATACCGGGCAATCTACAGCCGTTTGGAAGGGAGCCAGGCCAAACGACTTTGCTCCCTGTGCCAGAATTTCGCTTGTCCTACGAGCTACGGATTCTGTAGGGAAACAAGTTTAGCTTGCCGAAATAACCATTCTGATACCAAAACAGACATGTGTTTCATATTTCTACTGGGAACACTGATTATTTTCCGAATGAATTATTCGAAACAACGGAAAGCGTTCCTTGCAACAAATAATTCACAATTTTACGGGTAATACCGAGGAACTCTGTGGACTCTGAAATTTTGGGAATTTTAAAGAAAAGGAGGACGAAAGCTCCGAGTACTCGCGGAATCCTAGGAAGAATTCTCATATTTCATGAATTTCAAGAACACTGCGAACTTGGGGAACACTAGAAATCTAAACTTCGCGAATGCTGAGAACTCTGAAGTCCTGAAAACTCTTGAGACTCTGAAACCTCGAACTTTAGGAATACCTAGATCTCTGTAAATTGAAATTTCGAAAATTCGGAGAGTTCCACGAGCTCTAAGAAATGTGAAAATTTTCAGAGCTACGGGGACTCGAATTCTGAGAATTTTCAGAGCTATGTGAACTCAAACCCTGAGAATTTTCAGAGCCATGGGTCTCAAATTCTGAGAAATTTCAAAACTATGGGAACTCAAATTCTGAGAATTTTCAGAGCTAGGGAAACTCAAATTTGCGAAAACTCAACGATCTCTAGTAATTCCACAGTTCCGCGAAATCAAGAAACTTTAGGGACCTCAACTTCAAGAACTCGAAAATCCTATGAAACTGAAAAACTGAACAATCTGTTAATTAAAACTTCCAAAGATATCTTTCAACGACAATTCGCTATTAATCATTCACGAGTTCCCATCTGTTCAGGAATGCGACGTCGTAATGATGTTCCCAAGCGGAACAAGCGACGAAACACTGATGTGGCTTCTAGGCAAACTTCGGGCTGGAACCCCGGGCCTAGTGGTGCATGTACGACACCATACCTCGTCAGATAGTTACGGCTTTTACTTAACAGCCCCCTTTAGCGTGTAAGTACACCTTGCATTCCCTAAACCCTATATACATTCACGCGTTTCACGGTAAACCCTATTGTCTCGAACAAACATTTGATCGATGGCAGATTGTTGAAAGCCGCCGAGGAGGTACATTTACCGAAAACTCTACGACAAGAATACGGTGGAGGACTGAAAGAATTTATGGGCTCTGAAGCGAATTGCTTCGAAGGCAGCGACGACGAAACTCGATTCTTCACCACTCAGGAGAGACAGTCGTTGGTCTTACACCTACTGCATACCCTTAGGGCGGGTCCGCAGGATCTTCACAGTCTACCTGGTCTGAAGATGGTCGAGGGTCAAGCTATCATTCCAAAGTGCATTTCTTCTGGGATCATCTCCCAGGTTAGTGTTATTATATCGATGACAAAAATTAACCCTTTGAATATCTTCAAGGTTCTTCAAAATTGAACGCTGAATACTTTTCCTTGTATATTCAAATTATTATTTAACATAAAAAAATTTGTATTTATTTAATAAAAATAGTCATATTAAATAGTATGTTTAAATAATATTTAATAATATTATTATTTAAGGAAATTCATTTTTTTAAAATGCTGTAACTTAAGTGTTTACATGTAAATATAGTATTTCAAAATTCCGCATTATGCTTGTTTCCCTTTTTACGAAAGAAAAAGGAGTGGTACATAGAACATGATTGTGAATGATGAACCAGGTCTTCCCACTTCACGAATTGCCCGCGTTGGAAAAGCTACAACGGACATGGGTCCGTGCGTTCCTCAGCCCCCAACCCCTGGACGATATTTGTAAATACTTCGGTGTGAAGATTACCATGTACTTCGCGTGGCTCGGCCATTACACCACCGCTCTGATCGTTCCAGCTGCAGTGGGTGCCATATACTGGGTAAAACGAAATATATCTGATAGAAAGTCAATTCAATTTTTATTCTCATTTTGTGAATAACGCTGATACACTTGATACTCTTCTTCTGTGTTTTATTACACATCAGGTCGGCATCATCGGTAGGAATCAAGCGGTGGAAGACGTAGGGTATGTACTGTTCTCCGTCTTCAACGTAATCTGGGCCACCGTTTATCTAGAAACGTGGAAAAGAAGGGGTGCCGAATTGGCCTACAGGTGGGGTACGTTGGATCAAAGGGACGACCTACTTGTCGAGCCTAGGCCCTTGTTCACGGTAAGCTTCCGGGCAATTACCAACACATCCTGTCTCTTAAATTTCACTGATTCTGAGCACTCGGAAGCCCCAAACACTTGAGGAGCTCTGAGAATTCTAATTTCGGGAAATTTGAAAAGTCGAAGGACTCTCGGAGCTGAACCTTCAGGTATTCTGACAACTCGGATGACCTGAGCACTTGGAGAATTCTGGGACCTCAAATTTTGAGAATTCTGAAAACCGTAGACACTCAAATTGTGGGAATGCTCAAAGGTATGAGAACTTGAGTGTTCTGAAAACTTGAAGAGCTCTAGAAATTCAAATTTTGAGAATTCTGAGAGCTCAGCGAAGTCTAAGAACTCAAATTCTAGAAGTACTCAGAGCTCCGAGAACTCAGGTGTTCATACGAACTTGAATTTTAGGAACTCTAAAAACTCCGCGAACACGGAGAACGTTGAAACTCAAAATCCCCGGAATTCGAAAGCTCACCGAACTCCGGAAGACCTCGAATCTCCACTTCCGCATGTTTTCCCTCCAGTTCCTCGTCACGAGGAACAAATATTCCCTTAAATGTAATTTAATCCCCTTCGTTTTTTTTCTTTTTCTTCTCACTATTGCAGGGCACCTTGGAGACCTCGCCTGTGACCGGAAGATTGGAGCCAACCTACCCTAGATGGAAGAGGAACATGTTCCGGTATTTCGTCAGCGTACCGGTGATCGCGGCGTGCTTATTCTTCGTTTTCATCGTGATGATACTCAGCTTTCAGATACAGGTTGGAATTACCATTCTTTTTATACGATATTTAACCCTTTAAGGTGATAAACATGCAAATTTTCAGCAATGAACATTTTTTTCCAACGCTTTCGATCCATCGTTCGGTTATTTATCGATAAGGCAAATTCTACCTTGCACCTTCTGGCATTATTCCAGTGAGGAAGATTGGTTAATTAATTTTTCTGATATTTAATAAATAGAAAGTGGGTCACTTGGCAGATTGAAGTGTATCATTTAACGTTTCTAGTTCTCAAAGCGATGCTTAATAAAAATTCCTCCTTCGTCGTTTCGTGCATTTAAGTCCCTCCACTTTGACAAACTTCTTCGGCATGTTCAAGGAACAACAAACTGTTCCGGCTGAAGTTCGTATCTGGCAGTGTGCCGAAACTCGCACTCAGGAAGTTTCCTCGCGGAATTGTACGCCGCGACGAAAAAGCCCGGGACAATTTAGTTTTCAGGCACCAACGATGTTTTTGTCGAGCTCGTGGAAAAATCTGCCGGGAAAGGAGGAAAGAAGGCACGAGTTTTTCGACGAATGGAATTAGTTGAACAGGGGCCAGCTGCTCCGCGATCGATTTATCATTATGCCATCAAACTTTTCGTCAAGTTCCACGGAACTTTCCGGAATTCAATTGCCTACAGGAACCATATTGTTTCCACATTTCCTCCATTTTCGTCCTTTTTTTTCCCCATGCACGAACTCCGTTGGACAACCTTGATGGATGACGAAAGAAATTTCTGATACGAGATATAACTATTAATGAACACCTAAGCGATATTTGTAACGTTTAACGATAAACTACGAAAAGTTTGGAATCACTGTGTATTTTAAGTTGCTCAAAAATCCCCAGAAAAGAATTAGCAACACTAAGAACATTTTAACAAATTTTTTCATCATTCGAAAATTACTATTATTCTCCACAATTTCCTTCAAATTCCTAAAAAATTCAGTATTGATAAAAATTTGTATTTTCGTTGATGCTACAGGTGTTGATACATTTTCCAAAAAGAAAGTAATACAAAATTCTGATTTCTATTCAGAAATGTTAATACCATAATATCCCTTGAATTAAGATAAATTTCACAGATTGCTATCGTAATAAAATTAATAAAAAATTGAATGCTCGGATAGTTAGGTATGTAATTAATCTCATTCTTTCGTCTAGCGTCGTACATGCTAATATGATGCCTTCTTCATCGGTCGTACATGTTATAAACCATCTATGATCATTCTAAACGTCTTATTCAACTATTCGCTAATTTCTTATTTACCACTTTTTAAATATTTTGAAAAATCATTTCAGGATTGGTGGGACGCTCGGTTGGAGTCAAGAGGATACGGGTTCTGGCTGAGCTACGTGCCAAAAGTGCTACTCGCAGTGGTGATAGCGTTAATGGACGAGGCGTATTTCAAAGTTGCCGTGTGGTTGAACGACATGGGTACGTATGGGAGCAGCAAGAAGGAAAATGGACGAAAAATTATGTATATTTTTTTTATTCCCATATATATATTATATATATAAATATACATATATAGTCTTGCTATCACTTTCGTTCTCGATACACGTAAATCGAGATACGAGTGAGCTACTTTTTTTCTTCTCCAATGAACTATTCCAAGCATCGACTTTTCTGTATTCTTCACGAGACACTGTGCACGTCTAGTTTCTCTCAATTTTTTTTTCTTTTTTTTTTTTTTTTTTATTCAAGAGCCTATAGCATACAAGTATATACATATATACTTTTTTCGAATCTTTTCACAGCTTAGCTTCTATTAGAAAATTAACCAAGAACTATGTCTTTGATCATTAACATCTTTAATAGAATAATAGATCTTTTAACAGGCGAATGTTATTTGTATTCTCTTCTCCTGACTATAAGAGTACATTCTAAAAGTAAGATATTACATTATATACATACGTTATAGATATTGTTAATACTCCTCTTTCTATTCTATCTCTTCCTTTCTTTGTATCTCATTTTTTTTTTCAATTTTTTTTTTACATATTGGAGAGCAGTGATGTTGCAGTAGATAGTATTTGTAATTTTTGTATGTTGGACGCAGAAAACTATCGGCTAGACACCGAGTACGAGAATCATCTGATCTACAAGGTGGCACTGGTAATAACAGAAGAATCTTTCTCTCTATCTCTCTCTTTATCACCGTTTTCAACGAATAGTGTTATATAATACATTATATATATATTCCGTTAGATGTTTCTTACGTGTCCTCCTCTAATCAATTTGTAGAATTATCATTTTCCTTATTTTTTTCTTTTCTTCTTTTTTATATAAAATATCTTTCTCCGTAAACCAATTTATTCAACGATCAAAACAACATTCAATGTTCTCCACAAGGCATGTATACTTTTTTTTTTCAATTAAAAAATACCAGCCTTATTTATGCCTGAATTGAACAACGTTTATGAAAAATTCGTTCCATGTTTAACATTTACGCCGAATTTATAATTGAAAGATTGTACCGTGAAGATGTTTCAAAAATTTGGCAAAAACGAAAAAAGAAACAACAAACTGCTCTTAGAGGTGGACCTAACCTAACATAACCTGTCCTTTTTAATCATAGCGTCGAGCGAAAGCTCCGTCGCCTTTCCGTTTGATCTGACAAACGAGAGGATAAGAAAAGAAACTATCTGCTCTGGCTGTCTCTGTCGCTGCATGAAAACTCGATTCTCCCTCGAGAATATTTCACTCTGCTTGCGCTTTGTAGAATACAACAAACATTGCCTCCCTTGGTAGCAAAGTATTTGTAACCTTTATATTTTCTTGCTTGTGGTCTCGTGCGTTTTAGTCTGTGTTTTTTAATTCACCACGACAGATAGAGAGTATACAGAAGAGACTATGTATTTCAGTTTCAGTTTGTAAACTCCTTCCTATCGCTATTTTACATCGCCTTCTACCTACAGGATCAAGAGAGGCTGAAAGAGGTAAGGGTCCCTTTATTCCTGTTTCTTCCTTGTCTTTCTTTCTTTCTCTCTTTCTCTCTCTTTCTCTATTCTCTTGAGATTATTCTTCAAGAATGTCCATAGACGGAATTCCTTTAGACAGTCTAGATCGAATGTCGTTCTTTCTTCTTTTTTTTTTTTTTTATCACGTACAATTCTCTTATATACTTGCGAACTGTTGTTTACGTAACTTAGCACTTACTGTTAGACTTCGTTAGATTATTCTCAATAGAAATTTGAAGAACCGTAACAATGTAGAATAAGTGAAACACATAAACTATCCGTTTCTTTCAACTAAAAAATTATATACTTTGAAAATTACATTTAAAAAATGTGTGCAATGGTCTCTGAAATTGCTCCGAATTCTACGCTCTGAGAAAACTACTGTTCAGTATACCGAACAAGTTTCGAAATGACGTTGAATCATGAAAATGCAGAAAATCACTTCAGTACTTCCACTTGAACGACTCAAAGAGATGTGAAAATTACAAAAACGTCCGATGTCTTCAATAAAGAAATAGAAAGTTCAACTTTATGGTTTCAGCAACTGGCCGCTCTGCTCATAGCCCGGCAAGTGATTGGGAACCTGAAAGAATCTGCTGTACCGTATCTGATCGAGCAGCTGCGATTGGCTCGTTTAAGCTTCGAGCTGTTTGGCGCTTTGAGCCCAAGCGAGGCTAGACCGCCACCTGGTGAAGAGAACGAGAACCAAAATGAATCGGAGGATAAGAGCGAACGAACCGAGAGCGGGAAAACGAAACAACCACGGAACGTCAGCCAAGCCGAGCTGGAGAGTTCCCTCTACAGAGTAGGGCATCCCACTAATTCTCTACTTAGTGACGTTACGTTCAAGGTTTGGTCTAGATTTAGCCAATTTCTTTCGTTTCCGACGCACTATTACAGATACGCGCTGAACCTTAACGCTTTGGCGAGGTTTACAGGTAAAACTTAAAGATGTCCAATGATTGTATTATACACTTTCACGTTTCAAATGTAAAATTGATAAAACCGTAATGTGTTCTACATGTGAAATGGAATAATTATTGTATTTTTGTTTCTATTTTTTTCTTTCCTTTTTTTTTGTTTTTGTTTTTCGTTTAAAGTTTGTAAATATCGCCAATGCAAATGGGTTCCTTCATACATCACATCATGATTTTTTACTGTTCCTTTCTGGTATCTTCCTTCACGAACCCTGGCTTACGTGTACAGTTATCTTTCTTTTCCTTTGGTTTTTATTTATTTTTTTTTTTTATATGTTTTGGGGAGGATAAGTATGAGAATACGATGCACTCGCGGACGGAGGAGCTAATCAATGTTGTCCTGTGTTGTCTGACCGGTTCTTTTTGCAGAATTTTAATGATTTTTGTCCCGTTTCCCAATGATTCCGTCGGCGACGCGCAGATATCGAGCAAAAAGGTAATGTCACCTGATCATCCTACTGTTAAATACTCGATACTTTCAATTACATATTGCAGTTCTTGAGAATTTGAGAAATAAGGATTGCGTCGAATCGAAAATAATGTATCAACAACTAGTATTGCAAGATCGATGAATATTTTATTCGTTACAATTACAAAACTCTCGATATACAGAACGTGTTTGAACGATAAAATAAAATAGAACAGAGAAATGAATAGTAATTGAAAGGATGAATCGAAGGATCACGGCTTATCACGCTGACTCCATTCTTAAACGCTAGCTTCTTATTTTTTTCGTTTGACGAGCGTAGTGACCCTTGCACTACCTGTGCTAGTTACACTATTCACGTGATAGAAAATGTTCCGCTAGATGTCCCTTGAATTACGTAGTCTATGGTACATACCGTTGCTGTTTCGTTGTCTAAAAAATATAATAAAAACAAAGAAAGAGTTAAAGCAGTTTACCAAGATAATAATACAGCAACGAATCGCAAGAAATAATTGACTATCTACAGCCTCACTCTTCTTTAAGAAACAATATACAACGATAATTATAAGACAAATGCTCTTTCGCAAAATATGCATAAAGAAACTAATGTGCGAAACGTTTCTATTCGCAGTACGACGGGGCGTTTTCAGAACACCTGGAAATGTTGTCACAGCTGGGATACGTGTGCCTCTTCTCTTCAGCTTTTCCTCTGGCTGCTATGGCGGCGCTACTTGGAAATCTCCTTGAGCTACGAGGCGATGCTTTCAAGCTATGCTTTGTACTTCAACGACCATTTGGTCGAAGGGTCTCCAACATTGGTACCTGGCAAGTGAGTAAATGAAACTAACAAAATTGCATCCATACGAGTTTCTTATTCAATTGACCAATTTTTCGCATTTTTAGAATGCCATGGAGGCAATGGGATTGGTCGCCATTTTGGTGAACTGCGCCCTAATAGGTCTTAGCGGACAGGTGCAACGAATGTTCCCGGAAATGTCAGCCACTCAAACGATTCTTCTGATAGTCGCTCTCGAGCACATCATGCTTGGTATAAGGTTCATCATAATCTGTGCGATTCCCGATATTCCCCATTGGGTAGCCACGGAGATGGCCAAGGTTGAGTTCTTGAGGAGAGAGGCGGTCAGAAGGCTGTCTTCCACTCCGTCACCTGAACAACAACCGGCCACAGTGATAGGTAAATAATTCGTGGTATCTTGAATGTAACGAGCTACGCAACCTGGTTCCCATCGTTGCATCCTCTTCCTTGTTCCGCTTCTTCTCCGATTATGGAAAGCCTCTCTGCTTATGAATCCCGATCAGTATAAAATTCAATGCACTCGTATTTGCTGCTTGAACATTTCAAATATCTGAAAAACATGGAAATCTCGAGGAACTCTAGAAACTCGAGAATATTGAGTATCCAGAAATTCTGTGAACTCAAGGACACTAGGTACTCGAGAATCCTGAGTTCTCTAGATCTCTGGAAACTCGAGAGTTTTAAGAATTTAGGAACTCTGAGAATCGAATTCGTAAATTATAGGAGTTCAAGAATTCTGAAAGTTTGCTAACTTTCTAATTCGGAAAAACTAGAACTCCAGAACTCTGAAAACTCTAGGAACCCTGAGAGCTCAGGGAGCTCGAGTATTTTTGAAGCTCGCCATTTTTTCTAACATTTCGTCACTTTTTTGCTCTCCACTGATTCGCCACCTGATCGGGCCGCCACATGCCCACAATCTCTCTTTCCTTCCTCCTACCATGTATTAATTTCGCTCGAACTCAGGGAGATTCGTGGTGAGTCCAGCAGACGGAGAGAGCGAAGAACAACAGCTGCTTTCGGATCGTACCGGAGACGCAACATCCTCCAGTCTTCCGGACACACCGACTTTGGGCTCGACCACGCAGACACCAAGTAGCCCACCGACACCAAGCGCGGCTTCTGTTCCAAGAATCTCTGAAACTCCTTCCGAGGCTCAGACACCTGGTAGCGCAGGCAGCAGCGACGCAGGCATCCCCTTCCTAACTGAGAACACCATGGGCAGCGTACGTGATATCCACAATTCGCCTAGGTGTTCGATTCCCGGTGGAGAACGAGGTTCGATTACCTTAATTTTCTTAAAAATAATTAGTATAGCTTAAACAGCTTTGCTGAATGCATTCGGTTGAATATATAGGAAGACGTTCGAGGGAGTGGCTGCAGACTGAATCAGAAGCAACAGGCGGGGCAGATCACTATAGTCATCATTTAACTATCGGTCCTCACGGAGGTGTGGACTGGGTTCGAAGACTCGGTCTTGAAGCAGCTGGTCGAAAGTCCAGTGACTCCGAGATCAGCGGTGCTGGTGTCAGTGGCAGTGGTGATGAGCTGACCCTTCATAGGTCTACTGACTGTATCGTTTCGAAGGATCTTGCCTCGTCTTCAGACAGTGATCTCCTCAGGTAAATTCAGAATAAAAAAATAACTTCACCCCTCCCTCAATTTACGCGGCAGTTTTTATGTGTGATCTTAATTTATTCGGCCAGAAAATATATTTTCCTAGGAATGACGATGAATGTTACAATGACTACGAAGAAACAGGTTCATTCACTGCAGAAATTTTTTTTTTTTTTGTTAAGCTATTTGAAATAAACATGTATTTCTAAAACTTATACGTACTAACTTTTATTTCAAATATTCTCTTTTTTACTGACAGACTTTATTTATGCGATTTTCATTCACGTAAAACGAAGCCACGTGGAACGGATACTCCGCATAAATTGAGGGACGGGTGTATTTTGTCGAATTGTCAAACTATACAAAATTCTTCTGCTTTAAAGATCCGCCCCGCCTTGGACAGTAGCTCATAGGAATCAGAAATTCCGGTTCTCCCCTGAGAGGGATAGGGAACGAGAAAAGGCTGAGAGGCAACAATATCAGCAACATCAACGTGAGATTCAGGAGCAGAAACAACAATCGTCATCTGAGAAGGACAAGGATTCGAGCGGTCTTTCAGATTCGAGCAAAACGATTTCGAGTCAAGAAGAGGAGAAACCGTGGAAGGAGGAACGGGAAGCGAAGAAAACCAGGGTGAAACAGAGCCTGATGAAGAGGGCCAGGTCAGTGGCGATTTTCTCGCTGAAGCTGAAAGAACGGAGAGCAAGAGAAGCACAGTTGAAGGCGAAAGAGGCGGAGAAGGAAGCTAGATGGCAGCAGCCACCGTCGTGCGTTGGTGGCGAGCTCTCTTGCATCCCAATAGAAAAGCTTATATCCGTGGACGACATCGCAGCCATGGAATTACGCAGACTTAATCATTAGTCGCTTAAACGTTTCACCTTTCGTTTTACACGCTACGTAGAAACGTACGTCTGCGCCGGTGATACTCGCTACGGAACGCAAAATGAAGGTTATGTGTGGTCGTGTTTCGCGACGCTCGATCTTTTAAATCGCGCAGAATCTATGTCAAGCCATATCAACAACGGATACAACAGAGAAACGAGATTCTGCGGGTAAACTTTTGTTCGAAAGTCTTTGGATGGAGGAAAATTAACGCACAGAGAGAAAGAGAGAAAATTAGGAAGTGAGACGAAGAACAGAAGAGTGGGAAAGAATACAAATATTTATTATTCCTACAATGAACACCTTTTTTATATTGTTTTTTGTACGTTTCATTCATAAAGGCAAATCCTCTTCCTCGTTTTACCTCTTATCTTGACGTTATGAATTGTTCCAGTATCATCTGAAATTTTTATAATATCAAGGTTGGACGAAAACTTGCTCAATTTAACAGAGATAACGAACACCTCCCTGTTTTACTTGTGGTTATGATTCGCGATGTCAACGATGGCTTATCGGAAGATGGCGCTGAAGTAGAATTCACTCCGGCGAAAGTAACTTTATTCGGAAATTGTAAATTAGACATGAAAATGTTCCGCATTAAAAGAAAGAAATTCCTTCCTCGTTTTTAATTTCACGTACAGTTCGTTCTGCGACAGGTTTTCGAGTGAGTATCATTCACGCACGTGAAACATGCGCACCGAAAGGCTCACAATGGATTTATAAAACCGTTAGAACGTCCGAAAATGAAGCTAATGATAGTAAGGTTTCATCTGTAGGGGTGATTTAAACAGAATCGTCTACGAAAATAAAAAAAAAATAAAAAAAATGGCGCACAAAGTAAAATTGAGAATTCTAGATAACATTCTATAGAGAACAGTTTAGAGTGTCATCCTTAATGATAACATTTTTAGTAGATTAGTCGATACCTCGGCATTGTAGACTGTAAGCTCCAGGAAAATTCGTGCCATACTAATACCGTCGATTGTTTTCGACTTCCTTGCAATTGACGAACGGAAAACAAATAAAAAAAAAGGAACGGGAATATTTATTCTATATTGACTGTAATGAAAATTATGTACGCCTATATCACGCGTTATTTTTTATGTTTAATTGGACTCTCTTTATCTTAAATCGTACGTATAATTTCTAAATACTAATTCTCCAAATTTTTTTACGTTTACATAACAATAAAATCAAAGAAAAAGGGAATGATAAAAAAAAAGAACAACACGAAAGCGTGCATTACAAGGAAGTCACGTGCGCACGCGCCACGTAAGGCTGTTATAGGAGGAAATAAAGAAAACACTGTTACGAAATTTGTAAAGTATTTAAGCAACTGCTGCTGGTAGCGGGAGCCACTCAGATATTCGACACGAAACAAGAAGGGATGACAAATGATCCCGTTGTTGTTGCTGAAATAATAAGTTGTTATTTAATGTTACCTAGATGTTTATGGGTTAACGAACTTTTGCTAAATAGTTCTCTATGAGGTCTCTGTACGATAGAACGTACAGATGCACATACACAGTTGACACGCGCCTAGTATTTAAACGAGAATTAAATGCAGTTTTCGTTCAACAGAACACTTGTCAGATATATATATATATATATATATATATATATATATACATATATTTTTGTTTTGCCGCTCGATCGAGATGAGATACGCGTGTACGTAGAACTAGGATTACTTGAACGAAAGAAAAATTAGCTCGGTTGGTAAAGCGACAAAATTTTAGGGACTGTCTTTTGTATATAGCAAATCCGTTTTACGAGTTACGTGATAGTAAAAATTTCGTTCGATGGCCTAGCTAACGTCCCCGTCCGTTGCTGATGTAGCAGTCGTTCACTGAGAAACACTTTCTTACGTTTTGACTTTTTAACAACCACCATGACTGTAGCTACTGTAATATGATTAGACGCATCGACATACGAGCACTGTTGAAGCAAGAAACCAGTATCGCATTGTAATTTAGCATGCCCTTTGGCAACCACAAGACTAGAAAAACCGCGAAATCGATAGATTAGCCGCTTTCGTGAGGCGAAGTTTAAAAAAAACAAGAATATGTCAGCGGAAAGCATCTGTGTTTGTTAGATGTTTTGTATAAAACAGAAACTGAGCCAATAAAAACATTCTACGAAGGGAAAAGCATCGTTCGTTTATTCGTTTTCCTTACATAAAATTCTCACACATATATGTAGTTTGGCCGCAATGAGTTGGCGACCCAAAACATTTACGTTTTCACTCTGTTCCACCTCTCTTGCTAACGCGTTGCCGTTATTGGCTACAGCCAGCGACAAAGGATGACAACGAGCATATATATATATATATGAATATTTTAAATAAAATGGACAACGTCATTGTTTTTGAGAAGTTAAAAAATAGAGATTACAATCATAAGAATATATTAAGGGAGTAGCTTTTAAAAGCATCTGTTACATCATTGCACGTTTACAATTCTTTGGTTAGAAAAAGTGAACGATGTCAAATATTGAATTAAAAATAGAAATAACTTAACAAATAAATAATCTTTCAAATATCTATTAAACAATTGTCTATTTATGTAGTGAAATTAAATGTTCTTAGAATACTAGTTTCATATAGTCAATATGGCAAACTGCCGTAAACACTATCCGGTGCATTAAAGCGCAGAATCGCAGTGTAGCAGACAACTGTGTGACGCGAGGGTGGTGTAGAGTGGAAAATGTTTCGCTCTATCATGTTTTCCCGTAAGTTTTCAACACTAAATTCCCGAATACTTTCAATTGTTTTCTGCGATTAAAGAAACTGACGCGAGAATGTAGTGCGACAGTGTGTTGTTCGTACTTTTAACGAAATCTTATCGCCGATATGCAAATACATTCCGTATATATTTAACATTTAATTTTGTGACCAATTCTATCTAATAGTTTGTGTTGCATAAGATGCGGCAATTTGAACAAAATTAACTTTGCTTTTTCCGATTGAGCTGTACCTTGTCCTTTTAAATTCTGTTCGAACATACTTCATAACCTTATATATCAAAGAGAACTTTTGATGATATCAAAAAAATGTTTTTTATGTGACTCTTCTGAGAGTCGCGTTAAATATGAAGAAAAAATGCAAATAAATATAAAAAATGTACAAACTAGTTCTTATCTTTAATAAGTTAGCGTGAATACATTATTTCTTCTTTCTTTAGCTACTATTAATCAGGGCCTTGTGTCCTTGATACGTAATAACATTGCCCTATCAGGATGTCCTGGATCATTGGTCTGTCAGGCCAGGCATTTGGCCTCTGTACCAGCAGTGCCAAAAAAGGTTGAAAAGAAACCTTACAGCCCTTTCCAAAATACCAATAATTTAGCAGAATATGCAGTAGCACGTTTAGATGATCTTTTAAATTGGGGTCGTAAAGGATCCATGTGGCCACTGACATTTGGTTTAGCCTGTTGTGCTGTTGAGATGATGCACATTGCTGCTCCCAGATATGATATGGACAGGTTTGGAGTTGTATTCAGAGCTTCTCCAAGACAAGCTGATATTATCATAGTTGCTGGTACTCTAACAAATAAAATGGCTCCAGCATTGAGAAAGGTGTATGATCAAATGCCAGAACCTCGATGGGTCATATCAATGGGAAGCTGTGCTAATGGTGGTGGTTACTACCATTACAGCTACTCTGTTGTCAGAGGCTGTGATAGGATTTTGCCTGTGGACATATATGTACCAGGTAATCATTCAGTATGATATTTTATATTGAATACTTTGTATTTATGGATGTAAAAATATTTCAGGATGTCCCCCAACAGCAGAAGCTTTGATGTATGGCATTCTGCAGTTGCAGAGAAAAGTCAAACGAATGCAAACTGTACAAATATGGTATAGGAAATAATGTAAATAATATACCTGGTAATTGTAGCAATTTATGTATAAATGTTATTATAACGCAAAATATAATTAAAAGTAAAATGAAGTTGTATATTACTATCAATGATTAAAATTGATAAATTACTCTTTTAAAATGACTGACTCATTGGACAACCATGTATTTCTCCTAAGATTCGTTTATTTCTGACGGATTTTTATAGTTATATACAAACCACCGAAAGTACATATAAATACTACAAATAAAAAACTCGGAAACTAATAGTGTTAATTCAAATAATATAATCTCCATATTGATTACATAATTACACAAAAACAATAAAGTATTTTTACAGGCATGTAATTCGTTATAGTTTTCCTCTGTTTTACTCTTTATTATTTTTTACTATTTAAAATATGTACAATATACTAATTTAAAAACAAAGCAAAGAGTTAGGCAGAACATCTTTGCCACTTGTAGCTTACCACATATTAAGGCCCCTTTATTTTTCCTTTCTCATATATTGCTCTATCTAATACTACTTACGATTGTGTTTATTTTAATTATACATTACATACATACATTGTTTAATAAAAACACATCAACCGATACGCACCACGCATACGATAGGTACGACACTTCTCTTTTTTTTTTCTCACAGAAAACTGTACTGGAACCTACTGTACCTATCAAACATATTTCCACATATACAAGGATACACTTTTATGAACATACTGTATTTCTGTTGTGTCCACAGCCCCAATTTTTAAACACCTACTTTGGTCATTGAAGAGCATAGTACGTTGGAAATATTATCAATATTTTGTTGATGCTTTATCTTAATAATTTCATTCGTTCGTGTTTTCCCCGCGAAAATGTTTAATTCTGTCTCTATATTTATCTTTTGTAATATAAATTAATAATCTTTCGAATATGCACACGTGTATCATATTTCTCGATCCACGTTACACATTTCTGCATCGTGATAATTTTATCAGTCTCAATTTGAAACGCGCACTAATTGAAAATATACTTGCCAACGTGCTATGTAAACTTAATAAGACGAATGAATAAATTTAAAAAAAAAAAAAGATATGTGAATGAAGCCAAAGTATGATGCAGAATATTAACGTTACATTATCCGTTTGAACATAAGATTCTTACGCACAGATGAATGTTTTTCTTCTAGAGAGCAATTGAGATAGAAGGAAAAATTAATCAAGCCGAAATAATCATTTTCCCTCATAGAAAATTAAATCTGTCAATACTTGGGTTTTTAACGTATCCTTAAATGTACTCCTCAATTTAAACACAAACAACAGATATCTCTAACCTATGACATATCAAAATCTACCCACTTCTTGTAGCATAAATTATACGTTCTGTTGGCTTTAAAAGTCTTTGTGCAGTGATATAATAATTATGTTGAGAAATGCGCTCGAAGCGATAACACTGTTTCTTTTTTCTCTCCTTTCGTCCGTGCAGATGTTATACACTTACAAGAAAAAAGAAGTTCGAGATAATTTACAATTTACAAAATAATAAAATATATCGTTATTTTATACATATCTTCACTTTTTGCGTATCTCTGTGACATAGAAAATGACTACAATAAACTGTTTGTACAAACCTATATATATATATATATATATATATATATATATATATATAACCTTTATGAAACTCCGTAAATGAAAATCTGTCATTCTTAGACGTTTGAAAATATTCAAACAAAAAAAAAAAATGTATTTGGATATTGATTTATATCCAGCATTGAACAATGAAATTCGCTGCTCTTTAAACTTAACCGTGATTAATTTTCTCTTCAGCATTACAGACGCAATTTCGTTCACCCGTTTAGCAGAACTTGTTCTGCTTCTATAGTTACCTCTGATATTATTATTCAATCTATGATTCGATAACAAAATTGTACAAACCTAACACACATCTGTGCTCCGCCAAATATTTTACACGTTTCAAATATAATGAACTATGGGAATTTTGATATTATTAAAGAATGGCTTGTGACGTAGAAGGTGGTGGATTGCTCGGCAAGGCAGGCACAGGCCCATCAGTCCATTGTATGAGAGAATGTTCACCCATTTGCGTGCTTTGAAAGTGATCTTTCAACAGCGTTTGCGAAAATGTGCAATGCATTTGATACGCTTCACTTTCACGATTCGGATCACCGCAGATTCTGTACAAATCTATGAACAAAAATTACTGGTTCAAAGGTGAATCCAATCCGGTTAAATACATACGAATAATGTACATACCTTTAAGTATAGCAGTAGCCCATAATTGTACATGTACATCAGGTATCTTAGAAGCTAACTGCATCGCGGGTGTGACCATATTCATAGATTCTCTACTATTTCCTAAAGAAAGAAATATGTGCCCCAGAAGTACAAGGCTACACGAAGTGAGTCTGTTTAAATCTTCGGAATTGGCCATTTTCAATGTTTCCCGAAGATATCTCCTACAAACGTACTTATTAGTTTTGAGTATTTGTGACGTTCAGCGAAGTATTAAATTATCAGTCGTACTTTGCTTCGTTGTATCTCGCTCCAAAGAATGCTTGAAGTCCCTGAACATAATACGCTGCCGCCCTCAAAGAGTGTGAATGAGATGGTAGGGACTCGGGATTTATTCGTTCTAGTAAAGCACCTAATTCGGCGTCCCTTTTCGTTCTAAGATATACTATTGCTAAATTTAAGTTCGCGAAAGTCCAAAGTTCCCTTTCTTGTGATGTCTGTAGTAGGAAAAACGTTTCATATTATCACTTGAAATCATGCTTAGTAAAATGTTTAACATTTTTATCGTCTTACTCTTAAAGCAGCAGTAAATTGTGCTTCCGCGGCTTCCATGCAGTTCATCGACATTGCATACAGTCCCAGTAAAGCGTGCAATTGTGGTCTATGACCTTGAAGTAGCCTCGGTTGCCTCCTACAAAGTTGGCAGGCTTGGGAAATTTCTGCTAACGCTACACTTTTATTTCCCATTACAAGTCGGCACATTACTATATGTTCTAACAGCATCAGTTGAAAAACAGAGAGTATAGGCTTGTTATCGACAACTGTAAAATAGCAGAAACGTTAATTTCACGAAAAAAATCATACGAAGAACTCTCACATTAGGTTATTCTATTTACTTTTGAGTTTTTCAATTTGTGTCAATGCCTTATCTGTATATTTTTGAGCTTTGTCCATATAACCAGCTTGCATTGAATGCATAACTGTTACTAAATAAACCAAAACGTATAAATGGTCCTTTGGCATCCATATAAACATATCCCCAATATTTGAACCTGTTACTACTTCATCTGCTGGCCAACTAGGAGACATTATGGTTTGTATACTTTGTTGTAATTGCTTTAAACAAGGCTTCACACTTTTAACCTGTTAAAAATAGTGAAAGTATTAAATGTAAGAATAATGTATACATGAAATGAAATATAAAGCACCATTCACTGCTTACCTGTCCTGCCATTAAGTAATGACAGACTTGAAGTACCAAAAAATATACTTTTAAATATTCTTTTTGGTGTGGGCTACCCTGCCAATTTTCTACATGATGCCCAGCTGAATTTAAAAGAGGATGAACTTCAGTAAACTTTTTATCTATTAATAAAAGCATACATCGGCTCAATAAGAATAAGACTCTTGTATAACTTGCATTGCTGATATGAGAATAATCAACACCTACTGCAAGTAAACTACTAGCTGCAACAAAATCTTTTTCTGATGCATGTATTTGCTGAAATACACAAGATATTGTTTTATCATTGTTTTATAATAAGTATCATTTGAAATCAATGACAACTTACTGCAAGTTGGAAAATAAGTCTACAATGCCAATATACATTGTGCTGGGAAAGTTCTATAGCCTTCCGTAGAATTGGTTTACTAAGGTTTGGTTGTTGTTGTTGTTCATACAATTCTGCAACCACACTTGCTGCTTCAAACTTAACATCATCAAAAGTGTTTATATTTTGACTCAATCTCCACTGAAATTTAATATAAACGTTACAGATTTATCAACAAAATCACATGTTTCCTGTTTAAAATATAAACAACCATCACTTAAGTTAATCGGTTTATACACCGATTGATCTTTAATCACTTCGTGTGTTTTATTACCTACAGTACCAAAATAAAAAGAAAGGTTAGGATCGCGATAAACAAATGTATGAAATTTTACGCAAAGTACACAGTAACGATGGAAACAAACGTTAAAATACATTAAACGTAATTAATTAAAATACGAATAAGAATTCAACTGACCGCTTGTTCTAAATGAGACCGCGCCAAATCGATGTTTTTGGTATGCGTAAGGAGGATGTTACCAAGTTGAAGATGAGTGCGAGCTTCCACCCTCGGAGGCGGTTTAAAATTGAAAACCGCTTGCAAACACTGTATGCACGACTTAATATTCGGCGGACTCGAGGTCCGAAAGTTTTCTGCTAGCCCTAACAACGATAGATACCAAGCGTCCTGTGAAGACGCCATTTTGACATTTCACGGGTGAAATTTCCAGCCGTGATAACACACGGTCATTGGGTTTACACTGAGAATTCAATAGCACCCACAACAAAGCCGTGTTACTTTCTTGAACGGCAAAATCACGATCGCAACACAATTTACAATTTTGCGGTGTCCCGTCCAATGTGTTTCCCCTGGAAACCGCTTATTGCGTAATGTTTACATACATATGTAACACGACATTGTCTATATTATTGTTTCGAATTTTATGCGCACATACTGAGAATCTGCGTTCGGTAAACATGGACAATTAATATATCGAAAACAAAACAACTCTACGTGAACATTGATATAATTCATTTTAATAATTTCTACACAGAACGGTAGGAAACTATATATCATTATCTTCGTTAGAATCGTGATATAACAGAAATACCCTAGGAAGATATCGTTTTTATAATTTCGGGAAGATAGAGTTAGAATTAAACACTGAGACAATTGAAGGATTTATTTAAAAATAACTTAAACCATGGGAATGAATAGGGAATATTATTATACGAAGATTTTATTGAATTAAATTATTCAGTTGATTTACTTTTCATCAGGTTTTCCAAAGATTATTATTTAATGTTACAATACTTCGATATATATACATGCATATCTGCAGTTTTTATCGTGATATACATGCAAACCATAAAAGTTACAAACAATCAAACACATACAAAATTAAAATTATCAACGATATATTATGCATGAATAAATTCCTGTGAACTTCGGTATATTCCCCAGATTTTAGGGAATCGTTTACGCGAATGGCAATATTGAAACGAATCACGTGACAAATCATATAACGCGCTTTCCTTTCCTTCGTTTAATTCAAATATATTTTTTATATGTATTACACAAATTATCGGAGTACAGCGCTTACGCATTGAAACAAACAATATGATACACTTTCAAAGTAATATTCGTGCTAAAATTTATTTACATTACCTTAACGAAGAATGTCACACAGTGTATTGCAAGTTTCTATTAATCCCTAGGTAAATTTTCGCGCACAAAACGCACGTTATGCATAGTTTTCAAATCCTAATATAGTGAAACAATAAGCAAGATGCAAACAAAATCAAATTTTCACAGTAATGAAATAATAGAAAAATTAAAAAGATAAATTATTTCTTAGAATAAATTTCCAGAAGCATAGGCTGAAAGGTAAAGAACAAAGTCAAATAACCTATCTTTTCACGGAAGTAAATCGTCGATCTAATTAGATGAATGTGATTGCGCGAGAGAATTTCAGTGAGAGCTTTCGCGATTAATCGCGTCCTCCAATTCAAACGACTATATTCCGTCCTACGTCTGTGTCGTAATGTAGGATATCCCCTCCAAGAGGCAGACCGTCGGCGAAGTCAAACTGTCTGTGCGCTTCTCCGCCACCTGGTCACCAGTCGCGATTTCAAATTATCCAGGACGAGGCGTGAGCTTTTTTTTTTCGTCGCGCGTGTTACCACGACGGCGTGATGTGTTCTCGCGGTGCGTTGCTGCTCCTTTGTTGCTTATTCTTGGTGCTGGTAGGCCACCGTTGCGAGGAAAATGTCACCAGCGTCACGGAGGAGAATGCGTTAGCGAAATTGGTCAAAATGTTTTCGAAACCCGGAGCATTCAAACGAGTGAGCTTTAAACATTGTACCCCCTTCGTTCTATTTTTTTTTTTACGATTATTTAAAAGCGCGGTATTATGGTTGAAAATGTTGAACGCAAGTTTGCCAGAAATCCAGTAACATATCGAATGAGGACTGTCCTTCACGTGACTAACGAATATTGTGACAATCTTGTTCAAAAGTTTCAAAATTTTTGAATTCAAATAAAATTTAAATACAGATAATGAAATTTAAATTTAAAAACTCAAGTTTAAATTCAAATTCGAAAATTCAAATTTAAATTCAAATTCGAAAATTATAAATTTGACTATTTCAAGTAGCTAAGTAAATAAGAAAAACGCATGCGCGCAAGATAAAAATATAAAGGACGAGCGTGAATCAGTTCGTCGATGAAAAGTGCCGGCACTTTTCGTTGCGTAACGAAAATTGTAATCGAAGAACATCCATGCATGCGAGGTTCGAGACAATTATGCGTTCTAGAATTACAACAATCGCAAGAATGCCGTAATAGACTCTTTATTGAAACCTACAGGTAGAAATTAACGTATATGTATTCTTGTTCCGATAATCCCTGTCTGCATCCTTCCACGAACTTATCAACAACGAAAATTTTGTTCCAAATGCCTGTATCTCGAATTTCAAATTGAACGAATATTTCAAATAAAAAAATTAACTAAACAGAAGAAATAAATCGATATTCGAAATTTGCAATAAAAAGACAGCACTCGATCGAGGTGCACTCGATCGAACATATTGCACATACATTGTTCGTTTCCCGGCCGCAATGAAGCTGACCGATTAACTTTCAGATTAACGCAATACTTGGTGAAAATTCGATCGAGGAGTCGTTCACGTCCTGCCCGAAAGGCGAGGAGGGTCTCGAATGCAGAAGAGCCGAGGCCAGACGATCCGTCGATTGTCCCCAAGGTAAAATCGTTCAAGATTCCGAAATTTCTTGCACGTACGCTCTCCCACACTTCCCCGTACGCAACGTACATACACGTACCAGTGAATAAAATCAGTACATAATTGCATCTTTACATTCCGACAGTAACAGTCGTAGCCGGTGTTATGGAAAAACAAATCACTTTCCGCAACATACAATAGAGATTGTGACCTTGACATAGCCGCTCCCAGGCATTGTTTGCCCACGTTAAATGCACGCCGCCACGCGAGAGTGTTAATCTACGAATTAAACTCGCCGTTCAATCGAGCAAAGTCGTTTCTCGATATTTTCTTACGCTTTACCGTATTTACCATACTGCAATAAATCACTTTCCCGCGAAACGATGCTTGTGCCGGTTGGGAAACGTTTCTGCTTTTACTTTGGACACGTGATTGTATATAGGTTATGGTGATCGAATGTTCGCTAGAACGAATAACGATAGTTTTAGTGATTGTCTAATGTTCATAGGAAATTGTAACGAATAAAAGTCGTGGGGAAGAATTCAGCTGTATATTACGCATTCACGTAATTCATGCAATTTGAAATATTAATTGTACTTCGTGTGAAAATATAACCCTAACGCAGTGTCCTTTAAGATATATATAAACACGATTTGTTATTCCTCACTAAAAGTTATTAATTGAAACGGTGTTTAGGATAACATTTGAATAGGCTGTGTGCATTGGTGCATTGCACTTTTGCACAACTACATTAGAACAAAAACTACGGTATAATAGCGATAGCAAAAACACGGGCTAATACACACACTTTAAAATCATTTCATTTTACCTAATAATTTTTTTTTGACGTTTAAGCGGAACACCGTTAATTAAGTTTATATGAAATACCGTGTACAACGTATTACCGTGTTCAAACTATCTTGCTAAATATTGCTCGTAAACGTATTTCAGTGGCTAATCCTTTAATTATTTTAAGCAATGTAACATTAACCCTTCGCGGTTGAAGGCTTGGATACCAGACTGGCAGTACACTTTCACTGACAACAACTTCAACAGCAGTCGCACACTTTGCTTCGTAAGATTTTATTAAAAGTAATCGAAACATATATTACAACTCTCAGTCGTGCATAGTTTGCATCATATCATCAAATAGACAAGGTTCGATTAAACGGAAAAATCATCGGATGTTCGATGAAAATTTACTTCCTTATCGTAATTCACTGAGACGTGATAAATCACTTTTCTTGGAACGGTGTTTACGCGTTTGCAAGCGTTTCTACTTTTGCCTTGAAGATGCGACGTTAACCCCTCGTGAAAGAAGGCTTGGGATGGTCGCTTGACAACGCACTTTCACTGCTGATGACTTTAAAGTCACCGTAGATTCCAGTTTATACTTTTTTCCTTAGAAATTACTCATAAATCTAACGAATCGATGGAAATGGTACATGAGTAGATTTTAAAAAGAAATGAAATGTCGAAGACACTAGAAAAGGTTATGTTTTGAAAATCAAAGGTCAAAGGTCAGAGGGAACGTTAAAAAATTTACGTCTTGTAAAACAATGAGAATTCAGTAATTATTTTCTGTGCTAGATAATTCCGAGAGTTTAAGTATCCAATCGTGATTGAATAGTTTTAAACTCCCGGCTTTCTATTTGAAGTCGATTAAAATTTGCCGAAGGTAGAATGTACTTCGTCGATGAAAATGTTAGACTCGCTCATGTAACAAAATATCAATATAAAATATTCAATTTCCATAGAACACGAGTCTGGTCTGAAGATAGAAAATCAACAGAAACGTTTACTTTTACCATGCGCGTGTGTCCTTGCACAATCTTTTCCTAGAGCGAATGCGTTTAACACCGATGATAATTTGTATCGGCCGAGCGAAGTGCCATCTCACATCCCTCCTTTCACCATTCAGCAACGAGAGCAACGATGATTTACCGTGTGGACTATAATTACGCGCACGAGACGCGTGCAATCCCCGCTGAACTGTCTAATTATCCTGTTGAGAATGTAACCGCAAAGAATATCGGCGAAACGCTCCATTTCTTAGAACATTTTTTTTTCTCTCTTTCTCTTCATGCTGTGTGTGTATATGTCCTTTTCTTCGTGACGTACATAAAGGTGACACACATTTCGCCGCTTTCGAGGAAGATGCAGATCGCGAGATCGTTGTCTCTTTGATCGTGATAGAGATTTCGATCTGTACGGGATGTTCGAGAATTCACGGTATTAGCAGAAGAATATTATTCGAAATATCAACATTTTATGTAAAACGTTTAGAAACGAAGTGACAAGATGAACGATATTTGACAAGTTAATTTTTTCTTCCTTTTCTTTTTAATTCCAAGAATTTCTGTTTTTGAAAACGGTTCGATTCTGGACTAGTTTCCACGCGAAAAATACGCACACGCGGCGTACATGACATGCGATGCTCTATACCTCTGTTCCTATATTTTTTCTCCCTTTCACATTACGCTTGTATAACGTAAGGAATCGTATATCTTGTGATGGGTGACACCCTCCTGGGTCCAGTATCATTTGCGCTCTTTCAAGTTCAAATGTCTGAAAGGTTCTGGCGGTAGCCATCAGATGTCTCATCGTCTCTTAATTTTCTTGCAAGTGCTAGTTTTTATATATAAAAATTCTAAATTCAAGTTTTAATAATCGCAAGAAAAATGTAAGTGAATTGACTGACTAAAATGAAATACCGTTTTCAAGGACAAAATCTTGCCGTTTTCTCGAGCAATGGTCAGTAATAGGAGGAAAAGAAAATAGGGGAGGGTTTTTGTGGGCAGGAAAAAAAAACATTTTATGGAAGTAGTTCCCAAAAGGAGAAAAAGAAGAAAGTATACAAGGGAGGTATGTATGCAGCTTCTCCTTTGTCGTTAGCAATACGCACACGTAAGTTGAAGGACATTACTGGAGTTGTAAACCTCGCCTTACCATTGGAGAACGGGAGGAGGAGAGAGGCTTTGCGTCGAGCGTTGACAAGAGTTTTTCTTCGTAAAAGGGTTTCTATGAAAAGAGAAAAGACTCTGACAAAGGGATGGTAAAAGAAACTTTCAAACTCTCAATCGAATTGGTTTCTTTATGTGTTATTACTTAAATGAACTCTATTGAATGCAAAAGAGAAGAAATCAAGCAGAATCAATTGCTATTGGATGAAAATTGGATTTAAAGTATCGATGATTTAAAGTTCATCGACATTCTTAACTCTAGCCGTTCCTGATCTCTCCGACACGATTTACACGCTACTACTGTATACCATTACTCGATCAAACGGATGATTGATCACGATAAACGTCACGGAAATTTCACCTGCGCGTGAACATTTCTTTCTGCTTCTTCCAGGTGACTGTTACTGCTACAATTGTGCTGCAGCTGGTCCTGAATTATGGGCCTCCTGTTGTCGTGAAAGCTTGCGATGCTGTTCACATCTCGCGGCGGCCTGCAGAACTTGCGACCATCCGACGTTGTATCCGTTTTGCTCAAAACACTTCAAAAAATGCCTCAACGAGTTCAACGAGAAGAAACAAAATTAATCATCGATTTTCTACGCGTTTACGTAAAAATTATAACGATTCTCGCGATTTTTTTTGAACGGGGATGAAAATTCAATTTGCAGGAAATTATCAAAACGCAAAAAAAGAAAGGAAAAAATGGGGCAACAAGTTGTATGCATAACGGTACTTTCTAAACTTTAAACCAGAAACATGAAGGAGAGTAAATGTCCCAATCGACAAAGATACGTCTCCTTCTCTAAACAGTCAACAGAGTATTAGCCGCGACAAGTTTATGGCGCTTTTACACGGGACGAATAAATCTAGGAAATGAAGTAGTAGGAAATGGTAAAACCTGACAGGGAACGAGCAAGTTTCGGTAGCAAGCTAAACTCAATCGGTATCTTGCATAAGTTGAAAGTTTTACGCCGAGTTTCTAAATATAGCGCTTATCTTTCGACCCGCTAAACTGGTCCCCGTTTCATTTTTTGCCACACGTTACATTTCGCGCCGGACACAGCGACGCGAGAGACACCCCGCGATTAAATCGTGCGATACGCGAGAGAACTCTCGTGCTTCTATTTCATGAAGTAAACAGAATTACGTCGGCACAACGATGGAAGAAAGTAAATGGCAGATACGTCACAGAGAGGAGCTATAGATGTCTAATCTCCGTAAAAAAAAAACCTACTAATATGCACAGTATCAAGGATGTCAAAATGATTGTTAAACATTTGTAACGATTGATGAAAATCAATAAAATGAAAAGAACAAGAACAAAAGAAGGATTAGAGTTTGTAATGACGAAATTCTTGAGCGTTCTTAGGTCAATGTACAAACATAGTAAAAAATTAATGGTACCTCCTAAAGACTAAACGATCGCAGGCCGTTAATTCGCCGCTTGTACCTTAATGATTATCGGTAACGCGTTCGAGTCACGCGATTATTTGTTCTCAAACGAATTAGACAAAAGTGTTAACAACAACATAACAGGGTTATCGACAAAACAAATGTTACATTTACAAAAAGTTTCGTCGATTCCCGACGGGACACGCACGAAAACACGGTGACACAACACGCTGCAAGCGAGAAGAGTCGTATTTTTTTTTCCTCTTCGACGGGTATTTTTTTTTTTCTTTTCATTTACATGTAACATTAAAAAGCTGACAACATTTCAAGAGTATAAATAATAAATCATCACTCGAGATACAATCATTGATAAGCTTTATTCGTGTAGTCTCCAGAGTATTCGGTAAATCTGTACTTTTTAAAACTACTAATCCTATAAATTGTGGGGGCAGAGATTCTCGTCAGGTAGCCAGACTTACGATACAATAATTATCAATTTCGATTTTTATTCATTACTTTTTTTTCTTTTCGTTTGCTTTCGTTCTTTGGACGTTTAAATTTTTCACGATTACGCCTAAAACATCTTTTTGTTTTTATTTTTCCCTTCGAACACTTATTATCTTTTTCGTGCTCCATCTGCAGTCCCCACGAAATATCGGACCGTTTTTCCTTTACACAACATTTTGTTTACTTTGTTTTCCAAGTACCTTATATAGAATACTATTTCGCGACGTTCGAAGTTCTGTATTGCTTTAGCTATATCAGACTTGAAACTTCGATTCAGTTCCGCTTGCTTGTTATTTGTTTCTTCTACTTTTGTTTCGTTTCCACGTTTTACAATATTACCGCCCTGCGTCAACAAAATTTGCAGCGATTTCTTTTCTTAAAAATTTCCTTTTCGTTTTGTTTCATCTTGTGTTTAGAATATAAAATTATATCTTTGCGCTTGATAGCGCTTTCAGTTCTTAAATCAGCACCACGCAGAGGTGAAAGGCAAGACTAGAAAGGAAGATAGGAAGAAACTTAACCGATTTTTTTTTCTCATTTTCTTTCTTTTTCTATTTGTTTGCGTTGCTATTCTTTACCCCCGTTTCACGTTACTGTGTGAAAAAAAAAAATGCAATGCGACTTGAACGGTTTCCTCTTTGTTTACATCGCGAAGAATTCGTCCTCGAGGAGAACGAGATCGACGATCGATTACAATGCGAGTTATCGATCGTTCGGAACGTCTTACGCGAATTCGGCAGTCGTTAGAGTGATGCACCGCGCATATCTTCGGTAGTTTTTGCTTTTTCGTAATTGCACAATATAGATTTATCACGAAGAAAGGGAGGCTGGCACCGAAACGCAAATGTTTAACATACATACGTGATTGTACAATAAAGGTTAGAAAAATAATAAACATCTTCAATTTTTCCCTCTTTCTTACAAGATATCTAGATGTTGGAAAATAAAAATTCCTGAAATTAAAGGAATGATCATGTACACGTGCAATACCGATTAATCGATAATTAAAATTAGCAAGTGCTAATTAAGCAAGATCGATTGGTCATAGATGATTATTGTGCGTAAGAAAACCATGCTCTCCCTTGCTTCAAGTGATCGTGATGATAAATATTTTACGAATAAAATTCGCTTTTTTTATCTTCGTTATTCTTTCTCCTTTTTCTTTTTTTTCTTTTATCATTTTTCACGATCAGGAGGATATAATAGTGGTAGCGCCCTGGCAATAATATGACAAGTTGACAATGATTGACATTACTTCTCTTACACAAAAAACACAGATCTTGATCTATTATGCGATCGATAGACTTATTACGGTGTACATGTATATCAAGTTTATGAGTTCAAAAATCTATATCACGTAGTACAAAGAGAGATGATTATGCTATTTTTAGTTTATTAACTTGTATCATATACCGAGAAATATCAAGACTACAGTTAACTATATATTTAGTGAGTCGGAAAAATTGTGACCAAGATCGGTTGGTTAGCCCGGAATCAGACGAAGAAATCAGATTATTTCAGAGAGTGGGGGGTGATAATAAGTATTGTTTGGGATGTGTGCCGGAGAGATTTTTGTTTTAAGATCTCGTTCCTTTTTTTTTTTTTTTGTTGAAAGTGCACATCTTTTTTTTTTGTTCCTTTTCTGTCCTTTTTTTTGTCTGTCAGAAGAGAGGATGATTTTGTAAAAATTCGGCGAACCGCCACTTAAGCAAGTTTTTTTTTTTACTTTTTTTGTTCTTTTTCGTTTTCTTTCGGAAAAACTTCGGATACATATGATCTGTTTAAATTCTTTAAATACTTTTACATCAATGTGACACATGAAATCAATCGCGCTATCATTAGTGACTTTACATCCTAGTTTTTCTTTCTTTCTTTCTTTCCCCTTCTTCAACATATATAATATATATATATATATATCTTTTTTTCTTTCTTCTTAAAACGTTCGTCGTCGAAAAATCTTTTATCATTTTCGTTTATTCTTTTTTTCTTTTTTATAAATCCTGCATTAAATGAGCCTGAAGAAGTCTTATCACCAAAATTTTCCTATTTTGTGCGCGAATGACAATCGTGTCACCCTATACACTTTTTCCATAAAAAAAAAAAAAAAAAAAAAAAAAAGATGCTGAATGCTCATTCTCTGTTCTCTTATAGTGACAACAAAAAGAAAAGAAAAACGTTACTATTCCTCCCACATTCGTTTGTTGCTGACTATATCACTGACACACACTTTCTCACAAAGATCGTTTGCTCCTTTTTTCCCCATTTCTTTTTTTTTTTTTTACTTTTATCGTAGCCTACAATTGTCTGTCTCTTTCTCTCTCTTTCTCACATAGACACATTCTCTCTCACTCTCATTCGTTCGCACAATTGTTATTAATCGCCTTAAAAATACTCACAGTTTGAAGAAAATAAAGAGATATACACAGAGTACAGGTACCGCCGATGGTTGCAAAAATTATTCAAACCAACGACAAAGGTCGGCGTAATTATATTATCAAGGGCCTAAAAACATCCCACTTGTTCTTCTCTCTCTCTCTCTCTCTCTCGCTCTCCCTGTCTCACGCTCTCTCTCTCTCTCTCTCTCAACTTTGTTGCGTCGCGTCACGTGCTTACGCCCGCGCGCGCGTTTTCATTTTCTCTTCGATTATCACTACTATCGTAAATCAACCAATTTTTTTTGTTTAATAATCACGTAACACTTATTACTGTCCTTAGTGCCTTATAAATGTCCACTTGGTTCTTTATGTGTATATATAATATATATATATAATATAATAATTGAAGCAATTATATTCATTCATGTGCGTCCGAGTTATTATGCACTTACTCCAATTGATTGACAATCACCTATTATCTCCATTTTCGCAGTACCGTTAAATACTAACACAGGGTAATACGAGAAAAGAAAACAGATATTGCTCTTAAAGAACCAATCGGAGAAACTTTCTTATGTTGCTGGCCATTCGGTTAATCAGTAAAGGACATCTTTCCTTCTTTCTCTTATCCTTTCCCATTAAAACCATCGAGAGAAATCGTAGTACAATTATGTTTACCGTGGATTACAAAGCTTGGACTTATATTTTCTCTCCCTGGCGATAAAAATCTCGATCTGCTTCGAGTAACAACGACAAATTCACACTCACACATCAATGCATATTCACAAAATGATGATTCGAAGATTTTTCCACCGTTTTCACGATAATACAGGAAGTGTCTTGTCCCGCTGTACCAGGTTTATTTTTTGAGCTTCATATTGTAAATAAAGATACCAATCCGTACACGACTGGTATATTATCCTATAAGTGTTATGAAAATGTGACTATCACACATCTTCATAATCAGAACAAATTTGTTTTTTTTTTTTTATTTTAGTACGATGTCGTGGAAAAAGAATACGAGTATCTTTGCTTTCCTCAATATTCTCTAACACAGCTCTGCAGTTTCATTTGTTATTTGCATTTACTGATCGATCTTTAAATGCGTCCGGTTACGTTTTCCAATTGTGTGGATGAGCTCGTGGTGGTGCCTGATTACCCTGCGCCTGAGACGCTTGTGACGGAATCATGTCGAGCAAATATTGACGCTGCAAATCTGCTGCTTGTCGTTGTAACTCTGCGAGACCCTTTCCGCCAGCTTGTGCCATTGCCAGCTGATACGGATATAATATCGAGGTAAACGGTGGCATCATGTGAGCAGGAAGAGGTTGATGTGGCGGTAAACCTGGTACAGGGTTTTTTGCTAGCTCTGAAAAACAAAAAAACAGTATTGATCGTTAAGCTCGGTGTATATAAAGTTTTAAATAAACATAAATCATTTTACAATCACCTCTTAGCAATTGCTGCTGCAAAGCAGCTGCAGCAGCATGATGTGGGCTGAACTTCCCACTCTCGGCTAATTTAACCAGAGGATGTTCCTGTAATTTGGGCGCTGGCGGAGTAGGTGCTAGCGTCGGTGCCGGTGGAACTTGCGGTGGAGGAGCTGGTGGTGTGGCCACTCTTCTTGTTGGAGTAGCCGCTTTAGGAACTGGTTTTGGAGCAGGTGGATCTGGACTTGGACATGCTGCTTGCGCCAACCTTTGTTCTATTTCTTGTTCTTGCTGAAGTGCTTTCACGAACGCTGTCTTTAATCTGTAAAATAACATATTTACATATTAAATGTCATGATGAAATTTATCATCTTCTGTTTTATATGTGTTAAATTAAATACCGATTAGTGTGTTCTGCTTTCAGAGCTTTCTTCACATTGGTTGTTACACAATGCTCGCATATGACCCTAGGATCTCGACCTGCCGGAGGTCTCTGGAAAGTTGCGTGCTGTCCTCGTGGACCTTCTTTTTTACCACCAGTCACAGGTTTCTCCCACTTCCATACCGGTGTGAAATCAGTTTTACATTGAGTACACTCAAATGGTTCAGGAGGTGGTGGAATAGCAGGCTCCTTAGTAATGAAATCAACCACGTGTTCTAAACCCACTAAGTATATGAATTCCGTATTAGACGGATTCGGTACAAAGTGCATCTCCGGCGGTGGAGGTTTCGGTGGTGGTATTTGTAATAAAGTTTTCTCAAGTTGCTTTCTCAAAGCCAATTTAGCAGCCGCCTGGCGTTGAGCAGGTGTCTGATTATCATCCCTTGGTCTCTCCTGTAGTTTTAGAAAAAAATATTAACATCATATAAAAAAACAGAATTTCTTATGAATTTGATTGTAAGTTCTCTATAAAATAAAATATTAATGTTATGATAAATGTAAAAAAAAAAGGGAGGAAAAAATGGAAATATAAGTGGGTTAAATATAGTAAACAAGAAATGATACGGCTGTTAGGAAGACAAGAGAAAGCTGGCACATTATTTAATAAAGAATTAGATTGACAAGAGACTAAACGTATACTTTGACTAGTGGATATACCTGCTCTGAACTCACAGGTGTGCTTAAGGATGCGGTGGTTTTATTTTCTTGAGATCCAACAAGCAGCTTTGTGTTTACAAAAACACAATTATGGTTATTTACATAGTTCACAAATAATGTAAACAAATTTTTTCAATATACAATATAATATTTTGAATAATATGTATTAACGAAACTTATATACATACGTATATATGTATAAAGAAAAACGTGTAATGTGTTGTACCTTACTTACTTGATGAGCTGGGGTGGGTGTTGGATCTTTTGTCGATCTCTCAGTTCTGTCTGCTGGTGCATGATAATTCGATACATTTGGTGTTGCACTAGGTGGCCTGCTCCTAGGGTGAGGTGGTTGTGGTATGACCATGTTGGGTGGCATTCCAGTACTGGATGTAGAACTTCGACCAATTGTTGGTGGTAATAACATTCCAGGTGGAGGAGCATGTAAACTACTGCTCCTAATTGGTGCAGGCTGTCCTCTAAGCAATGGTGGTGGTGCCTTCCCTGTCTTGTGACTGAGCACATGTATATTATTTTAATAATCACATGTGAAAATGTAAGTTTAGCAAAGAATATTCAGTTATAATTTTACCTATGAGGAGCTTGTTGTACTGTAACTGGTGGTGGTAGTTTACTGGGTACTTTTGGTACAGCAGCAATATTTTCTTTTAACTGTTGAGACTGCCTTAATTTCTTTAATAGTACCAATTTCATTTCCTCAGATCTAAGTTCATCTCTTAATTTTCTAAGTGTTCTTTCACGTTCAGCTAACTCATCTGATGATAATTCTTTTATTGGAGGCAAGGGAGGCATGTCACCTAATAAATAGAGATTTGAAGTTCTGTTAAGCATGGTTATATAAGTAAACAATATATTAAGCCATAGTATTGAAGCTATAAATAATAATGTTAGTTTTTAAATTAACCTTCATCACTGTCTGCATTTCCATTCACGTAACCATTTATTCTACGTTCATCTGGGCTTTCTGCATAACTTATTTCAATCCTAGGTCTAAGGTTACGGCGTGTCTTCCTATCATCACCTGACTTGGGGGCTAAGATGCCCCTTGCAGCATTTTGAATGTTACGTGCTTCTGGCATGTTATTGTCCATAGTAGGACTTGAAGAAAAATGAACACCTAAATCTAATGGAACTCCTACATCACTAGAGTTAACAGTGATCGATGGAGAATTTCTCCTGCCACTGCTGCTGAAAACATACATTACTTAGTGATTAAAATTATTAGAAATATTGTGATCCAATAATAGGAAACAGTCCAATAACAGAATATTATATGAAATAAATAAATAACTGTTTATGGAAAAATAGAAACTACCAAGAAATTCATTACCTTTGAAATACAATAATCTACTTTTATGTAAGGACTTCTATTTAACAGTAGTGATAAGAACTTGTTTTCGTTAAAAGCTGTGTTATCATAAAATATTGTAATGTATTATTTATTTTTATTTTTAATAACTATAACATATAGCAATAGCCTCATTTCATAATCACAATGAGGTAAACAATAGCAATTTTGAATTGACACAATTCTTAAATAAGTACATATAATACAATTGTATGATCCATCAGTTAAAAATTCAAAGAAAAGGAATGAAAAAAGAAAATCGAAATATTTTTTTTTCTCAGTTTACCTAACACTCAAGTCCACTACTGCATCCCCGTCCAAATCCATGGCTTCCATTCTTTCAAATGCGGCAACTCTATAAAAACACAGGCATTTATTAATAACCACGATTCATCTGGTTCATTTCGATTGGATCGATTTCAACAATAACGACACAGCGAACGCGGATCGCTACGGGGGGAAAAAACACATCGATGAAGTCTGGCAGAAACGACGAGACACGGCGTTTCACAATTTCGTGATATAGAAGCAAACAGAAAAGATTCGCCGGAATAAAAATAACTGGGTTACCAAAATCTCCATTCAAGCATTTCGTTTATATGCACCAGAGCATCGTGCTCTCGCTTCCCTCTTATTTCCAGCAGCGACCGTCTCGAAGCCGCGAAGGACGCAATCACAACACACAGTAGCACACCACACCGGTAATACAATCGACTCGCGGACTAAAACACGCGATAAAAAGATCGTGTGCTCGTCTGCACAAGGCGGGCGATCGGCCGATATCCACGAAAGCAATGTCCTAACCTAACCTCCGTAGTATTCAAAGATGTTCAAAGAAGAATATATGTTCTTCAAGATCGTACACGAGGAGGATATTGGCGCGCTTTGTCGAGTTGCCGGCTGCACGATATGCCGCGTGCCTTTTTCTTTCCCTGTATTCACGAATTTTCCACAAGGAAGTGGCGGTACGAAATCGAAGAATTGAATTTGATGCTTCGGAAGTGGCGTCTCGGCACAATGGCAACTAAGCGTAGCGGTACAAGACTGTGGAAGGGGGAGAGGGGTGCCCTGTACCGCGAGGGGAGAGGTACGGTCGCACATTAATTATTTCTCCCCTCACCCCGTCGACGGTCTACCCCCTTCCACACGAGTCAGCCACTCACCCACACGAGCGGCATCGGACAAGCTAGAAACCAATCCCCCCTCTCTCTGTGTGTGTATATATATATATATAATATATATATATATTATATATATATATATGTATATGTCTCTCTCTGCGGATTTTCCCGAATTTCGTCTCCGTACTTCTCTCCCTTGCCCTCGCCCTCCTCCCGCACCCTTATGCCCTACGGGAAATCGATTTTTCGACGGAGTCCCCACTGCCAGCCTTTCCCGACCCGGAGGAACGAAGGAGTTGCAATGTTTTTGCAACGTATTTGATATCGTTCACGCATCTCGTAATTACTATTGTATCAAGAAACCGAGCGCGACCTCTAGGTAATATGACTCTATTTACTGCTCGCTTTTCTCGTGTTTATACACGTACCATAAGACACATCGGAAGATTGTTTCAGTAAACACAGCTTCTTTTCCTTTTCTCTCTATTTTTTCAATACTGCTATCTCTCTCGAACACGCTTTTAACATGTCCTAATGCAAAAGAATTAACTAGTTCATGAAGTTTCTCTCGGATCTCCCGCCTTACACACTTTCCAGATCACGTGACAGAGTAGGATCTCTAAACTCTCGAATTGATGTCACAGCATTTTTCATTCGCGCTTTATGGCTTTAATTCTTCGACCGATCAGAGAAATTATATGTAAAAATAAGCAAATGTATGATAATTTTTACATATCGTTTTTTCGTGGAACGTAAATTTTTAAATGTTATTTGATTATATACTTTCAGAAAAAATGCTAATATTTTTACTATAAAAATATTTTATTTTATTTTTAATAATATTTTTTTAGCGGGTCAAATCAGGAATGGTGCACAAAACAAATACTACAGAGTTCTCAAACCAGTCCGTGAATCCTAAAATGACCTACGGTAATCTTGTACTTTCTTCCTAACCTAATAAACGTACGCCACCGTTGGAATAAATTGGTCAGCAAATCTTAACGATGGATAAACTATACCAAAATGAGCCAATTTATTATTCTACTCAACATAGAAAAAATACTTTATCCCTTATATTAAAACAACTAAACTAATACATGCACATAATCATCCAAAAAAGAAAATCATAAAAAGTATCAGATGCGACACAATCATGTAATACTGATTCGTATCAATCCGATGTCCTACGTTTTATCACTTTCAGTCAATTAATAAATTATCAACGAAGATTCTGAAATCACGCTGTATCATCAACGAAAATATCAAAATTCGTTGCTCGAACACGAACAGAAGAAAAATAATAAGACAACAATGATTCGGTTGTAATTAATCGTGCATGCAATTGAAAATATCGGTGGCTCGCGGTGTGTCGAACGAGCCCGTTTACACGAACGCTCGTTGACGACGAGTGACGCCAGCTCACACCGACCACACGACACGCGACTCTTTATGTTTCCGCGTGCACAACATACTCGCCGCTACATTGATAATCGCACCTTCCCTGTAACGATGGAGTACCGAGTGTGTTTTGACCCCCACACACACCTACGCCTCCCGCGATTCAGGAAGGCATACGTACCTGAGAGGAGGTCAATCAAAGTTGGTCCGAATTTGTGGAAATCGTTTGTGACATATAAGTCAATTATTCCATACAAAACGGACGAACCGAGCAAACGAACGAACCGAATGGACGAGCAGACAGGCAATGTGTAGAATGATAGGTGGACAACGAAGGTGCAGGCAGGCACGCTGTTAGGCAGACAGTTAGGCAGGCAAGGCGGCCGGTCGCTTTCCACTCCACTTCACTCCACTCCACTATACGATATATTACACTCTATACTATCGCTTACGTACAATGACATGGCGCACACCACGTACCGCAGTCAGTGTACGCGTACACTTCGCTTCCCTTGAGTGTCTCTCCCTATCACGAGCACACTTCACCGCCTCGCGATCATACATGCACGATTTCCGCATGTTTCCGCGAATCTTTTTCGCCTGGCATACCCGCACATCGTTTCACCATCATGTTCCTTCTCTTTCTTTCTATCTGTGTCCACGATTCTGTCGATGAAAACACACAATTCGGAAAACAACGAACACATATGATTGTATACGCGTCCCCCGTGGATGACGCGTGCCAGCGGGTAACCGCGAAACGATCGTCACGATCGCGAATCCCAGGCACAACCTTGAGCCGTTACCTTCCGCGCGAGCAGAGAAAAAATTCACACCGCCTCTGCGCAAAAATTAACGAGAGTGATTCAATATGGCGGCCTTGTCCGCCGTTGATGTCTTCCCCTCCTCCATCGCTCGTTTCGCCGGGCATCGTCGCCGTCGTCACTCCCCTGCCCCTGTCGCTGTCTCTGTCTCCGTATCGGAGGTGTAACGCTGAAGGGAAGGGGCATGGGAAGGCAGGGACAGACGAACGGCTGAACAGGAGAGAGGAGGGGAGTAGACAGTGGATCTTGTCGCCCCCGTTGGCCCCCGGTATCGTTTGTCGGGAAAGCGCCGCCAGCTACGGGGCTTACCGGAAGCACCCCACGGACTTTGTAAATGCGCTACGAAAGGGGCTTGACAGTCGTCTAAACAAATCCACGTGCTTCTGCGCATTCCCTTCCCTTTCGAACCTGCACCGGTAACCGCCAATCGGGCAAGAGGCACAACGTATTGGAGGGCATTTCAAATCGATGCGGTTTTAACTTGACCACGATAAACAGGGAATAGCTCGTTCCGTAAGATGTTTCTGTTTGGTACATATGTCAAAAATAACATTGTTAATGAACTTTTCCTGATGACACAATGACGCAACGATTGTACACATGTAGATTTATTTTTAGATAATATTGTAGGTTATTTTTGCTTTCGGAATGTGTTCAACTATCACGTGTATTTGTATTACGATAGTTAGATACTTGGAACTTAAAGAAAATATGTACTTGAAGAGAGCTGCCGTTGTAGAATTCAGAGCTGACATTGAAACATGTGACGAGAGATAAGTGACAATCGAATTAGAGATAGAACGGAAGATTAGGAGATAACAGCTTTTAAGTTGAATGTAAAGTGTCGTTTTAAAATGGATTAACGAAAGTGTCCTCGGAAAAGAATATGCTTATCTTGTAAATTTACTGTAAATAATTGTGTTCTTACCTTTGCTTATTAAATCGTTGACGGATTATAAACAGGTTTAAAAAAAAAAAAAGAAAAGAAATCAAAACGACTTTAATGCCATGCACGATTTATTAATCGATCGATACATTTTTAAAAATTGATTGATACTTGCGAAAAACATTTGATTTCACTATAATCGAAGAAGTGGTGTAAAAATCATAGACCGGCATACAATTCTACGGGATGTTGGATTGAAAGAATACTGACTATTTTTTTGTTTTTCTTCACGCGATAGTATCAACGGTTTTGCATGTTACAAATGCTCGTCCGAAGTTCTGGTTGTCCACATACGAAAACAGATAGAAGACAGAAAATATAACAAAAATGGACAATCAATAACAATCGTGGACAATTAAGATATAGCTGCGTTACAATAATCGATTTCCATCGTTCGTGACAAACGTTCTGTACTATTCACTGACGATTTCATTCAATTCGTTTCCTACTACACACATTATTTTCCCGATACATCGGAAAACTACGAAGAAAGATCGATGCTTTTCTTCAAAGTACATCTTTTTTTTCTGTTTACATGGATTCGAGCATCGTGTATATACGGACTAAAAAAGAACACTTTCATAAAAAGAGAAGAGGGAAAAATCTTTCTGTCACGAATGATAGGAAAAGCCGGCATGACAAATATCCGGAAAGATAACTGGCGCATTACACGAGAGAATTTATAAATACACATATTTCGCTGCAACAGACTGCAAGCAGATCGGAAAAATCGTATTCTTAAAGGAACGTATTTCTCTATCTCATCATTGCTCTATGTCGCTCAACAGGAGTCAAGTAGACGCACGGACAATCGAAAAATTAGACAAAAATCGAAACTTCCCATTCTAGCTATTTTCAAAACACGAGGAAAAAAATTTTGTCAAGCGCAGAAAAAATATTTCGAAGATTAATAAAAAAAGATAAATAAAAAAAATCATGTGGACAAATGTTTTAGGTAAAATATTAATTCCTTTGTTTCGATGTTTGTTGGTTATTTCAGCTGCCCGTATGTACGTCTGCACCTTCAACGTGATTTCACCGAAATAGATGGCCAAACAGATAATACGTTGAACATACTTCACGTTCACAGACAAAATACGTGTGATTGTGTGTGTGTGTGTCTGTGAGTGTAATACCTATATATAATATACACATATGTATATATCTATATACGTGAATGTGTATGTGTGTCGACCTTTTTGTTGTCCAATAATTCCCGACTACCTTGCCACCGAGCCGATCGCACGAAGAGGAGAATGTTACAAAATCAGGTACCACGTTGAACACCGACGAGTGTACAGTCGGTTTCGCGAACGTTCCGCGGCAATGTAAACGCCGATAGCCGGAATTATATCTTGGTGTATTAATTACTTCGCACCAGCGTGTGCGCTCGCAGAGAGACTTTCCCTCCTATATATATTACTCTTTTGCAAGGTAACCAAGAAACCATGCGTTTCCATTTTCTTTACTTTTTTTTCCCCCTGTGAATTTTTCAAGCGAACTTTAAAGAATTTCTATTTTCTTCACATGGGCAAATTGGACTACAAAAGAGGTCAAGGGCAGTAAATAATTTAGTTCTTTACTCTTCGATATCTGGTACGATATCAACAGCAAAATGTTGCAACGATAATTTTTCTATTTAACTCGTGATCTTCATGTGCAACGATCGCCTATATCAACGTATTGCCATTCTCACGAGTAACGACGAGCAAAAACAAATTCAACGAATTATCCGTCGAAAATCCTTGTTTGGCCAGATTATATATATCGACTTCGGGGATACGCACGTTTCTTCCTCTTCCGCCATGTTCGATAATCGGTTCACTTTCCACGGCGTTCCGTTAGGTCCGTGGATACTCTTTTGGTGTCGAAACGAACGATGCCAGAAACGAAACGCAATATACTCGATCGACGCGTGCGGTGAACGCCCATAAAGCGTTGGGTGAATACAAATACGTTCACCAGGTCTTCAGATCTCACTACAAGCCGTTTCCCATTTACACATATTTTGGCATCGAAAGGGTTGACGCTCTCGCTACGTTGTTCGATCCAATACATATCTTTCGAAAGTACACGAATTTTTTAACCTCTTAACTGGGACAATATTTGCAATACCATAATTTATTTACTTAAGAAATTTCTCATTTCTAATTATACCTATACATGTCTATATATTCACATTTGTATTTGCAAAAATCGAAACAAAGGTTAAGTTGGAAGTTAAAGCTTACGAAGCAGGATTATCTCGAACACACAACACACGGTAGCGAGAGTTCAACTGTGCGAAGGGTAAATAACACCTGTTGTTTGACATGTTCCCTTCGTGCCAACAGAATGTTTGCGCCACCGAGAATGAACATGATGGAATTCTGGTTCGCTATCGCATTTTCCAAAATAATTATTCCGATAACCAACACACGCTTTTCCATTCCTCTTTCCTAAGATCGTTTTAAACGCAGTTTAAATAATAGACGGTTACAGAACGGCATCGTTTACGACACCGCTCGTTCGTGGCGCTACGAGTCTCGATCACGCACGGAGAAAACGCATCCGACGAGTGTTGTAGACGCGAGGTCAGTTCTACAATCGATTCGCCAAAATTGTATCCGAGCAACGAGCCCGAAGGACCCGGGAAAAGCGTCCCTTGAGCGCCGTTCACACACGCACGCACACACACATACATATATATATATATACTCGTTCGTTTTGTAGCTTGTCATCGTCAAGTAAAACAACTTGGAAAAAACGATATAAGTATATATATATACATACACATATACATATATTAATACGAAGAGAGATACAATATTTTACGCGGAGATTGGTTCCTTTTTTCTCAGACGAGATCTCGCGACGAATCGCAAGTAACGAGTAAAAAGACTTTCTTCGTTTTTTTCGTCTTCGCTTCCCCCGCCCCCTTCCCCTTCCCAACGATTGTTTAAGTCCACGCTGGATTTTTTTTTGCCGCGTCAACGCGGAAAGCGTTTGCTCACGTTTCGTTTAAGTTCACTTTCGCGTGGTCACACGTTAACACACTTCGCGAATTCCCTAAACATGTTTACCTAAAAATTTCGATCCTAAGTTGATATTACGAAAAGAAAGACTACTCGTTAGGAAAAAACAAATGCAGCTGGAAAATCAGAGGGAAGCGAATTAATTCGAAGGTAAAGTTGAAATATCAAAGAGGAAGTGAGATATTATTGAACGTACAGCTGTGTCACCCCTTGTCGTCCTCTTTTTTGCACGTTTGTTTAACATAGAAAAATTTGGCAAACTATGCGACGATGGTTAGAAACAATGATACTGGAAATGGCGTAGGAACGCCATTAACGAAACGCGCAAGCAAATATGTAGTGGAACAGATACACGTAGAGAGACGTTCACTTGACACGCTTATTGTTAGATACGTGTTATACTGTACGTATCATCTTGAAAACAGCATAGTTCGAACATCCCGTATTCATCTTCCTAATGTGTTGAAACATCAAGTCTTGCGTTTTTTACAAGTTTTAACCCATCAAAACATTATTGACCTATTATTACGAGTATATCATCGTTTACTATACGTAGAAACATTAACCCCCAAAACATCGAGATTACGCGAAATCAACAAGGACCGGAGAATGATTTTTCTCCGTTCGAGAAACATTCCAATTTTTTTTTTCGTATTTATATTTCTTACTTCTTTTTTTTTTGCGTTTTTCTTTTTCTTTGTCAAACATACTTTAGAGAGAACATTTACAAAGTTATGTGTTTTTTTCTTTTTTTGTTTTTACTTCGTTTATCAGTGTTATTGAACGCTAAGAGAGAAACTTTGTGATACACTAAAACGGGGTCGAAACACGTTGTGCCCTACGACGACAGAAGAAAAAAGTGTGTGCATAACGTGTGACAGAGGCCACATATTTTATTCGTGAAATTCATCATGGTGAACATCGCGTTTTCAGTCTCCCCTATTGTCCACGCTATTATCACCCGCTAGCCTCGCGGAGAAAATGTCCGATTTAACACTCTAACTGGCACGCGTGCTGGACGTGTTGTTGCACCACGTGTACCCATATTGCATTGTCAGAAAATCACCGCGGTACCGATTAAAGTATTTAACCCCGCGACGAATGGAAAGGTACACGTGTTATACGCATTCTTTACGAGGAAGAATTGAAATACCTAATAATACGCGAAACGCGACGAAACGATGACACTTTATGGATTGCTCCTTGGCGAAATTAAATATTACCCAAAAAAGGAAAGAAGTCCCTAAATGGAATTGGAAATGCAGGTTATTTATCGACGCGGTATTGCACGATGGAATCTCGAGGTTGTATTCAACAGAGATAAAACTAAACGCTATTTCGTAGTATACACGCTATAAACTATACGTTGTTTCGTTTTAAACATGGAACATTGACGCGACAACGGCGCAAAGCTTGCTTTCGTGAGAACGAAACCGATTGAGCACTGTTTTGCATTGAAAAATACATACTATTTCGATCGTCAACACGAAAACGGTCTCGAGCGTGTTTTCCCGTTTCGGATAAGAAAATCTTGGAAAGGTGAATTCCAACGGAGCTAAATACGTCCGTGAACCGCAGAAACGCGTTACATGACGCGAAACGATAAGCCGATACTTCACTGAAAAATGCAAGTGTTACGCGGTAATAACGTGTCGAACGCGTCGAGATAACGTTATTCCACCGGCAAAAGAATCTTTCGTGTGCATTCATGTTAGTATATTTAGCACACGTACACATTGATCATTGTGACTCACGAACATGTTGTAACGGTTAGTTCGTCTTGGCGATCGTCAAAAGGGGGTAAAAAAACCGACATAGCAATACGTCCGAAAACGTAGAAACCAGTTGAATCGAACGATTCAATATTCGGATGAACGTTTACAAGCGGGACATCGCGTTGGTTCAACGAGCCCCGTTCAACATTGTTCGATATCGAGATCCCAATTTAACTAATACGATGATCATGATTAAAAATCTCTAAACCGCATCATACTTATTTCCCTCCCTTTTACTTTTCAATTTTTTGGTACATATGCACGCGTTTCTAGAGCTAGGACCTACGTTCCCGTTTAACCCATGAACGAATATAACACTACGAGACATTCAGTTTTGGGCCCGGTCACATTTATCTCCCTCGTTTTCTCTTCTCTTTCGCTAAATGTTTCCCATACGGTTTTTATTTCTTATGGAAGAAGATATTTTATCGGCGGAGTTCGTTCCGTCTTATCTCGTGAGTCGACGAATAAAAAATAGCTTGCTCGCATTTGCTACCTCAGCCCTTAAACTTATATACATATCTAAACGCTGTTTTGGTAATATATCCTTCTAACATTGTATCGATCGAGAGGAGTGCGCGAAACTTACGAAATATATCGTGTCTCTTTTCCTTTCTCCATGTTGCCCGTCGGTCATTGGACAATGCGGTTTTAATCGAACAAATCTCGAAATGTATTCTCTTCCATTTTCAATGAGATATACACGGCGGATAATAAAATAATCGAGAACATATTTAACATTATGGTAAATCGTTTCATCCGCGTTTTTCTCGCGTTTATCGATCGAGTCTATCGGTCTGCGCGTCATCGTTCGTCGTTTATCTACAGTATACGCGTTTGAACGATTCCCATATACTACACGCATATATCTCCTTGTCTTTCGTAAAAGCTTTTGTGTCTCTTGTTCAGTTTCCATTCAAATGCGGAATCATCCTTTCCAATTTTACCACCGCCATACGTTTTATAACGCCCGCCCCTTTCGATTGGAATGGATTATACACGTACTTGTAAATTATATAATATATATATAGATATAGACAGATATATATATATATGTATACGTAAAAAAAAAAACGTTGCTGGTGCTGTGTCTGAAAAGCGTTTTACAATCTCAAAAAACAGAACGAATCAACGAACGAATACATGGAACCGAATAATGCTCTTTCCTGTTCGTATGAGTTGGTTTATTCGTAATGCCGGTTTCGTTCTATCGCACTTAAACCGTGTAAAATATCTTTTTATTTTTCCCTTTCATTTTCTTTAGGAACTTATAATACTACTCGTGGCGTACAACGTCCTAACTTTTTATCCCATGGGGTCACGTGGGTCTGATGAAGCCGGGGTCTTTTCATATCGTTATACAATCTTTTGCGTAACTTCGGAACATGATCGATGGAAATAACACGTCTGTTGCCTGTGTATGTATACACGTCGATCAAATTGATCGCCAGATTTCCCCATCTTGTAAACCGTTCTGCTTTTTCCGACTAAATTGTTTTTTCTTCTTACAAGCTAGAAAACTAACGCGACAACGCCTATTCTTTACTCGAAATTAGTTATTAGTTACGATTCTACGCAATTGGTTTAGCAAGATTATATACGTAATCTCTGTATCTCGTAGTTTCGAGTGGAATGTCAATGTTCGCTTAAGTAACATGTTTCAATTCAGTGTGTATATACTTGTTTCGATTTTTATTCGAAGAAACGCAAATTTTAAGAACCCCCCCTTTTTCGTTGGAACAAAATTTCACCACGATTGAATGTTTCCTATACGGATAGTAGCTCGAGCGTTCATCGAAACCCACATGACGATTGAGCGCGTTCATTTTTAAAGCAAGGATACATCAAGACGGTACCCACTACAATAGTTAGACCGGGCTATCTCGTCGAAAGACAGTCTCCATCTGTCAATTAGTCATCATACACACGACGCATATTTTCGCACAATAGATCTTCTAAAAGCATTTCTAAACGTTTTTTTTTTTGTTTCGTAGGAATTGCATGTCTCGCGTATCGTTTTCCTAATCACACGCAGAGTTCCGTCTTTTCCTCTAGCTTTCTCCCCCATTTTGTTTCATTTTGTTTTAGCTTCAACATATTTTTTATTTTGTTTTTTGTTTTTTTTTTTTCTTTAACGCACGCTTGTTTTCACTTCCGCTCTCTTTCACCACCTTCTCTCGAGCACCCTTTCTAAGATTTTATATTTTATCACAGATGTTTTTTTTTCTCGATTTATCGCCGCCCCTTTTCATCTATATAGCCCACTCGGTATCAACTAACAGGGACATTCTCGCTATTTTCTCTCCCTGTGTTTCCTCCGTGAACGCGCATCTAACACGTCGCACTGTACTATTTTCTTTCCATCTTTTTTTTTTTCTCTAGTATGAATCTCATTTTCTCTCTCTTTCTCTCTTTCTATCTCCTTTGTATGTTCTCTCGCTAAGCCGAAACGATATTATGGATCACAGCTCTCGTCTTGCCATTATGCGCAAGAATACATGATTCACACTAAGGCCTGCCTTAGTACAAAAATATACATTCGCTTCTTAAAAAATAGATCTTAGCATTCTGTACTGGCTAGCGTTCGTTTGATATTTTACAGTATTTTGATTCTTGGCAGGCTGTCTTAAAGGTATTAGTATTTTATCGGCTACGAGAACCACCGTCGAGTGAGCTTTCGATATTTTTATTTGTTCTCTCTTTCTCTTCGCGGGGCGTTTTAATCCGATCTAAACACTAGCTGGTGCACCATCCCTTTGCTTATTACTTTTTTTTTCTTTTTTAACTGTTTTTTTTTATTCCTTAAACGACGTGCATATTCATAAATTGGTTTGGTTCGCGTGGCTCAATCAGGGGCGAATCGACGAGGGCCACGAGCTAAGACGGAAAGCTAAGACGTAGAAAGGAAACCGTTAGACGAGCAACCATCAAGACAAGCGTTATCGACAATAGGTACATATTACGCGCATCGATGCGAACTATTCGTTTCGACGCAATTCGCGAACGATGCTTTCCGTTTAGTCGGGATCGTCCTTGCTTTATGAATATGAGGTCGGGACGCGGCGAAACGTGCGGACCGCCCAACTGTGTATGTTATATACCTTTCCCGGCAGGCTCAGTCTTATGCTTGGTTTGTCATTCGCGCTTTATATCGATATATATGCGTGTAAGTTGGGTTGTGTCCGTTTGGTTAAGCGGCCGCACGGTTGCCTTTTATCTTTTTTGTCTACACGACTTTGTACACAGGATTTCGCAGAGATGGTACTACGTATCACCTGATTTGTTTGTGTTTCTTGTTGCTATTTAACCTTTCGTTCTTACATCCGAACGCAACTCATCTTTCGTTTAATTTTCCGTTTTTACTTCTCTCTCTCTCATACGTTATCATTTTTTCGCAACGTCATATGTTCTTTCACACTTGTTCTCTTTCTTACTCTCGCTCTCGCTCTCTCTCTCTCTCTCTCTCTCTCTCACTCTCTCCCTTTCTCTCTTTAAAGACTCACACGCCGGGCACCGTGCCCGCGGATATACTGTTTATGCGGGACTTCGTTCGATCTAAAAAAATAATAATAAAAACGACGAAAAAATACATTGAGAAAAATTAAAAAAAAAAAGAAAAAAAAAGAAAAGAAAACAACAAGACTTAGTAAATACAACGTCTAACCCATCCGCACATCGTCAAATGGTCGGCAAACAAATTGATTCGCGAGATTTTATTATTAGTAACGAATAACCATCGGTTTCGTTTCCATAAGAATTTTTGTTTGGCTGACTTAGAAAAAAAAAATATATAGACCGCGCATGGAATACGAAATGAAAGGGCACGTGCATAACCTTAATTCGTCAGTCATTTTTGGGCGAGAGACAAGCAGGTGTTCCTAGCGAATCGCCGAAAAATGTCTATTAAGGTACCTACGATTAGTTTTCTTTATGGTGGCTGTCGCGTGTCAGATTTTCTCTTCGGCAAATTGATTCTTACCGCGACTCAGGTACATATTAAGGCCCGTTCATCTTGTATAACAGTTTTTTTCTTTTAAATCGTTTAAAGAAATAGTTTCCTCATATTTGTGCCTAGCTCTCAATCGAATCTTCCCCACTTTTTTTTTCCTCTTCCTTCTCTTCATTTTCTCTCGAATAAACGGCTATATATTACTTTGTTCTTCACCTCGCTTATCTTTTCTTTCTTTCTTTTTTCTTCGCTTTTAAATTCGGGCGCAACTCCGCGATTTTTGCGCGTGTCCAGATATTTTAAACGCATGAATGTATATGTACAGAATCACATATAAAAAACAATGGTATACGTGACTACAAGTTACGATACACGACGATGTAATAATTATACAAGGGCTCGAAAAAAGTAAATAACCTTTCAGAATAATAAACTGTATACGGTTGTTTGTTTTGGTATTTTTCTTTGTGTTGTGGATCCCTTTTCTTTCGTGTTTCGTGTTCTTTTTTTCCCCTTTTTCCATTAACGTTCGAAATTGTCATTATTAATCGCACGACAGAAATAGATGCATGCGGCATCCGAATATTTAACGTTTAAAGTTCGATAGATAATACAGATATACATACATATACACATACACGATTAGCAGCTAATTCCTCTGATTTGTTTTTTTCTTTTTTCTTTTTTTTTTTATAGATAACCTATAATTGTGTTCGTATTCAGCGGTCGCTAAGAGCACGGTGAAGAGACGGTACTCGGAGGTCGCACAGTTCTTCATCAACATCACAATATCCATTTTTTTTTTTCTACAGCGACACGTATTCAGTGTGTATATGTGTGAGTATGTCAGTGTTCAACTGTGTGTAAGTGTGTGTACCACCAGATCGACCGCACTCTTCTCGGCACACATTCATTTAACATTTGTACAAAAGCGTCCGATTGGTTTTGGTATTAAAAATAACCTCGGATCGCTGTTCGACTTCTTATGAGTGCATCTTTGTATATCTGCGCAACTCGATCGCAAACTCTCTTTCACGAAGTCTAGCATTATTTATTTATTTCTTTTCTTTTGCTCATTTAGTTATTCTCTTTCTTACACAGCATGCTCTTGGCGCTCGCTTTGATCTAAATTTCCCATAGAATTGGAAAAATATCTGTTAACATGTTTCTACTTACATACATTTGGAATTTCGTTACGTTTTCCAGTGGAACATCGTGAGATCGGCCCTTTCTTTTTCATTTTCTAGTTCTCGTTCCCCTTCTTTCTTTTCCATCGCTTGGTACAATGATCGCCTTCATTGCTGATCGCCCTAGCAGCATATTACCTTCAAGTAATCAGAATTCAGTTTTCCTGCGATATTCAACAGGTGTACGTCACATAGAAGGTCCATTTTAGCGAGACCTCGATCGTCTTGTAATACTCCATTCTTAGTATCTACCAAGAATATTGTTATACTCGTATATTACATATACTTCATTTTTTCTCCCTAATATTCATCGATGAGAGGAACGATCATGTAATTGTTATATTGCTCTTATTTTGATCGTTTTGAGACCACCACTGTTAACGATAAAACGTGACCTCCTTCACAAGACGGCCTTTCACGGGGAAAAACCAACGAAAACTGTTTTATCATTCTCCATTTCGTTAAACAAAAGTAGAGGTGATTCGTACTTATTTTAGGTACTACATCACGGACTCAAGAAAGACGTAGTTAACTATGGCTTATCGCGTTCCCATGAGAACTGATAAAATCATTGTAAACGGAGAACTAGTGTGCGTTTTTACCCTTGCTGCATACACACTGGAAATGTGTGTGATCTTTACCTGATAGGCAACATTATTTCCGTCAAGTACTGATTTTTAAACTACGAATTTACACATAACCACTGCATGATGTTTTCATCCGTAGTTCTCGTAAAAACAACTCTTATAGAAAAATAAAGGATATAACTTTGTAACTTTACTTCTGAGAATGTAGCTCGCCCAGCAATTGTTGATGATGTCAATCGGTGATGTACAGTATTGGGGAGTGATCTTTCCTTGGTGTAAATTGGAAAATGTTTACTTTTGGTCACGAAGGACCAACGGCATGATAACTTCCCTGCTATCACCTCCGAAGGGATCTTTCACGACTGCAGGTAAATCTGCGTCACTTAACGGTTCCCATCGACGCCCCATTATCTCTTGTATTTCCTGCATAATTAACAGTAAATTAAATGCACGTAAAACAATAGAAGAAGTAATAAAAATATGATTTCGTTAAATTAAATACAAAACTTACATGTGTGATGGTTTCAGCCTTATGCCAAGATTCATTGTCAGATGCAATGTATCTTTGCGCAAACACTAACGATTTAAGCGAGCATCCTCGTAGGCGTGCAATAGCTAATAAGTTCTCTTGGTAATATTTGTGGCCTATGAATACAATTTCCACAAGTTTGGTACACCTCCATGCAACTAATACTAATGGATCAGGGCTGCAGCAAAATATTAAAAACCGTTTGTTAATCAAACAAGTTAACATCACGCAATGTAGAGTAAAGGTAACGTGTCGTACCTATTAGGGTTATTTGGATCATATGTCGCCGGTGTATCTTGTATTATAGGTTGCATCGAATCAATCCATATTAATGATTTCAGAGTAAGTGAATACCATGTGGATAATTTATTCAGTGCTCTGATATTAACATTTTCACAGAATAATACTTTTAAATGTGTAAGAGGCATAGAAGGACGAAGTATATACGTGTCCAACATTTCAATGCCAACATAAGAGTGTATGAGATTTAGTCGAAGTTCGCATTTTGGACTAAAATTAAAGAAATGCAAAAATTATTTTTCAATTTATTTTGCTGAAGTTTCGATAGAGAAACTGTAATGATACTTACTTTTTCTGAACAAAAGTTTGCCAAGCACTCTCAGTTGTTCCTGAATACTGTTCATTCCAACCATGCACATGAATTACAAGCCTTTCCATGGTACCATTACCTAATGCTTTTAATAAAGAATCGCTTACAAACTCATAATCTAGTGTTAAAATAGATAATCTGACAAATGAGTTAAAAATAATGTATTCATAATAATGTCCCATGAAGTCAAAATTATCAGGATCATCTCTAACAGATGCCAAACTAAGAGTTCTCAAGTGTTTGGCATGGTGTTGACGAAGAAGATCCAAAATCACACCAGTACTTGCTGTTAGTTCTTCTATGCATCCCAAACTCAAAGCTTCTAAACGATTAGATGTTTTAATAATTTTTATAAGAGACTTTATTAATGGTAGAATGTATCCTTCACTATCCTCATCATATTCATCTTCTTCATCATCTTCTTCGAAAGTACTACTGCTAGATTCCAAAAACAATTTACGTAGTTGCCTGTTGCAATTCAGTTTGTTTAAGAGGGCTAGTATTTCTTTTGCAGAATGGTGAGGTGTATCACAGTGAATTGTAACTTCTTGCACGCTAAGTCCGAAACTTTCTGCCAAGCATCTGAAAGAAATAAAGAATGAAATGCAATCTCATTGTTTCAGATTTAGTATATGAATCTATGAACAATCTTACATACCGAGCCCATGATATACTGTCTTCGTCTCTCAGAGCAAATGTAATTTTTTTCCAAAAACGAGGATGAAACAGAGCATACCTCCAATTTCTACAGACCTGTGTAAATTAATTTCAAGAAATCATGTTAATAAAATATTAATATTTATATTAATTTTTTAAGAATCGTTTCTGACATGACAGTTATAAAAACAGGTATCAAACAATGTAAACAAGCAATAAATACGCGATGACGCGACGTAAATAATATGTACAGTGATTGGTTGAAATATATGATAAACTGAACACGTAAAAAAAAAAGCGAGACTCGACATAGAAGTTTGATTACCCACTGTGTCAGGTCAGAATTTAAACGGCCTTGAGAAGAGAGAAAAAAAAATTCAAGAATACCTGGGAGGCTCTTAACCGGCAGTTGTAAGGTAAATATGAGAATATTTCCTGTAGGATGATACTGGGAAGGTTATCCCAACACGGATTATTGTCCTCTTGCGCCATTTCTGTCGTACGATTTGCACTTTTGTAGGACGAACAGCTGTTTGCCTTTACCGAAGACAGCTGCCCCTCACACTTTCTTGACGTTGCCTTCTCTGTCGCATCACTCTCTATCGGACTTTTTAACTGTTCCAAATATACAACACCCCCATTTTCTGCGCGTATCATGTTTAATCTGTATTTGGCGACCTATATCCTGCACTTTCCTGGCAAATCCTTCGGACTCGGCCACCCGTTTCTCCGAGGTGAACCTCCTCCACGAATCAAAATAAGAGCCTGACGTGTATTGCGCTCTACTCGTAACTTCCAACCACTCCAACTGCCGTTCGTGTATGTATGCTTGTACGCATGGCACACGTCAAATTCTTCTTTCTCATTGGCTGATCGTCTACGCATGTCATCTGTGTATGCCTTGTAATGTTTTGACAACTACACAAAGTCTTTCCATATTAGGGATACGTTAGTATTTAACGACGCAAAAGTTGTATAAATTATAAAATCCTTAGTTTTACGATTTACCGATCAATTTGACAAATTCCTTATCTGTATAAGCTGAATAAATACAGATAACAGATCAAATTATTTTCCCTACTAGTTATCATTTCGAAATTTCTCAATAGTCTTATTAACGATAATATAAACAAATAACGTTCTGTTACTTGTAAAATATAAGTTAATTCTAAATGTTATCGTATGCATATTTAATTAGTACAATTAAAAGATTATGATTTTGAAAACCATAAATGCTTAGAAGCATTTGAATGCATTTTTGCGATACCAGTATCTGTAGAGTTAACGCGCAATACAAATACGTAATACGCAAATCAGTAATTGTTAAGCAATATTCTGAATTTTTCTCGGTTTTTCCAGAAACTCGTTTAGTCGTCACAGTTGCGAACGTTGAGAATGTCGAAAATTATTTTACGAGTAGAGTAGAAAATAAATTTAAACAAATATATATATAAATGCACATTGTTGATGTTCTGCAATCTATATTTAACCGTCTCGCGTAAATCCTTTTGATGGTGTGTATATGTACCAATACAGCATATGTGAGGAACCGTGCCGCGAAACAGCAGTGAAGTCAAAACGAGTCGAGATGTTAGTCATATAAGCCGGTACAACATGGAACCCGTGATTAAACGTCAACGCATAGTGCTGCGCTGTTTTCCTTCTTAGAATTTCCTTTTACAAATGACACAGAATAATGACGCGCTCGAAGATCCAGATGATAAAATTTTTCATATTTCTGTTGATCTTCCTACTAGAACAGAGCGCAGTATGCAATGGAAGTTTTAGGATAAACAGGAGTGTACCTGAATCAACATCGGTAGATAAAACTATTAACGAAACTGCAAAGAAAGTTAACGCACATAATTCGTTAGATGGACAAAAAACTCAGCAACAAAGTACAGTATTATCTGGTGGCACAACAACGATATTTGAGGGTAATAAAACAGTGGACAATATAACCTCAAAGCAGATAGATGCTAATAAAACTACACATAACACTGAAATATGGAAGGAGGTTAGTCTGTGAAAATTTTATTTACAGAAAACGAAACTAAAAAAACAGAGTGATGTTTTCAGTTTCTATTGCACATTTTGAAAGTTTCAGTATATTTAACCAAATTGGGTTTAATTTAATTATACCTAGAACACTAAAAGAAATTATTAAAGCTCTAATACTAAATCATTAATAATATAAATTTTCAACAGCATGTGGGTGAAGGACATGCAACTTCTTTAAATGCTGGAGCTCTGAAGCGTGGTTTTTATGTGTTTGTGGGGCTAAGTGTTCTTGTCATGGCCTATATCGTGTTCCGTAGCTTTAGGTATTTGAATGCTTTGAAATTCATAATTGTATTAAAGTAGGATTTCAGTTTTTTAATGATTTTCCTAGTAAATTGTTTCACAGGTTAAGTAAAACGCGTGCCCAAATGGTCAGAAAGTATGGTATTCTTGCACACAGACAAGATGTTGAGATGAGACCATTGCCATTAGATGAAGAGGATGATGAAGATACTACTGTTTTTGATGCCAGTAATGTTTTAACAAATAATGTTCAACATCAAAATTTATGAAGATAATCAACATAGGATATGCTGATTATGTCATATAATTTCTGATTTATGTAAAAAGATTTTCCTATATGTGATTGTATATCAAAATCAGAGTATGCATCATCAAGACTTAATACACATAACATTTATTTGGTATTTTTTCATATAAAATTGCCTGTTTCTATCTATGAAATGTTAATACCAAGTATGCATTCAAAGATGTACTTATCTTTGTAAACTATGCTTTCCAGCAGTAGATGTTCTTTTTAAATTGAAAATGAGATGTTTTTATGAAACTTCTCTAACTTCTTAACTGAAATAGGTAATAGAAAGAGAACTTCGAAAACCCGCTATTTATAAGTGAATAAATGATGGGAACCTATATCTACTCTTATACAAACTATATTTTAATTAAACTGTGTTGTTATAATTGAAATTATACAAATACAGATTGTCTCTATTTTATTTAATGCTACACATTTAATAAACATTATGTATAAAATATATTTGTGTACATAATCTTTTACACATTAATTAGGTTTATTGGAATTATAATGCAATCAAAAGTGTACATAAGCATCAATTGGTATTTTCATAGTTTATTTAAAAAATCCTTTTTCGACTGCATGTTCAATGATATTGGTTAATCTGCGTCTTCCACTTTGTGATTTAATGTTTGACAGTGTCCACACATCAGTTATATCTATTGCTTCATTATCTTTTATAAGGTCTAAGTCAAATACATTAGAATCATCCAACAGACACATTGGAGTTATTTCCATTGTAAATATCATACCAAATACAAATTTCTCTTTCACCTATAATCATTTGATTTATATAATTTTTTAAATATTATTGAAAAATAACATCAGATTTAACGAGAAATACGAATGTAATTTACTTCATTCATAAATGTATCCCATGAATATACATTTTCAGGATTAGATCCAAGCAAAGTAATGGTTTTGCTCAGTTCATCATAGTAAAACTTTAATAATGTATCAAATTGTTCATCCCAAGTAGTTTTATCAGTGCAAGCATACAAAAATGTTGATAAATCTAAGATTGGGCTAGAACATCTTGCTAACTGGAAATCAAGTATAATAGCTTCATTTTGATTTGGCTTAGCTAAAAAGTTTGGTATCCAAGAATCACCTTGAGAAACAACAGATGTTGGTTCATATGTACAATTACAAAATTCAACAACTTTTTTAAAGAAGTCATAAGGTGTATAAGAATTATATATTTTTTCTGCTTTACTTCCAGGACATTCCAGAGCTAAAGCATTTTTATTAATATTTACTATGTTTTCCTGCAATAAGTTAAATTAATATTGAATTAATACCCTAATATTGTATAATAATTATTTTAAAACTGATGTTGATTATTAATTTTACCAGAAAACTTTTGTACCAATTCCAGTGATCCATAGTGTAATATGTTTCATGTAAATTTCCTATCATTTCCATAAACTCTTCTTTCTTTTGATCTTTATATGCAAAAGAGATTGCATGAAATCTTGCTATAGCTTTCAAGATCATCATACATTGATCTTTGTTTAAGAAGTCTTGTCTACTTATAGGTTTATATCCTAAGAATGAAATATCTTCCATTGCTATATAATCATTTTCACCATCCGTAACAGAAGCAAGATGACGTGGAATACATAGTACTTGCATTTGACCTTTCTCTTTTATAAAATCTTCAAACTTTGATATTACCTAAAGTATGTATCAATTTAAATAAAATGTTAAACTGTATTAATGAAACACTTTTTACCTTTGTATAAAATTCAATTTCATTGTTGAAGAATTCAGCACTTCTGAAAGTTTTCCTTCTGCCTACATTCTTTGGCATACCTTTGACTATCAAATTTACATGTACTTTCTCTCCATCAACAGTTCCAGTAACTTTAATTTTGTGAATAATTGATAAGTAATTGTCACCTTTAGTATTTAAATCAGCAAAATCCCAACTTAATACATTTATCTCTTTTCCATTGTGCACTTTATATAGTATATCTTTCAATGTCTCTTCAGTGAAAACATCACTGACATCTTTCAACTTTGCATAATCCTTACTAGCAGTTGCCATGGTTTTTTTTAAATTATAAAAATATTAATTCTATTCAGTGTACTGTACAAAACTGTATTCAATAAGAATGCAAATGAAGAAGCAACAAACTATTTTGTGTATTACACACTTTATTACAATCTTATCTTTCCAAAAAATTGTTATCTTATCAAAAAGTTCTTTATTAATTTTATTGCTCTTAAATGATAAGAAATCATATAAAATCTACCTATCTTCTATTTTATCATAAGAATACTGACTTTGTTGTACTTATGATTCAATACTAATCTAATTTCTTTTTTGAATCTTGCAATATTAGAAAAATGGTATCTGTTAAGTAGGGCAAGAAAAAATGTTACTAGGTATTACTGACGAGAATTATATTTTTAAATAAAAATTAACATATTCATATTAAATAATAAATTCTACACTGGGGTTCAAATGTATTCATAATTATATATCATTATTTTAATTCAAATATTTTATTCAATATATATTATTTTGTATGACCTAAATTATAACAATCAGAAATCAATCGTAACAGAAAGATCCAAATATAAATAGAAAAGTGTTTCTGAAGTATTGCACGTTGAAAATAATTATTAAACGAGAAATTAAATTATTTCTTATAATATTATATATTTATCGGTTTAATTTGAAAAGAATTGTGCTTAATTTCGCAATTTATATTACTCGATAGAATAGCAGTCATGGTGTTTATCTCAAGAATAATATTGAATTATAATTTACAATAAATTCTATATAATTAAAAAATTGCTTTAAACGAAAAGGTAGAATTTCATCACTTTTTCAATTTGTTTGAACTTATCTTTAGAATAAAGTAAAATATTTAGATAACGCGTGGTGTAAGAATAGATTGTAACATTGTACCAATAAAATTACTATTTAGGAATTTTTTATTCAAAGCATTAGATATACAAAAGGCAAACTATTCAATTTCCGTTAAAGCATCAACGTTAGAATCTGATGTAGCTTTTTGTAATTATATATATATATATATATCCATTAATTTTAAGCGACAACTTTTTAGTTGGTGCAACTGATTTTTTAGTACGCGCGACATTACCAAAAGTTTACAAATTTATGAAAAGACTTACGCTTATTCATTTTTCAAGATCAGTTTGAATACTTTATCAAATACATTATTATAAATATTTATATAAATTAATATATACAATACTTTTAAATTTTATAAATTGTATATGAATAACTCACTTATGGTATGCTCAACAATTAAGTTAAATATATTTAAACTGTAATGTAATATATTCATCTAACACTCATTGCATCTTTTGTCATAATCTTTAATGTTGTAATATAGAAATTTTGTACAACTTAATTTATTACGTCAGCTCCTACAGCAGCAACATCGATAGCGTATCAGTCATTTTGTCAATACACGTTTGTAGGCCTATAATTTAAGTTTTCTATTCGTTAAATGTACCGCTTAAAAAAGATATTATTTAGAGGTATCATTTCGTTGGTGAAATATAAACCGGATTTTTAAAAGACCATATTCGACATTACTATTTCGTTGAAAATCACAGTAAAATCTACACTTAAAAAATTTCTCCCGTATCTATATTTTTTGGAAGGGAGAATGGCGCGCATGCGTTCGAGAAACTTATGCGACGGACGTAGAGGACGTATGCGAACAGTGCGCCGGAGAGTGAAAAGGAGGGAACTACAACTGAGAAAGTAAGAGAGAGCCTCCGCGCAGAAAATTAAGCAGAAGACAGTGGCGGCCATTTTTCCTGACATTGCCGTTACTGCGGCTCGTGGTGCTAATTGTCGTCGTGAGTTGCTTAAACGGTGACGAGTCGTACGGGTAGCAAGGAGAAAACGCGGTGCTAGACAGAATCGCGGTGTTATTGTGCACACCGAGATAAAAGCGGTGTGAGATAACGATAAGGGAATTTAGACGTCAATGGTACGGCGTGGCTCGAAGTGACGAGTGCGTGTGTAAACGATCGCAGAGAGTAGTGGGGCTCGATCGTAGTTGGCCGAGTGGACAGCCGAAAAGGAGGAGCTGCCGACTACGGAAAGGGTGTTACAGGAGGCGACAGCGACGGCGACGGTGACGACAACGACCACGACGACAACGACGACGGCCACGATACGACGACGGCAACGATCGCGAAAACGGAGCTACGGCAGCCCAGCCTAGGCGGCCTTATTTCGCGGTTTCTTCCCTAGAAACCTTCCTCTGAACGGAATCGTTAGTAATATTGCACAGTGCACACAGTCACGCGCCACCGCGTACATCAGCGCCACGAGATGGAGAGGCGAGCTGCTTTTGTGCTGCTGGGGATGCTATATTTAGCGGGCACCCTCGTCACGGTCCAGGCAGGTGAGACTTATCCTCTCTTTCGGATTGCCCACCATTCAGCCGTTCATTTATTCGTATCTCATTCCGTACCCTCTGTGTCTTCGTTTTTATCCTATATATCGCGTATATGTTACTCGGTCGCGTTGTCAAATAGTGCACGAATACGATTCTTCTTCTTCTCTTCTTTTCTTTATTGAAAAGACATTGAGAAATAGGTATTCTTTCTTAGAACTGGAGAAATTTTACGCATTCTTTCACTGTTACAAAAATTCATGGTATGTGATCATGAATATCAGGATTGATGTTACTTCATTTAGGAATAAACAGAATGTCAGTCGTGTTGTATTTCTTAGAAAAAAAATGTTCGTTTCGATAGATAGTCATTGATCTTTTCCTTGTTAACTTGAAACTTATTAAAATTTGTTTGCTTACAAATTTTTACAGTTTATCACGCGTATCTTTTCATTGTATTTTGACGGGTTTAAGAAACTATGACATACTTGTCACATGGTACCTAAAACCTATCTTCTATTGTACGTGTGCTAATTGCACGCAAGGTTATTTTTAATTATACATTTCACGGAAAATTACGGGATAAATACCATTTAAAATGAAAAACGGTGGGCTCCAAAAACGCGAGCGATTTTCGCGATGCATTCCGTGTTAATGCTAGGTGACGTGTCTTGACAGATTATGAAATTCTATTTTTAGTTTTGATTATACTGCATCGCGTTAGAAGTGCTAGTGTCTCCGCGGCGGCATTGAATACGTGATGGCATCAACCCATTTTCAACCAGGGTTTTCACGAATCCCATGAATATTTGAATAATTTTCCTTCTGCGGATTACGTGAAGTGGTTTTAAAAGATATTGAGATATGGAATAACGATATTCCACAACCTGATCCATTATCATAATTATATATAGTTTATGGACGTTCGATCGGTCGTGATACGTCGAGCACTCAAGGTATCACGTGTGTCACCAGTCAGCCGTCTTATTTACACGTACAGGATCGCCTGTGTTACCGTTTTGTATACGATGTAATAAATCTTCTTTGAATTAGGCATTCGTGCAGATATTATTTCCGTGTGTGTCGAAGCTTATTGGCAAAGATACATATTCACTTGACATATCTACGTGTAATTTTGTGTGTTTTTTTAAATAATGTAACGATAAATATTTAGGTGTATTTTTACGTTGTTCAATGTGTCGTGGTTAATTATACGCATAGAATTCTGAAATGTGTCTTTTTCGAGTATAATCCGATAATGTATCGGTCAAATTTTTACCCTCGCGGTCATCCGAGTTGCGCACCTCTGGTTATACAGACGCGAGACACCGGGATTCGCATCGCATTTGATGCTGCAGCTACATTCCGAGAGACGTACGCAAAGTACCCACGCCAAGCAACTTTTGTTGCGTAACAATTGACCCTATTTTACTAGTCCACCCAGAAAACTTTACTGACTTTTAGCGATCGTTACGCGGAAGTTCGTGTTCAGCCGGTAATTACGTAAATCCGCGAGATTTTTACGCGGTATTCACCGCCAGTCGATTCACGGATAATACGTGAACGTTCTACAAACATGTTCTCGGCTTTTCCTTATTGACCGATATAGAAAATTTTTTTTTTTTGTGTCGAGTACAAAAAGTATGGTCGATCGCTGCAGTAAAATTGAATTGGTTTCTTTTTTCTTTCTTGTTTTCTCAGAAGTAGTTTGCAGAAACGAAAAAAAATTGTAGATTTTGTCTGTCGAATCGGAAGAACGTGCATCAAGCTGTGAAAATGTGTCGCGTGAAAAGATTTCAGGCTTTCGTCAGGATACTTATATTTAGACCAGACTCTACGAATATAATTTCCATTTTGTCCCCGTCGTGTTATGGGACTGGGGAACAGTCGTTATGGACGTCTGAAGCGTCATAAAATTTGAAAGAATTTTTTGTGTTTTTTCTGTTAGTATATGCTTGTATTCGATTTTAGAAAATTTCCTATTAAAATTAATACGCGTTTTCATCGTTTTTATTCTTAGCTCATGCGCCTTGTTTATTGAAATGTAAACTTCACCTCCATTCTTTACCACGATGAATGTTTTCATTCGCTCTGTTTTGCCGTCGCACGCAAACCAGACGAAAAGAATGCTTACGTTTAATCCTGGGAGCACGCATCTATTTTTGACTGTTTAGCGTGTACCATAGAATAATGCAACGATAGCAACGCCATACAAACTATGAATTCTACCGAATTTGTTTTTCGAATAACTCTAGTTACTTTTATCCATGATTAGCATCGTCGATAAGAAACCGAACGTTTTTCATGGAATTCAAATTTATCATCTGTCAAATTCGATTATTTTCGTTCGTAAAATTTTTATCGTTTAAGATTAACATCTGCTTCTTCTTTTTTTTTTTTTTTTTTTTTTAACACGGAGACGAAAATTTCTCGACTTAGCGCATCTACAAAATATTTCGCATAAGCAAAGGTTTTATTTATCGTTCTACGTTGAACGAAGCTCCGAGATAGATTCTCATTCTAGATAACGTACTTACGATGACTGCAAATCATTCAAGTATGATGTTAAAAATAAAGACACATTAGAGATGCTTTGAAAATTTTAATTACATTATAGTGGTTAAAGTAAAATATCGTATCTCTGTGTATTGTTCGAGATAGCGGGTATGACTGCGCTTCCGATCGATTCCGAATATATTTCTCGCCGAGTTCGCTATTCTGTTTGCTCTCTGTATAATGCGAAGGCAGGAACGGTTTCGTATACTTCGATCGGCTGACTTTCTTACGTTATCCTAACCGATGTGCAAGCAATACAGCGCTACCAACTGCCGACTAGTGACCCTCGTTCTATTTAACTAGGCCAACGTTTTTGGTTTACTTGTTTCACGATATATCAGCCGCGCAAACAACAATCACTTTATGCATCACCGAAATAAATTTATTAGGGTATGTTTATTACGTAACCGTTAGTCGACTGAACCGGCTGAAAACTTTTGTCTGTCTTTCTATATTCTAGGTCTGGGTTAGGTCTAGGTTAGAACTGGTTTCGAATATGAGTACCACCAGTACATAGATAACGAGCATGCAATCAATCGGGATATTAGTAGATTTATTGAAAGCTTTACTACCGTTAGCTTTGCTTTATCTATTCTAATCGATATTTTACGTTCGCCTTACCGATGACTGAAGCACATCGATTTTGTCATATATACGAACCTTTAATTTCGATAAATGATGTAAATTTCTTTCCTTTTTATTCGATATTCGTTCGTTAGAAAAGATGATTCATTTATGTCGCGATCTGTCTGTTCGATACGTTTTATTCCTATTAAAAGGTGTCTTCCGCCGAGAAAGAAGAGAGCCTTGCATTGTTAATATATTATTCGTCCGAGAAACGATAGCACTTCAATTGAAGAAAAATCACGACAGCGTATTATAAGAAAAGTACATATTACTCCTTTATGATAGTGTGAAGTATAGCGAGCCGTTATGGTGAATCATATTCCTAGCTGACGCCCGATCTTTGTTACAGCTGCTGGCAAATACTACTGTGACGTATACCAACTTGTATTCACAGGCTGGTGTGATATTTTGTTGCAATTTTACCGATTCGTCATCGAAATGTTGAGTCACGTGATGTTAGCGTACGCGTGCCGCTCTTCTGCTTACCGTTTATTGGGAATTAAGAAAACTTATCCACCAAGTTTAGAACAAGGTTAATCGTCTTCCATCTCTAGGTCTCATATCTGTTACCGATGTTATCGCAAAAATAGAACGAAGCAATAAATAATTAAAATTTCAAAAAAAAAAAAATTGCATTAATTTATACTTGTATACGTTATGCGTAGAATTATTATGGTCAGTTATGTATCGACATAAAAATGAAAAAAAAATAGTGCGTTCAACCGATATTATCTATTGATGATTCAAGCAATATCTCTTTTGAGTCATGTTGAATTATTGTAGAATCCTCATGCATGCTAACTTTCTATGTTATTCGTGTAACGTATGCTGCGGCGGAGTTTCTTCGCGACAGGCATTTTCCAGATTCCAACGGTGTGTAGTTATGTGTAATTTTCGGACTGTAATTAGGTGCCAGAAAGAATGCATTTCGCTGTTCACGTATAGAGCACATGTGCGCGTGTATGTGTGTGTATTAGATCGTTTGATATTATTTAACGTCACGATGCAAACTGTGTCGTACGAAGTTGTAGAAACCCAGTAAATCATCTGACCCAGAAATGAATCTCGAATCGAAACGAACCACCACCGATTCATATTATTTCCGTTCAACCGAACTTTCTAAACCATAGGATTTTGTAAATGTTAACGTTTTAACCTCGTTTGTAGGTTTAAGTTGATTCGTCACTGTGGCTGCGTTAAGTTCATTTTAATGCGAGCTAATCCTATTGGCTTTCTAAGAAAACTCTATACTAGGCTATTCTGACGTGTTAGTCGTGGAAACTTGAGAGGAAAAAAGAAAAAAAGATGGCGGAAGCCCTACCGTTGTTTCGTATTGTTCGACCGCGGAGGTTACTCGATCTTCGTGATCGAATGTACACGTCCGATTGCATTTGGAAATTCGATGGTATCCCTTTACACAATTTTTTTTCTCCTCATTTCAGACACGAATTGGCTATGTATAAATCGTCGCATGTGTTTCGTTGGCAATGTATATATGTATATGTTCGTGGCCACGTACCTACCATCCCTCCCTTAGAATGACGCAAGAGCAGTAGGATCTCTTATTGACTGGCTGACGTAAACATGCGTAAACACACGTACATTGATCCACGTATAAAAGTTTGGTTGGCCTGATCTCACCGCAAAGCGGACGCAAATTAAACAAAAAGGCAGTTTAATAAATTCTATCTCGTTTCAAACTTAATTGCGGTAATCTTCCTTTTGTGCGTATGAATAGGTTAGAACACGCATCCTCGTTCGAATTACACACGATCACATTAGGCTGCCGTTACCAGAGGCACACACCGTTCGTGTTAAACATTAAAATTGTATCATTTTGCGAGAAAGTAACGAGAAAGGAACTTTGGAAAAGTTTCTGTTTTTTCCCCTTTTTTCCCCAAGAGTTTTACTTGCTCGACTGAGGCACTTGATGAAAGCAAGTATGTATATACGTTGAAAAAGTTTCATCGAGTTTTTTTCACATTCACGTAGAGGTAAAAGCGGCGAGCAACTCGTTAGAGAAGATTAAATTAGCAACTTCGTCCCGAAGCAAGACGTTTTCATCTTCCACTACGAATTCTGTTAACCTTTAACGACAAACTTCAGGCTCTTTTGACCATTCCTGTTTGCCTTAGCCACTGGCCTTTCAAATATCGAATTTCAAACATTGTTGGTTTTGTTTGCTTGGAGATAATATCGGTGAACTCGAGGACAAAGGGAAGGTTGTGTTAGAGGAAAAATCACTTAAGATGCTCGCGCACGGCATTGAATGGTTACGGCCGCTAAATGAAGCATGACAACACCAGGAAAAACACAATCTTTAGCTTAAGTTTAGAAATGTTGTTGGATTTGTTAGATGACTAACTTTCTGTTAGTCCTAAAGTCAATATAAACTTCTCTTCAATGTTATCTTTGGATGTATTACTCACTATTATTTAAAGTGTGAATTCACTAACCTCTTGTAATTTACATTTCAGATAAAAAAAAGATTAATTCCTAATCTTATATGTTCTATATTGTATAATCTCAATATTTGGCTCATCTAAATGAAATAATTCTTATTTGGAATTTTACAGTTGTATTGAATGTCTATTATTAGGTATCAATATATGGTGTATTGAACTGTTTACGTATTTGTACAAATTTATGAGCCACGAAGCGTGTATATGCCAGTCCTCGTTTCTCGAGTAATTTCATCTATCTGCTGGGTTTATTAGGGTAGAAAAATTGCAATGTATTACTATCGGAAAGTTGCGTCGCGATTGGCTCCACCCTCCCTTACATCAGGCTGACGAGTTTATCAGGAGGTGCAGTGACCGGCTTTTAAGTGACCCGTATTTGAAATTCGTTTGTCTTCTAAGCTAGCTGGTGGAGCCTGCAAGCGAATTAATAATCTGGCGAAATTGGACGATGCAGATACCTCCGCGTGCAGATTGAGTTCATGGCAGGCAGCACTTTGTCACTGTTTGAGAATTTTCATCGTTTGTCTTACTTGTTAATTTTATTAAACAAGACCTTGTTTTCAGTTCAGTTCTGAAATTTCGAATTTCAATTGCGAAATTTTTGATTTCCGAATTCGAAATATCGATATCGAAATAATCAGTGGCTAACCTAAGGTAACTTCTATTTCTAACCTAAAGCTAAAATTGTAATCACAACGGTTGGCGTCTGATTATACCGTTCAAGAATATTCCTCGGTTCCCTTTGTTCCTTAATTGCATCGATCGTATATCTCGTTTCTCAATGAGTTCAATGGTTCCAACTTTATGGCGGATGGTAATTTTCGACCTTTGCGTTGTCAGGGCAACAGAACGTGTTTACGAGCATTGGCTCTTACTTCTGCGCTCCTTCTCGCGTATACGTGCAATTTCAACTTGCCAAATTGCGTCCTAGATCACGGGCGTCCCAATTCTTGCGTCCTCCATCGTGTTCTCTATATTTCTGCATAAAAGATTCTCGCGACTTCGCTTCGATAAGGTCCCTCTGGATCTCTTATGGTGGCATGGCTGCTCCTCCTCCAGCCTGGACAAAAAGCAACGCTGTGTAGTTCCAGTTTGGTCCAGTTCGCGGCAGCTCATTGTGTATACGAACGCAAAAAGACATGCTTCACTCTTGTCCGTGGTATTTTTATCTCGAATCGATTGTACGTTTAGGTTTATTTCTAGATAGAGCAGAAAATATATTTGAAAGTATTAGCTGGAATATAAAATTATTTCTCGTTAATTTCAATACGCTGTAACGTTCTATGTTTCTTTTTCCATTCGTTATTCAACTCATTCTTGTATGTTTCAATCACGTTTATTTAAGCGATATTATGGAATTATATGGTGTGACAAATAACAGAGCTGTCAGTTTTAGTTTTACATGTGTAATATCTGAGAACGGAACGTCTGAAAATTTTATAATTTTCCAAAGTGCCATCTGTCGGTTGAATTCCAAAGGATCCAGTTTGGCATAGTTAAAGAGTTCTAAAGATCGATTTCCCGATAATGTTGGCATTGAAAGTCACACGGAGCGTCTCGCGGTAACAGTTTGAATTACGAATGAACGGCGAGCTTTCAACCCCTTTTCCAACCGCACCTATGTGGAGAGGCACACGGTTTTGCTGTATAGCCACTCCTGATGCTTAGGGTCATACGGCACGTGTTTGCTGTATTATCGATCTCTTTTTCCATCGTACTTCGTGCCTTTAACATAGCTGCAACTTTGAAAATCGCGTCCTAAACAGAAGAACGGCCTAATTCCGTTCTTTATCTGTCTATTCCCCTCACAAACGTCTGACACTTGAGAAATCTTCTTTATTCTTTTTGTAAAATGATAAGAAACCTATGCGATTACAACGTTTAAAAAACCAACCGTTATCGTAATCCATCAAAGAAGAAGACAGGTTAAAACTGTTCGTGGAATAATCGATATTTAGAGAATTTTTAAATATAATACTATATCTTTATTATAATTCTTTCAAACTAAATCTTTTACTTATCGGGGAGGAATCACTGACCAATTTGGACATGAACCCAGTTAACACGTTAGCACCTAACGTCTAAAAATGGCCACCGAAATGGAAGTTACCAGGTTTCCATCCTCCTTTTTCCTTCCTGAGTAAAATCGTATTACGTAAATGTTTAAACTGCAAACAAACATCGATCCTTCGGTATCTTTTTTGCTCGCGATGTATTCTTAAATCGCTTAACAGGGAATGCAGAAGCTAGCAGCCACTTTATAGGTCAAGCCCGACGTGTTCGTGATAATCAGTCCCTTTCCCCCGGCCTCTACATGCATTATAATTTCATCTGGTCGAGTTGATGTCCACGAGGACGACGGGGTGTTGTAAAAGAATAAATCGCTAAAAATAAATAGAAATCGTCAAGCGTATGTGCGCTTCTCCGGCCCGCGAAACCGGATCAACGTGTTCGTAGGAAGAGAGACGTGTTCGGGTCTCTTGCCTCTTAGCCGTTTCTCTCAGTCGTAATTGACTTTTTGGCGCCGGCCGGTTTCGTGCCTCTCGGGACGGCAAATCCGAGAGGATTCTATTTTCTCCTGAAATGGACATGAAAAACCGCATCCTCAGCCTTGCAAAAATTCCCTCCTCTCTTTCTTCGCTATATTTAGCTCGTAATCCACCTGGGTCACTGCACTCTGAAGAATATTTGTAGTGGGGAGTGTCTAGGAATTTTTCAAGATGTCGTACAGGGTGGTCGTACGCAACCGAGATTCGATTTATTGATGGTACATATGTGAAATGATACACGTGAATTATTTTTAAGACGTAAAAGATTATTCCTAATATTTATTAATTAAAAAAAAAAAAACGTAAAAAGAATTCATCTATGTGATATGAAGTACCTATCTATTATTTGAAGAATTACAGAAGAAACATGGTTTCTTAAAAAAAATTCCAAGAAAAATATTAATCGCGTAACACAGTAGTTCGGGACGCGCCATCTGCACTCTATATTTGTTATCAAAGAAACCCTAAAATTGAATGTCGGTCGACAACTCGTCCTCGTACATTTAGAAAGCGTATCGTCGACGTAGCAACGGAGAGGATTAGCATTCGAGAAGCAGCACGTTCGTGACCCAATCCTCGTGGAAAACAACCGCATATAGAACCTTATCACCTCTAAGACTGATCCTTGTCGTACACACCTCTTGACGTATGCTCGTATGTTGTTCCCGATAAAGTAACCTACAAGGGAGCGACGGTTGTGCACGAGGGTCAACCTTGGTCGATCGAATGTAGCGGCCTGAAGCCAGACGATCTGATCAGATGGACCAGGAACGGGCAATCGCTGGAACCGGAATTAGCGAGCGGTCAGCTGGTTGTACAGCCGCCATTGGACACCGGAAGCAGCACTCTGAAGGCGATTCACGCCACGGACAGTCACGAAGGGGACTACAAATGCACCCAGGATAGCGATGCATCTTTTCATCTTTGGATATACTTTGGTTCGTATACTAAGCTCCCTTGGCTTAGATTTGATTATATTTATAAGAAGATTTATTTGCATACGTTTCGCTTTTATTATTGCATGTGTACGCATGGTATAACCTTTACATGAATCGTTCGAATGTATATTATTGACGTCTGCATGATTTCTGTTGTATGTTGAATGGACCTGGAAATACTGAAATGTTGAGCTTGAAGGGTTGTGAGAAGTCTAATGGGAGTTTATAGTCTACGTGAAGTCAGCTGGTTAATGGTGGCCGCTCGAGAAGATGCGCACCCACGATAACGCTTTGCGTAGAAAGTTTCCCCCACTCTCTAAATTCTTTCCTGTATTATAAAAATACTGAATAATGCATTACTTGGAAATACGTTGTTTTGATTAATAAGTTGCTTTTGATATTATTCACAGTGGAGGAAATATTCTGTAAAAACAACCAAATGAGTTTGTATAGAATGTATAGCAATGTAATTCCAGACAGAGTTATACTTTTTTTTTCTCTTTTTTTTCTTTTTTGTTTTTAAGTATTTTAAGACAACCTTGTGAAGCAATATGTTACCGGTGCTTTTTAAACACTCGCCGGAGTTTCTAGTGGCCTCGTTAACCTACATCTCGGTTTATTTGAACCGCGACATCTGTAAATTACCCGAATCAACAAGGAAACATGTTATTAACGAACATCATTGTATACCATCGATCCCTTCGTCATTCATTAACTCACAAAGTCTAGCCGTTTCGTTGAAGTTCAAAGTCCACGACTAGATTAGGATTATCAGATTAACGATACTTACTCGTTTGCTTGCGTATCTAATTGCTTTTTTTTTTTTTGTACGTTGGAATAATCTACGACAGTCAGCTTTGTTTCTCTATACGTTATCACATGATGAGAGTATCCACGGTTGTACAGTAAGCAAGCATGAAACTCTCTACGCCGTACACCTTCGCTTCTCATGACGCATGATTTTTCAGCTTCGATGCTTATCTAGTTGCGCAAATGTAAATGGTAATTGGTCGCGATTAATATCTACTCCAGGCCTATTACCGCCTGTTGACTGTATTGTACGCGAGATGAGGTAACAGTACGAAGAGTGTAATTGTCAATGAATGCTTTGCGACTAATGAAAATGCTTTTTCCTTCGATTACACGTGCCCCACTGTTGTATGCCTCGAGAAAATGTTTATTCTTTCGATAAACGTGCAATGTGAAATGATGTAATCCACAGTGCAGGCGTATGTCGCTAGTTTATATCACTACCGCTATTTGCTTGCTGCAATTCTTATCATACAGCGAGACATATGTTCACTTGAGAATAGAACAGTTACGAAGAGCCTTGGTTATATTATTTCACGCAGAATTATTACCTCATGCGATAGTGTTCGTGTCGCTTCTCAATTTTAATTACGCCTGGAGAAACTTGGAATTTGAAGGCTGTTAGATGAATAAATAGGCAGTTAGATTCATCTCCGTTTACGTGGAATTATTCTACTGTGGCAAATTATTTACTCGAGAATTCGAAAAGTTAAGAAATTCCATAAAATTTATATACATGGATCACGAAAAAGTATTTATTTTGCACTTTTCCTTTTCATTGGCTGGGTTAATTAGATGTACATTTTAATAAAAAAAAAAAGTAGCTAATTTTATTTAAAAGTGTAATAAATGAAATCGGGCTAGAACGACATATTTTATCCGCGATGGCAGTAAATCGATTCTTACGTTGGTTTTGTTATACTTTTAATAGATAACGATATGATCTGAATTGTTTTGATAAGAACAACATTGAAGATAAAGAGAGTGGGATCTTGTATAACTACAGGGATCTCGAAAACTATGTTATATAACTTCACCTTGAATTTTCTGAATTTATACTTGAAATTTTGAAACTAACAAATTTGGATAACTGTGTTCGCTTGTGAATTTTTTCTATAATCACTGATATAATTTATTCGAAATGTTTATTTTTTTATAACAGACATCAAAATCAGAGTTCTGACGCCCAAGGATGTCCCACTGGCGTTAGAATGTGAAAACAGAGCTCCCGGTGAGAAATTGCAATGGTTGAAGGAAAACGTTCCAATTCATACAGTCTTGGCTGGTAGTGAGGATATGATTAAGATAGACAACGAAACAGGCATTCTGGAGCTTCTGAAGGCCTCAGATGTCTTATACGGAAATTACACTTGTAAAGGAACCAACTCCTCCACAGAATACAGGATCGTACGTAAGTATCAAATTCCACTATGAAAAACATACTCTAATCTGATTACACTATCCCAGTAAGATCGTTTCTTGCGAGAGATTTCAATCTTCCTAACAGATGGATTCGAATTTTCTTTTCCCTTTATTATTTCTATTTATATTTTAAGTTCAAACTGAAAATGCTTATTGTTTACAGCGAGACCCACGGCGTATATGGCAGAATCGACAAGTGTGGTGGAAGGAGAGAAGCTGCATTTAACATGTGGCGGTAAGCAGAGTCCTGGTATCAAAGTATCATGGACGTTCGGGGACCAGAATTACACGCGCAGCAATGGACGCGTTAAACTCGAAAGGGACCACGAAAGGGGCATCTACGGCGCCATCTTAACGGTCGAAAACATCGATATGAACGATCGTGGCAACGTTTTCTGCAGGGTGTCCTATAACTGGTCCGATAACTCTGAGAATCACATGGCAGAGGCCCAAACATTCCTCAGGGTCAAAGACAAGCTGGCCGCACTCTGGCCCTTCTTAGGCATTTGCGCGGAGGTCGTTATTCTGTGCACTATCATCCTAATCTATGAGAAGAAACGAAACAAGGCTGAGCTCGAGGAATCTGACACTGATCAGAGCCCTGACACGTATGTAACTGTTTACTGTTTACCATTCCGTGTTATTCATCCCATTAAAAATTCCAAATTTATCACTGAAACTAAATACATTCAGAGATCTACACAGCAGTAGAAGAGACGACAGATTGGAATACTACATTCCATTGCGCGGACCCCTTCCACCTTCCGAACTTCCCATCGATTCCCCGCTGCCAACGCTGGAATTCCCAGGTCACAGGGCCAAACACACTTTGCACTCCTTTCACAAAGAACCACGTCGATCGTCTGCACCGGCGCGGTTGAGTTTGTCCCGCAGTTGCTTTCGATCTTTCCCTTCGAAGTCGTACCGTCGCTTTCATATTCACTGGCGCATCCCCATTAAAGAACACCGTGAATATAAAGAAACGCAAACGTAGAGAGATCTCTATGTAAAATGATGAAGAAGCGTACGGGTTGGGTTTCAACAACTGTCTTTGCACTCTTAACACGAAAAGAGGTTATGTTCCTGAAATTTCCTATTATATAACGTATCTTTTTCGAGGCAAACTGTACATCGCGATACATCGTGTGTATATCGATTACACTCCGCCATATTGTTTTGCTCTCGCCTGAATGTATGTGATCCATCTTCGTTATACACTTTTTGTGTAGCATAGATGTACCGTTTAACAATCACTTTCGTCTTATTCCACAGCAAGCCAACACCCAACAAGGACTCCGACGTCAGGCAGAGAAAGTGAATGAGCTAAGAAAAAGCGGCGGATGAACGAGCGCGATGCAGGATAGCGGAACGGATGTGGGGAACGATCGTGTTGGAATCTGCCGAAGTGACAATATAGATAGATGTTATAAGAGAAAGAAAGGGAGAGAGAGATAGAGTGGGAGAGAATGAGATGATAGAGAGTAAACGGGGTAATAGAGATTACAAACAAAAAAGAACAAAAAATAAACAGTTCCGTAACTAAGAGAAAGACATCGTTAAAAAAAAGGGGGAAAACACAAGTATAGATAAGGGAAATAAATAGAAAGAGAAATGATTATAACGTTTTAAGTGAAATAGGGTAAGCTGAAGATAGGTGAAAGAGAGGGAAAGAGAGAACCCCAGCCAGCCTCCCCCGTCGTTCGAGTGCATACCTGCGTGGAAACAGGCTTGTCTGTGCACAGAGAATGAATCAGCGCGCGCGGAATTACAATTTACTAACAAATTTCAATTAAGCCTTACTATCGTGTTCACTCCATTTATCAGATGTTCGCCTGTCCGTACTCTCTTACTACATTGCTTTGATCGACGGTTGAGAAGAAACGGAAAAAAATTGAAAAAAAAAATACGAGAGAAAACAATGTGCTGCTGATCTTACGCGTTGTATGTGTCTATAAATGATGACAGTGCGCGAGAGTGTAGAGGGAAGACTTCAAAGGAAAGAAAAACAGAGGTAAGGTAAGGTTAGGGAAGAGGAGAGAAAAAGAAACGGGCGAGAAAGGAAAGGTTACATGTGTGTATGGTTGCGTCCATGCGTGCTTGTGCATGCGCTTGAATGGAAGAATGTGATAGTGATGAAATGAAGAAAAAGTAAAAAAGTAAAAAAAAAACAATACAAACGAAATTAGCCAGAAAAGCGCATACCCGCCAAAAGCAGATGTACACTACGACGAATCAAAAAATTCGTTTCTATTATATTTACTGCTTGTATGAATATAAATACACACACACACATACTACGTTCGAAGCGCATTTATTCGCTAAGGTACTTTCTATGGGCAATACCATTTCTTGTATTCTTCGGGGGGGGGGGGGGGGGGGGAATAATAAATTGATTATTTAACCCGTGCTTTTTGGCGAGTATGCCCGGTACGTGATTCAGAGCGTGTAGGCCCCTGTTTCTCATATTTCGCACCGTGTGACCGAAAAGGTGAAAAAAAGAATTTTACGGTAGGACCGAAAATATGTGCTCGATACTAGTTATATAATGATAGGATCAAGAGAGGCAATGCGTGCTATAATTGGCTTCCGAATACACCAGACTTTCAGAGGTATATTAAGGGAAAAAAAAGAAAAAAAAAAGAAAAGCTTACCTGGTGGTGTCGCCTTATTATAATTATTATTATTATTACTTAATTAATTATATTGATCTTAAATATTCCATCGCCCATGGAGAACACGTCGGAAGTCATGGTTTTGCGCGCGACGCCGTTGTTGACGACGTTAATGTAATATTAATACTGTAATATTATTGCCATCGTTACTACTGCTGCTACTATCGTTATTATGATTATTACAAGTATTATCGTTAATTTTACCACTATTGTAATAATTTATAATCCGTACCAACACGGCTGTCTTTATCGACAGTATCGTCATTGTAAGTATTACAATTCCTATAATAATTCAGCATAAAAAAAAAAAGAAAAGAATTAAATTTAGGTACTCGGTGGAAAAGAATTCTATACGGGTGCTGTTTTGCTGCGTCTCATACGATCATTATCCAGCGCTATTTGTTGGCATTAATAGGAGTATTACTAGAACCATAAATTCACGCAGTTTTCGTTTCTTTTTGTTTCTATTTTCTTCGTTGGCATTGTGTTCGCTGGCACACGGCAATCGATTTGCCTTGAACGTAGACAGATATGATTTATTGTCGACGAGTTATGCCAGTTCTAAATCAAAAAGATATTCTCAAAACGCTTCACTTAAGCGTTTTATGAACGACACTATACATATATATATACATACACACATTTAACACGCCTCGTCTTCATTCGAGAACATTTAATTGCATACAAAAAAAAGGGGGATTTCTCACTTCAGAAAAGTTCTTCAACCACAACTTCTCTATTTTGATAAATATCTGAACAATAGACGATGACAAAACATTACGTGAACTTAATCGTTATACACGTGACAAAGAAACAAAAAAAAAAGAAAACGCAGTATTTTTCTTCGTTTCTTCGAAACAAACCAAGAGAGGAGAGAAAAAAAGAAATAAAAAATTGTAGCTCGACGAAGTAATTGATATTTGAGAGAGGAAGCGTGCGTTCGATTAAAAAAATGTACAAACGTTTTATTGCTCAAACGTCCATGCTTGCTCGTAAGTACATGCAAAATTTTGCCTGTGTAAATGGCGCACGGGTACAGTCTGGACATTAACAATCCACACACGTACTTAGTCACCCATTCAGAGAGTTATAGTGATATTGTGCTGTGTTTTTCTCCATGCGCTTTTGTACAGAACCGCGCATCGAGCGCGCCTTATCGATAACTCTTTGGTCGTAAGCGCCACTTCTGCGTACTTCTGTTAAATGAACACCGTGCGTGTTGCCCCCGTTCGACGCTCGCGATCACGATCGAGCATAAAATGACAAAAATGGGAAAGGAAAGAAACATTGTGATAGAACAACGATCCATCGAATAAAACACAAAAGAACACAAAATAATATAATGAAGAAGAAGCACCGGTGGTGAGGGCACATTTCGAAGTCTCTTTTTCTCCAGGTCCACCAGACGTATTTTATGTACAGGGTCGCTTCACTGAAGCGAGGTATATTTAATCGTCCACTTGGGATTCGACCGAGGGAAAGCAGAGAAGAGGGCAGCACTGTCACTGACGCGGGTATTTCTTTTTCCTTGTTTTTCTTTTTTTATCGTTCGTTGGTCTCCGATGTATAATGTATGCTTCCTCCGATTACTTCGGCGTCTGACTTCCGTAATCCACATACACACGCACGACTTCACCGCTGTATTTACGCTGGCTGGGCATAAAATAGAAGTCAGGCTGATTCGGTTGAGTAGATACACCGCCGCCTGCTGGATTGTGCATATTGTTCTTCGATCGGTGATAATGATCCCTACGGTCTTGTGTATAGTAACCAGGTTGAATGGGCGCTGTATGCCTCGAACCTGGTGCACGTGGCAAACTGTACGTTGCTCGTGGTCCTACCATCCTATTCGGGCCTTCTACCGTGTCCGTACCCAATCCATTTTCAGTCATTTCTCTGTGACGGGGTAAACTAGAAACCGGCGGTGGTGGTGCCTTCTCCTCCGTCTCAAACGCCTCGAAAGCGAAGTTTGTGTTCGCGCCTGAAGCATAGTCCTTCCAAGCATTACTGGCGATCAGACGATCCTGGAACCAAGTTATACTTATTGTAATTATTTTGTTATTACTAGAAGATGTCTGCTGGAAAGATGAATCTAAATGAAGATTATTATATACGTTGATTTTGTCGACATGTTAATTTACGAAGATCATGTTGAGGTTATGGTGTTTTGTGGTAATTCTCATTGGACAAAAAATATTTCTTTTTTATTGCATGCCAGTTGAAGAGCTGACCATGTGAGATACACACAATGAAGAAGATAACGGAAGGTGAAAGAAGAAAAAAAAGAAAGCAAGAGAAGAAGAAGTCTACCAGTGTAAGAAATACCTGGATTAGTGAGCAAATGAGCGTACGACGAGTAATAATTTAGCGCGCCGGATCGTGTACCGAGTGTGAAGTTCTACCAGCTGGGATTAGGACGATGCATTTCATACGGAGCGTGTTGGTGATGATGCCGAAGATGATGGTGGTGGTGATGGTGATGGTGATCGCCGTTTTGTCGATGATACCGCGTCGCGTTCGTGCGATGAATCGGGTTGGGCGCGTCACAAGAAGCCAGAGGCAGCGAGTACACCCTCTTTACACAGTGATGGTCGCGGAGAGCGCGGATCATGCAACACAAGCGAAGCAGAAGAATGTTTTTCGAGTTCATACAAAAAAAGAAAAAAAAGAGGGAGTGGAGCAGCAGTGAAGATTGAAGATTTGAAGTGGCGCTAGTATCTCTATGCTCAGGTATGTCGCCAGCGCGATGAAAACAGACATTTTTTTACCAAAGAACTCATCATGCGTTTCTAGTCACTCAAAAAAAAAAAAAAAACAACAAAAAACAAAAAAAAGGAAAGGAACTTCTACCATATATTCTCACGAGTGTGTAATACACGGTTCAAGAGGAGATTTCTCAAGCATCGTTTTACTTTGATTCATTTCAACGGGTACATGACACTTGCTCCTCGGAGCTCGTGTGTCTAATTTCTACTCTAAACTAATTAAACAGAATTCTAAAGAACAAATAACTTTTACTACTGCAAATCACAAAATTGGAGTCTTATGAAAGCTCGAAGACTTTACCGATAGGTCCAAGAATCGAAGTAGCAAGCGGGTTTACTTCTTATAAACACCGATGCACATACACAGTTTGAGAATCAGCACTGCTCTAGGCTATACCACAGCCCTAAGATGTTTTACAAACAGAGTTAGATGCACACACGATACAAAAAGAGAGAAGTAATTAGGACGCGAACAGAAAGTAGCAAAACGAAGAAATTATATAAAAATAAAAAGAAGGAGAAAAACATGTGTAAAAATTAATATACATATATGTATATGAATATATATATATAACGGTAGGTCATGTATGGTACCTTTGTTGCTCGCCTCTTCGACGATCTGTAGAGAGTACAGCTTGCTTGTAGTAGAGCGAGGGCAAGCAACGCTGCAACGCACCCGACAAGGATGTACAGTTTCGTTGCGTCGAGGAACAGGTCTGATGTAAATGACGATCCCTCATCTGCGTCTCCTCCACCCAAGTCATTTACTGGTGACCGAACCAAAAAAGAAATAGAAAAGAAAAAAAATAAGAAAATGAATAAATAAAAAGAAAAATGTCCGAGTTGGATCGATGCCTTATATATCACTTAATACACTTAATAATTACGATACGAATATACGTACTGTATGGAGTTAGAGATATACATGAACAGGTTCTTAGCTTGTCACTAATAATAAACTCGCTTTGTTAAGTTTGTTGTAATGATAGCATTCCCTTCGACTGTCCGAGGGGAAAGGCATGGTATCGAATTAAACATGACATTACAGAAAAACTGAAGGAGTTGTGAATTATTGGTTATGTTCAGGGCGGAGAATTTGTCGAGGTTTTGACGTTTAAATACACGCATGATAATTGGGAGATGTTTAAATTATTAGATATTTAGGCCTCTTCGAATTTTCAACGTTAAAAATATCTTTCACATACCTCGTGGAGCTCTAATGATCAAATACTGTGGATCCACGCTCAGTGCACCGACTTTTCCGCTAACTAAAGCTTCTTTTAATGCCTTCTCCGCGGCTGTACTGGTGTCCAGAGGTTTTAACGATCTACCTTTCACTTCGTTTTTATCTAAGATCAGATCCATGCGCGCGATGACACCATTTTGCTCGTCATTCCTAAATAACAATAACAGATCGAACAGATTTAATAATCTATTCAAGTGTAAAAAATTAAATATTGTATAGACACTGACTTTTGTAATTCATTGAGACGGATTTGGTAATAACCCGGTAGTTTATCAAGCACCGGGCCAAAGCTGTCAGATATCGTGTTTGAAATAACCTCGAAATCAGGTGTGCCAGGAGTAGGCGCCATAAAACCGTCACCCAGATTTACTAGTTTCACTTCCACGTCGTAATGTAATCTTGGAGGTGCTGGTGTTGTAACATCCTCAATTTCTGCAAGGATGAAATACGTTCTTTTTAATAGCTTTTACATTCTCTCGTCATTTTACTATCTTCACCTAAACATGAAGCGTTAACTGGGTATCGACAACCCAGAATTACTTTGAACATGTACAAAAAAAAAATGTTCAAGAATGTATACAGTCTATAATCAGAATATACTAACAACAAAAGACAAACCTTCGAGACCACAAGACTTTATGCATATTCTCTCAGAGGAAACAACGGGTACAGCATCGTGTTTGCGTATCTTCTTGCTGACAGCATTGAAAATACCACCCTTAACTGGATACATCATATACAAGCAGTGATCGTCCGTGAAAGACAGATCCCTATTGTCCTTTGTTATCCGTTTCCTTGAGAACTTGAGCGTCGTTACACCATCCACTTTACTGCCGCCTGTGTTGTAGATATCTTGAGATGGATCGAGCAACGGGGCATTGTATCCGCTAATCCAAGTATCCATGAGGAAAGCTCGACCCGATTTGTCGTCGACCCAGCCCAATATCGCATCTGTTTGCGACTAATAACAAAGAGGAGAATTGATCTTGAGCTACTTCTCTCTACGGAGCTTACGGATAAAATTTATCTTTGTTGATCCAATGAAAGAGTTACTATAATGTCATAATGGTAGGTCTTGTACTCGATAATCTTGAGTGATCAATTGATTTTACATGGATTGTATTATTGGCCACTATTAAATTGATTAATACGTGATATCTTATTTTATGACTAATACATACCATTTTGTCATCGTCGGAAAATCCTACGCCAGTCCAAGTATTTGTATTAGTGGTGGAAATAACGAAGGACAATTGATCCTGTAGGAAGATGTTTTAATAATTATTTATTCCTGAATGATAGAATTCTAAACAAACAACAGTTTTAATTTCAATAAGAAATTACCTTTCGGCTCTTATATGTCCATTGGATGGAATATTCACAGGTACCATTTTCAGGTATACAGTGTTTCGGATAATGCCATTCGCCATTGCAAGTTGAAACTGGTGTCGGTGTATCACCTTCGCCATTCATCATTTCTTGCCTCTTCTTTTCATCTGAAGGTATCGATAAGATGTCAATTAATGTTAAAGATATTCAAAAGTTAATCTTAGAAGATTATTAATAAAAGCATTTAATCAAGAAAAATTTCTTCGTTGACCTACCAAAGAAATTAAACGTAAATGTTCCCCTCTGTGATCCATGCCCGTGATACTTGAGCTCGTCAGGCTTATAGAATTCTTTCACACTGACCTTGGCCTTCTCAATGCCACTTGGTGGATGATGAATATATTTTCCAGGTTCTTGACCCTTAGCCCATATTACTTCCATGTTACCATCGATAATTTCGTGATCAGTTGGCTCATTTGCTTCTAATTTTCTTCTGAAGAGGATCGTTGTGACGCCATCACGCTCGAAGCCCATAGCGGCGGTTAAAGTATCTCTTCCACCCCAATATTCGTCTTTTCTTGGCGTAGATCTGTCTCTGGTGTAATAATCACCAATTCTGTGGCTATTTCCTCTCGCTGATCCAATAATAATGTCGGTGCAGTCCATAGGGTTGAAGTCATGTTTCGGTGTGTATTTATGTGTTCCAGGTACTATTGCTTTGATAATAAAATGTGAGGTTAGATTAGAATAATTTACGAACTGTATCCTGATTATTAATATATAATATGACGAAGTTGAGATAATGCATGATATGATGAAGTTCCTTGATGCATGATTCAAATTTTTAATCTAACGTACAATAGTCACAAACATTTATTACAAAATATACAAAACATTGGGAGAAGTTTCATGGAAGTTATTGGGTCATTATGCGGAAGCAACAAAGGGAAACTAATACCAAGATAAATATAAATCAAAAGTACAAATATTAACATCCTACTTATTCCATTTAGTAATATGTATAATATGTTAGTATCAATGCTACTGATTATGTGAATACTTACTAATAACATGATTAAAATTATTGTTTATATACTACAAAAACTACAATTTTACCAAGTATTTTATCTGTATCTTCGTATTAAATCACCAAAAATTTTTTTTCGATTAAATTGCCAAAGTTTTCACACCCTAATAGAAATACTCAGAATATCTATATTATTTTCAGTATTAATTTTTTTTAATTGTTAAATATTATTTAAATTATTGTCATCCAAAAATCACCGAGTGTTATCCAAGTGTAATGTTTCAAGATTACCTTGGACAACATCAATACAAACTCAAGTACATTGCATGGGGGTGAATCACTCTGATCAACTTTAAATTCCGTACAAATCAAAAGCCCGTGCAGTTATAATCAAGGGAAAAAACAAGCGTCGAATCGTCTCATCAGCTTCTTTTACCTTTTGTTGCGCTTGACTTAACGCCTGAAATTGACTGTGGTTCCGAGGTTGGCTCAGACTTTGGCTCCGGCTCTGACTTTGGCTCTGGCTCGGAACTGGGTTCCGGTTCTGAGTTAGGTTCTGGTTCAGATATCGGCTCCGGCTTTGAACTGGGTTCTGGCTCAGATTTGGGTTCCGGTTCAGACTTGGGCTCAGGCTCTGAACTGGGTTCTGGTTCTGATTTGGGTTCAGGTTCAGAAATTGGCTCTGCATTGGACCTTGGTTCAGGATGTGACTTTCTTTTTGATTCAGAAGCCAAGATGGCTTCCGCCTTGGATTCTGGTTCAGGTTCAGATTTAGGTTCTGGCTCTGAACTCGGTTCAGGTTCAGATTTAGGTTCTGGTTCTGAGCTTGGTTCAGGTTCAGATTTGGGTTCTGGCTCAGAGCTTGGTTCAGGTTCAGATTTAGGTTCTGGTTCTGAAATAGGTTCAGGTTCGGATTTGGGTTCTGGTTCAGGCGTGGTGTTGGTGCTGTCGACAGTGCTCGGCTCGGCGACGGGTTCCCCTGTGCAACAAAGCATCGATCGTCGTGCCAACTACCTACTGCTTGTTTCTTACGGACCACCACCTCGTGCGTAGTGTCTCAAAATAAACGGAGGGACGCCAAATATTCTACTACTCTCTGGGAAGCACACTACACGTTGCTACTATGTCAATACGGGAAGCGTGGGGTGTCTCTTATCTTTACTTGGGTTCAATGTCAATACATACCATTTGCATTAGTTCCTGTGGACTCTGACGATCTCTTCTTACGTCCTATGAAAACAGAAAATACGCCATTTAATACGATATACACACGGTCTTAAGAAATTGAAATATACAGGGTGTCTCATTTATAGTGGACATCTAAAGTATTTCCGCTGCTATTGAGTAGTAAGAAAAAATGACTGAGAGGAGTTTATATGGTTTGAGGTCGTGCATCTGGCGGTGATAAAACAACAGTCCTCCAAGGTCATCTTGAAGGTCATTCTAAGGCCATTGACATATTTTTGTATATTAACATTTGTCTTTTTTTTTTAATGCTACATCGTAGCCAACTTCGAGATCTTGGAACGGTGTAGAACAACGTAAAAATAATGAAACAAGGAAGAAATAAACATGTTAACGTGCAAAAAGATGTCGATAACTTTAGAATCACCTTTCAAAATGTTATTGGAGAGAGCTTTTTATCATAAACCCCTTTAGCCGTGTTTTCTTACCTTCAGTAGCAGCGAAAATAATTTAGATGTTCATCATAAGTGAGCCGCCCTGTATACTGATAAAATTTGCACCTTGCTTTGTGCTGACGCGATAAGTCACGCTAGTTTGTACAGTGACATCTGCATCCGGTGGAGGAGTCATCAACTCTAACGAAGAAACATCGTGAGCTTTAGCGGATCGTCTCTTAGTACCAGATCTTTCAGTTCCAAATTCGGGTTCGGGTTCAGGTTCCGGTTCAGGTTTGGGTTCAGCTTTTGGTTCAGCCTCTGGTTCAGGTTCCGGTTCTGCTTTTGGCTCTGGCTGAGGAAGCGGTTCATCCTTTGGACGCTCTTGAATCTCGGGGAAGGAGCGACAGATTGGAGTCAGATCGCTTGGTCGCCAACCAATTCCGACCCAAGTCGTACTATTTACCACCATAATGCCTTCCAGTTCCTTGCTTTCTTTCAGTATACGCCAATAGAATGTGAAATTGTCCGAGAATTTCTTCATGCTGTACGCATCTAATTCTACGTCAATTGTTTTAATCGGGGATCCTGTAAATAATCAATAAAAAAATATTGCATCTCTCCTTAAAATTTTATTTATTTCTTATGCTTCAATTACAGATACTGTACATAACAAAAGTTCCCTGGCATTTTTTATAAATATGAACTCTCATTCAGTAGCGTTGCTGTTTTTTTTTTGTTTTTTATTGTCCTCTATTTCAACATAATAAATTGTTAAGTTCAGAGTCTAACAGCTTTCTTTATATACTGTATTAAACGATATAAAGTAAAGCTGGAAATCACATAAGAGGTTTGAAAAGTATGGTACAAAGGAATTGTTCCAATATGGCTGACTTCTACAGAAAGTTCTTCGATGAAACTTACTCTTCGCACAACTCGGTCCGAACCAGCCGATGTTGCAGTAGCAGTGCTTGGTGGGCGCGGTCGTGCCGCCATTGTCAATGCACGTGCCCTGAATACCGCAGTCTGAGTCGTCCAAGCATTCCTCCTTAAATTCGCACCTTATGCCGTGATACAGTCGATCGCATCTACACCGACCCAGGAGATAACGGCCATGACCGCTGCAATCCTCTCTATACGCCTTTCTATCGATGATCTAACGGATATAAATTATACGGTATCAGGAAGTGCGGTATACATCAGTAAAAATAATGATAGTTTACCGAGTACAATCTAATAGATTCTTTTTATTTTCGATCGGTGTTAATTTTAACATTCGAAACTTACATCGATATCGGCACATGACCAGAATCTGTAACTTAAGCCCCATTCCTCGGCTTCCCGAAGAAGCCGAATCGTGCAGTCTGTACACGTGAAATTCTGAGGTAATTGCACAGCGTAACTTTGCGCCCTTGAAAATGAACGATTCATGTTAGAAACATTAAAAACAAAAAAGAAAAAAACTAAAATGAGAAGAAAAAAAGACATTTATTTCCACTTACGTAGCATCATCTTCTACGAACTCGCTGTTTTTAGTCACAGGGGTTAAGTCAACTAATGGCCTGTCGAGGGCGTCCAATATTTGCAATCGAAATCCACCCTAAACACACAAGATTGAAAAGAAAATTAAAGTCAGAGCACATATGGAGTATCATTTAAATTGCGAATTTGCAACACACCTAACGGTAGATCTTCGAAGCAGTAAAACCGGAAATATTCGAAGCACCGGTTGTAAAAACGGTTAATAACGAAACCGCAGAATACAAATTCGTATTATACGCATTTAACGGACGCGTATTAATCTCGTTACGTTTGGAAACTGCGAGCAAGTCACAAGCGGAATCACTTTGGTTCCAATGAGTGAACTTCCGTGCGGTTTCGTTCGCTACGCTCACATCGGAAGCGAGAAACGGTCAAGAGGACGTTGAGACATCGATCGCGCACACGGATAGCGGTATCGAACAGACTTATCGCGGATCCGTGACATAGAAACTGGCCTTCCAATCGATCGATCATGGTAAGAGAAAAAAAATAAAAATAAAAATGAGAGAAAGAGGAGGAAATTGTATATAGTTTTGGTTAACGCTTTCACGATACGACTCGCGTGATTCCGCCGTTACGAAACAAACGCCATTTTTATGAAACCTCCACCGAATTGGAAGTAGGAAGAAAGAGAGATGTCGCCGCGGGAGATCAACGTCTCGCAACCGGTAACGACGTAATGACACGAGCATTAATTTAACGATTGTCGATGTCAGTCCGACACCTCTGTAGAAAGATCCGCGGTAAAGAACCGTTATTAGTTAATTCTTGCACAAGAGTTAACATTGCGTTTCCTTTTACGTGCCGTGTTTTCTAATTATTAACCGCATTCCATGCGTCATCATAACCTGTACATTCTATTAGGAACGTTTTATCGATATCGATCTGTAACCATATAAGTCCAGTTTCATGGAAAATTATTTCTTTTATTTTTTTATTTTATTTTTAAAGTATCGTTAATATTTTCTGAAATGTTCAAGATATATCACGAAGGTACATTAACGTAAAATACAATTACAGAAACTCGTCGGTTGACCGAACGGAATCCGTTCACCGGAGACGCTTGTCACTTTTAATGAAAGTCCCCTCGAAAATCTACACGAGAGAGTTTGAAATGTTTTCCAACAGTGCACAACGATTACAGTGCCGCCACTCGAAAGGAGAAGGAGAAAGGGAAGAGGTGGTCTCGCGAAGTGGTATTGCTTCGCATAGTACACACCTGCAGCGGTTCTAGCATTATTGTCGAATTTTTCTCATGCCAGAAATATTTTAACGTGCAGAATTTGCGAGCTATCTAACTTTACGGTTGAATCGTTTAAAACCAGTTGCTGGGTAAAAGAAACCACATCGATGCTTGTATACGAAATATGCGTAGATCGGTATGAAGTCGGTTATCGTTCCGAGAGAATTGATACGGATGCATAAACGAGCTTACAATTGAAGATAAGTTTCGAGTTACGTTTGTTTCGCATCATAAACAGAATTTGAAAGTTTCGTTTGGAATTATTCAAGTATAAAACCAGTACATTTGCATTCCATAAAACATGTTATTCTATCGTAGAAACATATTGCAGCAAATAGAGCGCATAGGCGTAGAATTCAAAGATTACGAACATTTAACCTTAAACTATTTATTCAATGTTTTAAAAAGATTACAAAAACTTAAGACCTGTTTTCATAATCTACAAATAACCAGATTTTATTAGCTACGAACAAGTAATAATGTCATTTTTATTGAATAATAAGAAACGAATGATTATTTCAGTTCTAGCAACAACTGAAGATTGTATCATACACGATAAAATAAAACACGTAGTTAAATATGAATAAAAAAGAAGAGTTTCTTTTTCTTTCTTTCTTTTTCTTTTTTTTTTTTTTTTTATTTAGTTTCCGATTATAATACAGAGTCTTACTTATCCCACAGCCGTTCGTTCACGGCTCAACTACTTTTCCAGCAACGGATCCGAGAGCTTTGGCTTCGATCCGAGTCATTGGCGACAGGAGAGTTACGGTACCCAACATACCGATGTGTTCCACGGAGCACAAGCTGCTCTCTCGTGTACGCGTCCACATGCAAAGCGACTTATGTCCCTTACCACCTTCTTTCCGACCTACCTATCTACGTAAGGTACGCGAAACACCACGAACGCATGCCGAGCTTCGCTTCTGAATTATTCAACGGGCGTCACCTTGAGCGACGACGTGTGCAAGCGTAGGCCGGCCTCAGCCTCTGTTCTTTTCTTTCCCTTTCGTATAGACCACGTGCGGACAAATTCGTGATGTCTTTCACGATGACTTAGGTACTCTGCGCGACGCGTCGTGAAGAATATGAATTTCTGGCTATGCTGACCCGCCATTGTGCACGGTCTACGAACGTGCCTTAAGCTTCTCGTCTGCTACCGTGACTTTTCTTAATCGAAATTGAGAAATGTTGGATACATAGATTTATCTTTAATCTAAGATTTACACATGGATTGCATAGAGATTAGAAATAAGAAAAGTTTTGTATTATATGTAAGTGATGTTCGAATACGGATGTGAATGTTTCAAGTTGACTAGTGGTGAGGTTAAGCTTCATCGATCGTGTGTGTACCATGGAAGGATGGGTGACCGGTTTTTCACTCATCACGTATCCCGGAACTTTTCTCCCCTCTGATCGTGTATTTCATCTTCGATTTCTCTCTTATAGTTAGTGCATTAGGAATTCTCTCGGCAGTTAAAGAAGTTGTTAAAGGTGTTTTATAATTCTTCTCATGCGTTTCCCACAAGATGAGTCATGATCACATCTTCAGATTAAAGCGTGGATTAAGTAACTACAATATTGAGTGCTAATTGGCAGCGGGTATCGTTAATGAATCATTGGTGATGAAGGACTGTTGTAACGAGTTGAATAACAGGTAATCAAATCGTAACGTACGTTACGTATCCGTACGCAAAATTCATGCAAGCAGCATATAATATAAACAGTAAGTTGCGCCCGCGTCGTATAGATATGTATGCGGAAAGTTCCATATTGGAGAAAGTCCAAGTATTAACGTGAAATGTAACAAAATGCTGGGAAGGATTTTATATCTACATCTCACATAACTGTTCGAACGGTCTTTTTTCCCTCTTTTCTTTATACAACTGCATGCATTTCCTAAGCTTTTTTTTCTGTGACGTCGCGCATGCGTAGCTCGCTTCTCAGTTACAGTACATGTTTAGCTAAAAAGCACTCCTGCACAGAAATTACCGACCGGTCTCGCTGCAATGGTTCTGCAGCTTTCTTTTTTTACCATTGGCTAACGAAACTCAATGGAATTCAATTATCGCCCGAGTAAAAGTCTCGCTGGAACGCGAAAAAAAGTGAATAGGAGAATTAATGAGACTACGAAGCAACGGTTATAACGTTTGGATCCCCTTTCGATTCTGTATTTAATTAGACATATTCAAAATACACGAAGAAAAATATTTACTTACTCGATGAGGGTAAGCCAGATGCCACGTGACGTTGAAGTTACTTCCAGACAGTAAGGTAGTTTTAATATCGCCTGCAACATAAAGCCACGTATATTATGCAACATGCGAGAGCGTGCGTGCGCCACCATTCTATACAAATTTTCACGATCCTCCACCGCGCGTTAAATTACTTCGAGAAACGGAAACTCGTAATTTCTCAGGCTCATCGATTTAGACGAGGGAATTTACGAACAATGAAAATGTTAATATTCATTACGGTAACGAGACACGATAATTTATGACAATCACCGGAAACATGAATAAATGCAAGTTCAGCTAAACTCTGTCCGCGGCTACTCTCATCTATGCCCATTGTTAATATTGAAGAGCAAATCGAATGGAGAAAGAAACAGCAAAACCGTATCTTTATTCATACATTAAGCAATATAAGAAATTGTATATGTTTGAATACATCGAGTGCAGTGCCCCCGTTTCCTTTCCCTCGCACGAAAGATAAATAAGGAAATATTCGAAACATTTTTAAAATCTATGGTTATTCGTTCTATTAAACACTTTATATGCGCGTATCGCCGACAAATCCGTTACATTTCATAATTTGCTAATCTTACCATCGAACATTAATAGATAGCGAAAACTAATTACGAGAAAACGAATCTGCGCAAACGAGAGCCGCGCATCGAGGCGGATACACATTTGTATCGCGAAATCGTATCAGTCGTTATGAAAACGAATTCCAACGCAAAAGTTTCACATCCTCGATTCACCTGGGGGCCAAGATATAAATCTACGACAGTGTATATTGCATCGAGATTGTAGGTTCCGGAAATAATCGAGAGTGGCACGGTGTACAATTAATTTCCGGAAGCGGCCGAGGAGCAACTCGCGTTCCGCGACCGATCCTGCCTTTTATGGAATACCGCCTTTTTTCCCCTCCCAATCCCCCTGAAAAGAAAGCTCGCGTTCCCATTGCACGGAACGAACGATCGAGCAGTCGATTAAATTATAGCACAACTTCGGGGTGACATCAACACGGTAACATTTTTAATTCGGAGTGCAGTAAAAGAATTAATACATATGATAATATCCTCTACACCAACCACCATGAACCTTTGCGCATGCGTGCATGTGTTTCTACACATCTGGTTTCAAGCGACACAGTGTGAATGTGTGGAGGAGCGTTGATTTCTTTTTATTTTAACGTATGCGGGAACGGTTTACCTATTCGATGGTTTTGTACAGTACTAACATACTGTACTTCATGAGTAATGTATGATTGGCTCGTGGTGTGAAAGAAAATTAAGAGTTGACGTATCACTAGTTGGCTAACGGATTGAAAGCATTAAGATTGATACTTTCATTTTTCGCAATAATGCAATTAACTTTTAGACTTCGTGTTCGTATCTGATTCTATAAAACACTTTAAAACAGTTAGAAAATGTTTCAACCTGTAATATATCCTCTTTTTTTTTTTTTGCCACCGTCCTTCTACCATGACAGCGACGATGCACGCGTACATCTAAAGTTCACGTATTCCCCGCGAATACGCGAGAGAGCCCGAAGCGGAAAGGAAAAAAAAGGGGGAAAAAAGGTACGTGTACGTGCGGCTGCAGAGTGGAAGCAAGACGTGGAAGGTAATGGCCGGGCAGCCGAGGTTCGAGTTCCCTTCGTGCGAGTCGGTGAAAGTCGCTTCGAATCAGACTAGCGGGCTATCCCCACCGGGACATATCTTCGTGTTAATGTCGTTTTCCCATAGAATCCTCTCGCCCCTTCCTCCCATCACCCGCTTCTACGACTCACCGTGTTCTATACCAACCGATCAACAACAACACAACGTGATACTCCTCGGTATGACCGCGAAAATTCCACGCACGTTAGCTTCCGGCCCGTGGATCGTGTGACACATAGGTGGGCCACAGTATCCGGAGAACCTGCTCTGTCGGTAATATTATCGAATGGGAACCGTCGTTGTTCTTTTACGCCGCGATACGATGCGCCATTTCAGGTTTCACCAGCTTCGCTCTTTCTACGCGCAGGGAGACGCGGACACGTTTCTTTTCAATCCGTCTGTGTGGAGAACAGGTCCAGTTCGCGAAGGAACACCGGTTGGTTTCGATGATACCGTGTGCTTCTTTCTTTTGCGGTTGTTTCACGCTTTTAGATGTTGTTAGAACGAGATGAGAAAGGTTAGGAGGGTTGCAATGTGTTGAAGGAATCGAACGAGATGTTTGGTATGTTATGTTAATACGTGAATACTTGAGTAGACTTATTGACTCTTATGGTAATGCATGTCATAACCTGATGATTATATTGTTAGCGTAATAGTCGCTTTCGTGGTATGAAAGTCACTTCTTTATCTTATATCTTGATATGTGGTTCAGTTAGTTTCAGGCATATTTAAAATGCACGACACGTAACTACATTCAAGAGCACTGAATGGTCAACTAATTCGGGACAATCGTACTTATCGAAATATTACAGACTATCCCATTTTATAAATGATTATTAGCAGCTAATTAGTCTCACAATGGCCTAACAGGCAAGGAGGTTGAGATTTATTGCAGCACCACAATTCCAAGAAAGGAAACCAATGCACATACTATATTCCATATCAGCCTACACCCATCACATGACACCCTTTGCTCAAGTAACACCATAAATTGCATCAGATAAAACTTCAGTATAAACCTCTCGTTCAAACGTTAGCATAATAAATTACACGATCGTTCACTTTCAGACAGTTTTATTTACCTTAAAATTATGTTAGAAAATAAAATGCTCACCACGAGGCATTCCACAAGGGCCAGGTGTCCTGGCGTTATCCAGGAAATCCAAGTCGTACTTCCTCGCACGTGGAAAAGTCAAGGCAACATGTCCTTGCACTTCCCTGAACGATATCACCGTTAACACCAGCAGGATCAATCCCGACATAATCGTAGAACACGTTTTCGATGGCATTGTCAGGCTAGAACGCGTTTAATACGCTCACAGCAACTATTTCGTTGAATCACACACTGCTGATCCCTCTGAGAATTTTCCTCTCGCGCTCCTAAGACCCTCCAGCTGATTTTTCTTGACGCTCGGCATGGGCACCCCTCGTTGATTAACTCCTTCCGCCTTGGTGAGGCCAATAATCTGAAAGAAGAGGAATTTTTCTTAACCTCGTTCGTTTAGCCGTTGAACGTTTCACTTTTAGAAACGAGGAAGGACGTTTTAGAGACGCATTTTTTTGCATCGACCGTTTTACACTGTAACGCGTAGGCTACGTTGAAAGTTAGAGCCCGTTATGGGAACAGGCCCGGCGTTGCAACTGCGTGCGAGAAGTCAAGGCCAGTTTTTGAAGCTCGTGTAAACTTGTTCCTCCACTACCTGATTGGTTAATATCGAATAAATGACCATGTAGAATTCCGCATAAATTGACAACTATCCGATGGAGGTATAACAAATTTTTTGCAACTTAACAGTGTGCCGAAGAAACGTTTCGCTTTAGTATTGCTCGATGTTTCGGGTGAAATTCTGTAACGTATTTGTGCTAAGAATGACAACTGATTATCTCATAAACACCATGAAGATCTTAAAAAAAAAAAGAGATTCCATCATCTCGAACCAGCCAATATTCAGAAATTCATTCAAATCGGTTAATTTATAACCATAGATTATACGAGCATAAACTAAGAGCATAAATTCCGTAGACCTGAACGATCCCATCGTGGAACGTTCATTTTTTGCGTTATCATCCGCGTGAAGGAATATGTTAACCTTTGCCTCTGAGTCCATCTGTAAAGGTGATATAATAACAGGAATTAACCAAGAAACCCTGTGAATTACAGCATCCTAATGGTACGTGTTATTATTCCTATTGATACTTTTTCTTTCTGAAAACACCGAGAGTACGCGGAAAACCGCAAATACCTCATCGATCGTTACGAAAAAGAATAACAGTTCACCGATTGGAAAGAAGAACCCCGTCAATCAGCACGCGACATCGTTCTTTCTCCGTTTCTCCAACGATTATGAGCGTACAGGTTAGACAAACACGGAAAGGACGCGCGCAGTCGTTAAAAAATGGCGGCGCAAGCTCGAGCGAATGAAACAAACAGAAAAGGAGACAGAACAAAGGGGAAAGCACGAAATCGAACAGTCAGAGTCGTGAGAAACGTAGAGAGACAAAAGCGAAGGGCGCGTGTACATCGAGATAAGCGGGAAGAAATAATTATAGCAGGCTGTCGAGCGCGGTGCACGAAACTTAGACGACGCCGAGCAAAATTGCTTTCCCGTCCACCAAGTGAAAGATTAAACTGTGAAACGAAGGAATTCCAGAAGGCATTTTCTAGTTATTTCTCGACTAATTTTATGACAAGGTAACAGCAAGGCAGTAAAACGATAATAAAAAAAAAATATCGAGATAACAGATTGTATGTTGTACAAACTATCGTAAAAAATAACTACGGTTCTTATGGGTAAAACGAATATTCGGTAATAATTTTTTGTTCGTTGCATTTTCTATCACTTCAAGCCAATGTTTCAGAATCGTCCAATTATTCTGTAGAAATAAGCGAATGATCACTGATAGACGAACAATGCAGATTGTCGCAAGATCCCAAGTATGCTATTAATTAATTACGACGTGAAAGATTCCTGGAACATCACCTGAGACCTATTACGAAAAACGACAGAGAAGGACAGGTTGTTGGGCATGTGTAAATCCAATGGAAATTAATATATTCGTGAACGGTTGCGAAAATCGTTTCTACGCATGTTGCGACACATATATACACACACAGAAGCAAATCTCCTTCTGAGGAATCTCAGCGTGGCCTCAGCGCGGCCTCAGAATGGCCTCAGCATGGCCTCATCGATGAAGTACGCAGCCTCTAGCTAAAGGCACAATTCACTCGCAGATATACAAGCCGTAGGTGGAGAGGAAGGAGATGGAGAAGGAGGAGGGCTCGAAGGAAACGGGAGGAAACTCAACTACGGGGCTCGTGTATAGGATATTTTTTTTCGTTCCGTGGAAACCTGACATTCTGAGGTATCTCGATCCATAAGATCGATCTTCAACGTGCGACACACTCTCTCATGTGTTTTCAAGTGACTTTACTCATTAAGAAATTACAAATCGCTCGAAGCATAATAAACGTTCCGTTGTTTCGTAGAAACCAACCTCTCTATTCATTCTCTCTTTTACCCGGATCCGGAATCTACAAATTCCAACATTCGCAAAAATAGAGATTATCTCATCGACAGGTTGCTTTCTACGTTTTTTCGACGATTAGGTGAATTCTTCGCAGCGAACGAACGATTGCCCGCGGCCCGCGAGCCATGCGAGTCGCGTGCGCGCATACTGTTCGCGCATCCCGGCATTCCGTTCGCGTTTTCGTAAACATGGACGCCGTTTCACAACGTTGACGTATATCTCGAACGTTCAGAAGAAAAAGAAGCGGGACCCGACGCGTTGAGTTACCGGAAGCGCAGGTAACTATGGCTAGAAAGGTGGGGAGAAAAATTAATTGACATTCCAGCCGATGGTACGGTGATTTCTATCGGTGTCGATGAACGGCTCTCGCTCGCGCGTGGAGTTTCGACTCGTGTAGGTACTTATTTACCGAGCTATCGAGTGGAAGAAGGTGAAGTAAGAGCCGAACGAGAGAGAGTCAAGGTGGGGGTAGGTAGCTACGTAGGGAAAACGATCCGCCTTCGCCGGACTCGTGGAAAACGAGTTGACATACCAGTGAACACCGATGTCGTTGTCCTTAACGACGACGTAGCCGTTGCTCGTTTACTTATTCGCGCTCTAAATGTCGCCAATCGATCCTGTGCGTGATCTTGAGAAAACGTATCTACCTCTTTACCGCTCTCACGTGATACTCTAGAAAAATCGGCTTGTCGAACGAGCGAACCTTGACTGATATGTAATCATTAATAACTGACGAAAAGAGAGTTGCAAACGACACCAATTTTGAACGGATTTCTAAGTAAATGTACAAATTGTACGCTAAGAATAATAATTAATACGCTAATTAAACGAGAGTGGTTAGTTTCTCCTAGGGATAATAATAAGAAAGTACAGTATCTTTAACAAGGTTACTTTTAGTGTCCCGAATTTCTACCGTTTGGTTCCACTGTTCTGTTTTTTTTTTTTTTTTTTTTTTGCTAAAAAGAACCGTAAACACTATACTTTCCTAACGGAGTAACTGCGCAGTTAACAGATTGCATGGTGAAACTTTCTCGGATTCCTCTGTTTACCTTCTCTGTACGATCATGTACGATTTCGCGGCCGCATATTGTTTCGCTATAGTCTCCGGAAGAGCGTTTGAAAATATGATAGGATGACGCGAAAGCCAAGTATAGGATAAGAGCATGAAAACTTATTTACACTCCCATGTAAATGGCGCATGCTTAATTGCTCCTAATGAACATGTCAACAAATACCAGCATCGTTGTCATTCTTCATTAACCTCATGACCAACGCTCCTATACATTAAAAGAAAAAAGAAAATAAATTACAAAAAAAAGAAGAATAACGAATTGATACTAAATAAAATTATACATCATTAATGTCCACAGAAACAAGAGAAATAATGTCGAAATAGTTCAAAAAGTCGAGACGGTGAAACAATGGCAGAAGTATAGCAGAGGAAGGAGTATTTCTTCGAATGGCTGTGAGAGAAAAAAAAAGGTAGTGTTTCAAAGCACTTCGCGGTGAGTGATCGTTCTCATTGATGCGAGATCTCTCGCTGGAGAGCGAGAAAAGAAAATTTGCGGCGCGACTGCGGGAGTAAGCGAAACTACGAGTTTATAGAGAGTGTATACCACTCTCCTTGGCGTGCCGTGGAAAACGAGCCACGGTTCCAGCGGACGTTCGTTTCATTCAGTTTTCGTTTCGTTCTCACTGCCTCGTTGCGTTTTCACCCGGGAGGATATTACGCGATCGGTCGTCGTTACACTGTTGCTCGAAGACCTACGCGATCAAGCGGAATAACGAACTTTAGAAAAGATACAGAACCTTCGCAAATACCAAGAAAATATCGATAAACTGGCGTAAACAGTAAGATAGAATTGTCTCGCATCGCTTACTGTCTATAACGTTGTTCGCAGCGCGAAAAGGATATAATGAGAGGAACGCACATGATCAGTATGTAGGAGGATGAACGGACAAGCTTAGAATGTAGAATAATGGAGATGCGAGAGGCGCAATTTCTTCGAACATAATTAGGAAAAACAAAGAGGCGAGGAACGCCGATGACGTCGGTATCATTAAACTTCCTCTCACCGACATTCTATGTATAATGAGTTGTTACGCCACACAGACACACACTCACGTTCACGTGCGCGTGTAGGAGACGCGCGGGTAGGAATATAAATACGATACGGTGGATGATGCAGGAAGCGCAGGTCGATAAAAAAGGGAAGAAAACAGAACGTCCTTCGTGGCAGATCGATCGAACGGTTATCGATGCTCTTTAAACCGACCGTTATTGGTCGATTAAATTACGATGAGATTATCCCTCGTTTAACGTTGATTCATTCACTTCGACCCATTCGATCTTCGTTGTATACGATACTATCTAGCTCGATTGTATACACATTTCCCATTTTCTTCAACGATCCTATAATAAATAACCTCTCTCGATAACCACTAACGTTGGACCTTCATTAGAAACCTCCGATCGTCCTTGCAAACACCGATGGATTCAGGCGTGTGTAACGTCGATGCGATGATTCAAAGGAGAAAAATCGATACCTCGGTGCACGAGCTGCGCAAACGCTTCACCAACACCATCGTGAAAACTCCCACTAAACAATGGTCTTCCTACCTGTTGAATATCGTCTGCCAAGCTTCCAGCTGATCCTCCGGTCACGCACACACAAAATCACTGCACCAAAAAGGACGTAGTTTTAGTTCAGGCAACGCTGGGTCGACGTCATCGTGATCGATCGGAGAAAGAAAACGACAGAAGATCGTTTTAGGTTTCGCGGGTTGGCGGGACAAACGAAAGGAGGCGAACGTATCCACGGTGACCAGTGAAGTGCGATGATTCACTGGACCGAGTGGATCCGATGATCAGTGTATCTCAGAACGCGGCCATTTCAAGATATCTAACGATCAACACTGACGACGCGCGATAAGATCGTACAATTCAGACAGGTGGTAGCCGTGCACGAGGATAAGACCGCAACGATCGAGAAGGATGCGACGGGGCCACGTCCCAGACTGACTCCAAGAAGCTCGGCTCCGCTCGACTCGACTCGACTCACCTCGACTGCCTGGCATTGCAAAGCAGCCGCAAGCGAAAACTCACTTTACGCTCCCGCGGCCCCTTACGTTTTGCCCCCCGCCATATTACCGACTGCCTGCTTTCTTAAGGCTGCCTTGCCTCGCTCGCTGAGCCTGAATACCTGCTCCGTACCCCTCTCTTCGTACACCGCGCCATACCATGCTTGACGTCTCTTCTTGCGCTCTCTGGCTCCCTCTGACAGGGAGACCACATGACATTCGGGTCACCGATTTGTCTTGAATTTTGTGAACACGATGTAGCGATTGGAAACGAGCTCGAGATTTTAGTCTTTAATTTTTTTTTTTTTTTTTTTTTTTTATATGAATAATATGAGAAAAAGGAAGTGGATGTATGTGATATGATAATTATAGATTGGACGGAAGTGTTATTACTGATACGTTGTGTTTATGTGAACACATTGCTAACCAATTGGGTGGATCTATTACTTTTCATCCTATCATTTATAAATTTCATTTGATATATCGAAGTATTTATCGATTTTACGATATTAGATTTTTAATATCTGTTCAGGTGTAATTTGTGCAATTGGTAATACGTTAAGTATTCGTGAAATGTTCAGGTGGATTAGTAAGAATGATTGGATAGTCTATGTTTGGAAGGGAATGTTGTGCAAAGTATTTTAACTATGCATAGATAAAAAAGATTTCACAGATGTTACTTTCAGATAATCCTTGAGATAAATTAATCTTAATCTTAATAATTTTAAAGGAAACTTTTCTCTAATATATTATGTAACCTTGCAATAACCTTGACCGATATGTCATACGCTCAAATTTGGAAATCGAAGCTGTTGTCGCCAAGGTTACCAACTTATCGTACGAACCGACGAAACTTTCTTATCTGTTTCTTCGACACGTTTTTGATATAAAGAAAACAAAAAAAGGATAACGTGATTTAAAGAAAAACATTATCCTTCTACAACGATGTCACCTTCGATAATGAAGTTTCTCGGTGTATTTAAAGATAACGTTGTTCGCAATAAAGGTGCAATAAAAATGGCCATGATGGAAGGTGATTACGAAACAAATGGAAACATAATGCGTTTTCATTAGCAGAAGGATAGAAAAAAGAAGGGATCACTCGTGAAATTCAACTTGCTCAACAAGTTTGCGTTTTCTGGTCGCGAAAATTTATGCAATTCAACCTTCGTGGCGAATCAATATTCCGATATCGTCGATCTAACGATGGGAGAAGGTATCCTTCGTACGGAAACTAAATTTCATTCAGCCGCTTCTACTCGCGTAGTAAGCGTGCCCGTCAAGCACGAATTAGAGCCGGTGTTTATACCAGAATCTGTACATTTTAACTTGTACAACGGCAAGAGCAAAACCTCCTCTCGATCGGAATGGAAAGCGAGCTGCTCGGACACGCGGAGGCCTACAGCTTGATCGAGTGCTGTTCATTCGCGCCTTAGGCTGCGTACAGATTGGCAAACTGGTCTTGCACTCTCCGCCTTGTAGAAATTTGTTACTGAATAGTATCGATGTTCTCGGTAGTTGTAAATCTTTTAAGAAGATAGATCTTGCTAACAATGTTTGAAAAAGAAAGGGTCTAAAGATTTAGGATCTAATATTTTATGGATCTTTAAAGGTCCACGAATACCAAGGATTGAAAGATTTAAAAAGTCTTCAAATTTAAGGATCTAAAGGATTCAACAGTTCAAAAATTCAAGGATTTACGAACTGGAGAATCCAAAAGGACTCACGAGTTTAACGATCCAATAGCTCGAGAGTCCAAATATCGAAGAATTCTAGAACCGCCGAGACTAAGGATCCAAAAATCCAAGGATCCAAGAGTCCAAAGGAGTTAATGAGTTTAAGGATTCCAGGATCCAGTAAGAGTCGAGAAGTCAAATATTGAAGGATCCAGAATCACTGAGTCCAAAGATCCAAAAATTTAAAAATTCAAAAATTCAAGATCCGGAAGACTGAAAATTTAAGAATCCAACAGTTTAAAAACTATGGAATCCAAGTGTCCGAGCATTCATTAATCCAACAACCAAATATCTAAGAAGATCCTGTAGTTCAAGCCTCCGGGAGCTCAAAAATTTAAGGACCCCAGGATCAGAGGACCATAGGATCACAAAGTGTTGTCATGAAAATTTGTATTCAAAACTAAGCCGCGTAACCGCAGCCTCTACTCGCATGTGTGTACGCCAGCATGTTGCGGTAAGTGGTTGATCTCTAATCGAAGCAGCTCTATGCGTGGATAATTTTTCGCGAGTTATCGCGCTGGAAATGCTTAATTACTGAGTCACCGAGCGAGGTAACATTTTGCAACACGTGATTACCGGCGTAGAGCTGGTACAAAACGAATTCTCATTTTCAAACGAATTATTCATTATTCCAACAACATCCTCACCAGGGTGGAGTGGTGTGTTCTCAATTACAAAAGCTTGTCCTACTTCTGTGTACATGTACAGTTAATGTATTTATTAATTCCAAATGGTCAGCCGTTGAATAAGTACTTCCTTTTTTAAACGTTTTCCCAGATACCTATTCTCGCTTCGGAATACCTTTCACAAACAGCGGGCTAATTAAAGAAAATTCCTGTTAAGTAGAAGAAGCGATTCATCGTCAGACAATTTACGATCGTGAAACCGAACAGTAATCGAGAACGACAACATGTTTCTCGAGGTATACACACACCTTAAGGTCCATTTGCAACGTGGAACAGACAAGTGACGGCAGAAACTTGAACTCAGCCGGCCGCTTTTCTATAGAAAGAAGCGGCGAAGCCCGATTTTCCGGTACGCAACGCTCTCCGGTGTAACTAAAACCTGGAGGGAGCGGGACTTGGAGGCCGACGTACCTCCGCGGCTGTCCTCGAAGCGAGCCAGAGAGCCGGTCAGAGGGAGAGGCCGCATTCCAAGCCACGGAGAAAGCCTCTCGCGCATTTAGCCACGGGATGACCGTCCAGAGGTCGCGTAAACGAGCTCCATGGACCCGTTAGTTCGACTCGTATTCGTGCATATCTAACCCGAAATTATCCGATCCGGTTGGTTGCCGGCGTGGATGCCTTTTTGGATCATTGCGGACTTGCGGCTTCGTGTACCCTGGAATTCTTGCTCTTATGAAATTTACAGTAACATAAGATGGGTGGGTATTCGAGTTGAGGTGTAGATTACAGGAATTTCTTTTTATTTTTAATTATCGTAGCTATACCTTAAGATTCGGTCGTTCAAGGTAATTACACATAGTGTACACTTGTTAAATCATTATGTATTAGAAGGTTGAAGTATTTAGAATTCTTGTTGGTATTTATAGTAACTTAGAATAGGTAAATTATAGGGACCTCTTTTTAGTCTATAATTAATCTAATTACAATGTGTTAGTGCTATGTAATGGTGCACTATATGTAAGAACTGCGTGATATAGTTGGAAGTAAAGATTTTCTTACTCAAGGCCATCACTCCCTCCCTATTATTCATTCAATCATATTTGATTTTTTTTTTTCTATTTACCTAGACATTTATTTACAGAGAATATAGAATCTTTTCACAGAATAATATCCGCGCGTCCACAGTTTCTAACTCCAACCATACAAAATGCTAATGAGACGCGACGGAAAAGGACAAAACTCGATACTACCTCGACTGGACCAGAGGATCGTTTGAATTCAAATCGGGGAAAGTATGCTGAAACGCACGACGTTTGAGGACGTTCGGTACACCTGCCACAAGGTGACTGCATTCCACGGCGAGGTGAAACGTAAGGAGCGAGATCAGCGCCTGGAATGTATGTCGGATTTGCTGGAATACTTCGCGAGCCGCTAGCAATTGCGCGCTCCGACAATTATATATATATATATATATATATATATATATATATATATATATATATATATATCTGTTTCGTTGTTGTGCGCACGCGCGGATCGTTTGTTTTTGCACTGACCGGCCTACTTGCGTCGCGTATGATTAACTCGAACGATTCAGCCTCTGACACGCTCACTGTTATCTGCAAAATCGCCACAGGTCCACGACCAGGTGAAATTTTTTGTCTCATCTTCGCATAACCACCGACTTTTCTTCGTCTCGTTTCTGTGGTTGCGCGTGCTTCTTGTTCCTCGTGAAGAATTAAGGTAAAGTCTGTTGTTCGAGGTTATGATAATTGGGAGCTACTTTATTGACGTTTATATTGTCCACCTAATAGATTATTCATTAGAGACTTAGTACTTTGAAGTGTTTTTATTTATGTCACATTATTGTTCTTGCTTGCTGTTGTTTTTATTACTTTCTATACTCCACGTTTTCCAGCACACTTTAGCGCTGTTGCATTGTTTGCCGTGTGACATTCTTAACCGTTTTCTCCTATTTTCTATTCACACTGCAGAATCCACACTTTTGTAAGACCTCCTAACCTCTCGTTAGAATAAACCAAGTGTTATTATCTGTTGTGCTATTAACCTATTGTCTCGTAACATTTTTAACAGAAGAGAAATATTAATCTTGATAGAAAGATTCTATCTCCAAAATTCACCAGTGTTTGCTTAATCTGTAATCCACCGTACAAGATTAACGAGGAACTTTTCCCTACCATTTCTCCAATAAACACACTAACACAACATAGCAGCTAAATTTTCACGACGTTCTAATACAAATTCCTAACACTCCGGCATGAGAGAGCATTATATTTCGTATACAATAAATCTTACATAACCCCGCATACCTAACGATCACCTATCGGTATCCCGCAGGAATTCTCTTACAAAAGTCCGTTGTACAACATGAGTACCGCGAGGCGAGACGGAATTCTTTGCATTTGCGTACCTCGCGAGTCGGATAAGCGGGATCCTCAACGCAGGTCGCTCGATCCTTCGCTAGAACATTATTTGGGCGTATCCACAAGACGTCCAGCATCCGTGGAATGGCCGGAGATCCGGCGGATAGTGGCGGCTAGGCAAGAATGCGTTCTCTGTCCACGCCAGCCAGCGTAACTCTCGCGTGAATCAGACTCCGTGTAACGGGAAACTGAGATTTCATTCAACTCGATGATTTAAACAAAACGAGACGAGACAGAGGACGACCGTGATCTGAGATTCACTTTGTATATTGAAACTTTCGCGAAATTCGTCTTGGAAATAACGTGTCGCCGTCTGAAGATCCGGGACTAGATTTATTTTTAGTTCATTGAATGTTGTGTGGGAGGTTAAGTGGTTTTATGAAGATTCTTAGCACTTCTGAGCAAGTTCGACGAGAGGTTAGGGTCGATGGGTATGTAATCTGTGTCTCTAGCGTTGCGAATATGGCTAGTCGAGATTTAGTTGACGGCTGAAAGGCATTGAGGAAGCTTCCCGTGTCGTTATTTTCGCTTATCTCGCGAAGTTAGCCATTTTTATTACACTATCCAAGAGATATTCAATGCAGTAGGAGTAGAGATTTTGGATTATAATAACAAATGTAATATGTGACTGAGGGGAAAAAAAAAGTTTAAGTGAGATGAATAACAATAGGGATCGAAGTGCCTCGTACACGTGTAATAAAAAAATGTTTATGATATAAAGAAACTAGATACGCAAAGGTAACTTGCCCATCGAAAATCCGACGACGCACGCAACGATTATCTCACTTAACTTAAACCTTGAAATCTTAGTACGTTTCATCCTTCTCGTCGGTCTCTTTTTTTTCCCCCGCGGGGATAAAAGAAAAGAAATCCATAATAACCACGGGCTGTTTCGATCAGAGTCCGACTTACTCGAAGTAAGAATCCTCGATCAGATAGCAGTTCTTAACGTTACATAAATTGATGTGGTAACGTGCTGTAGGGGGCTGAATGGAATGCCCCCGAGGGATACCGTGAGGTTAGGAAGGGCAACGGGGAGGAGAAATAGCACGATTCCGCCTGTAGAATACGTTTCGACGAGTGTCGTCATTAGACATCGACAAAGGCGTTAAGTGTATTGTGGAATGGCAAGCAGTTACGTGTGCGTGGCACAATATTATGGCCAGTGGATCTGCCGTTCCTTCCACGGGCATTCTTTCCTACATTCCATGGCGTATGAACACCTTGCGCGCCCGCGCCTACTTGTTGCGCCTTTTTTGGCGGGTTTAGGTTAGGAGATAAGCAAAATGGAGAAGTCGGACGAGTATCCGTTTACGTTCACCGTGGTTTATAGTACGAGTATACTATAATCGGAAATTTCCAATGTTTACAAGAGTGTTGAAATTAATAATACAAGTTTCCATTTTTGTATATCGAGTGGAAAGGAATTTTTGTGGCTTTGAAAATCGGTTGAAAACGAACTTTTTAACCAGGATAGATCTAGTTTTAGGTTATCTGTTAATTCTTGAACTGTTTGTATCACGAAGTGAAGAAATCTAAAGTTACAAATTAAATGATTCTCTGAAACTACTATTTTTCTCATACAAATGCATGAAATTTTATTATTTTTTCTATTAACCTCTCTTTCATAAAAATAATAGTTTACGAAAAGATTTAGTGTTAAATTGAAAATAACATTGAGGCAGAGGTATGAAGAAGATTTGTATGCTGAATAAGTCGACTAGGGTCATAGGTGAACGCATCGAGGGAAATGTTCGTGTACCACGAATAGATTCGCGGAAACAATACAATGCCGGGGGGCTCTATAATACAGCATGATGGTCCGTGTTACGCGTTTCAAGAGGATTCCGTGAAAACGAGCATCCACGCGAGAGTGCGTTCTCCTTCAGGCGTGTATAACAGCCGCAAGTTACTTGCGTATATAGTGGCGCAATCCGGCCTAGTTTGTGCACCTTTGCAATTTTAATTTTCGCGACGGAATATCTTATCCTTGTGGAAAAATGTGTATCAACTAATATCGATGGGACATAATCAGTTTCATTATCAGGATTCAATTAGTATACTCAGTTCGTTACATTTCTTATTGAAATCTTGTATTATAGTTGCGTATAAATTATATCGTGATGGACTATAGTATTATAATTAAAATTTCACGAGAAAGTTTTACTTAGGACTTTGTACTTGTTACATGTCAGATATGAAATATATATGTAATTAATGTTTTTTAGAAATTTTCGTGGAAGTTACAGTATAATAATTATAAATTTAATTTTAATGGTGATTTAACATTTTTATAGAATTATGGTAAAATTTAAAGTGCGTGTATCTGTTAAATTATATGTTGCAAAGCTGTAGGGATCTATATTTCTTACCAATATTAGCAACCTGTAAAGTGTATAATGTATTCGAGGAAAATGCTTCCCGAGAAACGTCCGCGCGTCGATTTGCGTAATTGACCAGTAAAACTGTTCCAAACACGCGATTTACGACGAGAATTTCACTTCGGGACCGTTTTAACAATTTTAAAGTGTACGTATTAGAGGTACATAAAATGGGAGAGAAATACAGTTCGAAATTTTTATGAACCTGCGTTTCCAACTTACGCGAGAAAGTGTACTAACCACTAAAAATGAAAAAAAAGAAAAACAGTATAATAATTAATATTTTTAACATTACCAACAATATGAAAATATACAAAAAATATTACATCCGTTAAATAAATTTTTTATAATATTCAAAATAACAGAATAAAAAATAATTCTTCACAGACAGTAAAAAAATATATCAAATAAAATATAAATAATTTCATCTTGAACTCTGTAAATATTATGTTTTCTTCCACTTTTTCTATTACATCCACCATAACCTGTATCATTAGCTATAAAACTCCAACTATGATACACCGTTTCACAGGTGCCTCAAATGAACTTAAACAGTCCCACAAGAGAATCACGTTAACGCTACAATAACTCATCACATAATTCCCCATAGGTGTCTCCAACAGGTCACGAGATCTCTCGAGCACTTACATAATCTCTTGCAACCTGTTGTTCCCTCGGGTTATAATGATATAATCAACTTCATTTGAGCACGCATTCTTTGAAAACATTCGATTAGTCGATATGAATGCGGGACACGGATTGTAGGCGCGCGCCATAAGCTAATGGCGTCATCTTTCGCAATGGAGTTCGAGAATCCTTGATCGGAAACATGAACGTTGGTGGATAATAAATCAGCATAGCTCATACCTCCGATTCTTCCGACGGCCCGTCATAGGCCAGAGATCTCTCTCGCGTGAAACAAGAGAAAGCCAGAGAGAAAGAAAGAGGCTTTACGAGTGTAACCAAGTAGACAAGATAGTGGCATAACAACGAGCGTCTGGTTTGGACAAGAGAAACCACTTTCGCTCTTTTCGCTGCCCGACCGTGCGTTTTCATTTTTCCCTCTCTAATCGGACGTTAGGCCTTAACGCAATACTTTTGTTCGCGGCCATCCCACCGTTGTTAACGACGTTCGCCATTATAGCTGTTAGAGGTTATTCCGATCACATGTTATGCGCATCTCGTTGTAGCGGAACGATCGGCGAACGTGGCTTTTACGAGCTTTACGAATGTTGTCTCTCTCTCCGGTAATTGATCTTACCTTGGGTCGAAGATGTAGAAAGCTAGTTTTCATGTGTACCTCAGTACGGTTGTTTCGGTCGACTGCTGCTTAGATGAGGAAAACTAAAAAAAGATTAATCTGGGGAAAGGGATTTTAAAACGAATCTTAAATAAAAAAGTCAATTTCAACGTAGAAATTCGAAAATAAATATTTTCAAGTACTTTCTTTTTTTAAATAATGGATTGTAATGGTCAGGAAATACATGAGAGGGAACACATCGCATAATTAATTAAATAACCGTGTGACACAATCACTACGATCGATTTCGTCTGAATTTATTTCCCGAATATCTTTCAGATTGTCTACATCTCTCGGTCCGAACGCTCGTCATTTGTACTTAACAGCGTAACGTCATGCAGTCGCATCACGATTAAATACTGTCTGCCTCGTGTTAGAGCAGAACCCGCTCTCGATCGATGGCTCCTTAGCTCAGAGCGACATCTGAACAAGGAGGTCGAAGCGAAACGATCCGGTTTTTGAACAAGCTCGCTGGTTAAAATCTGTCGTTTACGCAGCGGGAATGGCAATGGTAATAAAATATAACGTTATCATCATCGTTATTATTATCAAATACGTTCAACGGGGGGTAATAAAAATAGAAGGAGAAGCGCGATCCTCGCGACTGTGTTCGGTATTCACGAGCGATCGTTTCGGAAGTACGTTTACCTATATACACGAATATAATTAAAATCTTCTCTCTGTGGTGGTCCGATTTTGCAACGAAGAAAATCGAATCTCAACCACGGAAGACATCTCGAACTCAGTTTATGCCGTATTTAGGAACTCTGTGTTGTCTCGCGTTCGTCCATATTTTTGCATTATTACTCGACCGTCCGATATTCTAACCTTTTCGTTTCACGTCACGTGACCGCAAAGCAAAAGCGTTTCCATCGATATCAATTGTATCGAACACATTGACATAACAATTCCAAACTCTCTAACGAGTCATCAAGACACGACACATTTGTCCGAGTCCCTCTGCGTTTGATTCGAAGAGGTGGAGGTGGGCGTGCGTTTCCTCGCGGCCGCGACTGCATCGTTCGGCACATAAGAAATTCTGACACCGCCATACGCTCTCCTCGGTGGCAAAGCGTATGCAGCAGCCTCATCTGAACTGCTGGACGAGCTGCAGGTAGAACAGCAGGATTCGACGTCGTCGTCATCGCCGTCCATCCTCGACTTTGAACTTCCTGCCATATCTACATATTAGAAAAGTAATAAATAACGTAATTACAAAAAGTATACTAGGCGTAACAAGCAAGTAAATGTAGTTGAGTACTGAGAACATTTAATAATAAACTAAATATACGAGAATAACGTTACATTTATATATGAATTAGTGTTACAGTTATTTCAAAGGATTCGAACGTTACTCTCATGTATTTCGCATACTGTGATGCGTTATAATTGCATAATTATCCATAGACTAGTTACGACGCTCATGGCGAATGTAATAAATAAATTAGATATGACAGATGCAATTAGTACAGTAGATATGGCAAACATATTGCAGATATACCAACAATTACAGTACTTATAAATGGACATATAAAATAGTTACCACAGCCGGTATAGTAAGCTCATAAATTTCAATAATTACAATTCACTCGGCAACTATTCCGCAAGTTCCATCATTCGCTAAAACTTCAAACACTCTCAAACAAAGACCCGATGAAACGCAACTGCGTCAACCATCTGTCTAAAATTCCCCATTCGTGGAAGGGTAGCAATTCCTCGAAGGAAGCGTGTTATCATATGCAAAGCAGGAAAGTTTCTACGCACCCCAGGCGGACGTGCTGGCGACTTCCTCCGGCTGCAGACTTCTCGAACGAGACACATTTGTTCTCAAGAGCGCGACCGGGGGTGGGGATGGAGAGGACGAGGAATTCCTGTCGTGGCCAGAAGGTAGGGGGACGCGTGACGACGCCGCGGCGTGATCGTTTACGTCCAGGTCCCCCTGGAACCTCACGCGTCGCGACGTTGGCGTTGGTGGATCGACTTGGCCGACGACAAGGGTTGTCGGCGACGTCGCCGATTCCTGGGCCAACAACCCTCCAGGTACGGCGATCACGACACCGGTCGATGTGGACGTCGACGCCGACGCCGACGCCGACGCGGACGCCCCTGACGCTGGCCTAGGTGGTGGCGGTGGCAACTCTGGCATGCTCGACGCATGGGAAGGAGCGCAGTTTTGGACGCATCTCAGAGGTTCTCGATCTCTTGCCTGCATTAGCCTACGAAGAAAATATGTTTTGATTAGTTGAAAATATTTTTTATTATGTTAGTTGAATTTATCTGAATGTTTGTTAACTAACGTGAAAAAAAAGTACAGGGTTATGCATAAAAAAATTGAAGGAGACCTTGAAAACTTGTTTAAAAAACAGACATGGAGAAAATTTAATACCCACACCTTGGAGGTTCTTTAAAACCGTATTATTTAAGACAAAAAAAATTTCGGTCGGTCCAGTAATAACGAAGATAACAGAAATAGCCACTTTATGTGAATCACCCTCTACATCTGACGAAGATGTTCGAATTTAAGAAATAGTAAATTTTAAATGAACTTGGAAAAATACACAGTACTATAAAATCATGTACATCTTTAGAATAAATTAAAAATTGATCGAAAAACATGGTTCTTGAGGACATTAGTTTACCTTCCTAGTTCAGTGCGGTTTTCCTCGGGATGGGAACTACGTTCCTGGAGCAATCTCTCGAGATTCCTCTCGAGGAGCACCCGGTCAAGGCCGCTAGGCCTGGAACCACTCGAAGGGAACCCTTCAGCCGTGAACTCGGGATTTATCGTGCTCTGCGTAGGTGTTGTCGCGAGGGAAGTAGACGTCTGATGATGCTTCCTGTTCATTCGAGGTGAATTTCGTGGTGAACCTAAAGTATGTCTCGATCCAGGTGGGGGTGGAGGTGGTGGAGGGGGCGGTGGACTCGAGGAACCCTCGCTGGGTGGCGGTGGCCTCCGACCAGTTCTACAAATTGAGCGACGATGAGCTAATTTACCAAACAGATCACTTAGTTCATTTAAACCTCAAGGTCACCTGAAGGTCATATTCTTAAATAAGCTTCCTTTTTTACTCTTTACAGAAACAAATTAAAAATACTACAGATAGTAATTCAATGACGTTGAACGAAAAAGTTCTAACTATAACTATAGCAGGAGATGAAGTATCGGTGAAGAAAACATCGACCTTTCAATTTTGCGTTTTAAACTGTTTTTGTATGTACCACCCGGTACAAGTTAGACACTCCCCTTTGTACTACCCATTTCAAATACATAAGACCCATTTGAAATCACAGGTCCTCGACCATGAATCAAACTTAATGACCAAAATAAATCTAACTTCAGCCTCCGTAATTCCATTTCCTCGAGAATTTTCCTTCCCTCGTTGTATCGTGTACAAAGGACAGAACAATGGCTACCTGAGGAAGGAAGGTGGAGGGGGCGGTCCAGCGGAGGAGTCACTCGGCGTCGTCGGGGGTTCCCCCTTGCTACAGGCTATGCTGCAATAAATGGCACCTCTTCGCGGCAGGAACGGTCGTCCAAGGAGGGACGTGCGGCATGTGGCACAGCAAAAGCAAGTCTCGGTCGCGTGCCAGTGCTGACCCTCGTGTGACATTTGCCCCTGATCGACGCCGATCGGCTCGCCGCAGCTGTCGCAGTACTCAGCGAACGAGGCGTCGAAACACCGAAGACAGTAAGGTCTGCCCTCTCTCATCACGTACCTTTGGCCACCGAGCTGAAATCAGAATGCACATTTAGGGGATGCTGATCTAGTAATATGATCAGCAATGGTTGCTCTTAGGGTAGATTTCAACGTATATGGGAATCGTAAATGTATCTGGAAGCATCCTTGGGTCAGCATTATTGGTGGTGCTTATCTGGTTAGGTTGGGTATTACCAAGAAAACGGAAGGGTGGTTAAGAGAATACTGTTGGGATGGGTAATTGATACTCTGCCCACCTTAGCTTGATTGCTCTAACGAATATTGTGGAGCATCCCAGAAAAATGAGGTTTCATAATTTAAAGCTATTTGTACAACAGTTAGAGTTATTCTAACTTTGATTAAGAGGTCAAACAAAAATCGGGAGCTCCAAAAAATATTTCGAAAGAGTTTGAAATGTTTTTTGAGAAATATGAAAAATGAAGAATAGGATATTTAGCTAAAGAGAGCAGAATTTCAATGTATAGGTAAACCTCGTTGTTATATTTATGAAATAATATATTAACACTTTGACGGCCCCCCCTGTCATGTAGAAACTTACACAAGCCGCCGGCATTTTTTACGAGTTTGCAACCTTATGTAGTCTAAACAGTATGTTTTAAGACAAAAAAAATCGAATGAATTTAAAAAAAAGGAGGCAAACAGAATAAATGCGTCTTTGACCATCTTTAATTTTTAAATTTGCATTTTATTACTTATTATATATATGAGAATCAATTTGTCGTTATGCGGATAGAAAAATGTTAGTTGAACGAAATTCCGCAAACGTGACAGCGACCGTCAGTGTTGAAAAAACTGCATCTTAAAAATTAAAAAAAAAAGTATAATAACGCAGATAGCGTTAAAAATACAGTAAAATATACATGATAATTTAAATCCTTATTATTAATATAGCCTGTATCATCCACAAGAAAAAAATCAACAAGAAAGTCAAAAATACGTTTCTTAAATCACAATCAGCTAACCGTTCATCACCCGGAACGCTTACAAAAAGCACTTTTATCATCACGCCGGTTCTACGGCTCATCCCATTAATCCACTCCGTGGCCCGATACATCGTTACATGTGTGCACTTTGTCTCGGATTATCGCGGATCCCGGGAGAACAGCAACGCCGACACATGGTCGATCGTAATCCAGATTCCATCGTTCATTATCGAGCCAACCCGGTCGATAAGAAGCTTTGTCCGACGCGCACCCGGCAGCCGACTGTCCGTGACATTTATCGACACCTAGATTCAATGAATTATCGTGCTGTATGCCACGGACGGCCGTCACAGGATATAAAGAGGACAGCACTGAGGCTGACAGCTAAATCGTCCCGGCGCTCCAGGCTAAATGACTCTCGACGGACGTGCTCGTCGGGCGTAAATAATTGTCACGTTACAAAAAGCGTCCAACGATCGAAGCTGCTGCCCTCTGTGTCGTCTGAGGGGACTACGTACGCTTTCATTGGACATTTTTTTCTTTTTTTCTCCCTGTGGATATAAACCGAGGATCGTATACACGTACCATTCGTATTTCCTTTTGTACGTTTTCTCTGCACTCGTGCTTGACGCGTTCCATGAAATCCGTGATTTTTCGCGATTAATACGTTCCCAGTGATAAGGATTACAGTGTGTGCTGGTATTAAGTGCGATTCGATCTGATGCTGAGAGGTTAAGTAGGTGCGTATGTGTTGGTCGACAGGGAACCTCGATTAGTCGTCACGATAAAGTGGAGAGGAGTTGATCCTGATCGATGTATATCGAGGGACCGGTGATAAATTACGGATTCGAGTGAGATATTTATTCTTTTAACGGTGATAGCTATCGATACGCAAAATCGTTCTAAGAGCATCAGACTGTCCTCGGTAAAAAGTGAATTTTTTCTTTATATGCTGTTTTCTGGTGTACTACTTTATAAGTATGTGGAATGATTTCAGAATCTTCCCGTTCTGATAAATGTACGGTGTTAACGGAAAAGTGACACGGAAAAGTAAGAATAAATTTGATCCTCCGTTACACGTGTTCACCAGTGTTTGAACACTGACGCTGAATCGCAGATGTCCATTTTTAGGCTTACGAATACAATGCATAATTCATGCCCCTTGTAGGTAACTTGTTTAGTATTCACGAACAGTCAGTAACATTGTTTTCAATGACTCTGTGCTTTCGTACTTCTTCTGATCGAGGTGAAATCAAACGGACGTCCTTGAACGATAAAAACACTACACGACCTCGCAGCATGCAATCCTTGGCGTGTTTCAACCTATTTCGAATCTTCACACTCCACGTAGAAAACGAAATAAACAGACATTCATACTCACTAAGCATAAAATTAATCTCATTTTCCATTGAATCTTTCCCCCTTTGAAAATTCCCTTTCCCTTTCGTTCCCATACTACCTATATTTAGAATAGCATTCATCAAAACAGTCCCATCCATCTCTTTACCTGTCGATCGCACTCGAGACAAGCGAAATGCCTCATGTGCCATGCCCTTCCCTCGGCCTCGGTGCACTCGTCGGCGAGTATGATTTCGTCGCAGGCGCAGCATCTCGGTTTCAGCGTTTCCGCGTGATGCCTGCCGCAGTAGAGTCTGCCGTCCCTCCAGAAGTATATCAGGTCGACGAGCAGCTGCCTACAGACGCAACAGACGAAGCAAGCCGGATGCCAGAGGGCGGACGGTCCGGCGCGGCTTGCGGCGACCGCCATCTCGCCAGCCGCGATCGGCCTGCTGCACTCCCGACATCCGGCGCCGTGGGACCTGTCCAGCTGGCTCGCGTGTCCCCGTCCCAGAGCCTCGCGTTTCCGCTGCGCGGCGAACACTCTCAGCTCCCGCTTCTCCTCCTCGCTTAACCCGCTGCAGTACCGCGCCTCGTTGTCGTGCGGCGGGAGCTGCTGCAGCAGCTGCTTCACCCGCTCCCTCTCGCCAGCGCTGCCCGCGTACGGGATCTTGTCTTCCGGTAGCGCGCTGAAGTACAGGTGTACCTGCGACACACGACGCGCCAATACGTACGGTTAATTAAGGCCGATCGAGTGGAAGCAACGCGTCTTGGGCGAGATTGCCTTTTTTCTCTGCATTGGTGTATCAGGTTCGAGCGTTTCTTGTGACTCTCTTTTTTTTTTGTTTTTTTTTTCTCGTTTCGGAAGAACGATTCAGAGTTAATTTTGAAGATTAAGTTAAAATGTTCGTAGATAAGATCGCTATGCTATTTTGTTGTTTAAACAAGTGAAATTTTATGTTTCCTTCTAATTTCTGTGTTCAATAAAGTACATTGTGTGTGAACTTTGTAATCTAGCGATGAAAGTATCAGTGTAAAAATTCCAAAGAATCAATCAATCGTAGGGTTTCTTTACGAGACGAACAAAGATTCACTCGACTAACCAACGCGCTTGCTCGATTGTCCTGCCAGGCTGGTATTCATGCCGATGACATGATCGAATATCTCCGGATCGGCATCTTTTGAAAACAGCTTTCGGGAACGGTTTTCGATCGAACGGCGCGCTCGATACGCGTCGAGTTGTCCCGATGAGATACCGAGTGTGTCTTCTCGCTGATTCGTCTGACGGGGAATCTGATAAGGATGCGCGCGCACACATGGAGTTTAAATGGCGGTATTCGTAGAATGACGCGTACGTTAGAAATTTCGCTATCGTTCGACGCGTTGAAAGGGTAATGAATTGAATTGGGTGTTCTTATGGAGATTCTTGATGGTGATTGTAAACGAATTACGTTTAAATTATACGGTTAAATTTAAGTATTACAAGAGAAATCAAAAAAACACTGGGCTTTATTTATCGGTCATCACGATGCTCGATATTCATCATTCATGAATAATTCAGAAATGAAAATGCTTACAGTTACATGGAACACGTGACGGACTCCTCCCTTGGACAAGAACGCCGGGAATGAGTTTGAATCGTTTCGTTTACAAAATCAGTGGTTAACCTAAATCGTCCCTCGATCAAACATTTTAACCTTTCTTCGATATTAAAAATTATATCTGCGTTGAGAGTTGAGTTTTATATGCTACGAACAATACACGAAACTATTGGTGATCGTCAAAATTCTAGGCACCCCGTGTATCTCTGTAACTGTCTCGATAAATCTTACGGGAGAGAAAGTCAACCTTTATGTAAATCCCATAGTCACCGGCGTACAGCGCATGGCGTATTAAGGCGCGCCCACGTGAGCGCTTTTGCTAAGTTGTAGAACTCTTGAAACTTTCGTAATGTTCAGTTCGCTTCGCGATTCTTTTTTTTGCCAGCTTTTTTTATTCCATAAACGTTAAGTCTCGGTAAGTTACTTCGACAGATATACTACGAAATGCGTGAAATATCTGATATGTCCAATTTTAGGTTATATGACGCATCAATAAAAAAATGAGCTCTCTAATCGTTTACAATTTTTCAGGATATCAGAACTTATTGTCTATTCAGACAACTTCACTTTTCAGTTAAAGATACCTCAAATAACAAACACTTCGTCATTTTTGTATTATCAAGTCAATCTGTTTAACCTTTTAACTGCGTTCGCCTCTCAAACAAAAATGGAACTTCTCTGGTTTATAATTAAAAATCGAAAAAAATTATAAGTAAATTATTTCGATTTTTGCAAATGTAAATATAGTGTATTTTATATTCAATGCAGGAATAACAGTGCAATTAAAAAAAAATGAGTAATTCATTAATAAATGACGAGTTAACTCGTCACCCGCAGTTAACAGGTTAATTCAATGCACACAAATGAACATTATACATTCCATGTGAGAACTCCTCAGGATATATCTAAAAGGGAGTATGGGAACGACGGATGATCGAAGTAGATTATTTCCTTACCTGATCCGGCCTGAGGCCGGGTGGCACCCACGTATACTCCTCGAGCGCGCATCCGCTGTCATCGTCGCTCTGTGAGTGCCTCTGATGATGCATCAGAGCCTCCTGAAGAGCGAGGCCAGGCGGTGCTGGTTGCACGGGACTCTTGAAAGGTTCCTGGTGAGAAGAACCTGCGGCCCCGCTCGGAAATGCCATAGCCATGGCCATCGGTGGACCAGGACCGAGGCCGAGTCCCGAGGGACCGCCCGCCTCTGTCGAGGTCCGCTGATGCTCCTCCCTGGGACACCTGCAGCTCCTGCACACCTTTCTGCAACCATTACAAAGATCTCTAGGTTAGAGATGACAGGGTCATTGGTAACTTCACGGAGCTTTCACTTTCATAAATTCCTCCTATCTTCAATAAAATTTTATTTTAATTTCACAAGATCTTTGATTTTGTAAAATTGTATTTTTATGAATTTTCTCAATCTAAAGTTCTGCCAAGCTTTACTTCGATTTCGTGAGATTCTATAAATCTGCAAATGAATTTTACGAAGATTCAAATACGTATTGATTAATGGAATTTTGCGGAAAAGTTGGGAAAGGAAACAGTTTAAAAAAAGATATAGATATATGTAGGTTATGATGATACATGTATAACGATTGATGAAGTACTATCATTAAATCTCCCGTATCAACTTCCTTTATAAAGATGATCCCATTTTCCCTTCAAGAACAGTTCTAATTGAGGAAACGCATGATCTTGCAGACGAACGGTAAAAAAAAATGCTCTAATTAGCATAATTAGTATGAGACTGTTTAGGAGGCTAAACATCATCGTTCTCCTTGTACTCGAACGATAACTAGTTTCTAGGGTGATAAATTCGCTCGTAAAAACTGGGCGTTAATTCAATTTCAACATTACACAATAAGATCGTAAATACGAACACGGTGGATTTAGACAACACCTTTAAAACATACAGAAAGAATTCCGGTCGTATTAATGCTCGTTCCGTGAAAGGTTAAAAAGAAACTCTATTCACTAATCGTAAATTCAAATCCATCGGTATTACTGCCTTCGTGAAAATGATATATCGCCTCCTGTCTTTAAGTCCAACATATCGAAATCTTAAACGCCAAATACCAAAAGAAAGGAAAAAAATAAATAAATGATCAAGCAATGAACACTTTTATCCGTAAGAGACCATAAATACGGATTAATTAGCATGTCTATGAGACCAAGGAGATATATGTCACACTTGTACTGTGCAATAAATACAAAGCTTTGTAGGATTCTCTGTTCCTCGAAGAAGTGTTAAGTATGAAATTTTTCAATGTAGAATTTATATAACGTAATAAAGTGCTTGGTGCTAGGTGCGCAGCGTACGCTGCATATAAACGTGGAGAGCACCGTTCCAAGAATAAATTCTTTTCCCACAGGAAGCGGTAAATTCCCTCACTATCAGCATCCTCGAATTCGAAGAAACGGCAGGACCATGCGAAACCCGCAATTTTCACTAAGAAGGAAATAATTAAAAAAAGAATAAACTGCCAGTACTCTGTGAAACCGACCCCTCAATTTCCATTAAAAAGTATTTTAGCAAAAAATTGGAAATTAATATACCTCTTGATAAATGGAGAAATAAAATATATCGCAAAAAAAACCTTTAATTTCGAGCAACATTATAATTTGAGAAAAAGAATGAAGAAAGACACGAGAATGAAATACCGTTAATTTTTCGTTTTTTTTTTCTACGCCGAGAAAAGGAGAGCAAGGTGTATCGATTCGTCATCGAGACGAAAAGCAAGTATATTACAATTTAGAAGGCAGTTTATCATTAAGCGGCTCGGTATGAGTCTAATGGCGCGACAAGAAATCCTATTTGCATGAGAAACGATGAATTGGCAAGCGAGTGGTAGGCCTGATTACACTGTAACCAGCGGTAAAGCATGTGTTCCCAATGGAACCTTAGACAGTTTTCGAACGACGAAACTCTAGACAGGCTTATCGTAATTTAAAAGCTGATTTATCGTTACGCGATTCGACTATATTTGGGAATAAGGAAGAATTGAATTTTCACAAGACAGTGCGAGTTTATTTCCGGAGGAAATTGTTCTGATTACGAGACAGAGAAACAACGACGGATCGTTAATCCGTGTAATGGAACGTGGAATATGCTAATTTCACTTTTTTCCAACGGTATTTCTGATCCAATTTGCAATAAGCTTTCAATTTTACCACGCTACACTTTATTCAAAGGGAATAATTAATTTACGGCCTCGTGACGTGTAGTTCTGCTCTGGGGACGGTGGTCTAAAGTTGAAATTCCAAGGAAGTTTAGCTTTAATCCTAGGCTTAGTTGTTTTAATCCTAAGAATAACACCTCTTTGCTCGTTTTAACTGTAATTTTAGTTCTAACCGTAGACGCTACTTCGATCCTGCTTTTTAATCCAGACTGTAATCAGATGTTAATTTTAGACCTAACCACAAACGTTGTAAGCTTCGTTTAAATAATATCGCCACTTGTGATTTCTTTTTTAAATGAAGAATTTCCACTGTTTTTTTTAAATGAGAATTATCTGCGATTTTCAATGCACACACTTTCGCAACTATATCCAATTTCGAGAAATTTCCAATCCTCTGTATAATGAATTATTTCCTATCTAATTTCCAGAAATCCTTACTACTCTATCTATTTTTCAAAACATTTCCACTTGCTAAATCGCTCACTCGTCGCCTCACGTCATCTACGAATTTCAAATCAACCGCCACACCTATCAAACTACTAGAACACCGATTAACCCACAAGAGACACGGATCACCATGGTTCGATCACTCTGCACACTCTCCATACGTTCCACACACAGCCTTCCAATGAGCCAGTTGCCGAAAAACAAGATCACCAGACGACACCCATAACACGAAGAGCTGGCCGAAAAAACTTTCCCTCGGACAGGTCCGATCAGTGAAATGAGATCAACTCACTCTGCAGAGGCGGCGACATCGTAACCCGAATGCAGGGAGCCGCAATCGACGGGCACCGGCTCCCCTGCGATTCTGCGCTCGTTTTCGAACACCACGGCGTCGTGAGCGCCGTTCAGGTACTCCACGCACTTCTCCGTGGGACTAGCCCTACTCGTAGCCAAAGCTGGACACCCGACGACCACTCCGACGACATCGTCCTCTTCGTTTCCATCCTCGCGATTCCTTAGAAACGCGTCCAAATAGTGTTCATCGGTGGTTGGTAACTCGTAGACAGCGCCAGGAGTCCAGTTAACGGTTGAGTCACGTCTATTTGCCGAGTCGTCATCAATCTTGCTAACCTGATCATTTTTCCTGGCATAAAGTTTCCGAAGGTAAGCTTCTTGGTGGCTCCTGGTGGCCCAGCAGCCACCCTGCCACCATCTTTTCGAGCCTAGAACCGAGGTCTTACGTCTTCTGGCTAGACTCGACATTTTTCAATGGTTAAAAATTAGGTTATGTCGTCTCGAGTCATTTGCAAGCTCAAGCAAGATGTCTTTATTATACATCGAAATGCTTTGTTTTGCCTTGGTTGATGTTTTTTCTTATTGAAGAGAAGCTTTTCTTTTTAACGACGTCCTTTTTACACGGTTAATCTTGACAGATTGAATAACGTGTTGAGGTTAATCCGCGTATTGATCCTCAGATTGATCTCCGCCGATAGAACATCAATCTTCACCGGTCCATTTCGATTGACTCCACTGGTGTTCGATAAAATCGTACTTTCGGTTTTATCTCTGGTTACGATCAATAATGGTTCCGAATTAATGAACCAGAAGCTCCTTTTGCAATCGGATATCGATAGTCCATTGAAGCTCCGCGGTTTCGCGGCCAGACGCCCAGGCAAAAACACCATCATCGTCCGAACACTTGGCTGTTAGTAAAAGACACAGAGATCAATCTTCGAGAAGTACGATGTACATCTGATTTCGATAGCATCCCGAAAGATGAAGAGGTCGACGGGAGCATCAGCGGCCGATTGACGGTATACCATGTTTTTTTCAGTTCGTCGGGTTGGCACGCGCTGCCGCAACACCGAGAGGACCATCCAGGACTCGACAAGGACGAGCCGGAGGGACAGGGATGGCAGAGAAAGCGAGCGAATGCCGTGAGGAAGGAAGGAGGAAAGAAAGGTAGCAGGCACGAGAAGCCAGTGTGTAGAAGGAAGAGGATGGACAGAGACGGAAAGAGGAAGGATAAAACGAGTAGAAACGAAGAGGATAAAGAGAGAAAGGAGAGGCGAAGGCAATCTGTACGTATAACCGGTAGTACAGCCGGAGATTAACGTTTTAATACGCGGCACCGTGGCCGAACGTACAAAGGGAACCGGGCGGACGATAACGTTTCACGCGGATCTCTAAGTCGGATCGATCCGTAGTATCGATCGGCCTCCACCCTTCGCCGCCTTCACTCCGTCGTTCGTTGTTGGTCTCGTCTCGTGAAATCGACCATTGATCCATACGTATAACTATCCTACTAGACGTCAATTTCCGACTGTTACCCCAGCCGTTCTCGTTCTATCTTCGTTTATCCCATCGGCTATGGAACGAATTTCAGTTTACGTCCGAGCTCTGACACGCGACGTGTCACTCGATTCCGGGAACAGTTTGATGGAGTGGAACGACGACGAACTTCATCCTGTCAGTCACATCGATTGTTACAGTTGCACACGAGCATTTAGATATGAGGTATATACACTGGACACGATTCGATCACAGAACAAGAATATTCCGGGGGCACCACCATTTAACTGTCACATTACTCTAACATATCCACCAGAAACATTTCTACATTCAATATCACTTTTCAATTGATCCTCGTTAAACCACGCGCAACACATCGAGATAAAGGCGGATAAACGAAAGAAGGGAAGATTCACGCGGTTAATTGGCGGTAGAGGAGGAGGATTGCGGTGGCCGGGTGCTTGTTGCGCGTTAAAAAGCTTCTAGAAGTCGCGTCCAGTCTTTCCTACTCGGGCGTGCTGAGGCCGAGCGGATACTGAGCGTGCTCTGGGACCACTCGGGAGCCGGAGACGGGCGGGATGGCGGCGGCTGGCCGGCTCGAAGGAAAGCCGCCCGAGGGGAGGGGGAACGGGGGCCCATTTCACGAGCCGTGGCTGCTACGCCGTTGCGTGTAACTTCCACGCCGCCAATACGCGCCCAGCTACCCCCACCTCTGCCCAACACCGCACGGGCCCCGCTGCGCTTCCCGATATATTTATATTCGTTTCTAATATGTGTGGCGTGTCGGGGCCCGACGCCTCGCCAAGGGGCCCCGCTCCGAAGAGTACGCGCGCGCGCTCCAGTCACGTCGGTACGGCGTTGTCGTTCTGCGAGGGACTGCGTGCGTGCCGCGAGAGACCGACTGACCGCACCCCGAGGCCACTTTTACTGCGCCGCGCGCGAATCGATCCCGGGATCGATTCTCTCCTGGTCATTCTTGGGGAGACCAAAAGACATTGGTTGGGTGAAACTGAAGGGTATCTTTTGTCTGAAGTAGTTGTCTCTTTATGCGTACACGTAGTAAATGAAAGAATGCGTTTACTACCCTTGGGACTTTTATTTATTTATTTATTTTTTTAAGAAAAGAAATGTGACTTGAAAGTGAAGTGCACTTGAATTGAACTTCAGTGAAAAAAATATTGAAAAATTTTCTATATAACCTATTTTGTATTTTTTTAATATTGTACAAATTTTTAAGTAGAAAATGTGCATTTAGATTAGGCTCGAATTATTTTCCTGATATTGTTGAAATCTTTTGAATTGTCCAAGTATAAAATGTCGTATTGCTGCATCCGTACTACCAATGTTTATCCTCTCCTTTTGAAAGTTCCCCCGTTGAATTGTACAGTGTCGATCATTTCGCGACACTGTGCTGTTTCACAAGAGAAAAATGCGGTTGAATTTATCCACAGCAAGTTCGAAACCCGTGACAACACGCAAGGTGGACTCCGTCGAAGCTAATGCAGCCCGTCGGTTGGCGATGTCCCGCAGGCTCGTTGCAAGTGGTTGCAAATGTTCGTCGTAATGACGGTGCCGTTTTTCTGAAGTGTATCTTGATGCCCGTGCGTCGCCCAAGAAACGCGGTAATGGTTCTTACGTGATCGTTAACCGACTGGCTCACTTGGAAATGCGATGTTAATTGGTTATTAATTGTCCATTAACCAGATGGTTCCGATAATATCGAAATATTCCTCCTGGTGGATATCGAGGACCGTCTTATTAGATCTTTGAGTGCATGCAAACATGCGAACACTCGTGAATTCATTATCGTAAGGATCCCTAAAATTACCGGTTAATTAATGATTAGTTACTACGCGAAATCTTCCACGATGATTTCTGAATAATTGATATACACTGAGGTGTACAATTAAAAGTATGACCTGCGTTACCTGTTAATTAAAATCAAGTTAATCTCAGATTTTTATGAATCAATTAGCATCTAAACAATGCTTAATCATTACATTCGAGATCAATAGTAATGTATTATTTTACATATTACGAAATAATCAAGTAAACGATTTAAAAAAGATGGTGCCAATTAGTGACCAATTAATCGAATTGACCAAGTGTAATCGGTTCCAGCCTGCCTCGAAATTTCCAGGAAACGTTCACCTCAATTCCATTCATCTTATACACAGCGAACTGTTCAAAAACGCGATTCCAGTAAAAAGTTAATTAATCAATTAACAGGAACACATTGATTTCGAAACAAAACCATCGGTCCATTTCGAACGGATCTCGATGCATTTCTGAACACGCCCCATTGATCAGTGACTAGGAAATTCTTACGGAATCCATGTGGAACGAGTCCTTTTCCGGAATCGATTCACGGATCGTTTATAATGATACGAACTTTGCGCCGCCAATGAGACTTAAATCGCTTAATCATCGTTACCGTACTTGCCGACATTCCACCGTCTACCGTTTAGGCCAATCACAGGCTGGCTATCATCAGAAATCTCTAGTCCTTTTCCACTTTTCCATCGTCGTTTTTCTATACGTTCACGCACATCCACAAGAGTTTTCATAGAAAATTCCAGGTGTTTATAGACTTGATAATAACACCAGTGGCAAGTTAAGACTCATCCCCCTAGCTCAATCAAGTGGTAACATGTTTGCATTTTATTTTTGTGGCGATCGTCAGCTTAGTATGCTGTTTAGCGGCATGCAAGGAAATGCAAAATCTACGTGAATTTATAATTATGTACCATGTGAAATGATAGCGAGTTGTGTTCCTTTCTTTTCAATAGAAAAAAAAAACGGTCTCGAGATGTTAAAAATTTGTCTAACAACAAGGTTAAAACAGAGTTCTTGTGTGAGTAACTACCGAGAGGCAGAATTCGTGAACGATCGGTTTCTCTCGATCTACATCCACACGATTCTATGGTAACCATCATGTAGAATCCGCATCTAGCCAATAGGAAGGAATTATCCCCTCCATAACGCTTCTACCGAGTAACAGAAATTGCGAAGAAGCATGTGATGAATATATTGATTTAAAAATGATTATTTGCAAGTATAAAATTGACATTCTACGGCGTTATTGAATATTTCATGAAGAAATCCGTTAAGTTGAGGTAGAAGACCGATAATTAACAGAACAGTAAAAATATCGGAGAAACTATTCTTTTCTCATAAACACCCCTAGGTACTTCCTCGTTAGCCGAGCTTTTTGCCAGAAACCTCGCGCTTTTTGTCGTTCGATCGGGCTTCTCAAAGGGAACCAGGAGGATGTTCTTTTATTTATTGCACACTAATTAAACGAATCCACCACCTGCAACCGGAGCTTTCTTATTTACGACGGGCACGACGGCTGGTTCGCTTTTCTTGGGGTTGAAACAGACGCATAAACATAAAACTGCGGCTAGAGCGCTCTGTTAATAACCGGCAGAGAGCGCACTTTCGCGTTGCTTCCTTTTCGTTATGCATGCATAAAGAGTCTGGGAGGACATCAGACGACGGACAAACGGGATGACCGATCTTTCACAGTACAGTTTCATATATCTATAACGTTAGGTTCCACTTCGAGTATGTAGAAGAAAAATTGTGTCAAAATAAACACCCTTGAAAAAAATCTTTTAACTTAATTTCCTCCAGTGAAAAAAAGATCTTTCTTACTTTAGAGCATTATCAATGATGCATTTTTAAGATCTCCCATTTTATGTATCTTTGAATGTTCAAGTATTTAAACAATAGAATACAATACAATTAGTCTAAGATCAATAATAAAAACTCGTATCAAGATTAAATACTATTACTGTCTCCATTATTATATATTGGTTTCACTAGCGTCGAACATTCCACTTTACGCAGCGTTTGAGAATTCAAATCTGGCGCCTTTTTGAACGCTGTATCTCCATTCGTTGAACGAAACCGCAACCATAGAGTGTAAACTTCATTTCTTTCTCGTTCTTTTTCCCCCCTACACCATAGAGGTCGATCGCGATTTATCGAGACTCTTACCGCCACAAAGTGTATTGTAAAGCTATATTACGTCGAATGATTTTTATTCGATCGAAGATCACGGATGTTTTGGCAGAAATATCGACGGAGGTTAGTAAACGATCGTACGTGGGTATATACGATACGTTGCTGTAGAGGTAGTGGTAGCAAAAGGCCGATTAAAAGGGTAGAAGATGCTTGATCGAAATTGGCGGCTTAATTTAATTCAGAGGGCGGCCGTATAACGTTGCATCGTCTCTTTTTGGCTCGATCAAGAGGTTCTTCCGAGAATCCCATGGAGAAATGTCTTCATCGAGAAACTTAGTGGCAACTGCTTCGTCGCAGTTTTTATCCCCCCTCCACTATCCCTCCCTCGCGGAAGCTTTTTATCGTTCGAGGAACTTGTAGACGTTTCTGGTAAATAGTTTATCTTTGCACGTGAAAATTATCATTTTTAACATAAGATTGTTTGTAAGGTGAATTTAAGTTAATCGTCACATTTCCAGTGTTATAAGATTGAGGTTAGGTATGACGATGTAATGGAATATTCCATTCTATTTGAAGGGATCCGGTAAAAACCGTATCCTCGACATCAGAGTTTCAATCAAAGCTCTCAGCTTCGTCTTCGTTCAATCCATCCAGGTATTTCCTCTATTCTGAAAGGATGAAGGGTTTCCTCAATCAGTTTCTTTCGATGGCGGATTACATTTTCCTTTTTTCAACGGTTCAAGGGTTCACGTAGTCCCGGTATATTTATGATCAGCCAATATTCCGAATATTTCTGTTCAATGGTTCAGTGATCAAGGAATGTAAATCTGTTCGTTGATCGCAAAGTCTAGAATCAATTCTAAAGTATCCACATACCATTCGATACTTTGGTACAATTAATACCATAAATTGTTCCAGACAGTCATTAAACATAATCACCAAATAACCATAATCCTTTAGATTACCTTTCATTTCGTAAAATCATTTCGCAGATTATAGTAGATTGAACTCATTATTTCTAAAGAGAACTAATCCTCCAGTAAAATACTCTATACAGAGTGTTGAACTTATAATTAACGTATAAATTATTTTCACCGTTATATGACTATATATTTTGAGAACATCAATCATGAGGTTACCCACATTTTACTGCTTAAGATAATTTTAAAGTCATAATACGATAGGTCGTCGAACTCGACCTGAGGTTAAGTATAATATCGCGTTGTAAAAAAAAAAAAACACAAATGACCTTGTAATGACCTTCAAGATGACGATGAGATTTTTGCTGTATTATCACCAGATGAACGACGTCAAACCGTATAAGCTTCGCTTAGTCACGTTTCTTACTTTTAACAGCGGCGGAAATAATTTAGATGTACATCGTAATTGAGACACCCTGTATAACATCCTGTATAACCTATACGTTCTATAGGAGCCTATTATTCGCTACAATGTTGGAGACATTCCGCAGAAAAAAGTAATTTATCTCCACCCCCGATTGGACAAAATGGAGGCTTCCACGGTATCGTGGCAGGAGGACGCGGTTCTTGTGACTAGAACGATACACGGCCGCCCATTACACGCCGGCAAAACAGGTGGCGCGCGATTGTCGGTGATGAGGCCGGTTCAGTGTGCGCGCGCATCATGAGTCCATTCGCGTATATATAGGTATAACCGGTACGAGTCGCGTCTTGCACCGGAATTATTAACTGTTATGCAGATGAATCTCTTCTCCGCGTGCTTCTTCCACGCGTGTACACCCGAGTCAGAGCGTATAGAGGAGTGCCTCGAACTTTTCGAACTCCGCGCCGAAGGCGTTTCACTTCTGTTCGCCTCGTGATCCTCCATCATCGACGCCGTTGATCAGAGTACTCGACTCGCTGCCCGTTGTTGCTTTATACGGTAGCCGCGGCTGGTTTCCGTGTTAACGAGCTGCGAATGCGCGCGTGTCACGAACTGGCTCGAGAGGAATTGCGATTCTTCCTTAGCTTTTCTACGATATCAAGGCAGATTCTGCGTGTGTTGCGAAGAGTATGGATTTTAGGTTAGGTCGAGTTCCTTTTTTATTTCTTTCTTTTATTTTTATTTTTTTTTTTAAGTTGAGTTTAGTGTTTAATTGATCTTCTTTGAGTGTGTGAAATTTTTCAAAAGATGTATCTTTAGTAAATTAGTTCGGTGTAATGTTTATTTTGCACTGTGAACGTGGCTAGTATATTTTTTTAATTGACAATGTATATTTTCTGGTGATTAGTTCGAGTTGAATATGATTTTTTGAAAATGATTATTCAGTTACGTTTCATTTCATAGGTTATTGTGTCAGTGATGCTTGTATCCGTAGTATCTCGACTATTAGAGCCCTTTTTCGTTCTTATCGAAAGACATTACGTTTCCCATAGGTATTCACTTTCGATTTCTCAGGTTTATAGCAGGTTTCAGTATGCACCTATTAAGATAAGCATTAACGCAAGACGCATTAATCGTTCGGAGTTTGCTAGCCAATAAATTACCTATTAAGTATCGGAAACCTTCCGACCAATCTATTTAACGACTGACTATACTCTTCTTCACTTCTACATCTACGATACACACTCTGAGAATTCATTCCAACCGAATCATCACACTTATACACCTACCACCAGATGTATAAGTCACTGAACACTTACTAACCTTACATCAATGACAAATTTATGTACAAGGAAATGAAGATGAAACATTCAACGAACATTCTGTATTATAAGGCACAATGAAATGATAATATAAATGTAAATTGACTAAATGTCCAGTGACTTTATAGGTAGAAGTGTAATTTATTTTACAATTCAACAAATTTCCAGTCTTTAAAAAGAAATCGACCGTACGAATGTTAAAAATTTTTCTTTAACACCTCATCCATCATCGTGCCACTATCAACGGATAATATTCTGAAATGAAACGGAATACTTAGTCACACTGTCCGAGCAATTAAAATCCCGTTTAACGTCACAGATAATCTTCTTCTCTTGCAGAGGTGCCAACTGTTCACCGATCTTCCTCTGCCACGACACCTGTCCACGATGGGAACAGCTGGGTGCGTATAACCAAAATGTTCGCAGGTGCGTCACTGTACCGCATTTTCCGTCGTTTCCCGCCGTTTATATTTAGCATGGCCGCCGCCAGTTTACGACACGCGTGGAATTTTTCGCCCCAGGGAACTGGTTTCGCTTCGTGAACCGATCCGGTGTGTTCCCTATCCGTTCCAACGTTGATTCCTTAATCTGGTCGCTGATGCGAATTGATTGGAAATTTGAATTATGACCGTTTTGGCTAACGACTGACGTTAATAAGTACACGATTGCGCTGGTTGTCATTCTGCGCGTGTGTGTGTGTGGGGAAACGAGGAAAAGCAATTAGGGTTAAGTAGAGTAATTTTAACGAAGTTTGAAATAGAGTTAAAAGTAACGGAGTGTTAGGTTGTTGGAGCTTCGAAAGTAATTGTAAAAATGGTAGAATAGAAAGAATAATATTAATAAAATTCGGGAAAAATAATCAATGCACAAATTGATAAGAAATGACGAGTAACATAGTGATTTCTCTTCAACGATCACAGAATCCTATAGCCAGACAAATTTGACGTCTTGGTGATAATCTCTTTGAGAAAGTACCCGAATAATGTATCATTCCTAGGAATTTCTAAGGCGACGAAAAACTTTTCGAGGCAGCCGTTTCTTGCAATAGAGAGTGACCTGGGATAATGATCAACTATTAGAAGAATCGTTACAGTCCTCTCTCGTGTAACGGAAACGCGCGATCATCAAACCGTTCGAGTCTGTTTACGGAAAGTAGAAGAGTCCATGGAGAATGGTTTTTACGCTACTTCCAGATCATTTTCTGTTCGAAACATCCGGTTTTTAATGTCGTGCAATATTGAGCACCGAGGAAAATTGTTAGGATACGTATGGTCGAGGATTAATCTCCTACGAAATTATGATTTTTCTGCTCGTTAACCGTTGTACTTCTTACACCACTCCTCACCCATCACGCGAATTCGCGTTCGTATACATGAAATTGCATTACCATTATTTTCTGCTGAGGTAACTTCGCTTCTTGAATTTCTTACCGAAAGGCGTTACTCCGGTCGTATTTCTATGTGAACGAGTGGTAGCAAAACGCATCAACGTGTTTGGGAAAAAAAAATAAATTAGTAAAGGCATTCCTAAGGCATTTAGTTGGAAAGTATCAATTACAGAACATGATAACATTTAATTGAGGTACAAATTGCAGCTAGTGCTGAAGAATTTGAAATATTTGAAGGTTATAAAGTGAGCTATTCTGTATTTGTAACTACAAAAGTGGGATTAATAGATTTTGTAATAGTGCATAGAATGTTGGGTGACCTTGAGCGGCCGAATATTCGATACTAACTATATCACTCCTTATATTCCACACTTCTCCATTAATCTGGTAGTTTTACGATATTTTAAGAATGTAAAATTTTTATTCTTTTTTTTTTGCAGTGTTTCGAAGCGTTAAACTACTGAAATTTCATAGGCTAAATAATCGAACTTCTCTGATTTAATGTGTTACTTCTACAATTGTGAGAATAACAAAAAGAAAATTATAGCGTTGAATTTCTCAGATCACGTCTCAGGCTTAAAACTAATTTTTTTTTAAAACTTAAACAATTCAGATTGCTCTATTTATGAAAATTCTAAATATAGAAGATACACAGTTTTTTTTTTATTTCTAAAATTAAAATTGTTCAAGTTGAAATATTTATTATTCACTCAAATTTTTAAAAATGCTCATAAATATTGAACCTTTAAATGTACTTCTGTTTTTTTTTTTTTTCTTAATGTTTAGAAATTGACAATTATAATTTAAATTCACACCCAAATCTCCTTCAAATAGTTTCCGTTTACACCTGTCAACGTCGAGGAAACTGAGATACCTTCCGACCAACCGCTTCTCTATCTTAATCTGAATCCGCAGACGTGCGTTCGCGCGCGTGCGCTTTCTTTCTTTCTTTCCCGCGCTTATGCGACCGACCCTCCCCCGTTTCCCACGAGCATTCTCCCGCTCATTATGACTTCCCGCGTGGCTAAGGCGCACACCGAGTAGTCGCGGTATCTCAAAAGGAACACCAAGCTACTCGACTGCTCCGTCAATAGTAGCTGCTCGAACTCACTCTGTTTCAATATTTGTAACTCCTGAACTCTTCTCCCTATCCGGCTGCTTCTTCGGAGTACAAACGAGGCAACTCGACCTTTCTAGCTGGGGAATCTTGTTCGTGAACAGTGGAAGGGCTACTACATCTTTTAACTCGTTGCATATTGAAAAAATTTGCAAGAATTTCTTACGTACATTACTGTTCATCGGTGCTAGAGCACGTATTGAACATGAAACAAATCTAACAGCATTACAAGATTCTAAAAAAAATTATTCAGCTTAAAATTGCATTACTTGACAAGGACTCTTATTTACGATATTTACGATAAATCGCTTATTTGAAATTTCGATAATTTTCCTAAGTTCAAAATTTTACGTTACATGATAATATCATATTAAGAATTTGAAATGGACGCGCTGAGTTACTATGAAAAATTTTAAATTGAAAATGAGATCGCTGATTGAATATTCATAGCCGGACAGGAAGTAAGAAACGAAACTCAGGGCGGGTTTCTATGTACCGTGGCAAACATTTCACGCACGGTAATAGTCGCCTAACGCGATGTTTCAGTTAGCCAAAGGTCTCAGAAGGAAGGATGCAGTGGATATCTATCATGATCACCATAATTACATCAAACCACTTCTATGCTCCGCCATAATTGCCTCGAAACTCCGTATTGGATATATGCAATAAATCCCCGCGAACGATGAGCGTTCGTGAATTTATTAACTTCTCGTTGTCGAGTCAGCGTACAACGTTCAACGAAACACGCTATTCAATATCACCCCACGAATATTTCCAATGCATTCTCGCTGTGTATTTACTATATCATAAAACATTCGATCATCGATAATTTTCTATCATCCAATAGATCTGAAGTAATCGCATTATAGTAACAAAAGTTGTTAACATAATTCTTCTACTCTTCGTCGCTCAGATTTTTACATTCCATAGTATTCGAAGTGTCTACTTTGACATCCATTTCATTAAAACATCCTGGAAACCCTAACTAAGTTGTAACGCTTGTGAATCATCGTAATAAGATACATTTTAATTCACAGCATAAAGATAATCCAATCTATCTTTATTTCCAAATTCTAATCTAAACCATACAACGATAAATTTACTCTTTAATTCATAAAATATTACACCTATGTAAGTTAAACCAAACGGCCTAAATAGAATTACAATTCGTGGTAACCTTCGACTAAAAATACAAGTCTCGATAGGCAGAACCGTTCGAAATCTGATACCCGAGACGTAAACAATATGTTTCACGCGCGAGTCGAACCCTGTGTGCACGAGCTTCAAGGTCCTCGCACGATCGGCAGGCACGAAAAAAGTAGCCGTTAATGGAAGTCGAGTTCCATCGGGCTCGAGCCAAGCCCGACCGACCGGCCAAGGGGATAAGGAAATCCAGCCAGGGGAATTATGCAGATTGTAGGTTGGAATCCATCTGCTGATGGCTCGGACCAGGCACCACACTCGAACCTACGTGAGTTCATTCGCGGCGCTGGACCCAACTACCCATCAGTTCTGCCTGTCCGTTTCGTTGCCTCCGTCGGTATGTAACACGTTCGTCTTTCGTCTCTCCCTTCTCCCTTTCGTTCTTGGTGTATACACACGTATACACGCATACGTACGAAACGGTATGGGAGAATCCGACGTATTGGTAGAAAGAAGAAGCTCCATCGTTCTCGCGGAATTACGGGGCTACGAACGGTACGAAGTTTTACCAGGAGAAGGAAGGAAGAGCAGTGAAATTAATGAAATCGCGACGCGAACCGCGCGGCATATGCCTATTAGCCTGGAATGTTCAAATTGTTCCTGGCGTACGGTTGTGGCTTAATGACTGAACTTTGAACCTATCTTTTGCGATAGGAAAGATAGCCAATGTGTCTTTGCGAGTAAGTTCTGGAAAGAGTTGATGGACTTCTCTGATGAATCCGTCGATGAAATTCTCTAGGGAATTTCGCGTGGTTCACTGTGTTGACAAGAAGAAGGTGTGGTGTTTCTAGTACAATTTGTCATGCTACGAGTGAAAAATTGTAGGATATTTAATACAAATTTGTCATGAAAATTACAATCGATCATACTGCTAAGAAAGCTACTATTAAAAAGCTACAAAATCACCTCGTCAAAAAAATTATTATGGAAACTATTAAGGATAATTTGAAACTAGCAATCTTAATATAATTTAAAACACTTAATAATCAATTACGCTTTCAATGAAAAATTACAAGGTGATCGATAAGAGTCTTTATAAATGTCATGTTCGATCACACCGTAAAAACATGATCTTTTTCAACAGTACAACGAAAAAAACCACATTGTATAATCTCGTATCAACGTGACAGAATTAACGACCGTAATAAATATCCTTAGATTATTCAATCGATGGTTAATCACAGAGTGACATTCACCAGGGTAGTGTTAAATTCGAGCATTATTGATGAAATTATTGGAATCCGGATCGTAAGAAATCGATGGTATCCTTGCATCCGTGTTCACTGATGAGACAAACGTGTGGAACAGTAGAGGGGGCGAGAAGGAAGAGAAAGGGAAGCTTTCCGCAAAGCAGCAGGACGCTGGAAATTTGCGCCCAGTGAACCTTATCCCGGGGCGTTCGATTATTTCTCTATTTTCATTCTTGGAAGATAGTTCTGCCCTGGCGGCGATCCGGTTTACCTATCTCGTCTAATAAATATCGGGACATCTCGGGAAAACCACTGTTCAAGCATACTGCAATATGCAGACTCGACCGATTTCGCCGATGACCAATCGTTTTCCGTAGTTCTGCCTAATGAATAGCTGCCATCGAACCGCTGAGGATTTTATACTGGAAATACTGCTAGTTTGGATGACAAGTATTGATGATTGGATATTACCTTGTGATTAAACAGTACGCGGACATTACGTACATCGTTCCAATAGAAAAGAATCTTTCGATCGTTTAAACTGAAAGCTAACCTACATAATCCTTCTTTAATACACTTATTATAAAACCATGTACTATGCAAAGAAACTAGAATTTCTAGTTAAACGTTAGTGGAATGAGAGAAACGTTTCCACGAAGTTTCCAAGTTACAGAAAAACATAACCTCGAAATTCTTCGTTCCACATTCCCTATCGCAAAATGCATCAACTAATTATGCATAAAAAAAATTAAAAATACAATTTCTTTGTAGATTAAAAGTATGTTAAACGTTATGTTAATCAATGTATAAATCGACGAACAGGTGGATGATGCAAATTTAACCTTGAAACGCACAATCACGAATTACGACATGGAAAGCTGATACAGAGAATTTCCTGTATTGATAAGATTCGACGTCCTCCTATCACTTGAGAGTGTTGCTGGTGAATCGAGGGGACCGGGTCACATACAGCAAGAAGCACGATAAAACGACGATAATGACGCCAACCTGATCGCAGCTTGTCCTTTGACGTGTTCGAGAAATCGCAGGCGTGAGCATGCACGCCAGAGAAATCGGGAATTCAGGTAGTGGCCGGACGAAGGAGGAGGCTCGCTCGCGGGAAAGGCTCGCCAGAGAACGAACGAGTCGAGCAGAGCTGTAATTTAGAGAAAAACGTTCCCCCGGAGCCGCGGGGCCCTACTTTTCGTGCGCACCGACCCGCCTACCTGGCCTCTATTACTGCGTTCGCTCGGAATAGCGATGGATTCAACACGAATTCGAATTTCTTTTCGGTGTACCACCGTTTCGAATCGTTTCGACGCGCACCCTTTGCTGAGAACAAGAACACTCCAATTTTTATAAAAATATGCAGTACTTTTTTTTTTTTTAAATCCGAGACACCGCATGAATAAAAATCGTTATTTTGTAATGTCAGATTAACATGAATTATTAAGAAATGCATCTCAGATTAATTATGTAGTCAACATTTAAAAAAAAACCTGAAAACCCCTAATTTTTTCAATTTGCTGAATATGCAACAGAGGAATTGAAAATCTGACACTGAATTAGGAATAATCTACGAATCACCGAAACTATCTACTTCTCTTCTCCTCTCTCAAACACTTATCCTCCTCTTCTGTATCTCCTTTCCACGCATTATTTCTTTGGGTACGCAGTTAAAGGTTCGCGCTTCGAGCATCTTTTGAACGCGAATTCATTGCTGCGGTAGCCTCGAATCGCATTCGCGACTGTCCTTGGGACTTTCTTCTTAGAAAGGTCTTTATTCGGGAACACGATTACGGCCACGACGGTGGAATTACGGGCAATCAGCTGGCGTGACTTCGGGGAATTGTTCTTTCAGACGGGCACGAACCACAAGGCGGGTAGATTCGACGTATTACGCGCCGTCCTGATTCTCGATTTCAGATGTCGCTTTCTTCGGATGATGCATGGGTTACGTTGCTTAGCACTTTACGTGTATTACGAAGTTTTATTGCTGTTGTTATCGTTATTATTTGAGAAATTATTTACGTTTTTAGGAATAACGAGGAATAAACGATTATCACTGAGAGTAATACATATACAACCAGTCCCTCGATTTACACTGTATTTTATTTACGCGGTAAATAATCTTTCGATTTACGCGGATTTCTTATACGCGTTTTCAATTTACGTGATCTCGTTTTACGTATTTCCTTTTTTTTTTGTGTGTCTGCGATTATTGGTGATGATACTTTCAAATAGGAATATTCGAACGATGAAGGTAAGTGATTTTGTGCCAGTTAAAAAGAGAAGGTTGATGGTATTAAATTACAGTTCAGACACGAACAGCGAACAAACTTTATGAATTTTATGAATTTTTATTAGGATTTCTTTTATACATTGTGTTTGTTTCTGAAGCATTTTTTTCATACCGATGGACTCTTTTTACACGATTTTCTTCCGGGTGAAAGAAACACTGTGTGGAGCAAATATAATCCGCGTTAATCGAGGGACGACTACATAATTAATTAAACCAGTTTTTAAATTCTTCGAACGCGTTCATTTGAAATTCCGTTTATTGATAAAAAGGGACGCCACTGTGACAAATATTGTTAACTTTCTTATAGAATTATAATTTACGACGATTACGTTTCACCATTATACTTCTCGCTAAGTCGAACGAATGGATCGAGGCGATAACCTCGAGACGTATTTACGCCTGTCCTTGGGGGATACTCTCTTCTCGTTTGTTTTTTCCCTTCGAGAACGAAATAAAAAAAAAAGAAAAGAGAAGAAAAATAAAAGAAAAGAAAAAGAACATCCAGCTTATTCACGGACCCTGATTGCGTGTGTATAGTTGAAATTACAGAGGGCGGGTCGATCGAGATGATCGAGTTCAGAAATTGTCTCTCGGGATGGAAAATTAATAAATGATTCCTGATCACATGTAAGGAGGTTATGGTTACCCTGACAATTACATCCTTCGTCGTTTCGCGCGGTTATTTTCGATGTCGATTTCGGTTCCGTATATCTAGGGAATTTCCCACAGGAAGATCCCTAGTTCGAAGTGCCGTTCACGGGAGATAGGTCACTATAATTATGCGAAACAAGCGATACAAACACAATAATAGCACGATACCAGTACGGTATTACTCAGCTTCCAACGTTTTATTTAAATTGGTGGGAATTCCTTCGACAAAACTTGGACTCGAATATAAATGAATCCTTAGAGGATGTTTCCAGGAATAAAGAGTCGAAAGTCTTATCGTAAGATGCAAATAAACCGTAAAATATACAAACACATAGAAAATAACAAAATTAATGGTTCTATTTATTTATTTATTATTTATTTGATGAATTTTTGACATTCCTGAGAATATAATTTCATTGATGGATCGGAGGCTAAGAGGAATTCAAGGTTGACAAGGTGAGATTAATAATGCCTCTTCGGATCGAAAGTGAAAATGATGGTGTTGAGTCTGTCAGATCTCATCGAACCAACTCAAGGTTAAGGACTTAATAAGAACAGGTTAATTTAATTGAACGAATATAATCGTGAAAATAAAACATTCTGCTGATGTTGATATATTCACAATGTGAAATGTCTTCGGATAATGCAGTAGACTTGTAAAAATTCTCTGAGTCATGATGACGACAAGCGTGTCAACTACGTGTGAAAATATAATACCGAGAAACATGTGGGAAGATGTAAACCTATCTAATTGGACAGGTATAAATCTGTTCCCGTGGAATAAAAGAAACAGCGAAACAGATGGGTCTGTGGTGTTAAATCCTGTTCACACCGGCATAACACGCTTGTCATTCGTATTGTCACCCACGCTTCTTCCCGAGATCGGTATCACCGCTGCGTTATTGTCAATGGTGCACGCTGGGTCCAAGTTTGGAGCGCTCCCGGTAGATGTTAACAAGCCACGCTATCTGAATGATTATTTCCATGAAGCGAACAGGTAAAAATACGCATGAATCATGAGCTGGTAAAAGGCTCGATACTTTTGTATTTCTTCACTCTTCGTTACCGTAATTATTGCCTAGAATTCTTTCCCGATTTCTCTGTATTTTCAAAATTTTTTAAAAATTTCAGAATTCCTTAAATTTCGTTTTTTGAAAATTCTGCGTTTTAAAAATTATATATAAAAAGAACATTGACATTGAATATTCTCTTTGTTACAAAAATTACAAATTTCAATTGATATTAAAAAAATCAACCATGTTCATATAATTCAACACTTTCCCTAATCCAGGTACATTTCAAAAGTGTTCTCTTTAGCGCACCACTGAAATCTCTTAGAACCGTTCTTAAATCAAACCCCACTCCTACCTACCCTCTCTCTCGCTGCATCAACACGAAAAATCCAATTCCAACGTACGCCTAAAATCCGTATATTCTCCTCGTTGCACGAATTCCATTCGAGTGCTACCTGGGAGCGGATCGTTTCGGCGCCCCACAAAGAGACGTCACAGGTGAAAAATACGAAAAGTGAACGCGCAAGGGGCGGAGTCCTAGGTGTCTAAATTCGTCATAGGGACTGTGACAGATTCACCTTCCTCGGAAGGGAGTCGCCCGGTTGAAGGAGACGACGACGAGGACGTTAGGAGAAGACGCGAGAATAGGGTGCGAAAATGTCGAGACATCTGCTACCTCCCTCTACCGCTGGAAATTATTAATCCCGTCAAAAGTACTAAATCATATTCCCCGCTGTTGCACACGCAGCGGACTGTCTGCAGAAAGGAAGGGGGAGAGAGGGGCGGGACGGAGGAGGGGTTAGAGGAGGCGAAAGTGAAGAGAAGCAGCGACTACGACGACGTACGTCGCTGCTGACCTTGATTTAGGGTCGCAGAAACCCTTCCCCGAAGATCGCGCCAGGTATTTATGACTCGCAGAAACTGGTTGCCGCTGCGAACTCTGGTAGCATCTGCGGCTGAAAGGATTCCCCTTCCCCCCTTCACCCTGCCCCAAGGGGGGGCGCGGGAAGAAATCGAAAATATTCATATTTCAACACGTCCGCCCTAGTTGCTTGCGTTTTCCTTTTCCTTTTGCAGTGGTAGCTGAACGGAATTATTATGATTGAAGAAAGAATTTTTAGGAAGAGGAAGGAAATAGAGCAATTTTTTTGACACGAGTTGTGGGGTTGTGACAGAGTGACGAAGACTGTAGGGTTGACTGATGGAGGTTTATCCGTGATGGTACTGGGACCAGTGAAAGATGCTGAAACAACGAGGACAAAGATCTATTTTTATTATTTTCTACTGGAAGTTTTATGATAAGGAGGTTAGGTTTAGTAACAATGATAGTTAGTTAAATTTATGTACGATTATTTAGAAAGAAGTGTCAGACATCTTCGAATACAAGACTTTGTTTCTCGTCTCGGATAATAGAAGTTAACCGATAGCTTCATGCTGCGAGGAATAAATAGCTACTTTAAATAATTGCCGATATAAATTAATAAATGACTCTATTGGAAGTGGTTCTATCGAGAAATAATGTCCCTGCATTTTAATAGCCTTCGACCGATGTCTTCGAGCAACCTTGAACAGATTGTCTGAGCAAGTCGATAAATAAAATATAAAATATATATATAAGTACCGATAAAAAAAATAAAAAGTAGCTTGAAAAAAGCATTATGATAAATCGTTAAATCCAACCTTAATCGAATAAGAAAAACAATATGCCTACATTTACAGCGCCTGTCCAATCGATTTAAACCTCTCATCGACACGGATCGGCCACTTTGCATCGAAACGAAATGAAAATTACATATTTCACAATCTGTCCCGATTAAAAGTCAAATCCACTTTTATAGTTACGCCCACCATCGCCCGAGGCATCGAATCCCGAATACCGTAACTCTCATTATACGTCCAGACTAGATAAGAAACATCCCGGCGGGCATATTTAATTTTTTCCTCTTCACGTTTCATAATGTTCATCCTTCTTTCTATACCTCTAATCGTCCCTATCCCGTTCCGTTAACGTGACATCTAGTGACGTTTGCCGAGATTCGTTCCGAAAATAATGGAGATTAATCAAAATTCTCCACGTCACGCTTCTTCTTGACCCTTTTCCCAGGTTCGGGGCACGATTCGAGGGAAAAGTATGGCCCGCAGAGAATGTTCCCCCCCTCACCCCTCCCGGATGGACGTAGGAGAAAATATAGCTCTTAATGAATCGCCTCGTGCACTGACCTCATCTCGTTCGGTAATGGAATTTCAAAACACGGCGATGCCGCTACTCTCTTTCTCTCTACTCATTTATCTTCTCCGTGTAACGAAACTCTCCTTCTGCCGGAGTGCCTTTATGCGATCACACGCGTATATTTTTCGCTAGGCACAAATTGCATTTTTTAATTCCCGGTACGGTAGCTGGCGGTATCTCGAATTACACGCGTCTCATATCGCGTTACATTTTTACGGTTGGTAATTGGATGTGGCGCCCTCTATGGCGACCGCCGCAAAGGTAAACTCGCGCCGCCTAACCTCTGAGTTTAATTCGACGCGAAAATATACACGTATGGTTGATTAAGGAAAACGAGATGGGAAGGCCTGAGGATCGAGTCAATTTCAGTGAATCAATTTCAGGTGACTAGGAGGAGGTGTATGATTGGCGTGCTTAATTCCTATTCGGTATAAACAGGTGTAATTACAGCTGCTCCATAGAGGCGAGTGGAAGATTTATTAAGTTACCGAAGGAAGCCACGCTTCCAGTGGTCGTATATTATCCCAGCGATAAACAGGGATAGACTAAGTATCGCGTTGCACGCGCCGCGGCGTTTAATGATTGGTTTAATTGAAATAGCCGAATCAAATTTTACGTCGTTTTATATAATGTAAACTGCAACGTTACCTCTATTCAGAAAGCAATAGGCGGTATATTCGTTTGATGGTTTAGGATAATCGTTGAGAAACGAAGAAAGCTTCCATAAAAATTCATTCGTAACAATTTTCATGCTGATTGGTAACCCAGTCACGTACGATGCATGAAAACCAAGTATACCGTAACGGCGCGATGAAGCGACGGTCCGTTTATGATTGGTACGACTCCCAGGGTGGTCGTTTAACGAACAGACCAACAGGGAAGTCCCCTCCACCGATGCGTGTGTACAGGTAGCGTAGGCTGAGCGAGAGGCAGCCTCGCTTAGCAAGCTTAATTCGGTCGTACCGCGAGATATATTAATTAACGATGGCTCGACTTGCAACCCAATTTAGAAACAAGCACCTTGTTTGCATACAAAGGAGCGTCATAGAGCGAGTTCGCACCCTCGATTCCGCGCCGATATAAATGGCGATCGTTGGAGAGGACCACTCTGACAGTGGAAGGTTCTACGGTAGGGGGAAACCACAGAAAGTAGTAGGGGAAAGTACGAATGAGAGAGTTGAAGATACACGAATGCGGAAAAGAGGCAGAACGATCAAAGAGGATAGTGTATAAAGCAGAGAAGCGAGAAGAGGGAGGGAGATAAAAGAACCAGAAATATGTAACGGAAAAAAGGATGGGAGCGCCAGAAAGTGAGATAAGAGAAACGGCGGAAATGAACGGAAAAAGAAACGAGACAAGTGAAAAGGGAACAGGAGAAAAAGTGTTGGCAAGAAAGTAATGGAAAGAGAGACATAGAAATGTAAGGAAAGAGGAATACACAGTGAATGAGACTCGTTAAAACGCGTACCGAGTGTTTAAGGAAGGACTCTTGCTGTTCACTGAATACTCGAGATGTACTTGTATGCAGCCCTCGAGAGTGCATGCACGAGCATCACGCGCACTTGCTCGCTCGAAGAGTACGCTTCTTTGCCGCTGAGTCCGCGTTTTCGTGCTCGCAAATATTCTCGACTTCCTGCTACCAGACTTCCTGAATTTAATTAAGAGTTTGGACAAGTCACGCCGCGTTAACGCTTCCTATCCCTTCTTGTGTTACCTATTCGAGATGCTAAGCTTCCCTAAGCATCTTACTAGAATTTTAATGAGCCGTTAGTAAGATCGTTAAAATTTTTCGGTTATTATTTATTATCGGCCAAGTTCGGAGAGTGCAGCGGGTAAAAGTTCGTTTCAGTGCTTTTGATGTTATCTAACGTGAACAATGCCAACTTGAACGAAGACGATTTTTCGATCGGTAAAGGTGTACGATATCGAGGCACGACTCGGTCGATAACTCGATCAGGTTAGAATTGATAAATCAGTTGAAGATTTTACAACAGATATTTTTAATATCTATTGTAACACGTTCTCTTGTGAAAATCAGTAGAATGTATACGATCAGACTGGAAAGACTATATTAAAAGCTACTACGAGAACTTATGCATAAATCGGGTAACTTTATTCATAAAAGCGAACACCAGGTTTATCCCCGTAGTTACTTATGCATACAGCGTGAGACATGGCAAAGAGGATTCTGTTGAATAGAACAAAAAAAAGTGCAGTTTAAGGAAGCGTGTTTCCATTCACAAACCAAGCTGTTTGAAGTTATTAAAAATTATATATGAAAACATTATCGAAGAGCTATTTCAATTAAAATTTTCATTGTTACTCATCAATAGAACGATAAATTCACGCTAATAAAGGAAAATTAATTCTTTATCAGAAATAAAAATCTACTTCGATGAAATAATTTTTCTGTACCTTAACATGTATGATACTTACGATAAGTTCTGTGACATAGCAGATTACATTTTCAAAGCAGTATGTAATCAATTTGATCAATTAGTTAAATTTTCAGAGAATAAAGGAGGAAAAGAATTCTTTTATTATTTCACTAAATACCAAACCAACGAGGAATTAGTGTATATTAAAGCCTGGGTGTACGGCTAAGTACATCAATTTAGAGCTTCCTACAGAGGCCACATACAGTGAATTCTCGCGCAAAGGGGCGTGTTTAACTCAATTTTCGCGTCGAAGGGGCACGCTTCGATTCAAACGCAACCTCTTCAATTTATGGCGCGTTGTCGTCTCCCACGGGGCGAGGGGAATTTCCGGCACGGCCTTGGCTCAATTTCCGCCAAAGCTGCACCCTAAATTTCAGATAACACCGCAACTTGTCCCCCACGTATCCTGTCTGCAGGAACCCTTGATCTGCATACCTTGGACAATTCTTTTTTTTCTACAGTTTCGTATTTAACAGAACAATAAACTGATCATTTGTTAAATTGTCGAATTATTTGGCCTTTTTTCCCCTGTTAAACGAGGAAATTTTGGTATCCGAATTTTTGTAAACTTTGCAAATTTAGTTGGAACTTTAAGAGAAAATATATTTTGTTCCAAATTCAGTATTTCAGCGTGAAAACATCCCTCAAGGATACAGAAGTGTTTACCTATTTCCCTGTATAGTGGGCTGACTCATGAAATTATTATTACTAAAATTTGATAGAAACTACGTGCAATTTAAATATCCCAGGTTTTTAAAAATGTTTTTAAACCTAATTGCTGTTAAGACTAAACCGATTTATGTCATGTTTGGACTCATTTGCATGGGGAGAATCTTCTTAATCCATTAGTACAGTTTCCATAAAGAACCCGAAATTTTTTATATTGAGTGATTCATTCGAATGCAAGTGGACATTTTCACTCGCTATATCTATTCATTTTTTTTATTCGTATGTTCATATTTACTAAGCTCAAAATAGTGGGTGATAGGAGAAAAGTGAGGATGATTCGAGCAGATTTCATTTCATTTCAATTTAACCGAGCGTAGGTGAACCTAATCGAATCTATTCATTTCTATACTTGATGTCTCATACTAACCCCTGGAAGACTGCAACCTGCACAGTGCCCACATAAGCCGTTCGAACATGTCCTAGCAGCGAAAGGCTGCATGTAATCAACACAAGCAACTCCAGGTGGTTTATCCGTCTGAAATCCCGTAGAAGTGGAACGCAAAGCCCCGATATTCCCTACGATCCGTCTCACCGGTCACGTTAGTTCGATTTACGCTTCAGGCGGCGGTTGCTGGCCTACCTAAGCTATAATAGAGGGGGATCTCGAGCATTTAGCTTATCACGCTCCACTATCTACCGGTGGCATACGCCTCCGTTTAGGGCTTTTCGCCCTCCGGGCGCGCGCGAGCGCAAGCACAGGACACACAGAGATGGCGGGCCCTTAAATCAGCCGGTGGCCTGCCTCCGGCGGTTGAATTTAACCTGAAACGTTATCGCGAAGCCGGAGGTGAGACTGGACCGTAGATAAGCCTCGTACACGGCGAATTAGCGGCGCACCTGAGTGGGGAAATGCTTGGCCGACACGTGGATCATCGGCGGAGGGAGTGAAGGAGACAAGGGGGGAGGAAGAGGGAGAGAACTTTTTGTTAGGAGGGATTGGGGACTCTTGTGTCGCTTGGAAGGATGAAGCAATTGTGGAGATGGTTTGAACTTTTTTTTTTCTTTATTTTTTGGTGAGCACGGAAGATGTGATCTGTATTGGATTTGAGATTTAGGATGAATATCATAATGAAGGTTTGGAACTGAAGGGGAAAATCGAAGTAAAATGATGTAATCTTATTTTTGAAATATTTAATAAAAAAATAATACCTAAATTCACATAGTTATTACTAAAGAAATTAAATAACAACGAAGCAGTTTTTACGAGTGAAATTTTTATGTAAAGGAACAATTTTTATATTTCCAAGAAAAATGAGGACTTGGAAATTTGTTAAGCGAAGCAGGAAAGGTGGGATACCGAGTTGATAAAACAATATTGATTTCAGATTAGATGATACGGTGGTACTTGGATAATATTGAGGTTATGGATCAGCGTTAATCATTTCTCTAACAGGGGGAAGCTCTTGGCTAGCAGAGCAAAGTACTTCAAAGTAACGAAATTCTCAAGAAAAGGAGGAACGGGATAGCTCTTTAATTATTCGTAAGATAATGTTCATCATAGTCTGGGAAGCTCGCGTAATGAAACGGTTAACACCTGTACTTATGAAAGGAAGGGTCGCGTGTTATATTTAAGCAACATAATGCCTAGCAATTCTACGATTACGGTACACCCTGAGAATAAACGTTTCAAGTGAATCTTATACCAAAGAACAAGCTGCACTTTGTCCAATTAATTCCACAAAGAAAAAATAATAAGGAAAAATGAAAAACAATTTAATTACTTATATTACCCTAAATCTTATCCACTTATGTTTCCATGTAATAACAAAAATTAATCTTCCTTCACTCTCGTAAAAATTCTATCGAACCTCAATTTCATTTCTCACCCTCAACCATCGCAGTGATCGAAACTATAGCACAGACAATACCTCGTCACACGTGCCAAAGAATACACTTCATCAATTACAGTGTCTCACGGAACCCGACCACGTGCAATCACCGAATCGAGAAGAATTTACGATCCCCGCTAAATCTACTCGCAATTAATTGACCTTTTCTCGGGGAACTGTATCGTGTCGTAACACGTAAAATTCATCCCTCCCAGAAAATATATACTAGAAACGCAGAGGCTAGGTCTGTCTCCCTTTTTCGGCTATTGAAAAGCAGCTGCTTACGAGTGGATGCTTAAAATAAGAGCTATATATATATATATATAACGGAAATGGTTCGACGACTCGATCGATCGATGCAAGCAAAAAAAAGGAGAGTGAGTGCGCGCCTGTGTGTACATGTGTGTGAGAGAGATAGAGATAGACGCAGCTAGTTTTATGGCCGCGTGGCGTGCAGATGGAGCCTCGGAATCCGTGAACCATAAAGACGGCGGCCAGCTTCGATTTACGATGAGAAAAGAGGCACAGCCGACGCGACCGTAAATCATTCGCTTCTCGATGGCTGCCGGCCCGTTCACGAATCTCTAATCTTTTATCGATTGATACAATGATACCAAATGAGACTGATGCCTACCGGCTGCCAGCAATACAAGTACGAAAATAGTTCCGTGAAAACGGTTAAATACGGTAGTAATGAGAAATATCTACCGACGAGACAGGAAAGTATCTTCGTAGCTTGATTAATCTTTTTTCATCGAATTTTTTACGATTATTCACACTGTTTCTGCTCGGTGTCTGAATCAATGAGAAAAGTTTTTGAAATTATCATATTTGAAGATGAGTTTCTATGAAACTTCACTACGACTGACATATCAGCCATATTGAAGTGTCACGTGATTATTTGTAATGGCGGCAAATATCGGGTAAATAAGAGAATGGTTAGATTATAGTATGGTAAGGTAGAATTAGTTGATTTTTTATAGATACTATGTATTATAGTAGTTTTCACAACACAGAATTCTTAAATTCTATTTTCGCTAGAATAATCGTCTACTGCGAATAATACCCGATGCTTCAGAACATAGTTCACGCAACGTTAACTTAAAAAACCCTATCTATAAATATTGAAAACTTCGGCGAATAAAAGTAATTCGCCTACTTTTTCATTCAGCTTCTGTCAAGCTGAACACAGTAAGCGAATTTAACGAAAAAAAAAAATGCATTCTTACGTTCTCCAACGTGAAAAACCAATCATCTAGAGCTTCCAGTAGATCCATCGATCCGTTCCATCGTCTTAGGAACCTGGTCGTTATTAAAATCCGTCGATAGAGAGCGAAAGGGAGGGGAGAACAGAGGAAAGACGACGGTAAATCCGGATTTAATAGAGAGTTCTCGTGTGAACTTCCTTCCATATCGTTCGTAGACCGGTAACCCCGGGACCTGACGTCGGCATATTGCATTATCGCTCGACTTATGGGATCCCATATTCAATATGATGCCGCCAAGAGCCTGGGAAAGAGAGAGAGGGCAAAGGGATCTGCCGCGAGAAGCATATTTCATACGTAGGGATGGACCGGCGCGGGGACGATGGTCCAAGACCGTGTATCATGCAAGATGGCGCGAAACATGGAGAACGGTGAAACGTTAAAATGCTCAAGGAACGATTCGGAAAGAGGAATGATGCATTCCGTAAGATTTGCAATGGCGGTGAAGTTTGAAATGTAACTTTGTTTATTTTTTATGGATTATTAAATTCAGCGTTCTTGAAGTTGTGTGAAAAATTTTTAAAAACTGTAAACTGTACTTAAGACTACAACGAATGCGTCAGTGAATGAACGAAGGTTAAATTAAAATGATTCATAAGTGATTAATGAATTCTATGAATTTTTTTATTAGAAATATTTCAAATATTAATTCTGTACAAATAGCAATGGGACAAAGTGGAAGTGGATCATTAATCTTTTAATCGGTGGTAAGAGATTTATTGTCAAATGTAAAATTACAGGTGAAAAATCTTCAATGGTAACTTTGTACGATTACCTGAAATTTATTTGTGAAAGTTAAATTGAGGTGTTGAAATTCCAGTCGCAATTGCGAAAAAGCGCACAACTCAAACAGCCAATCCCTGTAATTATACGTTCCCCGTGGAATACGCAAATCCCAGAAAACCCATCGAATTAGTCCACCTTCGAAATCGCCCTTCTCATCGCTCTTTATTATCCAAATACGTATCAACAACCTCCCCTTGCGTCACTGAACGAAGCAACGACTATTAACAATAGTCCTCGAGCTATTTGTCTAAGCGTCGGTAGGGTAATTTCGAGTTTGAATTTCTTCGAATATCTGAATCTTCAAATCTACAGCATCAAAGCATATTTACCATTTATAACCACCTGAAATTTATCAACATAAAAAAAAAAACAATATAACAATTCAAAGAAATTACAAAATATAGAATAGCTCGTGTTAGCATCGCTTACATCCACAAATCAAGTCCCGAAAAATATATCCCCTTAACCTTTCATTCAACAACCATCAGAACTCTCCAAGAAGAAAGCGTCAAAATATTCCCTCCACGAGTGATGATTATCCAACACGGGAAACAACCTGAACAGTTTTCTTCCACAAAGGACACCCCTACATACCTCCTCATCTGAATGGCACAAGAGAGCAAAGGGGATGGTGGTTTACGGAAGGTTCTATTGCGTTATGGTCAACGCGCTCGCTATGATAAAACTGTTCCTGTCGTGAGCTCACGAGGTGAACGTAGACGAAAAACGTAAGAGCCTGGGAGAAGGGAAGAGGGGTGAATCTCAGGGGATATAAATGGTAGCAGGGTGTTTCTTTGGACCGTGGCCGGTCTCGTAGATTCAATCACGACCCTTCCTATACCGAGCGACCTCGCGGCACGAATACCAAGCAGACCTTTCGTCCTCGGTATTAAAGGCGTCCCGGCGCCTTTGATCGTGACAGGAATTCTAGTTAGGCAGAACTCACCTTTCCTCGAGTCTACGTAGTATATATCGTGGTATCTTGAGACTATCGATATAGAGTAGGATAAGGTGTAGAAGAGATTAAGTTTAGAAGTATTTTTAGCGTAGGAATAGTTATCAGCTTTTAACTGTAATTATTAACGCGTTTCAAGGATACACGGGTCATCGATGCGTCACACGGACGCGGTGTGATTTCTCGTCTAAAAATATTTGCAAAGAGTGTTACGATAAATTTAAAGAAGAAACTTGTCACTTTGTAATGATTGCAGAGGAGATGCTTATAAAGGATAAGGTGTTAGTTTTTTTTTAATTTGATACTGTTGATTGGCACTGAACATGTTAAATAAAAATTTGAAAACTGTAGCAGACTCAAAGGAAAATTAAAGCGCTAACACGCATTCTTGTTTTCTTCTTCTTTTAGTCTGATTGTAAGTTAAAGTCTAGTTGAGACAAAAATGGCGACGAGTATGGTGGATTTCGGCAAGAGACGTCAACAGACTGTGGAAGACGATAAGGTACGAGTCGTAAAGAGATAAAGAGAAGGGAGGACAGAGGGTTTATTCAGGACGTAAAATTAAGTTACGACTGGCCTTCGAGGATTAACGATTTCGTCGTTGCCTCTCTCTATCTGGCTGTATTTTAGGATTGTTTACCCGGAACTTCGTTCCCGCGGTTTTAGGTTGCTCTTTGATCTGCCGCGATGGGAGACACAGGGAGAATAACATGGGCTTTCGACGAATTGAAATAACGAGACGCGACGTTAGTGTTTTTGCCAGAAAAGTACTGTACTCTGCGACTGAGGATTTCTTCATTTATTGCTCTTCTTCAGTGTACCATGTACAGTACTTTAAAGTTAGTCAATTAATCTCCATTTAACGGCGGAAACATTTTAATAAAAAAAGTTGTAAATTAATATTAAATTATTACAAATTTCCTATGAAATTTTGAAAATTCTATTAATTTTAAATCAGCTGTAGTACAAGCCATTTTAACTAATTTTTATTTAGAATCTCCAAAATACAATAAACAATAAGAAAAACAAAAATTTCTGAGATTATTAAAATTTGTTTCATTTTATTGCTTTGCATATTTCTGTTCTAAATTCTTCGAAGCTCGAAGCTTCGATGAATGCTATAGTTAAACTGCCTTCTAGTCCCCCAACCCTTTCTATTCGACGCAAGTCCCTCTCTGGTCTCGTCACGCAACCGAGCTTCATTGCAACTATCGTCTTCGAATGGCGCTTTCGTCTCTGAATCGGGGCTTCATCACGGTCGACGTCGTTTACGTCAGACAAATACCTCAGACAAATAGAAAGCGGATCTTTGTTCTCGGAAGCCTAGAAAGCCAGCCACCCGCAGTGCAATCTGCACCTGCAGCCAGGCAACCCGGCATACATCGCTGTAGGCTGGCACGATTGGTTGCTGGCATTAGGGACTCGACGAGTAGGAATGGGAACGAGAGTATCGCGAGTCGTTATTCAAATATCAGAACGGACGAAGGTTCGAAAGACGTTAAGAGAAAGAATTTTCTTTTTGAAAAATTCATTAGCGGTGTATTTAATTTTTTGAAATCTGAATAATTTTTTTCTGGGCGTCCAATTGCGAATTAATTGAAAAAAATAATAATTTGATAATATTTTTATTGTTCGCTGAATTGCAGTAATTTTTGAGAATATCACTGATTTTAGAAAATGAAATGTCACCAAACAATTTCTCGTCAGGAATTCCTCCGATCATAATCCAAACAATAAACAAATGTTTCAATATTATTTAATAAATCATTTCATGTCAAATTAAACAATATTTCATACAAACTTAAAGTCCCTAGGGTCAAACAGAGAATTCCTCGCCGAAGGATCCCTTCGTATCATAATTCAAGCAATAAATAGAAAAAACATCACGTTGCCAAGAACAGATTCGTCTTTCGACCGTTTTCCCTCCTAAACGATCCAAAGTTTTCCATCAAAAATCCATCGTTCGGTCATAAAAACGCGATACCACGGCGACCCGGAAAAGTCACTAAACAACTCGAGGACGCAACTCGTCCCTGAAGGATCGTTTTATTGCTAAAACGCGGTGTGTCTCTAGCCAGGAGCGTCTCGGCCGATCATTTTTCTCAAAGCAGACGTCCCTGAGGGTAGTAATGTCCGCGATCATCCCCTTGCCCCATCGTCCAGGTACTTGGTATTCCGCCAGCGGCGCGCCATCGAAACTCGAGCGGCATCCGCGAGAGCCGGAGACTTCGACGTCGCCGCGGGAAAACTGTTCGTCTTGTTCGAACCGCAAAAGCCTCTTTGACTTCGTCCTCCTCGTTCCTTTTATAACCATGGAAAGAAGGGGATAAGTACGAAGGAAAATCGATCCCGCCTTTGTGCTCCTCTTCTTTATTCGTTAGAGATAGTAGTACGAACATATTTTTTAGTAAGTGAAAAGTAAAGCTTATGGATGCATGGGAAATTAGTTAGATGCGTTTCTTACGGAAATTCGAGGGTTAGAAGTAAGTATTCTTTTAATAGACATATTGTTGGACTAGTTCTTTTTTTCTTTATGATTTAATATTATAATTGCTTCTCAATTAGTTTGAAATAATTTAGTTTCACTGTTAGTTTATTATCTAAGTCCATCGGATATATATACAATTGTAAACACCTATTATTTACAGATAAATTAACACGAATTCAATCACAATAACCAATTTAACCTCAAAAAGATTTGTCTTATTTCACCAACATTTCTTCAGTGCTCAATTTTCGACATACACATTATTTCACATAAATATCACATAACCTCACCTATTACAACAGATCATCGTTACACTTCTACACACACTATACTATAGTATATCCCAAAATTCATTTCCGTGATTCTCGTGTATCCTCAGTACCATACTTCCTCGCTATCTGCCTCTGAGCCTGTCGTAAACGAGCTGTTAGCCTAAGACGAAATTAATATTAAGCGGTAACTGCGAGAATAGGATGACTAAATACGGCTGTACAAGTCGACTAAAACGCATTATATCGAAGAGGGTAAGGGCAAAACACATCCGATGTACGCGAATGAGACATTAGTTTGTCGTGCGACGGATTAGGGCCAACGGCTGTATCTACCCGTTAATCCTGATTTAGGGATTCCGACGCGCGCGCCATCCAGCCTATTCGTTGCGAATTAAGACACCGTAGAGACTCGGTCGTTTCAGTCGAACTTACGGATTAACTTTCGACTTCGCTGTACCGAAGCAGCTGACGGTGAAAAAGACACGTAGAATAGACGCTTAACGTATATTATGTTGTTCGTATGGGGAGATTGTTATATTGTTGGAACACTCCTCTTTTTTTTTCTTTTTTGTGGAACAGATTACGGTGTCAGAGAAAGAGGTTTGAATTATGGGTCTTTCTTTTTTAGCTGTTGTCAAGCTTCGTCGAGTGTGAAAGGGAAAACTGATAGTTTTACGAGAAGTAGTGAAGGGGTCGAGAGATTTCGAGCTAAGGACGACGAAGAATAGCGAAAGGGTTCGGTATCGTTGAATGTGTTTCATTGTAGCTTTGTTTTTAATCAAAATTCTGTGTTCAAAAATTATGAAAAGTAATATATCGTGAACGAAACGTCACAATGAATATTAAAATAAAATTACTTAAATCATTCCTAAATAATCATCAATTTTCGATAATTAGTTAAAAATCAGAAGGGAATAGTGTTTTCTAATCTCACAAAACCACGGATTTTAAAATGTTGCTGGAACACGCAACTACTGTTCCGCTACTGCTAAACCCCAGCCATTCATGAATAACAAATCCCTCTAATTCACTTCGCGTCGCTTCAAATTCAATTCCTCAACTTTCTTAATTCTCCCACCCGGAGGAAGCCATAGGAAACCTCAAGCTTTTCACGCGAATAGGCTGCGCAAGCGAAGATGTTGACACGAGACGGTCGAAAGGCCGTTGGCTAGACCCGCGGAGGGTTAACCCGGTTGACAAGGGTAAAGTAATTGATACTGACGCCGGAACGGCTGACCGAGGAGGAGCGTGTACAAGCGGAACATCCGGCAGAATTATAGGATTATATTAATACGCTCGTCTCAGAGACCTGGCCGCCATTTGCAGTCTACGCGCTACCTCGTTTCTTCGTGAATAAATTCTCTCATTACCGAGAGTACGTGGTCGGTCCCTCGATTAGTATAACAGGGTGGCCAACTGAAGTGACCGAGACATTGATAAAATCTTGATACATTTAGCGCAATAAAAAAAAATCTGTGATTTGTATGTTTAACTTTTTCTCAGGGTTAATTGAAATTCTTATTAAAATCTCTGGAAATCTCTGGCAAGGATACAGGATAGTAACCAACAAGTTTTCGTTTTACTTATACGCCCTATAAAGTATTCTTGAATGAAGCTAATCTCAAACTAGATACGTAGTTTGTTTCATTTATTCTTATCTAACGTTTTGCAACTTTGTAACAAGCTTGAAATGACTGACTGGCAGAGTGTAATTTTCTTGCCATGTAGTAAGATGATACACATCCCTACTAGAAAAGTTTAAGTGAAGTTATACGTGGATACGTTTGCATATCTATATGACAAGAAAAAGAAGACTGAATTAAAACAGGCTATAAGCCATCGTTCGTTGTTTTGATTTATTAAAATTGTTTGTAGAACGTGAGCAATATGTTTATTCAACGATTCAGCTGTATTATCGAGACTATAATCATGGTTAAAGAAGAGTAAGCAAACAAGTGTTGCGTAATTCCTTTAAGAACCTGTTTTCTAAGAATTTTTCCGATTGAACTTTATATCTAATTTATATGATTACCACGGAGATAATGACGGAAACGAAAATTAAGGATTTTTCAGGATGCAGAAGGGTGTCACTGTGTCTAACAAGTGTAAATGGCGGGTGAATGTGTATGTCCGAACGTGAATATAGAAGGGTGAATGCTTGAGGGTGAACAAAGCGTTTAGAGCGAGAATATTTAACGAGTCTTCAGAGAAACCATTCACTGTGATTATTCAAACAACTTTTCACTGGAAGCAGTATAGTCGGAAAAAATGAACTTTCCATTACTAAACTTTTATACGCTATTAGAAATTCGCCAAAACTTCTCCTCGTCCAAAATCAATAATGTCTTAAAATTATACGTTAAAGAACTTCTTACAAATTAAGGTAATTAATTTCCTTATAAAGAAATATTACATAAAAAAATGTCAAGAAATCCTAAAAAAAGAAACAAATTTTTTTACCATAATTTTATTGTAAAAATATTACATAAAAAATATTTTGACTAAATCTTAAAAAAAAAAGAAAAATTTTTTTATTATAATTTTTAAACCGTACATACAACATACATGCACTAAACTCCCTTTCGAGACACTCGACCCAAAATCCCGTGGGAGTAGATCAATCTACACTTGTACCATCGAAAAGTATTTCCATTCAAAACGAAACGAAAAATTACCTGATGTTCGCGAATCCTATTCGAGAGTGCTGCACATTGATCATTTGCCACCTGACCCGTTCGCCCGTGTAAAACCGTGTATGAGAGAAACGACTCATCCTCTCTCGATCCACTGTGCTTGAAACGTTCGAAAAGCTCGTAACTGTGTCTATACAATGTGACAGAAGAAAACACTCTGCGAGTAACCGGCTCCATGATCGCCGCCGTGCGGCGAATTATCGTCCACGTCCACCCCTCAAGACATAAATCCCAATATCGAGCCGTGCCATGCTGTTTGCCATCTCTCTGTTTAGTTGACGCTTCTTGGCAACTATGCGCTTGAAATTCGATACCTAGGTTGGATACGGGGGCGAAAGAAACGTTTAACGATTTCTTAAAAATTGCGTTTCGCACATTTGAACGTTCACCTTTGAGTAATAGCTTTTAATTTAAATAGTTAGTTCTTTAAAAATAGTTACGTATACTATCATCAATGAAAAAACTATTTTGCAACACTTTTTAATATTTATATAGAGATTTGTATCTACCCGTAATTTGACGGTTTGAAAATAATCGTAAATACAGTGATTGATATGAATCTTCGAAAGAATACTTTCTAATAGCTCTTTTAAACTCTTTACAAACACTCTCGGTATTGTAAACACACTAAATACTTAATCGTTCCATTCATCGTTCAAACCCCTCACAAAAGCTCGAAGGCAAAAACAAAAGAACCAGCGTTCCAACAAAATCCTTATTCTTCACCATCCTCCATTATCCTCTTTCCGTGCATCCAAATATCTCCGTCATTCAGTAACCGTTCAAACTTCACTTTCACACCGTCATTCTCCTCTTGTACACACTCTACCGCCCCCACTTCTGTCACGAACGCGAAAACCGCAAATATAGGCAGGAAAACGGTAAACAAGAACGCGTGTTCGCGTTATTTCGTTAGCACGGGCACGAGGATCGGGCGAACGGGTGAGCGTCGAGCGAAACACTAGCTAAGGACAACGTATCGGGGTGCTTTGCCATGGGGGCGCGCCCCTTCGCATAGAAGGGCCCCTCGCGCGCTACTATGCATCGCCGGTACATTCGATACGTTGTCCACGAGGGGTTCCCTCAACGACCCATCGCGGCCCTATGACTAATAAGAAGCCCGACGGACTCTGTCACACGATTCCAAGCGACCCGAGTTAAACGATGCGAACTTTGTAGGTTTTCATACCGTTCGATCGACGCGTTTATCATGACCATACGTATCGTAAAAAATTTTCGTAAAAGAATTCAACGTGAACATGTTACAATCCATTTCAAATGCAACCCTAAATCGAATTTCGGGTATCGAAGGATTTTTCGAGCTCCCGAACCGATCTCGCCCGATTTTTTCCGACTCGACCCGAAATAGCTGACACATCGAACTTTATACTACTGTTATTTGTTTCATGCGTGGATTTGACTGAATATAAGCGACCGGGGATCGTAGAAGAGGTTATGTATGCATATGTCAGTAGACAGTTGCACAGTTGGTTGGAATAGTTCGTTGAATAAGAATGATTGTGATTTATTAAAATTGTATGTCTGAAAGAATCTTGAACAATTTTTACGAGAATGAAAGAGAAGGTGGGGATGTGAATGAGGGTTGTATACATGAAGCAGTGAAGTGTAGATTATTGTGTCGTGACAAAAGATGTAACTGAATATGTGTGCAAGGGTGGTTTGAGGGATAAGATAGTGGAATGGTGTAAACGGAGGAATAAGTGGGTGTATACATGTATCGGTGAAAGTGATATACATAGTGGTTGGGTAATTGAGGGATATGTGATCGAGATAAGGAAACGGTGTTAATTCATGAGATTAGATTAATGCTTTTCAGGTGAACAGATATAATTACACATATGCTCATGTAGCAAGCTATCCAATATTCTGAGTTTTTTTACACTTAAATTTTTCTTCATTCGACATTTATTCATTCAAGAGAACAATTATTTTACATGTTATTTTTACAGAAAAATATATAAAGTAAGAGTAGAATGAAATAATACAGTAACTTTCACACCATATGGTGTTATATGTATAAACAAAAGTTAGCTAGTTCTGTTGATTTTATCTGTTGAAATAAATTGCACGATTCCTGTAACTCACGAAGGTTAACGAAAGCTTTTACCTCGAATGAAAGCACGAAACCGTTGATTTAGTGGCACGTTCTTTTTTGTTTTGCTATTGGTAAGTGTTATCTGACCACTACCAGTAAAACGCTCGTTTGTTCTCCTCGATACGATCACGTGTATCTCGATACAGGGGAGAAGGGTTGTCACGGGGGCAATTTTTGTGGGTTCTCGAACGCCTCGGAAAAAAGACAGTTATTGATTTATCTAAGCTCACGCTTAGTCAACCGAATTTCCTGTGTTCCTCCTTCTCCCTTCCTAATTTTCACACCCAATCCCCCACGAAGGTATCGAAGATTCAGCAAAGAAATACAAAAACACATCTGACAAAATATTACCGACCAGAATAGTGAAAAAGATTATTAATACAATTCTTAATATCTTTAAAAATTACATAGATATATAAAAAATATTTATTTCTCAAAACATGTTAACCAATCTGTTTTTCTTTTAACCAGTGAATATTTAATAATTAACATTTTTGAATATTTCGACTTTAAACAGTTAAAAGAAAAAATTTCAATTCCCAATTTTACATAAAATTTCTTACACAGAAAGAGATTTATATTTATCCCCAATATCTAAACAATTAAAAAAAAAAGTTAGAAAGAAAGAAAAGCTCAGCAATAACCTTTAAACCCTGAAATTCATCTGACACCCTAAAACTCTCATGAATCACTGGAGTGCAATTTTAAAAGAGCTTCTAAAGCGCCATCGATCCTCCAATCGCCTTTATACGTTGCACATGATTTACACCAATGTCGAGCGTGCGGGCACATTTTTATCAAAAAAAAAAGAAAAAAACCGTGTAGCAGATGTGAAACACGTCGCAACCCTCAATATAGTGCACGTGTATGTGCACACACATGCACGATACGTTACATCAAATTTTCTCGTTCGTCGAGAAGGAAGGCCCCATGTGTCGCGAGGATCGTCGTTGTATGCAAAACGCGAATCGAAATTCGCGGAACGTCCTCGCGATTCGTAACGACACTCAAGAGAGAAGAAACGGTAGTCGAACGATAGCGGCTCGCGACGGTTCGATTTCAGCCAAGATTGTCTTCCCGTGTCTATAATATGGAACGACAGGGGTTCTCGTGGATGAAGGTTACGGGCTGAGATTTCACGTCGATGAAGAATGAACAGGGAATATTAAGGGCTTGAGGAAAATTCTGCCACGATGTTCTTTATCATATGGATGTAGTCTACTTTTGTATACGGAGATAGGGGGCTTCTTCTTGTTCTTGAAGAATCGAATTCTGGTCCCTGCGGAGGATAGAGGGGGATTGGGGTTGTTTTGGTTTTAAATGGTTCTTGTGTTGGGAACGTGACGAAGTTAAATTTAACTTTTTCTCTCACATGGTTTTTAGTACTTTTTGTTGGTTTAAGTTGTTAGTGTGTTTATGTACTCGAAAATAATGGATGAACTATAACAACAATTTAAAAATAAAAGAAATTAATAATATATTAGAAATTTATAAATAACCACGCTGTAAGAATGTTAAAACCATTTGTAATAGAAACACAAAATTTCCGAGGCGTGTTGACATGAAGAAGCATCAGAAGCAAGATTACATTCTGATAATCTTAACTTAAACAACTGTATAGCTAGAATATCGAACACTTCAAAGAGCTTCGTAATTGCTCTAACCTTCTGGATCGGCTAGAATTACGCTCTGCGATAAATAGCCATCTCTGACCGGCAATATAAACATTTGAACACCGCAAGAGTAGAAATATGATCTTTGAAGAGTATTGTCAATATCCGACAGAACCCACTTAGAAATAAGACGCGTTTGTATCTGCCGCAAAGTATCTAAATATATAACTAGTAATAATAAAATAAGTAAAATAAGAAAAAGCAACATTCACGATATTATCTTCGTTTTGGTAATGATTTCGTGAATCCATCTGCCGTGTCAGTTCGACAAAATTTCAGAAATTTTACGTCGAAAGCTCGTCGAGCTGTATCACAGCAAAATCTGTACACGATTAAGCGAAGAAAAGGGTTAAAGCTACCCCCGCTAAGCTCCCCACCCTTTCTATTTCTTTGAAACAATTCCACGTGAATCGTAAAGTTTTTTTCGCCTCTCTCTTTGCAGTGAACGTGGTTAGATAAATATATATGTACATATATATGTAGTATGGCGGACGCGAGAATCGTTGTTCTTATCGTTCTTGCCTCTCTATGGTGAACACCATTGGGAGGGTAGATAAACACACAGAAGAACCCCGTACTCTTACCGCAATGATGCATGTACCATATGCGCACGCGACACCCCCCACGCACTTTTGCAACCCTTGAAAACGGTTAAGACGTCGTATTTTCACCGCGTGTGCCGCCTGCGCTGTCGCTTCACCCTCTGAAGAGGTTTGGAAACGCAAAGTTATTCGTGAGAAAAAGGAAAAAATTGAGAGGAAAGAGGGAAGGGTGTGTCAGTGAACATTGAAATAGCTGAAAGAAATGAGTGCATAAATAAGGAAATAAATAACTAAATAAAAGTAATAAATGTGCGAATAGAATGAACAATTACTCGAGTGAGAGAATGAATAAATAAGAGAACAAGCATGTGAATGATCCAATGAATACACGAATGACGGAAAATTTGAATGAAAAATGAATCACTGATTAACTGCATGAATGGAAATGCGCGTATGAATATTCCAATGATTCTTTGAATGAATAAATGTGCAAATGTGTAAGTGAATGAGTGAATAATAAAAAGAATACAAAAAGAGAAAATGTATGTGCGTGTGTGTATATACGTGAGATCTCATACGTAAAAGTTTAACAAATCAAGAAGGGAACAAGAGATTATCATTATAAACGTGCTAACACGACAAACGAAAAAGGAAGAGATAAAAAAAGAAAAGGAAGAGAAGAAGAAGCAAAGTAACGAGGGTGCGAATCCGATGGTTGTGGATGAACGCATCACAGAGGTGGGGTTGGAAGGAAGAAAAATCACATCAAATATTTACCCTGGTACGCGAAGGTGTCGTGGAGGAAAATCGAGAAATCAAGAGAAACCTGGCTAGTGACAACGAAATCCGTCGGGGAATCGAATCCATCGAATGCACACCCCGCTCGTTTTTCTTTATGGCAGATTCTTTTGACGCATCGAATAACGGACATTTTTGCACAAGTGCCACAGATTTATTATCCAGCTGTACATCTTCTTTTTTCAGATTTTTATTGTGTAAAATGTAATATAAAAATTATATTACTCGATGATTCGTTATCTAAAGAATCCTTATTTTATGTGAACTTGCATAAAGGTATTGAAATTCATAGGACGTTGAATGGAGAGAAAACCTTTATAACTTAACATTATTACCGTACTAAGTTTAGTAACTCCCACCACCTCACTTTGCTCGACACTCTCGAGTAAACAACCTCGACACCTCCACTGCCACGCCATTCACGGTAAAAGTCTCTCAGAATGTCACGTTAAATCCTTAACAATTTCGTGCCGTCGCCTTCCGCGTCTAAGTAAATTACACCAATTTCACCCGACGTCTACTTCAAGGCTTAACCTCAAAAATCCACAGGGAAACCTTACTACAGAATTTTCCTCTTTTAAGCAACTCAATTGGAATATCAATAAAAACGAAATATCCACACAAACATCATTGCTTCTTTTAAAACACTTCCACGTAAATTCTTCGCAGAAAATCGAAAAAAAAAAAATCCGACGAATTTCCTCAAACCACATTTATTCGCACAATAAACTTCAAGTATCGACACTCGGTGCAGTAACAACCCTTCCCCCCGTTGCACATCCGCTCACCTCAAGGTTCTTCTCTCCAGCGAGCGCACACGAACAGCATTTTGCGACCGGTGAGTTACGAGGATAAGAGAAAGCCGCGAGAGACGACGGCCGGTTGAAAATATTGCTGGTCTGCGTTGTATACCGCACAAGGAGATTCCAGGAGGGAAAGGGGGAGCTGGTCGCGAGTCAGAAACCTTTTAAAAATATCCGCGTTGAAACGAATGGCGACGGCAGCGCGCGAACGACCGAAATAGAAAGCCAAACCGGCCGATCTCGCGGCGATACACCCTCCCCCCTGTGGCTCTAGGACGAAGGACGTTATTCCGATCGTTTTGGAAAACGAACCTATTGCACCGAGACGACCGTGTATTTTTGGCCGCGTCACATCGCGCTCCACCAAGTGAACCACACGCGGCAGAGCTCTGCTTCTTTTTTGGTACGTTGACTTTTGATGGAAGTCTTGACAGAAGGCGAGGAGGACTTCTGCTCGGGAGAAAGTTGTGCGTGTTTTGTAGCCAGTCTTGAAAGTTGGAACGCCTTTTTGGGATATTTTATTAGTTTTTATTTCGTCGGGATGTGAGAATGTTTGTTTTAAGTGCTGGGTGTGGGGACAGGGATGTTTCGGTGCTGGATGTTCGAGACGATTGATTCCGGAGAGAAAATAGACTTGGTGGATAATTCTTGCGTGAATGTTTGTTCGTGATAAACACGAGATTTATGATGTCAGACTTTTATAAAAATTTTTGTAATTATTTTTCCTCTCAATTGTTGATAAATTTTCATAAATATTATAAGTACTATTATTATATCTTCCACGCAGCGGTAAAATTATTCTATTAAATAAAATACAATTTCTAACACAAATACGTAAAACTCCTAAAATTCAACAATCCTCATACCAGACATAAATGTAAATATTAACCTCTATCGTTAGTTCTTCGATACATTAATTAGAACAATTTAGTAGGTAATATAAAAATATCCCAATGGATCCTCAAATATCATCAATAATTTCTAACGACCCAATCACTTCTAATCTTCGGTCAACACTATTTAGAACACGAGATGACAATGAGTCATTGTAGACGATACATCAAAACGTCTGCTTGTTTAACCACTCGGTCATTAGTAATTGGATCACTCGTATTTGTCGATCGCGAACGATCTTCGAGAGTGAATCCCTTTAACGTACATAAGTCTGCTGTCACCCTTCGCAACGTCTTTTCTCCCCTTCCACAAGTCCGTTCCAACAATACGACGCTCTAAGTTAAATATTTGACGCCATATATTTCTTTTCCGCCTGTATCTGCAGCGAGCCGCGTCTAATCTGGTCCCGTGGGCTCCAGACGTGTCCCTCCCACCTTTTTCCTTCCAATAACGAGTCCGTTCTTAATTCGACTTTTTTTTCTCCCCCTCTCATCGTTTCCTCCTTTTTGACGGAATCGAAGAAACTTTTTCCATTCGTTACGCGTAAGTGCTGTTCGATGCTCGCTCGTTGATGTTCCAATGGAAAATGTAAATTTCGAAAATTTATGTAGTACTTCGTAAGATAGGGATTCGTGTTTGACGATAGTCGAGGAATTTGAAAGGTTCGGTGGTGGCTGATAGAGAAATTTTCACCAGTAACGTTAAATAGAATTTGTTAGCTTTCAGAGAAATTTTCCTTTATTAATTGCAAATTAATGCGTTACTTTTATTTGGTTGATTTACCTTTAAGCTAATGGCATTTGTTAAGCGTAGAAGGGAAAGGCAAAGGTCACGGGAGGTTACTGAAGGTCATAGTCTTTATCTAACGATACGGTGGTACGAACATTTCGGAATGTCAGGCTAATGGTTCCAACGTATTACAGTTGTAAATAGGCGGAATGCCGCTCGAAAATTAACAGTTAACGCTGCACGAAAGAGTTTACAACTCGTGACTAGGTTATGTGACTCGGCTGGCTTGCAAACGAATCTTTTATGCTAATAGTGAATCATTATACTTTTAGAACAAACATAACCTCTATATGACCCTCCATTTTAGATTGCTATGGCTCTACTATTTAAATAGCGAGCGCCTTTTTTTTCCTGTGTAATTACAGTACTTTAACAGAAATACTATATGGAAAAAAAAGAGACGCTGAAAAGAGGTCTAACGAATTAAAAAAAAAAGAAAAGATATCTAACCGACACAATAACGGATGAAGAAGAACGTTTAAACCTTATATACCGGTTTAAGGTGAAACCGTCACTGGTCATTAAAAGTGGCGATTAAAGGCGTATGACAAAGCAAACGGGGAAGAAATGGTTTACGTTTATGATAAATCAACGTGTGTCATAGCGAGCTATAAAACACATCGCGTTGAGGATGCGCGGATATGAAACCACTTCCACTGCGAATGTCCCGGCGACCGTTCTGAACTAACGAATTTTTGCACTTAGCACTTCTTGGAAATCTCCTCTTGTTATTGCTAATAAGACTCTACTTGAATATCCGTAAAATTTTACACTATTCATTTGACAACACTGGAAAAAGAATGAAATATTAATCGAGAATAAATTTTATCGCTAAAAGTCTGCATAAACCTCACGACAGTGTATAGAAACGACGAGAAACAATCAGAACCAATCACAAACCGAGAGAAAAGTATCGACCAATCAAATATCCCTCCACTGGGATTCGAACCCCGATCCTACCAATTATTGCACAGGTGTTCCACTAACGAGTTCACTAAGAAAAAAAAAAAAAGAAGAAAAAGAGAGAGAGAAAAAAAGTACAGTGTACAACTAAAATCCAATTTCCAATCTCACTTAATTTATACCACAGAAAACCACAATTTCTGCACTTTCCATTAATTCACATGATTAAGATTCCACGGTAATACCGCGTTTTTCAACTGACCGGGCGTATCTTCAACGGTCTCTCCCCCGTGGTACGCGCAACGTAAACGTAAATCGAAAGGCAACTATAAAACGATTTACTTAACGCGATAAGCCGGCTATTCCTCGTGCCGTGTAAATCTTCGAGCGGCGCGGGAGAATCGTCGAAGCGTGATACCTCAGAATTCAGCCTTAATCGAGGAGGCCCCCTTATCTTCGTAATACATTGTGAACGGCGCACGGCTGGTGAAAAACGGTCGAAAATGCAGCGCGACGGTGCTTCCACCACGACTTTACGATTTCGCGTGGAAACGGACTTACGATGCGTGTTTAACGTTCGCGCGGTTGTACGGCTGGCCTCTAGCACGCCGCGGCGTTAAATTAACTTTTATCTCGCAACCGAGCGACAAGCGATGGACGCAGTTGTTCCCCGCTTTGTACATTAACCGAAAACCACGACTGCGTGTACGTAAATTCTTGCCCTACGGTATTTTGTTGCCGTAACCGACGTTTCAATGTTGAACACGGTTATTAACTGCACGAAACACTGTCACACTACAGCAGGGGACTATCATTGTTGCACAGAGATTCGTATCCGAATTGTTCTGGTTCGTTTCAGTCTGTTACTATGTGTCACAACATGGTGGCACGTTTTGACAATTGGAAATATTCGAATTATCAATTGTTTTCGAATAAAATGAGTAACTTGAATGTTTCAAATTAAATGTATAATTATTACTATTTTTTAATATAAAGAAATACAGTATTTATTAACTGTATTCTGTCGCTTTTAATATACCGTTAAGCGGTTCATTTGGGACTCGAAACAATTTTAGAATAAACCTAACGGAATCTTTGGAGTACAGTGCTGTCACGTCTTTCACGTATAATTGTAACGATACACGTATTGCGTATTCGCCGTAAGAGGGAATTAGCGAGTCGACGGTAGACGAAGGGCTACTGCTAATGGGGTTTGACATTGACGAATCTCCAGGTTACGAAGTCGTCAACCGCATAGAGGGCCCTACCGCCGGGAGGTTGGCATTACATCTAAGGCACAGTTCACGCTTACCAGCTTATCGTGGTAATCTAAAGCATTCATTTCCGACTGATGAGACGACTATTATTTCCGACAACGTTATACCCGTGGGGAGTGAGAATAGAGAGAACGTTAAAGAGAGAGTGAGGGGAGAGATGCAATTTTACTTCGTAAAGACGTGGCACGGACGAAAAAGTGGCAATTGTCAACCAGCAACGGATGAAAAATATCGGTTGATTAAGAGAAACGGGATGACAACTCTCTGGATAAATTGAGAATCGTGTTTCGAACGTAGTCAACTCCGTTAACTCATTTGTCAGTGAACATGTCAGCTACTTCTGACTATAAATTCCTTCGTCTCTAATTACAAAAAACAAAAACAAAAACAAAATAGAAAAATAAACGAGACAAAAAATATACTGGCGAAGTAAACTCTCTAATAGAAAAAGAGTGGTCGGCCATTTTCAGGCAATAGGTAAGCCCGGTGGTAAAAGTAAAAATCGAGGGGGGAGAAAAAGGAAAACTTCTGCCCGGTCCTTGATAAGGGGATTCACCTTGGGGAAAAATCACCGTGGCGATTCGGACAGTAGCATCGGCTCGAATTTCGACTATTTGTCCTCGAAAGACAAGATCCTAATGGGAAAGTAATCCCTTTCGGGTAAACGCCGGGAGAGATAAAGAGACCGGCATAAGAGATCTGTGGAGATTCGTATTGCATGCTCGCGGCAACCTGGACGAGGTTCGTTGAGATCAGGTCTCTGATAAGGATCCCTCTTTTCGGAAAGCTCGTCTGGAATTTGTCTTCAACCGACGCTGTTCAACCGCTGGAACATCTTCCGAGCGCTTGGAGGCAGTTCCAACGAGATTGAGACGAACCACGATTCATTACAGTTTGTATTCATTGACTAAATATATATTTAAAAAACAGAAATAATTATTCTATCCTTTGAAACAATTTTACATAATTCAGATTAAAATATATCAAATTTTATAAATACACATATAAAGGGAGTTTCAGTAGGTTAGGTCCTATAAGTTTCTTTACAATATGGGTTCATATGAACTTTTTTCATTTATTTCACACATACACATTAAAAAGATATGACATACAAGTTCCTAAAAAATGTATGCTTTTCATCCTTTGTGCTTTGAACCTTGCATCCCCTCTGTACAAAAAAAAAAATCTTCCTCCGCTGAAAAATCCTTGAAACAGTAGAGATGCACGAGCCACCGTGTTTTCCGACACACGAAACACCGAGGACTTAACCGCAACAGTGGATACATATAAGCCGTCGGTAGCTTTAACCTCTTTTTCTCTTCCTCTCGTTCCGGTCGTGAGCTAATTAAAAAAATCGCAACGCGAGATGCGCTGAAAAGGGCCGCGCCTCTAAGTAACGGTCCTTCATGCCAGCGGTTCGCGTGAACAGACTCGAAAACTTGCCCGCTAATTGGCGGATCTTCAAAGACTGTCGACCTCTCCCTGCCTTCTCTTCCGTTTCAATTTTCGTTCCGCCGTTCCGTGTTTCTTGTCGTGAGCGAGTTAACCGTCGCCGCGGTAAATCAAATGTGGATCACCAGTTTATTTCTCATGGAACGAGAGTGACACGCAAAAACGGGTACGGACGGAAAATAACATTTCTAGTTTCATTATCCTACCTCTTATCTGATGTGCTGTTGCCACCGGTACGTTCTCGAACGATTCTTCATCCTTCTCTGACAGACACTTCACTCGAGTTTCGAAATTCGATGCTCTGCCCCCTTCATTGCTTCGACGATGTTTTGACCGCACGTATATACGGTGTTTCACTAATGATAAATTTGAGATATATATCTCTATCGTAAAAGAGTTTAAGTCGTTACTAGCCTAATGAAAATTTGAGCGATTGGAATGGATTGCATAGAATGAATTGATGAATTTGCAGTTAACAGTGAGTTATTTCGATATTTGTCGGCGATTTGTTAGACGGCACGACACGGAGAGAAATGTCAGAAGCGAGGAGAAAGAGCTAACACCCACACCGTTGACACGACGGTACGTGGCACGCGCCTACGACTGAGAGCAAAGCATTCCGACACCGGGTTCCGACACGAAATCTCGCGCTCGGTCATGTTCGCCGCTGTTCGCCGTCGCTCGTCTCGGAGCACGTGGCTACTCCACCGCGACCACGCTGTTTCATTCCGGTTTTCTCCTACCCCTACCACTTTCACGACTTTTCGGCCTTTTCTACCTGTCGCTCGGTCACATTTATTCGTTTCGATAAAAATTTTCTCATTTGATAAATTATTCCCCCGTTTAATTCTCACGCTACGTAAGAAATTATACATTTTATACGCTTTCGAAAATATTTATTCCAACCGATGCACTTGTATTCCTACGATCTTCCAGAAAAGTACCGACACGCTCGATTCCATAAAGGCTAATAACATAGAAACGTCGAGGAAGTCTTCACACCAATCGAATTTCATATATACACATATAAAAAAAAAATTTCTATACGATATTCCGTATCGTATCCTCGGTAATCTTTGCTGGATCAATGCAAACTCCCAGAAGAAAACCTACTATACTCGACGTTACCTATTATTCGACTCTCCTATTTTCAAATAACCATCGTAAAAACTGTTTGGACATGGAAATACGATACGGGCGGTTAAGTCGTGCGTTGAGAACGAAGCGAACTCGAGGAAAGCGGGAAAAATCGTCGTCGTGCCCGATGGATTTACGAACGGACACAAGATTATAGGAGGGTGGCTCGACTATATCGCGCGTGAGCATGGGTAAAGGAGACTCAGACCTCAGCGATCGTCTGACATTAGTATTCACGATGGATACTCGTTCCGTTGATGAGCTCGCGTCTGACGTATCATCCCCTTTTCTCCTGGAGTAACGTCGCGACGACGCCGGGGCGACTCCTGCTTACGAGGAAGACTTTGAAATTCAAACGTCCCATAAAAAAATTCTTTGGGGAGGGTAGAGTTGCTCGTCGATAATGAGATCGTTCCGTCGGTACGTTTGGACATCTATCTCGCGTGGAACGCGTTGTTGCATGATCGATAACGGCTGTCTCGTAAGTCCTGCGAGACTGTAGCGATATTTGTCTGTGGAATGAAATTCCAAGGTTGCTGAGAATTTCGCTGATTACGAAGATTGAGTGTGGAGTGCCGTTTTGGGTGTGGCACAAGTTTTGTGATTGCTGAATGAGTGGGCGTTTGAACTTTATAGTACACGAATTGGTTTCGGTTACATCGATAAATGCTAATTCGTTTTAAAGTAAAATTATAGTTTTTCGTATTGTTAAGGATCGGTCACAACTTTCAAATAAAATGAAGGTTACCCAACAAGCTATTCAATGTGAAATGTCAATTTGAAAAATTTGAATTTTTTAAACTTTCAGAACTCCATATTTTTCAAAGAACGCCTATTTTCATAATAAATTTAAATAAAGTAAATACGTTGCTGCAGTGTATACTTGTCCATGATTAAAGTTGTATTACTATCTATTAAAACAAAACGCCTAAAGCCATTTGAAAAGACATGACGTGTACACATTATACAGAGCTAAAGTCCAGGAGTCGCATTTGGATAACCCTTTATTTTTTCCGCAACGCGGAACATTTTAAATAATGTTTCATCTCCCACGATAAAATTCACTTTCCAAACACCCCTCGTTGGTAATCGAACAACATTTCCTCCCCAGACGAAATACCCTTGCTCTAATAGAAATCCTCCACTGATAGAACTGCTGGTTCTCCTATAGAGAACGCTCGTTTCGAAAATCCTGTGTCCACGTCCCGTAAGTTCCGGGCTTGTGTGACCGAAATTTCGTATCCAGCGGTGGAAATTCCGCGTGTGTAGAGATTGTTGCAGTTACAGGGCAGAAGAAAGAGGCGGCAGCAGGTGGCTTTGCCCCCGGTTTTACGAGCGGTCGCCAAAGGGCAGTATACCGGATGTCGTTTACATGTGAATCGCTCATCGGGGAGAAACTCCGACGCGGGATAAACTTTGGATTTGCGCGGGACCTGTAATTTATGCTAACCTTACCGATTCGACGTCGCGTCGTTTCGACAAGAGCGGTTCGTTGAACGTCGATGACGAGAAACGAATGGACGCTGCTTGCGCTCGCCTACGATTCTTTCCTCCTCCTCTCGCGTTTACTTCAATACGTTGAGTGCTCGCGTGGGCCACATTCAACTTTTCGCACAGACCGTTCGATAATGTCGTATATTAAATGTATAGTATCAACTTCTTTTTCCTTTCTCAATCATTTATATTACTGTGTATTATTATGACTGTATTATTGAGAAAAAGAAGGTAGAAAATTTATACGAAAAGTTTTCATCTTGTCAACGATCAACCTGCGCATGTGTATACTGGTTCTCGTCAACAGGTTTACGCCATCTAATTAACCTCGCCGAGAAGCAGAACTTGAATACGTGAACGAGTACGTCAAAGGACTGGTAGAAAGGTTCTTCTTATAACCAACTAGAGTGCAATAAGTTATTTGAAAATATGACTAGGATAAGTTACTTTATGATAAGTTGTTAATTTTTAATTTATACAAAGATTGAAAGTTAACTTTATATAGTGAATACAAAAACGTAGACGATCGATGACCTATGGGGCTTGAATGGAAAGACACGTGAAATGTATTAACTTAAACATTAGAACTTATTCTCAATAGAATAACGATTAACATAAACATAGAACGAATAGAGAAGCAGCCAGACGTCGCACAAAATGTCTACAAAGTCGAAACAAAAGATAACACGACAAAGAGCTTCTACAAGAAAGGAATCCGATATAAAAAGCTCGAAAGGAAAAAGCAAACGTTTCAAACACAGAGGAACAACGAATCAAAAATTTCCACATGAAAGGCACACCGACAGACATACCCAGACAAAAGCCAAAATTTTCACGAGGCCTATAAAATGTCCATAAAAAGAAACGAAATATCCGTAGGAGGTAGAATATCGCAAGAAAGGCAGAATTTCAAGGAAAGTTCCAAGAGTAAAAGATAGAACTTCGTATAAGAGGGACAGAGAAAGAGGTGAAACGGTGGCGACAACCGCAAATTCTATTTGCCCAATGGAAAACGCGCGCCGTATGCCGCGAGGGATGCTGGGGCTGCTTGCTTTCACCCTTACAAGCTTCCATATTTCCTTGCTTACGTGTACGAAGCCACTCTCGCGTGCGTTCTCCGATTCTAATGGATCCTCGACTCGTAAATCCAACCGTTGGGAAGTCACCCCCTCCCTGCTGCATCGATTACCCACGGATACTTTCAGGCGCGACGGTTATTGCCAAGTTGACGGTAAACAGAACTACGAAAACGAACTAGCCAAGATTTCGCATGTAACCTACGTACTTCAATTGAATTTACGGAGAATTGTTTGGCTTTTCGGATATTGCTTAAACGAGATTTGAAGGGAGCTCTCAGTGAAGTTTTAGCGGAAAATTGATAATTGGGAATGTGGAAAATTTTTGGAAGATTTTTGAACGAATAAAATACTACATTCTTTCTCAGCAGTTATTAGCAATAACTATGAATATTAAGAAGTGTGTAGCAAATGTACACTTTTGGATAATTTTTCTATTATAAACGTTAATATTATTGAACGAAGCTTGAGATAATGGGAGATGATTTGTTGTTATGTTCTTTCCACGAGTAATGTTATCACCCAGGGAAAACGACTCGTGGCTGGCACGTGACTCTAGCCTCGCAATCTCATAACCTCAATTCACTTACATCTTGTACGATCTTTCAACCTTATTGGTTGTATAATTGCTAATTTATGCTGCAAGCGCCGAATGCAATAGATTCCCGGAATTTCATTAACATTTTCATAATAAACTCGTTACTTTTAATACCGCTCCCCGTTCCAGAATTAACGGGAAAATTAAAATGCAAATTTCGCAAAGTGAATATTTCCAAGTTCTCAAGTTCTTCGACTTAAAAGTTCTTCTTCGTTTAAATTCGTTAGAATATCGAAATGCTGGCAGAAATCTTCGTGCTAGAGCGAGTATTTGTTGCCGTGATAAACGGATAAACGAGGCGGGTTAAACTTTCAAGGGCGCATTTCCGTGGCCGGACGTTAAACCGGAGGGAAAAAAGGACGTTTCATTTCCCGTCGTTTATCGGTCCTCCCTCCTCCTAAAACCGTCGCTCGTTATTTTTTATTTTTCTGGCACAGTTCCGACCGAGAGAGAGCTCCCTCTCGTTCATCCTAACCTCCTATTCCCGTATTTTAAACGATTCTGACGTCGACGGTGCACCGAGAGAATCGGGTGTCGCAGAGGAATCTGAATAAACGACTTTTGAACCCCCTAGCGATCGCTTTTGCTCGGGAAAAAAATCGAGATTACGCGTCACCGTTCTAGCAAAAAAATGGCAATCTTGGATTTGGGGAAAAGTGGTATGTCACCCGAAGGAATTTTGCCACTCACCGTTTTCACATTCAAAAAACGGTAAATATAATCTTCAGTTAACAGCGGAACCTATAAGCGTTAAAGTAAAACGGGAGACAAATATTTATATCGTAAAAATACTGTAAGCTGCATTAAAGTTTGCATTTTAATTAATAAAAAATGCAATTATACGGATAATAGTGTCACAAAGTACCAACTGTGCGATAAAAATGAATGACAAACGGACGCTGCAAATGAGGAATGTACACGTTCCTGTGGTTGGCAGGAATGTGCATGAAGTATGCAATTCTAGCGCATGCAACACTGCATTCAGGGCGAAGAATTGTTACCGCCTACATTATTAAAAGTTTAACAGTTTGTCATTCTTCCATTTCCTGTAACCTAACATTATACCCATGCAAGATGTCTTTCAATCCCATTACAACCTTTACACTTCGATCAGTTTCTCATAGCCACGCTAAAGACGGTAAATTCGACGCTACTTGAAAGATAGCTATCGCACGATCAATTACATCGTAGGTGGACACTGTACATTATTTTACCTCCTAGTCGAACAATCCGTGCTGGTACATAACACAGACAACCAATCTGTACTATTGTATATCATAGGTGGACAATCTACGCCATTACGGATCATAAAAATGTATTACACACTCCAACCTTCGCACGCATGCCATTATTATTTCTGCGATATTTCTTACGTAGGTTATTCGATGTCAGTTCGAACGATATTCGCTCTTCCAACCCCACTCGAGGAGAACGCGAGAAAGAGAGGGAAGGAGAGCGAAATGGAATAGAGAAACAACCGATCCCCCTTCGATATTCGGTGTGACGCATCAGTATTCCGAAATCGCGTCGGTCGTTCGTCTTTCGAGACAAGAATTCAAACCATTTTGAACGAATTTTCCGCTGGTACACAGCGAGGAAAGTTTACGGTGATCCTCGCCCTTCTGCAACAGCAGCAGCAGCAGCAGCTTTTTTTCCACGAAAAGACACTCCCCCTCGCCTTATAGTCTTCTTCTAATTGTCCTCGAAACAATAAAGAGTCGTGAAAACTTTTTTGGTCCACTTCCAATTTCCCACCGGTGGCCGACGGACCATCGTTCGTTTTTTCTTATTCTTCTTCTTTTCCTTCTTTCTATGGAATACATACCGAGATATTTTCATTCTTAATTCTACCCCACCCACCTTTTTTTAGATACCGTTTTACGATACTTTAACCATGATCCCGAGAAACTCACGGGGAATAATTGCATCGTCAGAAGAAACTCCGCGAACTCGAGAAGTCGTGAGTCCAGATGGTGTTGTTGCGGCCAGCTTAACGAGCTACGTGAACAATTTCCACCATTCACCGTGGCTTTCAATAATTTTTTACTAGTTTACTCTCTCTTCAATTAGTTCGTCTGAATTAATTACGAACCGTCGTCGATTTTTCAACGCGACAGTCGTAAAAATCTGTAACGACTTTTTCCTTGCTTCTCGAGTGATCATATCGTAACTTCGATTTCAGTTGATATTTACGGCAGCCATGTTTATGCGCTTTGTTTTCGTTCGATTCGGCTCAACGAGCTTTTTGCTTGGCATCATTCCAGCGAATATCTTCCCATTTTGAAATGTAGAAAACGCGCGTAATTCATGGACGTAAATATCGTTAATTGCACTGTAAATATCGGTTTCATATGTTTATGAGAATATATAACAATTCAACTAGATTTATAGTTGATGCGTTTAATCTGTACACCATTGGCGACGTCGATTCTACGAATACCAGTTGTTGACGCTAATCGTCCGTTGAATGTCTCTTAATGCCCACACACTGGCATTCCAAGCGATATACACTCGGTTAGATTCGGTACGATTATAGCTATGCACACGACTGTACATCTTGAATTAATACTCTGGTAACCGTTTAGGTTTAGCCCCGCGGAACATATTGTAATTTGAAGTTTTACAACTCCTTTAATGCGCGCCACTCGAGAGCTTTAGAAATAGTAAGCTGGGTTAATGTAATATTCATGACGTTTCCTTACCGCTTATTCCGTGACATAACCAAGACGCTTTATCGCATGGAATATACGAAAAACTCGATCGTCAGGGTTGTAATAACGGACAATGAACTAAAACACATGAATCACCGACACGAATTTACATTTTCGAGATTTGCACTTAAACCGACACTCAATTTGCACGACACTCAAATTGCACGTTTACGAATTGTGTATTTTTCGAAAGGTAGTCGAGATTTACACAGTACCAATTACCTATGTAAATCGCAGGTTAGGTGTACCACGTCTGAATGGTATAATAGAGACGTTAAACGGCGGGCAATGATAAATCTGTCCATCTATTCACGTATTTACTTATCTATCCATCAGCGGGCGACTGCTTTTTCTCTCGCTATCCGACCCTTCGGTATATTACTTTTAATTGAATTCCCGCGATGAAATTTCATCCGACGGGTCCGCGCAGCTTCGTCACTCTCGCTCGCTTTCCTTCTTCCTCTCTCTGGTTGTATTAAGTCGAGAGACCATTTCGCGGCCATCCTTTCTCTCACCGCTCTCGTTCTTCCCTCTCAACGTTCTGAACGCCCTCCCGCCGCCCCCGATCTCATTCTCCGTAACTCCGCAACTCCTTTGTGCGCTTGATTTTCGTGGCATTTTGCATATAGTCAAACAGGCGTTTTCAACGCGACGGCGAAGTGGCGAGCGACGGTTACACGAGCTGTTATTAAGTGGGAAGAGTTCTGAATCTCGATAATTTAAACGGGGTCCACTTCACTCGTCGCACGGTATTTCTCCTCCATAAGGCCAGACCGGGGTCGTTTCTCGCTCTCCATCGGTATCATGCATCCAAGTACCGATTGCGTAATGCAACCCGAGCGCCATCTGTTATTTACGCGCGCCCCACACCCTGCTGGTAAATTGCTCATCGGTGAACGCCTGCGCTCGACTAACGCATTTCTAATGAATGTTAAGTGTATTTGGAAAACATCTTATCGGAATAAATGTTTCTGTTTAAATTAAAGGATACGCGCGTATATATTTAACACGGACATCGAGCCCAGAGCGAGATGTAATCGCAACGATATGTAAATAACGATTTCCCGTCGGTTTCTTATGGGAACAGAAACCGTTTGAAACTGGTTATACGATAAGGAGTCACATACTGCGAAGGCGATGCCGGATCATGGTAACGACAGGTGCGATTAACGAGCGTTTGACTGAAGTTTCGGTCTACGCCGACCACTAATTAAATTAATTTCAAGATACGTTCCGTCCTGCTGCTGTCGCCCGCATCTAAACTGCCAGTCACGAATTCAGCAAACGATTGTATATAGAGTGGGGGTAGAAACGACGGCAAAGGAATGACTAGGGGAAATTCGACCCCAAACACCGACGTTAATACGATTATTTAATTAATTTCTTCACGCGTTCAAGAAGATAATTATAGGTTACGAAGTCACCAGGTAATCACGAGGAGTGTTATCAGTAGCTCGACTTATTGTCTTCGTGACGAAGTGTCCTCCTCTTAATACAATGACTGGTTCAATATAATGACCATAAAAATTCACATGAATAAAAAAAACGGGATTTGAGTAATTATTCCACTAATGTTAAAAAAAAAATGATAATTAATCTGAAAGAGTAAAAGAATTCCAAGCACGAACGGTTTACATAAATTTCTTACTGGATTGTACCCGAAGGGGTCAACACGGGCAAGAGCTTAAGGAGCCATCTTCTTCGGCGCGAAGATCGAGGAAATTGGCGCTGGACGTTCTCCTTGCGTAGAAACGACGAAATCTTATTGGGCCGTGCCTTGGCTCCTTTCAATTAACGCCTTTCCCGTCTTCGAGATACGCCTCTCCCTTTCCCTTTGTTCCCGGCAAGCTTCATCGACAAAGAACCGCTTCGTAATGGCGAAAGCAAGACAAACGCAATTCGACTACCTAGCCATTGAAGAAGGACAAACGATCGAAGGGAGAAAGAAAAAGAACGAAGACGAACCGCCGCACACCGTGCAACTTACTGCAAGTAAGAGCGAGAAAGAAGGACGAAGGAAGATGATGGAACGAGGGAGACGGAGAAAGAGAAAAGTCTTTATCACGGTGAACGTCTTGGCTTCGAGAACGGCAATGTTGAAGGAGTGGTAAAGAGAGGGAGCAGGTGGAAGGGGCGGGCGGGGTAGGAAGGAGAATCAGCGAGAGGATGGCGTGTTATGGGGTTTTCACGGGTGCTCGGGAATTTGCATACAGAGCATCTGTCACCAGCCCCTTAGCTGGCTTCGGCCATTCTCGACTTGGAATATCTCCCGGCGCGGATCTACGGGATAATGGGGACCATTCTTATGGTAAACCAGGGGGGTGCCTGCCTGTGATTCGGTCTTCGCTTCGCCCGGTAAAGCTACACCACTTTCTACATGTCTATATACGCGAACCATTCGAGACACCGATTTTAACTTTCCACCTGTGTGCGCGGGTATCTATGTGTATATTGGTAAGTCTCGGTTATCCGTGAACCGCCTTGCGTTTGAGAATGGAAGGGAGAAGGGGGGGGGGGGGGGGGAGAACTTTTCTAAACCCCTTCCTCAATCGGAGAACTTACTCGAGTGCCGCCCCACGTGGTTTCGCGTGACGCGAAAACTTTTGAAGAAACCCACGTTCGCGTGATCGATCGCGATCGCGATCTCCATTGAAGGAATTTCAGAGAAACTGAAAGGGAATCCGTTGCTGTCTGCAATAGCCACTGTATCGATCAAGCATACATGCAGCGTGCAGCGCTGCCTAACGAGTGAAGATAAAAGCTTCTTGAAACCGATCGCAACATATGCCGCACGATGGTAGTCGTTATTCTAACTTGACGCACGGAAATTGCTACAAAGTAGTTATGAACGTAATACAAACTATGAAGTAGGTGGTTAAATTTCTTTGCGTATTTCTTCGTATACCTGTTTATACGTCAGTACAAAACTGACCTTACACTTATCGCCGCCTTTTTCCCCCCTATGGTATTAAACTTCTTTTCATGTACGAGGTTAAGCGTATTCATGCATGTGCCTTCTACGTTTCACGATTGAATGAGGAACGGAGGAAACGGTAACGGACAGGCAAAGATTCTAACTCTATCCCCCCTCGAGTATTTGCATAAGTCTCAATTTCCTCATCAGCATGCACGAGTGCGGCCGCATTTTCTACGTGCACCTGGCTTCGAGCTCATGACGTGTCCCCATTATCCTTGCCTCTGGACCGAATATAGCCTCCTCGATCGATTCTTGGCGTCGCTACTTCGATTCCATTCTTGTATGTAATTTTCTTGATCCATGACTCGCCCTTTTTCGAACTGGTTCTCTTCACTCCTCCTACTCTCTCCACGTTTCTTCGCTCTTTCTCACCTCCTCTCATTCCCTATAACCCGCTCTGTGTATCTCCGTCTTTTTCGTTCAGCCACGGTCCAGAAAATGGATTTCCAGGCACGAATCGCGGAACACATTGAAATTCACCGCGAATCTTCGCTTTCCATCTCTATTCCCGTCAGTCGACAACACACAGCAGCCACGCGCTTTGATCCAACGCGAAGAGGCAAACGTAGACACCCCGTGGCCACCTATACACCGTACACCTATACTACAAGCCGGCTGTTTTGCTCTCGAGGCACATCCGCCTTTGTTCACGACGCCCTTTAATTTAGCTCACTCTCTTTCTTCCCGTATTTTTTTCCACCCCTTCCCAACCCGTGTCTCTTTTGCTTTCCCTTTCGCGCGTTTCCTATCTGTGTCTCGTCTAATTTCTATGCGGTACCCCTTGTTATCATTGTTCGTACATTTCTGCTTTTTTTCTTTTTCTACGAACGTGTTCTATTTTCTGTTGGTTTTTTTCGGTTGATGCAATTTGTTCTTTTATCTGGTCTTTTGGATAACATACTCTTTTTTGCATTTTAGAACAATTAAATATGTAGAGTTTTTATGGATCTTCCGAGTACGTTTCTAATAAAGTTTCTTGTTTAATTCATTAAACATTTGATTGATCTTCAGCTCCGTAAACATCGTTAATTCTTAAGTAGGTTTAATTTATCTCCACTTGGAATTCTAAATTTAACTACACAAGAAACCAGAATCGACGATAGCGAACCATTAAATCTGCCATTCCGTTGAAGTGCTGTTCCATATATAGACAAGTAGACCGACTCAACAATTAAGCAGAGAACCACGGTGTTGCTCAATTCAAGCCCATAACCTCATTCCTGCAATCGGCCAATTAAGACTGAAACAATAGTATTACACTTTCCTCATTGTTTAAACTTCCTCCCTTGCCGAGGTACTCTAATTTTAGAGTTCTTGTCACGATAAATTTCCAGCCAATTATTTATATACCTCAAGTAGCCTCCATCTTTGCCCAATTACGTTTTCACTTCCGAGTCGTCGCTTGATACACGGTTACTCTATAATCATAGTACGAGCAAGAGTGGAAAACATAATCATTTCTAAGATTGGTTCTAATCAGCCTTTACACGAGAGTATCAATTGAGGGATTGAATATCCCTATTATGATATAAATCCGGATCTGCTTCGAGTAAACAAGTACACGTATGTACGCGAGTGCATATTCGTGTGCTTTAGAGGTTAACTTTGGTTACTTTCGTAACGTGAGTTTGTAACTCGAAACTATTTTGAAGCAAATCGATATCGCCCGTTCGACGTGTGTTTACACGTGAAGTAAACGAGGAATGCGAATTTTCTTTCGGTTATTTATCTTCCTTCGACGGGTTTGAAAAGGCTGAAGACGAAGGTTTTAGGAGACTCATTTGTTACAAGCTTTTTAATTTAGGTTAAGTTTGCCGTTCCCCTAAAATTCGATACTTTATCCTTTCACAGATGGTCATTTCTCTGTGATACATTCCTGGTGATATTAAAGCAATACTTTCTACCAAAAATATCTTTAACTTGAATCCACACTCTGCCTAACCTTAGAAAATAAAATACTGTCCACACCGAACTGCTGGCACGATCGTTCAACGCTCACAAAACAGTTTCCACATCTTTTCTGGAGAAGTTACCTATCACGTATCATAAGTAGAAGTCTCACGTTAAAGACCAGGAGCTGAGTTTAACGTGAGTTTGAGAGCAAAAGTCGTTTCGACCCTCCGAAAAATCAGGGGTCTCTCTCCCTGTCTTTCTGTCGTGCCGGGAGTGAAACACCGTTTGGAAGGGTGAAAAATCGCAGGAACTTATTAAACGGAAAAGTTAGCCGACGAAGGAACGGAGACGGGACAAGAGAGGATGTGATATATGTGCGGCCATCGGGCAAGAAAGTTTTGACGAGCGACCGACTGCCGGCTGCGTTATTATTGCCGATAAATTATCCCGGCTCTGCATTTACCGGGGGGCGAACGAGTGCGCGCGAACACCGATCGGGGTGTAAAGCTAGCGCATGTACGAGTGCACGCGCATTTTGCCTCGAATTACGCGATCCAGGTCGATTTACGAGTTACGTGCCGCTTCGATCCTTTCCCACTACCATTACTGCCAGAAAAATTCCCGGACGATTATTCGAACGTGATCCGTAAGAGAATTAATGGCACGGATAAGGGCTCGCTGATTTTGTTTTATCGTTCGCCAACTGAAGGATTTATAATAGCTTCGATTTTGGTGAAATACTGCAGATATTTGTGGTTAAAGGCAATGTTTGTACAAATATTATCAATGTAGAAGTGTTAGTAGATAATGTAAAATTAAATATTTCGAGAGTTAAATGTTTGTACAGTAAAACCTCGTTGTTTCGAGCAGTTCGAGGGGCTAGGCTGTTCAGATAACTGAATAGTTCGGATAATAGAGGCTCGCTTAGGAGTTCGTATATCTGAGGTTGTGTCTGAATTTGTTTGTATAAACAAGGTGTGCATAAGCGAGGTCCTACTGTACAAATTTTCGATGGTTATGTATGATTTTATAATTCATCACTGCAGCAAGATTAATACAATAAATTTAATAAGCACCTAATATTGACAATTTATATCTTTTATCGATGAATCGTTAATTAACTTCTTAACGAATCCTTAAACCTAACCGATCCTCTAACTCTAAACCACCAGTAATCCAACTCTAAAGATCCACCCCCTGCAAACCTTCTTGCCAAATCTCCATTCGATTTCTCGAAGAAAATCGTTGAACCTTAGAACGAACGATGATCCTCCCCTTATACTCCTGTCGTATACCTTCTTCCCTACGTCTCTTCTTCTTCTTCTTCTTCTTCCTAAGCGTTGGATAATTCGAGGCGATAAGCCCGTCGTCGATGAGAGGGTTTATCGTCAGAGGGGCTTGTCGTCGACGACGACGACAGTCTCTAGCCGAGATTCAAAGACAATGAGTGAGAGAGAAGTGCAAGGAGAAGGAAAGGCGTTCCTGGTTGCTGCGTAAGTAAGCAGCAACCCGAAAGAGGAGGATCTCCGGGTTTAAGCCGACTGCTCGTAAATCGCGCTCGTCCATGTCCTCGACGATTGGCTCGCGCGATCGATCCGAAAACGGGGAGAGCTTTCTGCAGAAGGTTTCTTGGATGGAAACACCGGCTGGAACCTGGAACACGCGGAGGAAGTCGAGAAGAAGGGGACGATTAGGATAAATATAGCGAGCCGCGTTTGCTATTGCTAGCGGGTAAACGGCTCGCTGAAGTGCGACAGTGGGGGGTTGCACTTTGTCTTCGTTAGCTTCTAGCGTCCAAGTTTTTAAAATTTAAGAAGAATGGGAAATTTGAAAATTCGAAATTTTGGAAGTTTGAATATTTGAAAGTGTGAAAATTTGCAAGTTTGCCAGCTAGAAAATTTGAAAATCTTTAAATTAAAAAATGTGAAATTTTAAGTTTGAAAATTTGAAAATTTGAATGTTTCGAAAATTCAAAAATTTGAAAGTTTGGAAATCTACAAATTTGAAAGTTGACGAATTTTTAAATTAAAAAATTCGAAAACTCAAAATTTGAAAAATCGAAAATTTGAATATTTGAGAAATCGAAGTTTCAAAAGTTCAGGGTGCAGAAAATACGTTTACTCTAATTCTTTAAAGCACGCGATGAAATACCAGAGTCCCATAAAGGTGAACTGATCTCCCAGCATCTTAATTGATTTCACTATCGTTTCGCATGGTTCACACGTACACCAACCTAACGAGGAAACACGCTAAGGATCAGCAGCGCCACTACGAACTATAAAATCTTACGTGCTGCTGTACTCGATACAGATCTGGTTGAAACACGAAACACGACGCTTGAACTTAACTCGTTACAAGATCGCAGAAGAATTGCCGTTACAGGAAACGATATACAGTAATAAATGTCTCACTTGACATCATTATAAGCATATAATATACCTGAACAGTCCTTTAAAACAAGAAAAACTTATTTTCACTTTTCCTCCAATAAAAACAAAAAAAGTAATAATAATACGAAACCGTATATCTAGATTCTATATTTTACTATAATATCCTTTAAATGCCAACAATTAAAAAAATTCCTGCGTAAAAAGTACACTTTCATCGGTTAACTGAATTTTATTGATATTCTAGCTAAAGGATCTTGCTATTTTACCAGGAAAAATATAACGAAGAAATAAAACGGATCTCAATATAATTCAAGTTGTAAACTTACTGGTTAATGGACACCTCATCGTATTCTGTTGCAATAACGAGTTGCAAACATTATCTGCGTAGGGTTGTTGAAGCACGTCTCTTCCAGGAATTCGATAATTCTTGGTCGAACAACTTAATATTCCTGGATATCTGGATTCATGATTGTAAGACATGGAAATCAGTGGACCGTGGTGGACACCTTTCAGCCTCGAATTATTTGCATCTCTAATGACGCATCTGATGTGAACGAAGTCGCATCGTTTTTGCCGCCTTTGAATGATATATTGATCACGATACCCCGTGTAAATGGGGCTTTTCGCATTTTTGATGCGCTCCGAATGAAATATAGCACAGTTATACCACTTTGAGTAAAATTCAAACATGAATGATTCATTACGGTAACTAAAAGTCATGCAAATTTCAGGGAAAAAGCAAAAGGTGTCGTTTCAATCTATCTCCGAAAATGATTACCTTGGGAACCTAGGGGAAACGATCTTGAAATTTTTTAAATCAATCTTAAAAATCTCGAACGATAAAAAAGGTAATCCTCAATTACCATAAAATTACCTGATTACCAAAAATGAAGAATAATGTCTACAGCTGAAAAATAAAGAATCCTTGATTATCCACTAAATCACTCCATCGTCTAAAATTAAAAAAGAAAAAATAAACAAAATCCTTCAGAATCCTTCACAATCCTTCCCTGAAATAATTTACTCTCTAGACGATAGAACATAACCTCAACTACCACTAATTCAACGTATCACTTCAAATTAAAAGAAAAATACTTCAGAAGCTGTGCAAAATACTATCACGTAATTCTCCACAATGGGAAGCCTCGACTCTGCAAAGGGTCCATGTCGAGACGTAGCGGGATTCGAGGAAAACAATTTTCCAGAGAGAGAGTTTTCCCAGGAACCGGGATTCTCGAGGCCATGGCGCGCAAGGAGCAAGTTTCTCTGCGTCAGGGTCCGGTCTTCGTAGTAAGCACGTTTTTTGCCCGAGTACTCGTCGTCCCCGCGCGAACCAACCGCGATGAACTCTACTAGGGAAAAAGAGAAACAGAGAGAAAGAGAGAGAGAGGGAGAGAGAGAAGCACGTTGCTAAAACGCGAGTAATTTCAGTGCGAATCCAATCCACGGCGCATCGATCATCATCATCACGCTCGAATAATGCCGCGTTCCACGTGCAATACCAATTTGTCGTCAAGTCAATTTAAGAGGGAGGATACAGTTGGCAAAACACGTGTAAACCTACCTATACTACAAAAGTACTATACATATAGGTGCATACAAAGAAGTTTGAATGTTTGTGGCTTTCTAACTATTTTATTTAATTAAAATAATTGACAGACAATACGCCAGAATAAAATTTTCAATCATAAATAATAAAGTCTTCGCGCATCAAAGCAGTGTGAGGTTTCAAGATCCACGTGACACGAAGTATGTGCAATCTTTATTTTAGGTACACGTTGGAACCCATTCACGATTACATAGGAGAATGCATAATGCAACGTACTGCTGCAATTGAATGGGTGAGGGGAGGACAGCGTATAGGATAAAAATAGAAGTTGCTTTAATGACGGTCGGTTTACATGAATCGGTGAAATAGGTGGGCGTTGTGTAGGTTGAATGATAAGGACCAAGTATAGTAATTGACAGGTGAAGTTAGTATTTAGAGTGTTGAAGGTGTTGAACTATACGATGTAAGCTTCGACATCCTTCTATCGTGGTATTTAATTGTAAGACGTTGCAGGGGATTAATCAAGCTTCTTGAAGTTGCAGCTGCCTCGAGAGTATAAGAAGGTTTCAGTGAATTCAGGGTTTTATAGATGCCGCGTAGGTTCGTGGAACTTGCGATAGGTATCTTTGGAATTTTTGATATGTTCAAGAATTACTGAGACCTCTGTCGTGTTTCATTCCTTCACAAAGGAAAACTCATTTATAAACTTGTTTAATCCGCTTTATATAATTATTCTCTCTCCCCTCTATACAAACTCTCGAGAAATGCGCGCGAAAATTTGAAACCTTCGGAACCATATGAAACCACTAATAGTCTTGGAGTATTTGAAACCTTTCGAAATATTCTTTGTTATCAATTTAAAGTCCCACAGTTCTTTAAACGACACGTATTGAATCCCATCACTCTAATATCGTTTGCTCGATATTCCCAACGTCCAATATCCAGATACGGTGTCATATTACATGAGTCCTGTATTACCAGTATTGAATTTCACAATTCCAAAGATGCGAGTATCGAGTTTCGTGAGCCCAGGGTGACCGGTATTGTGTCTTGCAAGTCGGAAATGATCTACATCTTACTTTACAAAATCTCCATCTATATATAGTTGATATGAATTCAATAATACAGGCTAATAAAAAATTCAAATTCACGTATTTACAATTTCAACAGATCTAAGTCATCTTTCCTGAAAGAAATTTACAAGAAATCTATTCACTTTTCATCTTACGCTATTTCCTCGTTGAAATTGAAATCACGAACAAAGTTGTGGCAATAAATACCGGAGAAATCGACACGCCTATTCATCACCTCGAAGCTAAATCATTCGTCGAGCAAATAAAAAAGAAAAAGGTGGATACTGTGAGGGTTAAACGGCCCCGTAAATTGCGAAAATTGAACGGTCGTCGAAATGCTGGAAATTAGAAGACACAGCCGAGAGGGCAGGCCGAGGGTAATACCGCTACGTTCCGAAAGACCCTTCCGTCCTTCGGGAGTGTCTTCGAGCAGAAGACAGCGGAGCACTCTAACGAACTTATCCCGAAGGCTGAGTGCTGCCTCCGGCGAGTCGAAGATATACGAGAATCCCTCTTTCTCTTTCCCTCTCGTTCTGCGTTTCAACGATGCCTATACAGGGTGGGGCAATAATTATTGCCGCATAAAATAACTCGTTCGACTTTTATAAAAAAAAAAAGAGAAGAAGTTGAAATACCATGAAAGATGTTGTATCTAGAGTGTGTACAGGATGTAATTTAATATAGTTCTGGTATTTTTACAATTTTCCTTTTGGTTTGGTTGTGGTACGATGATTGTCTTGACAGGTTGAAGTTATTTAAATGATTTTGTTCATTTGTTTGCGGGGAATATTTTTAACGTCAGGAAGATTGAACAGTTGGAAGGTTTAATTTAATTTCAGTTAAAAAATAAATAAATAAACATGATTCTAAATATAATTTATATTAGAAAAAAGAAGAAGTTGAAGTTACAAAGTTCGTGGACACTTTTTTATACATTCCTAGAGCCTCCTAGGGTTGATTAGTGTGGCAATGTTAGTATTCATATAATTTTAAGTTTTTAATTTCGATTCGAGGAACATTAAGGATCATTTTGCAAATACTTCATTTCTTTAAATGTTCGAGTGTAACATAATAATGAAAGCTACAACAACATACATTCTTTTAGTTAAATTCCATATCCCATGGCTGGTGTATTAATCACACTGCACTGCTTAACATGTTCAAACTTAGTATGTAAACTTAGTATGTAAATAGTAAGACAAAAACAACGTTGTGTAAACACTTCTTGTAACTGCTGTTAATTAACTTACACTCCTCGTACACGCTTCCCTCTGATACTTCAGCCAACTTAGACTAGCTTTTTCTCGCTCTTTAGCATATTTACGAGTCTTCCGGAACCTCCTTCGCGTCCTCCGCTTCCTCTAATCGACGCTGCCATTCCTACACGCTTTTTCAACAGGAAACACGCGAAAGGTATAACGCATAAACGAAGTTTTTGCCTACAACTACTAGAATGATGGTTCACAGTGGACAAATACTCGTTAACCCTTAATTACTCGCGTCGGGTCATGGTGACCAAATACAAATTACATCTTGTTATTAGTTGATACCAATTTTAATATCTCGAAATCGTTTCATCTCTTAGTACAAGAAAAAAAAATAAAAATAGAAAATTTATTTATTTTTTTAATAAATAATTTAGAACAACTTTGTTAGAGTACTCAAGTGTGATATTTGCGTCTCACTAATCATGAAGAATTTAAGTAGCGACATTGAGACTGACCACGCTATTTTTCTTCCATCGACTATATTTATGCGTGACTGAATAGCGCGAATAATTAAAAATTAAGGACACTATAGACGTTGAATCACGCGAAATACGTCCACGTCTGGAGAACACAGCTTTCTCTTGTCTACTAGTAGCTACGTTCGATAAAGTAATAATTATCGACAGATGGGGCAACTCTCCGCTTCCTTATTACGATATGAAACAGACATGGATCGACTTTCATGTCGTTTGCATATTTATTAACGTCGAAACTCGTTTCTATCTTGTATTTTCCTCCTTCACCTTTTTAATATAGCACTTTTTTTTCTTTTTAGCACATTAAAGGAAAGTTAGAATAATTTTTTTCTTTTACTCATATGTATATACTTTTTATTTTTCATTCTGCTTTGTGAGAAAAAATAGGTATTTCGAGTTGTAAATTATCACGACACCCTGTATATCATCTCACGTGAGGAGAAGACATGCACGCGCAAGCGTGGCGTGTGAAAAACGAAGAAAAAGCGGAAGAGTGGCGGAAAACTCACTTTCCGGTTCGCTTCGGTCGGCAACCCTTCGACCACGCGCGTTTCTATCCTCCCTTTTGGCCAGAAAACTGACGAAACACGCGAAACAGAACAAAAACCATGTCCCAGGAGTAAACCGGAGGAATATGGGAGCAGTGAGAATTTCTGAGGATCGATGGTGACTACGAATAACATGGGAGGTACATATGTACTACCTGTCACTTTCGTTATTCGTATTCATCTCCCTGGAAAATTGTCGAATTTACACGCAGCATTCCTCTCAGTATGTTTGTGACAATATTTTGGGGGTGAGATTAATATTGATATGAATACTATTATCGAAAGATTCGGAAATTTCCCATTTAGAAATTCGGAACTTTGCAAAAGATGGTTCTTCAGAAATTTGGAAGCTTGCAAATTTAATACTTAGAAATCTGGAAGCTTACAAATTTAATATTTAGAAATTTGGAAGCTTGCAAATTTAATCTTTAGAAATTTTGAAGCTTGCAAATTTGAAAATTTAGAAAATTGCCACTATACGATCGTTAATAGTAACAAGCTATAACAAAATCATCACATAAGACGTCAGTGGATCATATTCACTTTACACTTCCTCGCACCAGAAACATAACAAGAAACGGACACGAACGATTTTTCCTGAGCGAAAGAAAACTCGTAGAAAACCAGTCTGTGAGTAAACAGAGACACGATAGGCGAAGAAATGATAACAACCTTTCAGGATGGATTAACCATTTCTTCCACGGTCATGAATCGTTTTCAGCGAACAAGAAACCCCGTATCCATCACGCGACTAGGATTAATACAGCAAGATGCATGTGTCGACGACGGCATAATTGCGCTCGACGCATTTCTTCTCTGCAAACGACTTTCCGTTTCTGCCGCTTCCCTTTCCGAGCGACCGTAATCACGTGATCAGGTCCATTATATTTATCATCGGTGTCGTCTGTTTATCTCTTAATATTTTATTCCCTTCTTACATAATGTACTACTGATCTTACATACGCACCATGAAAAAGAAAGATATATTTATACGAAAGAAAACTACCTTCGGTAATTTAAAAATTGGATTTACTTCGAAGTTACAGAAATTAAATATTCAATCAGAAATAATTCACAGCAGTCATATTTATTTCTATCACTTTCGTTCACTCTACTCGACGTAACCTCTGACAACATTCTAAAATCTCACGTCAACATCGTTCATCTTACAGGAAATGCCTATAGTCGAACATAACCTCACTTATTAACGCTTCGCACCCCCTCGCAGCAATGAATGTTTGACAAAGAAAGTTTCCGTAATCCGCAGAGAGTTAAAAGACTATAGATCGACAGCGAAGCCATTGGAAAAGTTCGAGGATCATTATCTCCAAAAATCGTGCACCGTTCCTAATAGGATATTCCGACGGAGTTTCACTCTCGACAGAAGAGGGGTCGCGTGAAGAAGAAAAAGGTGGCCGTCGCCGCGAGGGCTTCGAAGTGTGGAAGGGGATGGACGAAAAGAAGCACGACACTCGAACGGTAGCCCGATCTTTCTTTCGAGAAAAATTTCCTCTTTACCCCTCGACCCGATGGTCACAGTTCGGTCGGCACCCCTAAAAATTACTTCATGTAAAAAACGAGCTTCGAACGGGACAGGGGCAGCTGCGAGGGTAACTCCATCGTATTCGACTATCGAGAACGCGTTCGACTTTGAGCACCGCGCCCGATTCGAGGGCACACTTGGCTCTTTCAGAGGCGATTTCAAACGAGGTGGGCGATCGTAAAGTAACAAATGTACTTTGTGATTCAGCTATTTTCTACCCTCGAGGAGTTATTTCTTTTTCAAGACGTTAGGAAGTGGATAAAATTAGAGATTCGATGAGGCAGATTTAAATTTACCGCCACTGAATATTCTACTATTAAAATATATTCATTTTTATAAATGTACTGTGATATAATTTTTATGAAAATTTTTGGATTAATATGGAAATACAATCTTCAATCGTATATTCTTCAGTTTAATTTTTCATGTATTTAGCAAAAAAAAAATATCAGTGTGTACAATAGTACGTGATTGGTGGACCATATTTATGGTAACGTTTTCATTATTTCCAGCTTGTGTGTTCCGTGACATTCATTCAGGATTCACCCCGTGCAATATAGCGCTGCTGCGAGAACGAGTTTTTCGAGGGCGAAATGTGACCGTGTTGTTTAGAAATAAGGTTCGTAGGAATGCGTTTGAGCGTTTGTGCGACTAAATAGCAATCGTGGATGAATGTGTGTGTAGGGGAGTGAGAACTCCGACGGGAGAACAGCGAGTGACGAGTGGGAACTTAAAGGGGGGAAGCTTTCAACTAGTAGTAGACTTAGAGGGTATACGAGTTTTGGAATTGTACCTCGATGAAAGAAACTTACCTCTATATACTTTCCATTGTGTCGAAGATCCTAAGCTGATACATTTTTCATGCTGTTTTATGTTATAATGTTCGTAGCTTATCTAATTTTAATACCTACTTTTTATTATCACAAAGCATATAAAAATTTTCACTATAATTTGTTTTGCTGTATCTATTTTACTTGGTATTCGAAGATTGAGAATTTTGAAATATTAAAATTATTTCCAATTGAATAAAAAATTGACCTTGAAATGTACACCAGATAGAATTGAAAAAATTTCTATTGGACTATTTAAGTCCAACTTCGATATACACGCAGAGTATGCGTAGTATCGTATATATGTACGTTTCCTTGCGTTACAATACACTCTCGCACATATACCTGAATCGTCGATACTGCACATGTGCAAGTTTCATAAAATTGTAAAACTTGTAACACTAGTAGTTCTCTGGAGTGGTATTCCCTACAGGTTCCACGGATTCTTGTTTCTCAACACAAGTTGATAATTTTATTTAGACCAGTATATATAATATACGAGCAGGGTTACGACCGCCAACATAAACACCACACCTAACCTAGCCATTCAATAATCTTGCGTCACTACATTATACTTTGTCTACTATCTTACGCAATAAATTGGCAGCAACTCGTGAAACGATTTTTCCATCGATTTTATTCTCTCGAATTAAATTGATTTTATTCTTCCTGGAATACTTTTCTAACGAAGCAAAAATTGAAAACCTATCCGTAACAGGATGTTCACATCGTGTGAAATTTTGGTAAATATAGGTTAGAACTTCTCGAGTTCTACGGTGTTAATACAATCATCTATGCGAGACTGCAGTCATCCTCTTAATGATGATGAAGGATAATGCAGTCCGCGGGATTTTCTCATTCGGTGCGAGGCAATTTCGCGCGCAGACCACACCGAACACTTCTCTGTTAATATGCAAGGAGATTAGAGAACAGAGGGGAAAGATGTAAGAAACGAGAGGATAAATGGTGAGAGAAAAAGAATAAAAATTAACGCTACGGAGAAAGAGCAACGAATGTTGGCTAGGTCTGTTTATGTTACGTATAAACGTAAACATGATGGCAATACAGTAAAGCAATATCCTACGATACTTTATCCGTATCGTATTATCATCGTAGCCATTTTTTTTTTAAAGGATTTAAGAGCTTTTTAAACTAAAACGTTTTGTCTGAATCAAAAATTTGGAAAATCTATGCTAACATATATTTCACCCCATAAATTTTCACGTTCTAAGCTAATTACCATTCAATAAACACTTCTAATTGAAGTCAATATTACTGAATTCCCTTATTCTATGATTCTAACCTAAAAAGTCATCGCTAAATTACCTTTCACCCTAACATATTTTCTTCTGAAACTACTAACAGACATCACGCAAAAAGACATCACACTATCAGTAAGGAACATCGATGTTACACAACAGTTCTACCGCACCTTGTCACACATTTTTCCACCGATCGCCCTACACGAGAGACAGGGATCAAGATTGGCCTTTAGCGAGTCCGACGGCGTCTGGGAAGGCGAATGGGACCACGGAGATCCTTCGATCGGGCCGGCTGACGCGTATACATAATACCAGGCATATACGTCGCTCCCGCGAATCCTCCGTGCGTGACCGACGTATAGAGTTACGCAGCCTGCATTCCTAGGAAGGCATATACATGAAATTCGATAGCTTTTGAGCACCGAAGAAAGAGTATAGGGGGCGAACAGCGACGACCAGAATGAGAAGAACGTCCATCGATCGTTATCGTGGAGTATGGTTGCACTCGTCGTTCCCCTCTATGAGGATTTGTACTGTTCGCGGATTTCAAACACCTTTCATGCATCGTCCTCGTCCATCTTTTTTTTTACGTTAAATGAAATTAATTGAGATGTCATTTAGAAGGAGATATTAATGTTGGAGTAGATCACAAGTTATTAGAATATACATTATATTTGTATTTGTAGATTTGTAGTTCTAGAATTTTAATTGTTTCCCTGTTAAGTGTAGAAGGGGTAGAAAGCTTAGAAGTAGCAGGGTGAGTGAAGCCACTCCCGCAGTAACCCCAGCTCACCGAAATATTTAGCACGGACTATATCTACATACATATATCAGATCGACACGGTATTAAGCTACGTTTCCACGAGTATAAATTATTTAGCAACACACTGGTCTTTACTATGTGTGAATAAATTACTATTATGTTTTCTTTGTTAAATATTCTACACCTATGGTCACACACATATAGATATAATTCGTACAAATTTTTGACAAATTTCTACGATTCCTCATTGTCAACCGAGTGAATTCTTTTTCGAATACCATTTTGAATACCGCGCGAACGATCGTCGAAACACGATTGAATACCGATAAACGTGAGATAACGAAAGGAGATACGATGATGGTGATTTATTTATCTGGCGGTACGAATCTTGGAAATCTCCGGGGACAAACGAGATTCTTAAGATATTAATCGGCGGAGATTCGCGTTTCCCATGAAACGTAAGAGCTACGACGCGGAGACGCGGCGCTCTCACGCAGCGCGCGCGAGTTTAATGTGAACCGAGCTTAAAGTGAAAGCCGGCCTGTTTGCCGTGGGTACACCGATGCATTCTGCCAGCGATTACTCGTACGACCTGTTCCCCGATGTACGTCCCGATTTTACATACCCACGACATCGTTTCCCGATTAAGGATTCCGAAACGCAGCCACGAAACGAGCAAAAAGTGCGCGCGGAGAATCTTAATGTAAAATCGTTCGAACAACTCTTGCTTTCTATCCGGCCTCCGTGCGTATCAATACACCGGAATTGGACAATAAACATCCGGTGGTGGAATTGTAGTAGCAGGTTATTTCGAAACACCAATAATTGAGAGTATCGGAAAATATAATTTATCGTGAACTCGAGCGAGTATATTGGTTATCGTAACGATCTTAGATAGAAATTATTGAAACGTAAATTTTTAGGAAATAATATATTCTAACGTAATGCAACCTGCTTCGGAGAAATTGTATTATTAATTCCCGCAGCAAACTCTTCGACCGTATAATGTAATTTCTCGTTTCCTTTATAAATATTAGTATTTTATCCGCACTATGTTTATATTAATATCTCTATATCCATAGAGAGAAAGAAATAAATAAAATTTAATAAAAATATCCTTATGATTGATTTTCATGTTATTCTGTAAAGTTTAATTTAAAATTTTTTTCATTCAACATTTCGAAGATAAAATTCACGTCCGTATTTTTATGTCAATCATACTAACTTCAAGCGGCAGCCATGTTGAAACTTCGGACCCAACAAACAAAGCTTCAATCTGAACCTTAATAATTGAACCAATTATATCTCTAGATTCAAACTCGAGAGCTCGTAAAGCAATGGCATAACGGTGAAAGAAGAACAACATCTGAGACGACAGTATGACCAACCTGAATTCAATATCGGGATACATATCGAGACAACGGAAGAAGAAACGTCGATTCGATCGAGCGGTAAGTACTCAAGGGAACCCTAACCTATAACAAGTGAAGCGCGTCGATATAATTGGATAAGCTTCGAGACCGTTTCAAGTTTCATCTTTTCCATTCCGCGGCAGCTTAAACTCGTGGGATTTCAACGGCGTATCCATCGCAAAGCAGGATGGGTCCACACGGCTATCGAAAATCGCTCGGCCAGCGTTAATCCTCGATTACGCTCGCCTTAATCACTGCATGCCACAGCCGCCATTTTTCTCTCCCCGTTCTTTGCACACACCGTGCTTTTTCCAATATCTGCGATTCCCCCCGTTGATATTTTACAGTATTCCACCGACCACGGCAAATATGGAGGTATGAATATGTTCGTCTGGCGACTCCACGTGTTTCGGAGCACGAAATTATTGTACCGCGTTCATTTAATTGTCTATGTATTTATTGGATTGTTGGTACTACTGGCTCATTAATGGATACGTACGATCTACTTAACGTGTAAGTATACACTTAAAACGTATACCTTTTTCAACTTGATTTGCCAAAAATGACCAACTTTTTTCTGTTTTATTTTTTTCTTAGCGTGTTGCGTGCATAAATTATTACACCCGTATTTAATAATTTTTTTAGCAACACAAAGATTGAAAACCTAAAATAATATGAAATACTTGGGATAGGTCGAAATCTTTTGAGTAATTGAATTTTGTAGCAGATTTTTTGGAGAAATTCGAAGAATAGATTTTTCGAAAAACGTACAATAGACGTAACAGAGTGGCCGTCGCTACTCTCACGGGGCATTTCACGAGATGAACGAGGGGAGAGGTCCAGAAGAGGGGTGGAAGAGATAAAGAGAGGTAATCCGTGGTTATACGACGAGACACAGTTGGCAATGGCACATTCGATGGAGGAAAAAAGCCTGGTAAATCCTGGAAAAGTAGTGCTCGACTGGGCTGTTTCAGCATTGATCACGTGATTTCACGAAAGGGACGTGAAACTACAGATCTTGGAGAAGAACTTACAGAATCACACAATTCTGTCAACAAACCCTTTTATCTTAAATTAAAACCTATCCAGTATGCTCCAAAAATGAATTCCCCTTTAAAAAAAAGAAAAGCTCATTGTTATCCTATCATCTTCTTCCACAAACTATTCAATTCCACATAACCTACAAACGCCATCATTCAAGAAATACAATCAGCCGCTGAAACATAACCTTTCAAACCACCCTGGAACATATGACTCACACCACCACATCCTGGATCACAGCCAGAAAACTAAAAGATCACACTCAACCCTCACCAAATTCTGTTTACGTACCCGAGCATGCTCAATTACTTAAATTTCCCAAACATGTCCCAAACACATCCATTCTTCCACCAATCCACCCTGAAACCATCCTTTCTCAGCTACCGAAGCTTCCTTTCCACGACCGAAAGTTCTCAAACAAGCATTATCCGATGAAAACAACGGATTCCAGCGACGTTTAGTCGGAATCTCGGGTGAAAAACCAGCGTGTTAGGGGAAAGGGAGGGGTCAGCACGGAGTATGATGTACTGCGCTAATAACCGAACCCACAGGGCCGGCTGTGGCAGATCCTAACGATGTTTTAAGCCGTAATTAATTTACTGGCAGTACCCTTACCTACGGGAACCATCCGGTGTACCCTTAAATTCCAACATTCTACTTCTATCCCTTTTATTCCCTTCGATACACAATACTTGTGAAAAAATCAGATTTGTCATTTGTCTATTTACATTAAGCATGAATTTTTCATCCAACGTTAACAATTTCAATTTCTCTAATTTGCATCATATCTTTATAAAAGTAGTACCGATGCATTAGTGAGATTCTCTCGATAAAAATAAGTCCAAACACAACATAATTATTTCGGTTGAGTTATTTTATTTTAATAACATAAATGAAACTTGTATTTTGCATGTAAAATTGTTTATAATTGATTACGTATGTCGCCATAGCAATGTTGATAGAGTTATAATACGATCTTGCTACATTGCTTCCACCGACTATACATGTAAACCCCCAAAGCTGAATGAAGCACGAAAGAGCATCGAGGATGATCATTGGCCGCTCCAAGAGGAAGAGAGAGAAATGTATCTAAAGTATCTAAATAGCGATCAGTTTCGGCAGGTATCCGGCGAGTGTGGGCGTGAAGACTGCCCGTGAGATATTTTCTGATCTTTTCTCACGGGACTAAAGGCGAGTTCGCATCGCGTGTATCGCCATCGAGCCACTGGCGATGTTGTTGCTCCGTTATCGCTGGTAATTCGAATGGTTTGCTGGATAAATGTTTGGTGTGAATGTAGTGGATGGTGTCTGAGTTGGGTTTTGGTGGTTGGATGCTTGCTATTATTCTGTGGTTGAGGTTAAGGTGTGGTAGGGGTGATGGATGACGTTGGATCGTGAGTGAGATGTAAGTACACTCCCATTCATAAGTATTCTGACACTTACTGAATGTGAAGCAAACGTAAACAGCCGTTACGATTAATTATTACTATTATTCAATTCATTACTTTTTAGTATAACGAGCACGTATATTTTGATTGATAGTTATATTAATTTCGATGAAAAAATGTAATTTAATGAGTGTTCTAATATTTCTGAACAGCAACGAATGTAAGTTGTTCAGGGTTTGTAGATGAGCTGAATTTTTCTTTGAAAGGATGTTAGGTTAAGTTAGTTTCGTTTTGTGGTTCAATTTTAATGGTGTTTCTGATATGGACAAGATGAATTTTAAATAGAACCTAACTCTGAAATTACTTCATTAAACCTGTGGGTGGAATTTGAGTAAGTTTGTTCTTAATCAATGTATAAATTCTATCGTTAAAATATTTACAATTAATATGACTACCATATGGTTTAGAAGATTAATTTAAAATTATAATTGTTTAAGATATTTACAATTAATATGGCTTAGTAAATAATTTTGAGATTAAGACCATTATCAAACAAGAAAATTAAGGAATTTCGTAATTTAGCTGACCTTCTATGAATTTGTCATGCTTCACATTTTTCTTGAAATTTAACCTCTTAAATCTTCGCTGGACCAAACTTTCACCATTCTATTTTATGCTGACCAAGGCCCACCCAAATCAATAAACCATACGACAGCACAAAAACCGACCTTCCTATTCATTTCCAGCTTGTAGGAAAAACCCGATGACTAGTAGCAATTTCCACCAACCAGCAAATAAACTTGTACTACACTTAAATCCTTCCAACATCAATCACCCAATTTTTATAGAGATCGAAGACACTGATACATCCACTGAAACGACCAAAACATTTAGCACAACGGAAATCTAACATGTCATTTATCTCTAACTTTAGATCCAAATAAAGATTACAAGTTTCTCAACCGTTTATTTAACCCGCAACGTATCATTTTCAAAACCTCATAAGCATCAAAGAGATAAAAAAAGGAAACACACAGCAACATCCCTAACATCAAATCATCAATTCCGAACCAAAAAATACACTACTTCGAAATCAGAAGATTAAAGACTAGATAGATATATCTCTTCTATTGGCATCTATTCATAATATCAATTACCACAATTTCCACCCCCCCCCCCCAAAAAAAAAAATTCTTCCTCCACTAACCAAACGATCAAAACAATCCAATAACACAAAGATCTTATTTGTCTCCACCTATCGATACCTCGAAATTACCAAGGATGAAGAATCATCGTAGAACTCTGTGTGTGCGTGTGTCGCAAGAGAGTGCTCTGCCGATATGTTCGCGCCAGTGGTTCTCAAACTTATTTCGCCACAAAACTAATATTTTTCAATTTTCCAAAAATCGCGGGAAACGACCTTATATTTTACAGACATGTCACCTAATGTAAAATCTGTGCTGTTAAATGTTTTTCATATAAAAGTTCACAATGATATTTTACGGCAATTCACAGAAAATAAGTGAATATAATAATGATTCGAGACAGATAGTAATGCTAGTACTGATATGGAATTCTAACAACTATGAAACAACTCTTACAACTCTAAATCAACTCTGACAACTTGTAAACGATTTATACAACACTCTCACGAGGCGTCTATATGCAAAGAAAAAACTTTTCCTTCGCCTTTTTTCTTTTCTCCTCCTTCCCTTAACACCACGCCATACACGCACGTTATTTCGTAGTATTTCCATTAAAAATGCTCGACGCATCGATGGGCCTCGCGCGTCGTCGACTGTTTTCGCGATTGGTCCCCACTTTCTCTTTAACAACCACTGGTCCTATGCCTGTTAAAAACTATGTACGAGAAATTTTACGATACTACACCAATTTTAACGAGATACTGAATGAACTAAAAATGTTTTCTAAAATAAATTTCTGTTAAATTTTATTGAAAAATACTTTATACCGTGGAACTAGAGAATTTTTTCCACGGAATCCTGGGAAACGCTGGTCTAGGTCATTGATTGGTCCACTGGATAGCGAACGAGGAGAAAACGGTGGGAGGAGATGGTGAGCGGGAAAACGGGCGCCGAGACGCCAGACGCCGACGGATGCCGGGCGCCGCGTGTCCTAGACTCGCGACGGGACAACGACCGCGATGTTTGTCGAGGGAAATGTGAGAAAAAAAGAGGAACGCGATTTCGTCTCCGAAAACGAAACGCGAGGAACCCGGTGAAATAGAGGGAACATGGCGGCGGTAAGTAATGCACGCTTGAGGAGGATCGGACGAGAAAAGGATGGAGGAGGAGTTAGAATGGAAAAAGCAGCACGAAAGAACAGCCATAAGAGAGATTAATGCGCGCTGCATTTATTTAAATTGGTGGATATGCTGATGGTAGATGTAAGGAGGCGTTCAAGGTGAACGAAGGGAGGGGAATGTCGCTGCTTGGCATTGATGGTGATTATGAAAAATGTCAATTTTAATTTTCTTTTTGTCATACATATACTACATGGGCGTAGTATTTTTACAGTAAACTGGACACATGTTTAACTGCATTCCTTTCACATCAGACAGCAGATCAGCATGCATGATTTAATTATTTACAAGAAGTTAATGTAAATTTGTGATAACTTAATATAGGTAGTCTTATTTTCACAATTACAATACCTATGAATTTCAGAGGGTCTAAGACTTATTAATAAAAAAAGAAAATATTAGCAAAATACAAATTTTGAGCAGCTTTATTTTTTGAGTTTTAGTGGATCAATGAATTTAGTGCGCAATGAAATTACAATAAAAATAGAAAATAACAATAAAGACATGAAACTTATTAATTATTCCTTTTTATGTATTTAATAAAAAAAATTTGTTTTTTTTTTATAATCAAACCTGAAGAAAAATTAATAAGCATGTGTATAAACGTTCAAATTGAAAATGTACATAATAATAATTGCATTATTAAAATTAAATTAATAAATTTAAATTATTTATTATTATGTATGCAACGTGAATTCTAATTAAGTATCATAGAATATCATGTAGGAACAGCTGTAGGAAACAATTCACCGAAACAGTAGTTACAAAAAAGGAGAATGGAATTTCCTTAAATTAAATCAGTAACGAAGAGGAATTCATGGAATCGATAATGAGGATAGGTATTAGCATGACAGGAGTGAAAGTACTGTTTAGTATTACCTGAAGCGTGATGTGATTGGTATGATGATGTGTTGATTAGAAGGGGGGTGATGGTATGTGTTAGACTGGTTGAGATGTTTAGGTGCGTTAAGACTATAATAGTACATTTAGCAACTACTGATAGGGAATTGAACACTCATTATCCTATTATACTATCTATATAACAATATTACAAAAATTAATCAAAACCACAAATGCCTAGCAAATTGATACAAAAGAGAATTATTAATTAATTATTCAACACACATAAAATAGAAAGTTTATAAAACCATTTAAATTCCCAGTAAGAGTTAACAAGAAAAAATGCTAATAAATTCTCTTCAGATAAAAATGCAGATATTCCAAAATACTTTTACCATATCTACTTAAAAATGAACGATGCCCGATGAAACGTTTATGGGAGATAAAATTTCAATTTAGAAACCACCATTCGCCACAAAAACGGCAATCAAACCTACATTCATTAAAAACGAACGTTTATTTACGTCGGCAATTCTTTTTTTTTTTACCGTTGGTGAACTTGAAAGATAACGTTTCGTGGAATCGGCTACCTGTGCTTGATGATTAACATGACCCCCTCCCTTCCTCAGCTAATATAGATAAAAGTTACACGCTTTCAGAAAGTCGTGGTTTATAGCTGGACGAACTGCAAGAGCGTAAAACGGAATCTTGGGAGAAAAAAAAAAATGAGACTATCGAAAGACACGGGCAATAAAGGCTGCCTCCTGCTCGCTTCAAGATATCCGGTATATACTAACGTTACTCTCGATTACACTGAACGTAGCTCTTTGCTCACGCTGCTACAGGAACGCTCGCAATAACGTAACGAGCAGATCGAGTTCAGCCGGCGATTCATAGAGGGTACGCGACCACTGGACAATCGCCTGTTTCGTGGAATTTCATAAATTGTGAAATAAAGCTTCCTTATTACTTAGAATAAATCTACTATCGTTTAAGAAGCGATCGTTAATTTTTTTTCGACTTTCTTTCGATGATTATTCGCAGACACAAAACGTTTGCGAAATTGTAAAAGTCACAGTTGAATATCGTACCTTTTATCATTTAATATTTCGTACGATTTTATACCTGATTTTTATTACGTGATATTTCATACCGTAAGAAAAGCAACGAAGAGAATACTGAAGAAAAGAAAAACCGTAACTTTTTGCTCCTAAATTAAATTTAAAAAAAGAATTACCAATCAAGAAACAAAAATACCCTGCATCCGATGGCCCATCAATAGGAAACCCCCCAATCAAACTTGCAACTCGCTCAACCCAATGACCCCACATAATAAACCTGTTCGCTTTAAACGAACCAGCCCACATCTGACTCACCCCGACACGACCAGGCGATCCCAATTTTCGCGTCATCCATCAGGATGACCGGTCTCAGCCTCTACCTCAGCCCTAAGTCGTTAACGATGACGTCCTAGAGACGTCCACCCCTTCGCCCTCCCACTACTCCACCGATGACGCTTGGTTCGATGAAGGAACACGGTACACGTACCAACAACGGAATCAAAACGGAAAGGGGGAGAAGAATAACGGAAGAAGGAAAGAGAAAGAAAAGGTCGAAGTGGCCAGAGGTCCGGCCTGAGGGAACGTTTATGACGAGGCAGAGCTCTGAATTACGATCTCAATACTGCAATAAGTGCTCTTAGCAGGGCCATGTTTTTTTCCTCAATGCTCCCTTCCCCCTCTCTCGAGACTCTTATCGTAGCTTTACGCCGCTGCTCCCGTGGGCTTCTCTCTCTCCCTGTTTCTCTCTTTCTCTCGAGAAATATTATTTAATTAACGGGAGGAGACCGCCGCGGTCGAGACCTGGATCTTCCTTCGCTCGTAAATAAAAACGGTACATTCTTGCCCAGCCGCGCGCCACTGTCTTCCTCCATTGCTTGTTTCACTCTTTCTTAGCCCCACCAATAGTACCACTCGACCCCCACCCGTTCGGCCAACATCGGTTACATTCGCGTTCTTCCGTTCCTACGGACGATACCACGCGGCCCTCTTTCCATCGGACGCGATATTTTCGGTAATCATGGCACCGTTCCTCGAACTCGAGTCTCACCAGCCCACCGGAGCTCTTTAAGTGCGACATTACTTCCGCTAGAAACGCGCCTTTTGCTCGATTAGCCCTGCGGTGAATTTAAGCTTCGCTCGAGTCGCGTAGAACGCATCCACAACGGTGCGTAATGTCACCCTTCCTTGGGTTCCCTTCGAACCCGCCAATCGGAGACCAAAGAATTTCTTCCTTTAATTGTCCTCCGTCCGACCAGCGATATATATACAGTGGGCTACAGTCGAGTAAGAAACCGGGACCCGAACGACTCCGGAAAGTAATCTGCCTAATTACCCAGCAAGAGATTCATTCCCAGGGAGTGAAGAAGAGGGGGAAGGATTGTAAGCGTCGTAAAACGACCCGAGACTCTTCTTCGTCTTTCTCCGCGCGATTTTCTCGCGCGACACACCGGTATTTGAAACGTGGCACGCTTCGAAGGACTTTCGTTCCCCCTGGGGCCGTCATTCGAGCAAACTTATTTAACGCCCGCGGGTTCCTCTAGTTTCAAGTGGAAACCCTTTCACGAATCTTATAAGACGGACTTGAATCTCGGGTGTCGATTTTGTACAATCGGTGGGGTTGTAAAATTTAAGGTTATTGGAACCAATTTTTGGATCGGATTAAACACCGGCACGAAGATCAAATGAGATTACCTCAATAAAGGTTGCGATGATTACACCAATAGCTACAAATCACTGTGGAAGAGTCCATCAGAGCGATTAAACGTCTTTCCAAGAACCGCCGGACATCATCATTTCCTCACCACACGCATGCCACCATGCTGTCCTAACGCGTTTTAATTCCGCGGGCTCCCCCGAGTTATGACTCTCCGACCAGACGTGTACGTCCAACATGACCGGTGGTTTGAAACAACCGCACAGAAGGCGCATCGACAACGACGCTAATAAAACTCGTCCCAAGATACGAAGCACGAGGGGTCGAGCCTCTGTCCACTGGTCAAAAACATACTGTGTTTCCTTCCTCGTGCAATTGGCCCGCCTGTGGGACGAGGAGAAAATATTCATAATGCTGGATTAGGCGTGGAAGCAGGGTAGACGACCAAACTAATCAAGGGTCCGCCCCATTTAATTCCCACCCTCGCTATCTCGCTCTTCACCGTAGGAACGTAACTGCTCTGTGGCCAAGAGTCGACTCTTCTGCCACGGCCTCCTTATTGCCTCCTTTCCCCACTTCTGTCGTCCTATGTCTCCCTCCACCCCCAAGAACTCGAGTGTGCGAGTCCGTTTGGCCGCGTGCACGTACCTTGCGCGTGAATTCGACTTCTTTTCGTTAGTACGTGCATGGGCTTCTTTTTCTCCGGCAATCATCGTGCCTGTATCGTGTATTGGCTACATATGTACGGTGTGCAGGAGTGATGATGATTGTAGAGAGGAAGTTCGTAGTTCGAATTGCGGTTCAGTCGGTAAGGGAGGTTATTAGGAGGCTGGAAATTATCGTGGAATTATTTTTATCGGGAGGCATACGGAAGAGTAATGTCTGGTAATAAATGGTTAACCTAAGATTCTTTTCTTTCGAATTCACGAGGGATTTAGAGGCACTCGAATTGTACTAATCGAAGAACTACGTTACCTAGACCGATCTGATAATATTCTGGATAAATGAAATTGCAGTCGAATCGAATAGAACCAATAAACATACAAACTAAATTAAGGCCAAGCGGTATTCATCTATACTCGATCGAATCGAACTGAAAGCTAGCTGAACGAAATAATTCAATTTTCCATAGAAATAATTGTATTGAATATCGAACAGGTTCAGTTTGAATTATAAGAATGCGAGCTTTCATGTATGTCAGAGTGGAGTGAGTGTTGGTACCCCTATAAAAACCTGACAGATAGCGGAATTTTGAGGCTCGCTCAGGGACGAGCGTTTAGCGAGCTTATCGCTTATCGATTCGATCGGCGATCGATGTATTAAAACAATGAGTCTGCGGGGACGAGTCGCAGTGTCCGTGACACGTGTACACGCACGATGTGATTCAAGTTAAAGCCCAACCATCCAGACGCATTACTCAAAGGGTCGCGAAAGGTTTGTGAAGTTCTAAGGCCGCGTACACAATGGAACCTGTCGTTCTTTATACTCATAAACACTTGGACAATGTATATGGTGTAATAATGCATGGGATCGAGGTAACACGGTTTCCTTTCAACAATCCCACAAGAAACCGTGACGAAAGTTACGTCTCATGAATTAACACATCGACAGAATCCAATGCAGCGAAGTAGAATGCAGGTTAAAGCGAATTCGCAAAATTACAATTTTTTCAATTCAATAAATTAAGTGGATATCGCACAACTAGCAATATAAACAAAAAAGTTGGTAGATTTTTTCTTCATTGAATACGTTAAGAACAGTTCTTATCAGTTCGGTGTCTATGAATTGATTAGTTAGTGTTTTACCGAAACTCACACGAACTTTCTTAACCAGTTAGCTGTTTCTGACGAGTATATTCGTCATGAACAAATGGCAATATTTTGTGTTATGACAAGTGTAAAACAGTCATTTCGTTACAACTTAATTCTATATTATAACAGCCACACATGCTCCGTGTGTAACGAGTATACCCGTTATCGCTTACTTTTTACGACACATTTTAGGTATATACACACTTTTCAAAGAGGTCGCAACAGCGCAACAGCTAACGATTAATCAGCTGATCGAATAACATTTTTTATCGCTTACCCTTCACAACCTCAATACCTAAATCACATCTACCTAAATTATCATCTTCTTCGATCACCTTTTCAAGAGTTACCTACTAGCAACGGCTATCCTTAATCAAGGGAACAGGTGAAGAGACTATTCCAAGGTATAGTAACCGGTAACGGGGAAATGTCAGGAGCGGCAAAGCCATCGTGGCAGCGGCGCAATATGCAGTAAAGCACGTATGCAACAATGCGATCCCCCCTAGGTGAAGTGGACAAGGGGGGTGAAGGCGGTGTGAGGCAGAGGGGTACAGGCCGGATATATATGGGGTGTCTCGTTAATCAAGAGCGCCTTGCTATCGCCCACGGCCTATGGGGGAGGAAAATGGGAGAGGAGCGAGGGTGACCAGTGTTTAACGCTTGACAAACGATCGCGGAGGTACGCGGTCGCGTAAACAACGTGTCGAGTGTGAAACAACGCGCGCGCGCGTGTGCGCTGGCATGCCATCACGACACAAAAACCCGTAAATCTGCCTATTAAACGCGATTAACGATTTCGGGAAAGTCACGACGAATCATACTGACGATCACACGGTACGGAGAGAAGTTTTTGTGGAACTGTTGGCAGACGACCATGCGAATAAATATTTGCTACAGAGACACGAGAAAGTATGGAGGTTCGAATTCTGCAGAAGTGAATTTTGAAATGTTTAGGAATTTTAAACAAATAAGCAACTGACATTAAGAATGCAGAGAATTTTCGAAAAATTTTATTTGAAGCTTGCAATTCAACGTTTTGGTGATTCAATTCGCGAAGCTTAGAAATATTAAAAATAGAAGCTCTCTAAAAAAAAAAAAAAAAGGTGAAGTAACATTATAATGTAAAAACATCACAATGTTTAGCATCGTACAAATTTTCGACGAATTTCATTCCATTTAAAACATTCGTATAAGATATACCATTCAGCGTTTTACAAAGTTTAAACATGCACAGAATTTCATAATTCTCCCCGCATCAGGAAAATACACACAATAAAAAAATCAAACCACCCTTTCCCTTTTTCCACACACTTCGTCTCTATAATCATCGCGCCACACACGTCCACGCAAGCCTCCACAAATTTTCTTTTCACCTCTAAATTCACCCCTTTGCGACCACCGCCATACGCACGTCCAAAAAACCACACGCACCTACATACACAGCGTGATAATGAATTCCAACCCCTTTGGTGACGGTCCAAGGTAATACCGCCTCAAATATTTAATAAACCGTCTAATCAAGAAGACGAGAGGGTGGCGTTGGGGGTGTGGAGGTGGAGAGGGGTCAACGGGATCGCGAGTACGTGACCGACCGCCAACGAGACCGCGATTCCACTGAAATTATCCTCACCGATTATCAGTCGTGTAACGAGGTGAAAAAAGAACCACGAAATCGGGTTTTGTCGCATTCCACGCGCGCTAAGACTCGTTGAACGGCGCGGGGACAGTTTACTTCGCATTTCTAAAGTGCCTCGAGTTGCCATACCGAACGCCACATATGAAAAACCATTGTGCTTCTGCTTAAACGTATTGTCCCCTTCTCTGCTCCCACACCTCACCTTCCACGTTGTTCGCCGTGCGGTTTAACGATCTCAACACGCTCGATCCTTCCATGAATCTGTCTGGATTCTTTTCGTCTCTACTTCGCTTCCGTCGATTTCCTTTGAAACCAGTAACTCTCCTATTTGGCCTTCGCTTAATCGCTGCTCGGTTAATAAGATCCCTGGAGAATAGTGTTTTGTGCGGTACAAATGGGAATATTTGGTGACTGAGTAGAATGGGTTTGTTGATAGGGAATAGAACATAAGAGAATTTTAATGTGTTTATGGAAAGGTGTATGGATGTGTGTTTCTATCCGAGGAGAAGATTGATGACTGATGAGATAATTGGATTGATGCTGACTGGTAGACTTTTAAGATGGTGATCAGCTTTATGAAAGAAGAGGCTTGTAGAGTGTAAGCATGTGTATACTGGTTTGTGACACTGAGTGAAAGGAAGTGGAAGTGGAACATGTGTTGAGGTTAGGTTAAATGATAGAATAGGATAGATTACAGATAACAGGTAGAATGAACACGTCTAAGTTAGTAAAGGTTTCGAAATATAAGGTTACAAGTGAAACAGTTATACAAGGTGACGATACTGATTATACAAAGTTACAAGTAAAAGAAGTATCTACGATATCGGTCGAGTACAAATGAAACAAGTTTTCCGACAAGTAACAGGAGTTTGGAAAATCAAACTAAATATATATAATTTACATAGTGTTACCACTTTTTTTTCTTTGACCACCCTGTATTAAAGCAGAGTTCACAAACTAAATGGAAATCCATCAAGCAATCCTGTCAGTCATCCGACGGACAAATAAACATACAACCTGAACAATTATCTCAAAAGACATCTGTTGGCTGTAGAAACACCAAGCAAAACAGACTTCACCATCTACCTCAATAACCATACGTATATAATCATGCACAGCGAGAGAAAGAGAGAGAGAAAGCGAGAGCGAGAGAAGAGAGAGGCGTTCAAGTTGATGACTGAGACACAGCAGCGCGAAGGGTTAATTCTGTCGGCGCGTACCGCGTGTCTATCAAGATTCCACGGGGACAGAGGAACAGAGGGGAAAGCGGTACGCACCGTTAATCTCCATCGTGTCCCTACCATCCATAGATCCCACGTTCACGCTTGGACCTCGTCGACTCTCTTCTCCTTTTTCGTCCGCGGAAAGTCGGCCGATCGAAAAAGTTCTTCGACGCGACGAACATGACGGGAACTTGGAGAAATATATTTTTTACATGCTTCTCACACAGCCTGTGCAAGTTTAAAAATGTGCAAAAAGTTTAGGGCTACTGTGAATTACAAGTTAACCAACAAAATTTTCAGTGAAAAAGTTTAAACCAATTTTTCGAATTTTTTCACACATTGTTTAACATTCAAAATAATCGAACCGAAGTAAATTGCTGAGTCGTCTTCGGTGCGTGAAGATCATTTCATAATGGGCATCGATTTCTACAGGTTGGTTTTTATGAGTCTGTTTATTGCATTCTTACGATACTCGACATTCGAAAATACCAGGGTTTAAGTGTGTATAACTTGTGTTGCGAAATGAAGAGTGAACGCAAAGGTGGATAAGAGTTATTTTAAGATTATGTTTGGTCTTTTACACTACGATTTCATTTATCTATATATTTTACGATTTCTTTATTACTTTTATATATGGAAGGGAATTATTCGGTGTTAAAATATTATCTATAATTTAAATTTGACAATTGATGGGTTTATAAGCTACAGTTATATGATTAAAATAAAAGTTTAAATTTGCTCGAAATGTAAATTGTCTTTAAATGTACTCCATAAATCGAATATCATAACGCAAAAGGTTACTTTAATGGTGATTACACACCTGCATTAAACACCTGCGTGGCCACACACCTACCCTAACCTTATTACCATTCTATATATCCACTCCACTTGTATAAAGAACATATTTCACGTCATATTCACCTTTCTACAATAATAAAGAAAAAAAGACTAAGCTAATTATAGTACAAAGAAAAATCAACATGTTTATCTTCATATTAAATTTTCTACCAGTACTTTTATATACATATATAAAATATACGACAACCCAAAGAACGATTTTCTTATAAATGAGTTTTAAAGTTGATGGTTATTATTTTTTCGGTTTATAAATTCACGTATGACTTTTTTATGGGGAGAATTGAGAAGGGAGGATAACGCTGTACAAAGTGAACCAGAACAGCGTATTTGAGGGAGGCTGAATATAGTCGGGCCGATTAAACGTTCAGAGATGAACGCGAGCACAGCTAATTAGCGGCTTCCGAGGCGGGCAACGTGTGTACCGTAAAAGGCAGGACACGGCGCGGTCTCTGAACGAGGTATAGAAAGGTGGGCCGAAAGAATCAGAAAAAGTGGCCGGATTCTTTGCCGTAAAAATGATTCCACGCAAAAGCGGCGTCGTCCCGACGAAGAAACGCATATCTCCACCTCTCGAATTCTGTGAAACTCTCGTGCTTTCCTCTACATCCCGTCTGTGTTTCTAATAACGCTGCATTACGTTGGGAATACATCTACCGTATTACGGAATTATGGAATAATATAATTGAAGGATAATAGAATAAAGTAAATAAAAAAGAAAAGAACTTAAGCGAATGAAATTAAAATTATATAGATGAAAATAAATCGCAATTAAACAGAATTAAAGTGAATTAAACAAAACGAGACCAAATTAAACGAACTAAGTGAAACTGAATCGCAGCACCGGATACGTCAGTCGAACTAGATCGAACAAAACCAAACCATATAGAACCCATTTAAATCAACATATCTACAAACCTGTTGAATTAAACTTTTCAAGGGTCTCCATAAAATCCTAAATACTTCTTAAGACGGACTGCATATACATATTTATTAGTTAATGACAAACTACTGGATGAAAGTAAACTAACTTTATTCATCAAATGTAATTTAGTGAAGTATATACTATTTGTGAAAAAATTACAAAGAACATTTTATTAGTATCAGTTGATATCTCGTAATGAAATGTGATACGCGTTACGAACGTCGGTACTAGAAGGTTAAGTACTAAAATTACCAATGTAAACATCTGAATGAACGAACTCTCAATCTCCCCACTTCAGTTCCAAAAGAAACCGCGACGAGGAAGAAACAACGATCAAAAGAAGTGTTGCACGTTGCATATGGATAAATTGCGAAGAAGAAGCCGCGAGAAGAGCGATGCAATGACAAGTGAAACTGTACAGGCCGCGTTCAGGAGGGATGCGTCGAGAGAAGAACGACGAGTTGGTAGAACGAGGGAACGGGTTGTGGACCGAGCCGGGACAAGAGGAACCAAAGGTCTTCAAGTTTTTGCTGGACTCGTACGAAACCTGCAACGCTGAGCGACATTCTTCTTCTAACCCTTTCTGTTCTCCTCTCGGTTCGATGTACGTGAAGAAATCGGCGTCCGCTCGCTGAACTTTTAGGGGCACACTTTTTCGGTACGTGGATGAAAGCGTTTGTCTTCGTCAAAAACTTCCACCGAGAAGGCTGATCGAACAATTATTTCGATTCTTTTTTTTTTTTTTTTTCGTTATATTAATACGAAGAATCTCTTGTTGCTTGTAAAAGTTTAGAATAGTAGCTAGACTATTTTTGAAAAAATATCTTCCCTTAGCTACGTTACTATTCTTTAAATTTCTGTCGATTCTCTTTAACTTTGTCAAAGATTCTGACAATAACTTTTCTCTAAGATCTTGAAACTAAACTAAAGGATTTAAAAAACATCGTTATCATCGTTTGATACAACGAAGATACTTAATTTTTATTTCCTCTGTAATCGTCTCTCTAATAAACATAACATGGAAACCAACATCGGAAGACCTATAATCTCCTAAAGTAAAACGTTCGTGAACCCGATAAAAATACCAGCCAGATTCCGCGCAGATAAGTCTGCGCATACACTCTCTCACGCTTCATCAACCCTTCTTTAGAACACACTCGTGGAAGACGTAAAGAAGCGGCGTAAACAAAAAACATTTCTGAGATAGAAAATCTCCATTTTGACGAAGTTACTTCCCATCTCTCTCCCTCTTCTTTTCTATGTATACATAATCTTCAGATACTGTTCTTTTCTCTTTGCAGAATAAATTCACGGGTAACGAATGTAATCATCCTTTTCGCATCGAACATAATTTCCAGCTTCCAAGAACCGGCACCGATAAGCAGGACGAAAGAAATTAAAACTCCAATGCGACAGATAAACCGTCGGACACGACCGAGTTTGACGATTTCGAGACGACTGGCTAAGATGGCGACGGATGCCTCGGACGCACCTTATCGTTCCCCCTTGTGCTTCTTATTTCTTTCGAAAGGGACGGAATGAATCGTATTTCATCGGATTTTAGTGTGACGCCTGTCCTTCGTGAACCAACGACTCGTAACATAGTATAGACGTATGCATGTATGCATGCGGCGTGTATACAAGGTGTTTCTTAACGTGCTGCGGAATGCAAAACAACTTGTGGAATCGCTATTCTATTGTACCACGCTACACTGTCTTCCCTGGCGAGGTATGAACACAGATTTCTCAAAAGTTGAAATTCTAAAGAGATTTGTTAATAAACGATGCCCATCGTGGTATTATAAGAGAAAAATATATAAATATATATATATATTAGTAGCAAACATTAACAATAACTTTTCTTATAATTTATAAGACTGAGGATTTTTACGTAAAATGGTATTAAAATAGTAAATAGCTAATACTCAGATGTACAGTCAGCAAAAGAAATTACAGGTCAAAGGGTTAAAGTAACGTACAAATTTTCCATTATATTAATTTCTTTTTCGTTATATCGTACATGAAATGTCACACAGAAAAATGTCCTTTATTAACGTTAAACATAATGAAAGCGTAATATCAGCCAATAATCTTTTACGATAAAATTGGCGATCAAAGTGTTAAAGAAACACCCTGTATACCTTATGGAACACGCGTTGACGAGGGGAACCATAACGTCGTCGTCGTCGTCATCGTCGTACTCGTTGTTGATTACACGTTCTGTCAAACGCGTTGACGCGATGCCTCGTACTGAGACCCGTAAGAACCTTAATGATCCTAACGAGTTCCCCTCCCGGGGGAAGCGGCAAATGATGTTAATCACGGCCACGCTCGCCACTGCTGCCGCCGCTCGAGCTTCTTCGAGCGAACAATGGGGCACCGTGATTTCCGTAACGTTACACTAGCTGTACCGTTGCTGTCCGACGGTGTTTGAAGAAGGAAGGGTTTATTCGTGAGAAGTCGGTCGAGATGAAGTGTGCGGATTGGGGATGGTGCAGTGGATAAAGTGGATGAAGTGGTTAAAAGTTAGATCAATTATAGTGTAAGGGTAGAAAGTGAGGCGTAATAGAGATTTGAATTGCTGGGAATGGTTCGATCTTTCCAAAGATCGTCCGAACTGATTAAAAGTAACGATACGAGGTAGTAGAATATTTTTAATAATTTCATTCGATTAATTCTGTACATATTGTAAAAAGAAAAAGAAAACACTATCCTGTATATAACATTATTCCTTGCCCTGTCAACTGCAGAATAAATCATACGGAGAAATACTTGTGTAGGTGATTTTTAAAAGTTGAGCTACGAAGTGATATAAGTAGCGAGAAGTGTGTGGGCGTGGCTACCGATGTGAAATAGTGAGAGAAGCGTCCTTGAGTAGCTGAGTAATTCTAGCAAGGCTATAGCTAATAAGATTGCCGTGGGTAGTGTTCGATATATTGAGAATCGAAAGTGTGAAGTGCATCTCTGTGAATTACTTTACTTCCCACTTTCCACAGGAAAAGATAGTACAGGAAGTATTGCATATTTTTATACTAATTGAAGGTAAAAAATAGCCTAAATTACATTTTGTCAAATTCTCAGTGCACTCTCCAGCTATTTATCAACAAACTGATGTTAAATTTTGAAAACTTGCACGTACAATTCTTTCTTCATACTCGTACCGATCGACCGCGAAAAAGTATAATCGCGTCTTTTTACGACTAGGAACGAGAGAATGCCCATAAGTGGCTTTCAAGAAGGCTTAACAAGAAGCCTTCTTTATCCCCTTATGATTTACAAGTGCGCGCCAATTGGACGTTAATTAAAGCGATGTTCTAATAAAGTGGAAACCCTGGATACACGGGACGTATTGATTGGACACCGAAATGGGAATAGAAAGTCAGCCACGCGCTATCACGACCGTGGATCTTCATTGTGCCGCGTTCTCGCGTACGCTCTGCCTCTCGCAAAAGGTTAGTTCGGCACGGCTGCTAAATTGGCTACACGGTTTTTGATTATACCAAGATCTCCGTCGGGTACCAACAAGAAAACACGTGTTCGCGCCGCAACTTATCCTGTTGCCGCTCGGTTTTTGCACGAACGGCCAATCAGAGGCATGCAAGAAAACTCTTACAGTCCCTTCCTTAAGAAAAACCATGGAATTTATATGTATATATATGTATATACATGTATATGAAGGTTCGATCATATTTTCTTGCGTTTATCGGGTAATATCCCGGTAGGTTCCACTTCGAAGATCGAGATAGGCGTTTCGATTCACGGATTCTGGCTGCCGACTCCTTCCGTCAGGGGCTGGCCAATATTTCACTGGGAACTTTCATCTTTAATCAGATAGCTGGTTAAGCGCTGACTTTTTTGGTTGATTTTGAGGTACGTTGGTCTTTGGTAACGCGAGGATGAATTGAGATATTAACTATACAGGGTGCTTGAAGATGATAATATTTACAGGGAAGTACATTTGAGTAATGGAATTGATAATACAATGTCTCGTAGCAACAAATGCATTTTGTCTTCAGAATGTGTCTACTTATACATTTATCTATACATATAAAATCCAAATCATCGTAATGAATCTAAAATTAAATGTACGAGGAGCATTTGAACACAATTTTTCGAATGAAAATTTACTTACTTAAACACAATCTACAAATGCAACTGTTCCATAGGAACAACTAACCTAACTTAACTTCACCTATTTACGAATCTTCCTAATCAATCAATCACCCTTACCAACGCAACCGCATCCCGTAGAAACACTTTCTACCTCTTCTATAAACTGTCGCTGAATAAAATCAATTTTTTCCAAGAACTCTAGCTGGAAGTATGAAGTTATAAGTTCCTAACATCCTAATTTCGTTCGGTGAATGTAGATTACCTTCGATGAAAGGTTTCCCCGGTCGATTTTACGGCGCGCCACACACAGTCTACGAATTATCCGTGAAATCATTACCGGACACGAAATGATGTTAACGCACGCATGCTTATTCATCGAATACGAAGCACGAGCTTGATTATGCGGCGCTGAAACATCCGCGTTTTCCGCGTGGCACGACCATCGACAGAACGGGGCCGCTCGTTAGCTATGGATCGGCGTAAAACGCCGCTGCCATGATTTACTGCCGCGCGCTTCGAGTTAGCAGATAAATTCGATAGGGGATTAATGATCCACGGCTAATGACCGACCGCGAGCTTCGAAACTAGCGAGCGCGTCTAACAAACGCGAAAGAAAGGCGCTCGTGCATTCAACGTGAGTGAAAAGGGTGATGGGAAGGGGTCTGCTGACTGAAGTACCGGCTGTCGATCGCGTATCGTGACGGAAGCACGGTAAACGGAAGGACGACGAAGGGAAGAAACAGAAAGAAATGGTATCGCGGTGAAAAACCATGCTGGAAAGTAGCCACTCGACCGTTTCCAGCGAACCGAGTGTGAGAAAAGCTTTAATCCCTCGGCTACCGACGGACTTTGATTGATGCCCGACTATTGGGAGCCGGTCGACCTCGATCGAGGATTTTTCAACCTTCTAGAATTCATCGCGGTCGGTAGAAGTGTAAGATAGTAGCGGCACTTTTTCTTAAACGTCTGTGTGTTATCGCTGGTTGCCTCTGTGACTTGTCATGGGGTGAGGTGAAGTGTGTGAATTGCCTTCATGGCATGTATGTGGCGACGGTTGGTACTGTACTACTGAAGGTTTTAAATGGTTCATGAGTTTTTTATCTCACGAATAAAATTAATTTCCCCGTCTAATAATAATAGTAATACACTTCATAAAACTTCTCTTCCATTCTTCTCTTATATGTACATTATCCTACACGTTTCTCTTATCACAATCCTACAAACTGTTCGAAATTGTTCACTCCAAATACCGTCCTACATGAAAAATCCAACAATTTACAATAAACACGGTTACGCAGTACCACGAAAACTACGAAAGCTCAGGTAGTCCAATTTTAAACGTGTATCGATAAATCGATGCCTCGTGGAGGGTCGAACAAAGCTTTCCAAGGGAACAACAAGCCAGCCGCATCGCGCTCGTAGTGAACCTGCAAACCGACGGACCAACTTTACACGAGGGGGGGCTCGGTATGTTAATTACAGACCAACATACATCTCTCTCTCTCTCTCTCTCTCTCTCTCTCTCTCTCTCTCTCTCTTCCTCCCTTTCTCTCTTTCTCCACGTCTCTTAACCGTACGATCATTTGGTGAGTCGGTGGTGTATGCACACTCTCTCGTTCTTTCTCATCGGTTAGCTCGGTTGCCGGCCGATTCGTCTTGGAACGGCCCATCGCCGGTCTCGTTGCACGCAGGCCTCGCGTGAGACCGACGAGTCGACCCTACGACCCGAACGCCGAGAAACGAACCTTTCGTTTTGCCCTCTTTCGATCCACAGGGCCCACGGACACGCTTCCCCGGCGTTTCTGCGCCTCAGCCGCCTTCTACTTACCACCACCACCCCAAGACTTGTAGCCCACGGGAAATCGACCCACCGTTATTTGCACAACACGTTCTACCAATTTGAACGCATTTCGCGCGACTCACGCTGCCGATTCGACGGACCAAAAGAAACGAGAAGGTTCTTAGACGGATAATTGAAGAGTATTGCGGTCAATTCGTCGGTGATTTGTAAGTTTATAGGTAGTACAGGTTATTATACATGGGCATAACCTCCGTGGTGGATTCAGCGTATAAAATTAACCGGTTGAGTGTCACGCAGAGCGATGATGCTGCTCGTATTTTATGTCGAAAACTACTGCCGCATCACAGACCACGATATATAATTGACAAGTATCATGTTATCAGCGATACCGAAACTATTTTTATAAAAAATTGAAGAAAAAACATGCTCGTAATTAATTTAATTAATTTTACTTTTTTATTTATGCATTTCCAAACACTTGTATTCAATGTAAATTTGCAAAATATATAAAACAAGTAGCCATAATTTTCGCATTGTGTTATATGAACCGGTGTTATACGGGGATTTGTCGTACTTATGATAGGTATTCACTTCGACCAATTACTGTGGAGACAGGTGAACAACCGATACAACATAAAGACAGTTGTAACTTGAAAACAAGGTCATATGTGACATATGCTTTTATGAAAATTTGTCTTATGTTTGTGTGCTGAATTCAGTACTTAAATTATTCCCACATATTATGGAACGCGCTGTATGGCTTAGCTCTAGAAGTTTCAGTTTGAAACGTTCGTAAAAGCAATAAGAATATATCGAGGAGGATTTACTGAGTTACTCTATCCTTGTGATAATACGAAGATACAGATGCACATGTAGTCATTATATCGCAAAAGAAAAATACACGTAAGAATGTATACGACAGACTGAGTTGAGATATTAGAATGGTAATAACGCATTTTCTAACCTACAAGCGGTATAAGAGAATGTCACTATTAAATTACCCACTTCTTACCGTATACGCCCGTTAAATTTTCAATATTCCCGCTCAATTTGCATCGAGCGATTTTGTATTTGCAGAAAACAGGTATATCAAGCGTTACGATACGACGGAGTAACAACATTATGCGTTATCAACACCAGGAACGAGGAGCTGTCACGAGACCAGTTCACGTAACACGTATCGGTTATGCGAAGGTTGGTCACCCTGCGCAACGACGCGCTTCTTCGTTTTATCGATCGTTCGATCGTGACTAAGCTGGCTCGCGCGAATCCTGCATCACCAGTCTTCTCCATTTCTCTCTCTCTCTCTCTCTCTCTCCCTCTCTCTGTCTTTTTTCCTATCTCTATAAGGACAAAGGAAGAGAAAAAGAGAGAGAGAATTTTCCGTTTTGAAGTATTTTTATCGACATAAATCTCCAAGTTTTACCAGCCTCTCATTCGTGCCACTTTGCTTTCGACTTTCGACTAACATCACCGCGCGGAGAAAATCAAAGAAATATCGCGTGCATTCTCATGTGGCTCGCAATGCTCTAACCGGTATTACAGAAGTATTTACGCGGCCGTTGGTCGCGCGATCAGTCATTTCTCCCTTGTAATCGTTCTCGGTTAACGTTGCTACGTAATGATAACTCTACACTCAGATGGTAAAACGTTGGGTACAGCAGTTCGAGTTAAACGTCATTGATTTCCCTTTCACTGAAAAAGTATCATGAAAATCGTACGCTCTCATGCACCACTGCTCAGAGGGTAAAAAAAAAAAAGAACAGACGGACGCAGCGGGTAGTATCGTTCACGATACATGACTCCTTGCACTTTCGTTGGCGAACACAGTAACTGAAGCTACTACGAAGCCGTCTCTGTTAATCAGCACGTTGAAAAGAGGTTCTCACCGCGGTACGTTGATTTCGAGGCGGCTTAATGTATGCAAAATACGTCTGATTACTCACCGCCAAAAGTGGGGCACGTATCCAGCCGGGCATAAATCTCGACACTGACCGCAGGGTGCACCTTGAAGTACGACATTACCATGAGAGTAACTGTTAGACTGCCCCTCTTGACCGGGTGACAACATTCTGCAACAAAGACCAGAGGTTTCGTTGTGGTTCATTGTTTCGCCGTCCTATGGTGTTCGTATCGGTGTTTTAATCTGTCAATATGGTGGTGATTATTCTGTTGGTCGTGAAATGTTTCTTTTTTTTAATCTTTTTTGAAGGATTTACTTCTCCTCTATTTTATTCGAAATGTAATTCCCAGATGAGAAGTAGTCGTTTTATTCATCTTTATGCAAATCGCATCGCTTTCGCGATTTTTAATTTAAAGAGTATCGATGATCCAACGAAAGAAGTTAATATTGACCATTATCATAAATTACAATAATTATCGTAAATTAGTCTACCGAAGCTCAGCCAAATCCACCGGTGCGTTATTAAATCAGACAAATGATTCATTTAATACGGCGGGCGACGGAATTAACATATATCCTGTAAGTGCGCGTGTGCGGCAACTCGTGTTATTCTATTTCATGTCGACGCACTGTTGAAACCCATTGGACGAGGAACTTTTACCGGGGTTACATTGGTCATCAATCTTGGTCAAATTTAAGAATAGTCTCCTCCATCTTGTCTTGTCATACCTGTCTCCCGTAACCATCCCCCTGACCATTCTGTTTCACTGCACGCAAAGTCGGTACACTTTTTAAGTCCACATTCTCGCGGTAAAACGTTATTTTCTTGCCTGGCCGCAACAAGATGGTGCCGCGAAAATAATTAATTAAAGGCGCCATCTAATAGGGAGAAACACGAGCGATTACACCCTGCTCGAATTAATAATGGAAGCCGGTAATTAACGGGTAACCGATGTCCCGTGTGCGCTTCGATCGCTGTCGATTAACCGACACCAGGTAATTACACCTTTCTAGAAATTTTATTACAACGAAAATCTTTGAGTACCGCGCGAGAAACGCCGACGGTTTCATCAACTCGTCCTCCTCTTTTCTTTTCTGCATCGTATACTTGTATCCTTAAACGCTGCTGCTTTTGTTTTGCCGTTTTTTCGCCGACGGTATTATAAATATTTCCCGTCCCGAGATGCGATCAAAAATAATGGCGCAGCTGTGCGTGCGTGGTAAACGAAACAAAACCACCGGGAACGAAAGTCGATAAGTTATCCCGCCATTTAGCGAGATCGTCGATTACCTTCTTTTTTTTCTCTCTTCTCCCGCCCTGGACGTTTGGTCACAGCCGATAAAACGAAATTGAAAATTGTAGGGGAAATGGGCCATAGGATTATGAAATTAACTGAAAACGAAATTTTCGAAGGAGAAAGAAAACAAAAAAGATAGACCGTCAACAACGGGGTTTCAATCGTGTTCAGAACGAGGGTAACACGTCGAAGGTCGATCGTGGCTGCGCGCGCACACGGTAGACATACAGAAATTGGTATCGTCAAAAGAAAAAGAAAGAACGCAACGATTTAACCACAGCGTCATTACACGACCCCCGCAATAAGACGAGGTGGAGTTTTATGAAAGACCATGACAGGAACTACAAGGTCACTCATGGTCTTGCGACTGTCACGTGCCACAGTCTGTAAAATCGCGAAGGACAGAAAAACGATTACATCGAGAACAGTATACGTGATACTTTACTATCCCATACAGTTGCACCTTGCATGTATCTGTGATACACGGAGGAATTAGACAGACGATTAACTACAACATCATACCTGCTCTTTTATTTTAAATAGCTTCTCAACGCTCGTATAGTTATATAAAGTCTACCGGATCATTTTCTTTACGAGTCTCTCATATCCAACGCCATATCTGTGACATTTAAACGCGCCAACGTTTCTAACCGCAATTAGCGCCATGGTGGCAAGCACAATAACCTTATTACTTTGTTGACCGACATTCCATGCTGGATCGACATTTCCGTTTTCACGCTTCTCGATGAACCGCGCTTATCACGTAACCCGGAATATATGATATATATCGTAGTAACACAGATTCCTTCTTAAACGACAGTAGTTCACGCGATTTACCGCACTGAATAGTGGTTAGATTCCAGGAGAGAGTAAAGAATCGAATTTCACAGCCGCAAACGAAATGATGCGCGCGCCTGATCAGCATAACCGCGAGATTACCTGCGCGTTGCACTTTTAATAATGCTATATACCAGGCAAATCGTATCCGTTGGGGTATAATTTCGTTCGATGCGTGTTTCAAGTTTTGCCGAAGAAGTTCTTTGATAAAATGAAACGAACTATTGCTATAGGTTTTAATACATCTACGCAATACACAACATTTCGGAACTTCAAGTGTTCTGAAAATTAATTGTTCTAACATCTTTAAGCAATTTTTGTTAACCCGCCAAACTACTAACTATAGTTCACAAACACCCTGTATTTTCACATGAAACATTCCACCGTCATCTTGGTATACCCTCTTGATATACTCTCGAAATCCAATTTACGTTGTGCTCGGTTATTTCGTTCGTACGATTATCATCATCCTGTACATAATATTACATGCTATCTTGCATAGAACGTTTTGTAGCTATACCACACCGTCAGGCGTAAACACTTGTAAACGAACCTTTACAATTTCCAGGAGGGTACCAAATAAACGACAATAATTAGTCTAAGTTGCCATAATTGCTACCCACAACTTGGCCAAAACGCAAACCACGGAAAATAAGGAAAGTGGGCTACGCTCTGGGTATAGTAGAAGAAGTGGATGCAGGTTGCCGTAATTAGTATCTTTTTGCGTCGTTAGCGTTAAGCGTCGCTAGCGTGCAACGGGGCAACGATAGGGCAAACTCAGGTATGTTAATGGACGCGATAGCGACTGGCTGTATTGGATCTTCTCCCCTTGGTGCTTTATAATTCGTGAAACGACCAATTAACATTCCCTGGAAAAGGGTAGGTGGTCCATGGTCCAAAAACCAGGGGTTGCAATTTTCATCTTAAAATTTTCAACGTAACAACCGACAGTCACGTTAATATTAATTGAAATCTACGTAAAAAACAGATCCACGTATTTGAAATCGATACACACCGGTTTGTCCAGACATTTTACGGCTTTGCTTGTCATTAAGTCGATACGAATGTCGAGAGCGGAATTCAGTGGACTTCCGAAATGTGAAGAAGGGGGACAGGCGAACGAGGACGTAAATTTTTGTTAACGAGTACCGCTCGAAACCCGCGGAACGATCAAAGTAACTTTATTTCATGAACTTGGTTCGATAAGGATATGATGTTTAATTAGCGTCAGCATACATCGCCAATTGAATTACACTTACACGCAGTGTGATCGTTGTATTCCGTACATTGAAACGAAACGTTTGAATAAATTGGCTATATAGTAAAACTGAATGAATCCTTCGCGCAGAAAATGCATGAAATTAACAGAAAGGAAGCTTTATGCGAATTCTACGGCTGTAAGCTCGATTATTTCGCACGGTCATCTTATTCAAAAGGGGAGAACAAGTATAAGAGTTTGCAAAACGTGTATGCACGGGGGAACAGAAGCAAGAAGACGACCTCGCCTCTCTCAGGCTGAACTGGAGTTCTTCCGCGATGAAAGACACGTACACACACAGAGAGTCGCTGCTTGCCCGCTCTGTATGTTGCCTTGTGCACGGCGAGATCTTCGATCAAGAGCATGCGCGCACGTTCGTATATAAATACAGAACGACGCACACTCTGCACGTACACCTACCTGTTGCTTTCTCTCTGCTGTAGCTGAGACGCTGAAACTACGATACTTGGGATTGTTCAGGATGTTCAAGTCAGGATACGAATTCACCGTTTCTCCTGATGTTGATCGTAGACCGGTCTCGTTGTTTGTTTTCGAACAAAGAACGATGTCTTGCACGTAGCTCGTGGCGACACACATGCGCGAACACGCGAACGCGAACACGAACCGATCTGTCTTCGAAAGCTTCACTCGCGAATCACTAATGGACACGAAGATTCCTGGCTTGTCGCATCGCCAAACACGAATCCCTTCTCGCGTCGTATAATATCCCGCGCGTACTTGCTTCTCTATGTTGAACTGCTGGCACCACTTCACAGCTGCACCTGCACTTGCACTTGCACTGCACCGCGCGAATAACAGCGCTACGTCGTGGCACAGAGTCGTGGAGCCCCGACAGATCACGGGGTACCGTCGCGCCGTCCTATATCGTGTCAAGAGGACCGACGACGGTGGCATCCTCGCGGCATCACCGTACACTGCACTCGAGTCAAGCCGAACGCTCGGCTCGCTCTTTTTCCTCTCGCTCTGTTTCTTTTTCTCTATCTCTTTCGTGCCCGCACGCTCCTCCACTACTATCCCTTGCCCCACCGATCACGCTTCCCTGTTTTTCTCCCGATATCTTTTTTCCCCTCTTTCTCTTACTATCGCATCACTATCGAAGTCTCGTGTTTCACAGCAGGACGAACAGCACCACTTCGCGGACGTATTCGGTAACTGTTCGCGGTTCAACGATCGGGAAGCTTACCGTAAGACGAGTGCGTTGTCGGCAGTAGCGCTAACATCGCCATCGGAACTGTCATCTCAAGGTTACAGTAGTGGATAAGGAAAAAGAAAAAAAGAAAAAAAAAGACTATCGAATCAACCAAACTAATCGCATCTTAGTGCTGACCGATTTGGTTGTGTCAAGTTCAAGCGTTTCCGTCACGGAATAGCGCGTCGTTTCTCAAGGGCGAAGTGATAGAAGTATATAAGTCGCGAACAAGAAGACACTTTGCGTTCGATTCTCAAATGGTACACGATTCGCCTCAGTATGGTGCACCAAGGTATCCTCTCCACAGTTGTAAACTGGAAGAGTACCTCGAATGTACGATGGCACGGCAACACGCAGTCGAGAGACTCGAATCGGACTGGCTGTTGAGATGAGGCCCTTTTCCCCCACTCTTAGGGCCCCTTCGACTGGTTGCTTCTTTGCTCGCGTCAGGCATCCCCACTACAGCCCACATGCCACCGGACATTCTCCTCGCGTCCCTCCCCCGCGACCTACGACTCTGCCTCGCATCATTGTATCTTTTCCCTTCTTTTTCACCTCCTCCGATGCTCCCGTATACTTCGTCCTTTCTTTCTCTGTGCATGAACTTAACCTGAAGTTCCTAATGCATGTACTCTTGTGCACGCCTTCTACCCCCACCTCACCATCCCTTGTTCATAACCGTCCTGGTGTGTTCTTCACGGCAGGAACTTCTGATAGGTGTTCGGCTGACATTGCAAGTGCAGCGTCACCGCCAGAGGCACAACTTCGTAGACATCTGTGTCTTATTGTACATCCGTTCGTCCAGTGAATGGTTATCGTAAGATCTTCCGGGCATTTTACTATTACGCTGACTACAAGCGTGCCACGATTATTATAATGTACCCCTCGCAATTTTCGAGTTGCGCTAACGAGACTGCGTTACCACCGTTTAGGATAATGCGCTCATAAATTTGTTTACCACTGTCGGAAAAGTGAAACCTGTGTCTTGCCGAAGCAGTGGTACTTCCATCTAGTGGTTTTCCTTTATTGTTGTCTCATTGAAATTCCTAGGTTAGGGGAACGTAATGAAGCTATCCGTATACTTGTATTTTATATAAGTATCACATAAACATACATCGTGCATTCCTGATGCCTCTTTGCTTGTTTGTTTATCACTTTTACTATTTTTATATCTGTTACTACCAATTTGACGTTTATATGTTTTACGTTTTATTTTGTGCACCGTAAAAATAAAGTTATACCATATAAGAAATGTGTGGATTTTATACCGTTAATCATGGTTCAAGATATATACGATTTAATCAGTAATTTTTTGCTGATGTCATTCGTCAATTATTCTGTGAGAAGGTTCAATGTATATGAATATAAGAAAATTCATTAAATTGACACCACTAATTTATATCTCAAACTTTAAAGCAAAGAAAAATAATTCTCAAGTTAATTTAATGTTTTAATTATATAAGCAAATTAAATTGTAATATATTTCAATTAATTAAGTAATATATTCCTCCCGTGTTATTTTAGAAAAAGTATAATTACAGTTGGGTTACTAACGAGAGATGTTTACACGTTAGTCGACACGAGAACAAGTGTTCGAAGCGTGTTTAATTTCAAATTAAATGATTCAGTGATCGTGAAGTTTCGGCTGTGTTCGCGGACGTTCGGATAACCACGTGACAGTTATCGGGAAATATGGCGTGAAGTTGGCACGAAAATGGTTGTCGTGAGTTACGAAAGAGTAGACGATTTCTCGCGGGGAAGGCGCTTCCCTATCGTCCGGAAAAAGTATCGCACTACTATTTTTCCCTCCGATCTGGTCACCAGAAGGCAGTGCGATGGTATACGACATCAAATGGATCATACCGCAGCTTCGAAATCCAAGCAGTCTCTGGAACATTGCGAGTAGTATAACCTGTGTGGCGGTAGGGATTTTCTCTAAAATCATTATAGGTAAGCGGCTATACGAGCCGGTTTTTTAATAAAAATCAGCACTGTTTATTTCTCGATATTCAGCAATTTATTTGTTGAAGATTGTTCCAGCATGTGGTAAAACATTGTTCTTTTTATATTGCGAATTTTTTTTCATTTTAAAGCATAATATATCGACTAGTGGTATAGAGGTATGCTGTGTAGATCATTTTTACCATTCAAATCGTAGAAAAGGTAGCTAAATGTCAGTCGAATTAAAAGAATTCGTTATTTCTAACTAAGCGCGCGAAACATTACAACGTGGTACTGAAAAACATTGCTGATTTACGTAATACCGTAATATAATAGGAACTTCTTTTATTTAATCGTTTTGATAATCGTTAATCCAGCGTAATAACTTTATCAAACATAACCTGAGTTGTATTTTCTGTGATATTTTAATATTTGGAATGATTTTACAGAAATAATATGTGCAATTTAAGAAATATTTAATTATATTTAAACGTGAATGATATTTGTCTTATATAATTTCATGCATGTGGGAAAATTATACGGTCTTGATGTTTTGTGTACGTGAATAACACGTGTATATGTATGCTCTGTATAGAATACGTATATATATATATACGATATATACGATATATACGATAAGAATACGTGAAATCACACAATTTTATCATATCATTGCTCATCGATCAATGAAATTGAAAATTAATATACGATAACCTTGAACTTTCCTATACAATTTAAAAAACAGAATATACATAATGCACCATAATTGAAAGGTGCACGTGATATTTGTTTCAGAGTTCACCTTCTTTATCATTACTTAATATGATTTGCAAATCAATGAATACATTCAAATTTTACTTTTCACTTGAATTTACGCTTCGTATAATGTAGTCATGAGTTCATAGCTGTATATCATTATTTCCATAACTAGTAGCCACTTCTTTCCGTTACATCGTTTCATTGTAATTTTTGAATTTGCCGCGCGCTGTTTGAATGTACCGCTTTAAACGAGATTAAAAGCAGATCAAGGAAAACGTAAAATGATAAAATAACTAACGTCACCAAGTTTAAGTGTCTAATGCACATTTCATTACGCTAAAATTGATCACGCAAGTTCCATTTTTATGTAGCATCATTAGAAACATGGCATGCAAGTGCGACACCATGTTTTATCGAACCTATGCGTTCATATCCCAAACGAATATACTCACATTATTCAGTGTGAAAAAAAAACATCCTGCGTATAATCGAACGTAATTTTTCATGAATATTTAATGTATTTGTTAATGTTCAGTTTAAATTAAAGTACTGCTCGTGTGTGCACTTCACGCGTGTAGTTATAGTTTGAAACTTTGCACTTTGACTAGATTGTTTAATTCGTGTGAATTGTTGCGTTGCAATTTGTAAAAAATAAAAAACAGAGGTTAACTTCCTCGCCATTTGTATTTTTTTCCTCTTGCGAGATTTGCTGTTTCTACTTTCAGGTAGAGTCGTGTACGCGTTACCGCCCATTGAAGGGCACAGGAAATCAGTGATTGGCCCTAGGTGGCCTTTCAGTGAGTACTACTGATTTACAACAGTACTCAGCTCGGTGTTGACTTAGCAACGATACAATAAACTTCGGAAATTAAGCGCACTACTCAATTGGTTGGACGCGTAGCGCGCCATACTCGCCCCTTCTCCCCTATTCCCCTCACCCTAGCTTCCTACACTCATCGCCAGTCTTCTCTTTTTATTCGTTTTATCAATTTCTCCACGTGTAATAGCTGTTCGTTCATTTCTCCCGATTCAGTTTCCTCTCTAGATCACATCCGAATGAATTTTACATAACCACTTGCTCTTTCATCTGTTACACCATTCCCTACTATGCTTACGCTATCACGTTACATATACGTGCTTTTGGGTACATAGGTTGTTTTCATTGTTAAGTAATCGGTGTGGTTACTTTTGTAATTTGTATGTGCATAGACAGTCATTAAGCATAGGCTCATTACATAAAGAGGATGTTCATTATAATATTATCTATAAGGATACGAATTAACTGGAAAGTCATTTGACGGCGTGTTCAGAAAGCACTACGGCAAATATGCGTATTCATTTAACATTATGGCAAAGAGAATAAAATGATATTTCTTTATCAGTATTTTTCTTTCGACTATAGATATTAAAACTGTTAATCTGCACGTTATCAACATCAATTACCTCATAAGAATCGCCTAGTTCACTGTCCTTGCTTAATCAAATTCTCGTAACAATCACATTCACGACCAGGCTTTTCATATTTTGTACCGAGTACCGATTATCGGAGGCAGCCACGCGTGAATAACGGGTTTACCATAAAATCATGGCATTCGCCAAAGTGCGAGTGCAAGTCACAGTTCATTAACCATTGAAAAAAAAAAATAAAATAAAAAGAAACCAATGTTATGTGAAGTCTAGATAAAGTGTGTTTGTCGACGACCATGTGTTTCGCTATACACACACGTTTCCATGGAAACCGTACACCACGCGTTGTACCATGCCTATCCTCCCAAGATGCGATACTAATTTACCGAAGCGTATTTCTTTTCCGTTCGTGCTGTTTAAGAATGGCTGAACAGAACGACGGTGTACAACAAGCGTATCATCGAACGGGCATTACACAGACGGCCGAAAAATGTGCCTCTCATCACCGTGTCGAATCATCACAGTTGTTTCGACGATCCGGGCATATGGGGTAAGTTTCACCGATAAAGTTCAACGATCGCACCATTGTATCGGCCATTGTCTCTGTTAAACACTCAAAACTCCATCGATTCGGCCTTCTATCTCTATTATCACGTGTTATTAAGTAGCATTCAATTGTACGTATCGATCAATGAGGCGTACGTGAGGCGACGATAGGATATTTAAGTGGCACTGTATTTTTTTTTTCTGGTTCTAAGAACGTGAAATATATTCTACCGTTAACGATGGAGGATACTTTCTTTTATGCCTTTCTTCCTTTACTGAAAAATAACCCAATCTTGTATTATTGTACCAAAAACAACAACAGATTATGTTAATCATTCTGGTGAAGATTAATTTTTACTAACACTGAACAGCGAATTTATTTTGCAGACGATAGGTATTAAAATTCCAAGACTTCGCCATCCATTCTCAGTTCATTCATACCATCTGCAATATTCCATTTCGAAAAACAAAATAATTCAAGGACGAATTAATCATTGATTTGTTATGAGTTGTTATTTCTATGTCGTTAGTTTTTTATATTCCTATCGTTAAATATCGATTATTTATAAACGCGTACACGTACACGCACATTCCCCTCTTCTTGAGACATATATAATCTTTTCTTCCTCAGAATGACCGTCGATAAGCGATGGAATGAAAGAATTTAAGACAGAAAAATCTCTGAACTCATTTAGCGTCCCTGAACCTGAAGAATTTGCTGAATCGGCGTAAGGTGAGATGGTCGTTAGCCGCCCACGATATTTGTTTCACGAAGTCCTGGCATTCGTATTTCTTTATGCTGGGCAAATGCATTCCCGTGATCAGAGGTGGCGGTGTCCATCAGGAGGCCATGGACTTCTGCATTGAGAAGTTAGCCGCTGGCGAATGGATTCACGTATTTCCCGAGGGGAAAGTAAACATGCTTAAAGAAAATATCAGGTTTATGTTTTTTTTTATTTTATTTCATTTCTTACTATTTCCGTTTGATTTCTAATAGAAAAGAAAAAAAAGCATCTTTCTATCGTCTCGCTTGTCTTTGCCATTTAATTTGATAAAAGAATAATTCCACCAGATTCGGTGTTCTGCTTTGTGCTGCAGATTAAAATGGGGCGTTGGAAGGTTAATAATGGAATCACCCGTTACACCGGTGGTGATACCAATTTACCACCTTGGCATGGACCAAATACTCCCTAACGAGCCACCGTACGTGTTGAGATTTCGGAAAAAGGTCACGATGAGCTACGGTGATCCAATAGATTTTAGTGAATTACTACAACAATTCCATACGTCGAAAATGAGCGAAATCGAAACGAGGAAAGCGATCACAGATCGTATTCAAGGAGAACTTCTAAAGTAAATGCTGTTTCTTTGACATTTTAATAAAGTTCAAGTTGCATGAAATGTAACAATTGATATTTTTCTTTCAGATTGAAGGAGGCCACGGAAGCGCTTCACAAAATTTCATGATGATTAAACGGGGGACATCAGCATTGTCGCCCCGATTAGCTTTAATTTGCCAAAAAGTCAATCTAATTTTAATAGAACAATAGGTGATGCTCCTGTTCGATATTTTAAATCGAAAAAGTTCCATTTATTAATAACAATATTAGTAATACTTATGGAATTATGTAATATAACGCACGTATCGGGCTGTGGCAATTTAGTTTTCTTTTTTGCTTTCTTTTTACGAGAAAACGAGGGATGCTGTCTCCATGACACCTTTTCTGGGCGGGGGAGGGGGGAGTTTTTAATTTAAATACGAGTCGTATTGACGTCAGAATGCCATATTCGTTTCACGGTTACACCATCGCGTACATAGCAATTTATATACATACCTACGTACACATTGAATGGACCGTCGTATGTTACATAAAGATATACAACGATTAGTTTATACAAGAAATTTTAACATAGTCGCAAATTACGAAAGCTCATGAACATAATACTGAAACTGTGCCACTATACTGCATGTGACTGTTTATATTTTCATGCGTCGACTTTTCCTGTCATAGAGCTTCATAATTTGTGATTACATAACTGATAAGCGTAACACAATCTTGTACGGTTGACCAAACATGTTCTGCGTATACTAAAAACTTTTGTATGACTCCACGTAAGTTGAATACAATTATATTAAAAAAAAAAAAAAGAAAAAGAAAGAAAAAATATTTTTGAACAGAACAATTGAGACTAAGTCGGATTCGATTAAAACCCAACTTTCATTATATATTAAAAACGCTTAACCATCAAGCACAATAAGATCAAATTGTCATAATTATGATTAATCATCGTACATTTAAGACAGCTATATCCACATCGTATATATATAGTACTATATATCGTGTGTATATATATATATATATATACGATATTTTAAGAATTTACAGTATAATATAGTATTAAAGACACTTCGAATGATAAAAATACTGCAGAGATATGCATATTTTGTATTTATTAAATTTTCATTGTAAGTAGTAAAATATTTTCAAAGAGAAAACTATTTTCTGCAATTTGTTATATTCAATACGATTATTATTCAAAGTGTATATGTAATATTTTTATATGCCGTTGTTTCGTTTTAATAAATTATTTTTTTCACCGCTATATAGAATATCGTTTGAAGAAATATGCAGATTATCGTTACAATTGTTACACAACGTGCCAAATGAAATGTTCCTCGGTAGCAAAGGATAAATTCAATACATACTAATGTATTTATTATTAACACTTTCGAAGATCTCAAAATTATATATTATCTTCCTCAATAAATATAGAACTAGTTTCATTTTTTTTTCACAATCTTTGATAAAACCAATATTTATATTACTCTATGAAGAATAGCATTTATACGGATAATTCAACGAATTACATTCAAGATCGATAAAACATTTGAAAAATGGTGACTATATTACATTGTCTCCTTTACGATATCCACAGATGAATCTTGTAAATACATACTTTTGTCATGACATATAGAAATAGATTACGTCCTCGTTCACCCTTCCATCACTGTTATCCTCCGTTAAAATGGAAAAATCGCGTATGTCTCTTGGCACATTTTCTTCCTCACACTTCTTTTTTCTACGAGCGTCACAATAAAAGCAACACACGGTACTCACTTTTACGAGACGAATAAGGGTCTGTACATTAATACGTTATGCATACCATAAACTTTAAATAGACAGAACGGTATATAACATTAACGAGACAAAATGCACGCGGTACACGTAAATACTATCACTCTTAGTGTATCACGTATCATTTTGATCTACTCTACGTTTACACGAAGAGAGTACGGAATTATAATAAAGCATACTTATCGGAAGGATTCGATCGCGAAACTTGGTACGAAGCAAATGGATTTCATTTACAACTAAAATATCAAACACCATTTCACAATTAAATTAGCAACATTATCTTAATGATTTTAAATTATATCGACAGGAAGATTAATATACATTTACTACGTGCTTCTTGTGACATGTATATAATTTCAATATATAAAAAAAGAACATTACTTTTAAAGATCATTTCACATTTTAATAATCACTTACAGTTTTGTATCCATCTTTGGACGGTGTTCAAGGGATATAAAGTAACAACAAATAATATTTAAATATTGCTCAATGCTAACAATGATTCATAGCTGCTAACATATATATCTCAGAATTTTTTTTATATATGATCAATTGTAAATATATATACGATTTACGACTATCTATCTCTCTGTGCAATATACACATTAGAATCCTACAAAATTTAAATATACATATATAGATATATATATATCTATGTATATAGATCTCTCAAGTATCGCGACCGAAAAAAAGAAATTGATAAACACCATCACGTTTATTCTATGAAAAAAAAAAAATCTTTTGGTATAGATCGCAGTCACGCATTTCTTTTTCTAAATGAACAGGATCGTTCAACACTTTTCTCTCTCTCAAGTTAATCTATCTTTATCGCCTCAATGGTATCCACTATTGGCAACTTTACGAAGACTAGTTTTATTGAAGTTACAAATACTCCCAAGTAGAGCAGATCGTTCGTTGGTCAATTTTGAGACACTGTTTGAGACATCAACAGGTGGTGGCATTTGTGACGGAGGTGGTGGTACAACACTCTTAGCGGGAACTCCATCACCTTACAGCACATCAACAAAACATTAAGTTAAACATACTGTAACTTTGAATGACTTCTAGAACATCACTTGGACACACACTAACATGCTAACATTTAATCTTTTATCGATTCCCCGTACTGTTATTATTAAATTAAATTAAACGAGCATACCACTATATCTACTACGATTTACCAAAACCAATTATAGTCTAAAATACATAAAATCAAGGAGTAGATGCAATACCGACCACCACCCATGAATTTATGTTTTCTTCGTAAAATATATCATTTATTTAAGATGTATCCAAGTGATAATTAAATGACAAGATGCATGAATGAGAGCAATTAGTGTTCGAGTGATCGTATGACCTACGTGAGAGAAATAAGCGTAGTATGCGCCATCAACTTTTGTGTCCAGCTAATGTAAAAATCGGGAAGAACGATTATTGTTAATTAGTATTAACGCTTATTTGGAAAGTGGTCAAACACTTACGGAGTGATGGTGGTGTCAAGGTTCCAACACTGGTCGCCGTAGATGTACTTGTAGGACTGTCCGAACGTTCTGGGCTCTTGCTATTTGCGTGCTTCATTCCATTTGCACTTAATTGGTTCGCGGAGCGTTGTTCTTGTGCTAATTTTTGTTCCTTTTTCTATAAAAACAGAAAACTCCGATTTGTTTTCAATTACGAAGAATTATAATAACATTTTGTCACGATACGGAGATATTTACCAATTTTTGTTTTCGTTTCTTCATTTCTTCCTCTGAACTCATCATTTCTTGAACTTTTACAAGCCTCTTCTGGTGTCTAGCTACTTTTTGTTCGTCTTTTAATCTCTGTTCTGTCTTGTTTACTGCTTCATGCAAAGCTTCCTTTAAATGGCTGCTTAATTTGAAGTATGGTCTTTCCATGGAGCCAACAGCCAATACGGTACGCCTTGCTGACTCAAAAAATGGATGTTCCAATAATTGTAATATCGTTGGTAGATCTTGTTTTAAAGCTTCAGGTGATAGTATCACCTCCAATAGATTTTTCAGACTTGCTTCGCAATATGGTAAATCTGAACATGTTGCTTCTAACAGCGGCCTTCCGAATGCCATTTCATATAACACATGTCCGAAAGAATAAACATCCACTTGAGTCTATAAAAAAAATTTTCACATTTATTTATTAAATTAGCAAACCTATATGACGTTCATTTAAGAGTGAAATAATTTGATATATACCGTAGCGTGAAGTTTTCGTCTTTGTACAACGTAAGGCCGATAAAATGCTGGTAAGCCTAGCAGACCATTTTCTACATCTAACAATTTTGCGCACCTCTGAAGCAAAAGAATATTTCCCGTATGTAAATGCCCATAAGGTAGACCTTTCTCGTGAAGAAATCCTAAAGCTTCCAAAATCTGAAACAAGGATTATATAATTACAAATTCAATAAATCGTCTTAATACGAAACATTAATCTTCTTACTTGATAACCATACATAGCAATTTCAGGCACTGTTAACGATTTAGTTTGCTTTGGATTTCCATATTTTTTTATAAACGGTTGTTTTGGTTTAGTTACGCATAAGGTGTCACGCAATGTACCCGACGGATAAAAATTTCTTATCATTAACGCTCCGTTTTCCGTCACATGCTGGTAAACAGTCGGCTCTATGTAATTGTGTTTTAACGTTCCTAAACTTTTGAAAACACCTTGCATTTCCTTGTCCTGCAAGTGTTTGTCTGGACCAAATTCTACCCATGCAAGCAGTAATTCTTGCTTGGGATTTTGCCGATTTTTTACGGTGTAATAATGCTTCCTTAACCGCCATCCCATATCAGGAATGGCCTTACAAACTTCGAAATTCGCATCGCTGCGTAAAGCTAGTGACACCTGTTGCAGTGCTATTTCTGCAAATGAAAATTATTCATGAAAAACATGAAAAATTTATAATTTGCAATATTTGAATTACAATGTTCCAGGAGAGACATGGAAATTAAACAGAATACTTTGTATATTTGTTATATATTTACACATTTATAGAACTTACTTTTAATTATATTATTATTACATTCATTATTATAATTAGATCATACCATGTAATGGTGCTGTGTAATTGTCTGGATCTAAGAACTTTTTCATAGGAAGCGATGATGCCAATATAGGATTCATTAGTATATTGTTTAGATAATTCTGAAAGAATAATAATAAATATAATTATAACAAACTAATGTTTAAAAATCATAATTATTCTTATGATATAATTAACCTGTAGGGCTATTTGACGTTGAGCTATGAAGTCTGGTTCCATATTACCAATAATTTTCTTTGGAGGAAGTGCCAGATCAATGCCTGATATTGATAAAGCTGCATTGAGCTGGATGAAGTCATTGTAACGTCTGCTAACTCTCCAAGATTTTTCTGGAAGTGGACCTCTTTGTGTTCTAATTACGTATTCCTAAATTTGACAATATATAAAAACATAAACACACTGTTCATTACATTAGAAAAAGAATTGTTGTAATTATTATAATTTAACGTTAGTATTATCAATTTTAATATTTACACAGTATAATATTCTAACAATCCTACATTTTCCAATACTTTTTTTGCATCTACGAAATTATATTTTTTTAAAGCATTGCGAATATAAAATGTCCGTACAACAATTTGATTTGCAGGAAAACAGAGAAATTAAAAAATTCTCAATTTTTAAAGTGAAAGAAGGATCGAGAACGCCCAGATAACGAATAACGAAGCCCGTCACTGAATTTGGTGACACGAGATTGGAGTAAGATCCTGACGTGCGTAAACTTCACCTTTTATCGAGCAAATGTCAAAATATACGCATTAAGCGTGCGCCGTACCGTGTGTCCGTCGATTGTTCTTGCATTTTCAATGACGCTCGTCAGCTTTTCTGTATCATCTAGCAGCACTTTATTCGTGTATCGCTTCTCAAATAAAGCCATTGATCATTAATCCGACAGAATGCAGAGCCCGTGCGGGGCGAACTGCGTGTGTCTATCGTATAGTTTTCGCGAGTTGCCATACATGCCGCGCTTCTGCTTCATTTCAACATTGGTGAACGTGTTGCACACTTATCGTAAATAGTTTAGTGCCACCCGGAAAATACGCACCGGTATTGATATTCCGTCGACGATCAACACGATCTAATTTTATCAACTCCCTCCCATTCAAGTATTAACACCTATCTTTCACCATTTTATTATATACGTTTTAACAGTGATACCACGCACACTGGTTACCACTATAATGAACACAAAGTTTCTATATTTCGCGTTTTTCTTTTTCTTTTTTCAATTGAATCGTACAAAATTACGTTCGCTTAAATTTATACATAAAATCAATTGCTGATCAACGGTTGCTACAAAATAGTGTATTCTTTACACAGCAGTAATTTATCACGCGCTTCACAGACCAACCGATTAACGTTTACGACATGATTGGTTCGGTTGTGTAGCTAAATATATCCACATGAAGAATAAACAAGTATATATTGGTCGAGGCACGATCTAATATCAAAAAGTGGAAACACAATATCATTGGACCATGAGTAATTAGCGATAGAACAAAAAATACATAAAATATAAATTGCATTCAATTGTGTCTGTATGTCTAATTAACTGCATTCTATTGGTTAAGACTTTAACTTTCACCGCACAAGTATACAGTTCAACTTTCACTTTTTTTTTTGTAATGATATTTCAGCGAACATTATAAAGCATACGTACAACAATTTACTGTATTATGCTAATAATTCAAGCTAACCAAAAACCATATCCTCAGCTGGATCACATTTGAATATTCGCGGGCCGGACGTGTGCGCACTGAAGCGACATAGTACCTCATCGCGTCGTCACAACTTCCGGCCACACTTTTGCATCTTTTTTTCTGAACGTCGTCTGCCGTTGTAATCATTACATCGTGGTGATAGTACAACGAAGTGGAGTAGTATCAGAAAGTGGTGAGTGTCAGGCCGCTTTTCTCTGAAAATTACCGAGAAGTGTTGGTTGTCCGGTTACATATCGTTTCGTAACGAGGCAAACGTACGTTGTCGTCTTTGTGGATCGAACGTGCACGACGAAAATCCTGAGATCCCTGGCACAGATCGTAAGATTCCTCTTTTCTCGAAACGTTCGCAAGGTAGAGAACGGTGTGTGATACGTGAGGCCAATCAACGATGGCTTGGTTCAATTTTCTTCTTGCGACCGGACACACGAGGCTCGAGACATTTCCCGTTGGTTCGGGTTGACGGAGATTTCCCCCCCGTTTTCCTTACCACGGAAGAGGAACACAGCCCCGGCCCGTTGTTATTCGGCGCGTGATCCGAACGTTCAACGTCGGTGCTCTTCTTTTTCCGCCGTTTTTGAATCGCCGCGAGCGTGTTAATTAAACAAACAAACTGTGCTCGAGCTGGTGTTAATCGGACAGGCCGCGAGAAAATCTGGAAAGGACGTGTGAGTCGATGGGAAGCAGGAGGCGGCGGAGAAGAAAAGCCAGCAATTTAGGACTATCCCGAGATATGGAGAATAACGACGAAGCGCGCACCGTAGCTGAACGTGCATCGACATCGAAGGAGGAACCCCTGTGGCCCACCAACACGGACGATGATTACGGCTGCGAGCATTACAAACGAAGGTCCAAGTTCGTGGTGAGTTTTCTGTCGCGTTTTCCCTTCTATCTCTCGTGGGTATGCGTAGTATACGCATACATACGCGAACTCCTTGCTCTGTTTTCGGCTTCGATCATGCAGATGTTCAGTGATCACATAGTTTGCGCGTTCTAGCCGCCAGACAATACAATCTATTCTGCCCTCTTCGTAATTATTCTGTGCGGAGGCTTCCCGTGTCAACCATTTTTCGAATTTGTTGCGGAGGACGGTGACTTTGATCTTATTAACCCTCGGCTTCCTTCCTTTAATATCATTTTACATGTTCATACATATGTATTAAAATGTATAATTCTATTCTCGATGACTCTAGTGACAATGTAACAAGCTCTAATGGATGTTCTTTTATGTAAATGATTAATTGGCCCCTTAGCAGACAGTAAGTAACGCACGTCACCGGTTGACAGTTAATTATAATAATTTGCATAACAGCACTCAGACGAATATATATTTTGAGTTAATCAAATCGAACGGCAGGATTATTTATATTTTTTTTTCCGAAGAAATAAATTTGACGTTCGTATTATATCGTCGCGCATAATATACGGTATCAATCAAGGTTTAATTCATTCGTTTGCGTTATGTTATCACGAGTGTAATCACATGTTAAATTAGTCGAACGATAAATTTAAACTGTCTGCGATTGTTTTAAGAAACAAGTATCGTAAACGAAGGGTTGACAATTATCGATTTATTGCCGGTTGTTATTTCAACAAATCTTCGTCCGAACCAATAAACCGAATTTACATTTCCGAAGAAGCGCCACGAGCGCCGCCTAAAACGATAAATAGTAATTCGTAAAGTATCCATAAGGCGGTTCATTCGAATCTTTCGTACGGCACAGTAAAAAAAATTCAAAAAGTGATAAAGTTTGATACCTTTATTCGATATCCTTGAACTTGTCGAATAATCGATAGTATAAACGTGCTGCTAAAATAAACGACACGCGTTGCGGTTTTATAATTAACAACTGACACCGAATTCGCTTATACGAGCTTTTTCTATTCGCCGCATGTAAACACTAACGCGCGTTCCGCGTGTACGTATGTGTACGCAGCAAACAAATCGATGAAGTTCAGCCGTGTGTTGTGTAACTGGACGCCCTCTTTCAAAGTGTTGCTTACCAATTGCCGCGATAAGTCAAATGTCGTGTGCTGCTACCAGCTACCAGTACTTCTGCGTTGTCCGACAAAACAATAATTACGATACTTTTCTTTCTTTCTTTTTTACAAATTTTTCTCTTTATTTAATCGTTTGTTAGAAATTTCGAACAATTTTTATTCATCAGTGAAACATGCATCGACCGCCTGACATGATTTCCTGCTTACTTGGTTTACCGTGTTTGCACGAACGCATAAAGATAAGGCGTTGAAATCTTTGTTCGTCAAATATTGTTCAAGAGAGCAGCACCGTGAATAATCTAGATAGGCTTACGATCGAAGGAACGTCGCGCACGTTGCATTTAGTGGAAAAGTGCACGGTATTTGAATCAGTAGTTTCGCTTAACTTTTTTTTTACTTAATTAATATCTTTAAAAGCGGTTACGTTAGTCAAATATATCTAAAAACATTTAGAATATTTGAAGCTTTAACTAGTGTTTAATACATTGGTCTTTGATAATTTTATTTTTCTTTTCTTAATAAAATATTTTGGAAGCTTTAATAAAATATTCTTTACTATAACAAAAATTATCTTCAATATATTCTTTTATAAAATAATACTAAAGAACATCTAACTTATGCTGACATATTGAACCGTTGGTAGCACGTGTCCCGATAGCACATGGAGAGTTTGAACGGCTACTATGTTGCGCCATCTAATAGAAATTCAATGTGATCTCCGTCGATTACACAGCTTATCTGGCATAATCGTCACAAAGATAAAAATAAAAAATTCATCAACTGTTCTAACAGTTAATTACACGAATACCGTCGTTGCGTGGAAAAGTTTTGAATGAATCATTACTGTCGTTCTTAATAATGGAAAGATTCATATGATCGATAGCTCAGATCCTTTTGATTTTTTAATCGATTCGTGTCATTAACCTTTTCGATGTTACTAAACGTATGAAAATATGTTCGTTCAATGGTGACACGTTACCGTTTCCTCGACTGGTTGTCGAACGAATTTGCTGAACGCTTATAAGCGCTTGCTGCATCGAAAGGGTTAAGGATCAAGGACGGATTCATATGGGGGCTAATTGGATTATTATCTAAGGCCTTCGTTTTCTGAAGTGTACAAGGATCGTTCAGGGCACATTTTCATAGTGTGTAAACAAAAAGTGTGGATTAAAGAATGTATATTTAATTATTTAAATATAATGTTCCGCGAAGTTAATACGAATAGATATACAATTTTGATCTTTTTTTCATGGCTACTTTAGACACCATGCTGCAACAAGGTATACACGTGTCGATTTTGCCACGACAAGGAAGAAACTCACACGGTAAACAGAAAGGAAGTAACAGAACTGATATGTGTCTTATGCGACACTCGTCAGCCTGTACAAGCCACTTGCCAAAATTGTCATTGCCGATTCGGCAAATATACATGTCTCGAATGCAACCTGTTCGACGACGAGGACAAGAATCAGTATCATTGCGACGGCTGTGGGATATGCAGGGTCGGCGGTCGGGACCGATTTTTCCACTGTGCCAAGTGCAACATGTGTTTGCCGGTTCAGTTACAGAATGGGCACACGGTATGTAATAACATTATAAAAATTTCGTTAAAGTTAGTGAATATATATCGCGTTGCGTGTATAATATGCGTAGATAAAGGAAAGTGTTCATGCATTCAGTGTGTATAATAAAATTCAACATGCTTGATTAAGGTTTGATGAAATGATGGATTGGAAGAGCTTTTGCTTTGAGTAGGATCAGGGATGATATAAATAACTTCAAAGTGGAGGAAGTAATTTTAATAGATGATAGAAATTTATATATAAAGTTTTATATTTATTAAGGAGTTACTCTGATAAAATTATTTTGTTAAGTGTGTTCCCTTAAAAAAATTTATATTCCATTGTTTGATTGAAAACCTTAATCCAGTTGCAATTACTGATGTAAAATAAAGGAATATTTGTATGAAATTTTCAGTGTGTAGAAAATGTTTCTCATGACAATTGCCCACTCTGCCTGGAAGATATTCACACAAGCCGTATTCCTTGTCACATTCCAAATTGTGGTCATTTACTCCATCGTACGTGTTTTGAAGAGTTGTTACACTCAGGACATTACGCATGTCCCACTTGCCAAGTATCCCTTTTAGATATGACTGACTTATGGAGATTTTTGGATATGGAAGTATCTTCAACTCCAATGCCAGAAGTGTACAGAGATTGTAAGGTTGATATTCTGTGCAAAGACTGTCATGTGGTGAGGACAATATTTTGTCTTGGAACTATACTCTTTCCTCTATCATAGAGCACTGATAATTGTGAATGGACAAATTTTTTAATCTTTCAGGAGTCAACGGTAAAATTCCATGTTGTAGGTTTGAAATGTTTGAATTGTGGAAGTTATAACACATGCAGAGTCAAAGGATCTCCATCACCAGGTGATACTAACTTTTATGCATGTTTTTAACACTTTTTTTTTCATAAATTATTTCTCATTGCGATAAAAATTTTTAGCAGATCTAGACGCGTTGGAGTAAACAGCTGGTGTCAGTGATGCGGGCGGTGAAGAGTAGATTTGCCACGCTAGAACTCTAAGTATTAAACAGGGAAAATGATACGTAATCATTCCCGAGAAAGTGTCGCTTTTAAGCGTTTCTAAAAAAGACATTAGGAAATGACCTCTTGGGCATACCTCTTTACTTGTGTTTAGCGAATTTATACATTTTTTGTTGATTGTTTTCAGACTTTTTATAGACATTATTTTATTAGGAGGCTGAACGTAGCGGCTGACTTTGGTGTCAGCGCTTTATACCGATAATTATTGAAACACCGAAAAATTATCGAATAGTCGCGCTTTTACACCAGCGTAGACGAACATTAGTTTCGAAAATTAATATATATATATATATACATATAGAAAGTGATAGTGAAAGTAATTTGAATCGTTACGAATGACAGGATAAGTTTTTTTTTCTTGATCATGAATATACATTTTGCGTAATTGATAGTGATTCGTGAAGTGAACCAGTACGACACGTTCTCGGCAAGATTTTTTTTTATCGTTTGGTGGCGCGGTGTATAAGGTGTCACTCATTTCCTAACATTCTTCTCGCGCTGTTTTCAAAAACGGATCCTTAACATTTCGTGATGCGTGACTTTCTTTCGATGCAATCTTTTCGTAAATGCTAATCGATGAACATATACCGGTAGTACTAGTCAAAAATAAAAAAAAAGGTAATAAACCTCCCTATTCCCCTTTTAGCTATTGTTGTAATCGACAGCTAAGAGTTACTCTTATAATATCTATTACACATACTTCCCTGATGTTATATTATGCAGCTATATGTAGTGATAGAAAAAAAAACGATGAGATTATTACTAAATAAGAAGCATTCGTTTACGAATTATTCGTACGTTCAATTTTCGAAAAGATCGCCATCTAGTCAAGGATCACTCGAGTCACTTCTCAATACGAACGGTTTGCACGGAAACAAAAGAAAAAAAGAAAAAACGAGAGAAATGCGCGGAAGAATCTCAGATAGTTGGGTGACGTAAGCTGATACCTGACACGATGATTCTTTTTAACATTACGAAGCGAGTTTGTATTGTTAAGCCTCAGAAGCGATCTGTGAGATTTCAAGCTTCGACATTCATCTATCGAATTTTATCGGGCATTACCACCGTGTTATTGTAAATTAAAAAAAGAAAACACATTCGTAATTATATACTTTTTCTAGCTATTTTCTGCGTATGTTTCAGATCTCTTTTAGTGCACGCGTTTTTCGATTCGCACGGTTCGGTTGGTAAAGGAGGAATCATCATTCGATTCAGTTTAGTTTAACAAAATATGTTGCATATCTGTAAGTTTAGTAATAATTGACAAATGTTTAGAATAATTAATATATATTAGTGGAATTATATACTATACATTTATCATAGTAAAGAATTAGAACTTCTGATTCCTCCTCCTCCAAGAAAACACGCAGAATGTTCATTATGAATTTTGAACAAGGCTAACGTGTTTTTACTCGTTTTACATGAAGCTGGTGATTCATGTTACTTACTGAAATGAGATTTTTAATTTTCCGATTACATAAGGTGAATCATGATGTTGATTTTATATTCATTTTTATTGCAGTATTTAAGAAAGAGAGAAAAAAAAACTTCTCAGTGTTGTTTAACAAACTGGGAGCAGTATTTTTCCTTCAAGTTAATTATCTGATTATCTGGTTAAAAGAGTAGTTATAGACTACCAATTTTTAATGTTAGTACGCCAAGAGAAAGGCCTGATTATAAAAAATTGCAGTCTAACTGATAGTTTTATGTATATTATCGCGTAACCTAACATAATTTATCTTGAGTTCTATCGAAAATTCTAAATTTCATATCATATTAGAATGTACGAACACAACGCGTGTATGGAAGGAGATGTAGAATTATGTTCCGACACTCGCCAGATCGCTCATGAACGTTATTATCATATCATGTCCAGTTTGTACCGCTGAACGATCTTGCGTACCCTTTACTTTTAGACATTCTGCAATTCAACTCCCGATACGAAATAAAACGTGCGTCTTCGGGCGACAAGATTCGCGAGGGCATATTTAACGTTGTAAGGTACTATGTTTGAAGCTCAAATGAAACAATATTGAGTTGGTCATGCACATTCGATATACCTCACCACATATGATCGTGAGACATTTTTTTCTTTCCTTGAGCTTTCTTTTCCAATTGTTTGTCGAGCAATATGCGTACCGGCTGATCACACATTATGCATTTTATCTTTTGTCCATTCCATGGCATTCCAAGTTTTGTAAAAGTAGCACGTTGACATACACCGAAAATTAAATTATCGTCGTTATCATGTTAACGTTATTGGCACATTCTTTTGTTATCTAATTCGGTTAACAAGCGGAGCAACGATGGAAAAAGTAGACTCGTTAAACTGATGTCTCGACATAACCTGTATACAAACTTTTCTGAACTCGCGACGATGCGGGGAATGCGGGTTTATAAAAAAAGAGCATTGCAGCCGTGTTTCTTTTTCAGTGTGATTATTATCACGTCTTTATTATTCAGTTGTAAATTAAATACCAGTTACAAAGGCTCTTTGTACATAACGGCCGCAATAATGCTTTTGTTTTATATTATATAATATATACTATTGTATCAAATAAACCGGCTATTATTTCCTTCATTTTATCTTTTCGTACGAACGTGATAAGAGGTCGCTATCTCGTGCGGCAGAAAAATATTTTCGGCGCTTCAAGTACAAAATAAAACGTACGTGCATATAGTATAATTCACGCCTGACATTTTCATTTGTGTAAACATTACTGTTCCTGGTATCCCTTATGAAAAAAAAAAATAAAAAGTTCCGAACGAACGTGTATAATTTGTACGTATTCCACCAGGAATACGTAAGGCTTACAAAAGTGAAAATCTGCGAGAGATTCGGCCTTTTATTTTTATTCTCTACATTAACTACACGTCACTGTAGTAGCAACTTCTTATCATCCACAAAAAAAGAAAAAGGTAGCAGAAGTGTCTTTTGCTTTTTACTTTCGTTTTTACAGTTTACTCATCTCACATATCCCGTTAGGATCAAACTACAAACGGAAGTGTTGATAAAGCACGTGACATTCCCTCTCCTTTTAAGATGCAATTTCGGTTGCACCGTGGTTCCTTTAAAAGAAAAAACAAAATTCGACTGTCTGTACACACGCCTATGCATTGGAACACTTAGATATTTATATCCACGGTTTGTTTACACTCGCAAAAAAGCAATCCAATGCACACACGTACTCATTCATCCCGTAAAAATTTCCTAATAGATTTACTTTTCACTTTTCTTTCTCGTTTGTTTTTTCTTTTCTTTTTTTTTTTATTACATTTCTTATCTTGTCCGATAGATCTGATAGAAAAAAGGCCATATTCCTTAAACGGAAGCGCCGCATAGTTTTAATTACGACTAGTTCAATGTCGCATTTTTTGTACCACGAAGTGCGACCGAGCCCCCAGAAAGGCTATTTCAAAAGTTCAAAGAACGTGGACGCAACGGCAGATATCCGTGACTGCTGAGAAATCGTCGGGCAGCTCGCGTCATCTCGAGCTGATCGCGCGTGCGTCCGCATGCCACTGTTGTCCATTGTGCCTCTAAATGTAGCTGTAATAAAATCGGACATGCAGATAAAATTATATAATTTTAAATATTAACAATGTAAATTAATCACATACACACATAGGATAACTACGTGAGCGACATTTTGGACGCTTGTGTACGTTTTCCACCAAATTAATGGCGGGAATATTTATTATTGAATTACTTAAAACTAATTTTTAATATTTCAGAAATTACAAATTAAATTTTTGACAAAATATCGAGTTAAAATAATTAATCAAGTTTAATAATCGTAGGATGTATTAAAAGGTTCATCTTACATATAGTATTTAATTTTGTAAAATTATAACATATTATGAAACACGATCTACTGCGACAGATGTCTTTCGAACATTCGAAAAGTAAGCACCATGGGCGACGCGTACAGAAACTCGACACGGGAATATCGAATCTCTAACAGGGGTAAACCCCACCGAGGGGTAAGTGATTTGATAGCAAAGAAAAAAAAAAGAAGAAAACTCACCTTGGCGCGTTTGACTGGCCTGAGCGGCAGAGAGCTGAGAATACAACAGGGACTGTCGAAAGCATCGAATGTGATCGCCCTCTTGGCGCTAGGCTTCCGTTGTACGGACGCAAAGTCGTGGGAAGTCTGGAAAGGATAGACACACTAGCTACAGCCGACGATTCGAAGAATCGTACTTAAGAAAATCTCTATTTGAGAATATTTTTCAGAAAATATGCGTCTAATAAGAATATAAAAAAAAATATATATAAAAAAAACTGTGCGTCGATATGCAACGCTTTAGAAGTCGAAACGCATTGAAAAAAGCTATCAAGAAACAAAGAGCCCCTGGATAGACAGGGACGGAGACAGAAAGGATGAAGTTTCAGAGAAACAGAGAGGTTATGGGAGCTTACTCAAAGAATTACGGGACTGCGCATCAGCTCGTTCTTTTTACGTGCCCGTCTTTTCTCACTGGAGCACGTTACACACACATGCTAGATGTACTGTCCACGTTTTATCGTGGAATGACTAGGCCTTTTGTATTCTTTCTTTTATTTTTTCATTTTTTTTTTTGCACGGTTGCGCGTCGATCTCGGAGAAAAGCATCTCACGAAGTAACGAAGCAGCCGCACAAAATTGCTCTTTGGATTTGTCGACTTTCAGGACAGGATCAGGGAGGTTCTGGGAGTAGGATATACTTTGGTACGCTAGGCCAGGCCTGTACAAGGGCGTTTTACGTTCGAGTTAGTTGTAAACATGCGGCAACTCAACGCTATTACCAAAGGAATTAAAAAAATATATATAATATGTATATATATTAATATGATAATAAATAGACGCTATATCTGTATATATATCTATATATATATTATATATATATAAATAATGTGGGATTAAGATTTTGGGAATCGCTAGAAGGAGGAGTCACGGGGATGTACATTCCGAAACGTTTACATAATTAATAGACAAATTCTATTGTCACGTGTATCACCGGTGATCAATTTCTTCCGTTTGCTATTGATATATTAACAAAAAAGAATCTAAGGAGACCAAAGTGAAACTGCAAATACTTTAGTGCAGTCGGTGGTGTTTTGGTATTAAACATTTAAAAGTCATTCGATGATCTTTGCAGTTCATGATTTATTCTCTTTTTTTTTATTATATTACTTTAAATAAATACTAGTACTTTATCGCACACTTGCATACACATGTTTAACCTGCTGTGCACAGGATCGTTTTACAATAATTTATAGACATTTTGAGGTTAGATAGAACAATCGAAAATTACATTGTCATTAAACGTTTCTAATGAAGATGTCTGTGTCGTGATTTTATCTTGTGATTTTATCTCTTATGATAATAAATAATCAATTTCGCGATTTCACCGAGATTAATGCCGTCAGTTCATTCCGTCCTTGAAGTACCAATGTATATTATACAAACAAAAAGATTAACTGTAGGATAAAACGAATGAAGCAAAACAGAAAAACTAAACGAGATAGACCGTACACACACCGACTGCGCATGTAGAACGTCAGAACATCATGAATTTCCGTTCGCATACGAAAGAGTACAGATATTTCAAATGTAGAGCAACAACGAACGATAAATGTTCGGCAAAAAATAAACATTACTATACACGCAAAAAAAAAAAAGAAGAAACAACTTAAGTACTCGACAGTATTGGCTCCTTTAACGAAACCGCCACTACACAATTAATGACAATTAAATAACACAAAACATTTCTTTTTTTCTTGTAATCATAAGTTACGTTTCAAGCATATTAAACGTACTACGTATCTCATAAATAATTTAACAGGGGAAGCATACGCGCCGTCGAAATAAAAAAAAAATAAATTAATTGTATAAATAGAACAAACCGATATTTACGCCGTTAATGTTAGTCATGTTACTCTATAATTATACACTTAGACCTTAAGAAGAATAAAAAGAACGCTAATAATCTTTGGATTGGACGATACCAGGGCGACGAGAAGGGAATCGATGACGATGACAGACTACTAAGGGGATAAATACAAGGTTAAATAATCCTTCGCGCGCCTTGGTGTTTAACATTTAGTCATAAATTAAAAAACAAGAAAATGGGGGTAGAAAAGAGCGAGAGAGAGAGAGAGAGAGAGAGAGAGAGAGAGAGAGAGAGAAACAACGAGGCAATATGTTTAACGTTAATTTAAAAGAGGCAGGCAAATTTGTATTAAGTACTAATAAACAAAGAAGAAAAAGAGACAAAGTGTTAAACATTAAAGAGTTAAGAATAAGGCCGGCTAGCGTGTCTAGAGGCGATTGGTACGGGAATAATACCAGGATAGGGCTGGTTGAGTTTGTATCTGAATTTGATTATGGGTGTGGTTCTCTACCTTCACGGGACTAGTCCCTGCCGTTAAGAAACTATCCTCCAATGCCATGGATGCCGGTGAAAACAATACCGAAGTGTCCAAACTTTTACTCTGTAATTAAAACCGAAAATAAATTACGCAACTAAATTACACAGATTCAATCATACAGCTTTAAGGGATGATATACAACTTACTGGTGTTTCTACAACGAAACTCATTTCAGAATTATCCTGAGAAGCATTTGCCCAGGCTTGACAGAGAGCTTTGCGCGCTCTCTTTCCACCAGGTGCACTGTTCTCCTTACCCCGCCGTCTGATCGTGCTATAACCGGAGTCCTGAAGAATAGTACTGGTTCCTGCTAGACTTTCACGATCAGTCTCCTGTTTGATGATCTCTGTTAGAGCGTCAAGACGACTAGGGGTGGCAGGTAACTGAGTAGTCGCGCCGCTGCGCCGTTCCAACTCTGCTAGCGCGTTTTTGAACGGCGTTGGTGTCCTTGGTGTATTGCCATCTGTAATAAAAAAGCATTCTTGATATTTAATTCGCTCTTTTAAAAATACAATATCTCTTGATGAATCCAAAAAAAAAGTATCCATAATTCTTTCCTTCACCGTTAGAAAAATTCAAAATAGGAAAGAATGGTATACCATTGTGACTTTGTCGAAGACCAGTAGGCTGTGGTGTGGTGAGTGGACCAGGGCTACTTCCTTTAGGGGTACTCGCCCGTGGCCAGGAGGACGTCTCAGGGCTGAGACTGTTCAAGAACTGTGACGGACTGAACGGCAGTTGTTTGATGGGTGTGGATGGGGTAGTGTCACCCGTCTGTTGCTGTTGTTGGTTTATTATCAAGTAATCAGATTGGTTTGCACTGTCAGGAGTTTCCGTTCTCTGTTGAAGAGTCTGGGTGTTTCTACGTCGACGTAGAATTGGCGGTGGACTACTCCTTTCTTTCTCCGTAATAGCCTCTGGTATTTCCTCTAGATCTGGCATAGGCATTAATCTGATCTCTGAGTTTTTCGAACTAGTCGCTTCACCTTGTATTTGTAAATCGAAATACCTGCAAGAAGTCGCATGTTAGTAAACGAGGAATCTTTTTTTAATGAAATTTGAACAGTCATCTGTTTGAAGGGTGACATACTTGGTAAAGGGTGAGATTTGTTCAGTCTTGACTCTAGAGGAGGTGCTCCCTCGTTTTGAAGGAGACTCCAACCGCGATTCACTGTTGTTCGTACGTTCATTCAAACCCAGAAGACCTTGGAAAGTCTGACTACTGTGCTGATTGTCCCAAGCCCTAGTCCAATCCAGCTGTGAGATGTCCAGAGTATGTTGTTGTTGCACACTTGTCACGGTGGAGGTGTTCTCGTTGCTCGTAGACGTTACTTTCAACCGACCCTGACTTGAGATGTCTTCCTCCGTGCACAGGGTGTCTTTAGAGGTCATTGAAGATTCTGTAACTTTTCTTCTACCTCTCCCTGTTTATAAAATTTCTTCATCATTACACTGTTGCTCTTTTTTGATAATCTTCTATTGAACTATAATTTCCCTGTCAAATTTTTTATATTTTCAAGCTCAAAATGAATACCTCTCGTGCTAGTGGTGGATCTGCCCTCTTCAGCCTCATATTTCCTCCTCATAGTACTGTTCCAATGATTTTTTATCGCATTGTCCGTCCTGCCCGGCAATAATTTTGCTATTTTCGCCCACTGATTGCCCACCCTGCGGTGCGCCTCGACGATGATTTTGTCCTCCGCCTCCGTCCATGCCGTCTTTTTTATACCTGGGTTCAGGTGGTTGTGCCATCGTTCTCGACACTGCTTACCGATACGACCCTTTAGATGCCGCGCAATTAACGTCCATTTCTTCGGTCCGTATCGTTCCACTAATTCTACCACTTTTTCGTCCTCCTGTGAACGTCACCGATCATCAGTACAGGGAACGTTTTAAGCATTTAGTGCTTGACTGTTGAAACAATTGGTGGAATATTAAAATTAATTCTCCTGTATTCTCATTGATCATATACAGGGTGTTCTAATTGGTTATGGATGAGAGAGGTAGTGATGACAAGCACATACAAACTGCATTTTTTTTTTCATTTCATTATATTTTTGTTTGGTTTTATACAAGTAAATGATATATTATTGTTTAATTATTTCGTAGATTCCGGCGATGAAATTTATATTTAAATTGTAAGAGTGGATTACCAGTAATCCTGGGTCATTGAACAGAAACAATAATAACGAGAAGACTGTGAGGTAGGAAGCTTACCTTAAGGTCGTCCTAATAAGAATGTACACCTCAATAAACATAATGAAACAATATACCTGAAGAATTACCTTATTGGTCTAAGCTATATTACTATAATCCTCGTATATACTTCCCGACTTTCGAAATTATCATCCTCAATATCCCTCAAAATAATTCCAACCCAAATCCACCCCTTGGTATTAACCACCTAACCAACAATTCTAATCCTAACACCTTCACGATGTACCGTCGAATAATAGTAATCTAACCTAAAACATCGACTTCCCTCGATCTTCAAGTTTAAATCTCACGTATACTTTCTCGTTTTTTGAAATTCAAATCTATTCTATGTAAAACACCTTCAACATCCCTTAAGGTACTTCTTTCACCAAGAACTAACCTCTCAAACTACCAACCTAAGAATCTCAGTTCTCCACGTGACATACGGTGTCCCCAACACCAGTAAACCCCATCGAAGTGACGGAACAAGCATGATCAGACCGGAAGGCAGATCCAGCTCGCGAGTAATTTCTCAAAGGCGAGGAGGCAGGGAACGAGGCGGTAGGTCGAGAAGGCGACTGAAACGAAAGGAGAGGAAGAAGAGGACGACACACGCGGTGGAGATGATCGTGGTGGCCGAAACGGCGCGACGCGAGGAAAGAAACAGGGGGAAAGGACAGAAGGGGGCGAGAGGGGGTGGTTGAAGCAACGAGGACGCTCCTATACCACGAAGAATCAGGTGCACACCGACGCGGATCCATGACCGCGTGTACGCGGTGCTTCGGAGGCTTTACTTGCCCTTGGCTGTTGCCAAGTGCATTGGCATGACGGCGACGCTGCATCTCCGGTGGACCTCGCGGCTCTTTTTCTTGTTGCATACCCCACCGTGTGGCGACGGACGGAACGAAGAAGAAAGAGAGGAACCTGCCTACGTGTAGGCGGTACGTGCCCGGGCAGGGCCGTGCCGTTATGGATTCGAACCTTCGAGCTTCTGATCAAACGCAGGATGATCTTCGTGTCTGAAGCTTGATGTAGTACGATTGAGAATCCCTGTAGATTTTTGCAAGGGAGTTAAGGTTGTAGTGAGGTTAGGATGTGTTACGGAAATTGACGGTTAGAATAGGGTGATTTTACTAATGGCGGTAGTGTCTTATGTGACATGAGATATTGGTAACTTTTGGAGGTTAAGTTTTTAATAGTTGAAGGGGGGGTTGCCTTGTTATTTGGAAATATTTATTTTTTAATTTGTTTAGGTTCTTTTCTTTAAATAAATACCCTATTAGAATGAAATATGTGACTTAGTTTATTTTAATAATTTATTATTAAATATGCAAATTTGTTGCCACTATGGATAGAAAGTATACTTGTTTTCAATTCTCGTTTAAATAGAGTTGCAAAACGAAGCGAGGTAAAAAAATTAAAATATGTTCTGTTACTTGGTTTTTTTTTATTTTATGGTCACTTTTCGTTGAAAAATGAGATAATTTAAGAGGAATTTGGTGGATTGAGAAGTTCTTGTGCCAGGGTGAAGAAACAGAAATTCAGAAGGACCGTTACGCAACCTTTAGTGCAGACTTCGTTTGCCAAATACGTGGACAGATCTGGTTACGTTCGGTGAAGAGGGTGTAACGGGTCTTCTCGAACTTTCGTTTGAACTGAGCTGGTTGGTTATCGGGTGAAAATGAGGTTAATTGAAATTCGTTGAAATGGTACTGTCTGTTAGACTGTTATTCATTCAAGAAGGTACATTAACTGTTAATTATCACTTTTGCAGCATCCATCTTTCATAAAAATAGGTAACATTCAAACGTCGATCGTCAACTATCAATTATTTCCCTTGAAATTTTCATTCAATTCGATACTGGACTATACGAGTTGAATATCAAATCCATGATGGAAACGTTAGCCAAAAATAAACAACTTTAATATTCTAATTTCACAATTAAGAAAGTACAATAAAACGATCCCTATAAAAAAAATGGTAGCAAATTCGTGGTGGTAATTTTGATTTTGCAATTTTAGAAAACCAAAATAATGACATCACTATCAAAAAATATTTGATAAAAACGCATCGTGAAGATCTTATTCAATTTCTAAGCCAAGAGAAATCAAAATCGTGTTCACACATAAGAAACGAACTTTTTCAGAAAAAGAGAATTCATAACGCAATATATGATTATAATAAATCTATTTTATCTTCACCTGTTAACTATCATTGTCAACATATTCTTAAACTTTTTTTCTTTTTCTTTTGCACTCACTTATCTTTTAAAAATGAAATATATACATGTACAAATTCCCCATATAAGTGTTAATATTCTTTTTATACACCCCTTATACAAATTAATTGAAATCAAAAAATTGGAATTCACCTCTTTCGTCCACGGTCCTTTGACCAATTCCGGATTCACGACCTTTGCCCATCTTTGCTGACACTGAACGTCGCTTCGGTCTGGGAAGTGTCCGGCTACGGTGTCCCATCGAAGTCCTGTTCCGTGTTGCTCGGCATTGCTCACTAGCTGTTTCAGAAGAGCGTCCTGGAATCCATTCGAACGAGAACATACGTTACATGTATGCACACGCAACAGAAAAAAGATGGCGCGCGTAAGGTGGTCCCTTAAAGCTTGACACGCAATGCGAAAAACCTGATAAGCGTGACCCCGTTCGAAAGCAGGTGCGTTGAAAAGAAGTTCATTGACGAGCATTGATCGATGCGAAATTTCGGTTAACAATTTATTTTATACTGCCTTGTACAGTGAGTACATTTCCGGTTTGAGAATTTGAGAAAAAGCGTAACGTTCCTTTTCGGTTACATTGACGAGATGAAATGTTTCCTTTAATGCCTGATTTATATTTCACATTTATCACGAGGATTTTATATTTTATTTGTGTTGAAAAAGGGGGTCAACAATGTTCCTTCAGATATTTATTTGATTTATTTTTGCAATGAATCACAGTGAAGAAAAATAAAGATCATTACGTTGATTACTGCAAGAGTTAAGTTCACCTTCCTCTTAATGTTGAAGGAAAAATCGATATAAGACGGTAATAATTAGTTATTCTATGCGATCGATAATAGATGACACTATAATACGCTTTCCCCCTTTATTAGTAAAGTCCTTTACAGTTTGATTTTCTATTAAAACGGGGTTATTCTATATCACTTATCATAGTTATGTAATAAAAATTTTTCTATTAAAGTAGCTCAACGTGCGAAAGTTCGAATAAAAAATGTGAAATTATTGAATACAATTCGAAATTTCCGAATTAATCTTGTGAAGCATTTCATTTCGCAATTATGTCAGAATGAAAAAAGAAGAGAAGAAAAAGGTCACGTAACAAATGCACGGGATCGATAGGTCGTCTGTGATGTTTCCCACGGGAAACCATACGGCGCTCCCTGTACACTATGGTCGCGCATATGACTATGGGGTGGTCGAGGGCATCTGCCCGCGGACGTAACTCGTAGAAGGTACGAAGGGAGGACCTTTTTTTCAAGACCGATGCTTATTGTATCCCTCCCCTTTCGCGTTACATCCGATCAAAGTCACGCTATGATGACGCGATCACGTGTGCAACTCTCTGAAATTTCAAGCTTCGCTAAAGAGAGACAGAGAAAGAAAAGGAGAATCTCGTGCAACAGTACTTTTGCCACGGTAGCAAAAGAATTTTAGATTCGCTTCATTTAATAACCGATTATTTTAGAATATAATAATTTATAATATTTTACAATCAGATCAGAAGTGTTGAAAATAATTAAATTTGAATAGTTGACGATTTCAAAAATGTTTTGGGGTTCTAATTCGATCGTTTTAATTGAATGTTTAACATGGAACTTCCAGTTGATTACCTCCTCTTTGGTCCACCTTCCTTTGTTTATGTGCTTTCCCTGCCCATGATTGCTCGCATTTGTCGTCGACGGGTTCTGAGACTGATTGCTGGCCCCACGACAGACGGTGGCACTGTACTCGTTGTCAGACTCTCCGCCGCTGCTAGAATCGTACCCGGACCGCGATCTGTAAAAGACAAAGAGAACATTGTCCTTCGGTAACTCTCGCTGGAAACCATAAAAACGGTAATTTGCATTTTAATAGGCGTAAACTTGGAACATTGAAATTGCGAAAATATCGAAAGGTCCAACTGTACGTATTAACATAACCTACAAATGAAAATTACAAGTTTATTTAAAAAAAAAAAAACTCAAATTTTAAATTACAAAAATCTCTAACCGTTTCTTTTTTACAATACAATTCAATCGGGAGAGGATAGTTTAAGATCGTGGTGAAAATTTGTAAGAGCATCGAACGTGCGAACGTGTAACGGATATAGCCATTTTTTTCAACCGGTACAAAGGCGAAGACGGGAAATCACGGATGGCTGACCATCCGTCTCGCGCTTCGCGTTTCTTCCTCTTCTTTGTCGACGGAACTATCGCGAACCCGCCACCCCTTTGTTCTTCACCCTTGCTCAAACTGTCGGCCAAGAGGCAATCTTGACCACAGTCTGGCGAGTGTCAGTTTTTGCGGTTACAAGTGGTTTGTTCCTTCTTCGTTTTCAAGGATTTCCTGCCCGCTTCCTCCGCAAATGATCGTTATTCATTCTCATCCCCATCTCTCCCCACGTCGCTTTCTTCGTGAGAGGATCACGGCGAAATTTCGAGAGAAAGAAAAAAAATCTTGCATTTGATAGGCCAGAGTCCTCAGTTTTATTTTCCACTTACTATTTCACACTTGTTTTTTCGTCTGTACCTTTCAGATGCTTTTTATACGCTCGATGGGGTTTATTCCTTTAAACCGGAAGTATCTCGTGTAGTGAATAGGTCTTGATAAATGGACGTTTAAAGACCCTCTGTCACAGTCAAGGTCATCTGTAGTGATTCCACCAATCAAAATACTAATCCTTTTCCTAAGCTCCTTGGAAAGATATCCCGCAGCTCAGATTTAACGGTATTTCGTTCCAGTTATTCAAAACAACAACTTTAAAAAAACGATCTTGAACCATTAGATACTTCTATTGCTAGTTTTTGCTAGAGCTATGAGTTGAAAAAAATTGTACACAAAAAATATCAAGCAATTACAATTTTTATTCGTTTAATTTCATAATAACGGAAATAATGTAGTTGAAGTGGTAGTGCAATGAACTTAAAAGATTAGTCACAAGCAAAAGTGAAGAAAGTTTCACGTTCGTGGAAACGTCAGCTCGTCTAGTGTTACACAATAATCCATCGTCAAGCGCAATTAGCGAACGGTCAGCTGCACGTCGTCCCTAACGTATTTACATTCCATCAACTGTGGAGTCTATGCTCGCTGGATGACGTAACCCGTCGGCGATAACTGGTCTACTCGAGATGAAACAAGCGTGTGGTATCCTTTGCGTGTTTTTACGCAGAGAAATCAAACGCAACGGTCCCGCGCGCCTTGTTATGTTTACTTGTTCCAGATCGGCTACGACCGCGTTTCCGCTGCATGCGGTAATATATCGTGCGAGCATTCGCCAAACGGCGCTCATTTGATCCGTTTGTTCCGCCAGCGTACGCTGCAAAGACGCCGCCATACCTCTCGTGTGAAATGATGTACACAATTCCGTCATTCAAACCGTTGGAAATACTTTACACGCGGTTATTTCGAGTCGACACGTGGAAAATTATGGATGCACACTCCTTGTTGAAAGCGAAACCACTATACTTGACGTTTTTATGTAGGTACATATATATACATACGTTTTAAAGATTTGTATGATTGACATTTATGGTAAGGTTACGGTGAGAAGTTTATATGGTTATTGTGGAAGGTACGTATATAGATTATCTGGGTAACTCTATCAATTACTTAAGATGAACTAAGAAACCAATCGATAATTGGATACATCTTTGGAAATTTAAATGCAACGTAACGAATAATTGGCGTGTATTAAACGGTGAGCAAATTGAATACTAAACAGTGGAAATGATGCATTGTAAACACGATTCGAACAACGGAAATTATCAGTTATGCTTGAGCAGATAATTAGCCGTTTCTGCTCGTTTCACCGAGACCGATACCGGCCACATCACTGATTCTCGCCGACTCTATGTCAACCAAGAAACAATGTCACCGAAGGGTATCTCTCTAACTCAGGGGCGGAAAATAATGGTTACGATAAGGTTCACAGGCCATCTGCGTTTCGCATATGTTTTGTATGTGCGTAGTATATACGTATATACCCGTGCTATCCCATAAGCGATATCGTTTCATAACCTCCCATTGTACTTCATTACGAGAACGTATATATACGCGCACACATGAATATTATAGGGCTACCTTCCTCTCTCGGTACACGCAGCTGCTTGGGGGTGAGAGAGAGAGAAAGAGAGAGGCGAAATACTAGGGTGAAAATATTCCTAGGAACACGAAAGGAGAATTTTTGCGTTATAGTGTACCACCATGTTTTCAGAAATGTTAGTTCTGTAATCTTTCATATTCATGTGGTCATTTAAAACGAAACACTTGTTACTTTTAGTTCATCGTCTCTAGTTCATCAGTATTATAATTGCTTTTGTGTTTAAGCAAATCAGATAAGGTAATATGTAATATAATTGAAATTAAACCTCATTATAAATTTAACCTGTTTATATCGTAACTCGATCACAATCTACGACAGAACGTTATAATGATCAGGAATTAACTGTATAAATATTCGTACATATACGTTTTATGTATCTACATGCACATACAAAACAGTTCAGAAATAGTTGGTGTCGCTATTAATCTTTGTTTTCTTTGCGTGACGAAACGACGTTTAGCAACGGAAGCAGCGTCTGCTGATCTCACTGAAACCGTCGAACTTCCTAAGAAACCTCCCATCAATCACTAAAGTATCAAGATAAAACACGAATCCTGTATAAGCTCCTAAGCGATAGGTCGTATGATTATTTTGCGATTCGTTAACAGCCTCGGTAACTCCTTAACATTAAGCAGCCGCACCACGACTAATAAATTCTCTCATTAATAAAATTCTTCGTCTTTATTGCCTCCACTTTTTTTTCCTCGCCCTTCACGATCCTCTCTCGTCAGCGCTACGAAATACAGCGCATGCGCGTGTCACTTTATCACGCACGTGGCAACCGTGTTAGACACAGGAAACGTGCGTTTCCATCTCTTCGCAGCTGTTTTATATCCTCGAGAGAAACTCGCATAAAACGTAAATTGATACACCCTGTAATTGAGCTTCTAATTGGCGAAGCCTAGCAATGCAATCTTGGTCAGCTCGAACACATTGACTTTCTGCAGGTGCACATGTGTTTACGTTCCTGGCCGTGGACAAGTCGGGAATACGTTATGAAGTGGTCGGTCGCGAGGGAATGCTAGGAACCGAAAGGGGAGTGCCGTCTCAGGTGGAATGTCTCCTGTACACAGACCGCGTCGCAGAGAAAAAAAGTGAACGTCATGAAATTCGTGAAACTATGCAAATAAATACATGTGCGTGATTTGTCGAGCGATTCGTTGCGTGACGGGGTTGATTGAAAAGTCATATTGGATCGTGTACATTAATTCAAAGGAAAATCTCCTTAAGTAGCATAACCTACCACCATCGATTCGCACGGTAATCGAATTTATACGGTTCTGCCTGCGTTGTAAGGTTAGGCGTAATACCTGTCGTATCGAAGAGGTTATGTTATCGTGTTTATATTACCATTCTGTTTGACTTTCACGATTCCCGCTGAAGTGATGTCTGTGCTTTCCTTCGCGTTAATGGTATGCATGTAAATAAATTCTCGGAATTGGAATAAAATTATCGGGATGATAAATCGATGGTAGATAACATGTCGATTAGAAAACCAAATGCAATAAGAAAAATTCACCGGCAGAGGGCAATACATTTAAATCTCAAGGGTTCCTTCGAGTTTCACAAGTAGGATGAGACGTCCAATCCTGGTATATCTATTTCCACAATGTGGTTCCCACGAGAACTCATTAGGTATTCAATTGAACTTAGATACCACGACCATCTTTGAATTCATAAATTCACAGACCTGTAAAGAAAACACTGCTTCCTTAAGCACAGACGATTTTTCAAAACACTAACTAATTCCAGGAGTATTTATTAAAATTCTACAACAACACGAAACAAACGACCAATTTCCTATTTCACGACAAAAAATAAAAGAAAAAAATTCCTCGGAAAAGATCCAGACAGAATAAGAAAAGAATAGGTGAAACGCATTTTTCTGCACCCCCTTTTTCACTTTCTACCTTGTATAGCCATTCGAGAGAGTCCAAAGCGAAGGCAGAACGTGCGCGGAATTCTTGAACGGTCGTGTGGTATTCGACTGGCTCCATTCAAATTTGAAAGTGAGAATGGAGGAGACAGTGGCGCAAACCACGTGCACGTGAGCCACCTTGTCACGTGTTCACGGACGCGTTGTAGACCAACGAAATACATGAAACACCTCTATACGCGACACTTGTAAAAACATTTATCCGATACGAATATAAATAAAAATACATCGTCACTTCACAATTACTCGCTCAAATTATTTACCGAGAAATTTTGTTTAAGAAAAGAGAAAGGCGAATAAGTGAATGAAAAAGAACAGGTTGCTAAAAGAAGACACTAAATTTTACCATATACCGTGTGTTCCTCCATTCAGGTTTAGCGACCACCAACAGTTTACCTAGTTAGACGATACACGCGAAAAAAAAGGATAGAAATAACGCTGGGAATCGCAAATATTCGCTCGAAGGCGATCGGTAACCGTTCTTCTTTTTTCCTCGCGCGTTACGTAAAGGCTTTCGCCTTCGTGGAAGTTCTAACGGTCGTGAGCATCCTTGAGTTTAAATCCCGAGGCACGTGGCTGAACGCAGGACTTCCTATAGCATTCTCACGATCTGCGAAAATATGTGCACACACTGTACATGTACATGTATATACGTATGTGTGTATGTGGATACAGTGTGGCGAGATAGCCGGGAGAATACGTAGATAGAAAGGATCACAGCAGTGTATGTACACGACGTTTGTTAACCCTGAGCGGTGGGGTGGTCTCGCTTCGTTCTTCGCGAATAAATTACAAAACTTAAGCTGTCCACTTTCATGAATATTTATACCGTGCAAACATCTAACATTTTATTGATGACGATTGCGAAAAGTGATACGGGATGAGATCGCTCATCTCTCAAGATACGATCAAATTGATTTCGGTTGTAAAGCATCCGCGCCACGGAGCATGTGTAACATAGAAGAGCAACTGGACAGTTAAAAATTTTACGGTATAATAATTATTATTTGCAATTAATCATAGAATTGTTTTTTTCTTTCCAATTTTATTTTTAAACGTGATTTCGTCGGTGGAATTTTTGGTAGGAAAGATTGATGGATAAAGTGATTAAAAATAATGTTGAAAAAAGGAAATTGAAGCAACCGAAGGAAGATTCGAGAGCGATAAGCAGAAGAAAGGGCACGTGGACGAGAGCAGAATAACTGATAAAATCGTCACGACTGTGGCCAGCACGTGACAGTCGCGGTAGAAACAAGGGACAAACGAAATGACTCGACAGCGACACTCATTAATCAATTTAGGGTGGCAACTCTATATGTGCATGAAGTAAATGGGAGTAGCAGAGAGGAAGCGGAGAAAGAAACAAAGAGAGAGAGAGGGGGGTGGGTGGGAGGGATAGAGAGAGAAAAGGAAATTCAAAAGAAACACGCGGGAGGGCAGGACGCGAATGAGAGCCCAAGAGAGGAAGAGAGGAATAATGTGTTGGTGACACAGGAAAAGGAAGGGTAATGTACTATCGGATCTTGTTGGATTTTATATCTTCCTATCCTCTTACCTCGACGTTTTATACTTCCTGTTGGTCAAAGGGGTAATTGAAATTTCCTGACTTAACCGTCAAGGCAGCCATAGGGTATCCAAATTATAGTGTGAAAGAAATAAAACGAATCAAGAGAAGAAAAATTACCAAGGAATACATTAATGAAATAAATTTTGCAAAAATTTCATGTTATTTAAATATATGGTAAATTTCGATGTACATTCTCGTGGTACGTAGAGAAAGGCTTTGTTCCGGAAATTCGAACGAGTTGAGAACACAAGAGTCAAGCCCTCTTCTCCTCCCTCTGTTCCTTTCAAGTTTACCGTCGCACAAATTGAACGTATCGGTTGCCAAGCTCCCTTCTCTCCCTGAAATCAGCATGCGAAACTACAGTCGGAGGTCGAGGACGTCCGGTCGAAATTTCCAATCGTCTCGCTCAACCTCGACGACGAACAAGAAAGCGCCGCTCGTCGTGAGGCGAAATGAATGAACAAGCTCTCGCACTTAGCGTTTACTTGAAAGGTGGCGACACAAGCAGGTGCTGTGTAACAGCTGCCCCCTTTGTCTAGGGCTGCCGTATGACTCGAATGTGCTGTACAACTTCGATGACAATTACTTCAATGAGACTTAATAGACCGCTATACTTGACATTAATATTTATTTTCAGGATCAAGGTTTCTACCATTGTGTACATATGTGTATGCTTATCTTCCTTCTAAGAAGTGTCAGCTGAAAGATCACTTTCAAGCTAGAAAAAGGAATGAAAAATGTTTTCAAATATGTCTACGAATAGGACGAAGTACAGTTGGGTTATATTAGGACCTAACCTGATCTTAAATTATGTTATGAATTTTATGACACCTTGTATATAATGAAATACTGTATACGTCGTTGAATACTAAACGTTGGAAATACATGATTGCACTTAATAATTAAGCAGGTATTAAAAACCCATGTATTTAGACCCATAATGTTTTATTACTGCCATGAAGCCACTTTTATGACGAATACCGATTTATGGTAAGCGCCGTCCCCACTCTAATCCGTACCGGGGCTACTTAAACCGATCGATTCTCGTCAAACAAACGGTGTGTTACCAAGGCGACCAGGTAAATCTTCCGTGATTCTGGATAATAAATATTGTCCTCGTGGCGTTTGACAGAAAGAGGGTTAACGAACCTATTCATTGCACCATATTATTTCCTTCCATCCGCAATTACACGTTCATTCCCCCGCCGTTCGAGTTTACAAGTTTCACGACGAAAATCGAGCGTCTCGTGAGAAAGGGAGAGGAAAAGGGAACCCATCGTAGCCACGCACGCTGCACCTATGGACATCTGTCGAAGTTCCGAACTTTCCCCTCTTTTCGGCCACTTCCTTACTTCTTGTCTACCTCCTTGTCTCTCTTCTCCCCTCTTTTTGCAACGAGCCGTCTTTCATTTCACCTTCCTTCCTTCCTTCCTTCCTTTCGTCCGCCTGTTGCTCGTCACGCAACAATAAGGTCATTGCGCGCCGCGCGTACCACCCGATGTCCCTTCCTCAAGTAATGTCCACCGTCTGTATGTCCCATGGTCATGGTATGTCGGGAAAACCAGACGGCAAACTCGTAGCGCCCTTTTTTTTTTTTAGCCCCACTGTATATATGTATCCTTTCAAGATCGTATCGCACGAGGCCTCCGCTGCGACCGAGAAATATATCGATCCCCGACGAAATAAAAGAAACTACACAGACGTTCACAAAGTAGCACGAAAGATGTTCCGGGGCGTAGGGGCTACAATGTAGCTAAAGATCCCTGCTGTAACGATAATGAAGATTCGTATTAACCATTGAGGTCAATGTTCGATTTATTGTACAACTAGATAGCTTCATCCTCTTTAAACAAACTTCCTGAAAATTCTTCTAAGTTCTATTGTAAATATGCAGAATTACCTAATGGTCAAAAACAATAGGAATGTTTATTGTAATATGGAAATCGTAGATATACTTGTGCAACAAATGTATAGGAATATATCCAGTGTGTGTTGTCATGGTAATGACTAAACAAGGAAAGAAACCTTAAACCTCCCAATGTAATTCATGGGATGAGGATAATTTCAAATCGTCGAATAACGTATAGACTTTTTGTGATATCAAAAAAAATTTTTACTTTTCAATGTTTGGTAAGAAATTCATTCAAAAAGTATTCTCTACATGTGAACGCCTTTACCAAAGAGATAAGAGCTCATAATTTTGAAGAAAGTTCATTCAGAAATTCATAAAAAAAAAAAATACTTTATCCTACTGGTCTTCTTGATCTTCGATAACCTTCTTTCTTATGCAACATTATTTCTACTCTTTACACAGGATTACAAAACATCAATCTTCAATGATCACAGTGTGTGACGTGTGTGAACGCGACGGAAGTCATCTCTCAAGCAGACACAGACTTGAAGTGTGTTATCTATAGAGCGAACTGATGCTACTCTGTGGGTAACGGGTCAAGAGTGAGGGTCAATGCAACTGTTATCGTCCGGGGTTTCGTTTAGTCGCGTGCGACCGCCGGCGGACAATTGATTCTGTCGTCGATTTTCCAAAGTCGGAGACCAGGTGCAAGGGATCCATTGGTCCCTGGTCGTCAGCTGCTACCCCCACGACCCACCCCCTCCGCCGTACGATGCACTCGCGCGTTCTTCAATTTGTGCGTTTAAAACGCCTCTCGTGCCGCGGAGCCACCGATGAAAGGGAACGCCCTGGTAAAATATGCGGAATTTCCAAGTAGACCGGTGTGGCGCGCGGTCCGTCTTCTTACGGGATCCTATGCGTACGCTGCTCTATCATCAGCGGGACAGGTGACCGTGACAAATTACCTGGGACGGGACGCGTCGTCTACTTTTAGTTTCTCGACCATTTTACCGTTCTCTCTGTTCCTCTTCCTAGTGTGCATTCTCGGCTAATCACGTGGTCCTTGCTTAATGTATCATAGGGAAGAGAAACAATTAACTTTTTCCTCTTGGACGGTTTAAAATTGAGGTTAAGTTAATAAGACATCACGTGGTACAGATAACCATCGCTTAACGTAAACCGATCGAAAATTTTATATTAGAACAGCTCGAATTTTTAGTTTATTTTTTATTATCAACCTTTACGATCATAAAAAGCTGATAGGGTGAATATTTCATTATGCAATTGATAGATAATTTAACGTTAAGTGACGTATAACCTTTCTCATGAAAAAAGGTGCAACGTATGACAAAAAATAACGATCATTACATTACCGTCCGTAAAGCATAGTACTACGATGATTCATGGAAACTCATTAAGTGACGGTAAACGTGAAACCACCGTGTAATCCGTGGATAATCGAGAATCCGATGACATAACGATCTTACAACAGCGAGAGACGTTAAGCGTGGACAAGGTAATCGCGAAGGAGCGTTACTCAATGAACCATGTCCACGTTTAGTCGTCATCTAGTACGACTTGCGGTTGCCTGATTCATGAATGGCATTAAGGGAATCCATCTCGAGCACGACAAGGTGATAAGACGAAAAAAGATTGAATGGACGCGAGCGCTTAAGCGATGGAAGCAGAAGAAGATGAGTCAAGATCAAGGTCGACGCGTTTTGGAATCTTCTTTTCTTCGTGGATCGGTCGAAGAAATTCCGGCAAAAACACAGTGGTGGAAAAAAAAGAAACGCAAAAAAAAAAAACAATTCTTTATCGAGATAAATCCAAATGGCAACCATAGAAATATTCTCTATCATAGAACGAGGTTAGTATACTTGCAAATCACCATACCTTGGGAATATTCGACGAATTAGAAAGCGACAGGCGACGGGAGCAATAGAAATTCGCGTAAGAGAACACCTATACCTGTTCCACTAGTGACGGTATGTTGCCGCGTCCAGTGGTCGTTTCTACTACTTGGCAACACGTTTTGAAAGTATCAAGTAATTATCGTTCGACCGGTGTAGCGCTTGACCCGCCACCTCGTGTCCAACCAGGAGAAGGAAAACATAGAAGTGAGACAGAGAACACACGTCGGGCAATCGAGAGACATCTCTCGCAGAGATGTCTGGTCATTTGATTTCTAATTGCATCATAAAAATTCCACCGCGAAAGAGATAAAACTTTCGTACCAATAATAGGCGTAGACGACTGGTGTTAACTTTTCCTCTCGAAAAAATATGCGTATTGAAGTTTGCCGACCAATGATGGACCGCACAGATGGATGGATTCTCGAAAACGAGTTGGAGAAGAGAGGTTGTGTATATATACCGACTCATCCCGCGAAAGGGGGCCAGGATATGTGTATACACGGCTCGAAGATGAATTTGTGCGCCGGTTCGAACACGCTCCGCGGCGAGCATAGGGCGCACCAGCGAATAGGTATACCCCTCACCACCAATACTCGCGTAAATGAAAGTGTACACGGCATGTCTATATGTAAGAGAGAACGAGCAGGCAACGACATCAGGGTAGAAGTCCTTACGAGAGACATCTGGCTACCACCTGCCTCGATGCCCTCGCACTGCCAAACTTCCCCCCAATAGAACGCTCCCCGAGCATGCGCACCCGCTCCTATGACGCATGCATGTGGATGCACGTGTATATAGGGATGCACGTGTTCAAGCGCAGTACGTATGGCTCTTTCTCGATATTGAATCGCCCAATCGAGGATACCGATTTTTACCATTTCCTGCTTCCTGTGATTTTTAAGTGACATTAATGGCACCTTGCTTTCGATAACAACGATAAGATCGAAAAAGTTAATATTTACATGTTCTATAACAGAACTAACGAATTAATCTAACAATTCTTAATTATCATGTGTGATAGTAAAAATTAAATTGCAAAAGTGAGTGCACAAAAGAATGGTTAAAAAATGTCGAATGCACCCCTAGTTAACAATACGATTGTCTTTCCAATATCCTCCTCGTGTATGATTCGTATGACCGACTAACCAACCCCGAGCCGCGCATATGTCACACGTTCAATAGCGTGTGCGTCATAGCAGCAAGGTAGGCGAAGGAAATCCCCGTACCCCTACGGTGTGGTGGTATTAGAGAATAAAAAAAAAAAAGACGAGGTGAAAAAAGAAGGAAGGGGGGAGAAGCCCCTGTAGGCAGCGAGCTTCATCCCCCTCGTCTCTAGAGGTGCGCGTCGTGCACCACCACGCCTTAACCCCGCGCGCTGCGGCGACCAATTGTAAATCGAGCGACGAGCCACCCGGTGCTCGTTCCCATGACAAGTGCGATGGGTATTTTCTCCTCGTGAATCTTTAATTCCACCGTGGGAATCGAGGCTGTATCGTAAGAGAGAATCAACCTCATGGCGATCCACGCGCACCTTGCTAATGCTGGCTGATTAGAGGGTCCGAATATGAATCCCGATTCCATCTACCCCAACTTGGTCCTACGCCACTGCTTCGAAGAGCAACACCGTGTGCGAGTGGACATCTGGTGGGGGCTTGGGAAGTTACGAGTTGGTTGCTGGTCAATGTTGTTAATTAGGGGCGACAGAATCGGATAATTTACGAGTTAGTGCCATCTTGAAGGAAAGTGGCACCTCTACCCTAATGTACAGGGTGGTTAAAAAAAATGTTCACATTTATATGGAAAATTTTGTATATATAAATTTCGAGGGGATTCCAAGATGTATTGATACTGCGATAGTAAACAAATGAGAACTCTGAAGACAAAATAGATTTATTACTGACATATTGTTATTAACTTTTTTTTTAAGTTACTTCCATATAAATGTTAACATTTTACTTTTAAACATCGTAAAAAAAAAAATGAAATAAATGGCATAAAAGAAGTGTTCCAACGCGAACAAAGCTCATTAGAATTCAGCATGTCACCGTTACAACGAAACACGACGTCAGTCTATCATTTGGCTGTCTCCCGTTCGAGAACAATTCGAAAACATATGCTCCGGTGCTTTTGGAAGACTCAATAGAATATAAGAAGGCGTCTCGCGCAGACGAGAGAAGGCGCGCATGCAAAGCTTTTGCTAGGCCAAAGTCGTTCCAGACTGTGGTCTTTCTTGACTGGAGCAGATGCTGGAAATCAGGCTCGCCCTTCTCTGTGTATTACCCTCTACCGACGACGATCGACGACGGCGACGACGTCGACCCTCGGACGAGTGTACCGAACCCGACATCGAAAATAATGATACGAATGAGGAGAAGAGAACAAGCCTGTATGTAAGCAGTCAGAACACAGAGAGGGAGAGAGAGACGAGAACAGTGAAAGGTCGTTCCTTCTTTTGGGGGGACTTCCTCAAGGGGCCCAGGTCGCGAATCTCGTCGGAAGAACTGGAATCCCTCCGAGAAATTTGTTACTTGACCATCTTTCGACGTCTATCTCTTTCCACCCTTTTTTCTATCTCATTCTTGCTCTGAATCTTCGTGTCATTGCCTTACACTGTACATTGTCCGTGAAAGCCTTTAAAGAGAAGCGCAGCTGCTTAAACGGTTATTTAATTGTCAACCGAGAGGACACTCCTCCGTTACGAATTTAAATGACCACCGATGTCGCGAACCGCTGGAGATTTTATACACAGATAAGTATGCATACCGGCGGGAAGCTGGCCATACTTTTCGAGAATCCATTGTCATACCTACTGCAAGCCTACACAATTTTCTCTAAAATTAGATCGATCCACAGGAGTGCGTTCTATGTTTACTACATACCCCCCATTGCAGCAACGATATAACCTCACACGTCGAGAGATTTCTTTTCTTACTTCTTTCTTCTGACCACACGCGACGGGAATGTCTATTTTTCAAAGGCGTACATCTATCGCGAATCCATTAGAATTCTCGAGGAAAACACTAGGTACACTACATGATTTTATCACATCCGTCGCTAATGGAAAGCACGAAATGCATCAAACACGCTTTTTCTATTCTAAACACTTTCGCGAACTTGCCTCTCTAGCTCCCCCTTGGCAACCCATAAACTCGAGACATCACTATGAAACCCAATCACGCGTTTCCTGTCCTATTCTACCTGTGCAAGTAGCATCCTGCCTCCAGAAAGAAAGAAAAACGATGGTAGAGATCAGACAGCGGATTTCCATGAATTTCTTGGGATGGTTCGCGGACAAAAGTCGCCGCACGAACACGTGCCGGTTATCTGGATAAACTGACACACGTGGATACGTTTTAACTTCACCCGTTTCTAGTTGACCTAAAGCGTGTCTTTCTCTCTCGAGACATATGTATCTATGGTGTTTCTCTATTCTACGCCCCCACTCTAACGCAGCCAACAGCGCGCGCATCGAGCCGTTCGCGAAGTGATCACGTGCGTTTCACGTCCCGAGGACCGATGTTCGTCGTTGCTGCTGATGGTGTTTCCGCGTTTCAGGCTGTAAAAGTGATGTTTCGCTTTTCAGGATCACGCCTAAGTGCGAACTCTTCAAAATTCAACAAGCCTTTGTATTGCCTCTCTTCCGTCGATCTCCTTGACTGTTTTTTCTCCTTTTTTTCTTCCTTCTTCCTTAAGGTGATTTTGCCTTTTCAACAGGCCTGGAATCTTGATTTACCAGATACATATACTTCTTCAATTTCGCTTTTTTCTCTGCTTTCCTTTTTTCTTCAGACCATATTTCGTGTCTTGCTGACCCAGGTATCGAATTCCTTCATGGATCAACCAACCAATATCTTTTTCCTTTTGCGATTTAACATTTTCTGCCTTTTTTTGTTTTTTAATGGAACATTATTTATATATTACATAGTGCAAAAAGAAGTCAGTTAAGTGAATGTCCATTTAACATTGGAACAATGAAGATGGAACGTCGAAAGGCGGTCAGGGTTGGCTATTAAGCCAATTCAGAAAATAGTTAATACGCCAGGGGCCTCCGGTTAAAGGACGAAGACGCAAACTCGTTCGCCAGCAAACGAAATAAACGACAGGGGAATTCTCAACGGGTTCGATCTGGAACCGGGTTTAAATCTCCTTTAGTCGAGAACGAGTCGCCCCGGCTGTAGACCTGCGCGCGAGAAAGCAGATCCCGCCAGGCCCTCTATACGGGGCCCGGTCTTTTTCCCTCTGGCTCCGGGCGATAAACGAGCCTAAAGTGGGATATCTGCTAGGCAACAACACAAGGGATAGTCGGAGGTTCCTTCCAAGATGCCTGCTGCTTTTCTTTTCTGCCTGCCTGCGTGTTTGTCTCTTCTCCCTTCCCTCGGCTATTTGACCATCCATAACCTACTGGGTGACTTTTCGAAAATGCCGTCCGTCTCTCTAACGCATTCGTAATCATGGCTGAAAGACCGGCCACGATCGATGTGAATACAAAAAAAAATATTCCGAAGGAATTCCTTCGAGTAATATTGAATTCTTGATAACTATTACGTAAATTTGAAAGTGAAAAAAATTAGAATTTTTTGCTATTACCGAAGCTTCGATGATAACATTTTTACTAGATTATATAGATTTTAATAAGTTAAATTTTTAATTATTTTTTTTTTATTATTCATATTATAATTTTCGTAACGATAATAACAAAATGGAGTTTAGATTTCAAATTAAATAACGAACGTTGTTCGAGCAAGAGCAGAAGAGAGGGGAACCTTGTATGCATATGGACCGGCGTTATAATCTACCCTGAGATAAGGCCGCATCCTTTGATATCGACGCTGAAACGGAGACTTCCGTGGTTAGCGGCAAGATGTTTCTGACGCTTATTGCGTGTTATGCTCTCCCTGTGCACGTTTGTTTTGATAAAACGAGAGACTTCGTTATATACCAGGCTTCGTTGCGCCTCTGACGGTTTGCGCGAGATAAAGTCGAGAACCGGCGAGAATTTAAATAGGCGATAACCTTGCCGTGGAATTTCGGATGCCTATTTAAACCCGGGACACCGGATTGCCAAAGAATCTGCCATTTAAGTGATCGTAATGTCACAAAAATTATTGCCTTTTCTTTTCATTCAATTATACAAAATGAAACATGACTACTGATCAAGATTTAATGATAGGGATTGAACAAAATGTTAAATTATACGTTAGAAAGCTACACCAGGAAACATCGAATTAACAGACAAGTATAAACGAGCATGTGTTCATGATAAACGTCGGTGTTCATGTAAATCACTGAAGGGAGACTGATATGCGTATGTGTTACTTACGCCTCGGTGGGTGGCGGTGAATAAAAAGACGAATGGTAGGTAATATCCACGACCTTCGCTGGCACGAGTAGTCCACTCGACACTACATCCATTCTCACGGCTAGTCTTCTAAGAAAACTCGCGGTCAGGGGGTCCTGAATGGTTTTCGACGGATCCGGTCCCGAAAACTTGAACTCCACAGCCTCTATCCCTTTATCCCTCTATCTATCTACCTATCTCTCTTTTGTTCCTCTGGTACTTTACGTTGTGTCCATACCGCGAATCATCGTCGAAACACTGCCTGTATACCGTTAACACTTTCCGTGAAGATTTGATAAATATTCAGCCTCTGGAACACCGTTAGGCAACTGGTACAATTCCTAATGTGACAAGCATGATCGTTGCCGATAGAGTGCCGTGTGTAGCACTCGTCTAGCGTTCGTTGTTCGCGACGTGCCACCGTTTACAATGTATATATCTCGTCTACGATTCCCACGAGGCAGGCAAAAACATAAGAACTTCGTATCCCTCTTTCTGTCTCTATTTCTTTGTCTGCCTCTGGTAACAGTGCACCTCTTCAATGGCAGTTTTACCCCACCGTTGTTACATGTATCCACTACCGTGTGATAAGTGTCTCGTTGTATAACCGTACTTATCGACATGCGAGAAAATCCAAAGAAACGATTGGTAGTGTTTATGCGTTGATTGGCAGAGACTAGGTCCGTTAATGATGAAAGAGAGTGTTTGGGCGCACGCGTCGCGACAACAGTGCAATGAACGTTCACACGAATGTAGCGAGGGAAAAAGCGTTGTCGCCAAGGCGGCGAAGATCCACAGCAGAGGGAGAGGAAAAAGCACACGAGGATATACACACAGAGGACGGAAACGATCGCGGATTACGTTCGGTCTTTGTCAGTCGAACGTCGTTAGTCTATCTCGTTTCGAATAACCTCTAGCATGGTTGTCCATAACGCGACAGAAAGAACGTAATTGATTACGGGCTGGTTTGTCGCGACGCGCGCCCAAAATCGAGCAAAGTCGCGCGAACGTCTCGACCAGTCGCCGTTTCGATTTGAACTGAGGGGTACCGGCTGGTTTTGCCGGCAGCCTGCGCAATCCGACGGTCCCTAACGTGCTCTCATGCTGGGCTGTTGGCAACGTGGTGGGGAAAGGTACGGCCGTGGCTGCTCGACTCGAGGGTAGGGAAGGACAGGAGAGCTACGGGACGAGGAGATGGTACGCGGAGGGCGCGATCAAACGCCGACCGTCCCTACACGCTTTGCGTGCGCAAGTTTCGTTTCTCTGGCCTCTGTGTATGAGCGCGTATGCTGGTGGTGGTTACATGCGCCCTCGACCGCCCGTACTCATTCAAGCCTGTTGGAAAAAACAGTCGGACGAAAAGTGATGCTGTGACGAAAGCTCTTTCATTAACTCTTCCTCGTTTTAGGATTAATGTAGTCTGAAGGAGATTGGATATACTGTCGAGAGGGTTTTTTTTTTTTTTTTTTTTTCAGTAAGTGGTCAGATATTGCAAAGTGGATAAAGTAGATAACACTTTGATAAATAAACGTTAGAGGCGCTTAGGACTTCTGTTGTTCTGTGAGTAATCAATTTCAAACTTGGCGCCATGGTCGGTTAAGGACAGATGAGACTTGACGTATCGCGTGTGCTGCGTCACACACGTATGAATGGTGCTTAAGAAACAATGCTTTCTATAGGTAGATATTTTTACGTATTTACATGATAGGAAAATAAAATGATTAAAACTTCTTCTTGGAAAGATTTTAATTCATCTCAAATGCAAATTTCATGTTTTATGTAAAAAAGAAATAACTGAAATTTCGGTGCATCGGATGCATTCTGATGGTACCGTTTCCATGAAGGGAAAACTTCCTGTTTATATAAAAGCAGCTGTAGCGCAAAACGAAGAGAAGTGTAAGGCATCTTTTCGAAGGAATCTTGAGGTCACGTTAGGAGGAAACAGACATGCCTTTATTTTGCCTCGGCTCTGATCATTTTCAAGAGCTCGACCGAATTACATATAAGTCTACCGTCTAGACCTGCTTATATATTAGGGTGTCCCATAAGTTTCTTTCGCACCACGCTAGGAATGATTCTAACTGGCTACGTTTATTCAAACATGCAGGCTTATCTATTAGCCGTCTATGGCATCAGTTTCAGTCGCCCCAAAGCTCTTTTAAAATACGTTTCGTTGGTGATACAGTGTCTTTTAAAAATTTTTTTTACTCTGTTCAATATGGATAGTCAAAGAAAGCATTTCATAATAGTGCAAAGGATACTGCAAACGAGATTTGTACCGTTTACGGAAGTAGTGCTACGACTACTACGACCGTCCGCAATTGGTTTAAAAGATTTAGAGCTGGCAATTTTGAATTGAAAGACGAAGACCGCAGTGGCCGCGCAGCAACGACGAATACGGACCTTATCAAGGTCATGCTCGCTGAAAATCCACGATATAGTGTGCGCGAGATAGTGGATGCCACTAACATTCCCAGGACAACAGTACATAATCACTTGTTTGATTGGGACGTTCCGATTATTATTTGTTCCTGTCATTAAAAAATTCTTTCTGTGATAAACAGGTCCAATCCGTAAACGAAATAAAAACGCACCTCGAGGAATATCTTACAAGTAAGCCCCAACAATTTTGGAAAGAGGGAATAATGAGGCTTCTTGAGAGATGGAAGAAGGTGATACAGCAGAACGGTTCATATTTAACGTAATAAATCAACCTCAAAAAACAAATATCGTGTATTCATTTCGTATAAAAAAAAAAAAGAAAAAAGAAAGAAACTTATGGGACACCCTAATACTTATGTAACCGATTTACGGAAGAGCATCCCTTGTCTAGATACCGGGTATCCGTTTAAAAAAGCACCTGCGTCACTATTTACACACATTTGCGTTCCATCTTTTCCAAATATCGAATTTCAATGCGTATAATTCATCGATCAGCCAAGTTTCTTCGATTATTCAGTGAGAACACACATTTAACCTTACAATACATAATACCACGTACAAGGAGCGTTTAGATTTGTCAGTGCATAGGTTAATTTATGCAAAGGCGCGTTCTCGCGTGTGTACAAACTAAACACGATCACATACTCTCGAACAATGGTGACCGGAACACAGGAAAGTCAATTCGAAGCTTTCTATTGCTCTCACACTACCCAGCCCACCATTACAGTACAAATACAGGTGTTACACGCAAGAAACAGCCCATGTATCTTTTAATACTCATAAAACTGCGTCTGCCATTGTGACTCGGAGGAAGTGGTCAAACATAAAGAGCACTGTTGAACAGTCGAACACGCGTGTAACACCACACCGTGAATAATAGACACGATATAATACTATGAAAACGACTAGCCCAAGATTTTCGTGAAAAAATTCAAAATTGCCTTACAGTTTGAAATTAGTTTCTGAGAAGATTTCTTTTAATGGAAAATTATAACGACCTTGAAGCACGCATTGTTTAATGTCCTACGAGGTTTTTTTTTTACGATAAATGAGAGAAGTGCAGGCCAATGTTTTGAAAACAAAAGAGAGACGCGTTGCCTGTGAGAACGTACTTTAATCCTGGTGAATACCTCTCGCTCGGTGCACGCCTCAGGGTGCGTCTGCGTCGTTGTTCGCGAATACTTTCCCACCGTGGAGTCTGTAGCTGGAGCAAACTTCAGCAATACGTACATACATACGTGTATTCGTAAATATACCCGCTATACTCTTCGACGGAGCTCATGTTCGTGACCCACAGTATGCATCGAAATATGAACTTTTTTTTTTACAACATTTCTTCTTTAACGAAACACTGTTTCCTTGAGAAATTACAATATTCGCTTTTTTACATAAAATGAGTCACTTTTAAAATAATTGACAAGTTATGAAAATGACACTTCACAAAACTAAGTGTCAATAATGAAAAGGTTAACCTCAATTTAATTATGTAAAGTGTGTAATAGAATGTCATATCAATCGCAGGATCGTGTAGATTCTTTGAGATTGCCACACGGTAATCACATCCATCGACGCTGAACACCATAAACACGTAACAACATGATACCAACGTCATGGGTGTCCTGTGTATTATGCAAGAGAAGGGTGCATGTGGCGGCAGAAAATTTTTCAGGTTGTTGAACAGGGAGTATAGTTCACCGTAGCATACCTTCGCCCACGATCGGATTCGAGATTGCCTCAATTTCTCTTTCGGGTCACGGTAGATAATGTTTCAGGCTCGAAATAAAAATTAAAAAAAAACGTGATAAAATTAAAAAATTAATCTCTCGTGTTTAATAATTCGATTGACTTGCAATTAAAATGTCATCCTAATCAGCATAAAGGAAAAAGTTGAAAAAAGAAACTATCATAACACCATACACGTTCATGAATATCGAGTTGCAGCGATGTCAGTTTGTCTACCCTTAGAGTCCTTGAGACGCTAAAACATGCAACGGTCACTTCACTCGAGAAAAATATTTACAAATTGTTCCACCTTCTCTCAAAGAATACGTCAGACGAGGATTGATAGGCGGCTCCCAACAGCTTAATACCACTCTTGCTTAGGGCTAATACACAGCATTATGTCAGTCCTGATTGAAGTTAGCACACCCGTAATTCTAGACAACTTCAGAAGTAAAAATGGACGACTAACCTTTAATCACGCTCTACGCTGACAAGCTGACCGTTGAAATAAGTGAACTTTATTACTGCTTTCAAAATTATCTCTGTATACAGACAAGAAAAACATCGCTGACATTTTCTGTCGTCTTGCGACGGCAAGGAACGAGTCATTCTCGAGAAGCATTTACCGCAAATTGGCGATAATGAGGCGTAGTAGCATTTATAGACTCTGCCACAAGGGGACATTTCATACCAAAGTAAGCATTGAACGCAGAATCCATAACAATTATTCGAATTCTTCGAATTGTTCCATGAACGCCGTTAATCCAGTGTGAATTGGCCTTAACATGCGCTCGTTGCGTTCGAAAAGAGTGTAGCAGAGAGAGAGAGAGAGAGAGAGAGATGGAGATGCAGCAAGAAAAACAAATGAACAGGAGGAGAAAGATGAGGAGAAGCACGAAGGAATCGAGGAGGTGGCCGGGGACACGGAAGAGAAGAGAAGACGTGAGAAAGACGAAGAAACAAGAGGAAGGGATCCGGAATATAAGCCTCTGCAAAGCCTCGCGGTTTCGCCGCTGCGTTCTGGGAACCGATCGACTCTTGAAACGCGAACGAACGAAAAAAACCTCGTGAACTCGGTATCAATCCATCTGCACTCTGGATTTAAATGCTGTGAAATCGACCGAGGTCGTTCCCTTCCACACTATTTGATAAATAACACTTGTTCGTTAGGTAATCGATATTATCCTTATTAACTGATCGGTACCCGATGATTGTAGGTTAGCAGAGGACGTTGCTATACTGTTACAGAATTAATTATCGAGGTTAACGTCGTGTTTGAATTCTTACCTTTTTTATGTCACACCTAATGATATGTGAAGACTAACGTGTTTCGAGGTTAAGTGTCACATTTGCTACAGCGATGAGGTTAAATCGATTCTACAAGTGATTGTTTGGTTAGTCGTATAGAAACGAGGCGCGATGGTTTATTTCGTGTTCATCTTCATACATGTTTAGTAGAGCTTGATGTGCCCTCCCTTTACCACGTCGGTAACTTCAACGAGATATCAGTTTTTTTTCCCTCTTTGTTCAATTATTCGCTCCCGTAACGGCGTATTGTGCGGCACATAAATAAAAAAGAGTTAACGGCGAGTTCAATATCAAACGTCTAGTTCATTTACCAGTTTGCCAGGCTTTGTCGACCATTCAAAACGACCGGATACGAAGTAGACGTAAACACTAAATACATAGAATATGGAAATGAATGCAATGCTCATGGAACAGGTCACGAAATTCTTGTGGGCCGGTCCTGAGACCCAGCAGACGTAGAATAAAGATTTGCCCCCGAATAAAAAAAAAAATACAAGAAGAGTCTACCATTCATACACGTAGCTTGGGAAGCGCGAAAAATTATGCCGGAATCTTTTTTCCCCCTTTTCGTTTGTATCGGCGATATTGTCCAGCACAGATTACACTGCTCTTTGCTTGTACTGCCTCGTTCGCACCAGATGGCGTAATATCCCTTTGACTTCGGATCATAATAAGCGGCGTGATGCGAGAAAGGATGATTCCTCCCTATACAGAAAATTCTTGCTCGCGTGATGAAATATCCAGAGGTAAAATTTCTCTTGCGCTTTTTTTTCAACGTTGCAAGATATGCACGAATTGCTGTTCAGCGTGAGTTAAAGAATTTAAACAGCAAAATATCTGAAATTTTTCGCAAATGCCGATGAGGTATTCGAAATATGTAAAAAGATATTAAAATACCTAATATGTCGTGTAATTTACACTATTTAATTAAACACCTCTCAACGATTCTCACCTAACCCAGTAACTCTCTGTCCACATAGCACTTGACAGAATCCAGAGGTAAGTGGGGAGGGGATGTCGCTTTAATTTAGATTAAGAGCGGAGCTCTTTGAAACTAGACGGAACAGAAATGCCACGGAAATAAATGATAAGCTGTCGTCAAATGATATTACGAGCTAGACGTAGCACCTAAGACAAATTGGGCGTCTATATAATATAAAATTCCTCGAACGGGACCTGCTACGATACGGACGCCATGTACGTCGGTGGAAGGCAGACCGATATGTCTGAGAATGGATGCAGGTCGTTTCAACGATGCGGACAGGTTTTTCCCTTTGAAGTGCGCAGAAGATCCGCCTTCCGGGTTCTCATTCGTTCCACCGCGACGCGTATCACACGTAGCCGCAGGAAACATGCCTTAAGGGTATTGAGAACCACCGTGCGTGGCGCTGTTGGTATTCATACAAGAAATCCAAGGCACCCTGTAATTTCGCTTGTATTAACGCGCCGTACTTCGGAAACTGCAAGTTACCGACCGCATTGCGGTACTTGCTGCATTGGTGTCCGTGGGTCGGTAACTGGCCAAAAAACCGGGCATAAATTACGCTCTTCCTGTATCGGATTTTTCGGGTCCTCGAACTCAGTCCAGCCTCCACGAGCGTAACGAAACGATTGAAAATTACATGGATCCGCGGGATTGTTAGAGTCGCGAGATAACATCGACCGTCTCTCGACATTTTATCGTATGTTGTTTTAAGCGCAGTAACGACCGAGTAATTAACTCGACTGCTTGCTCGTTCGCTTGCTCTTCCAGGAGGTCTTGTTTATTTCCTTTTTTTTCTCAAACACTAGTTACACGTACTTTCTAGTTACATGTAATTATCACGCCCCTGATAATTATCGAATTAAGCAACACGTGTCCACACTAATGGACTCGTCGGTTAGTTGGTACACAGAGTGAACAGTATATGCCCAGAAAATGTTTTACGAATGGAGTTGCTGGTATATGCGGAGGGTGGTCCCGCGTAACTGGAGCCACTCGCGTAACACCATAAATATTGACCTTATCGGAAGCTGTTAACGGCAAAAAATATGGGCCGAAAGGGGGCCGTGTACTGTATTGCTCAAAACCTTTTCTTTGATGCCTGCAACTTTGCTTGGGAATTAGAGTTAAATGTACAGATAACACTGAATTATTGGAATGAGTTTGACACATACTATGAAATTCATTGTTGGATAATCTAAATGTGCTCTGAGTCCATCCATTACGACGTTCAATTAGAACGGGCATTCACCCTATACATTTGAACGTCCAATAAGTTTTTAAGCATGTTAAAAATTCACCAATCCTTTCATGATTTTTACGATTCATTTTATTATAGTACAATTTAACATAGCGTTCTCACTCCTTCCTATAATCTTATCTGAAATACTTTTATGAGCAACTGTACAACAAATTCGACACGCGAAATTCGTCCACTGAGCAAAGCCAGCTAAGTAAAGTCAGACGCGGTGCGCCAAATGCAACACGGTAACATAACCTAACGATGACATCTGCGAATCGGTCGCTGGCAGACATTTTTATCAGTCCTACAGTAAGATTAAAGAGCATCCTGTCGCACGCGTTTTAGAGTGGCGATTCGCAACGACACTGTCTGGTCGCGATGATTTGCGCTCGGTGTACACGGTGAGAAGACAAATAGAAGACAGCTGCCACGTTCATAGAAACGAGACGACAGACGAACCCTCCTCGTCTCTTTCACCCGGCAATGATGTGTGCTGTTCAGGGGCGTACCCTTGAGTACGAGACATCGAGGGAAACAGAGAAGGGATACATACACTCATACGTTCACGATTGTAACATATACGGGGACAATAATGAAGCGAGATGGAAAACTGTGTGGGGGAAAAGGATGCAGTGTTCCGGTAGGAGAAAATACTGGGGAAGGAATGTTACGATCAAGGTGGAGATAAAAGATGCTGTAGGAAACATCTAAATACGTAACAAGAGATTATTTAAAAGAATATACAAGGTGTTTTCGTATATATAAATAAATAAAGGTTATCATTTTGAAGTACATTCAAATGACATTCAAATTGGATCTGATGTTTACCGCATTCCAAATTAATTACCTGTATATATATATGTGTGTGTGTGTGTCTATATATATATATATATATATATATATATATATATATATATATATATATAGACACACACACACACACACACATAAGCGAAACCTTAAGAAGATATACAACAGATAAGACACACGTCGGACATATATAGCTGAAACACGTTGGGCAAAAAAAGCTCGAGCAAAAACAGCTAAAGAAAAAAAAAAAATCAAAAGACAAAATTAGGTAAGACAAGATAAGCGCGGAGGAAATCGCAGGTAAAGATATTCCAAATTAAGGTAGCGCGACAGGGAAAAATTAGCCGACAGGCAGAAAGATGCAAACCTGCAGAGGATAAAAAAAAAAGAAACAACGGACGGGCGGAAATGAGACTGAAAGAAAACGCGTTCGAAAAAAGAAGGAAGAGTTTACAAAAGGTGTAAAGAAAAGAACGCCAGAGGGGAGGGGGTGACGAAGACGGTGAGCAGGAGGGGGGGGGGTGGAGGGAACGCCAGTGCGCGGAGCAAGAAAAGCAGCACGGCTGTAAGCACACAGCACAGGGTTATGTGCACACGAGCCAGTGAAACACACGTATATCCTTGTCTGTATACAGATATGTCTCTCTGTGTATGTGTGTGTGTGCGCGCGTACACGGTGTGGTGTGTTTTTGAACGCACCGCGTGCGCTATGCGTGGCGTCTGTTTGTCCTTGCGTCCTGGCTCAACACGCCTTGGCAGTTGCCATGCGGGACACCGGGTCCGTGGGTTGACGTCATTCTATCTCCCAACAGGCGAGTTAATATTGATAAGTAGAAGCGTTACATGCTCTGGAAGCCGGGATGAAGGGAGATGAGTTCGCAGCGAGACGAATAATCGCGCGTTTCGCGAACCACGAACCGTATAAATACGACTTTTTCCACTGACACAATCGATGCACGGGCTGCCATACAAATATAGGGAGTACGTTTATCTAGGAATAGACTACGTAGTCTATGACTGTCGATTGTAAATCGAGAATCCGTCGTTCGGAAGCATAGAATAGGGTTGTACGTGCAAGTGTGCTATTAATAACGCGGCTGCTGCGAATCGATGAAACACAATATGGGCGAAATGAGTTTAGCGAGGGGGTTTAGCCAAGGGTCATGCCGATCCTCGAATGCTTGAAAACTGAACACGGATCAGGGGTGGACTCGTGCCATCTGGACCTTTAATTTTGGGGTCTGAACGACGGACCGCAGTACGGAGAAAGATATTAATGAACGGAAGTCACTTCATTATTGTGGTCTATGGTTCATATTCGATTCGTGAGAGATTAAAAGGTTAGGAAGATTAAGCGCTTTCTTCAATTGGTCTAAGTTAGAGAGAGAAAGAGAGAGAAACGGGAGAAGGATAGATGTAAATACCGAGAGAGGAATGAAGCGCAGCGCCATCGTGTATGAAACACAAGTGTCACTTTTGAATAGGTCAGGGAATATGTATATTTGATTACCTCGAATAAATATGCAATAATCTGTGTTGAAGCATACGATGTACGCTTCAAATATTTACTTAAATTCGCTATAACGTGGTGTATTATAGTCAAGTATATTCCTTGGAATATTCGTAACGTGTTACGAACAATCAACGGAGGATATAAATAAGAAAAAAAAAATTCGTTTTATTATGTCCTATCGTTACTTTAACAAAAATAAAATTTTTCTTAATCTCGTGAGTAAGAATAATCGAAAGGTGCAATATGTGATACGTGTTGAACATGCTGTCGGTGAAGGTGTTCAGATATTCGACGCTAAAGGGTTAATAACGTGTACGTTTGAACAAGCGTGAAGTCCCATTCGAGGTCGACTTTCCAGGAACAACTTGTTAAAGGAGGAATTTATCGGTAGGTTTTACAGCTCTTCTTGGTTTCTTTGCCTGTACTGCAAAGCAAACATAGGGAAATGGGACCAGAGCGGATGATACGTCGAAAGGGAGGATCCAGTTTGCAAGAAACGTGTATGGTTAATCAGGGCTTTCCAGGTCAGATATGCGGCGCCTGCTAAACATTGAATACATAGATGATACCGTTTTATTTTGTTACTTAAAAGCTCCTCCTTGATAAAACAATCGGGCAATATTATATTCAAATTTGTATTCGTTGAATAATAATTTTTATATCAGAATAATAAATAAGTAAATAAATATAAAAAATTAATAAACAATTAACGTGAACTATTATTAAGAACCTGTATTTCCGGAAACATGATATAAAATATTTTGAAAGGGTATACTTTCCTGATCAGACAAACCATCACGGTCCCCAACACGAGTACCACCATAGTCTCAAAGTGTACATCTTATAACACAATGTGTATTTTATTACGCTTTTCTCATATGATGCGTAGTGTCAATATGGCTACTGCTTGTCTGTTTCTCTCGAATATTTTCTTTCGGAAAGAGAAAGCTGACCCTTTCGAGAAGAGTTCTCCACGCGTTACCTTATACCTTTCTGGGTTACCGGATCCGCGAATGAGAAAGACGATATCGATGCAAAAACTTCGACAACGCGGGATAGCAGTTAACCTCGAAATTTTGTCGTTTGTGGGATAGAATACTTTTTCGCCGTTCATTGCAGCATGTCGACCAATTGAGAGTTACATGTCACGTGATAAACGTACAAATAATAAGAATTATTCTCGTGTGAAAGAAATATGTAAATGATTTAATCGCGTTATCGGCCGTCTACATTTCATTACAGTGATACGCACATATCGCAAAACGCGCGAAAGAATGTGCCTACTCTTTGTGTTTCAATGTATCTTATGACCTAGGGTGAGAACCTTGGGTACATCGCGCTTTCTTCATACCGGCATGTCGTGTAATACGAAGACAGAAGGTGTATAACGCGAGCGCGCGATCAACAGAGAGAGACGATAAACGGAAGTGGGAAAGAGAGGGACGCGACAGTGACTAAAAGATGAAAGGAGACGAGGAAAGAAAAACACGGGACCGGTGCATGTTCTCTCTACGCATGCCACGTGTTTTACCACCTGCCTCGACTAGACGTTCGATAATGGAAAAAATATACACGCGGATCATTTAAATACTGGGCTGCCGGGAGCACATTTTCGAAGAACAATGAGGTTCCACAGTTTCACGAACTCCGTCGGTCGTATACACTGCATGATACCTATTCGAATAACTTTTAAAATGCTTCTATTAGCGGCGATTGAGAAATCTATTAAATTTCATACAAGTTCGGCACCCAATTTATTTCGTACAACAAAGTATCTTGTATTCAATTAGAATACTATTAAACAGTGTCTGAACTCGTTTAAATTATAAAAACAAGATCTCACCATTAACTAATCATTACGAAAATTTTCTAGAAACTCCTGATTTTGCCGATTCACCTTTTATTAGAACTGTTACCTACCTTGTAACGAAATGAAAATAGGATATTTTTAACATGTCTTTAAATCATCGATAATCGATCAGAAAATGTATCGCAGTTTAATGCAACTTAAAAAACACACAACTTGATCTAACTACAAGCATAATCTATGTTTGTTGTGTGGAACTATGAAAGGAAATACTAATGAAAAGGAACGAGGATAACATTCACGTTCACGAGAAAGAGACAAAGAGACTCACCTCTTTCTGGCAAACTGCATATCGATCAGTGCATAGTTCGCAGATCACCAACAGATCCAGAAACACGGTTAACAAAACACGATTTACTAGTTTAAATTTCTGTCGGTCGTCGAACTTGACAACATGGCCGAACTCACCCTCGACTGAATAACAAAGATTCGCAACCTCAAAGGGAGAGAACGTATCTAAGACTGTATGTCAAAGTACAAACGATTTTCGTGAACTATGCTTGACACGAAAGGTTACGACCTACCGGATATTCGTGATCGATGTGTCGTTTTTGTTTACACACAAAACTTGACAGGAGAGACACTTGGATCTCACGTCGTCCGATTATGGGTCATTTGATGTTCGCACCACGCAGGGTAATTTCTCGCGCGAAAATTAACCAAAACGTGTATATTAATGACATCTGTTGGGTGTACTATAAATCTTATTGATGAGATGCGGTCGATTAAGCAGAACGCGATGTTATCTTTTTCCTGACATTAAATAATTTCGTTTTATGTACTGTTTAGATTAAAATTTCTTATATTAGCATTTTTATGATATTTCAGTGTTATTTCTGTAGGTGTACAAATGTAAAGTGAATTCTGTTTTTTACATTAGATTGAATATATTTTTATGTAAGAACTTGTTAATAAAAGAATCATTGTATGAACAAAAGGATTCTTAATTTCCTATACTACTTTCTCACAGTTGAAATATAATAGCACTGAAAAACAGTTATTCTAAGTACATACGTATATTACAGAGGCATCCTGTTATCTGTCAAAGACCGGTAAAACTCGCGTCACGTATTCCCGCGTAATATTCATCACGGAAAAAAGAATTTTATTGTTAATAGTTATTGTAGAAACTTTGTATTATATTATTAAACATGAAATTCAGATGTAGGATGGCGGATGTAGTCGCAATGAGAGATTTCACTAGTGAGTTAAAATTTCGTAAATCCTTTCTAACCTTTTCTGACGTTCTGACGTCAATTGCACAACTTAAGTACAGTTACCAAAAATAAAAAAAGTTGAATATAAATAAATAATGATTGTTTGCTCTTGTCTGTATTTTAAATACAGCAACAGCTTAGATAACGATACCAAACAACCTATTCTATTGAACATCACTTTTTAAATAATGCTAATACTTTTTAGAGAAGATCTTTGAAGTTTTATAATATTAAAAAAAAGAAAAACTTTATTTTAGATATCGTTAACATTATTTCTCGAATAACAAAACAATGTACCTTGCGATTAACGCCAGACGAGATGTGCTTTTCCATCGGCGAAGATCGAACGTCGATGTTTTGGGCGGAATTGACGCAAACTCACTTTTTTACGGAATATGTTATGAACGGAGTCACGGAAGAGCAGAATGAAATTTATTTAGAATTGGAGGCTTCTATGCTCGCCAGGTCGTTGAGTTCCCTTCGAATGACCGCGAAAAGTGTGAAAATAAAGTTGACAAATAAAAGACAGCCTTGTCTCACGTTGGAAATCGAATTGCCCTCGTTAAGCATAGAATCGAGGCAGTGTTTGCACGATGTACCTGTTAGAGTTATACCACGCCGTGAGTGGACGGAACATCAAGCACCAAATATACCGGAATTTGATGTATAAACTATATTTATTGTTAATTTTTTTCTCTCTAGTTTTTATTATATTTTAGCAACATTTTTGTGCTTTTGTTTTAGATATCGGTCGATATGCCTCAACTGCGATATGTAAAAGGTATCGTGGACAGGATGAAAAATATGAGCCCCCGAATAACTGTAAGTGCCGATAAGTCTGGCATGTTTGTATTGAAAATTGAAACGGATAGCGCGACAGTGTCTACGCATTTCCAAAATTTACAAGTTTGGAGTTGTAGTCAACAAGATTGCGAAGATGAAATATCAGCTACCGTTGATATAAAAAAATTTTTCACGTTTCTGGCTTGGGACATAGTGCATCCCGAATGCGTGAAATGTAACATACTACAAGATAAGATGGTGAACTTATTTCTACAGTTAGCGGATTATCTTAAAATACATTATTTCCTTCCAGCGATGACCACTTGAATTGTACTGGTTTTAACGGTGATAATTTAATATATATTTTATTTTTTACATAACTTTTCTTGTGTAATTTTTTTTAACGCGTAAAAATAAGTGGTACAAAGTGTATACCCCATCTTCAAATTTCACGTGGAACAATTATAAAAATTCAGATAATTAACGTTAATTATATGCTAAACTAAAGCTTCGTTCATTTTCTTGTCTGAAGTTTTGATGCATTTGATCGATCTGTTGTATTTTGTGACTGAGCAACGACGTTTGCTGGTCCAACCACTGCAAACTGTTCATGTGCGCGTTCAATATTTTGCCAATTTGAACGATCGGGTCGCTGGAATCTTGGGTACGATTGGCTTGATTCAAATGTTCGATGATTTCCTTCAAATCTTCCGACATTCGTTTTAATTGCGTGTCTAGATCTTCCGCTAAACGATACGTGTATTCACGTTCTGGATCGGAAACTGAAAGAGACGCCAATTCTTTTTCCAAAGGGACTAAACAATCTTGCAACTCTTTCTGTTGGCCAACCTGCATTTGAAATAATAGAATTGCAAGTAAAGTATTATACATGTAAGTAAAATATAATAAACAACTTACGACATAGTCTAACTCGTGTTCCAATTGTTGCTGTTCAATCTTCACTCTTTCAACTTCCTGATTAAGTGCTACTATTTTCTCTCCATTGGCTATAAGTAATTTATCCCAAGCATTTACTTGAGCAGCCTGATTTACAAATACTTTCTCTTGTTCCTCTAGTTCCAATGTCCACTTATTGATAGAATCTTCAAATGAGCTTATTGAAGCTGGTTGAAGTGTACCAGCAGATGAAGTAACACTACAATGTTTCATTTAATACACTATTATGGTATAGTTATATATAGTATATTATTATTAAAAAGAACAGACTTACGTAGTAGTTGTCCCCAATGATGCTTGGGTACTTGTGAGACTTGGTGTGGCTGCAGTTTGGTTTAAAGAAAATCCTGTTGTACTAGTTGCAGTTGTACCTGTACCAAAAGTGAATCTTGTAGCTGCAGAAGTTGTTCCACTTGCATTTATTGAAAAGCCTATGAAATATATTGAATAAATTTTCTATAACATGAAACTCAAATTGTTTTCCTATATTTTATCCATACTTCAAAATCAATACCTGTTGTTGTTGCTGTGGTTGTAGTCCCTGTTGTAGTTGCAGCAGGTGTTGCAGAAAGGCTAAACCCAGTGCCTGTTGCCATTGTATTTGGTGTACCAAATGTTAAGCCAGTTGTAGGTGTGGATGCAACAGCTTCACCACCTCCTAAGCCAAATCCACTTGTAAGCGGTTTGGGTGCAAAAGCTGATGTTGCTGTTGTTGTTGTAGCAGTCACAGTGCCTCCTAAATTAAAGCTTAGAGTACTTGCAGCTGGTGTTGGTACAGAAAATCCTGTTGGTGCTACTGTAGAGGTAACAGCAGGAGTTATGCCTGTAGTTGCTACTGTGCCAGTACCAAATGTTAAACCTGGTGGTTGCGAAGGTGCAGTATTTGCAGGAGTGGAAGCTGGTGTTCCAAAACTAAATCCAGTACTTTGGACAGGAGTATTTAATCCTGTACCAAACACACCACCAGGTTTACCTTGTATAGGTGTGGATGTAAGAGAAAATCCTGTTGGTTTTGGTGCATCTCCAGCACCGCTTGCTCCAAATGTAAAAGCTGAAAAAAAATCAATTTGATGAAATGTTTTATCAGTTTTTATTTTAGCTGTACTAGTAAACAAATTTGGAAACCTACTTGTAGTTGGAGTACCGCCTGCTGTAGTTGTACTGACTTGGGACTTTGCAGCATTGAATGTGAAGCTCATTTTTATTCTTTATGTTGTATCACCAATAAAATGATATATATTCAAAATAAATGGTTAGATTTCGAATACGTTAAACTTTCGTTTACAACTTTCAGCTGTTGCACATTATGTTCTTTATTTCAAAGCTTTACAAACAAGTACTTTACAATTAACCTTATTTACTTCAAATATCATCGACTATCAAACGAACATTCGAAGAACAAACAGTGTATGAGTTGAAAATAATAAATTATTTTAAAACATTTACGCGCTATATCGTTGCACTTTATAATTAACCTATTTTGACTATCTTCACAGTTGAAATTAAACCACCTCGGAATCTTAACCGTGCAGCACGCTTCACTGTGTCTACCAATCGAGAGTTAGATCCAGAAAATTTAATCGAACGCAGTGCACTCTGTCGCATTTTATCTCAATAGATGTATTGCAGTGATGAAGCGTTTATTGTGAATGTTCTTCGAGGAACGTTAATGATAAACTATATTTAAAAACTACATCAGAAATTAATTGTAATATTAAATTTTATAATTATATTAACGATAGATCGAAAGTTTGTTAACCAATGTATAAATTACGTTACAATTTAGTCGATACAAATTAAACAATTATAAAAGTAATTTTTGATCTGTGAATAAAATATATTAATATTTCTTAGTGTGGAAAGATGTGAATTCGTAGAAGTGTGTGTTTAAATACACCTAATTATCAGAAATGTACTCTATCCTACAAAACCTAACCTTTATTCGATACATGCATATCAACATCTCATTTTTTCCGTATTAATGTTTTATTGCCGTCATATGCATTCATTCTACGCTTGGAAACGTTAATTAAATCGTTACAGTATCATAAGAAGAGATTCACGTGTCATCTCTAAATAGAGTATACCGTACATTCATTTATAGTGATACGAGCGTATATTTCCATAACTTTTAGGCAGTTCGTGCATCGAAGATCCTTTTTGAAACGCTGGTCCAGGCAACCGTCTGTTTATGAATGTCGCATATTACAACCCACGTGATCATTTACGCTTCGTGGCGGCTTTCTGTGTTGGAGAAGCAGTAGCTTGCACGCCTAATGTTCATCTTTTCTCGGTCCAAGTCATTCAGTATTCTGTGCGTGAAAGCCTGTATGCTTTAAGTGGAAACTACTACACAAATTATGAGAGTATATCCGTATAACGCCAAAATAATACCGTATGGATATACATATTTTAAGAGTGAATTGTAAAGATTCGTTTATCGCGAAAAATAAACGACACAATTTCATTTAAGCATAAATTGTGTCTTATATTAACTATTACATCAGTCGTATGTATATTGCATGATAGTGTGGGCCGTACACGTTTAAAAAGTGTTTTCAACGGATTAAACTTCGATTTAGTGCGTTAGAAATTCAGAGTACTAATCATAATCGTTCGTTGTATTCACGACGGGAATTACTTCAACGGAAGATTATTAATGTTATTTTGAACATCGGTATCCGGTACATCGTTGTTGGAAGTAGCATTGTTTTATCGCTACGAAACTTCGAGATAGTACATTCTTTCTTTTTTCTTTAGTGAATGAATGATACTGTTGTGAAATTGTGATTAACATGGCGATAGCTGACTGAATGTTGCTCGAAATTAAATAGAACGCGATATTTTCCACGAGATACGGCTATCTTCTCAGTTTTTCTTCTTAGCGCGCTGAAAACATTGTCCCCTCGAGTAGCCTCAGTACGAAACACGTTCTTTCGAATTTCATTTTTATCGATCGTTACTCTCGCTCGATCAGAATGTCGGTAATCGTTCAATTATGTGTGTGTCTTTATTTGGCGAATGTTGTTGATAGTTCAACATTAATCACACCTCCGCTATCGGCAGTAGTAGTCGCTTTCGAAGACATCTATGATTTATCTTTACTAGCCAATACTTTGTCGGATGAAGGGATCGATGCCACGCTAATTATACCGACGTACAGCGAGGGTGAACTTTACGAAAAGTTAATCGACGTTGAAGTGGTGACAGTGAAACTTGATTTCGAAGAATCAGCGTATCCAGAGAAGAGAGCGCTTCAGGCATGTGAGATACTGTTGAAGGATGAACAGATCGCGAAGAAGATACAGGAAATTCAGCCTACCTTCACCGTGTTTCCTGCTCTCAGGTATGTTCACTGTCGCGTGTGTTTGCAGTTGAAATTTTTTACTATGTGATATCCGAGGCTGATAGAATTTCAAAACATCATTCAAAAGTGTATTAAACCTTTATACCAAATCGAGGAATATATTAAATTTCGTGTAATCTTAATTTCTTAAAATTATACTTTGTTATCGGACATATGATTACGGTCACTCAGTCGGAAGATGAGTTGACTTCCTGTAACCGATCATCAACTCACACCCACAGAACGATTATCTATTTTTAATATCAGTCGTGTGCTTATATACATCTTCTAGACTGTTTATGAAAGTAAATATTTTAAAATTATTGCAAAATGTGTGACTGTAATTCGAAAAATCATTGTCGAATATTTAGACACGATGGTTGTTTGCTACCGTGGGCGAAAACTATCCAATCTATTCCGGTGATATGGACACGCAATCAGGAGGAAGAGGTATACGTTTTCGAATACACCGGCGCAGCTTTACCGGTTCAGAGCACGGCGTTTTGGAGTAGACTCTGGACAAGTTCCTCGAGGAGGTCAATATTCTCAACGGCCAGAGAAGAGTACGCAGCGTATGCTCTCCGGATAGCGGGAAAATACTTGCCAGACACCAGTCTCAATTTAGACAATCTTTACGCTGATGTTCGCCTTATACTTTGGGGCGCTGACGTTGTCCTGCGTTCGGATTTCGCTCCACTCACTCAACTTATCGTGGAGGTGAGTTGGTTATATATCAAATGCTTACTTGATACTGTTTCCTGCTCTCCTAGTAAAATATTTTTCAACGTTCACTCCGGTCGATCGTACATTTCATGGTTAACTAGTGTACTTCGCGTAGTATTTCAACAATTTTAAACATTCGAAAATACAAAAATTAAAAAAAATTGGAAATTCGTAAACTCGAAAAATTACAAAAATTTGGAACTTTAAAAATTTAAATATGCACCACTTCGTTAACGTAAAAATAATATTCCCTTTCGGTCACTAGATACTGTTGCACTGTAACAGACTTAGCGGGGGCTTAATTGATTAGTACAATCGTTTGAAAAATGGAAGATTCATGTTCGAATCTCAGTAATATAATACCTTCTCTTTTTCATCCTATAATAGGTCTATCCTATGATTCACTAACGATAACATAGAATAACCTCTACCTTCTTCGGTTTACAATTAAAAATTACAAAAGGAAAATAGTATTTCAACAATTTTTGCATTACAGGTCGGCTGTCATCATTGCAGAGGGGCGCATCCATTGCAAGCTGATGTGAACAAGGCGTTGATCAACTTCCGACAGGGTACTATTGTAGCCCTTCTAGACGAGAATTATGAGACGTTAATTAAGGAGCTGGCACAGAAACTGCCGCAGGGCAGGGAGGGCCAGGCGGTGGTATGGAAGAACAGGAAGTGGCAAAACTCGACCGCCTCGCTGCCAGAGAATCTTTTCATTTACCCGGGAATTGAGCGGCAAGATCTGATAGGTAGAAGAACAGTACATTGAAACCTTATAATCTCCGCGTAGAATCCTAATAGGTTCTTGATTAAAGCTATACCTTTAATCTTTCGATATCTTTTGTATCGTACAATTTTACGTAACCTAACTGTACTGTTTTTATGCCAATTATTTTTAGTTTTCGATCACCACGGTTTTCGAATATTTGTCGAATATATTTATTATATTATTCCAGGTTATGGACGTACAAGAGTCTTACTATGTCATTGTGCAGACACAGAACTGTTGGAAGCCGCCTTCCATGGAACTCCAGTTCTATGTTTCCCTAGGAATGCTTACGAATCTAAAAATGCCGCCAGAGTGATTCAGTTAGGCTTTGCACGCTCCGTTGAAGAGATCCGTTCTTTAACTGGCCAGGAGCAGGCTAACATTGTGAATCAAATTCACGAGGACATGGATTACCGCGAGTCCGCTAGGAAAGTTTCATTGGCCATTCGTGACAGGATAAATCCTGCGGTGGATAGGTTGATTTATTGGCTACGTTACATGGCCAGGACAAAAGATTGGAATTTGAATATGTTGGCGGCAATCAGTCCAGTAAGGACCTCGAACGAAGATATACAATTTTTCCTTGGCCTCTTTGTGGGCATTATAGTAGGGGCATTTACGGCAATCGGTTGCATGTTAGCTAGATATTTAATAATATCTAAGAAAACACAGAGATCAAAGGGAAGATACGCACGATAAATATGGATAATTGTGTATACATACATGGAATTGATAGGATGTCTAATTACGGACACTTTTCGCATATGTATTTATATAAATGCACGTAGAGTACAGGTACATACAAATACAAATGTTACGAGCTAAGGTTTATCTCATTGCTAATGAAGAGACGTAACTATTTACGTGAATACGTGATCGATAAGATTGATTGATTGATTGATGATTGATTGACTGATGATTGATTGACTGATGATTGATTGATTGATTGATTGAATTGGAAGAAAGCTAGAAATGTATGATGTAGCGTGTTATTTGTCGACGAGGAGAGAAAAATAAATTACAAAAATTTCTATGTGTCGTCTCGTTGCACGAGTGCTCGTTCGTGTGCGTTAAATCGCCTAGTTCCTTAACAAACACGTACGGACGAATCGGTGTACCACCTATAAGTTCATTCGATTTCTCTCTTCTTTCTCTCTCGCTCGCTCGTTCGTTCTCTCTTTCTTTCTTTCTTTCTTTTAAGGCCATGTTCTAATTAGATCAGCCGCATTCGTTCATATGCCCGTTCGAACGGAGAATGATAATTTTCGCAAATATACAGGGTGTTTCTATTATTAACCTCAGAAATCTTTTTTTTTTATCGTATATAGACACAGTAGTAAAATTATTTTATAGGTTAAACCTTAGAGTATCAACCTAAATGAGAATCTAAGGAAACACCTTGTACACTAGCGTACAGTTATCGTCGACTCGCCTCAATAAGAGATTTCGCATAACCGTGTGACAATTCGTAGAAAAGATCGTCATCGCTACATTTAGACGTGTATAAAAGGTAAACCAAAAAAAAAGTACATGTATAAAAGGGATAACCGTGTAAACTCCAGTGTAAAAAATACGGAGAAGAAAAGAAAAAATAGGGGGAAAGATATAAAAAAGTTTCTCGTGTAAAACTGACAAAAATACAAGTCGAAGAATCGCACTGAGGTGGGGGGACCGCGACGACATGATCAATTCGGATTTCATAATTGACTAGACATGTGATCTATCTAGATCAGCGTAGCTGAAATGCGACGAAACAGCAGCTTCCACTTCGCGCAATGAGATATCGTAGAACGTTATTCTCTACGCAAAAATTCATCAGAGACTTCCACAATTGAATGTGTGAAAATAAAAACGGCTGTAAAAACCACAGGAGCGATTACTATCTTGGAAAAAGCTCCGGTTCTGTCTTCTTCTCTCTCGACGCAGCATTCGACGAACCTAATTAACATCGATCGGTAATGTGTGTACGTGTGTGTAATGTGTATGCTTATCTATATACAGCGCGACAGTCGTGGACGTAAAATCTACAAAACAGTATAAGACGGTAGTATGTACAGTCATTGGCAGAATTGTTCCCGAATCGAGCGACTCGAGGCGAACTCTCGAGAGCGGATACTATGTATGTCGCTATCGCAGCCTCCTTTTCTCCTGTTTTTTTTCACACTTCTCTCCTCTTCCCACTGCTTCACTCTATTTCCTTTTTCCTCGACCTGGTGTTAACTCTCGCTTTCGTAGTCCGCCTCGCTCCTCGTAACTCGCATTGTTCGACCAGCTACGCGGCCGACATACTGCGAGCCTCGCGTACAGTGAGCCGCGAAAGTATCCAAGCGCTCTTAGACGGAAAGTATGTAATGCGTTACAGGGTGTCTGAGTTCCTAGGTATCGAAGCGTTTACGATATTCTTCTGATTGGCTATAGTCTGGTTGAGATCACGTAACGCTCAAGGACGCTAGAGTGTTGACACATCACATAGCTACTTTAACTTCGATCACTGAGATTGTGTTAACTTGAAATTGTATCTCATATATATTTCGTTCAATTTGTCCCTTTTCGTTCTTATATTTATAGGTGATTGGTTAGTGTTTCATATAGCGTGTGATATTTCAGAATGTATTTCTTCGTTTTCTCTTGGTGACGGTGCTTAAGGTATTGTACGTTCAACCAGTCTTGTGTAAGTTACTGCATCTATTAGTTGAACAATGCAGGTGTTCCGAGTTTTGTTCCAGTCAGAAGAATATTCCAGAAAGCTTCAGCGTAACCAGCATCGCGTTTCATTCACCGTCACGCTTCCGGCTTCGCGTCTAAGCATATTTTTGCCGCTCGCTGTAGTTCGCTTCGTATTTAGGTGAAGACAAGGTGGTTTGTTCTACGCGCTAGAGAGCATTGGTATACAATGAGATACCTACACATCGTGGAGGTCTTTACTTCGAATATAAATAAGACTCTCGCGCCATACGCGAATGTGCGAGCACGAACAGAAAAGAGCGCGGTAGGTGAGGAGGAGGGGAGGGGACCAGAAGAGAAGAAACGCAAAAAGAAAGATACAGAAAAGAAACGGAAAGAACGTAAAGAATGGTCGTCGAGTGGCCTAATATCTCGCTTATATTATACTCTATTTCATCCTCTCTCACTCAGGCACTCGCTTATCCGGACACTCGATCTCGTTCACGCGGAAAAACACACGCACGCTTCACATTTTTATCTTTCACCCGTGTTCATTCGCTCACTCACTCGCGTCAGCAAAAACCGTAAATTATTAACATATTGAGTTTCAGCGCGAGATGAGCATGTCACGAATACGTTTTGCTCGGTGTCAAATAAAAAATTCATTGTCGTAACAAACTGGAGCGGCGCACACGATCGAATATAAAAATGATCCTTTCGAGAAAGATTCGATGTGCCCGCTTTTCTTTCCTACAATCGTTACACGTTCGATTGTATTACAATATTTCATTAGAATTAATCATGTTCGTTAGTTGAGCCCAATTCCCGTTACACGATTTTTCTTCGGTTATTTTCACGGAAATTGGGGCGATTTTTATCGTTGATCCTCAACACGTTAACATTTACATAAATAATTAGGGTGCACCTGAGAGCCAGACTAGTATGATAAGCCACGTAACTAGCAACTTCATGGACGGTCTCACGTACCTCGCTGGTGTGCTAATATTGTGACGATTCCAGCGGGTTTTTCTTTTTCCTTTTGCGACGAGAATTTGTTTTACTTAGCTGTGCTCCTTCTACAGGCTGCTCCATTTATTAGGATCATTATCTCACTTATCTTTAATGCATGTTTAATCATAGAAAAAAGTATCAGAGATCATTTATTTGTAATAATCAATATCTTTCAGTCCAATTTTTCTATCTTCGGGAATTGTTAGAATTAACGCAGTACTGATTCTTGACCTTTATAAAATTGAAAATTTGACCTTTCCAAGATTGTTACAAAAAAAAAAAAAATCTTGACACCCATTCCTATTATCAAAAACAATAGAAATACGTAAGAGAATCAATGGTACCACCCTATAGAAGACAGACGCATGCAGAAACGTTGCTCTGACCGTTCCGAAGTTGTACAGTTACACTTAAGGTCGATGTTAGTTCGAAGCGCGGGTGGACTTACGACACTCTGACTGTCAGGTACAGAATGCTCTAACGTAACAATGTCACACTTCGTAGCCTCTCGCGGCGGTTCTCCTTCTCTCGGCTCGCAACCCATTTCTCTCGTGGGTCGGCTTCGATGAAATTTACTTAAACGGAAAATAAAACAAAACAAAAAAAAAAAGAACATCTACGCGAAACGGGGAAAAAAAAGAGCGTTGAAGAAAACAAATCTTCGGGGATGGTAGATGCGCGGTCTCTACCCTGATTTCGTCGCGACCATTAGAAACTGCCTCGACGCAGAGGGTCGTGAAAGCACCTTTCGGTTGATAGGCCGACCGGAATGCAATTTTCTCTCTTCGTTTCCCTTTTTTCCTTCTTTTCTTTTCATTTCTTTTGTTCACCGCCTAATTGCACACGTGCTCCTCCCGCTTGTGCCGACACAGCTCGCACTCCACGTGACAACACCAAACGAACCGACAGTTGCACTTCTCGGTCACGTCCCGGACTCGAGTCTGATAGCCTCGACCGCAGCATAACAGCCGACACCCGTCCAGTCCGAGGGACGTTCGATTGCATATTCTTCCTCTCGTGCCAGGTATACCAAGCCTGAAATTAGAAAATAATATCTTTTAATAATAGTACCAACTGATTGGAGTTGATTGATTCCCGTCACGTTCCATGCCGCAAGAATAACATGAATTCAAACAGAACTCCGTAGAACGAAGTGAAAAATAATCACGTTAAAATATTTTATTACATATAAAGTGTCAATAGTGCTAAATTCTTGTATATTTAATCTATTCTTGCGGGTATTTTATTTCAGAGTTCTGTTGAAGAGTATCCTTTTTCACCTACTGGAAGTTTTACCTTCCAAAGGCTATCATATATATATACGCGTTCGCAAGGCGCGTTAAATAATTTTCTTTCGAATGTTTATACGAAATGTATTTTTTAATACAACGGGTAGGTGAATATCTATCGAGTAATTTTTTATAGATTTTGTAAGATCGGACGAGTTAAATTGTAATCTCAATTTCTCACGTGATATTTTTTTCGCAATAGTCGGGACTATCTTCGAGATACACTAGGTCCGTTTTGTTAGGTCGTTTGAGGTCCGGACGAGCAGGCCTTAGTCTTGCTGGTCTTCTGCCGCCACGTTGCGCCAGTCGTACCAACGCAGCGCCTTCGTGCAACGCGGCTAGCGCTGCTCCAGCCACCCTAAACGCCGGCAGTCTTCTCCAGCAGACACGAACGCTGCACGAGCCTGACATACCTGCGATAGTAACAAAAAATTACGTTTAAACATTACGATTTACTAATAAATTATTTGTAAACGTATCAACACGAGAAAATTGAACTAAAAAATGGAACATCTTTTCCATGACTATTCTGAAGAATTAAGGAGACATACAGGGTATAATAATTAATTGAATCATTAAGTTACACGATGCTTTCTGTAAACATCTAACTAACTCGAAGTAACTAAGTTACGAAACACTGATACTTTAAAGCTAGAACCTCGCAGCTGTAAACCGACGAGAGTAAATGTATTTTCATCGTGGTCTTAAATATAAAAAAAAAAAAAAAAATACATATTTCGGACTATATTTAGCGTAATTTCAACTTGGAAGAATTCCATTCATTTTCCAAACATAACCTCTTTAACTCGTCTCATAAGCAACTAGAGACGATCAAAGAGAAACAAGCAAGAAAAGATCCCGGTCGTCGTCAGGTCCAAGGAGAAGGCTAGTAAAAGGAACATCGCATTCCTCCTTCTCACGGATGTTGTGCTTCGTGTCTTGGAAACAGGTTGAGAGAGAGATTCTTCCCATGAATCTGTGCACGCATGAACGCAACCGACAGGGGGAAAGACAAGGGATTGGTGAAATCCTAAGTCGTTAAAGCGTGAGGAATGAAAAATAAGAGCGTAGATAGCCATGTTATCTGTAGAACGCGTTAATGGCTCACCGTGACACTTGCACACACGTTGCATTCTCGAGCGGACCGCGCGCCTGCCAGCTTCGCTATCGTGCTTCCTGATCAGCTGGCCAGCCAGCCCTTTCGGTCCGTGCAGTACACCCTCCTTCACCGGCTCCTCGCCGCCATCTGACCACTCCCGCGAAAATTTCTCCCCGAAGTGGATGTCCTGAATGGGAAACAAATATTCTTTTTTTCCTTCTTTTCTTTTTTATTCAGATTATATATCTTTGAAATAGAAACATATTAAAACGTATACAGGATGTTTTCGAAAATATGGGCATAACTTCGGGGATAGATTCAGTACGCTAAAATAAGAAAAAAAATTCATATGAACATATGCTCGATATGACCTTATTTTAGCATACTAAATCTACCTCCGAAATTATGTCCATATTTTCGAAAACACCCTGTATACAAAGTTGAAGGTTTGAGGTTAGGTCAGGTTTGAAAACCATTGGACAGACGTTCAACAGTAATTAAAGCTTCAAAAAGTTCTTTATACATAGGGTGTTTCAGAAATGTATCAGCACTTGTATGGACGTAACTTTTTTCTAGAGAAATGAAAATAATGATAAAATACATCGTATTAAATGTTCAGAGTCTCTTCATCATCATTGCGAATGTAAAATTCGGAAAAGAAAACAAGGAAGAAGGCACCCTGTATTATAATTGTAATAAGAACCTTCTGTTAACCTTCTCACCCTTTAATTCCATCCTACTTTCGTACAGTTGAACTTGATCTGTATAATAAATTCAGATGCCGTCATTCGTGTGCCAAAATCAACCTCATCTGTGATTTAAAGTGTTTCTGGTATTCGTATAATTATACCCTCGTTAAATACAAAGCCACGGGAGGTTCTCAATAAAACAATAAATCCGTGGCAACGTCGAATAGCACTTGGACCCATCGATGGTCCACATACTCCTCGTTAAGCGTAACTTTTATCCAACTAACTCTGCGATACTCGACGCTTCGAGCACCACCACTCGAATCACTGTTGACCCAGTAACGTATCCGACCAGGGTATAACCAATGGGAAAATAGGAACAATAATCTCAGTAGGAACAAGTAACATTTTTCTATGGATCAGCAAATGTAATTTCGTGGGCAGGCTAGAAATTTGTGGTGTACAGTCGGTGGAAGAAATACAGTAAAGTCGTAAGATTGGTCAGGTTAGATTAGGTTCTCAAAGTTTTACTTTCAGGTTAGGGTGTAGTATATTATTAAATATTTAGGTTAATGGTTAATTATATTGTAAAGTATTTGAGCACATTGACAACTGAATCGACAGAAACAAAAAAAAAATCGGAACTCAAAACTTTAGTATGATTTAACTATTATACGATAATATTTTACGACTTCGCTATATTTCTTTCATCGGCTGTACTTCGTTTGTGGTATCTTCTTGACCGACTTCGAAACTTCACAGTGGTGTAAATTGATCGGTACATAAGTATCGTGACAAATTTTTAATATTGATAGAATTGAAATTCTTATTCTTCGAAGAAAAAAATTTATGTCTTGTTTTGTGGAAAGATTACGTTGGAATATTTAATTACTGGATTTTCAAATTTTTCTTCTTGTTTAGATTAAAACAAGACTAAAAACATCCATCACGATTTTTCTTTAAACACCGTTCGCAAAAACATTCGAAGAAATCTAATCTAGCAACGTTACTAAATTCATTAATCCTTTTATTCTAAAAAGAAATTTTCGAAAATTTAATTCCCAAAAAAATATCCCAATTATATAAAAAAAAAAAATTGTTTCCTGAAGGATCTTCGCTTTCCCCAGAAAAAAATATATAAATAGATAAATAAAATTAGAAAAAAGTTAATGTGAAATTATTTTAATAGCTGACGATCACATCTCAAAGGTAAAAAATTTCGACGAAACAGAATAGTCGATGGACGTCGACTTATCGACGAGAGGTATACAGTGGCGAACGATATCCGTTGGCCAGGGTGGACACGACTGAGTCGGCAAACATCATTATCTCGAAGAATCTGTCAGCGTGTCGCACGTTTCGTCCCATGAGATCCGCTTGGCTCTCGTTAAGGAATCCGTGGCCGGAACTTGGTAAAGGTACAAGTGGCCGACAGGGTATAATCCCAAAGGTAAAAGCAGCACCGCCACTTTCCCGACACTTTCCTCCTCCTCTCTTTCTTCCTGAACAACGTCTCTCTCTCTCTCTCTCTCCCTCTCTTTCTCTTCTCTTCTCATTTCTTCTTACAGTTTCCCTTTTCCCCTTTTTATCACTCTCTCTTTTTCTCGGTCAGCCCGTCGTTTTTTACTCGTAACACGCGCTGGTCTTCCTCTTTCTCTGTTGTCTTTTCTCACGCTTCGTTCTTCTTTTACTTAAACTGCTTCGTTTTTCTCTATGAGAGTTTTTCTGTTCTCCTCGTGGATTTTCTTCTTCTCGGTCTTCTTTCGTGGTTTCTTCTTTCAGTCCTATTAACGAAACTGTTTTTTCTTGGGCTGTGATTTTTCTCGAGTGTTTTTCTCCATTTGTTTTCGAGTTTCTTTGTGTGTGTCCCGTTGGATGACAGCTTTTTTCTCTTCTCTTCGCTCGATTACCTTTCGCCTTGTGGTTTTCCCACTTCTATAGGTGTTTCTTGGCCAAGCTTTTCTTGCTTTTTTCTTATTTCATCTTTCTTGTTCGCTTCTTATTACTTAGTAGAACTGTCTTTATATTTTTACTTTCTATGTGCAATTTATCGAAGAATAAACATTCACGAAGAAATCTCCTTTTTCTTTTCTACTCTTTTGCTTAATCTTCTACTTTATATACCAACGTTACGCTGTTCTATAGAATTACTTTAGAAATACCTAAGAAACCCCATCCACATACTTTTTATTACATTTATACCCTTTCATTTATTCAATGCTATGAAAAATCACAAAACACAGATCCTATTTATTTATCTTGCCACTAAAGATCGTTCTTGAGTCTGTAACAACACACATACTCGTATTCCTACATAATATAAGAGAGGGGGAATTTTCTCAAGTCCTTTAGAGAAAAAAAAGTAAGTTTATTACAAGACACCATTATCGAAGGGGATTCGAACCCGTGAATCTCTCCACAGATCGCGTCCTCATTACTGGTCAGGTGCTTTAACCACCACAGCCACCGTCGTCTTCTCGCTTTCTTCTATTTTCATCAGGTTTTTCTATCGTTTTGCTACAGTATCTTTGAAACCGAGTCCAATAATGTCGTTCGATTTCTACAGTTCGGTCTTTACCTCGGTTTCATTCTCATGTCTTCAATTGCTCTTCTCCGCTCTGTTTATTCTCTCTCTTTCTCTCTCTCTCCTTCTCATAGCTGTACATAAGTACTTACACGGGAACGAGTGCGAGCGTGTTTACGTTGGTGTGGAGAGCGCGAGTTTCGCTGGGCATAGGTTGTCAGGGGGGAGCAGGAGGTGGCGGGTTGTTGCAACTTAACAAGCTTAGCTCCCTTAATCCCCTTGTAAGCTAGCAATGTCTACAAGGGGTCAGCCCGTACGCATGAAATGCATCCGTTTACAGGACGAGCTTTGTCTTCGTTCCAGGGTTAAGGTTTACGTCGACCGACCGTGGAGATCGAGACGACAAATTGGGGGATGTGCCCTGTGCGGGGCAGTGCTTCCCTCCCGTACGCTTAACGGGGCAGCAGCCTCATCGAAAATTAAGGGAAACAGGGAAGGAACGTTTCTTTCTTGTCCTTCAAGGGAGACAAATGTGAAAAGAAGCGTGAATTTTTTGAATATTCTTTTTTTTGCCATTCCCCGTCTTGGTTGCCTGTCTTGATTGCAGTTTATGAACGAATTTGAAAACTTCGTTTCACCGTTTTCTGTGAAAAAAGCATCCTTTTGCTTCGAAACAGCGAATCGGGAAATTGACACGAAAGAAGAATAAATTACAGTGGATTAATTTGCCTGTAGGTATTATTCGGTATAGAAATCAATTTTTTCCGAATGGATTTGCATGATCAAAACAAAATATTCGCAAGCTGAGGGGAAACATTGCAAAAGTGTCGTTAACAATAATGGAAATTGTTTTGATTGTTGATCTATTTTTATTCTTTTTAAATAAAATTCGATTTCACCTAAAAATCGAGAACAATTCATTTCGATATGTAATAAATGTGTACATTTTACAGTTAAAAAATTTGTTCTTTTCAATTAATCCATTCCAGTGATGAAAGAACCCTATCGTTCCGAGCTTCTAAAATATGTTAAATTTTTTTTAATATTTTTTCTCACAAAGCTGTGGAATTGTAACAAAAAGTGAGATAAAATCCCAGAGACTTTTCATACACGAGCTATGTCAACGAACCCAGTGAAATTTCTTTTTATCTAGATTCATTTAGATCCGGACCCTGATTTCAATTGAGATTTTTTGTCACGTTAAATAATTTCAATTTATTTCTGCTTAGTTTGTATATCTTAGCGATTGTATATTTCATGTTGCAATTAAAAATGATTCTTCCCCCTTTCTTCGAAAATATAATTTCATAATTCGTCTCACGTGAAGGATATAATAATCCCAAGGCATAAAAAGCGACGACAATCTTTTCGTAGTCCCTTGAAAAAAGTTGTATAAAAAATCCTAGCGCAATCTCATCTATATATAACCCGTGGACCAATTTATTCGGGACAAAACGCATTCTGATCGGTCCATTAACTACAGGAACGGTCAAGATAAGCCAAGTCCACCCTGTATATCATTCCCACGTTTCTCGTCCATAAACTACCAACAACACTGATTCGAACTTAATATACTAGAGAATGAAACAGCGTTTTCCAACCCTCGTGCCGGGCCTCCTTGATCAAATTAACCAAATTCTCCCTCATTTCCATCGTCCACTTTATCAAACAATTTATTTCCTCGCTTGAAAAAACCATCGGATACGTTATTCTGGTTATGACAACAGCAATCATGTTCGATCCTTAATTAAACAAATTGCATTCCACTCTAGTTGATTTTTACGCATTCCGCTATTTTTATGGGGTGAAAAATAAGAAATTTCACAAACTAGTTTTATCGACAAAATCAATTTGCAATATGTAAAAACGGTTAAAAATGAACATTTCTTATACTATCTTTCTAATGTTCAATTTATATCTTATAATTAATAGATGGTCTATATTGAATTATATTGGAAAATATTTCTAGCTATCTAGAAATCAATTTCAATTTATTCCTTCTAGTTTTCAATTTCAATTTACTCTATTCCCCTCTGAGAAAAAGAGAAAATTAAACGACGTTCGTTAATTAAGCGACACGAGTGACGCAGACGGTAATACGACCGTCTGCGGGCGTAGAAAGCTTAAGGCGGTATTTTCAATTTCGCGAAAACGCGAAACCATAGCCGCGCCGTTACTTCTTAATCAATTTTCTTCGCTGCATCGACCGTAAATCAATCTGAGTCACTTTCTCTCTCCTCCTCTGAAACAACGTGCAAGCTTAATGAAATTCCGTTCCGTCGACAAACGACGATTATTTTCACCCTTTCTTGAGAAGGGTTGGCCAGAGGAGTATGCAGACTGAACAACCGTAACAGTATCCTTTTCTTGGCGTTACGCGTGCACTGTTCATGGGGACGACAAACCCCTTCAACGATACAAAGAACAACACTGATGTAGAGCAGAGTTTCTAGCTGGTCGCTTCTTTTCCTCGAGTTTTCAGTAATTACTGAATTTTAACCAATTGAAACTTGGACAATCTTTATTCAATTTCATTTATAAATTGATACTAATTCACAAAGAAAAAGAGGATAAAAAAGAATAAGAAAAATTCTATGGACAAATTAGTAGAACGATCATGGTGATTCCCCTGTTTTACGAAAAGAACGTTTATGCTTGATGCATTTGTGAATTTTGATTCCACCGTGTAAATTTATTTACTTTGAACGTTAACACATTAAAAAAAAAAAAAAAATGTTTCACTGTTCGATGTATTTTTACTGTATTTCACATTTTACCAAAGCATGTTACTCTGGTTTATGGAAATGATACGAAATATTAGATTCTGAAGAAGAAACTAAACATTCTTAAGTGGTAATCACCGATATTGAGGAAACGTTGGTATATAGTAGCTCTCAAAGACAGTATTCGACATTTATTTTGAAAAGTGTCCTAAATTAAAAATCTAAGAAACCTGCATTTATCGTTTATCTTATGTTGCGTCTATTTACATTATAACAATGTGAATTAATGTTTAAAAGATAATTAAGAATTTTAACCGTTAAATAAAGCTGATAGACGAAATATAAAGGAAACAGGATAATAAGACATTTCTAAATATCTCTAAAAGAAAAATATTGTTACTCAGTGCCGTTTTTTTCATAATCATCCTTGCAACTTGCGAGAAGAACAAAGTGTAAATCACTTTTTCTTTATTTTCTTCAGAAGTGAAGGGCAAAGTGTGGCCAATTAACGATATCGTTTGCAGACGCGTTATTTTTCAAACGGAGAAGGGAAAACAAATAGAGGGGAAATTACCTCGCTGCAGCCGCCCCATTGCCAATTATTCTGGTGTCGAGTTCTGACCCGGTTGTCGCACGAGCAATCGGTGAGTTCGCCCCTGGAACAAGCTCTGGTGACGCTGTAGGCAACACCAGCCGCTGATATTGCGTAAACGAACGCTGCCTCGCGACTGTCTGCAATGATACACCGGAAGTTCTTCGTTTTAGAGCAACTTTTCCTATTTTCTTCGACATTGTTGCACTCTACCGTCACGTTCATTCGAATTACGTTAATTCCGAATACTATTAAAATCTTATACAATTATCGATTTGTTCCAATAGGTTTTCACTAAAAACTTTCCCATTTCTTACGCATTTCTTGTGTTTCTAAATTGTTTTATTTATTGTGCATATTTAATCCATCATACACAACCCGGTAAAAGTATATGATTTTATATTTTTTAATTAAAAGTTAGAAAATTAGATTTAAGGGAAAATTAATAAGTCAACTTCGTGTGACGTAGTTCGACTAATATTCTCTACAATTATATATTGTCATATTTTTGTTTTTTGTATCACACCATTTTTGTTCAACCTTTTAACTGGGTTCGCCTCTCAAATAAAAATTGAATCTCTACAGTTAATGATTAAAAATTTATAAAAATTACAAGTAGTTACGTTGTTTTAGTTTCTGCAAATGTGAATACGGCGAATTCACCGAATACGGACAAATTGAACAATTTACAGCGTTTTATGAATTTATTTTAACACTTTACCGACCGGCTCATTCTATTCAATGCTGGTTCGATATTCGCTATAGCGCTTATTCTCACAACTCTACAAATTTTCAATCAAAATTCGTCAGAGAGCTTTACAACATCGTTCACTTTCTTTTATTATAAGATAATTTTTTCATGGGTCAGAAGTGACTCGGTATTGGCTGGACGAGGTTTAATTAATTTGTTGCATTGACAGCAGAAAACCGATTAATAAGCTTCCGGTTGGTAAAGTGTTAAAACAGATATGTGAAAATCTCAATGACGTATTTTCGCGTCATCCGACGTCAATGTGTCAATGGGTACCAGTTTAAAAAAATGACAAACTACGAAAGTGATTCAGTAAGACGTTCGGAAGTTTCCGAATACTTCGTGTCAAATCGAACTTCCGGTTCACCGGAAGTATTCACGTATCGACACCTCACTATGAAAGTTCCATTTTCTCGTCAAACTTTTTTCACATCAACATCTCACCTTCCCAAAAAGAAATAAAAAAAGAAAGAAAAAAAAAATGAATCTATCCTTCATCGAGCACTCAAGTGATAAAGCTTTTACTTACTGACTAGCATCACTCCGCCGAAAATGTTGTCCGGATTTTCCGGGCTGATGGAGCAGTTCCATCTGGCAGAACGGAACTGGTGCTGACATTCCTCTATGGCCAATCTCGCGCCCGCGCTCACTGCCTGCAAGTAAAAACCGTTGAAAGCCGCGAATGGAAAGGAAAAGCAAGTGGCTGTCTCGTGTTACCGGTTCCATCATCGATTAGTCTCGAGAGTAATGTGAAGAGAAGCGGATGTTACAAATAAGCATTGTGGTACACACGTGTCTAGTTCTATCGCGTTTTAAGTACGACAGGTACAAGTTGTACTTGTAAGAAAAACGCGACTTTTTTTTCACTGCCACATTTACGCTCAATTTATCAAATTGATATATCTGCAAATTCTTTCATTTACGACCTGTATCGAAAGCTTTTCTCTTTAATGTTTCTTCATTTGTAACAGTGATAGGAGATTTTTAATATACACACTTTTACATTTATATTTATTGTTATTTTTATACATGTACATTTTTCGCATATATATTATTGAACACAAGAATTCAAACATTCTCCACTATAAACGTCATTTATAAATAAAAAATAATATATATATAAAAGTTGTTGAAAGAAAATGTAAATAAATAATTATAATGACAATACAATTTAATTACTATATTTTCCTCTCAACAATCTTTATTTATAATTTATATCAAAACATTTCTCATAAAACAAATAAAAGAATCCACAATTAATATTAATTCTCTTTTTACACTGTCTCTCATCTACGATTAATATTAAAACATTTTCAATCACTTCTCACTTAACCGATACAACAATTTCCTGAAACAACACAACCACGTCAATGAGACGTTAATTATCTCCTATCAATCTACACAAAAATTCCTTAAAAACGATCACAATTTCCACGTTAAAATGTACAAGTCCACACAACCTCGTTCACAAATTAAAAGAAAACCTAATCTTGAACCAACATAAAAAGGTCTATTTGACATCAATTATCTGTTAGCCATGTAAAAACTGTGAAAAAAAAAAGAAAAAGAAAAACGGTAGAATTTGATAATCGAAATTTCGACATAGAGTAAATCGAAGATGGTTGAACGTGTGGCCGGTTAATCGTGGCCGGAATTAAACGCTCGTCGTGGTGTTGTTATGAATATTCATGGTGAGGCCCCCCTTTTTGTCGACTAACCAGGACACGGAAAAGCGAGACGACGGTCGGCGACGTTCAAAGAGATATATCGAGGCTTAAGTTTACCTAGGCACCGGTTTCTAGACGAGCCCGGCCCCACAACGACAAGATTTGTGCATTAGGCGAAGGTAAACGCGATTTTGGGCAACGTTCAGCCGCGTTTTCACCGTTTTACCCGTCAACCATCACGCGCCACGCAATTCATCGCGAGTAAAACTTTTCTTTCATCATCTGTAAACCTCTACCTTTTATGTATATCTCCCGTTTACGTTCAATTATGCTGTATTTTCATGTTACACGCTGCGTCTCCTATTTTGTCACGTTATTTCGACACGAATTCGGGTAATGATTGTGACAATAGAATGCAACGTCCCTCGGAGAGCTGTGAACTCAGGTTAACCTAATTTCTTTCAGATTTTTTACGATTATATCTTTTAAAATTTTAAAACTGACGATTTTTGAATTTTAAAAATTTTTACCTTTGATTTCTGAAACTTAAACAGCTTAGTCTGCCGGTAAAGAAACAACATTCGACAAATTTAACTGTATTGTTTATAATAAGAAGTAATTAGGCATTAGAAGAAGTTTAATGTTATTTTAATTGTTTTGTTCAAAAAATAAAAAAATGGAATATTTAGTAAAACTCGTTTTCAAACAGCAGAATATTGTTTCAATTCGTCCTGAATATCTCACGAATTTCCCTTTGAGAAATCGTAACATTCTATTGCCGCACCTACTGTACAGGTATTGTTTCGATTTTTATTGTTTCTAGGTATTGTAGAGTGAAATTAGGAGGATTTTATGCTGACTTGTCGACCACTGGCGAGAACATGTTGGAATCTGTGTATTGTTAGTTTCTCATGGTAATGTTATGTACATGGTGATGTTACACGGTTCTTTTAACAGATATTCCCTTTCTTGTGTCTTAGTGGATTCTTGTAGCCTGGCTTGGTTAAATGGTCTGAGGAGAAAGTTGAGGTTTGCCGTTGGTTAGGTTAGAAGGTTTGAAATTAGTGTGTTCAGTTTTGTAGTTCTTGAGTTTTAGCTTCGTACTGATTGTGTGACTGATAGCCCTTTGTAACACCAAAATTTGGACAGAAATTTCTGTATTTAATATTTTCAATCACGTGCATAATTGGCTTGTGAAAAGTCACTTATGAAGCAATAGAATAACGGCTAATTACAATTGTTAATACATAGAAATAAAAATCCATTCATATGAAATATCAGATTCATACTTCAACAGCTCACAGTTACTAATTGTTAGATCAAAAATAAGCTTCGTCACATTTATATTTGCTTTTCTCCAACTTAATAAATCTAAAAAGTATCTTTGTTCATTAAGTGAATATATGCTAAAATAATAATAATAATAATAATAATTTAATCGGTAATTGAGAATAATTTAAGTGAGCATTAAACGTAGACTGAAATAAAATCAGCAAAATCATTCGCTAAAATAGACAGGAAAGATGAAAAATACTGTAAACATACATCTACTTGTGGAATTGCCATTTTGGATTTCGGGTGAATGTTAAGGCTGATTTATAGCGACATCGTGGTTCTACGAGTATATCCAGACTCGATCCAAGATCAGAGAATTCGCGACTTCATTTCCCGACCACGAGCGTCTCGAAAGGAGGTCGTGTAGGGTTCACTGAAGACCCTGACTGTTCCAGAGCTCGAGTATTAAATATTGCAGGCGCGGCAAACGAAAGCTACAACTCGAGCACTGCATTCCGGGAGTTCTTTAGAATCGCGCGAATTCACCGGTTCTGCCCTCGCGCCATCTTCCACCGGACGGACGTTCAATTTCCCCTACGCGATCTCGGATCGTTTTTAACAATCTTTCAGCGAAACGAAAATACGCCCGAGAAGAATTGAAATTCACGGTGAACGTGAAATGGAGAATTTTTAAATGTAATTTCAACGATTCGAATGGAAACAAAACATCGTATTTAATTCAAAGTTAGGTTAGGAATTTCAATTCTTTGTGAAAATAGAAATAAAATTTATAGTTTAATTGAAATTGAGAAATTTCGAAAATTTTAAACATATCGTCGAGGATTTTTTTCCTTCGGTTTATTCGAAAAATTGGAAGTTCTTCGTTTCGAAAAAAAACATCGAAGTTACGAAATTTGAAGATTTGAAACAAAATTTGAGATTGTAAAATTTGGATTAGATAGGAATAAAATACTTGTCAGGGGAATTGAACAAAATTGTGTTAATAGTTATATAACAAGGAACACTAAGTAGGCTGAATTTCACGATCGGGACTAAAACGAAAGCGAGGAAAAAGTTCAACCTGATTGCAGAGGTTTAATTGCCTATGACCCCGCTTTTTTTTCGAACGTTTAATGATGCACCAGAACCGTGTAATTGCGCTATTTCTTCTTTAACGACGTTGTGTATTTTTTCGAAGATAAATCGATCCCTGGTTATCCGAGAACTAAATACTTCAGATGCCATTCTGACTTTCATAAAAAAACGTCGAACACTCTGTTCGCAATTCTGTTGAAATCCGTTGACGTTATTATAAAAAAAGGTACACTACCTTTATCGACAGCAATTACGTTTATTACTTTCGAGTTGTAAAAATATTTACTACTCCGCAACCTTTCAATTCCCATTTCAACGTTTCTCACACAACGCTAGGTTCAAGTAGAAAAAAAAAATCACAATTACACAATTAACCTCCATTCTCGTGTTACTTCACTTCGTTAACCACTCACTTTACTGTTCATCTAACTTCAGGAAGCCAGAATTCTCAAAAACGTTTTCCTAACCTCTCTTTCTTCGAAATTTTTTTCGAAGGAAAAAATTTTTCCTCTCTTTCGATTCTTCGAAATTTAACCCTCATTCGTCCCACGTGTCAAATCGACACACTTTTCTGACAAAAGATTGTATTATCCGACCATTTGTAGAAAATATTTTCTTAAACATTTTAACCTCCTTTTTTCTTTTTTTTTTTTTTTTAATGAAACATATTTCGCCCTTTTAGTGGCATACAATGCCTTTAGAGCTGTAAATAACATTATATATATTATTTACTATATATACAGTGAATAACTTTTGTGCTGTAAATAACATTACATATTCTATGCAACCATACATAGAATCACGCGTCCTTGTTCATCGAGCTCTTAATCTTTCGTCAGTTATGTAGAATGTACAATGTACATCGATCAAAGCGACGTCTTCTAATGATCATTTGAGACACGTAACTTCAACGAAAACGCAGGCTCGTTGTCGTATGTGTGATAAAAAACAAAATGCGAATGTGCATAGTGCACAGTTTAACCCTTTGCACTCCGAGTATTTTTTTATATGATCGATTATCAACTTCAGCACACTTTTGCAAAGAAACATTTAAAAACAAAAAATTCTAGTTTGAAAGGAAAAAATTGTATAGGCTTGTGATTTTATATACTTTTATTTATTTCATCATGCATGAAGTAATTGTCCGTGTTAGAAATGTCGCAATAGCGGCGTTTATGGAGTGCAAAGGATTAATATTTATTTCCTTATACTCAATAAAAGAATTTACAAAAGTGGTTGTTCACCTCTTTATTTCATCGATTTTTTACCATTGTGTCAAAGTGACATAGACGGACATATTAAAATGTAACAATAAGGGACGGACGAGGGTTGAAACACAAAGCTACAGTTTGAAAGAGAAGAAAATAAAGGCAAGAGATAGCAAAGAAACGTTCGCTATTCGTTCACTGGCTGAAAATCACTGTGGCGAAAAGATTGTTCGTACTATGTTGGTAAAGGCGCGTACGCGCGACTTTAGCGGAGGGCCGGTGAATCGAATTAGCCGCGTGCTTCCCCGGCCATTAATCCGAACGAGAGAGAGAGAGAGAGAGAGAGAGAGAGAGAGAGAGAGAGAGAGAGACAGAGGTTGGCCCTGCCGCGAGGTAAATACCTGGAGGACGGGCGGCGAGCGGGAGCATATCGCCTGCTGTTTCGCGGTCAGGTGCACGCTCTTGCAGTTCTTTTCGGCGCTCGCTGGACCGATCACACCCGCACCGACTATCTGTGCCTGGCCCTCGCCACCGTTCCCCAGACCTGAGCCGCTATTCAACCGTGGCTCCACTCCCAGGTACCTGAAACAATCCCGGAAGCATCCACCGTCATTATCCTTTATCATCGTTATCTCGATGAATTTGTGTTTTCTAGAATTTTATACATATAGGGAGGTTTATACGAAAAATAACGTTCTAGTGCGCATGCTTCTGCGTAGATCGCAACTACGCGAACCAATCAACGCTTTTGCACTTGTAGGTTAGTTTCTTCTAAATCTCGCTGTTCTTATATGCGTGTAGGATTTTCTATTCGTATGAGGGTTGTGAGAAAAGATCCTACTGCGCATTCTTTTGCGCACATCGTGATTACGCGAACGAATCGGAGTATTGTTTATTTATTTACTGCGTTCTTTAATTCTTGAAGGAATTATTGCAACGAGACCATTGTTGTAATAGTAAAAAAATTTAAATTTAAGTAAAAGATAATTTTTTTTAAATAAAACAGTGGAAAGAAATCGTTGAATGGGCACTTGAAATTTCCCGCTTTTTCTAACCTAACGTTCTTCCACTAAGCAACAAGTAGACACTTGACTACTCGTGACTACAACTTACTCCACTTCTTTAACATTTTCACAAAATGTAATCTAGAATAGGCGTAAAAAGAAAAAAGAATCTTGCGATCAGCAGAAATAAGGAAGGCTACCGCGCGCAGAGCTCTCGCCAGAAAGAAACTGCCGGCGTGACGAACCACCTATAATTAGAGCAGGTATTCGAGTGAAAATTATAGAGGGGAAAAGGACGAAGGGCAGGCTAGGTTAAGCGATGCCTCTGGTAGCGTATAAAAGGATCGAAAGGAATTCACAGGAACACATCGACGCGATAAAACGACGAGAAGTCGGGGTGACTTAACTTAATACCGCCAAACTGGTCTCGTGGACTTAACGACAGGTGAAAAGCCAACGAATTGAGCTTCTTGCGTGCAGAGGGTGCTGCTGAGAGACGGAAGGAGCGGGGGAGGGGGGCGATATTTTCGCGCGTCCAAGAAGGTACTCATTATCGAACGACTGGCATTAAATAAATTCGATAATTGAACATGGTCGACGTGGAACACGTCGGATTTCCTAGCGGCCACGACCACCCGTAAATTAATGGAGCTTTACGAGGAATTAAATTTGACACGCTTTCTCTGTGGTGTATAGCGTCTTCGATTCGTTCGTAACATCGTGACGCGCGCTTTCTCTCGGATGCCATGAACTTTTCGTGATAAACGTGGTAAAAATCGTCCTGAAACGATGGGACTTTAATCGTCATGCTTCGTTTCGGAATTGCTTTGACCTGAATGGAACAGGAGAGAGGGAGAAAGAAGCGGGTCCTGGTTTGTCGAATAGTTTTGAATATTTCGAGGCGTAGGATTGTGGAAATACGGTAGAGGGTGCTGGAGGAATATTTTCGAAGGTTTGAAGGATTAAGTGGAACGGCTGGAAGAATGTTGGTGAATTGGTTGGATTTTATGGTTGGTTGAGGTTATTGATTTCCTTTTTTTTCTTTCTTTTCCTCTTTTTGAGCGTAAGTATGTGGTTTTGGGTGGGTTTTGAGAGGACGACTGGGTCACTGACCTGGGATGAGAACATAGAGGGATCTTGTGGTAGGAGAATCGTTCTTTTTTTCTTTTTTCAGGCAGATTAAAATGAAGATTTGTATAAAAGATTGTTTATGTTAATACTATGTATATATACCGAGACATAAAATGTTAATAGCATACTTATATTAAAAAGAAAAGAAAATTTATATGAAAGTATAATTAATATGTATTAACATTACAAGGGAAATAATGTTTATTATAAAAAAACTGAACGAGAATATATAACTGTATGTTAATATAATAACAATAACAAATACATATAATCAGGATATCAATAATTTTCTTATAATTAAATATAAAATGTTACCAACGATAAATTTTTTTCATATAATTAATACACTATCAACATTAAATGTAAAATATCATTGTAACGCCAGTAATATTAGTGAAATTTATAAATTCAATTCTAACCTGAAGATCTTGTTTATAAAAGTAATGCTAACTTAAAAATCTAGATGAAATTTATATTATAGGCAACACAAAGTCCGTAAGATGCCGGAGAAAGGGTTAGCCATGGAGGAAAAAGAGAAGAAAAGAAACTAAAAGAGGAGAAGGGTCCTCCGGGTCCTGCTAATCGGCGTCGTCGCCACGAAAAAAGCGGCCGCGTCATTTTCTATTATTTTTCGAAGCGGGACCGGCTTCGTGGCGTGCATATAGGTAGCGCGGCGCTCGTTTAGGCGGTAAATCTTAATGAGAATCGAGGGTGTGGCCTTGGGAACGATGATTGCAACCCCGTGGGCAACGTTTAGGAGAATCAGACGTCGCGTCAACTTCTACACGCACGACACACGCCGAGGGATTGACCAATTCTCGCCGCGGACGCGCCTTCGAACTTCCTTAATGCGAGTTTGAGAAGATTTTAATCTGCCCTCCCTTAGACTCAATTACTCCCAAAGCGTTGGCCATTTGAAATTACGGACGTGTACGAAGAAGATAAGTTGCCGATCCCATTAATCTTTCTAGATAGTTCTGTTATTTAATTTCGTGATATTATATCTTGTTTCCCATTGTTAGGACTCCTTTTTAGAATATGATTGATAATTGCCGGGTTTCTCGGGATAAAGATTTCTCATACCGGCTATTCTTACTGATCATTGGAAGAGGAAAAAGAAATTTTTTACGAGGATTGTAACATTTAAAAGGAAAATATTGAATATTAGAAATTTTTATTCGAACGAAATTTGAAAATAGATTTGAGTAAGTTACTGACATCTTGGAAAAGTGAGAAGTTAGGATAGCAGATTTCCCTTAGAAGATAATCGGTACAAAACAGTGCTTGAAGCAACTCGCCTGACATGCTCATTTATCAATAAGATAGATCTACTTGTTGAAGTTCTCCGTCATACTCTCACTCGTTTCATAAAGACTTCAATTTATATATGTAATAGATATGGACAGTCTGCCTTAGGCTGTTGAAACGACCGTAATATCATTCCTCAACATTTACCATAACCCTAAAAACGTCTAACGGGACCTGCGTTGTGAATGAGACTGTTGAACTCGTTAATTAAACTCAAAATGGATTTAAGTTATTACGTCTATCATTTAACGAGGTAACACAGAAGAAACAAATTCTTCATAAAATCAAACATGATAAATTTTTCATAAAATCTCAAAAGAGATTTTGAAAGTCTTCCAAATCACGTAACCATCTAATCTAACCTCCTTCTAATCATCATTAATTTCAATTTCCCTCAAATACCTAAGAAACCTTTCCAGATCGAACACAATCACCTAACCTCTGTCTTTCCAATCACCATTAAGATCAATTTCCAACAAAGTTCCAAAAAGCCGCGCCGAGTAAAACAACCACAAGAATTAGAGTCTCCTAATAACCACCGTACACTTCGCCGGCAATTTCAATCTCCCGCGAGGAAATCACATGAGTCATCTAACGAGGCTGGCTGGATATCAGGTACAGGCACCCCGTGGCAACGGCGTAGGAGCGTTTATTATTTGTTTGCAGGCCAGCGTGAACACGTTTCGACTCGCCTAGCTATTTCGGGTTTGTTTGGCCACGGCTCTTTCTCTTCTCGTCCTTCTCAGTCTATTCCTCCAACGTCGGTATTATCCTCGATATAGTTGAATAGAAGATGTGTGCACCTCAAATCGTGGGTACACGAGGATTAGTATCATTGACGAAGTTCGATTTTCTACCGTAGAGATGTCGTTCTAGAGAGAACGTGTGTATGTGAGAAAGAGAAAGAATATTGATGTTTATGAAAAGGATAAGATAACGTTCTACAGAGTGTAGATGTTTGTGTGAAACAGAGAAAGAGAGGGAATATCAATGTTTATGAAAAGGATAAGCCATCGGTTAAACAGAAGACTTTTGACGTTTCAATACTCGTAAACACGTAGATACCCGCGCGATATTGCAATCAATATGCGGTTGCGAATGGCCGGTCCAGAGAAACGGTTCGGATCGCTGAGTCTTATGGGGAAAAAGGTATCGACGGGTCGACGACTAACGCGGTCAAGGTTAGGTGACTGTGAGGTAGAGAAAGAAGGATGGATCGTACGTACAGTTTAAAATGTACTGGGACGTTGAGTTTGAGAAGGTAGTACGTCTAAGAAATATTTAGGTATTTGTGAATTTAAAAAGTGAAGCTTTCTTAAAAAAATGGGAAATTCAATTTGGTTTCGTTATCTTGAAAAATAAAAATGACTGGTATTTACATGAAAATTTTTTATTGAGTTTGGAATGTTGATAAGATTCAGAATTGTATTCTGGAAGAACAAAATTATTATTTAAGACACGCAGAATAACGTGTAATTTTTCGCTTTTTAATTTATTTGTTTGATGAAATAGATAGACCAGAAATAGTAGGAATGAAACGATCTTTCCAAAGAGGTAGTCTGTTTTCTTTCTTTTTCATTTCCCTTTAGTATCGAACAAAATGAAGAGCCGCAAAGATATCAAGTTGCCAAAACCACGGTTACGAATCACCCATCAAAAGCGATCTCACAAAATCCATCTCACACTACGTCCTCCTAATTGAATTCCCCAGAAATAAGACCAATTGGCCCAAAAGAAACACCGACCGCAACCGACCACCGTAGCTCCACCGACGAACCGCGAACCCGATCCCGCAAACGGCGCGCGTTTACTTGAACAAATCGCCGGCCGGTGATCCTGTGGCCGAAATCGAATCTCGAGGTAGGGGACACCATACGCAGGAAGTCGCCATTACGCTGGATAGTCGATAGAAGGGTGCACAAGACTAGCTTCGAGAGAAAATTACTTTGTGTCGAGAAGTAGAGAAGGTTGGAAGTGTGAGAGTCAAAGAATCCAGAATGAAAAATTTTCAAAATTCTTAAATTTTCAAATTCGCAAATTTCTAAATTCATGAATTGAAAAATCGTTCAGTTCCAAGATTTCCAACCTACGCCCGGCACCCCCTAACCTATACCCACATCCGCTGCCTCCAAGTCCAGCGGAAGGTACCAAAGAAACTATCCAAGAGGGCAAGAGAAAGGAGGGGAATCTCTTCATCCCCCTCCCGTATCACAATGCTCTCGATCCTCCACGGAAAGGGTTAAAAGAGAGAGAGAGAGAGAGAGAGAGAGAGAGAGAGAGAGAGAGTGAAATCTACGAACGCAAGGCGAACCTTACATACAAGAAAAAAAAAAACAAAAAAGAGAAGCAACGCAACGTACTAGTACCAGAAAGAGGGGTAGCCTAGCATATAGGTAGTAGGGGGGAGGAGGAGAGAATAATAATTCGACAAAGCGGCGGTCGGAAAGAAAGAAATCCATATTCAGATCCGATGATGTATCCGGGGCCGCGGGAGGGCTGCTCCCCATTCAAAGGGGGAGAGAAGAGGAAAGAGCGGCATGCAGGAGGAGTAAAAAGGGGGGGGGGGAAGGAAGGAGGAAGCCGCGCGAACGTGCACCAGGTCTCTCCGTTTCTCTCTCTACCTCTCTCTATCTTTCTCGCTCTTATCCTACACATCCGTACGCATACGTATATATACGCGTATAGGCATGCACGCGTTTGCCTTTATCATCGGTGAAGGCCTGAGGCCCGACCGCGAGACGATTATGATTCCGATTATTATGATTATGATTATTATTATGATTATTGTTCGAGGAGGTATCGCGTTGCCGTCACGGGCACGTCGGCCCGCGCTTTGTCCACGTGACAGCGATAGGGCCCATTTACGTCGAGAACACTCTGAGCACCGACATTATAATGGGGGATAAATCCCCCGAAAGCCTACAATACGTCGTGCATCGTAGTATTAACCGGTAAGTAGGCAGATATATCGGTTTAACGTTACGGTACGTGTCCTCTATGTGCATACAGGGTGTTTCGGATCTATGGATAGAAACTTAACCTGTTGATAAGGTACGTTTCGGCGAGAGATACGTGAAAGTATCGATAATCGTACGTTTCAAGATACACCCATCCCTCCATTCACGCGGATTAACCATTCCGCATTGAACACATAAGTTATAAAAACATTTAAATCACATAGGTTAATAAAACAAAATGATAGAAATTATAGTTTAAATATAAAATTATAAAAATTATAGAAATAATACATTAATTATAAAAATCGTAGGACAAGGGGTTAAAAAAAAAAATGTCAGAGTTATGTAATTAGTACATTCAAGTAAGAATTTGCATCTCTCTTACGAATTTGTATTTATTATTGAAAATCATACTTTTGAAGAATTATAAACACCTTGTGCTGTTTGAAATAGTTGCTATTCGATTGATTTAGGTTAGATTAGGCATTTTGTTATTTCGTGAATTATCACAAGTACAGGTGCGTTTACGTAAAGTGTAAAATTATCGATATTCTTTAGGTTAAAATGTTACGTTCAATTTATACAGTTAATTTGCGAAACGTATTAAGTTACAATTAACTCGTGGACTATACGAAATCAAGTACTTCACCAACTCCTTTAATATCATAAATTATTCAGACCCCATTTCCCTCTCTCTTAACAACTCCTATTAAAAGATCAAATTTCTACTTACAGTTCAGAAACACCCTGTATATAGATGCGCGCAAGTGTATTCGTAAAGGCATGTCCGTGTGCTGACTATAGGAGAAGAGAGCAGAGCTCCCTTGTTCTCCTCTTGGTTGTGTCGTACAACCGAAACTTTGCCTCGTCCTAATTAGTATCGATTACCGAACACCCCCCCTGCTACCACCGCGTGTATTATACTTGTGTAACGTTCCTAGTATCTCTTGCATGGAATCCCTTCTCCTCTGCCCCTGGATGTGACTTCCACCAGGCGAAAAAGGGGGACAGACGCGGGTGAAGTAAGGGTGGCATAGATTGAGCGGTACCAGAGAACTTTTTCCTCCTCTCGATGATGTTGGCTGGATGTGAGCTATAACGGTGCAACGATACTGCGAGAAGAATGAGAATTTTACTATACGCGGTGGATTCCTCTGGCTAATTAATTCCTGTCATGGTGGTGACAGGCGAATCACCACGGTGGATACGAGACAATTTTCAAACATACAAATTTCACTAAACGAATACGCTTGTATATATCTCGACGTAACACAAAAATATAACGAGATTTATTTATATTTATTCCAAATTTTAATTTAAGATATTTGAATAGTTCCAAAATTAAAGCTCCACCGGAATCTTAATCACACCTAACCCCATTAAGTTTTCTTCATGAAGTTTTTACGAAAGATCAAAACATCGTCTATCACAAAATCCTAAATCCACTTAACATCGTCCAAGAGCAGCAGCAATTCCCAGGAAACGCGCTTCGCCACTCGAAACACTTCAGAATAGTCTAACCTGCTCCCGTTCACCTCGCTAAGGAATATCCTCTCCCTAAAGCAACAGAAACCTCCTTCTTCCAGCATCGATTCATCTTCCAACGGCTACTTACAACGGGAGAAATAGTAATCGGATCCCCAGAAGTCGGACAGAAGTATCAGTGACGCGTATCAAAGGCGGCAACGTCGCCTCACTCACTCAGACGAGGATCAGACGTCGTCTATCGTCGGTTACGCTCGTAAACCGTCGAGTGCTCGAGCTCTCTCGTTCGTCAGGTTGTCTGGCATGGATTCACTTCGTTTACGAAACACCGGAAAGAAACAGTGGATAAATAGGCGGACCGTTTTACGACCGTTGCGTCGCGTTCAGGTTAACGACAATTTCGATCTGCATTCCCTCAAACCGAGCCCTCTTATCGCCCCGTAAATGCCTTCGGGATCTGGTGAATCGCAACGGGAGCTCGCTCGTTTCCGGCACACGTCTCTATGTTTCGTTGAAGATAGACCCTCAAGGGGTGGATGGAGAGAGTTTCTGTGTCTGTTTCTGTGTGTATCTGAGGGGGTGAAGGGTAATTGGAAGCGGAGGACGGTCTTAGAAATTGGTAATTAAACGGAATTTATTTTCGGGTGCTGTAGTGATTGCTGGGAAGGTAACGTGTACAACTTTTACGATACATTTGGAGGTTAGAAATTGGATGAAGTATATAGCGTACATATATATAGCGCTTGTTGAATATTCTGGGTAATGTTCTTGCTGTTGGTTCACATTGAGTGCTCGTTATTAGCAATTCAGTGTATTTGTGTAATTGTGTTTATGAATACACGTTATACAGGATGCTTCAAATAGATGTCACTAACACTAATTATAACAATAATTGTATTTAAAAAAAAGAACTATATTTGTATATTCCTAATACAGGTGAAAAAAAAACAACCTTAATTTTACGTGCAACGGTATTTAAATAATTTCATACCACTACGATGAAAAAAATTCTTCCAGAAATAATTTCAAATTACCCTAATCAAAGACATGTACACACCAGCTGGAATACTAATGGAATCATCAGGATTTACATCACAATTCAAAAGACCAGAACTCCCTACAACAAATTAACATTGTAAACACTTGAAACCTTTCACCTCCATTAAGATTAATCTTTTATGCTCCCTAACCCTCAAAAGTACAATATACATTCCTGGCGACCGCAGAAAAAAAAAGGAGAAAGAAAACAAGAATTCTTTCACTCATACCTCAGCCATACCTTAAACTATCAATATCCGTCCAACCTTCGTGGTTCAGCTAATGGGTTAAGCATAAATCATTCGAGATCATAAAAATTATCACCGAATAGGTGTTCTCAGGGTTCTACGGAAAGGGTTCTTCGAAATAATGGGGATGTCATAAAACTTATCTCGCCTAAGCCCGGATATGAGCAGCTTATCGTGTAACGCGTTTGCTTTTCCGTTCTGCTCTAAGAAAAAAGAAGAAAAAATAAAATTATTTTCTCTCGTTCTACGAAAACTGAGTTTTATCGTTTGGCCCGTGGTAAAACTGTGGACACTTAGTCATACGTGGATAAATATGAGAAAAGCGAAGGTGGAAAAATTTTTTTCCTTCAATTATATTATCTTACCCTATAGTTTATTGCTTAATTACTTTTGTGCACTTTAAGTATGGATCGTTGTTGAATTAAAACATTCTGTATTTAATATATCCATTGTATGTGTTCCATTTTATACATATTAATAAAGACAACATTTCAGCAAATTTTTACTTTATGACAGATTTAAAAAAAATTTATTTCTTCCTCAATTCGAACCAATTAGGTAAATTCAATTTCCAAAATAAAACATCGTAACTAAATTAACGTGCAAATACTCACAAACATTCTGCATATATATTAACTGAATTAAATATCAAATTCTACAGGGGGTTTCAAAAGAGGTTAACACCTATGTGGAATTAATTTTATTGAAGAAACGGAACAAATATATTTTGCCTTCACTCTTTATTAGTTCATCATTATTGTTAATACAGTCTTAAATCCTTGTGTTTGTAATAATATTAATAAATTAACAAAATAATATATACAATTTCAGTAAAAATAAGAATTACAATAAGTGCATACGTCAATTTTACAACTGATCGAAAATCGTGCACGAAGCTAGTGAGTTACAGAGATAGGGGTGGCGGCAGTGGTGGAGAATTCAATGAGAGATTTCAACGTAGTGACTGTCGGCGGAGCAGGGTTTCCGGTGATCGAGCGCGTGAGCGCGCCACTCGATTCCTCGCTCGCTAATTTCCTTACGCGAAAAGCCAGCTTGATGGACTGAGCGCACAGAATCTAACAAGATATAGGCCTAGGAATTAGCGCTAACGAGATTAAAGATTTTAGACGGAACACGCGCAGCAGCCTCGTAGAAGATTAACAAGGGACTAATACACTAACTAATACACGTGCTGATTTTAATAAAATTTTCTTTACAGCTAGAGTATCAGAAAATATATAATATTTACGTATTTCTTTCTTACCTTTGCTATCCTATTAATTAGAATTATTCGAGAGCTAACACTTTCTTTTTATCAAATACGCTAAAAATATTATAGCAATTTAAAAAATTTATCTTTAAGAAATATTCGAATAAAATTCTTCAAAAAAAAAAATTACCACTGCTCCCACCCACCTCTACGAAGACACACATACACGTGAAAAAAATTAATGAAAAAAGGAACATAAAAAAAAAAAATCCAACGTAAAAAGCTATTCACAAACAAGTGTCACGCGTGTAAAAGAACGTATATACGCGAGAATCCTGCGCATCAGGAGAGGAGAGGAGAGATCATGCTCCTCCGATCCAAGGAAATGGTGTTTCGCGTGGTAAACGCGGTGGAGACCTGCTGGAGTACTCTATTTGATATCCCAGGGGCTTGGGGGTGTGCACTTTTAGACTCACTGCGTCTTCCACATACGTATACACACACACGCACGCATCCACGTACGCACATAAGCTCACGACTCCGTAGAGTAGTCTTGCGCGCGCGCACATGGAGCAAAAGGGAGAAACAATAAGGCTCCCATGGGGCCATATATGCCGGTGCATCCCCTAATTAAGATTGGCCTTGTTTTAAGCAGAACTGCTGAATGATTCTACGTATCCCTTGAGAAGAGACCGATACATCGTTCGCTTGGTATATCGATTACACCCGATCGGCGTGCCTCGCGCAACAGACTCGTGATGTAATTCTACGTCTTTTTTTCCTTCGCCCTCTCTGCCGCCACTTTTGTTGCGTAATCTTTCTGGAACGCTAAATTCCTGAAAGTACCGGTTCAAGCACACAAATTCTTCTTTCTTCTCACCTTTCTCTCGCTCTCCGTGCCTTTCCCTATATCTCGCTTTCGTTATGCAATCGTTGAAAAATGTTTTTTAATCGGTTCAACCGGTACAATGATCCCTGTATGCCACGATACGAGACGCGACACGACACAAGAGACGAGGATCGTAGTAGAATGTCGTCGACGTTGCCTCGTTATGGTTATGCGCTCCGCTAAAAGAGAGTCTGAATGGCGGTGGAACCGGGGTGGGGGGAAACGAATAAACGTCCGTGGAACGAGGAAATAACGAGTGACGCCGGTGAGAGAGCGTCTATCGATTATCGTGCGCAACTTACGATTCGTTAGGCCTGTGTATATAGATGAGGCTTTGAAAAGGAAAGGGAGGAAAAAGACGCGCGAGCTTCGCTGTGTACCGGCTAGAGGGGAAAGGAGGGATTGTACACACGTGAGAGCCGAGTGGGTGTAATGAGCGCCGGGCAAATTGGTGACTGATAGGGCACGTTTCGGTTGGATGGGGAAATTCTTGATATTTTTTTAAACATGTTAATTTTTTTTTTTTTTTGTTTCCATTTCTAATTCTGAGAAGATAGTGTAATTAGTCCCAATTATTATATATATACAATTGAAAATAAACTTTTTTTTAAGTACAGATTACATATATAAAAATATAAGTTATTCTTTTTTTTTTATTGTTGAATATTACGTATTGTTTTCAGAAGAAGAATCTTCGTTTTCGAGTATCTTTGTTCCCTTTGATTCTAAAAGTCAACAATACCGTTCCCCCTCCGTTAATACGACTCCTTGTTTCACGCGTGAACGCAGCTTAAACTTTTTGAGCCAAGCAACGCCACCAGCAGCGGTGTACACGCGGCGTGTTATTATCGTGCTCTGTTCAACCATAACCTGTCGAAGTAGAACAGATTGGGCCTGTACAATCGCGTTATCGACGACGGCACGTTTGTCATTACGATCGAACGCGTATTTATTTTCTCTGCACAACACTGGATATAAACAACAACGGCCGGATAATTTAATTACACGTTTCCGACGGTCATCATCGGGTGGCCCAGCGCAAACACACCGAGTCCCGGGCTAAATTAAATATATCCACGCGCGTGCGATACGTAAACATCTCGTGTAACGCGATACCCTGACGCGGGCAACCATGATGACCGGTCCAAACAACCGTGATTATTCTTTCTGGACCGTAATATGATGTTGCTCGGCGAAGTGTATGATGTGAATATTGTTTCGTGAAAGATCCTGTGATTTATTTGTGATTTTGGCAATTGTTATTGTTGTCGGAGTGAATTTTGTTGGGGAGAAAAGAGTTGGTAGAAGAGGTTATCTACGTTCACTGTTCGCCGAACCACATATGACTCAGAACAGTTTAACCCGTACACATACACGCTTATATTTTCTTTTCTTTTTTTTGTTTTTTATAAAGTATGAAGTGTATGTTTGAATTGTTATGAAAATAATTAAGTTACCAATGTTATTTAAATATATGAAAATAGTTGGTTTTACTTTTCATTCATTTTTAATTATAAAGCAGACAGATCCAGTAGTTTCTATTTTGAGAACTGAATCTAATTCACAGGCTAAGTTAATTCTGTACGCATACTCCGTGAACTGAACGTGTTAATACGTCGTTTAGTTAGATTATGATAGACCTCGGACGATGTCACGAAGAAATGTATTACGTGAAAGAGTATTTATTAAACCGTTGTCAAACATCTGAATAAATCGATGTTTAAAATTGAAATGAACGTTTCTTGCTTTATCCTCGAAACAGATAATCGTGAAAATGCATAGAATAGGGATAACGTAAAATTGCCAATTACGAGAATGATTCGATCCTACAATTCCACCGAGTCGGCAGAATCACCGACTGTGTGGTCTTTCAATTTTAAAATAAATACTATAAAAAAAAAGAAATTCATTTTAAATATTGAAATACCTCAATCCATTATGTTTCATTCTTCATTCTCTCACAAACAAACAACGAAGGAACACACACACGTGCATACACACAGAGGTTTCAATAACAATGCATAACAATCTACAAATACACTCCGTTGCAGAAAGATTCGTGCACAGTCAGCAACATTTTAACCAGTGATTTCATTCCAAAGGCGCCCAAAGAACAAAAGCATTCACTACACGCTTCATTTTCCTCACCGTACCCTCCCTCGGTCCTCCCTGTCCCGCCCCACACCGCGGATTTTTCATTTCTTAAAAGCCTGCCTTGCCTCCTCCGCATCCGCTCCCTCCCCCTCCCCCCGCTTGTGACTTCGAACAATCTAAATTAAAACTATCTGGGACAATGACAATAGCAACCAGCCGATATAACCAGATATCAATACCGTTTTTCTTCCACCTTTTCGATCGGCCATTTATCTCCCTCCCCCTGTGAGTCGTCAAACGATTCTATTCAGTCAAATGACTCCAATGAACCGTGACGGAAACCAATGGAAAATCATACGCCCCGGACCCGGGGAGTAACTGAATCGAGAACGAGATTCGAGTGATTCGTCTGGAAAATTCACTTCTTCCTGCATCATGATGCTTAAAGATTCGATTTTTTTTTTATATTTATTCTGTATAATAATTCTGCCGTTTCTTCGATTAATGTTCTTACTCTCTCCGATCATTTTTGAAACACTTTCTCGAACTCAATGGAACGTTACGAAAACTGTTTTTTTTTTTTTTTTTTTTTTTTTTTATGGAGGTGCATACTCTCTCTGCAGCTTCGTCGAGAATTTTTGTTCGGCTCGTACTTAATTGTCGAACTGTTAGACAATATAATTCCACACTTCATGATATACTTGGTGTGAAACTTAGTGAACGAAAGCGAAACTTTCTTAAAAGTAGTACAAAAATAATTTGTTTGCTGACGAAAAGTGACTAGGACTAAGATATTGCGTATGATTCTAATGAACGTCTCTATGTAAAACTTTTTGTAACAATCTCTGGAAGTCTAGTGTTTTAGCTTTTATGGGCTAGTTTGGGAGTGGTCCTTCAAGGGAAGGGGTTGTTAAAAATTACATTACATTTTTGGGATCTGGAAGATCCTCAGAATTGCTTAGTAATAAACTAATTTCACTCTCGGTCTCTCTACGGGGGGTATAGATACGGTATCTCGGTCTAACGGTCAAATGTGACTAATTTTATAACGAAAATCTGCCAAACTTAAGGTTCATCACGTTAGCATTGCGATGCAACAATTTTCCATTTTCGCTTGTCCTATAATTTTAATAATTTTATATCTCCTATCATTTCTTTCCTGTGTTTTACACAGACGGAATAGGTATTTAGGTATTCAATAGGTATTAGAGTCAACGGTCAGCTACGTTGCTTTAGACTGTCTTCATAATTTTTGATTGTAAGTTTTCATAATCACCGAAGATACACGCGGCGTAATGACGCGTTTCGAATTCGCTAGATAGCGCGATGTTATTAAAAAAGAAGATATTTATAAAGAATGCAATAACGTGGACCATCGGTGACCCACGCGGTTTGCGTGGAACAGTCGCGTGAAATTGATGTGGCACTCAACATGTTAAACCACGAATTTTTCTTACACGGAAATGGTACTTTCCTGCATCTCGAATGCTCGTATTCGTGGCCCACGGCTCGCAACACCAATCCTTACGATCTTCTGTAACCACCTACTCGCGGAAAAAGATGCCATTGACTGTGTGCAATACGGAATAGAGACGAGCAGAAACGTGATTTGCCGTGCAGACACGCGTGGTTGCACGTAATCAGCCTCAACATTGTATGATGATCAGCCAGCGGGTGTTTGTATACTGATAGTTTCCGGGTTCACCTCCATCCAGCGTTGTGCAGTTCGTTTTTTTTATTGCGAAGAGGGTGCGACCATGCCTCGTCATTCGTTCTGATTGCTAAAACTTCGTGAATAGCGTACGATTTGAATGATAAAAATATGACGAGTAAGTGAAGTAAGATTCGTTAGTAATACTGAGAATGTAATTACAATGGAATTGTTGGGATTAGAGAACAATGGAATTTTCAATTTTTAACGAAGAAAGTATTGTAAAGGAATATTAAATTTTAGTGAAAAAAGTGACAAAGTAATTTACTCAGTCAGTAATATAGTCGGCTGGTCACCTAACCTAACCTAGAAAATTCGTTAGGGCATTATTAACATATCGCCAGTAACCCCTTTTTTCAAACGTATTCTAGCCTCTTCTTGTTCCTGCGCAAAATTCTAACCCTTTTAATCTAAAACACTTCGTTAAAAATATTCCAAAAATTTCACCACCAAATATTGTCGTACCAATGATGAAATTACAAAACTGTGAAAACTTAATTTTTTTGAATTAATATAACGTCACCTTTGCACTGATTTTGTCCATCAACTGTGCAATACAATGCTACACACTTATTAAATAAGATTATGCATTTAGTGTTCGCAACTTTACTATTGGAATGTCGATATAATGAAAAAAGGGAACTGAGACCAAGATACACCATAAAAAAAAAAACTGTTCAAATTCCTTCTTTAAAAGTCAACAACACTCACTGTTTCACACTGGCTAACCTCTTGAACGATTAATCCCCAACATCATCCCCAAAATGTTCCCCGGCAATAAATTAGCCATAAACCGATTTGTTGGAACTCAATCGTGTTATGGATAGGCAAATCCATTGGTGGAACCGATCGATCGCTCGGTATATCGTTCGCGTCGCGTGCCTCGTCTTATTTGCCTTAGGCGAGATACACGAAATCCAGCTAAAGTTAGTGAGAAAGAGAGAGACATATATGCATACATATATATCCACTTGTATATACATACATATATATAGAGAGAGAAACAGAGATACAGAGAGAGTCTGAACAAAACAGCAGTGGATGGTGAGGGGTTCGATAATACAGGGAAATGCAAATCGCAATATGCTAATGCAAGCAGCGAGAACGTTTGTCTAACCGAGCGTTAAGATCCCAGGCCAGGACTCCTTGTTTCACGCGTGAACGAGCCTTAACCCGCCGCAAAACCAACGCCTGAACCAACACGGACTGTTTTCGCGCACCACCGTGCCTCCGTCTCTTCGTCAGAATGGATCCTGACGGCGGAGGGTGGACCTGTGCTGATAGAAGATGAAAGATAGAACGAGACGATGAATCTCGAATTTATACGAATTGTTTTCTTTTCTTGTTTCTATTTTTTTTTTTTTTCATTCTTTCTGAAAACGAGGGATGCGCGTGTGTTCGACTTTTGGATTGAGCGAGTTGTAGAGTGAGTATTCTTTTTCCTTTTTTTTTTTGGAATTATCGTTTTTGTTTTCGTATTAATTCATTGCGTACGGTGTTCTGCTCGCTCAACGTGCTTCGAGAGGCTACACATTTTCCAACGCGCCAATAAACTTAATACAATGCGTATAAGCACTTAATTAACATTTGTAAATTCTTAAATATTATTGTATATTTTTTGTACAGCTACACAAGATAGATAGAATTCATTGTGTCGTCGATACGTGCATTTAAGAAGGCATTAAAACGAGATTTCATCTGGCTAATGAGTTAATATAGCGAATATTATTAGAAAAGTGTGGCGAATTCATCTTGGGTTTGTACTTTCCGCCTGATTCGCTTTCGAGACCGCTATTCCGTTAGACTTTCCTGTTACACAGTCTGTTTCTCGAGCATTTCTTCAGGTCAAACGTTGAATTTTCGTTTTGTCGAATAAAGAAGCTAAACGGGATTATATTTCATAGTGGTTTTGATGGAGATTAGGCTAGCTAGTGTAAACTGAAGAGTGATCATTTTTTGTAAAGTAGAATATGATTAATTTATATTATATATTAATAAAGTTGTAATATACAATTCGATGACTTCGTTGCTCCCAATTATATCGAACGATCGCGCCTATTATTCGTATGAACTAGCAAACAGATTTTGGGCACTAAATTTTCTCTAACTTTCTAACCTATCCTGACCAAATTCCCTCTGGCATACCAACGTATAAATCCGTCAATCCTCCAATTCATCCAGCCAGCACTCCCGAAAACGAAAGAAGAATAAATGTATCACTTTCTCCGAAGACATAATTTCCAAGTGGTTCAGCCGGAAATGGCCAGCCGCGGAGACCACCCCGTATAAATTCATCCGGCAATGGCCAGATAAAGAAGGCGCGCGCGCACCTATATATAACCGGTCGAAACGAGCGCCGAAAGCTTAGGCCAGTCGACTCGCCCTTCGCTCGCATGCAGAACGAATCGCGCCTACTCTTGAGATTTCGAAGATTTACAATGCCAAATAATTTCACATTAGTCAGGAACTTTTCAAACCGTTCACACCTTCTGTCCACGTAGATGTCAAATTTCCATTGAAATACACCCGTTCTTCAATTTGCGCGGCACCATTTTTTACGCGGGGTAAATTATAACACAATTTATGCGGCAAGAAATGAAAATGACGTTGAACTTTGAAACATTTCGAGCGAGGACGATGGTACGTTTGTGTCAATTAAAAAGAAAAGGTTGATTATTTTAATTTACAGTGGCGAGAGTGGCATCGAATAAATTTACTTTTGCTTTCTGAAACGTCATTACTTTTTTTGTTAAGCTGTTTGAAATAAATTTTTTATTTCTAAAACTTATACGTACTAGCTATTACTTCCAATATTTTTTATTTTGCACTGACAGACTTTACGCGATTTTCATTCGCGCAAAATGAATCCACGTGGAACGGATACTCCGCGTAAATCGAAGGACGGGTGTACAAAGCAAGAACAGAATAAAAATCTAAACAGCCATCTTTATCTCCGTATATCTCTTCAACGTTTAATTAACATACTGACACCGATGGAATGTTCTTTGATTGTTTCAATTAGGCAGAAATATATCAGCAAATTATCCGATTCCTTTTCCAGATCACCCTGTATAGCAGGGGCGCGTTGCAGCGCTCTCGTGTGCGCCGACAAACGAGCCAGCAAGCAGTGCACGCGTGCGCATGCGCGTGGGCGGCATAGCGGGTGTCGACGAAGGCATCGGAAGCGCGATTTATCGCGCGCGCTCTCCGCGAAGAAAGAGTCGTCCCGCTGGTGGTCGTTAATTCCTGTCGCACGTGTCCCACCGCTTTGATCACGCGAGTATGCTAATTGCCGTCCGCCGCCCACTCGCCGTCGCATGAAACCGACAGGATGAAGAAGAAGAAGAAGAAGAAGAAGAAGCGTGGAAAGAAGACCAAGGCACGTTGAGAAGAAGTACTGGTCGTAGAGAGAGAGTGGGGGGAAGAGCGGAGAGAAGCTTTGACTCGGTCGAGTGGATAGCTTTGCCGCCACTCCATCGGCGTGTATACTTTGTTGGCGCATGCGCGAATACACACCGCGCGAATCGTGCACAGGATCGCCTCGTGGCTTGTCCTGACTTCTTGTCGCGATCCTCTTCGACACGTAAATCGCTTTACCGAGGAGTGGGAAGATTATGTGACTAGAGTTAGGGACGTACGTCGCTTATTTTATGTCGCATAGATTTATATTACAATTATGCGGAACCATTTTCGTAAAATAGTCGGAAATTGAATCGTTAAATGATACATGATTTATGCTACTTTAACCCTTTGCGTTCCGAGTATTTCTTTTAGTAGTTACGATCTGCATTATGCATGTCTGTAGTAGCGCCAGTGAAGCACAAAGGGTTAATAATCACCGACACTTATGTTGATTACATTGGATTAGGATTACGGCACGTGATTTCATAGAAACGCGACTGAACTAAATGAAATCAGACGAGACTTGTGCAAATAACACGAACATGAAAACCTGCCTTAATATCAAACGAATGAACACCATTTGAATACAGATTACACTAAATACTCGATAAATACTTCGTCACACATACTTAGAAAGATAATCTATAAGCAATTTTGGAAACTTCATTCATAGAAACGCGACCTAACAATTCGAAACCGAACATCAATTATACAAACGAATAACCACACCTATTGTTACAGGAAGAAACGTGACAAAGCAACGCAAACACTTAAAATTTTCCACGTTTAACATTTTAGAAACACGCCTTAAACTTCAAAGAACAATTTCCATCGACATCTGCCTTTCATACAATAAACAATCTTTACATCCTAGACCAGAAAACTGAATTTCGTTTCAGAGCATCATTCTACCCTCCGTGAAAAGGCATCTTAATGGTCCAAAACGAATTTCCAGTCGGGTATAAAGCGAGTTTCTGTAGTTTTCTAAACGGGCAGAGAAAGAGAGAGGCGATGCACGCGCCGCTTGCAGAAACGTTTCGTAAATTCGAGGAACGGCTGGAAAGAAGTGGCTGCGGCACAAAGCGTGCCGCCAAGACCGGGCCCGTTTGCCCCGCGGAGGTAATTGTCTTCTTAGCCGTACGAGAGCGCACGTAGTCCGCGAGCAAATACACACCGTACAGCCCACGTTTCTCACGGGACAGAGAATAAACACCGTGATCCTGTTTATTCCATCGACTTTTCAACCTTACGGTCTCCTCCATCGATCTGCGAATTTCTAATATCGAAAATTTCTTGGAGAAAATTAGGGAAATCTAAGATAAAGATTTATTTAAAAAAGAGAGGGAAACTATGGTCGTTCAATGTAAAAGTTATTTTGATATCTGCGTGAACTTGAGCGTAAAAAAATTTATAAACTTTTGAGGCTTGATGCGAATAATGAAACAACCATAACAGAGAGATTTGCGAAGGAAAATTTATTCTAATAAATATTCAATAATTTGTCCTCTTTTCTTTTCCCTGGCGAACAAGTGGAGACATTACGAAGACAAAACACATTTGTTAGTTTTTAACGTAGTGTCTATCACAGTTTTATCTTCCTAAAAATGTTACTTGCGTTTAAGTATCAAAATTTTTTGAAACGTCCTGTATCATCTGTTACGACATTTCGTTTTCGACATTAGACAATCGATGCTCAATTTTTTTGTTGAGAAAAAGAAGAATAATTTTGAATGAGATTGCTGTTAGGAGATTATGATCCATGGAAAAAGTATTGTAGTATACCGAAAGAGTAAAAAAAAGTGTAGTAGGATGGTTCACGGTATAAAGAATGGCCTGTAGAGGTTCGAAACTTTGTTCCAAGCCGCAACAGTGTCTATTTTCTCTTCGATCCGCAGGCGTAAGGGCAAGCCCGTCCGAAATTTATCCAGCGCGGCTGTAGAACGTCTTCCCATGATTATTCTCAGCGTACCGCGCCACGTCTCTTTGATCCTTCGTGACATATAAATCGAAAGAAACGCGCCACCCTGTATGTCACGAAATATTTACGATATTCCAGCGAGGAAATACTTCTTTTTAACTTCGAAAAGACTTATTCTTAGGGTGGGATCCCCCTTCGATGGTACATATGGGGTCGTGTAATAAAGGATAACTGAACGGAAGCAGGTGATGCTTCGCGAAAAATAAATTGAAAAGATAATAGAAAATTTCCTCGCAAGATGTTTCACGTTCGGACAACAATTCCATTCGTGTTATGCGCGATTTTTCGGAATAATTGTACAAGGCAGTCTGTGCACTACGTTCAGTTCGTAACCTGTAATCGGGGCTCGTGTAATTGCACCTGAATTGTAGGGTCATAAATAGCGAACCGGCGAGAAGGAATATAAAGAAAGGAGGGGGGAAGAATGTTATCTGTGCCGAAGTTATCAAAGTGACTCGCTAGCCTTGAGATTCTAGTCCGACAGGCTGGCGATTTTTGAACGGAAATCGAAAGTACGATCCTCTGACTCAGGTGCGCGTGTACGGGGCACATCGGTTGTCTTAATTTCTCCGTTTCCTCTTTGAATTCGCGAAGCATCCTGTCACGTGACTTTCTAAGCTACTAACCGAGGGGTGTAGAGACAAAGGAAAATAAATGGTCATCCTGTGTGAGTTAAACGTTACGAAATATGATCACGGGCGTTAACAAAATTGGTTGTATACGTCTGAGTACTTAGTTGAAATGCTTAATTAGTCAATTAGAAGTATATAATTCAAATTTTCGAATATTCCAAGGACCTGAATACTTGAGCTACATGCCCAAAATATATCGACATTCATGTACTCACGCGATTGAGTACTCAAGTTCTTGGATATTTAAGGCACAAAGATGTTAAAGTGCTCGCGTATTCAAGTACACGCGTAAATCACACGTACCCGGGTACTAAAACGTTCAAGGACTCGCGCGTCTCGAGTACTCGAGCACTCAAATATTTAGTTACTTAGGTACTCTAGCCAGCTCGCTAAAATATTCAAGTACTTACGCACACCAAGGTACTCAAAAGCTCAAATATTTAGGTACTTATGTACTCTAGCCTGCTCGCTAGAATACTCAAGTACTTATGCATCTCAGTACTCAACCACTTAAACACTGAGTTACTCGAGTATTCTAGCCTGCTCGTGTAATGGCATTAATGCAATCAAATAATATCGAAATTCACGAATTTATCAAAGTACTCAGATACACTTCTTACAGTTTTCACACGAACGTTCGTTTTACATTTTCGAAAAATCGCAGAATTCTTCAACTCCTTCCACGATCCCGCGAAATAGACACCATATCCAATTATATCGCAGCTAATAAAGCATCGGATTACCGGGAACGAAATGAAAAGGATGTCCCGAACAATGTTGCGAATAAATTCCTGATCGAATATCATTTTTCAATATCGAATGGCCGGTCTCGAATATTCCCGGCTTGCGTGGCGGGCTACCGGGAGACAAGAAGAGGAGGGATGAAGGGGATCGAAGCCCCAATAATTGCACGAAGTTAATTCGTGTTTGTGCTCGCGAGGCACACGTTACTGCATCACGCTGCACAGCCACGCATAATAGCGCGCTGCGTCAACACCGATGTTTACCTTGGCATAATATACAAACAGACGTATGTACGTACGTACGTATCTCGACGCGCGGAGAGATTCACTCGTGAGGATCATTTTACACGGCAGATATTTCCGCAAATTGACAGGAATGATTATCAAAGTGAGCTAAGTCACATATTAGCCGTACTCCTTTACGAACATTTCCTGATGTGAATTTTTCGAAACGAACAGCTCTGCTTTGAGAAAAAACAATTTCGAATATTCTTTATTTTATTAACATTGTGTTATAACACTTGCGTTTACACTTGCATTAGTTATTTAAATTTTTAAAACGCAGGGCAATATAGAATATTGCAAAAACTTTGTTTATCGTGTGTTTAGTCGTGTCCGGTATATTATAAAAAAAAAAAAAAAAACACTTTTCCTGGTATTTAGGTTTTTATCACAATTCTAGTATCACAACAAGCGCAGTAAAACAAATTGTATTTGCAAAACCTGTTGTGTACTATTACACGTAGGTGACTACTATACAGTTTATCATACCAAAAAAAAGCTAGTCAACAATTTGCTAATATAGAAAATAACCTTGAATTTCATGTTTTTTAAATTTGTTGTGATAATTATGTAAATCACTAGAGTGACGCCAGTGGAGTGGAAAAGGTTAGTTATCAGTCACAAATATATTAAATTTAAAAAATGTGAGAGAAATGATGGAAAATGTTAGATAAATGTTTTACCCAAATTTTTGTTTAAATTTAGAAAAGTATTTTTAGTAGTTTCTACCTATATAGTTCCATGTTAAATAACCTAATATTTTTCTTCCCGAGATATTTAGATCTTTTCACTATCGACAGAAATTTAAATGTACGTTACATCCGACTATTTTGCAAAATTGGTTGAAAGTGATAAATTGAACTTTTGTTCGATTTTTCGATCACTTTCATAAACACTGACAGAATTATCCTCGCAACGGATAAACTTCCCCATGCTGCTTTCCCCCACCACCTCGTAGAGCGAAAGGTGGAAGGGGAAAACGTTCGATCTGCATTGCATGAGAGAGTAATTCTGTCCATTAAGCACCGGCCACGTGTGTGATTTGATTGGGAGACGATTTATGGAGGTTATTACATCGGAAGCTTCACATTTACCGAGAAAGTGTTTTTTAAATCTTTATTATGCGACGATGATCTACAGTATGTAATAAGAGGACTCACGGTTTAATAATTTATCGTGACTGAATGGAAGACAATAAAAAGAAAAGCATGATATTTTCATAAATTGGCAACTTTTTTAAATAACGTCAAATAACTGAAATGTTTAAAATTCGAAAAAAAAAAAATTAGCTTATAGATCAAACGTCTTTGCAATCTGAGCTTAGGAACTTTCGTAAATACATAAGATATCATTTACGATATTTCGAAAATATTTCGAAAATATATCTGTAGGATATTCGATCAATATGATAGAATTAAAAATGAAGAATTGTTGAATTTAAATATTCATTACAGCAAGGACCATTTAATTAGTTAATTTAATTGGCTTGAGAACGAATTTTCTTTCGCACCAAGTGGATTTATCGAGAGTGTTACGACGGTTCGGGAAAAGGAGGAAAATAACCAAGAAGATGGGGATATATTCAATGTCATAATTCAATGATATTGGATGGATCCTTTTTTATGACGGTTTTACGACGGTACTCTGGTTTCCCTTTTCTCGTTTGCACATATCCGAGGTATTGTTTTCTGCGTCTCAGCTTATCGTATTACCAGTATTCTTTCCTAGAAATGTATCGCGGTATTCCGTTGTACAATAACGATCTACACGTTTCTTATATAAAGAAACAAAAATTATATAAGTACAAATATTAATTCTCACAAATTTCGAAAATAAGAAAAATAAGAAAATTTTAAAAACCTCTCAATAATAATATTATCCTTTTCTTTAAAAAAAGTTTCTTAACCCTTTGCACTCCAAAATTTTATACTGAAATTGCATTTTTCTTGGTTTCTTTATTTTAGTATAATTACTTGTGTTTCGAAAATTCGAAAAATCCAACGGCTCTGTTACAATTCACAGCTACTTGCGATTCTGTAGTAATTTTTTTTTCCATCGTTTCTAAACTTTATTCTTCCTGATCTTTCCTCAGAATCTGTGGCATCGATCTGAACTCTGTCTTTCCTATGTGCTGTTAGAATCAGTTTCACTTTTTACTGTTATTCTAATCTTCCGTTTTCTTGAACCAATTATTCAATTCAAATCTCTCGTTTATGAAATTACTGACTTTGTCTTTAAACAATTTAAAATCGAACTTATCCTCGCTGTTACTGATTCCGTCAAAACAGACTAACGTACAAAATAATAAATAATTTCAATTAAACACAATGCTACGTGTAAAGAGGAAAGACATAAGTTTCAAATAAAAACAGTTATTAATCGCCTCTTAATTGTCACTTGATTATCGAATCAAATGGTGACTCTCACCTCTCGACTGCAAAGGATTAATATCATTGAACTGAGAAATTTCCAAATTTCAAAAAGAAAACTCACGAATCCGTAAATGAAAATTAAAGTGCAATCCAATCTCCGGTGAAAGACAATTTTCAACTTGGTCGGGATCGTCTAGGAAGAAACTGGAAATCCCTAGGGGACGCAGAGTTTCGTCCTCCTTTTCTCTAGCTTCGTAAGAAAGGGATCCTAACATGGATTCATTTTTCCCACGATTAGAGGCGATGCCGCATGGTTTCCCAGGATTTTCGGAAAAAGCAGAAGGCGGAGACTCTAACACCGAGACGAAAGCCGAAAGGAACACGGAGAGACGTAGGCACACGGCGGTGGCACGGGCCATTGAGCCCTGAGAAACTCTGATTAGCTCTTTCGTTTCTTATTGGAAAACTTTCATTGCGCGGCAACCGAAACGGGGGGAGAAATTCCATTTCGTACCGGCCACCGCCTCAATTTACTAGAATATTCTTTGCACTTTCCACCGATTACCCTTCTCTAATTGAGGCTAAACTTTGTGGTACAACCATAATTTGTGTTTTTGTTTCTCATCGATACGCAATATTTTTTGTAGATATAAAATTATTTATATATTTAATCATTTTTCTACTTATTTCATATTACCCTCCGTAACATTTTATTTATTCAGTGCTGTACTATTAACTTTTGTTGTTGTATTGTTATAAAACAATTTCTTTGCAATAATTATTCATTTATGCTTCTCTCATAAAAATGTGAAACTGTAATCAATCATGATTTTTCTTCTCGTGAATGAAGAAAAATCAAATTATAGAGAGTTAACCTGCCAATTTTGCGCGATGATCTACGATAAACTGGAATGCTATAAGAAGAATACTTAAATTCATCCTTCCAATAAACTACGTCCATGAAAAACGCTTGATCTACGACGATGCAAAAACTGTGCAATCAGTAAACATAAATATTCCTCTAAAAAAAAAAAAAAAGAAATATTAACTACACGTGTTTTATTACTTAAACAAACCTCTAAGATTCAAAAAACCTGGAGAAAGAAACCACCAAAATTGAATTTTGTACTTAAGTTCAAAGAGGAAGATCAAATCTGCCAGCGAAAATCATTTGGTGTTTCTAAAACACACCACTCGACCAAAACCATTCAAATCACCTCTTCTCCTGAACCCTCTCGACGAAGATGTCCGAGTGAAAACAGCTCCATTCACCAAATCTCCCCTCAAAGAAAGCAACAAAAGAAAATAAAGAGGCAAAGAAGCAGAAAAACTTCAGAAGAATGACAAAGTGTGAACATGATGATGCTGCACACCTCTTATTCCTCTTTTCCCCTCCTCTTTCGTAAGCAAAAGAGCGCACGCGACATCAAAGAGGATTCTTTTCGACGAATCGGTGAGTGTTCCGTGGAAAAATCCGCGGATCGAGAGGAAAAACGGGCGCAACCGGATGTGCAACGCGCGTCGGGACTGGGTTTGGTGCGTGCGCGAGAGCATGGTCGAGGCTATGGTGTGGCTAGAGGGACGTGGCCGTTTTATGGTGAACGCGTTTTATTGCCCGCGGGTGCCGCATAGAGGCGGCGCGACTCAAAGGCATGGGCGGAACAGTAAAAGCTAGTTTAACGGTGCTAACAGCGGCCACAACACGCCGAATGTATCGCTCTACCTCTGTGCTTTTCTCTCTAGCCCATTCGTAGCTTCTCTAACTTATATGTATAGTCGGACGAAGAAATATAGCGAGGTCCTGATATCGGTCAGCTGTTATGCACGTTTCACATGATTGACACCTACTAACCCTTTGCACTCCTTTGTCGAGTGTGACTCGACATCAGTTTTTATCACAGGAATTCCTATAGCGCATCATACTCGACATTTTTAAAGGCAACAAATTGAATGATCAGTATTTAATCCATTGCCGCACATTTTTAATTTAAAAATCGTACCCAGAAATGCAGTTCTTTTTTGTTTATCATTACTTTTTTTCTGTACTCAGAACAAATGACGGCTATGGCCGTCGCGAAGATTATAGTCATTTTTGTTCAATGTATTATTGAAGAATAAACAAATAAATGCATTAGTACAGTCCGTACTAATGTTTCTTTTTTTATTAATGAAAGTATGCAGGACGGCTATAGCTGTCGTTTGTGGCAATAGGTTAATAGGCTTACGGTCGGTAAAGTGTCAATATAGTAAAATCAATCGATATAATAGAAAATAAGTGAAAAGTTCTTTTTTATTTTGGCTCAGATCACTTTCACAATCACGATATTGAAGTATCAAACTCTGAACGATAGAGATCTAATTGTACTTTTCTTTTAATACGAACGGGGAATTATATTTTAACAAATTGTCGAGCGCGCGCAGTTTTCGTGAGCGAGGTTTAGAAATTTAACGATGGAAAATAGAAAATTCGTCAATTTACACCATTTCACCCGGAATGGATACTGTTACACTTCTTTTTTCCATTTTTTTACGGATGGAAACTGTACCCGCCACCATCATCCGGTATCCCTGTCGATAGCACGATAATTTACAGCCACGCGCGGCTTTAATTAAATTTTCTAGCTACACCAGGCCAGGCAGGTGAGCGACAGTGACTACGCTCTTCGCCGGAAGTGGAGGAACGAAGACATACAGTGAGTCACAAAATTATTGGCACACGCAGGGAGTTAACGGAAATATGAAAAACAAAAAGATAATAAAAGAACTTTTAATACTTTTTAATGAAAACACATAATATTCAGACTTTGAATTAATAAAAGTATTTAAAAAAACAACAATATTATGATTTATAGTTACGAAAAAACGAAGTGTAACAATTTCGTGCATTAAACTAGATCACAAAATTATTGGCACACGTAACATATTCTGTGAAAAACAATTGAATTACCCAGTTCCGATCGTTTTATGTTTTTCTTTACTATCCAGAGACTCAGTATAAGATATTATAGCGTTTAATTAACATCGGAATAAACAGTTTGTAGAATTTAATAAAAGAATATACATAACAGAGTGCTATTATGGTTGGAAAAGGAAAAGAAACTAAGAGATAAGAAACTTTAGAGATAAGAAACGTAGTAATTTTTCATTGGAAAAATGGAAAATCATATAGAGAGATTGGAAGCATCGTAAATAAAAGCTTTACAACTGTAAGAAATATTATTAACCGACTTGTAAACGAAGGCAGAATAGAGAATAAGACCGGTAGAGGAAGGAAGAAGTTAAATTCACGTGAAGAACGATTTGTTGTTCGAAAAATCAAAGATGATCCGAAAATAAGTGTACCGAAAATTAATGCTCTTCTTCGAAATTTTTCTGACAAAACTGTTTCGAATGAAACAGTCCGCAGAGTGCTACGAGAAAATTCATATAATGGTCGCGTAGCCAGAAAAAAACCATATGTGAATACCATAAACCGAAAAAATCGCTTAGAATTCGCCAAAAAATATATTTCTGAGCCTACTGAATTTTGGAGAAACGTAATATTTTGCGACGAAAGCAAATTCAATGTTTGGGGATCAGATGGTTATCAAAAAGTGTGGAGAAAACCAAACGAAGAAATGCATCCCAAGAATCTTCGTTCAACGATTAAGCACGGTGACGGCAATGTTATGGTGTGGGGTTGCATTAGCTATTATGGTATAGGAAAATTAGAATTTATTACTGAAACAATGAACAAGATGATATACTTAAACGTTTTAAAAAGTAATTTAAAAGAGAGTGATGAAAAAATGGGTATCTTGAACACGTTTCAGTTTTATCAAGACAACGACCCAAAACACAAATCAAAACTCGTTCAAGAATGGTTACTGTATAATTGTCCAAAAGTTATGAATACACCACTTCAGTCACCGGACTTAAATCCGATCGAGATGATGTGGAATAGACTTGACGATAAAATAAGAAAACATTCGATTACTAATAAAACAGACCTGCAAAATAAGCTTGTAGAAGAATGGTACAACATTGAAGAAGATTATTTAAAAAAATTAATAGAATCGATGCCGAAAAGACTTGCAGAAGTAATAAAACAAAAAGGATACCCCACAAAATATTAATCACAATAAAATTCTTAAGTCTTTCAATTGTTTTTCGAAGAATACGTTACGTGTGCCAATAATTTTGTGATCTAGTTTAATGCACGAAATTGTTACACTTCGTTTTTTCGTAACTATAAATCATAATATTGTTGTTTTTTTAAATAGTTTTATTAGGTCAAAGTCTAAATATTATGTTTTTTCATTAAAAAGTATTAAAAGTTCTTTTATTATCTTCTTGTTTTTCATATTTCCGTTAACTACCTGTGTGTGCCAATAATTTTGTGACTCACTGTATGTATGTATGTAGGAGCATCGGGTCGAAACCGTGCGGAATAAATTGTCAAGGGACATATTGAGGGTGTTGGAGCTTCATTTGCGACAAATGCTAGTGTATCGTTAATGAAGACGAACAGTAGATTCATTTTTAATTTACATCTTTAACAGGGGGACAATTGTTCCTGTAATGTTGATTCGGCGAATACTTTATCCTGTTATATAGAGTAAAATAGCCGAATATAAGACCTATTTCTTGAAGCAAGCGCAATTCTCGGTTAAAAATACTTTTATTAAAATACGATACATGTTTTAAATGTAAGATATGTACACTTTTGAAGAAATAGAGAGAGTTCCATTGTAATAAAATGAAAATGTAAAGTATGTAAAACCATAATTTCAAACACTAATCGCCTAATATAAGACCCAGGTTTCATCTTATCAAAACTGATTTTTTCTGTCTTTTTTTCACACATATATTATAAAATTAATTTCGTCTGGCCCGTGTACATCTGAAGAATAAAGTTCATTGCAAAATTCATGTGCAAAACAGGCATTCAGCATCATAATTTTCATATGCTTGCTCAAGACACTACGTTGTTTCCTACGCCACGTTCTTATAATGCAACTAAACTACAGTTAGTTTTGAAACAAAGGACTGTCGCTGCGACGTTCGAGACTTCTCCGTAACGTAGATAGGCTAGGGTCTCATATTAGGCTACTTTACCGTAATATTATTTTTTCTACTATTATGTAATATTTTTGCTTTAACTTTCATTAATTATTGCCTTAATTTTCATTAATTATTCAACCCTCCTTCGTTTATTCTTTATAACTTCGTATCAGATATACACTCGATCATCGAATTATTCTAAAAAAAATTAAAAAAAAAAGAAGAAGAGATAGAGAAGAATTTCTATCTTTAACATTACCATCGATCATCCTTGTTCATTCTCAATCCTCATTCACAGAATTTAATGTCGATCAATTGCGTCGATAATAACGAACACTCAAGATAATATCGTAATTTCATTCAATTTTTCGCGTGCAAGAACTTAATGGTTGCGGTGAGTTAATATCAGACGTGCAATGGACGCTCCTCGATCGTTCAACTTTTACATGTGTTGGTTCGAGAAAGGGGAAACAAAAACGAGGAAGAAAAGAAACACTGATTGACCGATCGAGCCGGCTAAAAGCGGTCGTAAAGGGTGTCATTTTGATATAGGAAAAGTTGGCAAGGTATTAATCTTCATGGTGGAACAGAAATAACTCACGGGACCTTGGAATTAGATTTAATACTGGCGCGTCTTTCCCGGCGATTAACGTTAATTTTCTGTACATACATTGCTCGACGCTTCTTCATGAAGTCAACGACTCTATTTCCGCCTCGCGTTCCTTGCAATTATTGCCAACTATGCTGGGGATGATCAACCCTTTCATTACAAATGAAACATTGCATACATTTTAATTGTTTTCATCCTCTTAACGATAATTTTATGTTCAATGCCAATTTAACGAATTCCAAAAAGATCTCCCTTGGAAGATACGCGAAGACGAGATGATCGTAGAAACAGTGTTTACGAATTATTTTTCATTCTCCTCAAACTCCAGAAGAATCTTGGAAAATTCGCAAAAAATATATTACCAAGGAATCACTATAAATTTCTACCACTTTTTTCTGAATATTTTCCCGTATTTCTTCACATAAAATATTTGCAAAATATTTGATCATTCACAATATACAAAAAACAAAGTTCATAAAATAAATTGTGAAGAAATCACGCCAAGAAAAATTGTACGTTCCTCAATATTTTCTCGTATTTCGCCAGATGAAACATTCGCAAAACGGATCATCGACAATCTACAAAATTGCCAAAATAAATTGGGAAGAAATCACGAAAAATTTTGTTCTCAATATTTTCTCTGCTGAAACATCCGCAAAATACGTTATCGAATAACCACGCGAAAAATTCCTCCGTGTTTTCCTCCCCGAATATTTTCCCACATTCTCCACGGAGGACGAAGAGATCCATCTTGAGTCACCTATCCCGCGTTCCTGAACGCGTGAAAATCCGCCAACTAAATCGCGATCTATTTTCGGAAGGTGGAAGTCCGCCACTAGCGACGAAACGGTGGCAGAGGAGGATCGTGCCAAGGTATCCGCGACATTTCATAAACACGAAATCAATTTTAATCCTCGCCGAGGTACCGCCCTATCCCCTCCCCTCGACCAACACCGCGTGTTCCAGTGCTTATTTATAAGCGCAACACCGGGCCACTTCCTGTACGGGATCATCGCGCAACGAACCTTGCATCCTTGTGTCGCTTTGCAACCATAATACACCGACAGGCTAATAGGCACCATGTTGTATATTTATCTGCAGGTATTACTCAAATAAATCGGTGGAGAAATGAGGAAATTTGTTTTCAGCTTAAGACCAGATAGTTCAAGGTTATTTGTGAAGTTCGTTGAAGAGGAGATTTATCAACGCTTCGCTGACTGGCTATTTCAAGCTAAAACTAGCTATCTCGTCGAATTGAATTGTTTTTCCGCAATTGAATACAAAATGAAAACGTCTAAAATGATTTCATTTAATTGCAAACATTTTTATGTAATTGTACATTTTTGAGAATATAGTAAAACAAAAAAGAAAAAAAAAAGAATTTGGGTAAAAAATTCTTTCATTCAAGTAGGATAATTTAAATATTTTGTAGATTTTTTTACATTAAGTACATTATATGCAATTCTGCGCCTTTATATTTTTCATAAATGTAAAAAAATCCGCAGGTTAAGTATTAAGTATGTTGAATTATTTTTTCGGGTACCGTGTAGCGTTTATACCTACGTGCACAAGTTTTGCAAACATTTTCGAGTTTCGCTACGCTTTCCTTTTGAAGAGCATACCTACTTCACATTCTCTAGCGGGATTTCTCTTCACACCAGTTACTATTTCCCTTTTCTTCTTCTAAAATATGGTCTTTTAATTTCCCTGAAAGCCTTAAAGGTGAATCTTTATACTAGAGATCCCTATATTTCACGTGTATTTAAATACACGTCTGTTTCATGTATATTTAGATACACGTGCATTAGCGTACCTGCATTTCGACCCGTATAATTTTTAAAATAGTTACCGATTTGCTAAAGAAAAATATGGTTGCACGAAATAGATAGTGAAAAATAAATTTGCTAGAAAACCGAAATTTATTTAATTAATTTTCTAGTCCAGTAAAAAAGCCTAAAAAAAATCTGTAACATGTTAATTTCCCGATGATAAACGACTTCTTAAAGTGCATTAGAACGTATATATAACGAAGCGAATGGAATTGAGTTATTAGCCTGTGGTATATTTAGATTTATATTAGGTACGTATGAAACGCAGCCTTTTCAACAGCTCGCAAATAATACCGAAGATCTAAACTTCACTTCTAATTACGTTATAACGCGCTCCTATCTTAGTAGTCGGAATATCAACCTAATTAATACATAAAAGTTACTAATTCATACAGTAAAAAATTCCAAAATATCAAACACAATTACAACTACCATAAAAACAAAGAATAAAAAAGTTCAATTTAAGAGATACATATAAAACATCTGCAAATAAAAAATTCTCAAACGAAACCAATTTAAAAAATCAAATAATCACTGTGGGAGACATTAAGATATCTTCGAATTTTACTCGCGCCCATTAAAACAACTCCTCGAAAAAAAAAAAAAAAACGAAACGATAAATAAATAAACAGAAAAAAAAAGGAAAATATTTGGAGAAGGCAAAGAAAGGAGCAAGAGAGATTCCTCTCGTATAATCGAAGAAACCGGCGCGCGTTAGACGGAGAAGGGAAAGCATTGGAAGCCGCTTTCTGCTTTAGGAGGCATTCACGCGGTACTTATTAACGAGTACGATCCGCACGTCACTCAAGTACGTCGTTTTGCCGGGTGAACTTTATAAACCGGCCTGTCCGATATCGGAAATAGGCTCAGAGAACCGGCCGCCAAGGCATTAGCGTTGTGAATTTGGCGACTGCCGCCAGATACTCCCTTCCCACTGCTTCACTACCCACACACCGTTCGCTCCTCTCCATTAACGATTCTCGATCGAGGTACGTTCGTTAACTTGTCCAGCGGCCGGATCATGAGAATTATCGGAATGCCGGCCAGAGCTTCGGAAAGAAGAATATTTAAATCTACTTCTCCGTTCCTCGTGCACTCCTCCGCCATTTGCAAACACTGACTAACTCTCTTTCTCCCCTTCAAAGCTATTCCAACCGTTAACCACGATGTATCGATGCACGTACGACGCGTCGATACGAGAATTTTTATCGACTTCTAATTTCGACTGCCGGTAGAGTAGTTCGTAGACGATTCGGAAGGAGGCGCTTCCGACGCGTCTCGCAAGTGTACTTGTGTAATGAGAAATTGGAAATCGACAGTTTTCTGTCTTACAGTGTTTTAATTTGAAGGTTACTTAAGACAGGTTAAGAGTGCTGTTTCACATGGAGTGGATATGGTGTCTGCGAGCAGATGTTCGATATTAGCGGTGAATCGACGATGTCGAGCGAGTGGACGAAAGTTGGACGAGGTTGGAAGTTGAAAGAAAAGTTGTGAGGAAAAGTTGGTGGATTGGAGAGGAAATGTATGTGTTTGAGAGGGATTTCTTGTTGATTGCTAAGGCAAAGGTGTTGTGTTTTGATGCTTCGAATGATTGTCATAGGTGAAAACATTGATTTCGACGAGTTTGATGTAGATAGTACGAGAAAGTGAAAATTGAAAATCTTTCGAGTTAAAATAGTTTCGTTAAATTACGAGAAAAGTTTTTTATAATATTTAAGAGATATCAGTATATCAATAAAAAGTACTATGTAAACTGAAGAGATGAGTGTACTCGTATTTTCCTTACATATCTCGTACGAAAACTGTAGCGACATCTCGAAAATATTTTTCTGTGTGCTATATCCACCCGACCCTCCTCTAATTTCATCGGGAGACGAACCTAATCGAGTCTCGTCCGTTCAATTCGTTCCACGTGGAAAATATTCGGCGACACAGACGAAGAAAATCGAGGAACTCGCGAGTTCTCTGCGATATCTGGCCTCGATTGTTGCTCTCGCGAGTCAAATGGGTAAAGATGGAGAAGGGGAGGGAAGAGGAGGTGGAGGAAAGTCAAGGATGCAGGGGCACGCGAGCGACTACGGTTCCAAGGAAGACCACTCGGCGCAATCTACGCCGGAACTCCTCTCCAGGGAGGGAAACAGACCGTCCTTCTTTTATCTTATTACGCCGAACATTACCCCCGGTGATCGCTTTCCGTCTGGAAATCGTGTTATCGAGATCGTGCTCGCGATATCCAGTCGAACGTGTCATTTCCTTCTAATCAGGTTTCAGACTCATTTATTGGGTAATTTTTCTTCCTGTTTTTGCTAAGTTCGAGCATGACTCGTGCGTTTTCTCACGTTTGTAGAATTATCTGATCTCTTTCCTTCATTTCTTTGTATTTTTGGCAAGTTTATACGGAGATTCTTTGTACTGAAAATTTTTAAACTTTCTAAGCTTTAAATTTTGAATTTTCCTACATGTAAAATGTTAGAGTAACTCATTGGAATTTTCGCTCTCGAAATATTCATTTATGAATGAAAGTCAAGGATAAATTGCTGAAATTCTAAAGATTTAAATTTCAAACATTTAATATTCTTTCATGATATTACTTGTCCAAAACGAAAAGGAATAAAATAAATTTCCTCAAGAAATACTAAAAATAAGTTTAATAAAAGTAGTTCAAGTTCCAAAAAAATGAATCTCGATCGTTAATATCATTCCAAACTTTCTATGTTACTATTTGAAAAAAAAAAAAAAAAAAAAAAAAATAAGAAAAACTAAGTTTTCTCGAGTTACCTAACCAATGAGGCGCATCCAAGTGGATGCATTTCGAAGTGGACACCCGCTAGACGAGGTTCCGCGGGCACGCGACGCGTGCAATCATCATCGGTACAGCGAGAGCTGGTCGAAAAAAAAATTGTAAAGTAGGCAAAAGGGAACGTAGAAGGAAGAGCGAAGTTTTCTGGCAAGAAGGATCGATCGATCGGCTCCGTCCAGTCGCTCTCTTTCGTTCCCTCCCTCTCTAACCCGCCATTCCCACAGTATTCCCTAAGTTTCTCTTAACAGAAGAACCAGAGTGTCCTCCACTTTTATCTTGCGTCGCCTTTATTCCAAGTTCCGTTGCTTCTCGCATCTCCGATAGATGGAATCGTTTCGTTTCGTTCTCTCTAACCAACGAGAAGAGAGAGAGAAAGAGAGAGAAGTTGGAAGAAGCCAATCTCAGAAATGAATATGACTGCTGCAAAATTCACGGAACAATCCGCGGGTCGCTGAATGCGGGTTGTTTGTCTGTTTGTTTGCAAGCCTATTTCCGCTCTCATTTATATGCACGTGCATCGTCGTCCAGCGTGTCGTTGCCCAGTGTAGAAACAGCTTCGCCGATGTGAACAGTGTAGTATCGTGATCTAGATGTGTGGAGAGAGGGAATCCTGATGTTTCGAGATATGTCAGAGTAAGAGGTAAAAGTGTGAGGAACGAGTTGTTTAGATGAAGAATTTAAGAGATGTTGGATTGAAGATATTTGGAGATTTGTGATTGTTTGATTGTCATACTGACGCTACATAAAAATATTTCTGTCCCTAAGAATTGTGAAATTGGAGAGAATTTTTATTAATAAAAGATTAGGAGATCACTGATTCCTCGATTTAACCTTCGAAAGTTTTCTAAAATAGCAGAGTTTGTGCAAATTCAGCAGGTTCTTCATTGATTGAAAATCTTTGAAATTTCCTTACTAAATATGGCGAAGTTTGGAAGTTTGAAGACAAAAGTAGTTCAGATATAGTATGGATGGAATTAAGAAGCAACTGAAGATTAGAAAATATGTTTGAAAGATAGGAAGGTTACTAGTCTTCCTATCTTTCAAATATATTCAAACATTCTTCAAATACACGTTAAAAAAGTAAATATTAAGATATATTATAGTAGAAGCAATTTTATTATTTCAATTCCTATCAATCCATCGAAAATTACACAAGAAACGTTCAATATTACTTTCAAATCGACAAATGATCTCAAAAAGTTTCCATCAATGGCGTACACGTCTGCACGCTAAGAAAACCCAGTTCGACCGAAGAAAAATGTAAATGGCGTTCCATTTCCATGTTCAACGTGACAAAACCAAGGAAACGAGCGTCCTCTTTGCTTCAGAATCTTCGGGACATTTTTCGAGACAAAACCAGCTAGAATATATACCACACTGCCGCGTCTTCCTGCTCTGATTTCTTCCTCCATAATCCCTGATATTCGTCTATTCGCGAGAATGGGAGAAAAAGGCAGGATACAAAAGAGGACAAGCACGCGGTTATCTCGGTATATAGACCATTTACGCTTTTGTGCGGTCGAATCGCGGATGCAAGCAACACTTGCCACGTTCTGTGCTCGAGAGATTAATACCACCCCTGGAAATCCTCTCTCTTTCTTTGTTAAACGTTCGTGAGTCTCGCGACGTGTGGAGAAAGACGAGAGAAGAGTTCCTTAGATGGCACGATAAACGCTTCTTATCGGTTGATCTCGCGTGTCCCGTTCACTCGCGCGGTTCAACACGCGATACACGTGTACTCTTTGTTTAAACGACACGGAGAGCGGAATTTACGAGCGGATACTTGTGGGTGTTTGGAAACGTTTGCGGGAATTTTTTCCCGGTAAAAATATCGTCTGGGTGAAGTTATGAAGTTGTAATTGAAGTGAGTATATCCATAAACATGTTTAATAGTAAATCTGACGTATAATAGTGGAGGGTGTATAAACAAAGTTGAATGATCTACAGTGATCACCTAATGACCATGTAGAGTAAAGCTACACACATTTACATTCTTCCAATGCATGTGCATATGTTTGTTACATTTAGTATGTATACAGGTATATAATATATAATCATACGGATGGGGGAATGCTAACCAGTGATCTTTTAAGCGTTCACCAAACTCAGTTCAAGCTATAGCTAACACTTTTCACTCGAGAAAGTTCCTTAATCTTTTCTTTCTTGTGGATAAAAAAATTCCAACCCATTGCAGAATATATTAAAAATGATTAAACAAAATAATTAGTGGGGAGATGATAATTAGTAACCTTGAGTGTTCATCAGAATTCACTCAGACTATAGCTAACGTTTATTCCTCGAAAAAATTCCTTACTTTTTCTCTCCTTGTCAATAAACAAATTCCAACCAATTGTAGGATATATTAAAAGCAATTAAAAAAGTAATTAGTAGAGAGGATGCTAGCCAGTGTCCTTGAACGTTCGTCAAACTCTGCTCAAACTATAGCCAACGCTTATCGTCCGAAAAAATTCCTTAATTTCTCCCTTTTTGTTAACAAAAAACAAATTCCAGATGTCTTGATCTATGGACAGACAATTCTAGAACCCGTATCAATTGGCAAAGATCGATTTCTTTGATCGTCGAAAGTGGTCTCGAGCGAACGAATAATACCGCCAGACACATGGTAAAGGTAATGGAACGAGCAGCCGTTTAAACGAACAGACAGCGAAAGTGTTGCTTCGTCATTTTATGCTCGACCAGAAGATAAGGTGGTGTTGCTTCGATTTGATCCACTTCTTCGTGAACCCATGCCGATCGAACACGCCACGAATCGCCACGGTACCGTAACGATCTCGAAACACCGTCAAATGGAAAAATATGAGCGTGTCTCTCTGATCGTACGGTCGATAAGAGTACGCTATACGTGTTATCTAAATTGGCGTGAAAACATGAAACCATAAAAACAACACCAAGTGGATTCTTGTCTGTAAATTATCCGACATTTGATGATTTTTAAACGAAATTGTTCAAGAAGATAAATCAAGTGTTGCAGGAACATTGATTGGAGATTTGCGGAACATTTTTCGAAAAGTGTATATAACGTTTTTTATTATTTAACAAAAAGAAACATTAAATGAAATGAAAAATTAAGTTAGAAGTTATCGAATGAAAATTAATTTACAAATAGAAGATATATTTAACGATATTACGATATGAAATAATGCAAAGGTTGAAACAAATATTTCAACTGTATTATCAAATTCCTATAAGAATATACCAATCAGATACAAAAATATCGATAACCTATCATCAATTAAAAACGACTTGAATTTACCTGGAAGAAATTTAAAGAGTACTTAAATACCCTAGCAGTTCACTCCAAGAAAAGTGTTCTGAAACTTGTGTGCAACTATATAATACTTCAAGCAAAATGCAACAGATAGGCCCAGCAAGTATACTTCTGAACTCCAAAAACAGCCTAAAGAGACCATTAACCCCCTCAGTTTGGCCCAAGAACCGAGCAAAAAAAAAAAAAAAATAAAGGAAGAAAAAAGAAAATAAAAAAAAATCTTCAAGTCCTATCCTCTTGAAGCAACCGAAAAACAGGGGTGAAAGAAGCATAAGTGTCCAACTAACAACTCGTATACAGAGGAACGCAATAATCAACTGATTCATGGTTGAAGACTTGGACAATGAGAGCACCGGGCCAAGGGAGAGAGGACGTTGTCGAAGTGGAGGGTGTAAGGAAGCGGAAGTGCAGCGTAGAAGAGCAATCGTGTGCACCAAGAACACGGACTGAAGAACGTAGAATGCCTCTCGAGCGAGTGGAACGGGTACACCGAGCGAACCAGTACGAAAACGAAGAAGCCACTCTCGGTTGAGCAGAGAAGACACTTAAACGAAATAGAATTTCGCGGTGAAACCCACTGTTCGGAGTATCTTCGAAAGCACAGATACACGAATCCATTAGATCGTATCATATGAAATTGCCATTTTTCTAGGTCGAAATAAGAACGATATCCAGATGTATCTCGAACAATAGGAAGAACATGAAAAAATGTATTAGTCATTTATTTCACCTTGTGACCACCTTGGAAAATGTCAACTTTTGAATTTTTTAATTAAAATCTATATATTCCTTATTGTGTATTATTATTGCTTCCACCGAAGCGTTTTCGAAATACTACCTAAACGTGATCTTTTGCATAAGTCACTCTTGAAATATAATTTTTCAAAGTTGACGAATATCTTTTGTATTTTTTAAAGATATTTGCTCTGGGAGATTAAAATCGGACATTCTATATATTTAGAAATTATTTGAAGTAATTTGAAGTATCGATATTTCTAAGTATCTATGTTACGATAAATGTGATTAATCCTGTGATTATGTATAATTACCGGTTATTATATATAATCACCGCTAAATTTTTCGATATGAAACCGAAGAAACGCAATCGCGTTGCTTGATACCATTCCATAAGACTTTTGCAATAACCTTTGGTACTCGAACAATTAATTGTTAATTTCAAAAATGATTGATCACCGTGCTGCTTAAAAGATGAAAAAGGAATATTAACGAATGAAAACTGATTTTTCTAGATCTAAAAGAGCTCATATTACTGGTGACTATAGTCACTCGTTAAAATTTCGCATTGATTCACAACTTTAGTCGGATATAGCGTAGTTTATTATCTTCACAGGTACTGATACCTTCTGTTTCGTAACTATTTCGTTTTTAGTCACGATGGTGTGTTCGTTCGTGTCGAAATAGGCTTGTAAAGTAGCACTTGGAGTATTCGCGATTCAAATATCCATACAGTGAAAGAATATTGGCCGAAGACACAGCCGTATCGAAAGGGTTAAATTCCACAATAAGAGTAATATTAAAAGAAAAGGGAGGAAAGAGAGAGCAAAGGTGCAAGGCGACATAGAAGAAGCGTGCATAGGAGCCAGGGTAGCGTGCGAGCAAAGCAACTAGCTAGTAGTAGCTCGCAGCGATTGGTCGACGGGGCCGAAAAGGGTTGGATTTTCGAGAGGGCAGCGCGGCGTAAAGGGTGGAGCGCTCGAGGACGCTCTCTCGAGCACGCTCGAGTCTCTATCCGGCGTGTGTGCTACGCCAGTATCTACGCGTGTAACCGTGTCGGAGCATAGGTGAACATCAGGAGGGGGTGGAGTGGGCCAGAAAGAACGGCGAGGAGGGAAAAGAGACCGCACACGCTCTGGCTTTTCTACGCTCGAGTGTACTTCTTCCTCCATATCTCTCTCTCTCTCTCTCTCTCTCTCTCTCTCCTTCTATCTCCCCTCCTTCTATTTTTTCTTCCCCTCTTCCACTCCTTTCTTTCTCTCAATTTTCGTTCTTTCTCGTTCTCTCCCGGTCTTTCTGTCTTTCTCCAATTTTTCTCACTCGAAATGGAGACCTCTAGTTTCCTTCCCACAAGTTCAACATCGCTACCAATGCTCGAAAGCTTGTTAGTGAGATTCGCCATTTTTTCCCGTGCCCCCTCTTCCTCTTCCTCCTCTTCTTCCGCGTACAATCATCCTCCTTCTCCTCGCCCCTTCTACCGAGCTGGCACTCGTACACCGCCTCCTCCTGTGTCGTGGCCCCCCTTTCTCTCTCTCTTCTTCTCTTTTTCTCTCGTGCTGGAGGAAATAGAGGAAGAGAGAGAGAGAGAGACAAAAGGTCGAGCAAATCGAGAAATCGAGCCACCGAATATTGTTCAAGCGGCACAGAGTGGTATTAGATTTGCTCCAGAGCTTCTGGTACAGCTCTTCTATGAAACTGGGAAGGAGAATTTTGCACGAAGTGGAGGCAGAAAGGAGGAAGAGACGACAGGGAACGTGAAATAGCGAGAAGATTCGAGGCAAAATGGTGAATCGCGAGGTAATGGAAGTTTGAACAAATTGTTGGTGTTTTATTGAGATTTATTTGAAGATTCTTCGTTTGTTAGATGGAATTTTTATGTCACGGGGTTAGTAGGTTACGGGGTGTACCGACCTTTTATTCAATATTTCAAAATTCTACGTTTGCAATTTATTTTATACATAGATTTCCAGATTTTAGAAAAGATAAGCTTGTAAACCACTGACCTAAACCCATAAGTCTCACAATTAACCTCTTCAGGAACCATTTTTCAAAATTAAGTAAAAGATTATCCAATTTTTGTTTAGGTATACTGCATTGGTCAGAAAATTCTTGCAGTCTTTATGAAATCGGTTTCTACGTATAGCTGATTAAATAATTTTCCGCACAGAAAGACCAAAATTATGAAAAATTTTATTTAGATATAATAAATAATATATATTATTTTGGCAGATTAGTGGGTTCAATTTAGAATTTAAATAACAACAATTTTCTAATATTTTTAAATTTACTGTTAGTAATTATTATAATTTTGGTGTTGCTTTTTCAATTCGATTGGAACGTGAAATTTCAAGTTCTATTTAAATACGTAACGGTTCTAATATCTTTAGAAAACTGCGAAATTTAACCTCGAGGAGGTTGAAAAAAGGAAAAGAAGAAGAAAAAAAGCACTCGACCAATACCGTATACACGTACAAGCTCCAGCCCCATTTTTTTCCTTCATTTTATTTCCCTGAATTCTCCCACGATTTCCCTGCATCTCCACATCCCACTCGTCCAAGCCACTGTTCGAGTCCTCTCCATCTCTGGTCCCTCCTCAAGCCCTCCAACCTCCCCTTCTCCTTATACCCCTTGGGGTACGCGTTACGCCCCAGTTACCGTGATTCCCCGCAAGTCCTCAAGTTCCTGTCGTTCTTCGTTCGTTCTTCCGCGGAAATAATACGGCAGAAATGAACAACGATCCACGGTTCAGAAGGAGGAGAATAAGAGAACCAAGTGGGGTTAGGGAGTCGATGAAGAGTGCGCAGGGTCGAAAGAATGCCGATGGAAAAGGTGAAGAAGGAATGGTGAAAGGGAAGCGGAGGAAGTAGGAACGATTCTATCGAGAAGCATCGACAAAGAGGGAACACACTCTACTCGTAGGATCATCGAGAGCAATCATGGTAGAATTATTCCTCGTACTATCGTGAACTTCCTTCTCCTGGTTTCCCCATGTGTGCTCGACCGTGAGTCACGGGAATCATCTTGGTATAAGAAAAAAAAGAAAAAAGAAATACTCCATTGGCCACTGTGTGTATACAGAGTCAGAGTTGGAATAAAAATTGAATCAACAATTAACTATTAAATTTCTACTTTAATCTCACTCGTTACCAAATGAATAGCAATTAATAGGAAGCAGTAAAGCGTAAGGAAAAAATTCTTCAAATAAATTCTTCAAAATTATGTCACATAATCAACACTCGTTAATCCTCGGCCAGCCGGTGCTTGGGTCATCTCGGAACCAAGCATTAGGTTAGGTTAAGCGTTAAGAATATTTTTTTTATATTATTGAAAAAGTAATAGACATAAATAAAAAAAAACGACCTAAAAAATATAATCCGAAAGGTAGATAACTCGGGTCCAAACAGACCCAGGCGTAGTATCTCATCGTCGGAGGGTTAAACTAACCTAAGTACGAAAACTACCTCTCTCACTAGAAATACTCAAAACCTATCCGGCTATTAAACGGAGATCGCGAGCCAATCAGTGCCAGAAAAAAAAAAAAAAAAACAGGGGAACGCATTCGTGGCTATCGTTCGAGTGGGAAAAAATTCATATTTACTTATCGCGTGAGCAAGCAATACCCTGAAAGGGTGGGAGTCTATGGGAGAAGGAAAAAAAATAGAAGAGAGAGAAAAGAAAAAGGTCGAAACTTTTACCTGGCTCGTCTAACCTTCGTGTAAAAACCCTCGAGAAAAAGAGGGGGAGGGGAGAAGAAGAAGAAGAAGGGAACAGTGAGGAAAGGAACACTCGTTCTGGACTATCGCGATCGAGTCAGGTCAAACAGTGGCTGGAAAAAAGCTCGAAGAGACTGCTCGAATACCTCAGGATCGTTCACCTATGAAAATCTGATTCATTGAACTCTCTCGAATGGAGTCGTTTAAGTTTTGTCCATGGAGGATCGTCGGAAGAAAAAAAGAAAGGAAAGAGGGATGCACACAAGGATCTTGACATAAACGAAGGATGAGCAAAGATGAAATGGCGGATCGAAATACATATGCATTCCTGTTCGTAAGGAACGACGTGAAGAAAACCTAAATAGTATAATAATATAGTAAATACGTACACTTCTATGAATATACGAGTCACTCAGAAATTAAACCGATTAATTCCACTTTAGCGATGTTTTCGAATTTTACTACCGAAGCGCATAATTTGTACTGAACTTTTTACAAATAAAATAAATTTAGTAAATTTCGTTCGACGAAGTTAGTTCACGACCTACTAATTTCTATTCGATGTTCTTTATTTCTGTGCACTTCACCTCAGCTTCAATTTTCAACAACGTTTTATAATAAAAAAATATAATAATAATAATAATCATTGGATTCATTCTTCCTTATTTCTCCTGCCCACAGTTTTTGGGCAAACATGCGCAAAAAACGGAATGAAAATAAACGAAAGAGGCGAAAAAGGTGTTGAAAAAAATAACAAGGGATAAAAGAAAAAGAAAAATAGCGAGATCACGTTGAAAAGCTGCGGAGTTGGACTGCACGCGTCCATAAATATTCACCGGCAGATTTATTTTCCCAGCGCTTTAGGGATAAAAGATAATCTTTCACCTATGACGTACAATTATTCCCACTCGAGTCCTATTTACTTATTTGCCTCCCTTCTTTCTTCCCATTCTCTTCTTCCTTTTTTTAATTTTGAATAAAAGCTGTATCGCACCGGTAATAATTAATCGCGCGCCATTCCGCATTGGACGCGCTAAACCTTTCACATGAGATTCCCTTCTCCTGTGATGTATCGCGCAATTACACTTATAAGTGTGTATTAGCCAACTATTGCTCACCATGGCTGAATACAAATTGCTGTTTTTGGGGGGGCCACAGATTGCATTCGACGCGCGTATGTTTCTTTCTGGCGGCAATTGTACCTTTGCTTTCAAATTGCAATGGAAAATAAGAAAAAAAAAATATATATATATATCGTAACGAAACAAACCTCTACCTAACTTAACCTAAGAAAAAACAATAGAAAGAATCGACACTAAAAAAAAAGAAAGAGAAAGAGAGAGAGAGAGAGAAGGAGAAAGAGAAGAAATGAAAAGAAGAGGGAATAAAGAAATGGAGCAAAAGAGGGTGCCGCTGCGTGGCCAAATAAATGCGTACGCGGAATCACGAGCACGATCATTACACCCGTGAAGGAGGGTGTCTACTAACTTGTCCATTAATATTAAAGAAGCTACAGCCTCGCGAGGGTTACGCGTGGAGAATGAACGAGGATAGATTTAGCAACGCGAAATGCGTGTTAACGTTCGGGGTAGCGATACAACGAGGAACATATAGGAATACCTAATGTTGCCGTTTTCAGTCTTTTTAAACGAGTAACTTACGAATGTAATATTTATGTCGACCTAACACCGTAGAACAGTAAAAAAAGGAAATGCATAATAATACGATAGAGGCTGAACTTGTGGAAAGAGAGGTTGTGATGGATCGACAAATTTACGAGCACCATCAACGTGGAATACATATATACGTATATATGCGTGTAGAATAGAAGGAGGGGCAGGAAATTTTCAACAGAAACGCGAGAATTTAAGTGGCAAAGGGACGGACAAATTGTCAATGAGGGATTAAAGAATCCTCGTCCATTTGGCAGGTGGTTAAGCACTCGGAGAGCCATGCGGCCGCGTATTACGCTCTTTCTCCCATTTATGGAGAGGGAAACGAAGAGAGGGGATGGGAGAGAGAAGGAGAGAATGAGAGAGAGAGAGACAGAGAAGAGTGAAATAGAAAAGACGAGAATGAGAGAGAGATAGAAAAGGAGAGAATGAGAGACAGAGAGAGAGAGAGAGAGAAATAGCAGAGAGTGTGAGAGGAAAAGAGAGAGTGAGAAGAGAGGCGGGGGGTGTTGCAGCACGTGGGCCGCGATCTTTTCGAAATAATTTAGGGGACCGAATCTCCCCGTACATACACGCATCTGCACGAAGTTATTTATGATGGATTAGGCCGGGATTTAAGCCACGACTAATTTATGTCAGGCCGCGGGATTGTCGACTCTCGACGATTTTACCCACCCCCCCAAGTGTCCCCCTTTGGGACGTGAACGAGGAGAACTAACCACCGTGAAATAATATCTAATCTGACCGAGGGATATACCGAGCTTCCAAGAAAGTCTTCTTGCCGATTGAATAGAGAACGAAGAATTATGTGAAATTTTTTCGATTTAATTAATTGCAGCGTAGTTGCAGTGAACCTTTCTATTCTAACATCTTGCAATCTCAAATTGATACTAAAACCGATGGAAAATTTGCATACTAAATTAATTCAGTTCGTAAACAAAAGTACAATAATTAAACACCTAAGGAAAGATCAGAAATACGACTTGAAACCGATAATTCAGTAGGATTAATTTATTAACATTTCCCCTTTTTAAATGAACCAACAACATATTCGAATATGTGCAACAGAATATATTTATGTAACGTAAAAACAGCAAAGATTCTTCTGCTCCCGTTTTCCTATACATCATACGAAAGAAGATTCTTTATACTGTACTATAAAATTTATAAACAATACATATGTATATTATAAAGAAACAAAAAAGAAAAAACTCCCTGCGAACATTCTTTCCCGATTTAAGGGGTTAACGTTCCCCGCTGGTCCAGAAACACATAGTCGCCGTGCGTTCCGTTTGCACGTCTGGCCTTTCCACGAACAGGCCGGCCGGATCGGGCATGAAATTTAACATGAATAGAGAAGTAGCATGGCGGCGACAACGACTTGACTCTGCACCCTTCCCCGCCGTGTAACGTCCCCTGTATTATTCAGGCCGCCATTATTGGACCCCTTGGTCCGGCTGCGCGACACGCTCTCGCCCCCGCGGGACAACGCAATTGCATCTGCTCGGAATGAGAGTGGCCAGAGAGGGATACCAGTGGGTTCGGTGGGTTCGGTGGGTTCGGTGGGTTGGGTGGGCAGAGTGGGGAGGGTGCTCGCGGGACAGAGAGACCCGTATAAGGAACGTGAAACACGGATCGAGCCGTTTAACCCCTCGCCAAACCACGCCACGGATCTAGTTACTTAAGTTCGCCGCGGATAAAAGGAGAGGAGCGTGTAATTTATGGCCAGCGACGATATACCGTCCGACGGGGATGAAAAAGCGACGGGGGAGGGCTAGGAATAGAAATGAGACGAGAATCGAGGAGAAGGTGGAATCAGAGGGAATAAGGAAGTAGTCTATTTTATCTACGATTGAACATTCCCTGATTGGAATATTTCTCCTTCTACCGGGGTTCTTAGGGTTTCTCGTTCGTCTATAGTCTATTCGATGAATATTTCGAACGTATTGTTTATAGGGTGAATTATGGCGATTGCGATATAGCGTCTTGTGCGTTGAATTTTTTGGTAGAACGCTTTGAGAAATATAAATGATTAGAATCCTAAAACTTTATATTATTGGAATATTTGTATTACATTGAATTTGTTAGTATTAGAATTACTTGTAATTTCTAAATTTATAGCTCTGTGATCAGAATAATTTGATTAGATTCGAATGTTATGTTTTATTACTAAAAGTAGCTGTAATCGTTCAATTAAACATATTTCTCCATGAGATTTCAATATTGAGAATTCAAATACCCCGACTAAAACATATTTTCCACATTTTATCATTTTTTTTATCAGATACAAATCTTTTCATCCCCGTACAACCAGCAGAATTCATAACAAAATTCTTTATTACGATTACAAAACAAAAAAATTGATCAATCGTGCAAAATACTTTTAACACACCTGTTCAGGGTGTTCCAAGAAGTTACACAGATTGTATTTCAAACAGTTTCTCGAAGGGACTTACTTCCATGTAGATGCAATAAGATTTTTCTTGAAACACCGTGTATTTCTCTCCCGTAAAATTCGCCAAGCAGGAAATATGGATGCTTTTGTGACTCGTTGTACATGCGAACAGAAAGTAGGGGGATGGGGGGATGAAAAGACGGCAGAAGAGATCTACATATATTTCGAGAAGTTGTGCTTCTCATCGTAAATAACGGATATTGGCACGAGTATCCTCCGAAGGCGTGTTCTCGCAAGCTATACAGCAGGTTAGCGGAACAGTAGAAACGGTTGAGAAAAGGAGAGCGTAGACGAGGAGACACGTTGGACCCTGAGTGATCTATGGCCGAAGATAAACCACGCGCTCAACAAGTGTGCCTTCTCGTCGATACTCCCTCTCCCCCTCCTTCTCTCGCTCTCCCTGCACCCGACATCCGTGTTCACTGTAACGTTTCCCCTATTTTTTTTTTTTTTTTTTATTAACTCTTTTTCGCCTCTCTCTTTCTTTTGGAAACTGAGATTTCGTGCTTCTTGGTGAGATAGTAACGGAGTAATATCTTGGTAAAAGGGAAATGTACGATATCAATTTAGTAAGAAACTCCCCATCATAATTACTATTCTATAGCAAAAAGTGTGTTATTACAACAAAAAGATGAATCTTTTTAATTAGTACGAAATTAAATTTGGCTCTTAAACAAAAAAGATGGCGTCGTTCCTAAATTTACCTTACAGACAATTGTCTCCTCTTTTAAGTATTTCGGATACTCAAATCCTTTTTCTTATTTATCGTGTAAAGTAGATGGCTTTCTACGAGACTCCGACGAAGTAAAATAAAGAGCAGTAAGATGGTGGCGTATAACTAAATTTGGTAAAGAAAAAAAAAAAAGGAAAGAAAAAAAACGAAGGAAATGGAGTTGGGTTAGTCTGGCTCGGAGTTATATACAGTATTATTCGCTCGAGTTTTCTGGCGAATTGTTACCGCGCAACAATGGCCGCGGTTCACCGGTGCGTTTTTCCCCCATTTCACCCTCCCATCCTCTTGTTCCTCCTTCGATGTTTGCACGCGCACACGCCGCGGCTAATTATTTCTGTAAGAACGCACATTTCACCGCGTAATTAACCAACGCAGCAGCACCACCACCAGCCACCGCCGCTGCCGCGCGTCTATTGACTTAGGAACGAACGAGTTTATCGGGGCTAGTGGCACACGGAACTTTTAATTACGTTGTTTGGACGCGAGCTTGCCTCAGCTCTCCGTGGACCACGATTTTAAATTAAACCTGTTAGAAATTAACGCGTTCGTGGTTCGAACACACATACACGTACAAATGCTTACACTCACAGGTACGAGTGTATCGTGGAATATTTTTATTCGATATAACGAAGGGTTACGGGGATTTCGTCGGATATGGATGCGGAGGCCATTTTGGAAAAACGTAGTGATGTGTACAGTGGTGGATGAAAGTGTCGGATCTCTGATCAATGTACACTGAACGCAGAAACTATCGTTGAATTTTTAGAAATTTCAAATTTGTTAACAGTAAATTTACGGGAACCAGGTTTAGAATGTCACGAGTAAAATTAGAGAAACTATTGCTAGTGGATTGGAACAAACGTTCGCAGCGTTAAAACATGTGAAACGCCAAACAATTGAAAGAAAAGTGGTAAGTTCCAGGAGGATAGGATCATGAAGCCTGCCTCAAAGATGGCGAAAAGTAGTGGAACAAAATGGTACACGCTTTATAAGCAACTTCATACTACATAATTAAGTAAATCAATTTTTTTGTGAAAAAATTCGGGTTTTCGTTCACTCGTCAATTTAACGGGTATCCATGAACTTAATCTTAATACTATAATGAGGAATTCTATACTGTTATTTATATGCTCAGCATGAAAGTAGGTAAAAGTAGAATTTAAGAATTTCTAAAAACATTCGAGCAAATTGAAACGAGCTACTTTATTGAAATCAAGCATCATTATTTAATCGCTGAACATATTGAATACCATGTCAATTTCATATGATACTCCATTCAATTCTGATGACAATATCGTACGTGTTAACTATGTCATATGGTATTACGAAAGATTTCGTAAGAATATTTCTTCTTGTACGAAGTTATCGAAGCGATCTAAACCGTATTGTTTGCCGTGGATGGGCCATGCGGCAACGTGCATGTTAATTCGGGAAGAAAATGTAGAAAGACGTGGAAAAATCGTTGGTAAGGCGAGGCAAATGTTGACGGGGACAAAGCAGTTGCAACGCAATTTTCACAGATTTCTTTTTGCGTTGGCAAACGAGTCTCGCGTAGTCGTTAAGAGAATGGATCCCGCGGCGTGCCAAAGGAAATTACGAATCGCTGAAACGACGGTACACCGTCGCGTGTGTGACGGCGACGTGCCGTCGCGTACGCACGCCTAATGGACTTCCCTTTTCTTCTACCGCGCGACGGCGTGCAAACGGGTTCCGATGCGAAACGGGTTTCCTAGGGCCTTCATTGAAATCCGACAGTTAACGTCCTCGTCATAATCGTCATATTCCGCCACGTACATAAGTACGTTCGACCGTCTTTCTTTCATTTCTTTGTCCCGCGGTTGAATCTCGTTCTTAACCTCTTAAAAGTTAACGGGTGGCTTCGTGGGGTCACAGGTGGTCCACAATCGTCGAAAGAGAGAAAGAGAGAGAAGAAGGTACAAGGTGCGATAATAGAATATGACGACATTCAAAGAGCTATTGTGGAACACTCAGGTTAAATTGGAATAAAACATTTTTATCGAAAAAAAAGAAAAAAAAAAAAGAAATTGGTGCGCAATGCATTTTGTTAAAAAGAAATCAGATTTTAATACTCGAATTGTCGTATACAAACTGGACAAATTCAACGTTAAAAAGATTTCCATTTAAAAATTCGATATTCCACCGATCATATGGAATCTTATTATCATTAAATTATCAAATCGAAAGTATTTAGATTGAAAAATTCAACCTGTCAAATTTGAATATTCAAATTTAAATGTTCCAATACGGTGACGAAAAATCATACAGCAACTTCTGATCGGTCGTTGTAAAGAGGAGGTTCCACAAAACAATTTGGCAAAATTTCGTGCAATCGTTTGAATTTGTAAACTTTGAAGTACAAGAACTGTAACACTTTCACTTTCCCGCTCAGCTTCCTAGCGGGAAAACATCGAGCAACTTGAATGCTTACATACTAGCGTAAAATAGGAATTGCAATTTTTCTTACGACGAAAATAATGTGACAACAAATGAAAATTCCATCATGACAGAAAAACACCTGAACCCCTCGTATCCTATGAAATAAAGTATTCAGGATAATTGTCGTTCTTACGTAGTCAACTTATCACCGTTTTCCATCGAACGATTTGCAAGCAATATTTCACTCGAAAAAAATGTCGTTTCGCAGTACTGTTAGATACAGTGTACTTTATTTTACGATTTCGCATTATTAATTCCCGCGATACAAGATTCTTCGATACTTTTCACGAAAACCTGTTTGGAAGCACTTATTCGAGTGTAACTCGCTTGATTGGCAATGTATCAACCATTCTAATGCAACGTCTTATCGAAACCTAACTTAACGCTCCCTTTCGACGCGGAGATTATTTTCTCGATACATTCTCAATTATCATAAATTTCCTAAGATATAATCAAACGAAATATCCAATTCTTACAAATCCTCGAAAACAAAAAATTTCCTCGAGGAGGTCAGGGAAAGACAGGCGTAATAAAAGGAAGACGTCGTCGTCACCGCGCCACGGATAAACAGGAAGGAGGACTAGGTGGCCATTGTAAGCGTAACCAAAGTATAAAACTGTATACAGCGGGACCCATGGTCGAAACTAAGGAGGAGGAGGAGGAGGAGGAGCAAGGGGAATAATGGTTCGCACATAATGAGAGTAGCCAGGAAGAGCTTCGAACGGGAAAAGAACAACCATGGAGGGAAAAAAAGGAAGACGGTTTAAAAGAACGAAAAAAAAAAAAAAGAAAGAAAAAGAACGAGGGGTCACCCCGAACGAAAACCGGCGATATTCCAGAGAAAGATGAGAAAAGAAACAAAAAGAGAAAGAAGTTGTAGAGACAGGGATGGTGAATGAGAGAAAGATAGGGAAAGAGAGAAAGAGTATACGCTCGCGGCCCTCACGGTGAGGGCAGCCTCTTCGTTATGACAATATATCTGGGCCCCGAAGGAAACATTGGCCGAGAGAGAAGTCCTGAAGGCATGCTTCGAAAGCTCGCGTCGGCTTCCCTTTGTCAGAGATTCCTCGAGCGAGGGGAGGAAGCCGCGCGTAGAAGCCCTTCCCTCCCTTTACCCTCCCGCACGGCGGAGCACAACTCCACGTAAAACGAGAAGTTATAGAGAGACGCTAAACAAAACAGGATGCTATTAGGTTTTTGTCGCGTTCCACGGTCCGTAGGACACCTTGAAAATCCAGCTTACGTGTTCGCCTATCACGATTCGACGTATCGCCGTAACGTGTCCATGGAAGAAAATGCCGCTTATCTATCGGCATGGCGATCTTAATTGCCTCCTCGTCTAGCAAACTACTTTATATACATATACATAAGAGGATTTTCTCTAGGAACGATACGGTTCGATTCGATGAGTATAACATATACTTCTTACAAAAGATTGGCCTTCCTCGATCACGATCCAAAGAAAATGAAGATGCACCGTGGCTTCGACGACTCCCTGCTGCTTTTTGCCCACCGATGTTAAAGGTCTCACATATATTACTCCCTTTTCAAGCGTTACTTTAAACCGGTACGCGGTTTTTACGGTGATTTACAGTCACTGCGAGGAGAAAGCGGCAAGGAACTGTGCGTGCAACTTTTTCTGCCCTGATACGAATTGCTATGTATCAACGTATTCTAGTCTAAACTTAGCACTTATCACACGGTCACTCGAGAGAGTACGAGTCTTCGGACTGTTAACCCCTTGCCTTACGATTTATCAAGCATTACCTACATTTACCTCAGCTATTCACTGTTCCAATGCACTTTTATGTAAAAAAAGAATGAAGGATATTATAAATGATTCGTATTTAGAGAACCTCAGTCTTAAATTTGAGCTGAAATTTGGGCAAAAGTACAAATTTAAAAGGCATAGAATTTTTCTTTTGCCACGTCTGGATCATAATCTACACTGTTGAGTGTGACTCCTCATTGTAAGGCAAAGGGTTAATACAACAGGACACGATAAAAGAATAACCAACATGGCGTCGGCTATGGACACCGTTGATTCGCCGACAGTCTGCACAGTCTATTCTAAAAGTTCCTGAATTAATGTTATACGGATCGGGAACTTTTCGAATGTACTGTGTAATATAGTGCTCGAAGTACGAAAAACGGAATAACCGAGTGTCTCTACTTGTCGTCAAACAAACCTAACCTCACCCTTTTCTGTAAAGGATCGTTCCTCGAACTCCTCGAGAATATTAATCAAATAACGAATCCAAACATTCTTATCGTTCATGCGAAAAAGCAAATGTCCTCTATATCCACCAAACAACAATCGCGTCTGCCATTACTTTTCCGTCAAGGGCAAAAGAAGAATGGTTCTCCCCCCCCCGAGGGAACCTGTTATCGGCAATACTACTTGCTTTTACGAGACACAAAACTCGCATATACGTTTCGCTGTCTTTTCCTCTCTTTTCTTTCTTTTTTTTATGCTAACCTTATAAAAATTCTTACGACGGATCGAGGACGGATGACGCATCAAGGATGGTGATAACCTCGTCTCGTATCGGGAACGGTTGCTTCGACTCTATAAACCGATCCTACTATGGCGAAAAACACCAGGCTATATCGCGTGGTGTACTTGTCCAACTTTATCCCTGCCATTGAATCTCATAGGAACGGGCAGTTTGGGGTTCGATGGAGCATCGACGCGTTGCAAAAGCAATTCGTCGACGTAAGAGCGCGCCTCGTTCGTAAACCTCTTCCCCCACCTATAGGCAGCGCGACGTCGATCCGATCTATAGAAAGGTTAGCCCGTTTGCTCGAGTTACGAGCGTGCGTTAAACCGGAACGAAGCTTCTCTTTTCCATAGGAGAACTTACGACGGTCAAGGCGGCCTGTTATGGCCGGATAAAAGCTCGCGAAATAAAGCAACGACCTCTAAGAGTGAAGCTCGAACGAACGAACGAACGAACGAACGAGAGAAAGAGAGAGGATAAAGAAGCGGATCAACGTTGGAGAGGTGATCGTACGTTTTAACGGCGAATCGTGGTAGTGGAAAGGAAGGTCGTCACTCTCGTTCGTCCGTTAATACGAATTTTAATCGCTCGTCGTAAAGAGGTCGCGGGAGTAACTATAACGCGTCCTGTATCGAGGGGGAGGATATTCGCACTGTTCAGGCAATAAAAATGCTTTTATTAAATCTTGCTCGTTCCTGGTCGATGCTCCGCGCGTCTTATCTTCCTCCCCCGCTTTGTTCCTACACGCCGCACTAAAAACTCGATGGTTTACGACACATTCGTTCGTCCTGTCCCTTTATGGTGACCGTGACGACTGAAAGAGCACCACCGATGTGTCCAGGCGTCCGGTGATATCGTTTCGGTTCGTGTGACGCGTATCGCCGGCGGATTTAGACGCAAAGGGACGTTCTTTAATATCAAACTGGTTTGTTTAATGACCCTGCACTTCTTTCTTTTTTTTTTTCTTTTTGCTATACCGTTATGCCGCGCAACACCGACGCGCCCGTAACAGTACCACCGAGCATTGTGAAACGTTAAAGATGCCAGTGGCTAAAGCCTCACCACGGAAATATATTTCACGTTGACGAGCACAAGCATTCGCGAAAAGTTAAAAACTGGTCGTCTTACCGGCTGCGCGACATTTCGCGCTAATATGACAGTTATCGGCAGATCGCGTGCTAGCGGCAAGCTTATTAGGTGCGTGTGTATGTTCTTTCTACGTGGTAACCGCTAAAGAACGTCGACGTTCGAATCGCTTCAAGCATATATCCTCATTCCACCTTTCGCATTCATCACGGTAAAAAAGAAATAAAAAAAAAAAAATACGTTGCACAAAGGAACGTATCAAGACGATAGATGTCGATGAACTTTTAAACAATGCTAATAACATTCTATCGAGAAACACCTTTCAATAAGAAACACGCGACAACCAGCATCCGTGACGCGACGGTGATCGACGATAATTTAACCCTTTGCAATCGAAGCTTTTACACCGTGGTTGAATTCTTCTTAGTTTTTTTTTTTAGCATAATTACTTGTGCTACATCTGCTGTTTTGTCGATTAAAAAGAGAAAGATATAATGGTTCCGTTGCAGATTGTAGCTATTTGAGATTCTGTAGTGTTTTTCTCATCGTTTCTGAACTTTGCTCTTTCTTTGATCTTTCCTCAGATTCTGTAGCATCTATCTGAATTCTCTCAATTTCTTTCTTTATTGTTACAATTACTTAATTCAAATCTCTTATTTACGATATTACTGACTTGACTTCTAAATAATTGAAAATCGAACTTATGTCCACTGCTACTGATTCCATCACTTAGCTCGATACTTTACCGTGTACCTCACGCTTTCGATTCTGATATATCCGATATACAGTGATAATTTTACTTCCATACTTTCGCGTAACTCTCAGTTTTTTCTTTCTGTAGTATATCAAGTGTTGTTTCGAATAATTTTAATGAAGCAATTACTCGGGTTAGTCAAAAAAAAAAAAGAATACCTGCTTAAAAAAAAAAAGTTATTATTGCCTCTTAATTATCATTCGAGTTGCGATATCGAACCAAGTGGCGACTAATGATCGCCTCTCGAGTGCAAAGGGTTAGAGATGCTTATTTTGAAAACACGCGGCCGATAATGCGCATTAAAGGGGATTCGCTTTGAGAAATTGCCTGAAGATGGTGTACGACAAGGCGGACACTAAAATTGTTGCGGTGAGGTGGAGGGGGAGGATCGGGCAAGAAAAGCCAACGACTATTTGTCGGTTGAAGCAAGGCTAACAGGCGCGACTTAACGTGAGTTATTAAGCGTTTTGCAGTTCACGCGTCGCGTGTTCGGCCCGCCTGAGCAAGATAAAACGACAGGCGAAGAAGCGAGCGGTATATATACCGGAAGGTTGGTGTGGCCGCCAGCGGGGCCGATTAATCGCCCGGGGAACCAGTTTGTCGGAAATAAAATCTGCCGGTGTTGGAATCGTTCGCTTGACCATAGGACGTCAACGTGCGCCGGCCTTCCCGTTTTAAAAGTGTGCCCTGTAGGGGCGCGTCGACACCACCGGCGCATTCTCTGCCGTAACGTATCATCGCTATCATCGGGGCTTCCCCGATCGTGCATGCCGCTCGCGTGTCCGATATCGAAGGGGATTCTTCGTCTATAAGGCACTTTAGACTGATCAATTTTACGTTTAGCTGTTTATTAAACTGCCGCGTTGCCTTCGTCAAACGAAAGTATCGCTCGTCCTGTTCAGTATTACTTAACTTTACCGGCCTTTTTTTTTAGAATAAAAAAAAAAAATGTTTTAACCCTTAACGCTCCGGTTATTTCTTCGATACCGTTGTCTAGCAGGTACGTGACACTTTTTCACCTCTAATGCGCTTGAAAATGGAAGTTTCAGTTTAGAGAGAGAAAAAAAAAAATTAGGCAACTGCTTATGAATTTTTCTTTTTTTCAATTTATTTGATTAACACTAAAACTTTCGACATATTTTATTGTATTTTTTACGTATTTTACTGTGTACGTATTTCTAAAAAACCAGTCAAAATGACTGGTTATTTTTAATATACAATGGAAAAAACTTTTATTCATATATTTATAGTACTTAGAGATGCACTTTTTTTGTACTTGACAATGGTAAATTTATTATTAGCGAAGATAGTTCTTACAAATGGAGGTAGATCTTTTTCTGGATATACATTTCCCGCAAAAATATTTTTGTGCATTTATCGCAGGTATTATCGGTTTTATTATTTCTGCAATGTCCAATTTGACACCATCTACGTCTATCCGAATTGTGTGTCGTATTTGGTGATATTCTATGTAACGTTCGTTCTTGTAATTCTTTAAATACTTCCAAAACCAAAATATGTCCACTTTCAAAAGTTACTCGAAAAGTAAATGCAACCAGCGGAATCGTGAAACAAATGTTAAATGCCTCCGTAGCAGATTAACCCTTAGGTTAATAGCACGACAGAAAAATCCGGCATCTCGTATGCTTAATACAATTTCAAACACTTTATAAACGACAATTATCGATTAAATAGTTCGACTTCAATCAGAAGGGATATTTTCCTTATCCAAGGAATGCAGAAGATAATTTTTATTCCATTAGAAATGGTTCCCAACCTTGTCACTAGAAGCGACACGAGATAATGCCAATATTACCGATCGGTTAGACGCATGTCTGCTCGACGCCATAAAACCTCGTCGAATATACGCGGAACAACTACCACGCGATATCTACGAACAATAGGTGAAACGATCTGTAGAAAATTGTCCTTCGAAGCGAACGTTTCGTCATCATCTCCTCCGTACGGTATATACGTGCCTTTCTATGTACGGAAACGTGATCGCGCGGCTTTACGCTCGCGAATATCTCATGCGCCTCGTCGACGGTATATTTCGAACAGTGAAATAAACGCTTACGCCGTCGAAACCCATATAGTCGCTACTGTAAAAATGTTACCATAACGTGGGGGCTTATGAAATTCACGTTTCGATCGGTTACCCGTTATCACGAGTTCGTTCGTTCCTTCCACGACTTACTCTTTTGCAGGATCTTGCAAAATAGATCAATTTCTAAACGTCGGTGCAGTTGTACAGACCGTAAAACGTTAATCACACGAAACAGAACGGTGTTGGAAAAATATCTTTCATTACGGTAATACCATTTCATAAGAGCAACCACGATAGTCATGGTAGAACGGCGATAATTAATTGGCAATTGCACCGAATGAAATTACACGTAAAAGCGTACGGTACACGCCGGAAATATAAGTCAAGTAAGTCAAAGCGTATCTCTGACGCAACCCACTGGTGTAGTTTTCGTCTAAACGCGACACACACGTTGAGGTTATGGCGAATGGGCGTAATTAAGTTTTCAGAGGTGCAGTAACGCGGCGCAACGGTCGCCAGGATTCCGATAATCTGTCAAAAATGGAGGCCTTTCGAGAACCGATAATCTCACTGTGCGTGAAAAATTTGGGGAAAAAGTGTAGAAATTACGTTGGAATAGATAGCAAAATTCCATGCATGCAGATATTCCGATCTTACGAATGTAGATCGTGAGATTGTCGGGCCGGCATGCGCGACCAACCAGCCGCCTCGATCGCGCCCCGTCTACCACGAATTAATGTCTCATTCCTTTCGTACGGCGGATCGGTAGATATATCCTTTGAAGTCAACTATTGCTATCGATAAACTTGTTTCGCTACTTTTCGGTGTACAAACTTTCAGATTGTAAATTGATGGGAAATCGAATATAATTAGCCTTAAATTTACACGGATTAGTTGATAGCGTGTAAATCAAAATCACTGTTAATTTCTTCAATTTTGCGAGAACATTGACACTATCGGAAAGGCGGTGAAGAAATTATAGGATAATATTTTATTTAAAACACGTATGGTATATATATATATATATATATATATATATATCCAGCTAATAAAAACACTTAATACTAAAGTTTAAGTTTCAAAATATTCCTTTCCACATTTTCCTTTGTATCATCGAACAATTAATCATACAAATAATATCTCTACTTTTTTTTCTTCATTGACAACGAAGAAAAACAATGGTTTTCGAATGAATGTAACCACGATATTGTGTATCCAGGAGAATTGAATAAGTTCGCTTGGTTATCAGGTTAAAAAGCGACGTTATAGGTTAAGGTATTAGCATTGCATGACAAAAGATGTCGCGTTTTTCCGCCAAGTATTCTCAACGAGTAAAAAGACGTTCGACGTGACACGCCGGTAGTTGAAGAAAGGCGAAATGGAAAAAAACAGTCTTTTCAATAGTCACCGCGCACAAGTCGTACTGCGGTCTATTTAAATTATTCGCGACACAAGGCGTGCCCCCTTGGATGGAAATAATACGAGCCGCGGAGGGAAGATCCAGCCTCGTGAAAGGCACGGACCGCGATCTTATCTGTACGGTGGACATAAACAATCGTGTTGTAGAAACTCACCACCAGTTGGCCTGCGCTCCGTTTTGCCACGCGACGAGCAGCAACGGTACGAGGAGGAAGGTCGTCACGACGGGCCGCATCTTCTTCGTCGCACAATTCGATGGCTCGCGCTCTGACTCTCGTTGATCGTTTGTTGCAACACGACGGGAAAAAAAAGAAAAGGCAGGGTTTTGTCCGTCGCTCCCGTTTTCAGCCACGCATTCTTACAAGTATCGATATTGATCGAAGTATCGCATCGACCAGTTGATCCCGAGGCCTGACAGATCGAGATCGAACGTTCCTCTCGATACGATCCGACCTTCTGTGTGTCCGACGTACCCACTTCCAACGAGACGACGGCTTTCTCCTCTTTTTTTTTTCCAACTTCCTTTTCAACCGTATTTCCTTTTACATGTTTCCCGGCCCGGATAGATCACTAATCTCTCGTGACTGATGCGCGAAACCGTGGCGAAGAGATGCGAGTATCTTTGTCTCGCGACGTGCACTTTTCTTTTCTGTTTGTTTGTTTTTTTCCTTTTTTTCTTTTACCACACGACAACAACGCCGCGAATGAAGGCACGCTTTTCAAATCGAAGCGTCGTGCGCGAAAATGTTCGAACGATTTAAGAAACGCGCGAGGTATCGGGAGAATTGACAATTGCACGCGGTGAAAATTGTAATACGTTCAAGTTAGCGATGCGTAGAATTCGAGAAACCCGTCTTTCCAAAAAAAGCAAGGACGGCGCGAACGAGATGACACTCCGAGAACGTTCGCGTACGTACTGTGGCCGGTAGTCACGAGGAAAAGGGCAACGGGGCTCTCTCGATGGGCGGAGCCTCCGGTCACTTGCAAGCCCGTGATTGGCTGTACCATGGAAGAACCACTGAGGCTCCACTCGCGTTAATTAAGCATTTCGGCACTCCGTCCTGTCGCCGAGATTCGCGCGTACGCTCGCTCGCTCGCGATTCGTTCGCCAACCGCGTCTGCTTCCGCGAGTTTCCTCGGAAACTTCCTGAAAAAAAGGAACCGACGAACATTTTCACGTTGGAAAAACTCTACGCTTGGACCGGCGAAGCGATCGTTCTTTGCGATCTTAACGACTGAAGAGCAAGTAACTTCACTGCGAATCGTTCGATAAAGATCGATCCGTATTGCTGCGATTATCGAAACTAACTTCGTGTATGTTGATGGAAAGCGTCGGTGAAGACGGCTACACCATCGGGTAGATTTGTAACAGGATCATTTTCTCCGACGCAGTAGGCGCATGTAAAATAACAAATTGAAATTGAGAACATTATTTACGTTGCGTGTATCTTATGTCATCAGTTCGTTCATGGTAGACGCGAACTTCGCCTGAAAACAAATACTTCAGTCGTCGAGAGAGTGTCCTTTCGAAAACATTGTACGCTCGGAGAAAGATCGGTTAAAATAACATTGTTACGTGTGTACTCTATGCATACGCAATACGTAATCTTTTTAACCCTTAGTTGTATATCGGGTGTATCGATTTATTCGAATTGATTATGAATCGGAATGATACTTTTTATTGGTGAAATGGTTCTCTCATTTGAATGTCTTTTGTTGAAGTTCAGTCTTCTCAGAGAAACGTGCTTGTTAATATATTGGAAAAAATTATCGTACAATGAGTACATTATTAATTCGATGCACGTTTTATTGCTACCGTTTGCAAAGTAAAACGATCGATTATACTTTTAATTAATTACCCCTTGTACGTTCAGTATTGAGTGGAATGAAGTGCGACGAAGTGAAACGGGAGAACGTATCGTAAAATTTTCCTCCGATTTCATGGCAGTGTACTTGCGGAAACGGAAATCCTAGAGTTTAAATTGGTAGCAAAATTTATATAATTTCACTTGAAAATAATTTTCGTTCTATAAATAACGAGATACATTTTACGGAGTATAATTTAATACATATATTTTTAATAAACAGATACTTTTATTATGTATTTAATTTGATACTATAATTACTTCAATCGCAACGTACGTATTTATCGCAGAATAAATTTTAGATAAAAAATTGTTCTCCAAGCGCACGTGAAATATTTCTAAAATAATTCAAGTGAATAAAAATTGCGGTAGAATGAAAAAAATGTATAACAATAATTTAACATGTAATTATACTGTATAAAAAAGAAAATTTGTTAACATAATATTTTTTATGAAATGATTTTGTTTTACAACTAATCACGGCGAAAGAATATTGCTAGAGGAGAAAGTGTCTCCTCCTAGGTACACTTTAACGTTCGGGCAGTTTTTCATGTATCCTTCGATTACTCTGTCGATAACTCTTGATTTTCAAAACTCGCATACTATTTACACAATGTTAAAAACACGAATGATCAATGATCAAAATAAATAGGTGTAAAAATAACAAAACTAAAAAAAAAATTCTGGAGCAATTTTGGCAAGATACCTGCTATCGGTCATCGACTAGAAAGTTCTTAAGGTAAACCTCAGTTGATAAAAGAGAATACTGATTGCCTAAGAATACCGTCAATTGGTACAGTGAATTATAGAAATGACTAAATTTACCAACATTATATTATATTCGTAAAAAAAAAAGTACATCAATTCTTGCCCAATATCAAAATACAAAGAAAATAGATCACAAGAATGAGGAATATTAATATGAATTATTATTTTTAACAAAATCATTTTTATTTTGTGTGGAAACGGAAAACTGATCTCTCCTTAGGTATACGTAACGAGTAAACAGGTACTACAGTCGTATAGTTCTCATGGTACAATCATGATACACAATATGCAGTACTAAATATTGCATAAATATACAAGGCACATGCACCTGTAATTTCTGATTACATTACAAGTAGTATATAATCAGGTTGACTTTTATTGCTTGAACGATGATTGGTCAGAGACTTTGAATCGTAGGTGACAATTAGACAAATCGATCGTTAACTGCTATTCTATTTACAAAATTAGAAATATAATTTTCTCGGTACGAAAACAGTTTGTACGGTCACACAGTTGTGAATTCTGCTTGGCGTTGCGATGGATTATGATATAGACCAGCCATAGATTCTTGCAAGGCCCTTAAACATGCAACATGTGCCTTGAATCCTCCTGCCCTCTCTGCCGATGATTCGCCACGAACATGAGTAACGTAACCGCGAGATTGCAACTCGCGCCAGCCAGGTGGCATTGGACCTTCGGTTGTTTGACGAATAGGAGTGTAAGAGAACAGAGGCCCTTCTTCGATCTTTGGTATGGGCAAATAATTTTGACTCCCTTGGTTGCCAAATTTGATACCTGTGCTAAACTGAGTAGCTTTCGGTGGCACTGCTTTTGTCTCTTTCTTTGATGCTTGTATAGCAGAGGCAAACGTTTCTACGATGTTCTTTGCATTTCCTTCTGAAAATGTAAGCTCATCTATCAATGCTTCCTTCTCTCGAATTTTTTTCCTCTTAGCTTCCATTTCTTCCTTCACTAATTCTAATCTCCTCTCTTCCTCTTTCTGCTTCTCCAATTCTATCATTTCTTCCAGTTCATATTCACTTCTGCCAAGTTTAGATTTACTTTTTGTTATCTGATCTTTGTTATCCTTCTTGTACTGCTCTATCTTCTTATTTGTTTCTATGACATCGATGTTGTTGACCAGGTTGTATATTATTGTTTCAATTTCTTCCAAATAATCATTGAACTCCCTTAATGTTGCAAAGTCCTCTTCCTTTTTGTTGAAGTCTCTTAGGATTCTTTTCCTTATGTTCACTTCCTTCTCTACCATAGGATCCTCAAATAATTGTACACGAAAGTTGGCTCTTCTCAGAGGAATTTTACATTCTGGGCAGGATCCAGAACCTTAAACATTGCATAACGAATGTTAAGTCACTTGTTGGAAAATATATTTTTCGACTAATCACAAAAATACTAACCTTTAAGAAACAATAAGTCAACGCAGCTTTCACACAAAGTGTGTCCGCAAACGTTCACCATCATTTTCAACGATGGATTTCGGTATTTGGTAGTTTTGCATCTTGGGCAAGCTTGATCATCCATTTTTGCGAGGTATTAGAAACAAGTGTTAAAGTTATAGGAACCAACGTTTTCTTTCGCAGACCGAGCAACCGGTTAAAAACGTAGAAAAATTCACATTACGACATATGACATAACTCTAATGTAAAGTCAATTCAACTAAACCATTCCGTACAATCAAACAACGAAAATACGATATCATTCCTACATTTCGAAGTTGTGGCAAACAATCCGTAAAATCACCGTCCCGTGACATAACCTATAATCAAAATTTCACGCTATCATCGTTGCAACTTAGAGTCTGAAACTCGAACTACAATCGACATCGCAGAATCGAACAGTATAACCTGACTATCGAACTCGATAGTATCGAAGATATTTATAACCAGGATTTATTGTACTACTTAACACTTGTATAAAGCATAAACGATAATATCCCTATAAATGAATCTACATTCGTAACAAATTTCTACTGTCGAACAAATCAACAACGTAACAAGTGTAAAAACACGAATCCCGTTATGCGCGTAACTTACTTTCCGCTTTACGTCTTACAACAGAAACTCTTTCACCAAGACAAAAAGGATTCCACTAAAACGAAAGAACTTGTAGCTGCAGTTCCGTTTGTTTGCACAGTTACCTTTGAACATGCAAAGTGTAAACGAATTAGAAGATAAATTTATCAGAGAAGACTGTACTGTGTGTTTTATTCAACGACAAATAAATCCATGCTTTTTCTATAGCATTCAATCATCGCGCGCCGTTACGTGATTACTGAGGCAAAAGAACGAGAAAGCGAAAGAGCGAGAGGGAAAGAGAAATCTCGGCGGAGAAAAACTCGAGTCGAATCCCTTGATACCAAAGCCGTACGTCTTTTGTACGTTTCACTTCTAACGATTTGGGGCATCGATTTCTCTTTCAATTCCATCGTGTAAATTATACATTAAAAAGCAGCAAGAAAGAGACGCGATGCATGTCCATTATACTCGAAAGAACAAAAGGGGTGGTATGCTTTGGTGCCTCTCGCAAGGCTTCCCTCCCTCCCCCTATTTCTTCTTCTTCCACCAACCGACTCTACGAACACCCATTATTCAACCCTCTTTTTCGTAAGACCGCCTCGACGTTTGGTGAAAAATGCGCAACGACGTATTCTTAAGTAAACGAAGATATTCCAACGTCCGTACCAAGCTAAACACGAGATTCCCAGGATTACCCGAAATCTTGTTCCAAGGAGATTTTCCAAAGTGAGCACCCTATACCAGTGTTTTCTTGTCCCGGGGAAAATTCGCGTTAAGGATAACACTGCCTTTGAACGTCAAATTTTCAACAAATTTAAGCGCACCGCTCGCGCATAACCCGCCTAACGTCGAACGTTATTGGAACAATTTAAATTTAAATCTCGAGGAAAGAAAGAAAAAAGAAAGAAAAATTTTTAATTTAAATTTGAATTTAAACGTTCCAGTTTAAATTTCAATTTCTACCTCTCTGCACACTTCACCATTAGCGATTTCAATTCTCCTCGAGAATCTGTTCGTTAAACATTCCCCTTGGGCCTCGTAATGTATAGTAGCATAGTAGGATGAGAGAAGGAGTAAACCGGGGTGGGGTGGGATGGAAAAGGAGAATGGTCATAAAAACCGCGTAAACGGTAAATATTTGACCGTTTTTAAAGCGCACATTGCGCCAGGGCATTACGTGACATTCGATAGCCCATGTCCGAGCAATCCAACGGCGAAAAAACACTCGAGGAAACAGCCTCGTTTTGTTTACTGTTTTTCATATGGGTCACGATCGAAGCGATAAGCTCGATCCAACCCGTTTAGCTGTGGAAAATGATACAAAAGACCGTTCTATCCTTCCCAACCTCCTCGACTCCTCGCCCCTCGCCATCACCCTTCCTTTCTTGCACGTACCAAGCTGCATGAAATTTGTTACGGTGCATAAGGTGTGTCGGTGCGTGTGACACGTGTACAACAATGACGACGACGAGGAGGACGATCGGATCGGCATGGAATTCGATTCTTGACTAGGGATGCTGCACGTTCACCGCCGCCACCCCCTCCCCCCCCCCAAACACCCAAACCCCCTTCTACGTCCAGTGAAGTGTACCAGTGTGTGTGTGTGTCTGTAATGGAACTAAAGGGATACGCTTGCGCCGGACGATGTCTACCCCATCTTCCCGTTGACTTCGGGTAAGGGAAAGCGGGGCGTGTGCAAGGACAGATGGCAGGGCGTCTCTCCCGGGCCGTGTCGCATGCACTGTCAGTTTCGCTCGGATACTCGTTACGCGAGTTTCATCGCGGCTTTTCCACGATCGTCGTTACCCACTTCGTCAAACGTTTAGAGAGAGCAACATCGAGAGAAACATATACAACCACGTCTGCTGATCTACATTCTACCCGGCATGTACGACGACACTGTCTTATTGACAGAGAAAAATTGACAGTTAGTTTAGAGGAGAAAGTACGTTGTCGTCGATTCTCGTTTTGTTGGTTAAATAGTTCGATTAAAGCGTGAGATAAGTCTCGCCGTCGTCGTTGTCGCCCGTCGCTACGTGGGAAGAATGAAAATCGTCGTAGTAGTTCGATTTGCATAATAGAATATATCTCGGAAGGAAACGAGAAACGGATAGTATCGCCTGGGCGAGTATTTCTTCCTTTGTGTTGGTTGGTTACAAAGAACACGAAGAAACAGGGAGAACTGGGAGACGAATAGAAAGCTCCTCCGGCTGTACCATTGGTCAATTAAGCAGTTCACGAATAAAGGCATGTTCTAGCGGGAAGCGGACTAGAGAGCAGTGGTGTCGCGGTGGTGGAAGTGAGACAGTACGACGATGGGGAAGAAGTATCGAGGACGATTTCTATGCATGCCAACGCGTAGATCCCGAATAGCGGAGACATAATGGCGACGTCGAGTAAAAAAGCGACGGAAAATCGGATGCTATCGATTCGTGACATACTACTTTAACAGGGATTTTGATTTCCGCGCGACTTCGAAAGAGATGCTGTATAGAACGCACGATCATGGATTATTACGCCATGCCTGGAGAAGATAAACTGAACGTCGAAACGGGATAATTCTGGGGCATAATTACTTAGTGAAAATCACGTCGTGGAACAGATATCGCAAGAACGTGGGAAATTCTTTATCTGCCCATTGTACTTGATACCCTTTGTCCTGTGAATCCTCTATCGCTCCTCCCTTGTCCTGCCCCAGTGAAAACCCAAGAGGAACTGTGATGAACATTTTTTTGTAAAAGCGCGACGATTATATCGAGCGACATCGTAGATCGACTATGAGAGAGAGAAACAAAAAATGAAGGGTTTATTTTTTACCCTGAGCCTATTGTTTTCGGGTAAGTGGAAATTCATCAGCCACGTGTTTAACAGTTCAACTCTGAGTCTTTTTCATCTCTCTTCCTCTCTCTCTCTCTCTCTCTCTCTCTCTCTCTTTCTCTCTCTCACTTGATACCGCGTGATCGCCGAGCTCGAACAACGAGGCTTTTCAAACAGTTTAACGGAATTTTTGACGAGAGAAAAAAATTGGGCGTTCGAAAAATTGCTCGGCGATGAAACAATAGGCGGATAGTACAAAAAAAGGGGCAATTTTTCGTACCATCCTTAATCGTCGGTATTGAAACTTGCGTGCACAAAAGAACACATCGTACTCGCAAACACCGAATAAGCGGGTTATAATCGTTGCGTGAAATCTAATAAAAGGAGGTAAGATATGTCGGAACGTTCGTTATAATAACGTGAGAAAGAGCGAGCTGCACGGAAAACATAATATTTTTACCAAGAGCGGTACGTAGACACACACGAAGTGCAAAAGTGACGGCTGGCAATAGCTCACTGCCACATATTATGAGATAAAGTAGTTTCTGAAACTGCAACGTTGAAACTTTACCACCTACTTTAATACTTTATGACGAAGTGTAGCAAGGTCTATGTCCGGGGCGAAGGATAAAGAGAGAGAGAGATATATATATCGCGGCCTTTTACCGCGTACCACTTCAGGACACGTTAAAATGATTTCTTGCCACTTCCGGATCGTACATCGTGTGCTATGCGAACGAACCCCTCATTTCTCTCTCTATCAAAGAGAGAGAGAGAGTGAAAGAGAGGAAAAGAGAGAGGCCTCGCGGTAAACACGAGGAGTTAACGAAATTCCGATAACGAACGACGAAACGTGGCGAGCATTTTTCCTCTTTCCACTCGTTTCTGTTCGCGGTTCCGCCGTTAAAGCGGCTCCCGGTGCGGCGAAGCACGGGAAATAATCTTTCGGGTCAAAGAACAATCACCGCAATCTGGAGATTGAAACGAGCACACTGAAAGCAGCTTTGTGTATTTATTCCCATCCCTGTACGAGTGTACGTGTTTGTTTGTTGTTTTTTTCCTCTTCTTCTTCTTAAAGTGCAAGGACTCGCCTGGAGCACGTCTGATCACGAGATGCACGAGAATCTGGCATTGAAGCCACTCAACCGAGGACCTTACTTCGATGTGTCTGCGTCGAAAAATGTCACCGCACTGGTTGACAAAACCGCAACGCTGAACTGTCGTGTCCGGAATCTGGGTGATCGTACGGTAGGTAATGACCCCCATATACCCGTGTTAAAGAAGCGAATCACGTGACAAGCTCGGACGGCGAACGAGATTATCGGCCGTCAACAACGATGGAAATTCAATAACTCTACTGAGATTCTTCTCGTAATTACTTTGGCTGAAAGATTAATAGAGCAGCATGGGTAATTCTATGCGCGTGTTCGATGCACCCGACGTTTTCGTTTTTAAAAGAGAGAGAGAGAGAGAGAGAGAGAGAGAGAGAGAGAGAGAGAGAGAGAGAGAGAATGGAAAAGAAAAAGATTAATACGATGGAAAAAGAACGGAACAGAAATCGGATAGGCAGGCGGGTATAATGCAACGGCGGGATACAATTTAAAGTTCGCCCATCAAGAGGTATCTGTGTAACGAGTCGAAGTTCGCCATTGCAATACTGATGGGCGAAACAGAGCCGAAGTTTCCCGTTTTTTACATCTCTCTACTGCCGTTCATTTTTCCGCTATTCCTCCGCGTTCCCTATTTACCAGAGAAATTTAAGTAAAATAGATACCGTTGCTTTTTCTTTTTCCTTTTTTTTTTGCAATACGTACGACCGAGCAGTTTTTATTTCGCGCGCGCGGCAATCTTCCATCCCCCTCCCTCCCCCCATCGTCCAACAAACTTTCACAAGTTCCCCCACCCTAAGCCACTTTCATTCGTTCTTCGGTTTTTTTTTGTTCTCGCGAGTCATCGACAAGTTTGCACGATGTGCACGTTGTTTTTTTCCGAAAGAAACTGTCTTTTCTTCTCCTCTCTTTCATGTGCTTTTGTTCGTGTGCTTGATCAGAAGTTTTCCTCGCTCGAAAGAGAAGAATTATAACGTTATCCTTAAAACGGCGTCACCTTGGTAAGATTTGCGGTGGCGCGTCAGTAAATATGCACGCACATCGGAGTTTCATCGTGCTACTTACCGGGGACCTGGTGCATGATTTATCAGCCACGACGGGCCCCATATCCCTTTGGAAATTCGAGCCTTGGCGGCACTGCGTGTCTCTTCTTAAAGTTTCACGCGAACGCTGTAATTCCCATTCAACCAGCGGGATCCCATCTTGATTCAGCTTTAATTGCAAGTAACACTTTAAGCTCTGCTTGAATTTTAAATGGCCTCCGTAGGTCTGACGAGGCAGTAGGTGGCCTTAAGTAAGTGCGATTTAAAAGCGGACTATGCCCGCCGGTGGCTTTTCATTCGCGCGTGTACACGAGGGTTATCCGTCGTTTCTCACTACGTCTTTTCCCTTTCTCTCTTACTCTCGTTGGTATTCCTCTGTAGAATGACATACCAACTATCGGTACATTCGAAATATCGGTGTACAGTCCTAAATGAGAAATGTATATGTGCGCTCGGGTGCGATGAAACACGGTTTAACGAAACGGAACAACAAATGGTATTAAACCATCAGTCCGCAATCAATGGCGGCCGCCGAAGGCATGAAGTACGATCGTTTTACCAGAGTCTATGACTACAGAGTGTCCATCGAATGATGCATATTCAACGATGACCGTACACACACGCGGGCACACGCACGCATTGAACGCGACGAACGTGTGTCACGAATACAGGCAAAAAGTTTGTCATCGAAGGGTGATAACGTTAATAATTATTTAGTGGACAACAATCGGTGCCCAACTGACGCAAATTGATGTTTGCTAACATATCAGGATGCGTTACACGAACATTAATTACAGTTTATCTACGCCAACATTGTCGTCCTGGTAACGGCACATTTCTTGCACCATTCCATGTACACACTGTGATAATACGCGTCATCGACGCGGAATCTGCAGTCGAGCGATGTTTTACGCTCAGATAATGCAAAGACAAGAGAGAAAGATAGGTTATGCGGTTTTTAACGTACTCGACGAAATAACCACGGTACAGTGAATTTGCATCGGTTGCTTGTTTCTGTTTCCACGAGGAAACGCTATTGTTCGTATTAACACACGGAAATAGAAACATATTAGTTGCTTTTTGAAACATGTCGGGTGCTGTTCAACGCGTCTAAAAGTAAACATATAACTGGTCTATATTTTCTCGCTAGTATACCTGCTCGAATATGTTTTAAACAGGTCGCTGGTGATCAGATATCAGAAACAGAATCAATTTACCAGCTGTTATCTATATACGAGAGAGACTGAGTTCGATTTCAACTTTAAATAGTTTCGCACACAAAATTGCACGTGAACGTCTTCGATCGTTTCATTATTCATCTGGTACGATACACGCGGCAGCAGTGGTCGTGCCTAATTCCCTTTGAAACCAGCTTTGGCGTTCGCTTTAATCCATTAACGTCCAAAATACTTTCTTTCTTTGTATACTTAATATTTTGACCGTATGGTAGACAAATGAACTCATCAATAGAGGACATTAGATACTGATGGGTTAAGAGATCTGTTTTTAATATACATGTTTATTTTAAGCCTACACTTTTTTAATGTTTTATGTGTACATATATGTGTAGGTTTCCTGGGTGAGGCATAGGGATATTCATCTTTTGACCGTTGGCATTGATACTTACACATCCGATGAAAGATTCGTGGCGTCACATTTCCCGGCAACCGAGGACTGGACGCTTCAAGTGAAATACCCACAGCGCCGTGACTCTGGAACCTACGAGTGTCAAGTGTCAACGACACCGCCGATCGGTCATTCGATGCACCTCTCGGTTGTCGGTTAGTTCGGAATCTTCTCCCTCTTTTTTTCCACTTTTTGTGTTTGCGTTTCGCAATTTTCTCGTCGAATCGGCTGTCACTCTTGTTTCGTTGCACCCGGGTTAATTTTATTTTCGTCCGAGAACCGTCCGTCTGTCAGGATTCCCCTCTAACCTGATCGTAAGCACCATTGCTTTTCCTACGGACACTCGTACTCTCACATCCGCAGCGATTTTCCAATTTCGAATTTACTTTGAATTTCAATTAAACGCAATCTTCCTGGTTTTTTCTTTTTCTTTTTTCTACCAGTTGTTTGTAGCCAATTCGAGTGTCACGGGTGTCAACGCGAATTCGTACGTAACGAAGAGAGAAGCAATACGTTCCGCGTGTGTATTACGTTTTCCTACCCGTTGGTTGCATGGCTAGATTCCCGTTGCTTCTTATTTTCTTTTCCCGACCGCAAAGGAATTATTGCGAGTCTCCGACTCACCGGATATGTTTTGCTTTCTTTTTTCCATTGTACAGAACCTATCACGTCGATCGTCGGGGAACCAGAAATGTTCATAAACAAGGGCAGCACCATGAATCTCACTTGTGTGGTACGTCACAGCCCGGAACCACCGACCGCCATTTATTGGACGCACGATGACGAGGTATTGCACTTCTGATATATGAGTCTGTACGTGTGTTAACGTGTCTATGTAGTATATGCGTGTATGTGCCAGTGTGGGCAAATTATTTTATGCTCTTTCGTATAAATTATCACGCGAAAAGAAAGAGGGCGAATATAGGACGGACAGAAACGTTATTGATCACCATTAGCGCGAGACACGGATGGTAATGTAACTCTAATTTTGAATCTGCAAACTGAACACAGTCTTTCTGATGTTTCCTTTTTTTTTTTTTTTTTTTTGACATACGTGTGTATAAATCCGGTTCGTTGATTATCCACTGGTGACAACGGCAACACGCAGGAATCTCGTTTAAAAACCGTATGGATTAAAAGTAACGACGTTTAACAGGCAATTTGAACAAATTCAATTTGACGTTGGAAAAGTTTCGAAGTCGCGTCGGAACGAACAAGCGATAACGATCTAACAGACACACCAGCAGGAGGGAGGGAACAATTTTCCACGTAGGTATGTACGTGAGTTACGAACATTGTTCGAGCTATGCAGGGCCGTAGTCACAAGTGGTCGTATCGAGTCATTGATTATATAATTTCTCCCTCTAACTAGGTTAAAGGAATATTTGAGGAAACTCTGAGCAAGGTTAATTTTCCGTCGCTTACCCATTTTTTTTTCCTTTTTCTCTTCTTCTCGTCTCAGCACACCTTCTCGCCGCTCTCTCTAACCGTCGCGTTCGTTTTTCGATTTTTTAATTCTCCGGTCGGGCTCACTAACGAGTATCCTTTATACGCGTATTACCGGCGAAGCGAGCAAATTCCGCGAATAGAATCGAAATTATTCAAATTGTAGTTTATGAAATGAATTATTCAATTATTTCCCGAAGAAGCGGTCGCCGCGCAGCCGGCATACGGAACGAGGAACCTGCGGGCTCGTTCGTGTCTTTACAAATTTACGCCTCTTGCTGAATTTTGATTGCGTTCGAATTTCTGAAAACTCTGCCTCTATCCGCGGCTTCCCTCTATCGCACGGAACTTTTTACCTTTTATTTCCGTTATATCTACGAATCAGGTGGTATTCAATTACCGCTACCGGGATTCATTCCCTCTCTTATCAGGGCATTTTGTATCATTGATATTCACTTAACGGCGTCGTTTTATTATTCATTTCATTACCAAATCTACCTCTTAACCAACTTTCAACGCCGTTGCCTTATAACAACCCCCGCCAGTATTATGGGCTGAGTTCTTCGCCCGAAGCAATGAATAAAACTATCCAACCTACTCGCCTTCCTAATACCTGCTACTATCAATTCCTTCTTTCACCCTCATACTGTTACTTCTCTCTCTCTCTCTCTCTCTCTCTCTCTCTCCCTCTCTCTGCTTTTTCTCTTTTATGAATCCTTTGGACACGTACCCCCTTTTGTTTCCTACCTTCTCTACATTCTTTTCTGCAATTCCACCTGACTCTTTTTCTCTGTTTCTTTCTCTCTCTTTTTTTCTTCTTTTCTTTTTATTCACTACTCTTCCTCTATCTCTTGAACTTCCTCCAAGCCAGGCTGGTTCCCCCTGCTCCTTTATCCCTCTATCCTTCTCCTGTTCTTTCTATTTCATTCTATCCTCTCTTCGCTCTCTACTTCTCCTCCCCCAGACGCATTGTCTTTCCCGTCCATCCTTCTTAAGAGTGTCAGTTCTCTCTGGCAGCTGGCTCTTTGTGTACCACCGCGTCTGTCTTTACAATTCGCAGGCTTCCACTGTCTTTCACGCATTTTTACTCTCTCTCCCCCCCTCTCTCTTTCTTTCTCTTTTCCTCTCTTCCTCTCTTCCTCTCCATCCCACCGGTGGCCATTATCTCTGTCACCTTCCCTGCAACACGCCCACTTTCGCGCTCTATCTTCAGGCCTTCATGGCGCGCACAATTTTCCACCGTCTCCTACACCCTGTGTGTCCCTTCCCCTTCCCGTTTTCATCTTTTCTATCCCACCGTGTTCTCCCCGTTCCCCCGTTTCATCGCTTTTTCTACCCTATCGACTTTACACTGTCTCTTTCTGTCCCGTCTTTGTTGCTCTATCAGCCCGTGCCTCGTTCCACGCAACCACTCCCCCTCTCGCTCTTTTCTCCTCCCGCCATCGTTATTTATCTCGCCTATTCCCCTTCAAACAGGCTGCTTCTGGTGTATCCGTCTGTCTCCCTCGCACCCATATCCCCTTCGTTCAACGGCAGACAGTGTGTCAACACCTGCAACGCACACCCTCTGGGCCTTGCGCTGTTTCCTTTCTTCTCACGTTTTCCTTCTCTCTCACTCGTTTCGTTTTTTTCCCCTCTCCCAACCCTTCCTTCATACCAGCACCTTTATTTTCCCCCCTTTTCCGCACAGTGCATCCTACCCACGACACCCTCGTCCCATCGTGTTCCGTGTCTATTTTTTTTCACCCGCTTTCCGCTCCTTTAAATTATTCCCCTCTCTGTCGCTCTTGCGCACCGAATTGCTGGAATGTTGGGGCCTCGGTTTTCGTGGTATGCATGTAGGAATTTTCGGAAAGGAATTGTTTTGGAATTTGGGAGTCGTTGTGGTGAATCATATTTTCAGAGAAATTTTTTAATTTTGTTAAATAAGAACGAAATCTCGGTTGCACGAATTTTTCCGTATGGAAATGTACTATTCGAGTTATGGTAATCATTAGATATAAGTTCTACCTAATTACTATTCAGCTATTTTAAGTAGCACGTGACTGACCCCTACTCTAGCGAAATATTTCGAAATTGCTTTCTCTGTTCGTTAAAAAAAGTTTCTTTATTTATTGCGATTAAATCTGTCTGGCCAGGATGATCCAGTGCAAGTATAGTCATTGAAAGAATGTAAATTGAAGCATTAAATAGTGGAATTGATCGATGCGGTGATACCCCGAGGCCATATGCGGCATTTTACATTTTTCTGTCTGAATCAAAGCTAATGTATACTTCATGCGGTCCTTATCTTCTCAAGATTCTATCGATTCTCTCTTATCGGTATGTTCGAACAAGAAAACTCTAATACCTGACCGATTTTACAATCTCCCTATATTTCTTTCACCGGCTATACCTACGTGCTACCAAATGAACATGTTCGCTATTGCATTACCTCTCCTTCCTTTTTTGTTATCCACATTCTTATCAGCTAACACGCTTACATACGCACATGTAATTTGCATTAACTATGCAAGCGTAGATAACAACGATCTATCATGCGAATTAACGCGACGCTGATAGTGAACGTGTTAAAAGTTAAAATTCCAAGTCGATAAGTTTCAAAGATCTCTCAACGATATTTTTATCATCATAAAAACATTACCGTTCTCTCTCTCTCTCTTTCTCGAAGCAACTTCTCTATTTACATTGGCGATATACAAAGCCACGTCTCGTGTTTCACAACATTCCCTCCCTTCCTCCGCACGCATTTAGCCTGTCATTCCTGTTCAACGCCTGAGAGACAGGACCAGCCTTCTTTTTTCATTATTTTTCTTCGTCGTTCGATATCGTTCCTACTCTATTCAATAAGGCAATGAATCAATTAGTCAATAAAAAAACTTCTCCACTCCCCGTTACACCCCACCTCCCTTTTCATCTCTTCTTTTTTTTTTGAGCCACTCGTTCTATCCGAGTTCCTAGCGTTTTTTTTTTACCCGTCCCAACTTCGTCCATTTTCACTCCTTGCCCGTCTCAGCTCGTCCTTTTGTTATTTCTACTACCGTCCAGGCCACCCCTTAAGGCGGGTTTGCACCAGTAGTTTCTCTTTCACGGTCCTCTCGACGCGCACCGTGACGGTGGGCGACCGTGCAGAATGATCGAATCTTTTTTCCCTCCTTTTTTTTCTTATACCTCTTCTTTCTTTACCCTCTTACTCCTTTTCCTTCGTCTCCTTTTCTCTTTGTCCACGAGACTTATGAATCAATTTCTTAATCACTCGATTACACCGGCGTATCTGGCCGTCTTTCCGGTACAGACGACTTTTTCTACCAGAGCCTATTACGACTTCGTCTGCTTTTTCTTTTCCTTTTTCTTTTTATTTTTCTTCTTCGTCGTCTGAAGCTGCTTCGTTAAACTTCTACGCGAGAGAACTGGTCGTTTGGTCCGATGTTTCTCTTATTTCTTAGCTCGCGACGTTCCTTTGTTAGTTAAACATAAGTTTGCACCCTACCGCCATCTACCAGTTGTTCGTTCTATTCTTCCTTTGCAGCCTCTTTTTTTTTTGTTCTTTCTTTCTTTTGCCCTTCTCAATTGTACGCGTATTTCTTCGGCAAAGGAAGGATTTAATGTTGCGCAGTTTTCATTCCGTGTTTGTAATTTCTTTCTTCTTACTTTTCTCCTTTTTTTCGCTTTACGCTTCCCGTTTGTCTCTTTGCGTTGGTAGAATTGTAGCAGAATTTGTTTAATTGGGAGAGCATTACGAAGCGGATCGGTAATTGTTGTATGTAAAGGAGTGAGATTCGTTTTACGAAGAGATGATGCACGAAAATACCTTTTAATGAAGCAAGAATGGCTGTAATAACTGTGGATAACGACCCGGCGTTGTTCTAGCGAAACTGGTGTCTGGTTGTCGACGATACGCCCATCCTTCTCGCGAAACTTCCGTCGGCTGTCGAACGTTCTGGATAAAAAATAAAGTTGTCCCCGGTATTTTTAACGAGCTTTAAACTAAGAGCGATCGATTGTACATCGAACACGCTGTTCGAGTTTCGTGTTTGATGTCAGACGCTTCGTCTCGTTTAATTAGATTGAATTTTTGCAATTAACAATTTTACCCAAGACATTGTCCCTCGAATTTAATATATGTATATTTTAACGAGGAAACGTACGACTGCGTTTTCTAATTAGATGTTTTTTTTTTCTTATTTGATTAATATGAATATTTTAGTCAGTTGGATCTACTCGTAGATAACGGAATTTTCAATTTTTATTAAACAACGTTTGAATAATCAAAGAAGAAACATCCTCGAATTGTTCGTGCTGGTAATTAATAATTTCTTACAGTCGGGTTTACAGGATGCTTGGATACACAGGCTTTGTTCGTATTTGATATTTCCTTTGTTCGTTTTCCGCTTTTCGTTGTGTCTGTAATATCAAAGCTTTTCAGAAGGGATTGACACATCCTTCGTACAAATTTCTATATTCCTGACTTAAACCATCTCTATATATATATTTAATCGCTTCACTTATTAACCTCTGCCTCCAATTACTCTTGTTAAACCAATTATCTCAATCCACCACTTTCCACCCAAAATCTCATTGAACTCCAAACTTGCCCTCCATATGTTTGATTTAAATCACCCGCATAATCTCCTCATTTTATTACCATATATTTCTACCTACTCCTATTAAACTATCATAATGCTTCAATATAAACTTTGCATCTCAATTTCTGCTTATTATCAAAAGCATTTCACCAAATTCATCAATTAATTCGGTATTTATTATAATTTTTCGAAAATGATCATCTTCTGCATAATTCCAATATATGTTAAATACAGTACAATAATTACTAGATCTTCGGCCTGAATTATTTTACCGAACCAATCATTAATTCCCGGTACAACGTCAATCCATTAATCTTTAAAATAACCATTTAGCAGATAATTCCAATATGCATTCAATTGCAATGCGAACGTTACTAGATGTTTGGATTAAGCAACCACTATAAACACTTTACCGAACCAATTACCAATTCACCTGTACCCACTTCACACCTAAAATCCCAACAATCGGGCCTTAAGCTTGCACTCGAAAAACCGCAGAACATACGCGGTTTATCCGTCTTTTGTCTGATAACACATCGCGCGAAGTACACTCGTCCCTCGATTTACGCGGAGTTTCTGTTTCACGTGGATTCGTTTTATACGAATGAAAATCGCGTGAACAAAGTCTGTCGGTACAAAAAAAAAAAAGACAATTGAAAATAAAAGCTAGTACATATAAATTTTAGAAACACATATTTATTTCAAATAGCTTAAAAAAAAAAATATGTGACGTTTCAGAAAACAAAAGTAAATTTTATTCGATGTCACTATCGCTACTGGTAATTCAAAACAGTCAACATTTTCTTTTCGATGTGGCACAAACGTATCATCTTCATCGCGTGAAATATTGGATCGTTCGGAAAATTCGTAGCGAAGTTTGAGTAATATTAAACGTCGGTACATTCATGAAAAATAAGTATTTCATGAAAAATTTCTGGTTTTTGATATGTGAAAATCGTTTCTAGACTGTCCTATATCCAATAGTATCATGGCTGTAAACTACACAGATCTTTCTGTTCGTCTCAATTGCATTTTTTATCCTTAATATAGTAGTAAAACGTTAAGTGCCGAAAATGTACTTTCCTATTCTCCATTTTCTTTCTATTCTTACACGCGCAGAATATTTTGAAGTTCAACATCATTTTTTCTGGCCACGTAAATTAACACTACGCCATCCGGTGGCACCACGTTGGTGTGTCGTAAAAATATTTCTATTGTAATAAAAATGCTTATATTAATTATACGTATCTTCAGGATTTCGTGTAAATCAAGTGACAGAATGAAACAAGAGTCATTGAAATTTTCATGTTTTAATACGATGCATTGTAATTACAATATGAACGATTACGCGAAATACCAACGACAGATGAAAGATTTTCCACAACACGTGCGGACATCAAAGTATTAAGATAGCGCGTAAAATTACCGCGTAAAAAAAAAGTAAATCCGTGTAAATCGAGGGACGAGAGTGTAACTCGAACCGATCGACCGATAGAAACGAATCAAGCTCACGGACGAAATTGTTGAAGTAGTTCCATTAAATTCCCTGGTGTTATTGGCGTTTATAAACATCCGTGGAATGCGTAGAGCGCGCGGTACGAACACGGGTAGGCCTCTCGAGAATGTGATCAATGTGCCGCGATCAAAAGTAGCCCCTCGCGCATACGGTGTGCACGCCCAACGTTCAAAATTTCACTCTTCACCTCTTACCGACTTTCCTTTCCCCACCTCCTTTAGCCCAGGCCCATTCTAAAGAGATTAACACGTTCGATCCTGCCAGTCAGAGGTCATCGTGATCATTTCCAAGACCTACAAAGCGGTACAACCGAGATAAGATACGCGGCGCCGGTAGTTTAGTAGCTAGGTTAAGCGGGTAATAGTGGTCTCTGCCTCTTCGAGCCATTGCCGGAGAACTATATTATTTGCCATAAGTTCAGCACCGTTTCTCAATTTATCTCGATATCGAATCTAATTTAATCCGACTAATCTCTTATGGATTTTTAACTAACGATTGCACAGACATAGATTTTCAACTTGCTTTTTGATGTATCTTGTTACGGACAAGAAAGTTCGTAATGTTGTTAGATTCGTTCTGTGAGAACTCTTACGTAGGTTACGGTACACATACGAATCGGTAGCGTTCGCATGGATCGCGATACGGATTCCGCCAGATGGAGCGACGTACAACAATATGGCCGCTCTGTTATCGATGAATTCACTACTTTCTTCGTCGTGTCGTTCACACGATCGACAAGGAGAAACGTACCTTTCGATATGTACGGTCACTTTTCACGTGGGAAAAAGCGGGCGGAAGATTGTGAACTAGAGAAGTTGTGAGGCTTGATTGAGTTTGAGTGTGGATGGTGAAGTGTGGGGAATGGTGGTTGGAATGTTTGAGTAATGGAAAGGCCACTGGAGATGGGGTGGAGTAGCGGTCGAGGATGGAATAGTTGAGTATTTTAGAGTTATGGGGGCTATTGGTGGATCGCGGTAATGGCATGAAAGAGTTAACGTGGTAATGGTAGGTATGGGGAGATGCTTTCTCGTGTTGAAAATTATTGTGAAATTGTATATTCTAGGTTATTCTATTAAATATTATAACGACATGGTTAGATTAATTTAGCTGTGATTAAGCATTAAATTGTTGTAACAGCGACAATGGAGCATTAGGGAAATGTTGCTTGCAAACTAGGTCAACGCGGGGGTCATTTTGTTATAATGTAACTCCCCTTAGGATATTTTCTACCGAATCATTACTGAACGTCATCCTGCGAAATTTTTCCATACGATGTAGACTATCGTCCATGTAAACTTACGATGCACCATGAAATTACATTTTTGTAAGTAGGTCATCATGGACCATACTGCTGGTATATTAAATAACGAGTATCCAAGTTACGATATTAACTATTGGTTTACATATCGGATATCAATTTTTCGTAAAACTATCTCCTGTATAGGTTAGCCGGGTTCGATATTAAACTGTTAACCATTATAAAGATTTTCCAAAATTGCATAAATTAGAGATCATATCGAGAATAATAATTACTACAAACGAGATGAAATCCCACTATAGTGTACTTTAAAAAGAAGTACAATTTTTGTACAAATAACGCATCGCGATTGAATGTACGTATAAAGGTTATATCACGCGATATATTCATAAAAATTTCTCGAGAGTATTTTCGAAGAACGAGATATCTAACAAAGTGCAAAACAAATTTGTCACGTTGCAAAGGTGATTTATAAACGGCTGTGGAAATTAATTTGTCACGGTTATAAAAATAAATAATCTCTAAATCCGTTATCGACAATAAACGATGTTAATAATCAGTTTAAAGGTGAAAGGGGAGCATTAATTAACGATATACCAATTAATCGTGAAATGCGAATTTGATCATAATCCATAAATCATCCGAGAATCGTGATGCATTATCAGGGAAGAAGATTTGCAGGAATCACCGTTACAAAATACCACAACTCTCTAATGGTCTGCAATAGTAAATTGCCACAGAGAGGCATGGAAGCATCGTGAGTCTTGATATCGTAGACTATAGTATCGCGTGTATCGCAAATGGGAGTACATGGAGTATTGACAGAGGACGATATAGATCGTCGCTGTTTAACAATGGACGTCCACTGACCATTGGTCCGAACCATCAGCGAGTCATACTACTTTACAGTAGTAGTACGGCGAACGGACAACGATCTCTATTAAGTCAACTTTACAATATGGCGTCCGTACTGCGATGTATCTTTTCACTTATTTATTCTGCATTTTCTATTCATTCATAGGAATTGTCTCCTTTTTTTTTTTAATTGAAAAAATTAGGCGGGATAGTTTCTCCGCTATATTCATGATTTCGAAATTTTTATGAATACGTCATGCAACAAGCCATTTACACATATATCGTTGCTTGTATAAAAATTGTATGCTTGCAGACTAACCGGATTTTATAATAGAAATAAATAATTTTTAACAGTCGTGTGGAAAGTTCGATTTTTTTTCGAAATGATCGAAAGGGTGAAGTATATAATTTTTATACTTTCCATAATTTTAGAAAAATAAGTTAACTTAAACTTCGAAAGACAAATATGTTTTCATTTCTTCGTTTATTCCACTTTTTTTTTCATATAAAATTTAGAAGGATAGCGCAAAGTTTCCCCTTTTTTATTCCACGTTATCTTTCCCACATTTTCCATCAATTTCACTGCTCTCTCAAATCTGGAATTTCGTAAAATTCAGTGGAAACATTGGAACACGATGAAAAGATCCATCCTAATCCTTACACTTTCACCATCAGCATCGGATCTCTACTTCCAACGAATTAACCGAAAAACCTTCAGAGCGTGAAATATCACCCTCGTAACATGATCGTGAAAGTCCCTTAGAATTTCACGATTACGGTAGTCTGTGGACGAAATAACGTGCATTATTACTATCCTGCTTTTGTACACAAGGATTTCACCAGAAACCACGCATACAAAGTGTTTTCATTTCTGTTCACAACGAACCGAACAATATCATTATCAAAAACTAATTCTTAAAGCTACACAAGTATCGGTATTGTAAAACAGTTCGACGGATTCCGGTCAGTTCCATTACTTTCCGAATTTCCCTCGTCTTTCTCTAATTTTTTCGCTACTTTAAATATCCAATCATACATCCGTATTTTCCAATTCTTTATTTCTACATCCGTTAACATTCAACGAATCGCATCAATTAAAACACAAACGTCGCATCAGGGTGATTCTTCTACAAGCATTGAATATCAGAATCTCTTACGAGGACTGTTCGTCAAAGTGTGTGTTAAGAAATTCAATTATTTTCATACCTTTACACCAACTAGAACGTCATCTTTTTGACATTAATACTTTGATGGCCGCTGTCACATACGCGTGATTTCGTGAGCTATCGCTTATCAGTCACTGTCATGTACGTGTAACTTTGGACCACTATTTTTATAAGGCGTAGAGAAATGATTTTTTCTCGTAATTCCGATGTTTGTGTATCAATACACACAGATGCTATTCTTAGAGAAACAATTGCTTTCATTGTTTACGCTTCCCAATTTAGCAGACAGTTAAATCTTTTGTTAAAATCTTATAATCGAATGTTTCTCTATTAACTTTTTGAGTTAAAGAAAACTCTATTCTCATTTTTTTTTTTTTTTACTATAATTGTTTCCTAACATAAAATTAAATAAAAGAACACGTAAAAAAATTAACGCTTTGAAATACAGAATTGGCTGGTTTGCTTAAAAATCGGGACGAGCTTTTCGAACAACCCAATATATCTGGTGATATGTGTACCTTCTGCTTCGATAGCATTTCTCTTCGTAATCTCTACTATCCCCTTTCTTCCATTGTTTCCCTTTTTCCTCTTCATCTCACGCGCACTTTCACCTTCTATTTTCCCTCCTCCACTCCCTCTTTCTTTCTGATAATGGTTAAAGCAAACGTTAATCGGAGGAAAATTCGATTAATATTTAGAGAGGTAAAACCTCGCCGGGTACAGGGATGAAAAATTTCCTTCTCGGGGCCCCACGAGAGTCGCGTTTTAATTTGCGCCTCTGTTTACCCGGGCGGAGTAGTGAAAAAGGCAGTGCATGCGCATATTTGCTCGGTCTCGCGCTCGTCGAATCGTTCCTTCGCGCTGTTGATAATTAAAAAACATCTAGCCTCGTCGGTCGCGGACTGTATTAAAACGCGTGTATACCAGGTGTTTCGTAAGTAAACAGTGTCGTAGCAAACTGTGCAAAAGGTTCGACGTTGTCTAAATAAAATTAGTCTTGATACTGTATTGTTTCGAGATCTATCTTTCTTTTTTTCTTCTACGAGAAAGTACTACGGATGGGAAATTCGAATGTGAAACTGTCTTTTTTTTTTGTTTTTTTTTTTTTTTTTGTAGTGAAAGCAAACAGTCTCGCTTGTTTTGAAATGCAAACAGCTTATTAGCAGACATCGGGGAACGCTATTTTGCGGGAGCGGACGTGAAACGAAGTTGCGTGACGAGCAACCTGGTAATTATTCACACCTTCGAATTCGGTCGGTGAGAACGCTATCCTGTGGTTCTTGGATAAATTGTGGGGATTTCGAGGGTTTTCTTAACTTCTTGAACGAGCACTAGGGCTTATGCACTTCTGACCCTTTCAATTTTGAGTAAATCTATACAAATGTGTATGCAAATGTCAAGTGACTAAACTTCGCGGATTTTTTTATTTTTGTTTTATTTTTTTTTATTTGTTTGGGATAGGTGGAAGTATATTTAACCCCGAAATACTAGAATTATTTATTTGTAAAATGAATGGAATACATCGTTGTTTTATATAATAAAAGTACTAGTTCCATGAAAATTAATATTTAAAAATTGTTTACTTTAAATTTAAAAGAATGAATAAGTGTATCTATATGGAATTTAATGATATTTTTAAAGTGGAAAGAGTATATGTAAGTATATAAAAGTATATACAAAGAAATGTGCAGAATATTAAGTACTATACTAAATGTATCCACAGTACATAAGAAAAAATATTCGTTGGGTCAGTATTATTTGATATTTCCCATATCAGTGTTCTAATATTGATAAATGAACAAGGTGAAACGAGAAACTCTGATAAATGTTAAAAACCCTGAGAGTGTATATTTGTTTATTCCAATAATTTTTAAATGTGTCCGTCCCTCTAAATAATAGATTAAAAATATCGAAATATTCGTTAACTTTTTATATAAAACGTTCTTCTCTTCTCATGTAAAATGGCACACAAAAGCCACCGACCAGAATACAAAATGCAGGCAAATTGAAATTTTGATCATCGACAGTTTTCACATTCGTAATTGTTTTAATCAATTTTTATCCCCAAAAACGTTTATTCAACTTCATGCAAAATGAATGCGCGTTATAGACCGTATGTCGAAATTAAAATTTCAATTTTCGACATTAGAATGACAATTTTTACCGTTTTTTTTGCGAATCGTAAAATTAAAAGGAAAAAAGATACATTTATCAGAAATTCTAACTAAAATTACAATGTGTCTCGTTACTGGTGCCTTATATCCTCAAAATTAATACTGCAAATGTAACAGTCCCACACGCCGTACCTCGTTAGCGCGCCATTAAAGCAACGAACGGCTAACTCGTACCATACGTAACAACTAGAAACATCCAAATAGAAGATAACTATTTAAAACAGGCACGAAGGCGTAGAAGTTTCGTTAAGGGACGTTTTGCACGTGTATACGTGAGCGCTGCGGTTTACCCAGAGTTCTTCTAGACTGTATAATTATACGATTTACTAGGAAATTCAAGTGAACGCTGTGTTGTATAAACAATTTCGTTCTTAACGAGAGAATTTAACGCGCAATTAGGTAGACGGAGGTTGGCCAATGATTTCCGGTATGTGTAGGGTAAAACGTGGTTGAAAATTTCGCGTGAAAATTATGTTGGAAGTTTTGCATTTTCTAGACGCTACTAATTACCGAAGTGAGAAACCGCCGAATTTTCTCGAGAAAATTGGGTCACGCGTGTTGCAAGAACGTGGAAAAATTATATTTCTTTTTTTCCCCTCTCTTTTTGTTTTTTATCACTGCCTTCAATTTTAGATTCGACGATTAATCCGTTCGCTACGGTAAATTTTAGTATGTAACAGAAATACATGTTCAATTTTTAGCCGTGAAATTTGTCAAATTATTTTCAAAAGTTTTCCAAATTTGCAAAAATTTACTGTTTCGTTTAATTAAAATGGAAACGCGTAAAGGATAAATTTACGGATTAAATTAAGGTGAAAAAGGTAGTAAGGGATGAGTGTGAGGAAAATTTCCAAAGTGTCGACAGCAGCTGAAAGGGTTAAACGCTGACGTATCAGGCGTGTTAGCGACGACACTTTTTTAAGCGCTGTCGAAGTGCAATTATGCTATTTTACTCTCGTACGATTTACGACCAAAGTTTAGTCTGCACATGACCAATAAGAGTGAGAATATGCACATCCAACGATAGCTAGTGACTCGAAGTTATTATATTTTGAAGATATCAATCTTAACGCTTGGTTGACAGCGCGTATTTTTCACGAGCGACGCTTACAGATTTTGACGTTGAGAAATATCAAATTCGTCAATGTACACCGTTCCTCTGTCTCTAATAATGTTCAAGGTTTTAAGCTTAAATATCTTCACTACTTTCAACCTTGAAGATAATTTTTGCCCCTTCACAGTAAACAATTGTCGATAAAAAAACAGGAATAATACCAGTAAAATATGTTTTTGATAACTACTGCATACGAAAGTTTCATCAACATTAGTGATCATCACTTAGAAATATTCCCTTGTTAGTGATATTCTTACATTTATAATCCTTGAAGAGTGCAAGTAATTTAAAATTATGTAATACTTCATATCACTTAGACAAATCAAAGTAATTTATTTAGTGAAATGTTAAAAAAAGAAAGAAAAGTAAAAATGTGTTAAACAACATAGCATTTTTTAAGAGTGTGTTAACGCTCGGAACGATAAATTTATGCAATCGTAGATCGCAGAATTCACAAATATATTACGCATATCCATTTTTCTGGTAACACAGGAAGATCTCCCCGATCGGTCGGTTAAGTGTTCAAATCTCAGAGGTTAATTTAACTCCACGTGGTACTGCTATCTACACGACTGTTCTGTATGGAAGCCTATCAAACGTTCAGAGTGATATATCCTTTCGATTAATCATGCATTTCGTAGTTCACTTCGTTTCACTGAATTTTCTTCGACGAGTAGCAACAGAGAATTTCCATCTTTCCTCTGTTGCATTATGCAACCGAAGCTCGGTACAATGCTCGGCGTGGTTTGTTCGAGATAAGCGTCAAGCAAAAGTCTTTCGTAGTAGAGGAGCTTTTATTATTTCGATTGAAAGAAAGTCCGTTACTCGCGCAAGAAATTCCTCCGTTGAAATTTAATAATATAATACCGTTCACGCGGGAAATGTTCTTAGCGAACATTCGTTCGAACGTTTATGCAGGTGGTTCTAAGAGTAGCCTAAGTGATAGATTTAAAAAACATTGAATTTCAAATAGCGCGGAACGATTTTTATAAAATACGTGAGAAGAGTATCCGACGAATTTAAATGTCTCGATAGGAGAAATATTTTACTTTGTTAGACTAGTTTCTTATTAGATGGTGTATACGTGAAGTATCGGAATTTTAATCATTTCACAAATTATGATCACCTAGGTTCGTGTTAAACGATTGCTAAAAGTTTCGAGTCGCTTTGTGTTAATTTAATTACAAACTGAAATAGTTTTAATTCACCCTGAATGTTTCTTTACCAGCGATTAACGAGGAAAAATACCTTCGTACCTTCAATTGTAGACTACTTTATATTAAAAACTTTAACGACCGCTGTCACAATTATATGGTTTCGTTTAATCAGCGTTTCTTGAGCGACATCGCGTCTTTGTGAATTCATTCATACAATCAGATGAATAAAAGACAAATCGATTTTCTGATTTTTGCGTAAATAACGAGCGATAAAATGCAAATACAAAAGTCAAAGGTGGTCAAGGATTTGCTCCATCTGCTTTTCAAATTCGTTTGATTTATTGTCTTTTGTCGAGCAAACTCGTGAAAAATAAAGCAGTAAATACGAGTTGTTGCATGACAGAAGTGGCCATTGAAGTGTTAATACGCAGAGTGACACGGAAATGGGTTGGACAAACTTTGCTAGCGTATTTCATTGTTCCTAAGGATGAAAAAGTGTCGTACAAACTTATTGGAGTATATTAATTTAAATCGTTAATTAGCTTTATAAAAGTACGATGGAAGTTGAGTGATCAACGATAATAGCAGTGACCGAAGAAAACTCGATAACCGACAATTTTAATCGTTTCGTTTAATAATAACAATGATACAACGTTCGATAGCAACAACAGTAATTGAAGAAAATTAACCAGCTGAAAATTTTATCGGTTTAATAACGATAACAACGGCCGAAGAAAACTTGATTACCAGAAATTTTACTCGTTCTCGTCGATTAGCAATGTTAAACGTATATTTATCGACAATATTCCTATGTGAGTAATAACGATGATCTAATCAATTTATGTAAATTACTCAAACACGAATCGCAATTAAACTTTTGTTTAATGATGGCGAACCATCTGTTGGCAGGTATTATAAAGTAGGGGGTGTTACGTATGTAGCTCGTGGTGGTAAATTCAATTTATAATTGTTAACAAATAATCATTATTACTGGTTACATTCACTAGTCAAGAAGACAAACAGCACAGTTGATTGTTCCGTCAACCGCGTGATTAAATATTGAAACATTGACGTTCGTGGCTAGAATGGATGTTAACTATAAAATTTCATACGCGAACAATTAAAAATGAAAAAGATTTTTTTTTATTGTACTGTTTCTCGACTGCTCGACTCTCGTTTCACCTTTTTCTTTAACGACTTATCACTGGCGATGAAGGTAAGCCGTGAGGCGCGAGAAATAGTGTCTCCTCTACTCGTACTGTCCACTTCCGGTTCCAAACTGAGGGATAATGTGAGAAGAATTAACGTACTCTCGATACACTGTGTATATTCTGATAAATTTCATTCTCGAGAGCAACTCGCGATAGTTTTACTCTCAAGTTGACACGCACTGTGCGGAGCTAGGATGATAAACGGAAAGAATGCGTATTTGATTGGTTTATAACCCCATAGACTCCACTTTCTTTAATACAATTGTAGAAATTGTATGAAACACACGTATTGTCATTATTGATGAACATCAACGAATAAGATAACATCGCTTGACAAAAGATTTAAGCAGTGAAAAAAGTATTCTCCACCCGCCAATATTTTTCTATTTGTGTTTTATTAGATTTTCATGTGGAAATCGATTGTGTCGAGTACAATTCAAATTTGAAAGCTGTATGTTAAGTTAGAAAATTGAGGGATATGTGTCCGGAAATAATGAATACGAATGAATGAAAACAGAATAATTTAAATATTTTTCAAGCAAAACAGTTATTTTATAAATTGATAGACTGCGATAAAAAATATCGAAGCATTGTTCAATTGTGCGCGTAAAACAGGAAATTTTTACCGTTACTTCTCTACAGTCACATACCCTAATAAAATAAAAAATATTCAGCACATATTTATAAGTTAATTATTCTCACGATTGTTTATTAAAAATAATAAATATACAGTCAGATTAATTCATAAAAAAAAACAAATTGGAAACAAAAGATAACGAGTTTGTCCATGGTAGCGAACCTGCATAAAAAATTCTTACACTTCAACCTGAAACTTACAGATTCAATCCTTTTCTTCGTAGCAACACGTTTCATCCGCGAATTTTTCTCACGTTCCTTCAATTATTCAAAACTGAACTCGCTGTATATATACATAGACCGAAAATCCACTTTTGAAACGGTTGTTATACACATTGAACAACCTTCACCTCTAAATAATCTCACTTGATATAAAAAGAAACCCCATATACCGGTTCTTGGTATTATCCCATTGTGAATTCGGCCCAGTTTCCAGGCGCATACCTTCGAATTGGCCGAGCAAGAATCCCTCCGCGGTGTCCAAAGGGTTAAGCCTCTTTCTCGAAACGTAATTATACGCCGAGCGTCAGCTTTCGCCTGGTATTTTCATATCCACGGATATCCCCGTGTGCCTGGCCCCTTTCAAACCTACCCTCGGCCCCGTTCCAACCTTTTCGCCGCATTTTTCTTCGTTTCCCTCTTTCTCGCGCTTCGTTGCCCTGTTATTTACTTACCCGTGTGCTCTCCTTTCGATTTATCTACTCACCGTCCCGTTTCGCGTGAATATTTAACCCGAAGACGCGTCTCTCCCTCTCTCTTTCTCTTTCTCTGTCTCCTTTTCTCTTCCTTTACTTCCTCCTTCCTTTTCTCCCTTTTTTTATTTTTTATTTTTTCCTTTTTCAATTCCTGTACGTACACTTCCGTGCAAAGATGTCACCTGAATTCTCGATGAAAAGAAAAACGAATCGAAATTGTGAAATAATGCGGAAATATTGAAAGGAATATTTGTCGTTTCTCGTGACACCGATTTACGAAAGTGTTCCTTTCACGTTAGATGTCCGTCGTCGATATCTCGCGCAAGGTGTTGATTTCAATTATTTGGAAAATTCGTGGATGTTTTTCTTTTTTTTTTTTTTTTTTTTTTTTTTTTTTTTTTTTTTGAATATTTGTGGAAATAATATGTGAAAATACGCGTGGAAATGACGATAACTCACTCAACCTTGTACATCTTTGTACATATGTATGTACATATATGTATATTCTGTATAGAGTGTCGCCTGAATTTCTGTGTGGAAACAAACAGTGAAAATTGTGGAATAACGCGAAAAATTGGGAAAGGTAGAAAATTGCCGAATAAACTTTTTCGTTTTCGATAACATCGGTTTGCGTAACGTTCTCGTTTTATTCGTATCTCGCCGGTTGTGACCACTGATGGCGACGTGGAGTATCGGTTTCAATTATTTAGAATACCGATTGGTATTTCGGAAGTATATTCCGAACATTTGAAAGACGAGCCGAAGATGGAACGGAGATTGCACGTCGATACCTATGTCCGGTCGCGAAATTATCTGCCGGAGAAATTTGTGGGACGTTTGCGAAAATATGTCAATTAAAAGTTCATCATTACACGTCGTTAATAATTGAAAAAGGTAGGTGTTTCGTTACGCGTGTCAATATTTCGAATCGGTATTAATACTCGGGAACGTGAATAACAATGTTCAATAATATTTTATATTAATTACGCGCGTTTTATTATTAACAAACTTCTACCTGTTTATTTGTATGTTTCATACACAAATATTAATAAAGCATCGTAAAAATATCGAGAAAATTGATACACGCTAACGAAAATACTCTAAAATTCGAATGTTCCGTAAACGAAAATCTAACTCGACGAATTTTTGTTATTTTCTTTTTTTTTTTTTCACTTGTCTTTCTCGTGAGATTTTTCCCCATCGGATTGCGCTATGATGACCGAAACACTCTGCACCTCGGTGAGAGAAAAGTATCGCGTACGAAATTTTTCAAGTGGTTCGCCTTCGAAACTGGAAGAAAAATTCGAGATTCGACTAGAGTGGATCGGTAAATAATTAATCCGTCCGGGTAAATTTGGAAAGCTAGTGGACCGTTTAAGCGCAACCGGAAGTCAAACATCAAGTTCCTCCCCGTACACTAGGTTAGAAAGAAGGATTCGAAGCGTTTAGGAGGCGATTTACCAGAGGATATCTTTTTTCTCTCTTTCTCTCGCTCTGATGCTTTTTTTTTCTAAAATTCTCTCTCATTTGTCTTTTTCCTTCTCTTGTATTATTTTTTTATTTCTTCTTTTCTGTTTTTTAGATAGTTTGTAGCCTGGTTTGTATATTGAGAGAAAAAGTGCGAGGTTAAATTGGTGAGATTTGTGTTTCTTCCACGCACAAAGCCCAATTACGCGGCCCTTTTTTCGCGAGTATAACTTTACATTCTGTAATGCATTCTTTCCGCGGTTGTTTTTACAGTGGAAATTACAGTGCGTTTTTCTAAAGGACAAATGATTTAATTCAGCAAGTTGGGTTGGATATGTGTGTGAAACGGTCTTATTTGTTTCCTTTCAACATCTGTGAATTTTACATTACACTCTATGCACAGCTTGACAATACGGAAGTTCGTTTTCTGGATACAACTTGATACAATTGTACGTTTTTAAATTTTCGATTTGGTTAAATATCAGAACAGTTTCATCGGAAGAATTCTCGCGGTTTTTTTTTTCAATTGCAGTTCAACTTTACTGCGTGACTTTTACTTTTCAAACAATTTTTAAATACGTTTAATAATCCTCTGCATTAAACGGTTTCGCTTTCGTGTTAATAGAAAAGCCTCGTGCAAACTTCTACTTCAAATTTACACTTTAAAACCACACTGACTATACTCACGCTTAAAGACTTCATTCTCCTCGTAGTATAACATTCTCCGGTAATTTTTACGTTCATATTTGAGAAACTCTTTCGCTGCGATCGTTCCTGCTTGAAAAACAATCACGTGAAAAGGCTACTCGAGCCATGCTGCATTACGCAGTTACTTTGATAATAATTTTTTTCACTTATACGGAATGACTCACTTATAACATTCGTATAAATGATTTTTGCCGCTTTGAAATTACGAAAAAATGACTGAGAGGAGTATACGATTGCGTGGTTTGAGAATTCAATTAATATTTCGAGGCGAACGATTATAAACGCGTGTAGCATACAGAGAACGATTCATAACGAGCGATTATAGTCGTTCTAAGGAGCGAAAGAGTTAATATTCACCCTTGAAGACTTAATCCGCTACAAATCGGAACATTCTAATCGGAGAATTTTCTCATTTCCGACAATCTCAAGTGAACTCTACACCTCGATTCTAACTTTCTTATTGAAAGAATGAAATTTCCTCTTCAAACTCGTCCTTCGAATTTTTCAAGCTATAGTTAACACATACAAAAATTCTTTCTCACGCGTTAAAACGTTTTCCATCGATTCACTAATTTCCATATCGTTCCACTGGCACACCGATAAATCACTCGAAACCGTTGAACATTTATCTATCGGCAACAAAACCGGAACAACCTGCTGAAACTTGTTAACACGATGCTATGAAATTTTCATCCTCTGTTTCCCCACCTCGTCCCTTTCCATTCGCTCAGGTGAATTTCTCTGTGTGCCTTTTGCGCGTTTCCGTTCTTTGTCTTCCCCTTTTTCTCCTTTCTAATTACTCTCACCCCCCTTACTTCCTTTTCCTCTCTCTTCCTTCTTTGGATTTATCGTACAGAAAACGGCGACGACGAGCAGCCAACAAGCCAACCGTCGGTCAATTAACTTACAAACGAGTAAAAGAGACGGCGAGCGGCGGCTCGAGGACGCACAATGCCCGCGGAACTTTGAATAGCAATGAGAATGCGGCCGGAAGCGCAAGAATTGCCTGATTCTTGCCATGCACGAGGCATTTATCCGCGTGACGGCACGCTGCCTCCGCTCGATTTGTATCGATAAGTTTATCAAGATTGACAGACACCCTAGGGAATCGGAAAACGAAGATTAAATGTTGACTCAGGAATTGCACCACTTGTGCAACTCCTTTCTCTCGATCTCTGGATCTCTGTTTCCTTCTTCTCCATTTCTCTCGATCTGTGAATCTTTCTCCCTCTTCCTCTCCTCTTTTCTCTCTTTCTCTCCCTCTCCTCTTTTCTCTCTTTCTCTCTTTTTCTCTGGGTCTCTCTCTCCCTCTCCTCTTCTCTCTCTAGATCTCTCTTCCTCTCCTCTTTTCTTTCTTTCTCTGGATCTCTCTCTCCCTCTTCTCTCTCTCCCTCTTCTCTCTCTCTCGCTTTCCCTCGTCCTCTTCTTTCTCTCGATCTCTGAATCTCTCTCTCTGTGTGCGTGTACGCGTGTGTAGGAGAGAGGGGGGAGAGGGAGCGGAGGATGGAGGGTCAATTGGTCGTGATTTGTTTCGAGTGTTTTTTCTGACAGGTATTTCATCGATTCGGGAAGGGATGAGGGATTTATTGGGCGTGAATTGAAGAGGTCTCGCTGGAGATATTTCGAGGGAGTCTTTTTCTGGGTGATTTGGTTAACGAAGTTTCGGATAGCATTTACGTACAACGTGTATATACAAATATTGGATAGCTTCTTTTCTATTATACAAGGTGTTTCGGGAATCGCGAATAAATGAAACGAGATTTATGAGACACTGATGTATGGATACGTGGCTTTTAAGGTTAAGTTCCAGTAAAACACTTTTTATTAACTCTGAAATACAATAGAACAACCGACTGTTTCGAATTCCGCGTAGTAAAAATGTTTGCTTTCCTTCTTTAACACTAAGTTTACGGATTTTTCTTGTGTCAACGAGAAACCAAATTTTTCCTTCAAGAAATCGATTTATCAGAGACTATTTAATCGTATATTGTTAACATACTTATAAATTCGAATGTATTTTCGTATCGTTCTATTAATAAAAATGAAAAAAAGTTTCTGAAAAATAATAATTGTTTCTGTGATTTCGCCTGAGAATCCAGTGATATTTTTAAAGTGAAAATAAAAGGTAGTAGGTATATATATATAAAAAAAGAAAAAGAATCCTTTGGTACACTATATTTTCCATGTTAGTGGTTTACAAAAAAGAAGTATAATAAAATTTAATAATTATCCAATTAATTTTGGAGAATAACAGTTTCCAATTAGCTGTCTCGACAACGAATACATTCTTGAATGCAGGACCAAAAATTGTCCATTCCTCGTTGCATGCGAGCTGCATCGATTTCTCGAATTTCACCAGTTATGTGATATTTATTTTAACTCGACGATGATACAATTCATGTTGACATTCTGATTGATGTTCATATCGATGTTTTCTCCATGGAAAATATTATTTTCGTAAAAATTACTCCTTTGTTATATATTATTTAATATATTTTTCAATTGTACCTTTATAAAAATAAATAAACTGAATTAATAAATTCCACTAATAATTAGCTGAGTTATAACACTCAAAATTAAAACAAAGAAAGTCAGAAATTAAAACATTGAGTAGCTATGTCGATTGATACATCGGCACCCAAGTTTGAACGCAGTATTTTTCGCTTTTTCTTTTGAAACTGAATCAAACCTAAGGTATACTTCGTGCAACTCTCATTGAAGGTTTCTCGTCCCTTATCTTCTCAGGTTTCTGTCGATTGGTTTGAACACGTAAACTTTAGACACCTGACCGATTTCACAAACCCTTCATATTTCCTCTCTCGACTATACATATCCAAATTTCCGTACAGCCATCGCTAAAATATTACAATATACATAATCGTGGACTGTATACGTATCGTGTAAATAAAACAATTTTATCTATTAATTCGAGACACCTATTTTAAAAATTCCAATAAAACATAATCACTCGCCAAGCCCGTAATTAATATCAAAAGCCTTAACATTAACACTTTGACTATCGCTGTCATATTTGCGTGATTTCTTTCACATTTAGTTTCTATAAAATATATTTAACAAAGTTAAACAGCTCTCTGACTTTTAATATTGCCAACAATGTTTCATCAATTTTCTCAGCATACGTTTGCAATATTTAATTTCCGTAAAATTTTGAACGAACAAATAATTCAAAGCATTATATCAAGCAGCAATATTTGATTGTATTTACACACATTTAAATAACACTTGTTATATTCAGTTGGAAACTTCTGGGAATTAGATATGGCGTTTCGCCCGGAAACCACTGGTCCCGAATCTGTCTAGAAATTACTAACTGTAACTTCCGTATATATTTCGGTGTACTGTAATTGCACAAATATCCGCAGTCGATTACACCTATAGAATTCTAAATTTACAGCGAAGAGAGAAAGAACGAAGAAAGAAAAAAAAAGGAGAAAGTGACTTAAGATACTAGACGGATACTTGGTAGTAGAAGTATCAACAAAGAGTCGAGGTACCATCTTGTTATACATTCTGGTGAATGCTCGAGCCCGTTGGAACCGGCTTTTCACACTAGGGAATGCGCATCTCCTGCAATCTTTATTGAAAGTTTCATAAAAGACGGACTAGACAGCCAGTGAACTATAGCGATATAAATAACAACCTGTCCAAGTTCTAGATACGCTTTTCTCTACCATCCAACACTAGGCTGCTATTAACAGCCTACTTCACGAGGTAAACAAAGAACAAGAGGCTTAAATCTTCGTTTCACGAGCAATTATACAGGGTGATTCTAGTAACTGGAACAGGATGTAGCTTGTGTCACGAATGAACTTAGAAAGAAATCGTAGGTGAAAGATTGTTCACTGTTACAAAGATTTTCTCGTACGATATTTCGAAAATTTTTAACTCTTTGCATTCGAGGCTTTCAGTGAGGAAATGGAATTTTTCTGAATTATTTTTTAGCGTAATTACTTTTGTGTTTCACCTATCGCTTTATCGAAATCTCATTGACAAATACGAAGATAACAGGAATGTAAAATTGAGCAGATGAGATAAACTGAGTTTCTTTAATTGTGTAATTTGTATAGTTGTAAGAATAATTGAATGAAAATTACGAAAAGAGTTTATCGAAGTGCATGAAAATAACCTGTGGTTATTAAAAAACTCTAGCCATTGTAAAGTATGATTTTTCTTCGCAAGTGGATTGTATATATTTTTTTTCCATGAAGCTACATTTTGTTTTTATGAGAGCTGCGTATAATAGTATTCTTTATCCAAGAAGGGGTATTCAAATGGCAAATTTGCTGCGGGTAAAATAGAAAAATGTGCAGAGGAACACGAACTAATACATTGCTCTTCATTCGAATAGAGAAAAAAAGGAACAAAAACAAAAAATACATAGGAGGAACACGTTCGATAAATTCGCTTTTATTCAAGTTTTAACAAAAATTCGTGTTCATGTACATATATATATATTATTCCCTTTTTTTTCACTCGTAGTTTGCTGAATTATCGATAAAAGTTTTGAGGTTCTGAAGTTTCACTTGTCCAATCGAATCGAGAGATATTTGGAGGGATGCTTGACAAAGAGTAATCAATTTATTTTTAAAGCACCTCCACCCCAATCGAAAAATATTTATCGAGCAAATCATTCAGAAGGAATCTCAATATTTCAAGATTTCCAATAGCAGATACTCGTACCGGAGCTTTTACCTTCTTTTTTTTTTTTTTTTTTTTCGATAAAATTAAAGAAGCGGGTATTCACCACGATGACCAACAAATTGCATCTAATTTACAGCGATACCCTAGTTTCATCAGGTCGCAAAAATTGATAGAATCTCTTCCAAAATTTCCAATAATGAATATTCATGTGGAACTCTCGGTCCTTTTAAATAAATTAAAAACAAAAAAATTATAGAGAAAAGAGAGAGGATACTTGAAATATGTAACCTTGAGCTATTTCTGGTCCATTGGAAAGCGTTTGATTAAATAACTTCGTTCGTAAGAAAGTAAACGTTCGGAAATTTCTAATAAAATGTATTCCTGCGAGATCTTTGATCTTTGTTCAAATACATGCATCAACTAACCTTGTCTTTCAAGAATTTACAATGACAACTCTGTACCTCAGATCCGGATAAACCTAACTTTGTTTCCTCGCGATAAACGCACGTAAAATCGATTTAAAAAAAGAAGAAGAAGAGGAAGAAGAAGAGAAGAATGAAAAACCACGATTCAAGTCTCACTATCCAGGGACATTCTAACCCCCGCCGGGGGAATTACTATAGTTCACCCATCCGCCATGACCTTTCTATACAAGAATCCAACAGCGGATCTGGAAAGATCGTGTCCTCGTTAGTGCAAAAAAACCTTTTTCATTAGAGTGAAACGTTTTGTGTAGAAACGTCTAACAAAGTAAAGCCAACTAGGTTGATGTGCCTCCTTCACCAGGAATTCAATTCCCTTCTCACCGCCAAACGTTTACACGATCCCCTTTTATCTCGTTCGCGCAAACTATACCGCGACGAAAATCGAGAACAAATTAAAAATTTCAACCCCGCTGCGAAAACAGCTCAATTTTCCCTCTGAACCGTTCTCCTGGACGCCATTTTCTCCGTGACTATAATTTGCTTACTTAACTATGTTCAAATGAATACACGATACCGGCTTAATTACTCGTAACGTATGTGTCATATAATGTAGGTAGATTAAAAGCTTTAATCTGAACGAAAAAAAAAAAAAAAAACAAAAAGAATCGGAATACGTGAAATAGAAATAAAATCCATTTAAAGTAATGCGCGGTTAATTTAATCCCATCGCCATTTTGCTTCGGTAGAATTTACAATTGAATTTAGGAAAAAGGAAAATAGAGATAGAGGAAATGGTTACGTAACAAAGACTTCAATGTGCGTGGCATGTACAGGGTGATTCATTTTAGTTTGACTATTTTAAATTACTCGCGAACTATTCGTTGCACGGTGAAGGTACGCGAAGCAGAAGTTTCACGTGTGATTTCTCTAGGATTCTTAGCCAGACACTTGTAGATCTTTCATATTCCTCTTCTAAGTGAAAATCTAAAATCTTTCATTCTCTCGCAAGTGCTCACTCCAATCTTCGTTCTTACGCATATTGTTGTTAATAAGTATTGCAACATCCGTTATATTTGCACAGAAAGTATCTAATTATGTATCTTTGTTTTATTAAACTTCAAATTTCTCGATTTGTTAATAATTCATAGAACGTAAGCCGTGCAAGACTACAAAACCTCGTTATTTCTTCTAGTTATGTTAAATTATTTCTATGAATAAATTTTATGATAATTCAGGAATGTTTCACCTCTTTCTAGAAATATCTTGAATTACGTTAATTTACTGTTATTTCCTTTTTTTTCTTCTCGGATCCGTTTTCGAGCACAGCGAAATGTGTGATATATATGTTTCGAAAAAATACAATATGCGGGCGGAGAGAGAAGTGTGATATTCCTGCTTTTTTCTCGTGGCGGATTCGTGGAAAATTCTTAGAAAAAAAAAAAATATTCGAGCGGTTGCTCGAAAAAATTTGCCAACAAGTGATTCTATTTGCTCTTGTTTGGTTGTATATAGAGGAAACTTGCGTTTCCGGCAAGATCACGAAGCCAGAGCAAATATTTTTCTCGTGAACAAGCTGACCACGGATGGTACCGACTATTTCGTCAATTTCATCCTCTTTTCGAGGCATCATTTACCGAAATATATCTGTATATGGAAGAAACGTGGTTCGACGGTATGTTTGCATTCCATAATCTCCTTTTCTATCGATGTCTTCCCATTTTTCTATCAAATTTATATTTCTCTTGAATTTACGATAGTAAAATATCTTACCGAGTATTCTCTATGGGCGAATCGAAGCAAAAAGGTCGAACGTAATTCCACAAAGGGACAGTGGATGGTCGTTTCCTCGATTTCTCAAAAAATCACCAAAGCTCTAATTTCAAAAGCCACGTTAAAACGCCGTCGAAAAACAAAGCAACTAGTCCATCTGTGTCTATTTTCTCCTTTCTTCTTTCTGTTTTTTCAACCATGTTTTTCCCATCGGTCATTTTTATTTTACACGAGGTTCGTCGACAATAGCGACGCAGCAAAACCTAAAAGAAATGTCTCGGGTTGTAACATTTTACTCCTGGGAAACGTGTATTCTGGGCTTGTAAAAAGGATTATATACCCGCTAACGTCTTTTTATCGTATGAACGAATACTTGAAAATTATACTCCGCTCAAAATATATTTTCCGATGTACTTTGAAAAATTTCCAATTTGCAATTTTATTTTCCAACTTCTCCATGGAGCAGAAAAAAAAACGAAAGGAAAAGAACCAAAAAAAAAAAAAAAAAAAGAAAATTGGAAATAAATTCGATGTGTCAATTTTTGAACTTAATCTTCAGGCTGTGATGTTCGATTTCGTCAAACATGCGGGAGAATATTATCGAACCTTGGCGGTATAAAAGATTAAGTTCGCATATTGAATATTCTCCCTCTTATTTTCTTTTTATTTCATACCACTTTGCATAGTTTCCTCTTCTCCTCCCCTTTTCCCTCATCGATTCGTTACATGATTATTAAACATTTTCCAACGAGCCACAGAACAACGAGACTTCTATACGATGCTTTCAAACCTCGAACCAGCTTTGACGAACTCAGCCTGTTTGCTCTGCTCCTGAAACTTACCTGTTTCCCGCTAAATTCTGTTCTTTGACGTTCGAGTTCCGCCCCTTTAAATCTACACAGGACAAAAAGAGGCGACGGAGGGGGGATGAAAAGGGGAAGGTTCGTTATTAACCCTTCACGCTCGAAGCATTTCTCATTTCTCCGCCATGAGGCTGACGAGGAACTCTTGCTTATGGAGAAATAGAAACTACAGGAAATTTGTTAAAAAGGAAGTGGAAATGAATGATTGCACAGTTTCTCTCACCCTCTCGCGATTGTCGCGTGACGACCTATAAATTCCCAATGGGGGAGAAAGAAAAAAAAAAAGAGGGCAATTTCGTTGTTAACTCTTCAAGTTCTCGAAGCTTTCCTTCTTCCTTCGCTGTAAGGCTGACGAGAACTCGAGAAAAACTCTCGTTTTATGGAGAACTAGAAAAGTGGAGGGAATTGATGATTGTACGTGTTAATGCCGCGATGTGATTCTTTCGTTCGAGGGTTTTATGGATTTTCCTGGTATGTGAGATGTAGTATTCGAGTGCGTTGAATGTTTGAGATTGAAGTATGTCATGGTGAAACATTCACGGTTTCTTGAGAATCTTACCGCTTTTATCGTAGGAATTTTTGCTACAATCTGTTGATTCTTACTGTATCGTTACGTACACGGAGATAAATCTATGAAAATAAACAGGAGGAATCACGCTTTGTTCTCGCTTTTACCTCAACTTTTTATTCACCTCGTACAATCACCCTGATTTTATCGATAAATACCTGAAATTGATGATACGCATACAATCCACGATAATTAAATTCTACATTAAAAGCGATGAAATACTGTGCACAAATTATAATGCATTTTTGAACGCCGAGAGAGAGAGAGAAAAAAGAGTTACAGTGCGTATTTTTATTGAACTGTTAAAAGTTAAATTTGATTATATCGAAAATTGATAACACTTGTCATAAAACGTCGACTGCAATATGTAAAAATTACGTCGAATCATGTTCAGGTTTTCCAATAATTTTTTACGAAAAAAAAGATTCCTCGCGAAGTATTTTGTTTATTTATTTCTTTCTTTTTTCCACCGCACCATGATACTATCAAAGACGGAAAATTCTGCGCGATTGATCGATTCCCTCTTGAAACACGTTGAATCCTTTCTATTGGATTATCTAACACTCGAGCGAACGAAATTTCCGATGGTTGAAAAGAAAGAAAGAAAAACAGCAACTCTGAATCTCTTCGATCCGTTAAAAACACACGTTTTATGATCCCCTATCGGTAAACAGTTGCTATTGGTGTAATTAAAGGAAAAAGTATCCAACCTAACCAGAAACAATAAAAACGAAACAATCGGTAAAGCGAAACTCAATTAAATCATTCACCATCGACTTTTGAACCAGCCTGTATTCTGTGCACACCCCTCCTCCTCCTACCTATTTTCACCCGTTTTTCACGCGAGACTTTTCCACGACGTGTTGTCGCTTCACGCTTTTCGACAAATGTTTTCCACTCCTCCTCTTCCCTCTCCCCCACACTCTGTTCCCTCTCGACGTCCATAATCGTTTCCGGTCCGGTTGTCCGGATCTGGTTTTTCATGTGTGCCACGCCAATGGAACATTGAACGCGGAACACACAGCTTCTGGTTCGCGTTTGTCATTAACATCTGCCATTCGCGGTAATTTATGCTTCGACCTGGCCTGGTTCGATTTATTTTTCACGAATATGACGGACAGTCGACGAATATCCGCCCTATCACACGTCGATTGCCTTATCATCGATAACCTCCCTCCCTCTATCCCACCCCTCTAAACCCCTCCCTCTCTCTCTCTATCACTCTCCTGCTCTTTTTGCGTATAAATTCGTACCGCGGACAGAAATTATCTAGTTTCGTTTAATATTTATTAACGATGTGAAATTTTCGTTCGATCGATGCGCCGGGAATTTTGTATCACACAACGCGACACGGCACAGGTGAAAAAATATTTCCCGAGTAATTCTGCGTGATAGTTATTGGAAATTTTGAAACGTAGCTTATCGTTAACAATTTCGGCACACACATATATACATACACTCGAAACTGAAGTTGAATTTTTCTTAATTTCTTTTTAGCATAACTACTTGTGTTTCACCTGTAATTTCGTCGATTACAATTCGAAAAATTCTATGATTACAATTCACAGCTACCTGCGATTTTGTAATCTCTCCCCAAAATCTGTTTCTTTTTTTTTTTTTTTCTGTGTGCTGTTAAAATCAGTGTCACTTTTTACTGTCGTTTTAATCTTCCGTTTTCTTGAGCCGATTGTTTCATTCAAATCTCTCATTTGTAAAATTATTGATTTGGTTTTTAAATAATTTAAAATCGAACTTATCTTCACTGCTACTAACTCGATAGTACTCGATAATAGTCAAATCGTTCGACTGGAGCTTTACGAGCATCAAAGGCAGGCTAATGTATGAAATAATAATTTTAACCCTTGATACTTCAATGGTGCCTCTACGGAAACATTCGTAACATACGCCATAAATCTGTTGAAATTTTATTGATATTTAAACAAAGCAAATTGATCAAATAGATAAAAATAAATAAATTCACGAAGGTGTACAATTTTCCATTTTTTTTGTTTTTCAAAATGAATCTTTTTCATTTTCCAAAGTTTCGTCGCAGAGGTGTGTTGAAGTTGATAAATCGATCGTATGAGAAAATTTACTCGGAGCGCAAAGGGTTAATTAAACACAATGACCATTTAAAATGTAAAACGGAAGAACATCTGTCTAAAAAAAAGAAAAGAAAAAAGAAATAATTATCATTCGAGTTGTTGTATCGAAACCAATTCCAAAACCATAAAAATATATTTTTTAAATTTTCATTGCAAACTCAGATAAAAAAATTGCAAAAAGAGACCTCTACTATGTTTCTTGCAACTCTTCTAACTGCTCACGAGAACTCAGTTCATTTGGTTCAATTTTAAAAAAGTTATTTTATTTTTAAAGATGTCCAAATATTAATTATAATCACTATAGTTCGATACGCTTAAACACCGGCGCTAAATAAAAACCTAATCTTAATCTAGCCAACGGATTTAACAGCCGCTGAAAGACAACGCGCGAAGATAACACGAGCTAAAAATAAGAAACGATACTTAACTCCGCTAACTGAGTGTAAGATACAAAACCGTGCACCCAATTATCCTAAAACAGCTAGGGTGGCTTTTCGAAAACGAATCGTCGACGAGTAAGCGAAGACACCGCCGAAAACGCGAGAATTCGTTGGTATCGTTGGCGAGAGGGGCTGAGAGGGATGGGAAAGGCGAGGGGCGTGTAAGAGAATGGTGTTCGCGCCGGATCGTAATTACAGTGTCAGAGGAAAGCGCGCAGAGCTCTTTTTACGTCGGCGACAAATCTCACGGTGGAGTTTACGGCTCGTTGTAGATCTTCAATCCGGTTCATTAGAGGTGTTCCAATGTAATGGGCGCGCACAACGGCGGCGAAAAGGTATTGTGGCCCCTCGCGGATTAATACGTGTGCTTTTCGTGCACAGTTTGTTTCTCAAGACCAAAAAGAAACTTTTCATTATGTCGCGTAACAGGACGACGTTCTCTCTCTTTCTCTCTCTTTCTTACCTCTCCGTTCTCCTTGTCCTTCTTCCAACCTAACGACGGCGAATGCTACGTTGGCAACGCTGCTTCCGCTAGAAGAAATTACTCGGTGGCCGTGTCGTTTTCACATCGTGAACGGATTTTTGAGAGGTTTCGAGGAATTACCGGTGAAATTGTTTGAATCTGGACGAATTAGCTGAATTGAAGGTGTAATTGGCAATTACAGCGGATACGTGTGGAGAAGTTATTAGAGACGATGCGATTGTAGAATGTGGCACAGTTACGGGGTACTCGTATGAATGAGTTCAATTTAGTATCCCATTGTGAATTATTACATGGATTATTATTCTAAGATGATAATTAGTTGTATGGGTTTTTTGGTTGTAACGATAGGCGATTACGGAGGTTATTAGTAGGATTTGTTAGGATTAATTGTGATTCATTACTGTATTGTGTGAAAGGTCAGGTTGGATTACAGTAAATTTGGTACAATATAATGTAAGTTGTTAATAGTTTATAATGGTCAATTATTATACTGTAGCAGCAGTATAGGTCACTGATAATTTGTGGTTATTGATTGCCACAGAATAATGTGGCGAAACATGTCTCGCGAAGAAGTATAATAAGTTCAAGGAAAATAATATAAAATAGCATGTATCATTAATTCGTGGTAGTTAGAAGATCATAGTAAGGTGTAGCAAATTAATTGATACGATATATTATGAATTACTAATTACATGGAACAGTTAATTAACATAGATTAATATGCTCCCATAGAGGATCCTTGCAACCTACACTAAATTAGCGCAAAGTAATAACTGATGGCAATCAATTATTCTAAAATAGTATAATAAAACAAACAATTATTGTAAAGTAGTTTATTAATAATTTACAATTGTCAATTAATATAAAATACCATGGGAAGAGGGAAGATATTGTATATTGCAATGAATATCAGGAATGTGATTAATAATTTACAGTCAATGAATATCAAGCAGCATAGATCACAGAGGTAAACCATAATCGTCGCAAAGATAAAATGTTATTAATTTATACCTACTGAAATTAACAGTATTTAATAAATTATCAGTATTTAAATAATTTGGTCAGTATCCTTTGGTCAGTATTTATACTAAATTATGTTAATATTTTGTCAGTATTTAAATAAATTATGTACTGACCAGTTTTTTTATTTACATACTGACCGTTTAGTATTTTTATACTAATCTTTTTTTCAGTAAAGTACTGACCGAAAGTTGATTGAAATACTGATCGAAAATAGATTTAAATACAGACCATTTAATATATTGTGTAAACATAATAAGGACGATGAAACACACAGACTAAGAAGAAATACCATAGAATTCATCAATTCACCGATCGTTCCATCTTACAACCTCTGAAACCCAGCTAACACTGTCATGTACACAAAATACAATTGCATTATATCAAGCTGAGCATTCGACGACATCTCCCAAAGGTATCAAGCCCCAACCTCTCTCCTCCACCTCCATCTATCCGTCGCTGAAAATTCTATCCCGTGTGCACTAAACTCTCCCATTCACCGCTGACACCGTTGTCTCCCTGGAAAATTTACGCATCGACGATACAATTTCTCGATGAGGCCACACCATTCTCGTACTTCTCGTTTTACAAAAATTACACAGTTCATCCTGCGAGACGGTCTACCTGGTTATTCAAGGCGCCTTTTCTTTACCTTTGAAACGCGAGAAAGAAGGTTATCCCCGAGATTCCCTTGAAAGGTCTTGGAAGTTTCACACGTGTGAAAAAAAGAAAAGATCACAGAAAAAATTGGGATTACACGACATTCCTTTTACGATACGATATTATCTCCCCTTATGTAAGATAATAAAAACGCGATGTGCACATTTTTCTTACAAATAGGAAGTATATACAAAGTATGGTTTCACTTAGTAACAGTGTAGGTATTTACATATATATAAGCCGTTGTTTTTCAAAGTGGTATAAATCCATTTATTCATACATCGAGATATTTCAGAGTTTGCGTTTGAATCAATTTAAACATATTGGCAAACGTTGATCAATTCGGGTAATTGTATTTAAAACTATAAGCTTGTTCAATTTTATCGTGCAATAATAATTAATAAAAATGTTAAAGAAAATAAACGATTTTTTAGCTTTAACAAATTTGCAATTGTTGTTTTGAAATGTCTTTACAGGAATAACTTTTTCACTTTTGGTGTAATAATTTTTCGCCTCTGTTTCTCTTGACTTTTATAATCTTCTGATTATTACTTTCATAATGTAATTGCGAATTAATAATATCGTCATTCCTTGTTGAATCTGATAATTATAAAATTCTGCTCCTCTTTTGAATTTGTATCAATCTCAAGTTAATATTGCTCAAGCTGTTTCTTCATCTGAATCAAAAATTCCTCTTCTTTTACTAATATTTCCGTAAAAATAATAATAATAATAAAAAAAAAGGTAAAGTATTCTCGCGAAAAAATGTATTACTGTTACTCATCAACATCACTATCAGACCAAATTGAGATATTATCACCTCTTTTATAGGTGTCAAAACTCATTGTAATAAGTTATGAAATATGATTTACCTAAAACTAATTGATTCTCTGCTTTGATAACCATGATATCAAATAATACTCACACTGCAATCCATTAGTTTAGGAAACATATACTCCAATCATTTTAAGCTTGCGAAAGACTAAACGAAATGACTAAAATAATCTCTCATTTGTGCAACAACACCGTTATCTTGTTTATCACGTTACGTTTTCAACCCATTAGCTATTATCTGCTGTAAAAACTGTAAGGGCAGTGTACAATAAAGTCGTAATAATTAATAATTAATGCAATTAGAAAGTTGTTTCAATTATCATTATTACGAATGGACTTATTCCACTTTCAACAAAATCATTTCTGCGATAACATTTTACCAGTTCAACTTGTTTTTATTAATTTACGAGGATATTGTGCACCATTGACTGTGCGATTATAAACATAAAAAGAGAATATTTATATCTGACTAAAACTACCATTAACTCATTTTTTCCAAAAATGGACTTTCACCACCTTAAAAAAAAAAAAAGCGGCTCATATAATGTAGAATTTTATAAAATACCCAAATTCACCGAAATTCTATATCGCTTCGAAGTAAACATACGAGTTTTCTGAAAATCAATTAATTTATAAAATCGTTTCATACGCATAAACGAACGACACAAAAAACAACGATCTTTCGATCGAAATGTTTTTGTCCGCTTTCAATAACGTGAAAATGGTCCTTGTGCGTCATAGACCAGAAAATGACATAGGAAAGGAAGGAACCTGAACGAGAGAAAGAGAGGGATTGTATTGATTCTGAGAAGGGGGAAGAGGGTGGAAGGACAATTTATAGTCGCCTTGATAACATTTACTTATGGGTCTCAAATACAGAATTTCTCGCAGAATCGGTTCAGCTGGTTTAAATGCCACTAGTATATATCACGCAACTTCTTATCCGTTGGAAATATCATTTCTCTGATTTCTCTCGTGCTTCGTGCTTCTTCCTCTTTCACCGATGATAGATGTTCCTCGTGTCTTTATGCATAATTTATGCTGAATTGAATAGTAATTTTTTTTTTCCTCTCTTTTACTTTTTTCTTTATTTTGTTTCGTTCGATGGTTGTTATACGTGGTTTCTTGAGAATTCACAGTGAATTCCACTCGAAGGGTTCTTTTCGTAAGTAATCCCCCTTGCCCTACTGTAATCCTCCTATCCGCTCTCGTGGAGCAGGCATATTGAATCATCAATCGTACTGGGTCACGTCCATTTGACGCTGAACGGGATATAGCATTAGGCAAAAATTTCGGATAAATGTTTCTGGAATTTTTCTGGATGTTCCGAAGAATTAGTGGTTCTTTTGAGATTTCATTCACTTCAGATGTTACTACGCAGGTTAATCTTCTACGGACCAGTTGTATAAAAGTCACGTCCTGAACCATGTGGAGTTAATTTTACCCCGACCATTATCCATCTTCGAATACATCGTTTGAATAAAAACGCACTTTAAAATCGTGTTTCGCCGATTTTATAATAGGATCAGATCCAAATAAAACAAAAATTTACGTTCGAAAAATCTACGATTTATTTTTAAAGACACAAACGTAATAATGTAACTTTTGATTAACTGAACATCGAAACAATTTTTTTTAAACTCTTTTTGATACTATTTTCTTCTTTCTTTTAATACATTTGTAATTTCTGCTCATTCTAAGTAAAATCCAAGTAAAGGAAAGATGGTATTTTCTCTGGCTTCAAGAAAATCGTCCCGATGAATGGGAAAATTTAACGAAAGATTCGATATTGGATGCGATCAGATAGAAAACCACAATTTTTTGCCAATACTGTACCATTCCCTATGCTTCGAGTCACATAGAAGAGCGCAACGCACGAACTATAAAAGAAAAAAGCGATTTGAAGAGAGAGGAGACCGTGGGTCACGTCGTAAGAAGCGACTATAATTCTGCTATAAATCTCCTCCGTAAATTCCATAGCGTATCGTGAGGGCAAAACGCGAGAATCATTCCTCGAACTCGAGGAAAGCACATTGGTCAAACCGAAACGTCCCATCCTCACCCTTAACCTTCTGTAATCGAATTTCTTTCTACTCACGAAGGGGAAAAAATTGCGGTCCATTATGGATTCTCATTTCAACGGGGAAAAGTGGGCATTAATAATTGTACATAAACAGGCACGGTAATGCAACAGAATAGTAAAAGTAAAAGAGGAATTGTAAAACAAAGTAATAGCTATGTAGAAGTGCAAGTAAAGTGACCCGTAAAAAAGAAAGAAAAGAAAGAATGAAAAAAGAAAAATGAAACTCGTCCGATATGGAAACATGGAAATGGAAGTTGTAAATCGCGTAACATTACAAAAAAAAAAAGAAAATGTTTTCTGGTTACATCGAATAATGAGGAAAATGGTCCCCGTTGCGAGTTAATCATTCTTGCTTCAGCTTCATCGCGATATTAATTACAATTTTCGCATACTTTTACCACCTTCCATTAATACAATTTTCTTCGTGAAACACAACCTTCCACAAACAACTTAATCACTTTTCGTGTTATATCAAATCGCTATATTCGAGTAATGTTCAAACAATTACAATCTAAAAGAAAAATTAAAGGAAAACTGCTAATCTTATCCATTATCGAACACCATCCCTTTACTTCTTACGTTACCTGCTAACTGGGAAAGAAAAGGAAAAAAAAATAACAATTTGCAGAAAGCGAAGAAAATTCTCGGAAACGTTCCAATGACCCTCATCGCGAGTTCATTTGCTCGAAACCCAGCTAATTCCAGATTGAACGTCTACCCAAACTTCTCTCTATCTCTCTCTCTCTCTCTCTCTCTCTCTCTCTCTCTCTCTCTCTCGCTCGCTCGCTCGCTCTTTCCTTCGTTCAATATGCGCACTCTTAAGTTTTAATATTTCCCGTAAGGAAGTTGCGCATGCAGAAAATTAGCGGCACACGCGACGACATTCTCAAGCGTCTCCGCGCGATTTCCTTGCGAATTAGCCGGTAGATAGTGTAAGAGAGAAGAGGCAAGAGGGGCACCATGGACGTCGCTGGAGCGGCGTTAATAGGCAAACTAAAGCTGTAGAACACTGTCGAATAATAACATTTGCGTAATGCTACCGTAGCGTGTGTGTGTACTGAAGGCAACCGTGTAACCGTTTGCGAAATTGACGAAGAGAGGGCAAGAGGATGAAGAGAGTGAGTGAGAGAGAGAGAGAGAGAGAACACGGATCTGTGCTATACAGCAGTCATACGAAACCATGAAGCTTGAACCAACTTCCAAGTTGTAGAATGGTAATGGATATCCTATCTCCCTTTGTGTTCGTGTGTTCACGTGTGTGTGTTATGACCCCACCGAACGCAAAATCTGGATCAACCTTCGAACACTTGCCCACGGAGACTGCATTTGGTCCCTGGTGTGTTCTTGATGCTCTTCTGTACACGTTGCTCGATGTACAAAGCAATAGTTAGCTGTAACAGTGGTACATTTGGGCATTAAGTGATTGTTTTCGCGAAAACTGAGTGAAAATGGAAAATACCATTTCTATTGCTGATGTTTTAGGAGGATAGTTTCCTATTTTAGTTTCGACAGGTTAACTTGTCTGTTAAACAAACGTCCATTTATTTATTCATTTATTTTTTATTTATTTATTTTTTTTTTTTTATTTATTTATTAACACCAGGTTTACGGGACACGTAAATTTGACGCATTTGAAATTTCACGAGCGAATGTACAGAAACAATTGCTATTATTTTCTGGGAACTTTTTCTCACTTTTATTAATGGAATGATACAAAGATCCATCGAAATTTATAAATAAGTTAATTAACATATAATTAAGTTGTCTCTAATAAATCGGTTCCTTGAAGAAAGAATTCGGTTTCTCGCCTGTAAACCTAATGTTAAGTACTTTAAATACAAAGTTCCATCTGCATTAACATTTTTTTGTCACCCACTCAAAATTAATTTCCTCGAAAACGCGAAACTTCGTGTTGGAGAATTTTATTTCCTATCTTAAATATATTTTGGTTAGTGCACCAGAGATTACTCGGTTCTGTCACTATTGCAGCCACACCCTATAGCAGGCTTTTATTCGTAGGTCATTATGAACACTTGGTAGCCTTGACAAAATTGTTTGGCGAGGTAGATGCGTTTCCAGGAATTTTTTCTTCTTTTCTGCTCTCTTTTTTTTCTTTTTTTTTTTTTGAGATTACGTGGTGATGTTGGAAAGAATTCATACTAAATTCGCGTTAAGTAAAATAAATTTTTTCTCTCCTATAATGAACCAGCAATTATCTTTCAACAAATTGTCACACGTAGATGTTAAAAATTCATTCCTTTATTCATCTGACGCTATTTTTCTTCCCGTTTCTCGTACCCTATAATCGATTAACGCGCACAGAGATCCAAAAATATTTCCGAGCTGGAAAATTTGAGCGTTCGTTAATATTAATTAAAGTTCGTTTCGAAATGTGTGTGTTGGCCACTCGAAATTTCAGGAATTTCGATTGAATCGCTTTCTAACTCAACTCGAACACACCTGGTTTTCCAGTTAAACTTTAGGAAAATCGTTTTAATCATTTTTTCCTTCTTTTTTTTTTTAAATATAAATTTGTTCCTGTTCTATATCTACCATTTAATAATTCATGAACAGATGTGTGCGTGCGTGCGTGTAGATTAATAATGGCATGGAGAAGAGATGAAGAGGCGTGGACGTGATTAGAATAGGAATAGATTTATGAATGGAAATCGTTTTCAAATTTGATTAGAATGGTGAAAGAGAGAGAGAGAGGAGAATGATCGAGTGGCTGTCTCGGTCAGCCCTAAATGATCAAAATTGTCTTCCTAGGATTTATATTTAGATTTGCACCGTGCCAATTGCTTCGCGGGTAAAACAGATAGAAATTACGACGTGTGTTAAAGCTGTCCCCGAGGAAATTTTCGCGAAGTTGCGTCTTGGTGTGTCTAAAAGGCCGATGAGAATTTATAGCTGAAAAGAGAAACATGATACGCTTTTAGAATTACAATGTTTAAAGTTTATTATTCGAAATTCTGATTAGATGTTATAAAATAATAAGAATATAAAGTTAACGGGGATTTTATCTAGTAATAACCAGTTCTTTTTTTTTTTTTTCAACGTACATCGATAAAAAACATTTATCCCTTTATCTGGTTTCTTTTAACGGGCCAGCTAAATCATTTTTAAACGAGCAGTTCCCCTATAAACGGATAGAGGTCACGAATGGTCTGTTGCTTGACCCGCAACTCGCAGCGCCATTTAAAATCGCTTATTTATACCGACCACTTCCGGTTTTAATGGACAAACTTTCGGGTATGGAACAGTTCGAAATGGGAAAAATTACTCGAGTCAACGTGACTTCACGGTTAAGTCATTAACGAGGTTACGCTTTTTTTCTTCTCTTTTATCGCATTAACAAACGTTACCGTTAATGTGATAATATTTTAAATTCATTTTCTACTTTTTCGCAAATAAACCGAACAACTAAGCGCGTTGACATCGTTCAAGTGGTCCACGAAACCGATAACGGCAAATAAATTCTAAAAATATCGTAATCTACAGTTTACAATATCTTCGGTTACTTAAATTACTCGATTCTGGTATCAAATTGATTTGATTTTTGCTATTCGTATTTAACCCTTTGCACTCGAAAGGCGATCATTAGTCGCTACTTATAACTGTTTTCTTTTTTTTGAGCAGATATTCTACCTTTTTACATTGTAACTGATTGTATATGTAATTTAAAGTACAGCATTGTGTTTAGTTAAACTTATTTTATATATTAGGCTGTCTTTGATGCTTGTAAAGCATTGAGCTAAATGATAGAATTAGTAGCAGTGAAGATATGTTCGATTTTTGATTATTTAAAAATCTAATCAATAATATCGTAAATGAGAGATTTGAATTAGGTAATTGTAACAATCAAAAAATTTAGTATTTCCCGAAAACTCATGTTACAGCCTTCACTGGTTAGTCTCTCCGTGTACGTTACCTTATGCGGTGCCATTCAACTTAAATCTACTTAAAAACTACTACAGAAAGGTCCCGATACTGCATAATTATGCTGAAAAGAAACTAAGAAAAATGCAACTTTGGTGCAAAAGCTTCGAGTGCAAAGGGTTAAAGTTCACGTTGAAATCCACCAACGAAGAAATCCTCTGTATCTTCATCATGCACTCCTGTCACGTATGTTTGTTCATTTATGCTTTCCCCGAGATTTATCTTGCGAATCGATGAATTTCGTGAACGATCCACGCGGCCGATTAATTTATGAGGGGAACGAGAAACGTTCGTTCAAAAATTCAGCCACCAGGCACGTTTCGTGAATTTTCATGAAAGACACGGATCGTTTCCAGAACGATTTATACGCCGACTGTGTATCGCGTGTATCGGACCGTTCACCGCCATATTTGAGCTTCGAGGGAATGTAACCAGTTAAGCACGGCCGATGGTCGATGGGGGCGAATCTCGCGTTACGGGGTCGGTTTCGTTGTTTCCCGTTGTGCGTCGTTCGTTATCGGAGGCGTGTAAATTTCATCCCTCTTTTCCTCTCAACGGAAAAAGCTGTGGAGCGGGGTAACATCGTCGGGAAATCTCTCGAAAATGCAACGAGCTTTCCTTTGTAACGTTAATTCGTTTTAATAAATTGACAATAAGTCGATAGATATTGTTACACGGGTAATAACGTAGCCGGGAGTCCGGTATCGAAATTTGTATATGCATCGCGTAGCTTGTAAAAATGCTTCGTATTTATTAAACCCGGTCAATTGTTCATTCTCGCTGTAGAAAATATTTATTTTTATTCTATCCAGTATGTGTAAATGCAAATATAGGACAGTAATTCGAAAGAAGTAAATCAACGGGAGTCCGTTTTAGGTTAAATTACGCTTAACACGGTGAAATATACTGTATTATACTGCTATAATTCTGAGTGAAAAATATCTGGTGGAACTAGGTTTAACGATACCTCGCTTGAACTCTCGTGTACTTAAAAACTTGGACGTTAGGTCGTTTCATCGAATAGTATTATTACGTTCCTCTACGAACAAGAAGATCTCTAACGTTTATCTCGTACGGTTGTTAAAACGATTTAGATCAACTCACGAAAGAGCGTACGTACACTTACAGTGACTCTCGTTAATATTCTCGCAGATATTCTTTTTTGTTACATTGTAACTGATTGTATACGCAATTCAAAGTATAGCATTGTGTTTGATTAAACTTATTGTTTCATATATTAGGCTGTCTTTGATGCTTGTAAAGATCGAGTCAAACGATGGAATTGATAACAGTGAATATATTCGATTTTCAATTATTCAGAAGTTAAATCAATAATATCATAAATGAGAGGCTTGGATTAACTAATTGTAACAAAAAGAATGAAACTGATTTTAATAGCACACAGAAAAGAGAGAGAATTTGGATAGGTGGTACAGATTCTGAGGAAAGATCAAAGGAAGAACAAAATGCAGAAACGATGAAACAAAAATCTGCAGAATCTCAAATAGCTGCAATCTATAACAAAACCAATATATTTTTCAAAATTTAATCGACGAAACCACAGATGAAACACAAGTAATTATGCTAAAAAGAAACTAAAAAGAATTCAACTTCGACACAAAAGTTTCGAGTGCAAAGGGTTAAAGGGTGTCCGAATATTAATGAAAGTCACTGTATATAATTCCTTGTAAATCAATAAACGTATCGATATATCCTACAAATCCGCCCTGAAACGTTTGTACGATCACAAGGAAAGTTTAAGCTAATAAAACAACCAGCTTGTTAACATTTCCATTGAAATTCCATGAGCATACAGGGTGTGCTTATATAACTGTACATCCTATCTGTGTATACGTTATATACAGACCGCGATTTCATTAAAATGCTTCGAATTCGACGCGGACTTTAATTTTATTTTTGCGCGCGTGACTCTGACACCGTCGAACAGTGAAAGAGAGAAAGAACCAAGTATTCCCGAAGGGAAGTGAGATAAAACTTGCTGGAAACAGAGGACGGAACTGTAATCATTCGTTTTCGTTGTCGAGAATGCAATTCCACGGAATCTTAATACAGCAAACCGGTGTACATACATCTTCTCTTCTTCCACTTTCTTCAATTTCTTTTTTTTTTCTCTCTCTCCTTCTGTCTCTGTCCCTCATCGTGAATATTTACCGTGAATCCCTGAACGAATTTCACGTTCCACCTCTTCTTCTATTTTTTTTTTTTTTTGCCTCCTTGTAGAAAAACCGGCAATTCCATTAACCACGGATAAGCGAATTCCGGACAATTCGGTTTCTCGTCGAAATAAATTTGTTCAGCGCGGGGGAAACCTGTAGATGAGAGAGAGGAGGAGGAGGAAGGTGAAAAGAGACAGAAGGAAAGAAAGGACATGCGGGAGAAAAGACAGTAGTGGGGAATGGCGAGGTATACGGTCCCTCGTTTCTCGTCTGTTTTTTCGCCTAACGAGATATACCGACGAAAATTCGCCTGTTCTAATTTTTTTTTATTTTTCCTTTCTCTAACCTTTTTCTCCGTTTTCCTTTTTTTTTTCTCTCTCTCTGCCCGTTATAGGTGATCAACTACGACAGTGCAAGAGGCGGTGTATCGGTGATCACCGAGAAAGGGGAAGTTACAACGTCGTATCTCTTGGTACAGCGTGCCCAGCCTGCAGATAGCGGCCAGTATACCTGCCATCCGAGTAACGCTAATACAAAGACTGTCTTGGTGCACGTACTTAATGGTATGTACATACATTTGCGTAAAACTTGAAATTTTTCTAGAGCATCTCGGTTTGTTCCCTACCTTAGTGTGCGCGCGCTCGACTCGCGTTTGCTTTTTCTTCTCGTTGCTTATTCCGTTGGTTTTAAGGAGAACGGAGGAGGTGTTGGCGTTGAATTCCGCCGGTTTTACTACGGGCTTGTTTAAACCGAGAGCAAAGGAAATAATCGGAATAGATGCGAGAAAAAACTAATTCGGAGAAATACAGCAAAGAGGTTCATTTTTCTTCCCCTCCCCCCCCCCTTTCGCCTCTAAAATTCTAACATTTTTAAAACTCGTTAGCATCTCCTGGTGAAATTTTCTAGAACGCTTCCTTGGAATCGTTTGGCTCGCCCAATTTCCGGTTTTAACGAGGACGAAGGAAGGTATCGCTAAACTCTTGTTCCGCTTAATTGTTTAAAATGAAAAATGCAAGTAGACGGGAAGAATTAATTCCATAGAGAAAGAAGGGAAAAAATTAGTTAGTTGTTTAGGTTAATTAACTTCGATGTTACTAACTGAGTAATAGGTTGACAAGAGAACCACCGTGCTGCATATATCTAACAATATTTAGACGTGTTTACGAAGGATTTCAGATTTGTAAGTTTTCAGTGTGCCTTTTCCAATAATCGAAATCTCTTGGTTATCCTCCGCTTCCAGTTCTGAGGTGATTAACCGTTTGAGTCTCAGGTGTCAATGAAAAAATACTATCAAAATGACCCAAGCGGCGCAACAGTGCTTTCCTTAACTTGTCTTAAATTGAAAATGATGTTAACTAGAAACAAAATGTATTACTTACATAGTTAATATGTCCTTAATATGAGTCCTCGCAACACAGTCCTATTCCTATATAGTTCGAACCTGAGTCCCTCAGTCCCCCATGTCTAAGGCACAGATCTCCTAAGAAGCCTTACTGATGAGTCCACTAGGAGACCCAGGACGAAACGCAAAACACCTTTCACTCCTTTTCTTTTCCGCCGATCCTCTATCTCATTTTCCTCCTGGAGTAATAGTAACGCCGCCACATAAGTATATAACGATACGATGGACGAGCAGCAATAAAATTAAGCGTGTTGACTTCGGTAGAATGAAAATACACCATCAGTTGTCTATATCGCTCAAAATACAGTGAATTTTCTTGGACGTGAAATCTGAAAAGCGCGATCGCGCTACGTGGGACTCAAACGGTTAAAATTGCGCCACCGTTGAATTCCTGACTCGGTGGATTATTTCATCTGAAATCAGTAGAATAATTGCCGCGGAAGAAGAAGAAGAAACGAGGAGATCCGTGTTTAGCGGTAATTAGTTTGATTAATTACGGTAACTATCTGCATTCTTCTGAAAGTGACTGTTGAAATTCTAGCTACCGGAGTCGTTCGTTCTTGTAAATGCGGGTTTAAATCCTCAAGGGTTCGCCGAACACCTTGACTACTACCAGAGAACAATTGTAAAATTATATTTAACCTAATTGAAAACGATCCAGGCACTCAGAAATCACAATAGTGCCATCGTGAATTTAACATTTAAATCACAATCGAAACTTTTTTCAAATCCTTCCTGCGTCGCCTCCCCCTTTAATTGAGCTTCGTTGAATTAAAAACGGTCTCCAAATATCGCGTCTGAGTGCACGTTAAATCACCGGAGTACACGTGGAAACTTTTTAAATTACTTGATCTTCATCAAAGCCGGCGAAGTTTCACGAGTAAATGGACCACGTAATGAAGCCAAAATTGGAGCTGAAATGGAACGTCGAATTTGGAATTGAAAACGTTCCAAAATATTCGTGAACACGTATCGCGGTGTACATAACCTACATCTAAATATCGTATCATCAATAACCGTGCGAATTTTTCCAAATATGCTAGTCCAAACATTAAATTCAGAGAAACTATGCAAATCGAGTATTTGTTATCAGAAATCAGAGATTCGTTACGAGTTAACACATTTGTCTCATGTCAACACGTCGAAACTACAGTAACCGAAATAATGATAGATTCACTATTTAAACAGTTCGCTTATTGAATTTTATTTTCATTACCACGTTTGGAAACGTGTAACGTGCTATTGTTTTGACGTAGCTCATTTGAATTTCAACAATGTAAGTGGCGAGACATCGTTTCTAAAGAGTTCTGTAAAAATTATCGTGCCGGTGAATTGAAATAATCTTAGGTTCAAGGTGATACTTTCAGAAAATAATTTTGATAGCGCATATTTTGAATACATTTTTTGAAGTACAAAACTTAACGGTTTTGAAATATTTTAAGATAAATATTAATTTCATTTAATGCTTATATAGCGTAATGGGGCGTGGAAAACCGCTGAATGATTATGAAACAGAACAGATCGTTGCTTTAAAAGAAAAATTGCAGAAAAAGTTCAACGATCCTTAAACGTTGTTATTCATTTTATACAACTAGGTAATAAATACACCACCAAAAAATCTACAGGCCGTTTAAAAAAGCTTTGTTCGAGAGATAGGAGAAAGATTTTTAAAAAAGCTCGAAGAAATGAACTTAATGCGTCTGAAATAAAAACAAAATTAAACTTGTCAATTGGTGTTCGACGAGTGCAACATATTTTAAGAGCGAGTGAAACACTTCGTTAGTAAGCGGTGTGAAGTTTGCGCCGATGTGTGTAGTCAGATTTAATCATGTCTCGAAGGAACGCGAGAGTCGAATCGAAAGAGTCACGGAATCGAGTTAACACTGCTGTTCTGTTGAAATTGAATAGCACACTTTAAGTATGAATTTCTCAAGATGAGACGAAATTGATTTACGCCACTGTCATTCTCTCTATCTCTCTTTTACTGTCTCGATTATTTCGAGCAAAGAGTATCACCGTGACGGAAGAAACGAGAGGGGCAAAAGTACACGAAGAGACGGAAGGTGAGTACTTTTTAAATTGCCGTGGAAACAGCGCAGTTTTGGTGGTTCTTTTGCGTCGTTCTTTTTTTTTTTCAAGAGAGAAAGAAAGAGAGATTTAGGGAGGACGAAGGAAAAAGTGAAACAAGTATAAAAATGAGCTACACTCTCGGACAATGTAATTTTGCCCTGAAGACTTTTCCTCCTATGCCCATAAAAACAACGGAGTTATTTAGGTGCCTCCCACTTTATATAATATAATGTAACGTGGAAGAGATGCGACTAACTTTATCGTCTGAAGCGTTCTTACTTCTTTTTTCCTCCCTCCGCCCCTTCTCTCCAGCTTTACCCTTTTTTTGCCCTCTCGAGCCAGTGTGTATCATGATTCGAGGATCTCCCGAGAATAAATATACAAGATGTATTCTGCACTTTGTAGACCATACACTTTACCTGAAATTTTCGGTATTTCAACGAATGGTTGATAAATTTCAGATTTTTACCAGTGACGAGACGTAGAGCAGAATATACAAACCACTTCTGGATCATAAGTTAAGTTAACTTCGAGAGATTCTATTTTTTTTTTCTTTTTTTATTTTGTATATCAACTCTCTATAGCCCGAATTTCTTCCGTGGCTATAAAAAAATGTACGTAACGTGAAATGAAGAAAAATCAACCTTTAAATATAAATTAACAATGAACACACACTAGTCTCGATGACTTTATTATAATATGTTTAGTAACTTTGAAGTTTAGTAACTTGGAATGTGTATAAAAGCTTCAGTATGGAATTCCATAAGACAGTTCGTGCTTGGCATTAAATATAGATGTTCGTTGCATTTCTAACGTTTAGTTTTGGAACTCCTTTGCACTTTGTTCGAAAGAATTGGCCAACTTGTGCCGTTTCATTTTTTTTTTCGCACATTTTTCATCATATCACGTGAAAATAATAAGAAAGTGATAATTGAAATGCAAACAAACGAAAGATTATTGACATACAAGCCGACAGCTATTATTTAGGCTTTATTTTGTTTATCGAACATCGATAGAAAAAAAAAAGATGATTCCTATAGCTATCCGTAGACAATTTGCAAAAGCATTTGCTTCGATATCTCAACTTACAGTTGATAACCGTTACCAAAAATATTATTGATTCCCAAGAAGGTATTATATAAAATGTGTAGTTAAAAATAAGATACTTGACATCTTTATCCCCATATTTATCACTTTAAATGTAGACACCAAAGGATTCTAGATCTCTCGTTAATCAAATCTTGCATTTGTCAGAATTTATTATCTAATCCTTCAGTTTTACAATTTCGACACTTTCACAGTTATGCAAATTACCCGGGGATCAAGAACGCCGAAATTACACTCACAATTAAACAGAATCCCTCCGGTTACATCCATTTCTTTTTTTTTTTTTCACCACCAGGGTTAAATGAAATTCCACGTACCGATTATATAACATCGAGCTCACCTTATTCTAATAGAGTAGAGAAGGGATAATAAATACAAATCGCAGTCCTGAATCACCCTATCAGTTTGCAAGATTTTATCCCGACCCCTCTGGTCATGAATATACCCTCCCTTCTTGTTTAAGAGAGGGACGATCGCTCTGGATACACTTGACACAGTTTTGCATCGTGTAATTGATAACTCGCTTTCGACGTTCGTCTTTTGTGCGCGCTCGGTTTTTCACAGTCACGCGCCACCTCTCTATGTTCTCTAGAACTCGAACGCCACCTTTCCACGCCACCGCCTCTCTCTCTCTCTCTTTTTCTCTACAGTCCTCTTTATATTTTCTAGTCAAGTTGAAGAAGAATTGGTAAACACCTTCGTTTCGTGTCGCGACGGTAGCAATTCAAGTAAAAGGAGAAGAAAGTTCGCCGAGGCGGAAAGCGAGATTTCACGAGTTTCCATTAACTGGCCCGTTAATGAATTCTCTGTTCCGTTGTCGTAATCGTGTTTCTACTGCTGCGAAACTCCAAGCTTCTTCTCTGCCTCCCCTTCATCTACCGTCAAACAGAAAGAAAGAAAGAAAGAAAGAGAGAGAGAGAGAGAGAGAGAGAGAGAGAGAGAGAGAGAGAACGGTATCGTATTTCATAACACGGCACAGTATAGGAAAAGAGATCTACTGTTTCTACGGTAATACCCAGGCTTCTAGCCGCATTTACAAAACGAATGAATCTGATCGTTTTCGCCGGAAGATAACGGTCTTGGCAAAAAGCATTCGTTCGAGTGAGAAGAGTAATTAAAGAGATTTCTCAGAGTGCACGAGGCGTCGAGCTGAGCTCAGCTATTGTTGCAGCGGCAGTCTCTATCCTTTGGTTCTCACTCCCCATTCCGTTCTACAAGTCTGCAAAACCATACTGGCGGAGAGATAGCCTTCAGGAAGTGGAATTCCGGATTAGGGAACCGGTAGGATATGTCTGACAGAGAAAGATAAACGTCTATCGGCGACCGGAGCCGCGCTGGTTTATCATAAAATCGATATACACCCGCCTGCTCTCTGTCTATAGTCTTCGACGAAGATTTTACCCAGAAGGGATTCAAACCTGTTCCCACTGTCCATTGGAGTAGCATTAGAAATTGGTAACTGTACTTTTGCAATCATGTCACGCAAATTCCATCACGTAGCCGTCGCATATTTTATGGGTTGGTTACATTATAGATTACCGGCAGAGGTAATTCGAATTTCCTCGTGAACGAAGTGCATTCGTCGACATGAGAGCACTTCATAAATTTCTCTTCTCATTTTTATCTTATAATCCCATGCTTACCGTTCTCTCCTTTAAATATGTCTACTCTTCTTGGAACATTCCTAGATAATCAGTTCGTACTGAGTCAAATCCTCGATAATTTAGCTCTTTTTTAATATTGCGTTTTTTGGGGATTCGGTATAAAAGGAAGCTATATTTTTTTCAATCGTCATTATTACTAATGCATTTATTCCACTTTCAATAAAAACACTCGCGATAACATTTTACAGTTCAACTTTTTTTTTTATTCATTTATAAGGATATTGTACACCATTGACTATCTGATTATAAATATAAAAAGAGGATATCTATATCTGACTAAAACTATCGTTAACACATTTTTTACAAAAATGGACTTATATCACTTTCAAAAATGGAACAAATTAAATGATCAGTATTTAAATTTATTTGCGATCAGTATTTAAATCAACTTTCGGTCAGTATTTTATTACCAAAAAGTTCAGTATAAAAATACTAAACGGTCAGTATGCAAATAAAAAAATAGTACATAAATAGCGAATGGTCAGTATAAAATTAATAAACGGAGAATATAAAGCAGAAAAAACACAGTGTTAAACCTATTCCATGACAGACTCATTGTAAGTTGAAAAATAATTACATTTAAGAATGTCTTTATACGTAAAACAAATCTATACGAGTAATCTATTACGAGTGCCGTAGTTGCTAATTTCGGTCTTCCCTGTTTTCGTTTTTGACCAATTGGTATTTCTTTATTAGTATAAATATTGACCAAAGCATACTGACCCGTCATATTTAAATACTGACAAAAAGGTATCAAAATACTGATCAATAAAATTACAAGCCTTTCAAAAAACGGCTGGTATGATCGACGAAGCATGTTCAATATTCAGGTACATGGGCAGTGAAGAGACGTAGAATGAGAAGGGTAGGGGAAGTTAGTGAAGGATGGCAGACAAACGTCTTCTAAAGAGGAACATCGACACAGTTGAGAGTATTGTCACGCTAATACATTTACACTCGGCGAAATCAGAGAAACGCTCGACGAGTGTTACGTACGCAGGATAATATGCAGTGAGAGAGAAAAAGAAAGAAGAGGGCATCGTATAGTGGGAAGAATTTCTTCCTAGATACAGACTCTTTCGAGGCATGAAGATCACTTCCCTTTGAAAGGGATGATACGCTTTTTTCTTAAAGGTGTGGTTGAAAGGCTCTTCAGACGAGCACAAGGACCCATGAGTGTGGGAGGAAGCTATTGAAGGCCGTTTTAAATTCCAGCAACGATGTACACACTGATGACGGGAATTAACCGTGAGTTGGCTGTTAGACGATGAAAAAAAAAGCTCTAGTTTCCTCTTCAAAGAGTGTGTTTTTTTCTTCTCATTCTTCGGTAGTTCCTTGTTGAATATTCAGAGGAAAATTGTAATCTTTCACGGTGAAAGTGAGAAACCGTTTCTTCGTTTTGCCCTCTTGTTTGTTAGAATAGCAGGTTCGATTGTTCCGTTCGACGAAAGGAACCAGCGGCTGCGGAAGGAATAGAATCGATCGATTGAACGGAATTTCGAATTCGAGATTCTTGTTTGCCACGAGAGACGACGTTTATGTGTTTCTCAGGATCGGATATTCAGCATAGCTGTCATATTTGAGAAAGAAGGTACAGGGAAGCGAGGAAAAATCCAGGGATATTAAAAAATTGGTTATAGAGCCGTAAAAAAAAAAAGATTCAAAGTATTCAAGTTAATTTACTGTACGAAAGATATATTGTAAGTCTAACAGAAAAAATCGACGTTGCTCGAACAATTGTTCCACCGCCGAAACGTTGTTCAACAAGAAACCTCACAAACACCTGTCACATCATTCCTTACCGATATTTTTCCTGCAAGTATTCGACAAATGAAAATTAGACCGTAGCACGCTGTTCTCAAGCAGAAATTTTCAATTGACCTAGCAATTTCAAGCGAGTCATATGGAAATCACACGAATTACAAGCCCAGGTTCCTACAATCTGCCAAAAAAAAAAGAGGGGGGAAGGAAGAATAAAAAGGGGGATACACAAAGAGGGGAAAAAAGAATAGCAGTTCACTTTCAAGAAAAATAGAGTCATCGACGTGGAAGAGTCTTTTGCAGCCCGCGTAACGTTTGTCCAACGACTTTTCTATCCCCTCCACCCCTGCTTTCGCAGCTCTCTCCCCTCTTCCTCCTAGACTTTCCACAGTTTGACGAGATTAACGTGGCAAATATTTGCCAGGCCACCCTGTATATACACGATCTCGCGCGCGCACAGTACCACGGAGAAACAATTCCAATAAGACGACGGATGCTGTTAGGTCTGGAATTCAATTTGAATTTTAATCATTGTTCGGTAGGGGAACATCCAGCAGCGATGCAACATGGTGGCCAACTGAGGCTGGCGAATCTGCCCTTCGTGATGATCTCAACGACGCTGTTGGCATTCCTGAATCATCGTTACTGAGGCTAACAGCAGAGGTTCACAGTCGGACAGACGCTCATTTCGAATATTCATCGGTAAATCTCCATGTAACGAGCGTCGCTTGGGTAACGTTAAACAGGGAAACTGACTTGGCGAGAATTTAATTTTTGCGTTAACGGGCGTACACAACACGTCGCAGTCAACCAACCAAGCAACGTCTCGAATCGAATCTTCGTCTCGAGTTGGTAATTTAGTCGGAAGTTTCGACGAACAGAATTGCTGCTCGTCATTCCAAAAACGCAATGTTTAAAGGATGATTTGTGTTTTTTTTTTCTCCTTTTCAAATATCATATGGGGATAAATTTGATATACGAATGTTACACTAATCCTTTGTTTACGGGTGTAGATAAAAATAGAAGTACCGAATGAAAACAGAGATCCGTGAACAGGAAATCAATTGTTTTGTTAGAATAATTTGCAGAGGAGCATATTGTTATTTTCTTTTGTAAATACATTGAATATGATTCATAATTTTTTAAATTGGGGTTTTTTTTTTGTAATGCAGCATGATTAATTTGGGAAAGATTTTTTATTCGCAGGAAAAATTAATCGATAAAGTTTGCGTATTTAAAATTGCGCCTTCGCGATAATTTATCTTGTAATTTTTATTTAGTCATCCGTTTCGGTTAATGAATCTTCGATGGAATGGTACACGAGTTTATATTTTAAATAACACTCCACGCTCGTTTATAATAAAGCGGACAGAGTATAAGAAGTCCCTAAGCGACGGAGCTTAGTTCGGACCGGCGTTGGTCTAACGAAATCTCTTTAAAACTTTGTAAACGTTAAATACCCCTTAAACCATTAACCCGTTGGCTCCATAAATCATCCATATTTAAAGCTCCATTACGAGCGTGTGGAAGTTCATTAAGATGTGATATCCACACCCTGGGACCTTTCCTTATATAAGAATCCTCTATGTACTATTAACATCGATATTTCAGAAAATTTACTCGGAACACAACGGTTTAATATAATGTCAATTTAATCAAACGATGAAGGAAATTGAATAAATTCCAATATTTTAATCGTGTGCAATTTTACATTTTCAGATTAAATTAAAAATGTCACTGGTAGCCGCTTTCCGAAAAATCGAATAGCTCACGTAGAAAAACGGTTGGTGGAGGGAGGAGGAGGTGGAGAAAGAGACGACAACCATCTTGAAAGTATACGAGAAACGTTAAAAATGATACGCAAGTGAGAAATAGAACGGTAAAGTGATCTTATTGGATTGACGAAAGGGATCTGCGAGGAAGACTAAAACCAAATAGGGAGAACAAAAAAAAGGAGAAAGGTGAAGGTAGAATTGGACCATATTGCGGCACAACGGGTGCTGGATGTATTATAAGAAAAGTAGTCTGTTGTAACGAAGTAAGATAAGAATCGATGTATAGGGTGTCCCAGAATTATACGATCGAATGTGCTTGGTATCATATTTCGTGAGTAGGGATGTGAAAACAAACCGAAGAGGATTTTTGAAATAACCGCCATTTTTTAGTTAATAGAAATTGAACGAGCCGAATCGAGATATCGCATTCATCTGTGAATTTCCACGTTATTAATACGAATATCGATATCGGTCGATATGCTTTTCCTGTTGATAATTTTACCTACAGTTAAAAATACGACGGTGAAACAGTGGCCAAATTGATTTTCCCTAACCTACTCATCTTTATTGGAAAGAATACTATATATATATATATATAAATATGTATTAAGAGCTACTTACCAGTTTTGTTGGAAGTGATATTGATAATATGAATTTAACCTTTCGATTCTGGAACATCCTGTATTAAACGAACAAAATACGAAAAAAAAAAGAAAACGAAGAAAATGGAAAAAAATGAGAACTATCGATGGTAATAATTGTTCGTTGAGGATACTAAAGGGAGTACGATTTTATTTGCTGTGTTACGGTTATAAGACAATACATTGTACTTGCCAAAGGAAATGTACGAATTACTGTTGAGATGCGACTTAAGATTTTTAATCGTTCCGTTATAAACGATACATTTACATATATATGGTACATAGGCTATGTGACAACTTTCTAATGTGCGAGAATTCGCCGCGAATATTTGTGTTTGGTTCGAGAAAACAGCGGAAGCGTGAAAACCGCCTTCAACCGTGTAAATTGAGAGTACGGGATTAGAGACACGAAATAAATCTGGATTATCTTCGAATTCGATCTAGGTGCTCGGCGAATCGTAGGTTCGGGAGAATAAAAAAATCATGCTGGAAATGACAGTGATACAACAGACAAGTTAGGTGATGTTTGTTAAAAAAAAAAAAAAACAGAAATACATGCATACATACACACAGCAATCGTTTTTTGTTTCTTTTTTTCATTGTTACATTGTTTCGTTTCGTATAATAGGATTACGCGTATATATAAATGGATGGACAGTTTTTTGATGGGAATTCGAAATGAATATCGGGCTACGTTCGTATTAGAATCGATGTGAATTGCACTCGCTTCGAGGTACAAGCCGCTATAACCTCGAAAACTATCGATATGTATCGAATATCGAAATTCAATCGACGGTGCTGATCAGATGCTAATAATTAACGTTCTAAAATTCAGTAAAACGCTTGTACTTTGTTTGATTTTTTTTTTTTTTATGATAATAAACGATTGTAAAGAATTGTACAAGAAGTTGGATGTCTAATAAGAATATAGTCCTGAGGTAGGTGATTAAAACGCAACGATTTAGCGACAAATCAATTCGTTATCGCATTATCGCAGTAATAGAAAACGTTAAACTCAAAACACAAAACAAAGAAAAAAACTATCCCATTAGAAATCACCGATACTCGTAACCTACAATTCGCATACCTACTTAATTTTAAGTTTCACGTTGTCTGTTCTGCAATACTCTCGAAAACGTCTAACAACTCGATCCACATTTTTTTGGGCATCTGAGCTCAGGGTATACTTCTACACCATTCTCGGTGATCTAGAGAATCACAACTTATAAAGTGTTCATCGAGTATTAACGCATTTCGTCGTGGTGTACGCATTTAAACAAACAAACACACATACACAAAACATCGTAATTATAACGAGAACGTGAGAGATCAGTTGTTAGAATTGTAAGTTTACCTATGTTGAATCGCGCTAGAGTCGTGTTATACCTGACGGAACTCGGCAATGAATAACTAATTTTCATCTATTGTTCAACGAAACACAAGATCAAAACTGGAATTTGTTGGGAAAGGAAGAGTGTGAAAAATTGGATACGTGGGCCCAAAATTGAAACTGTTCCAATCAGACCAGAATAACGACTGTTACATTTTATTTAGTTATAAGTTTCCGATAAGCGACGGTTACATACATACGTTATTAAAGTCAAATTTCTCTTCGTAACCATCATTGCGTGAGTCAAGAATGAATGCGAATCTAAGAAGAAACGGGCGAATGAATGGAACAAGTGAAAAAATATTTCAATAATCAAATTTAAGAAAAATCAATTCTATAACGGTTACATATGTTTAAAGATTAATTGCGAAGTAGTTTAAGCGCGTTACACATGAAAATTTAAAATGCAATTTCTGTTATAGCTGTAAATGATTTCTGTTGAAACACAATATACGATGATTCTTTTATGTACTTCAATTCCCCTGGATATCTCTCTAACTAAAACTTTATCATATTGAAATAAAAAATTGTCAATCCCTAAATAGAACAGATAATTTATAATATTAATAATAAAATTTTATTACGTGTAAGATATATTTTCATCCCTATGTTCATATTGACGCGTTTCTCTTTTCCTTTAAATTAAACGGTTTTCAAAGGATCGGTATCATTCTCGGATACACACACGGTTATAGAATTCTTCCATTTGTCATTTAGGAAATTCGCAAATATTCTTAAAAATCCACGTTCCGAATCAGAATGATTTGTTAGTATCACGTTAGTTTTGTTGTGTACGGCGTCAAGAATGTCATGGTGCAGCATTTCTCCTGTAAGATACAAATCAGCAGACACGTCCTTTAAGAGAGATGCACCAGATCCAGCACAAAGTGCGATAGTATTGATAAAACCATCTGAAAGTTAAAATCAAATTTCAATATCTCAAATTTATAAATAAATTAAAGAAAAAAGACGTTCTATACCTGTTTTACGAGCACGAGCTAATCTAACGTGTTTTAAACCAGTGCATTCCTTCACTCGTTGGACAGCATCCTCGATAGAGATTTTATTTTTTAATATACACATTCGTCCAGGACCGTAATCACTATTATTTGCGTTCACGCGTAGAGGTTTACTACTCTCGAGCACTTGGATACACAAACTTCAATTAATTACAGTATTAAAACGTTAAAAAAATGTTCTATCGTAAATTTACCATTTTCAAATGCCGAGACCAACCAATCATTTACACCGCCCTTTATCGAATCGAAAGTAGTATGCGGACAGTATACGGCAATTTTATTTTCTAAACATTTGGCAACAATTCTCTCCTAAAGCATACAGTTCAATTATATTAATTGTTTTTTTAAGTTACTTATTAAAAACGAAATTAAATACAAGTAACAATAATAAATGTTGCGTTACCTTCCATGAACGAGTTGTTACGGACTTTATAGGAGCAAATATCAAGGGGTGATAAGTAATAATCATGTCTGTTTTTAAGTCTAAAGCTTCTTGCATGACATCCTCAGTCAGATCGTTTGTTAGAAGGACATGTGAAACTAATTTCGTTTCTGTAGGTTCAACAAGTAATCCTACATTGTCCCAGGACTCTGCAAGTGATAGATCAGCAAAGTTTTGCAATGTGTCTACAACTTGAGGTAAAGAGATCCCGGTAGAATTAGGAGTTATATCGCTCATTGTACAGGAAACGTTTGATCTGTATATGATGTTACTAGTTAAAATTTTATAACTTTGTTTCAGTCCAATGAAATGTCTAAACATTTACGAAGACCTAGAACAAGAAAACAGATGAAAGAATTTAGAGACCAGTATAAAATATAGCATGAACATTTATCATTGATGACAATAGGGACTTGAATACAATAAATATTAATTGTTTCAAATATATTTATTATTAAAATATACAATTACATATGGTAACAATTATGTTATTCCTTGTAAAACCAAATTTTTACTAAAGCATCATCACTAGCAGATGCAAGTTGTCCAGCAACAGTAGGATTCCATTGCACAGAATTTACATCTTGTGTATGAGCATTGTCCATTGAACAGACCATTGTAAAAGTAGGCTGATTAGGATCAGAGTCACTATCCTCTTGAAATATTCTAATGATATCATCACCACATGCAGTCACTAATAATCCAGTTATTCTGCACCAATGGATATCATAAATTGTCCTTGTATGATAACCAGATATAGTACACACACACTTCCACCCTACTATATTATTTGTTGTAGTCATTCCTGGCTCATTATCAGGCTTATACTCTTGCCATATTTTCACTGTTTGATCATCACTGCAAGTTGCTATTCGATTACCTAGTTTGTCCCATGCAAGACTCCAGACTGTTGATGTGTGGGATGATAATGTTGCTACACATTTCCAATCATTATCTTCTACAGTTTCCTTGAATATTTTTACCGTATTGTCATAACTGGCAGATGCTAAAACTTCTTCAGTAGGATGCCATCTGACCTATAATAATCCAAAGATAAATATTGTATACTTTAATGTCATACAAATTAATAATACTATAATAATAATATTACAATTATATTTAAAGCATAAGATTCACTTACCTTCTTTACATCTTGCGTGTGAGCATTAATAACAGCAGCACATTCATACTCATCATCATTTACTTCCCATATCCAAACAGACTTATCACGACTACAAGTAGCTAACAACTGACCACTGCAAGACCAACTAACACTTTTCACTTCGTTTTCATGTCCCTCTAATGTTGCATTACATTCAAATTGCCCAGATTTTTTATCCCATACCGCAGTTGTTGCATCAAAGCTAGCAGATGCTATATAGTTTCCACAAGGAGACCAGGCTATTTCTCTAATGGTTCTGGTATGTCCTTCGGTAAGAATAGTTTTCACAACCCATTTCGGATCTTGCGGACCCCATATTATAATTGTTTTATCTTCGCCGCAAGAGGCAAGGCAAGTACCCTTCGGATGCCAACAAACATTCCACACCCTTCCTCTATGTCCACTCAAAGTTTGCTTTAATTCTAAGGTACCCATCTCTATCTGCAACAATAAATTCTTGCTTTTTACATTTAACTCAGTTTGATAATGCAAACTTATGAAAAATATTTACGGACATTACTGAGGAAAAGGATGGGAAATGTCTGCGCATCGTATTTAATATTAACGAGATAGAATGAAATATTCCGATTTATTTTGTAAAACTTGTAACGTGTTTAATTGCTAAAGAAAATTCTTTAAATCTATGTATGAAATGTCTTTCAAATGAAAAGTTACAGATTACTTTGTAAAATGATAAGAACGATGGAACGTTGTTCGTTATAACCCAACATATTATACATAGAATACTTACGATAAACGTCTTGATTCTTTATTAATTTCACAATATTAAAGAAGAAATTATTTGTCAGCTCTACGAATCGCATGTGCTGTTTCTATAATTATACTGTAAAACGTTCATACAAACAATGGAAATGAGTAAAATGTCACATGCGCCATACAACCATGAAATACTCTCCGACCGAATAGACAATAAAATGCTTAAAATACGATTAAAGCATATTCGAAATTATCGTTTAAGAAATATTTAGGCATGGAAAACTTAAATCGCAATTTACCAAATGAATAAAGCACTCTTCATTAAAAAAATAATTAACAATTCGAAATCGTTTCTAAAATGTACGTTTCGGCCAAGAGGTATAAAATTACTGGAAACTGGAATTCGATTGTACATTATGATCTAGTCATGATTTTATTATTAAAAATCAAAATATAAATATCAAGTAAATGAAAATTATTATTCAAATCGGGTACCAAAAAAATTTTTAATTAGAATTTATTACACTTTATATTTCATTTTGCCTTATAAATACAAAATAATTAATTACAATTTATTTATAGCTATCTATGAGTAAATTCAATGATTATCAGTCTGATGCTGTATTGTATGATGTAGATACTGATAATGTATCTGTATCTGCTAATGGTAACATTCTGCTGCAAGAATCAGGAGTTCTGAAAGTTTTAAAAATTTACAGTAAGTTTGAAAGTTACTTTTTACAATTTTTCTTTTAATAAGAATTCTCTCCCACTAGAGAATGCATTCATACTTACACATCTTTTAAAAGATGTAGGACATGCTTATGTTCAATACCTTCAAGCCACAGATTCAGCAATTCTTCTCTCTTACACCTTAACAATTGTTTACAAGCATTTAAATTTTCTTTAACTGCATGAATTTTCTCGCGAGATGCTGTTACTTTTTCTGATAGAGCACTAAATATCTATAAAAAGCAATACATTAACATAAGAGTAAAAGCAATAAAGAACATTAATATCATATATATATATATATATTTTTTTTTGTTTTAAATTACACAATATACATATATTTACTTGCATAACTTCTGTAAGATCTTGATCATGTAATGATACTAATTCATCAAGCCTCTGATCACTTTTCTTGTATTCTTTTTCAAGCTTAGCTTTCTCTATTTCTCGTTGTTCATTAGTTTCACTTGCTGACAAAGCTCGAATCACAGAAATCAATAAACCACTCTGTAAAAGATGTTGATCAAAAATAAGGGAAATTAATTGTGGCAAATTTTAAAGTTATTTTTATCATGGTCAAATAAACAAAAGAAAATGAATCAGTCGAACTTACCGTTTCTTTGGTTGGTTTAATACCTCTTGGAGGTTTAGTAGGTGGTATTGAATTCATTTTATATTATTTTCAAACAGTATAAAATAAAACGGAATATAAAATTTTTGCATTAAATTTTCTTCCTTTACGCTATTAAAATTTGTATATTTAGTATCGAACCTTATACAGGTTATATCGTCTCATACTCCGTGTAAATTCTCCATATTTTAAGTAACTTTGTAAGATATTTATCAAAAAATAATTGCGAGAATAGGAAATGATTATTATTTCTATTGTAAATGTTAATTGTTGCTGTTTCCACTATGACGCATTAATTGAAATTGACATTAGACACAATGACAGCTTACAAACACATGCACAATTTTAAAGTGTATATTACCACACGAAGGGTATTAATAAAATGATGTATTTTAATAATCATAACAATTCTTTTTATTGATATACAACTTGACATACAAATTAGGATATGTGTGCATGTTTTATGATATAATACAATATATTTATCTTTGAATTTGTCATGTTTAAAAATGATCGATTTTTCGTTATCAAACATATTTATATATATATATATATTTTTTTTTTTTAAATAACATTAGCATTGAATCGCGTGCATTGCTATCTTTATAAGTTACTAATATCTTATAAAGTGTTAGTAGAAAGTTAATTATTTAAATAGTTATATTTTCAAAATTCCTTTTTCCCGAATATTCCGATTTTATATTTCATATGTATTATAGATGAAGAATATATGTTTATTCATAAGTTTACTGTGAAACGATCTATTATCTTTCTATAGACTTTCAATTAAATCCACTAATCGCGAATTTTAGACTTATGTTATTTAGTAAAAGTATCACAGAATTTGTCATAAAATTGCATTGTGTGGTACTTTCAAGTTAACACTTCTTATACTTTATATTTAGGTTTTTGTAAACTTCTGTTGAATATTAACTGTAAATTATTGTGCTGCAGTGCTTTAAATAGAATTGCTGTTAATAAATTTTTAATATAAACTTAATTCATAAGTTTGTTTACACACAGCTCGGAAGTCAATACATTTTTTGGTATCAAATATAAATCTTATAACAATTTTATCGTTTTCTTCTAATTTTAACATGTTGAAACATGCCAATTATAAGAAAATATTTCAATTATTTTTTGCGCTACTGATATACTAAATGAAAACAACGTATTTGACGAAATAAAATTAATCATCCACACCAGATATGTTATCAAGATGCTATTGCAAATACCAACATCATAGGAAAAAAGTATAACAGAAAAAGAAAAGAAGAAAGATGATCAGTACATAATAAATTAGATAAAACCAATGTTTTATAGAATATTTAGGAATGTAGACTGTAAAGAAAGGTTAAGTTATTTAGAGGTGATTATTTAAGGTACATAACTATTGTTTCAACATGATAAAATATACATAGAAACATAAGGCTCCATATTAAGTTTACATTTGTGGTAACTGATCGATTGGTGTTGCAAATCTGAAATCTTCCGGAAATAGTTTTCCTGCATGAGGATACATTAATTTATAAGACTGTCTGATTGTAACATCTGCTACACCAGCAATATCACCAATTTCTTTTTGTGACCTTTTATCTTCTGATGCCTGTACAATAATACAAATGTGTAGGAATTATAAGCGTACAATATTTATAATATTCGTTCAAACTGCAATAAATACCTGTGATGCCATGTATATGGCAGCAGCTGCCACTGAAATAGGTGATCTTCCAGGTACAATATCAATTTCTACCGCCTTTCTCGCAATATGTGTAGCAGCTCTTTGTACCATATTAGGAAGACCAAGATTTGAACAAAACCTAGACATGAAATCTCCTGTAGTAATAAGGTCTACGCTTGTTTCAAGCGCTTTTAAGATCAATTTGAAGCATCTTCCTATTTCTTTTTTGCTAATCTTGCTGACTGCACAGATTTCTTTGAAAGTACGTGGTACACCTTCCTGTCTACAGGCAATGTATAAACAGGCTGAAGCAATGGCATCATTTGCTCTACCCTTTAAATTTTTACCATCATGTACTTGTTTAAACAAATTGTTTGCTCTGTCAACTATGGTTTTAGGCAAATTAATACGGTCTGCCATTCCATTAATTTCGCGAAATGCATTGATCAATGCTCTATCAGAACTGCTCATCTGGAATATAATGAATTAATAAGAAAGAGAAAAAGAATTTATAAATAGCATAGTATGAAGATACTAACTGTACGTCTATTCTGATATTTCGAAGCACCAAAAGCATCAAACGATGCTGCACCAGTTCCAGGGCCAATCATTGTAGATAAATCTGAACCATTGAGAAGTGGATTTTCTGGTCCACCAACACGTGATGGATCAACTCCAGCTTTCTCATTGCTAAATGTTCTCCATTCTGAACCAACATCTATTACTCTATTAAAAAGAGAAGACAAAAAAGAAAAGTAAGGTTAATTGGAATTTACAAATATATTAGTTCTAAATTATATATATATATATATTTACCTATCTCCCACAACTAATCCACATTCTGAACAAATCTGATCTCCAGCTCTGTAATCTTCAATGAGAGGTGCATCTGGGTGTGCATAACAACAAACTTTGTTCGTTTCATGTCTGTCAAAAAAGAACTAAATTCATGTATATCATATATTAATTTAGTACAAATATTTTTATTGCTATTGTGTTGATAATTATGTCAATAACACCTTTTAATTGTCTGTTATTGACTACATTTAGAAAATCTCTAAAAAAAAATTAAATTGTTCTATTTTCATTCAATACAGACTCGCGTAAAACTGTTAAAATAAAACAAAAAAAAACACTCGATTTCTTATCTCTTGATAAATTACACTTAAGTATAAAATTAATAAAATATCCTACTATACGCCTAAAAATAATTAATCAAGATCGTGTTTGAAATAAACAAACCAATGTTACTGTCAAATTTCATAACCATAATTTGTAAACATTATGTCATTTCTAAATTACCTGAATTCGATCTGAAATAATAATAACTCGTAAAACAAAACATTACGATAAATGCTACCGGTATCGGTGAAAAAATGATATATGTAATTTCGAGAAAAATTTACCTTGACGAACTTGCCATATTTTGGATTTGTGTTTTTCTACTCTGCCGCGTAAGTCAATGCAGATACTTAATACATTTGCGATACACATGCATGTGTATTAAGCTATACAAAAACCAAGTAGATATAAAACTCGGTACTCAAAATGTATTTGAATGATCGTTTAGTAATTATTCACTCTGAAAGTTAATTTTGTAAAATAATTTACATAAAATATTAACAGAAGAAAACATATTTACATTATTATGAATAAATGTAGAACAAATAAATTAATGCATCACTTTCAACAAAACAGGAACAATGTTCACAGCATTTTAATTTATAACGATTGAAAAACTCTGTGAGAATTTGAAATTTTTAAATTCTTTGAACTTATGAAGATTCGACTTAGAATATATTTCGGGTGAATGTAACGGTTTTAAAAAGTTCCATAGTTCTAGAGATTTAGAAATCTTCAAATTTTCAGAGACATCGGAGTTTGCGAGTTTTGGAAAATCTAAAACTTGGAGATTCTGGAAATATTCGGATCTATCCGAAATCTTTTAAACATCCTGATACTTCCTTAGATTTCTCAGAAATCTCGATAGGCTCCTACACCTTTACAACTTCTATAGGTTATCGAATGATCAGAAAACCCTTGTATTAGTATATGTATACATATAGTATGTACTCGAAAAATCCTTGAAACTTACATAAACCTAGGAACTCCGAACCTATTGAGATCCGAAGAATTTTTAAACTTCATAAAAAGTCTATTCTGAAATCTATAAAAATCTTAAATTTTCTCTCAGCATTGACACCATACATAATTTTATTACTACTTTATGCATTATTAATTTCCACATTACTGTTTTTAGAAATTGCTCGTAAGAGCTTTAATTGCTTTTTAATTTTCATTTTAACGTAATTGCTAATTATATCTTTAGTTAACGACATTATTTTAGTAATGACTTTTCACGGTAATAGTAAATCTATTAATAACATGCTATAAAAATATAGAAGAAATAAAAACAATAGACTGCTCTCTATACTAGATTCATAGTTTATGTATCAGACGTAGCAAGGTGTAGTTTTTTTCCATGATAATAACTACTGTACAATGTGCAATATTTACTGTCAATATAACATTAACAATTATGAACATTTTTTGACAAATCGAAGATTATAAATCGTTTATTGTAATTTAGCAACAATTGTACGTCTGTTAATATTACAGTTGGTAGTATATAATACATCGTGATTAGATATGTAAATATGGGCAAGAAATACGAATTTATGAAATTGAATATATTAAATGAATATAATAATAAATTGTACATATATAATTGAGTGAGATCAGTAGAGAAATATAAGTTTGCTACAATATAAAAATATTTATCCGTCTGTGAAAAAATACAAATTGCTATATAATTTTAGCAATAAGATTTTAAAGAAACATGACATTAGAGGATCTGAAAAATGCAGCTCGAAAAGCGGTACAATTCGATAGCAATAATCAATACAAACAAGCTTTATATTATTATAATATAGTTGTGCAATATCTTGCAAGGTTACAAGATTCTGTATATGATCAGAAACTTTCGGAGTATAAGGAGAGAATATCAACAATACAGGCTCTCAGTAAGTATACCAAATTAATCCAAATGGTACATAAAAGAAAGGAATAAAAATTAAGCAATTTAAAAAATGTATATAAACATATAATAATACTACTGATATGTCATAGTTAATGAAGAAGAACAGAAACATCATATAGCACAATCTACACATCAATCCAAATTACAAAGATGTAAATTTCTTATGAATCAAGCACAGGATGCAGATGAGGCTGGCTTGAAAGATATTGCTGTCAAACTATATACAGATGCTGCTGAATTAGGACTTAGTGTGGTACATAGCATAATATTCCAAATATGAAACTTTGAATATTAAATGTTTAAAATCAGATCACTTTAATTGCAGAAAACCACTGATGCAGAGTTGAAGGCAAGATTAACAGATATTATAAGACTTGCTCTTGATAGAGCAGAGTCATTGAAAGGTTTGAAAACAACAGATGATAATGAAATTATTTCTAAATTACCTATTGTACCAGAAACAAGTCTGGATGAAGATGCAGAAAAATCTATAACAACCACTGCAAAGTCTGCTAATGCAGGTAATTATTATCTTTTTTGATTTTATTCTAACAGAACATTTTTTTTCATTCAATTTCAATGTTTAGGAAAAGTTCAACTGTCTATTTCCCATGGAAGTAGTGCATGTTTAAAAGTAAGTGGTGGTAGTAGTAACTATACAGAGGAAGAGAAAAGGGTTTTGCTTCACTCTTCTCACATTAATGACCATGAATTTGTACCTTTTATGAGTATTGATCTCAGAGAAAAATTTCAATATGCTATTCCATTTACTGATAAAGATGGTTTGCTAAAATTAGCACCAAAGCAGAAGATTGACTTTGGAAGATGGTGTAGACCAGAGGAATTATTTGCAGATCCAAAAATGGTTAAATTGCACCATGTTGATTACTACAGTATAAAACAGACTGTTAGTAAAGATAACATTAATTCATTATATTAAATATTTATTACTGTACTAGAATTTAATTATATGTTTAATTCTAGGTTATTTCTGATTGTTCTTTTGTTGCTTCTCTTGCAGTTAGTGCTCAATATGAGAAAAGATTTGGACATAGACTTATTACATCTATTATTTATCCAAAAAATAGAAACAAAGAGCCAATTTATAATCCATTTGGTGAGGCTTTATTTTATTGTTACATTCGGTATTATTAAAATATTTTTACATCTTAAGGATCAACGGTTTTTTACTTCCCCGGAATTTTGTTAATCAAAATTTAAATAGCAAATATTTCATGTTAGGAAAATATATGGTGAAATTACACATTAACGGTGTTCCGCGGAAAGTTATAATAGATGATTTATTGCCTGTAAGCAGGAACAATCAATTACTTTGCTCCTACTCTAGCAATTATGGAGAGTTGTGGATTTCTTTACTCGAGAAAGCGTATATGAAAGTAATGGGCGGCTATGATTTTCCTGGCTCGAACAGTGTAAGTTTGTTTTTATATCGTGAAAAATACCAATCGCAGAATACCGAACATTTTTAACATAAGTACCATTATTTTTTAGAATATAGATTTGCATGCTTTAACTGGATGGATACCAGAAAGATGGCCCATCGAATCGGACGATTCTGATTTTAACAAGGACGACTTGTTTAATATTTTGTTAACGCGTTTACACAAAGGTGATGTGTTGGTAACAGTTGCTACCGGAGAATTATCCGATTCGGAATCACAGAGAACAGGTCTTACAGCCACTCACGCCTACGCGGTTCACGATGTTAGAAAGATAAATGTAATCGATTTATTTTATTTTTTAATGTATAAAACACGTTATAAAAAAAGGCAGACTAGAGCTTTGTAAATATAGGTGTCCTTATAGGGAGAAAGATTGTTGCAACTTAAAAATCCGTGGTCACAATTCCGTTGGAAAGGAAATTATTCCGAACTTGATGCGGTACATTGGACGAACGAATTGAAAGAAGCATTAAATTACGATCCAGATTCTGCGTCTGAATTTGACAATGGGGTTTTCTGGATCGATTATGACAGTATATGTCGTTTCTTTTGCGTGTTTTACTTGAATTGGAACCCTAGGTTGTTTACCTATACTTATTGCATTCATCAGTGAGTAATAAAATATATTTTATTTAGTTAAAGATCGTTGTAAATGTGTTTCATGAAAATATTTTATTGTAGAATGTGGAATGCAGGAATGGGACCAATCAAAGATGTATACAACATAGGTGATAATCCGCAATTTACGCTAGAGGTAAAGAATAACGGTAGCGCAGCAATATGGATTCTTCTCACGAGACATATTACAGACATAGCAGACTTTAGACAGAATCAGAAATTCATAACAGTATTAGTCTATCGAAACGATGGAAAAAGAGTATATTATCCACGTGAGTGAAATAATTGCAGTTATAATAATTTTCCGTATTTATTTTTAAATATAGCTGTAAACTTTCAATTATACAGATGATCCGCCGCCATATATCAATGGTGTGAAGATAAATACGCCACACTACCTCTGTAAAATAAAGTTAGACGCTCAAAGTGATAGTCGATACACTCTAGTCATATCACAATACGAGAAAACAGAAACTATATACTATACTTTACGTGCGTACGGGTCCTGCGAGTTTTCATTAAAAAAGATACCAAACTTTTATAAATATGAGAAAACGGTATATTCTTGTTATTTTTTTATGTACGTAAAGCTTCTTTTTATACTGCAATAATAATATGTTTAGGTTACTGGTCAGTGGAAAGATATTACAGCTGGTGGGTGTTTCAATCATCCAACTTATCAAAATAATCCGCACTATCAATTAGTATTGGAAAGTTCGAGTAATAATAATTATTTGCTGATTATATTGAAGGGTCCTAAACAATATCAAATAGGATTCAATATCCTTTCAGTTGTACTGAATAATCCTGATGCACCTAATGCGTTCAAAATGAAAAGCTCCGGCCCATTCAGGTATTATATAAATAATATGTTATACGTAAATTATATTTATTAATGATTTAATGCAATATAGGGCAGGGTTCGTTTATCTTGAATTAGAAGATGTACCAGCAGGTACATACCACATTATCCCATCAACATATATCCCTGGACAAGAAGGGCATTTCTTCTTAATTTGTAAATCGTATTGTAAACTTCAACTTCAACTACTTCAATAACAAAATTAATTTTAATATAAATTACAATTTTGTATAAAAAGAGATTTTAACAATACGTTGTACAATTATTGTAAGCACAATACATAACTATTAGTTTATGCGCACTAATTGTGATATATGTGAATACTGTTGTGAGTATTATTTAAGAAATTACACCGAATGTACAAAGATCATTAACGCTAAAGATGATGTTGCAAATGACGAAAATTTCTTTGAAAAATTTTCGAAATAAAAGATGATTGAAACAAGGAAAGTCATTGGATGGTGACAAATATTACAAAGTGTTTTTTTATTTTATATTTTAAAAGTACAAATTAGTAATCAGACTAGACAACTACTGACTGGATTACGAAAATTTGTGGCACTTTATTTATACTCGGTATTTGCTTCATGTTTTACGGTTTGGCACATACGCAGTTTAAAATTTCAACGAATGTAGCTTCTAAGTATTTTTAATTAGCTATTTAATATTCTTTGTACTATTCAATCAATCGTATCAAGTGAATACTAAACAATATCCGCGTAAATATTCACCGAAAATGCAATTTAAATACAGTGGTTATTTTTATAAAATGTGTGTTATTAACATTTCACATCTGAATTACAGAATAACGTGAAAAAAACGCATTCAGATTTCTTATTTGTAGATATTATTGTATTTTGTATCTACTTAGTAAAAACTAACTCTAAAATATTACATCTGAATTTTTTTTCAAAATACTTCTTTTCTAAGAAATTTATACAATTTTTCCTCGAACATTTTCATATTTTTCAAAATTTATGCAGTACTTCGTGGTATAAAGACACTGTCACTTTTTAAGAAAAAAATGTTCAATCAATTTACACTTAACATTTATAATTGGACATTTATATACGATGTTTTCTATTGCTATAATCATCTTAATGTAATATCATCTTATCAATAGAATAATAATTATAAATAAATAGTAATTTATATGAAATCATGATTTATGAAACAGGAATTGAATAAAATGTAAATATATTTACATAATTGCTCGTGATAAATTATAAAAAAAAGGTATGGACAATTATACAAAAAATATACACGTTAAAAAAAAAAACAAACAATATGATTAAATTAAAACAAAATTAAAAAGAAAACTGTATCGAGTGAAACTGCTACAAATATAATAGTCAGTAAGAATATCCATTCTTTTTGATACAATGATTCGGATGCATACATACAAGGCACTATTGTCATTATTTTATAATGATATTAATAATACAGAAAATATTTTAAATGACATTGTGCTTTTACCGTTGTGTTTACTGTTATATGATATGCCTAACAGATTCACCCAATTCGTATTTGTTCATTACCAGAAGTATTCACACAATAAAATAATGACATTTTGCAATTCAGTCTTGCTTACCAAACAATGATAAGTTTTTCAGCTAATTTTCCTATATTTTTAGCCTCATTTAATAAAATTATTGTACAAATCAGAAAAATGAAGAAAAGAAAACGTGTGAAAAGTACAAATATTTTAATTACTAGTTCACTCTAAACACAAGGTGATTTATCAATGTTCAATAAAAAGTTACGTTAATAAAACAATAATGATACTGCAAATGTTTACAATATACATATTATGGTATTCTGTTTTCAATTCAGTAATTTTTTTTATATGCATAAATAATGTACGCTTTGTATTACTTAGTTCAATCTATTTCAAATTTATACAAACATTTTATACCAAGGCTAAAAAATGTTTTCAAGTGAAACTTTTAATTTGTATAATCTTGTTTCTTTTGTGCATGTAAGAATATACAATTATATCACGCAATTGCGTTGTGTATGCAATATTGGATCTTTACAGATTGTTAATTCATAGACCATTATGCGAATTTATTTAGGTCATCTAATGGACATTGTGCGTAAAAAAAAGCAATTTCAATAATGTACGTTATATACATGAAACATAATATTTTTAACATTGTAAAAATGGGCGGAGAGTAGAACACATGATACTTAGTTACAATAGTGCGTTCTGTTAACATTGCTTGAAAATTCAAAAAATATGAATGATTCTGAATGAGATTGTTTTCAGGACGAAGTATTTTTCAATGTATCACTTTTTGTTTTTCCTTTACATAAAAATATGTTAAATAAGTTAGTAAACCGAGAACGTTAAACTTGTTAGTAGTTCTCAATGTATATCAGCTTTACTTTTTAAAATAACTTCATTTAACATTAGGATACCATGGGTATTCCTTATCATGCAAATTTGAACTTGCACTTTTCTCGTAAAACGAGTGTTGTAGATTTTGATATTTTTAGTGGCACGCGCTATTCATGTAAGTAAAAACTATCCGATACGTTGTATAAACGGTACTAGATGTAATTACAGCTGTTGTGAAAAGATTACTATCTTTAATTAAAAATTAGAAGTAGGGACGATTCATTAAAAGTTAAAGTTTTGTTTTACATATATGAATACGTATTACTTTTGGTGTTATTGAATAAATGAATATCGGTATGTGATTGAACGTTTCTTTACTGGAAAACGATTACGGGCAGAATTAACGTGTGATATTCTTACTTCAGAATTGCCTCAAAATACTTAAAAACATGAGAATTCTTTTGCAGCTTCACTGTATACAATCACATTCTGTAGCTTATTTAAATAGATTGACTATAGATTCGATTCTTCTTAGTTTTATGCTAGTTTATATTTTGTAATGTTTCATTATGGCTTTTTTCTTCAAGGCAATATCTTTATATTGGCACCCATGTACTTTTAAATTTCTTACTAATATACCAATTAACATTTATATTAAGGCGGTGTATTAATTTTCACGTAAAGATTATATTTGTGCTGTTATTACTCTACTACGAGCAATAATTAATGAATTAAACCTTGTAGAATTAAACGGAGTAATAATCGCGTCTAATGAAAAAATTTGATATTCGTTATTTAAAAGTATATTAGTAGTATCGCCTAGAATTTAACTTTTCATACCTCTGCCTCTATCTAACATACGGAAATCGAAGTTAGTAGCAGCCATAATAATAATAATTATAATAATAATGATAAAAATTAAATTATAATAGTCAATTACTTCAAATAATACTTTGAGAATTTTACTTTTAGCTTATAACATAAATTAGTAAACTTATTTTTTATCGAAATTTCATTATTTACAAGCACTCATGTATAAATTATAAGGGGATAAGCTCAAAGGTGTGAAAAGTTATATCTTTCTGTTAATTCAATCCCTAGATGAAAAATATAATTTGCAAAGAGATAGAAAATACCTATTTTAAATAGTATATATATCTCTCCTATTAATCAATAATATATGTGTATATTATTGTCAGAGTATAAAATTATCATCTAGTGATGTGATGTTTCAATAAAATGTCAGAAGAATGGTAATTACAATGTTCCTCAGAATTGTATTACTTTCACCTGCTGAATTCAGGAAGTGGTTTAGCTATTCCTTCGCTATAGGCTTTGTGGACCGCCTCACACACAAATCTATACTGACTCTAAAAACAAAATATATTTTTGTAATTTTTTATTAGCGGTAACGGATATTTTATTTGAATCAGAATTTGATACTGTTTATTGATTTTTGCTTACAGCATTTTGTATCATCATTGCTCTTTGATCTCTCATAGATCTCACGATATCTAATGGATATACTGGTTGATTTGCTTCGATAAGACACAACGCCGTTTCCATTAGCACTAAAACCCCTGTTCTACCTATTCCAGCAGAGCAATGGACGACAGCAGGTTCAACTATACCTGTTCGAGCTGCTCGTACTCTTTCAGTAAACATTGTAAACTGCCGCCAATCACTAGGAACACCATGATCTGGCCAGCTACAATATTGCATATGCGTTATGTCTCTTTCCTCCCCAGTCTGAAAAATATCAATTAAAATAATTAATATATAAGATAAAATTTTCAATGGTAATTGAATAAGATGTATCAAATGTTGATTTTGCTTACATTAATGTCGCGTAGTATGAATTCCCGAAATGTAAAAGTGTCTTCAACATTTTCAGCTGTAGACGTGAGAGTAAGATTTCGTAAAGTAAGAGTTTCATTCAATGCAGGCCAGTACTGATGACATTTTGCTCGGCCACGTTCGACCAAAGTTGTGAGCATCACGACAAGAGTACTTCCTGCTTCTAGAACCATCTGCCAGAAATCGGCAACAGTTGAAGATAAAGGTCCTTGAGTAGCAATATATCTATTAATAATACCCGATCCTGGTATCTCCATGTTCACATAATTAGCATTGATATAATCTCCACTCGCAGAACCCATAAGTATAACCCGAGTAACATCATCTATAAATTGCACATTCCTTTTCAATTTATCTTTCAAGTTATTATTTACGCAAAATAAAATTGTTTGAATGTTTCTTTATACTTACACGGTGAAATATCTCGATACCGATTTTTACTTTGATTTTCCGGTTTTTTGGATTCGAGAGAAGTAAGTTCAGGATTTTTTCTATACAGCTGTTCGTATTGTGCAATTAAAGCACCACTTGCAAGACCATCAGCAAGAAGTAGCATTGATTGTGCCAGTGCATCTGATCCAATAGCTGCATGTGGTGCATCCGGAACGTACCTTTGTTATTTCAAAAAGTTAGTAGTAATGTGATTAATGTGAATGTTACTAAAACGCTAACTACTACTATATATTTATGATTAAATGGTATACCTGTACGGAGGCTCTTCTTCAGACGTTTCGTCAGCACCAACTAGTAAATTATACAAAGCATTTGGTCTAACAGTTAATGTCAATTCACCAGAGCCCGAATCGCGGGATTGACGAATTAGATTTACTACATGTTCATGTAATAAACCACTGACATCAATTCCATTTATATACACTACCTATTTGTTTAATATATTCACGTTAGGTAATTATTTAAAAATCCAAATATAAGTTCATTGTAACTCCATTAATATATAACAACAGAAAATACGAACCTGGTCTCCTTCGTTTAATTTCGGATAACAACGGTCAGCGGGCGTGTTCGGAGCTACCCTCGATACTATGATAGGCATATCAAGATCTAAACCACCTTTCACATTAAATCCGAATCGGCCTTGTTCATCTGGCGTTAAAGATATTGTAACTAATCCATCTTCTACTATCTACAAATTCCCATACTAATATCATACAACGTAAAAAGTTATAACCATTTGAATGCAATTAAAAATATTAAAAATTTAATACTTGTGGAGCGGGTGAACTTGTAGGCTCGCTATAATCAGGAAGATCGTAAATGTTTCTTTCAGCAGTTGTGTCGTCATCGGCATAACTTAAAACTCTAGAACCTAATACAGGAGAAAATGCGTTGCCTTGTGTATGGGAACTTATTTCTTCTCGAAGAGATAAGAAACCACCTTCACTGTGGAGCAGTAAAATATAAAAAATTGTTATTATAAGCATATAGCTTTAGGTGACATAAATTATTTCCAACTAACTCATCGCTAGGATTTCCTTCACCCCATGCTTGACGAGGTTCACGAGCACCAAGAGATTGAACTTTATTATCATATGGTCTAGGGGGTCTTCCAGGAGGCATAGATAGTTTTCCTTTTTCTTCAATAATTGGAACGGATGTAACTCCGTGCACCAATCTTTTACTAGGGGATCTAAGGAATGTAAATTGTTGTATTAGAATTAATAAATTAATATTTTTAGATGTCAAATGTTGAACGAATTAATATTACCGTATGAATGTTCTTTCAACTCTTGCTCTATGTTTTCCATCTTCGACTGTTTGAAATTCGGTACGTCCTGAATACGTAAACCTACTACTTAAAGTAAGTGGAAAACGTCTCGGTCTTGTTTTAGGACTGTGAAGTCTGAAAAATGTGTGGTGCTCTACACATGCTTTCCATAAATTTTTTGAGCTGCGATATGTTTGCATGTTAAAACCTAGCAATGTATCATAGTTTTCCGACTGTAACGAAATAATTTATGCATTACATTAAAAAATATCAACTATACTTGTAAATTGTAAAAGTAAAAGTTTGTAGTTGTTTGTACTTGTTCCCTCCTAAGCTGAATGAAAAACTGTTTCCGTTTGAATGATATTTTAACTATTTTCGACCATGAGAACACATTGATTTTTATCCCATTTTGGAAAACTACTAAACCTATCGACGTTACGCCTAATTGTATTTCTTTATTCGTTGAATCCTAGAAAAGAGAAGAAAAAAAATTAAACGAAATTAAAATGAATAAAAAATATGTGATATTTTCAAAAGGGTTTATAAAATACGTATGTACTCTAGCTTTATGTAATTCTACTCCATACATATCCAATCTTTTTGCATGATCTAAGAAATTAAATTCCGCATCTGCTGGTAATTGACCCCTAAACAAAAACAATAATATTATGAAATGTTTTATACATTGTATAATATTAATGTTACACAGAACTTTAAGTTTAATTTACTTATGAAGTTTATGCAGTTCAGCTATTTTCTTTTCCATTTCTTCAGTCTGACCTGGTATCAATTGCAATCTAGAGAGATATCCAGGCCCATGTTCCTCAGGATGGTAATCACCTAGTTCAGCTATAGTTATATCAAAATATAATAAAACATTAGAAATACGTATTAAAATAAAAGAAATATCAATGTATCACAGTTCTTACACTGAACAGTATAACTTGCAATAAGACATGCTGTACTTGGTGGTAACTGAAGTTTCCCCTGAAGAATATCTCTTCGTATTTGTAAATAAAATTGATATCTAGTATATTCTTCTTGTAATTTACTAGGGTCAGATACATAAAACTTTACTCTAAAATAGAATTGTCCACCTAAAATGATATAAGAGTATTTTAAATCATCTCTTGTCTCTTTATGTTTAGTAATCTGAACTAGCATTTAAATAGGATCTTTACCCTTACTTCTTATCTGCTTCTTTACTGGTTTACTAGGATCTAACCACCTCTGAAACATTAATACAATTTGTAATCTTAATCAATCAATAGAACACACATTTTATAGGATTTTAATAAATTTGATTTAAAACTTTACCATTATATCTGGTGAATATGTACATGTTGTAGCTCCATTTTCAGCATATTGTAAACCAAAATAATCTTTTTCAACAAGCTCTAAATGTTGGAACACCAAATCTAATAATGTTTGACCTTTTGCTCTTTTCTAAAACATTTTTAAATATTTACCTACAGCTGATGAATAAAATTATAGATTTTTTTGCTTTGGTTAAAATAATTATCATATGAACTTACATCCAGCTGAAATGTATGTTGAGTGTCATCAAGAAAAACAACAGTAGCAGATAGAGATTTCAATCTACAATTTCTTGCTAATTCAGCTCCACGAACGTGGTAGCTCCCACTGGAGCCACTCAACGCTCTACGTGATACACTTTCAATCATCTCAAAGATACGAAGGCGTGTCAACCACCCTCTCGACACCACCTCTCTGCTATGCTGGCCACCTAAGTGAAGAATTTCATAACACAAATAATCAGAAAGTTAAGTTATTCAAGCTGTATAAAGCATAAATAAAGAATTCTTATTGTACAATGAATTAAACAGACATACTATAACTACATAGATGAACAATCTAATACCAATTATTGGATAGTTTTATGTAATTTATAAATTTTGAAAAGCAATAATACATTTCTTTTTATTCATTATTCATGTATTCAAGCATCAAGGCACATCATTAAAAAAAATTATGAGAAAACACTGATTACATTATTGTACTGTAAGGTTATGTCAACAACCATGTTGTCAATTTTGATAAATGATCATATTGAATAAATCAGTCCCATGCAAGCTTACAGGCTGATCAAGCATAAAGCACTATTAAAAGTAATTACATTCAGAGGTTGTCATTGAAAATAAATTCATTGGGTCAATAATCTAACCGGAGTTACATAAGCAAGTTTATGTCTACTACATGCCAGAATAATGTAGAATAGGGCATTCTGAAAATAGTTTACATAAAAGAAGCAAAAGGAACTCATTAAATGCCAATATATGCAAATGCTTTCTAACATCAGTCTTTCAACAGATATGAGGCATAGAAACATCATTTTTATTTTGGAAAATTAATTAAATTGCGAATAAATTTGTTTAATTTATTATTATTATTGCATTGAAATACGAAAAACATTCAAATACTTAACAACAATTTGTATCGTAACAATTTTGGATAAATTTAATTTTATAAAAACTAGCCTTGTGAATTGCGTTCTTTTCTAAGTCATAAGTGAAATTGTAATTAATAAATAATAAAGTTAAACAACTTTTTACAAGATATTGCAGTTTGAACATGAGTAACTAGAGTATCAATTGGTATATACATATCCAAAGTATGCCGCACTAAATAGGTATTTGTATGCATCGAAGCGATTGTCTCGTAATTACATTAAATGAACACTGTAAACTCTACACTTACATTCATGATCCGTTGCACTACCTCCAATAACTGGCTTTCACAGGTGTTTTTACACACTTGACAGACAAAACAACCGCTAACGTTTGTGCAATATTTTTGCGAATGGAATTTATAAAAACATAGAGAAAAAATAATTCCTCTCAGTTGTATCGAAATTTTTTAAAGAATTTCTTCTTTCTCAGAGCTTTTTCCATTATTCTCTATAGTGGCATATTATTACGTTCACGTTTAAATATATAATAATAATCAAGGTAGACCGCATTAAAACCAGTTTGCATTATTCACTGCATCGTTTTGCCACAGTTTGTGGTAAAACATGTTTAATAGTACAAAACTGCACTTCTTTCACTCACTCAGCAACATATAAGGTAACACTAATAAATCGGTACGAGCGTGCAACGATGTTAATGAATTATGGTCATGGTGTCTATTTTTTTTTGTAATTTTACAATAACCGTGTTGCAAGAATATGTGTATATGGATCATCAATTATATCGCCATTCGAAAATAATTATTTTCGGCGTTCCTATACCATATAAAGACCAAAGTTTTATTTACAATAAAATTGTTTGACGCCCTGATAGGAGACTACACACATATGTATTTTATTGCACACATGTGTGCGTGTATTAATATTAGCCATAGAGTAAGCGAAATTAAGATACTACGGTCTACGTTCATTCTATGAGAGTAATTTTCTCGTAAACATATTTATTGTTATGAACAGGAACTCAAGCGCAACAGAAATAATAAAATTGTGCATTAACTTTTTATTCTTTTTATTTAACATAAAATATTAAACATTATTAAAGTATTCTTAATCTACTTCAATGATGTGATTTAATCATATTTTCTAAAATGTATGTATATTTTATGTTATAACGTTAAAGGGAGAGCATTTAGGATTCAATTAACAAATAAATTAAAAAAACGACAAACCTTTAATTGTTCCGTAAAATTTATTCGCCGGACAATTTGAAATAGCAACATTATAATAATTTACAAATAGAAAAACTGATAGTCACAATTATAAATATTATAATATGAAAAATTTAGTTCAATACTGAACCACTTGGGAGCGTTGTAGGTTTTCTTTTATCTGCGAACAACTACGCCACATGAAATTGTTCCCGCCGCGTGGTCCACAGTTTGTGGATTACAGTTGCGGTTTGGTTATAAATCCCGCCATCTCCGCATCGAACGAACAATTTTGATAGTATTACTTGTTTTATAAGGAATATCCAGGAAAATGTGATAATATTACGGCATTTTATATCGTCTGAATGTTTAGTTCATTATCGTTTACGCCAGAAAGATTTGTTATAATTTTATGTTGAGTTGATTTTACACAACCGCGTGTTGTGCTACGCTGAACGAATTGAAAACAAGAAGCTATGGCAAACGTATCCGTTGACAAAGAGACATTCTTTCGGCGCATGAAGCGTCTTTACACCGCATGGAAGGTACAAAATTTACGATGCTTTATTTCGCCGTTAAGTATAAGTATAATCGTAAAATAAACAAGAATTCTTGGTTTTCATTAAACAGGATGGGGAAGTTGGTACAGATGACAGTTTTAGTAAAATGGATTGTCTTGTGTCTGCTGTGGGCACAGATGAAGATATCGTTTATAGTAAATCAACAGCATTGCAAGTAAGAGAATTTTTTTTTGTACATTATCGCTTTTGTGTAAGATTCATCTTGCATTCTCTGTTATACATTTGGAAACAACTAGATAACCTCATTTTTGTGAGTTCAAACAGTTGATTTTCATGAGGTCTGGTACTTTTTATACAGTTTTTCAACATGAACATATATTTTGTGTAAGTCATAGAAATATTCGAATGCATACAAGTAAAGAATATAAATGTATCAAATGTAAACATCAAATTTTAATTAATGATAGGATACTATATAAGGAACAGGGTTTTCATAGAGAATAATAATTATGTAAATTTATTAAACATGGCTACAAAAAGGTTAGTACTCCGTAAGTGTGGAAGTGAGTTGATATGGAAACATTCATGAAGAAGGAAGATTTTTTCAAGAAATTGTGAAACTTTTAAATATGAGCACCTCAATTGTATATTGTATAGGTCAGAAGTCAAGAACTGAAGGAAGTATAATAAGTAAACTCTTTTATAAAACATTCCAGAAAATTAATTCCTAGGGATGAGAGACTAGTTATGTAAAAAATAAAAAAACAAACCAAGCTAAACTTGCTGAAGTGGTTGCTAACAGCTTTGAGAAAGATAAATTAAAAGTTACAGAGTTTTGCAGAACAATTTCTATGAAAGGGTATCATGGAGAAGGTCATCTATCAACAAAGTAAACATGAAGAAAAGATTAGCTTCCACAAAAAATTGTATTGATAAGTATGGTACATTTTGGGATAAAGTTATCCTCCCTGACAAAAGTAAATTGAATATTTTTGGTTTGGGAGGACAGCATTGTACACAGAGAAAGAAATTTTAAAACAAAATTGTAAGGAGAGTAGAAACAGATTGGGCTTTTTGAGGAAATTTTTATTTTTAATAAGAATAATGACCCAGACATGCTGCTTGGTTTGTTCAGGAATGGATAAGATACATTAAAAACTCCACAGAGTCCTGATATTAGTCCTATAGAATATTTATAGCCTGAAATAAGGAAAAAACTTAAAAATTACGAAATAACATCGACAGAAATGATAAAAAATAAAATAACGGAAAATACGATGTTATGGCGATTGGATTTATAACACGAACGCCTAGCAAATCTATTTTTGAGAATTATTAATTAAAATTTTGGTCATAACCGACCGTTAGGGCTTGAAATTGCTTTATGGAGGTAGAAATTCTGTATTTCCGTGTAGCATATGAAATGTTAACACCTTACTTCTATCCACTTAATAGTAACAAACGTGTCGTAAACTCAGTACACGGCGTACGAGTATAACACGTTTTTCGTTCACCCTTAGGCCTAGTTCTTTTATTAATTTGCACCACCATCTTGCTCGTTTCTTAGTTACCAAGATGGGCGGAATGCTTGAAGTCTTAGGAGGACTACCCAAGGTCTGAGACGTCTGCCGGTTCGCCAATTTTATTACTTATTTTCCGAAGTTCAATATAAAACAACAAAATTACGAGTTAACGGGAACTTTTTACAAAACGACAAGTACTTACGGCAGCGATCAAACGATAAGCGCTCGTCTAAATACACATTTTAAATTACTTCACACAAGATTAAGTTGGCGTGTGAAAGACGCGTAAAAACTAGTGTCCTACCATTTTGATCCTTTGAACTGGATACAATTTGCATGGCGCAACCAAATGAGTAATCCAATTAGAGAAGCAGCCGCTGGAACAGTGATAATCTACAACAGGCTCAACGGAAACAACAATCAACGATCAGTCAACAGACAAGATTAATATTCGCAACGGGATTCAAGGATACCGAGAAACAACCGTCGGACAGTGGTAAATCAGCGACATTTCAACACTCCTATATTATCACTTGAGGATAGCTAGGATAGAAGTAGGACAACATCGTCGCAACCTTTAAACGAAGAAATTTTCGAATATACATACGCAGTATTTTCCTACTATCGTTATCATACAGAATTATGTTCAAATTTATTCTGTGAGTATAAAGATTTTAAGAAAATTATTTTCCTATCTTCTTTCTTAAGACTTATCTAAGTACTTAAGAGGTTCGTTTGAAAAATTTATGATGTAACGTCACACGACCCGCCGGCTCCACATGGTAGCAACCATCGTACAAGCTACGCAACATTGCGATGACGTCATATCGCCGATTCACAAGGCTGCCGCTATGCCGCGCATTGATTCTCCTTGTCGAACAGATCTCTGTGCTGTAATTAGGGCACGATCGTAAGCTGTTCATCATCAGCAAGGAAATGATAAGCTTTGGTGCATTTAGCACTTGAAATCTTGGACTTGGAAATATTGGCGTTGATCAGGTCTCTTTCTATTATAATTCCTGTGTACAGGATGCGACAGGGTTAGGCATTGATCGTGCATCATTATTCTGCATCCTTCAATACTGCAGTGGTGGAGTTGGCTGGGTGTTGACTTAGCTATATCACCCGAAGTTTATCTTAACCTGTATTCATGGGGGCTGAACGTTGACTGACCTTTACTACCCTGTACCTTCCTGTATCACATTGTAGCAAAGAGATAGATGGGTTAGGCGTTAATGAGGTTCTATCTCTTAGGTACATCCTGTATCCACAATCTTCAAGAAACAAATCAATCTTTGTTGATTGTCGCGAGATTCTCTCTGTTCGAACATCAACGATCTTCCACCACGCTGATCGGCTACCAGCCGAGAATAGTTTAGCATTTCGAACCATCAGGTTCGCGATTAAGACGGGAATCGTCGTTCACGACTAGACGAACATTACCGAATTCTCCCGATCACTATTCGTAAAACTTACGTTTACGTAAGTTTCTACTTTTGCGAATTAGAACGACGGCAGGCGAAACTCATAGAATTAGAACAAATGTACAATAAAATGCAATTCATGATAGAGGTTTATCGAACGATTTGTACGAGCAGATTAATATATTATATATTGATTTGAGTCCATTGTACATTACACTCGAAAGAAATTTGTAAGCGTAATGTTAACGTTGACTGCGTAGCTTTTTTATGTAGATAGTAGAAAAGTGAATAGTATCAATGATGCCTGCTCGTCAGGGTAACAGCGGAGAAATGTCACGCGAAGGGGATGACATTATCTACCCCCGATGGTCACGCGAGAAAGATGACCTTTATAAATATCTTCCGGAAATTATACACAGGGGATGACTTTGTAACTACTATATGGAATTTCATTGGTATAAATATAACAAAAACGTTTATACATAGCATGGAACGTGATATCAAACATCTAATTAATATCAAAGGTGCTTTGATTAAATATTAATGTAAATTAATGTAGAACTAATTCATACGTTCGAATATTTTTGTCACTTCCGCAAAAAAGTATGTTCACGCTTAATATTCTACCAATTTTCTACAAGTGTCGTGTTTTAATTTTACCTACACATTTCCGAGACTCTCTTCAGTTGCAGTATTATTTTGGAAAGTCGTTTAATCTGCTAAATTGTTCAGTGTGCAAATTTTTAATAATTTGGGACGCAACCTCTCGAACACTTTCGCGAGAAACTGTACAATCTGCCCATAATTTTTAGCGGTAGAAAAACTTAAAAAAAAAATTTAGAAAATTGTAAATGTCAAAGTAAATTTTAATTATGTTGTGTTATTAAATGCTTTATTATAGCTTTTATACTTGTAAGGGATGAAATTAACATTGCTACTTTATTTTAGACATGGCTTCTCAGTTATGAACTTACAGATACTATCATGATCTTATCTGAAGAATCTATTTGCTTCTTGGCTAGTAAGAAAAAGATCGAATTTTTAAGGAAACTTGAAAATCAGAAAACGGAAGAGACTGGAGTGCCTCCTGTGAAATTGTTTGTGAGAGATAGAGTATGTATCTTTATAATTTATATTTTGTTCGGATAATTAAATGTTTAACTTTACCTAATGTTAATCTTTTTTAGAATGACGAGGATAAAGCCAATTTCGCTAAACTCATCGAGATTATAAAGCAAAGTAAAAAAGGTAAAACATTGGGCGTTTTTTCGAAAGAAAATTATCCAGGTGCCTTTATGGATGCATGGAGAGCTGCTCTAAAATCAGAATCTTTTGATATGGTACAATATAATTGTTCTTTTGTAATACAGTATAGTATTAAACTCTATAATTATCACTTCATAATATATGTTAATGTATTAGATTGATGTGAGTGCTGCAGCTGCATATGTAATGTGCCCAAAAGAGGATGCTGAAATTCTTACCATAAAGAAAGCATGTTTAGTGTCTGTAGACGTTTTTACAAAGTACCTTAAAGATCAAATTATGGAAATTATAGACTCTGATAAGGTATTTAATTTTTATTGATATAAAAATTTTTATAAACCCACAAATGCGTATACGTGGGAATTGATTTTAACATGCGATAATTTCTGTTTTAGAAAGTTAAGCATTCAAAGCTTGCAGAAGGTGTAGATGCAGCTATTACAAATAAGAAGTATGTAACTGGTGTTGATGTTACCCAAGTAGATATGTGTTATCCTGCAATAATACAAAGTGGTGGAACCTATTCTTTGAAATTCAGCGTTGTTAGTGATAAAAACACTTTGCATTTCGGTGTAATTGTCTGTTCGCTTGGAGCACGTTACAAATCGTATTGTTCCAATATAGTTCGGACATTGTTAGTGAATCCCACTAAAACGATTGAGGTAAATTTTATACAAAAGGTATAACTGTAAGTATGTAATATGTACGTGCTAATGGAATTCATTTATTTTAGGATAATTATAACTTTCTTTTGCAATTAGAAGAAGAGATTCTGAAGAAATTGACGGCTGGAGTGAAAATAAGTGAAGTATATGAAACAGGTGTTAAGTATGTGAAAGATGAAAAGCCGGAAATGATAGATCATTTAACTAAAAACTTTGGATTTGCAATGGGTATCGAATTCAGAGAAAGCTCGTTACTTATTGGCCCTAAAACTCATGCAGTAGTAAAGAAGGGCATGGTATTTAATGTTAACGTTGGCTTGGCGAATCTAACAAATTCGGAAGCTATTGATAAAGAAGGAAAAGTCTATGCTCTTTTCATTGGTGATACAGTCATGGTTAATGAGGTATTGATTTTTATTATGTTTTGATTCTTCTAACTTTTCGTTTATACATGAAAATATGAAGATTGCAACGGAGTCATTTATTTCAGGGACAACCTGCTACAAATTTAACACCATCGAAGAAAAAAGTAAAGAACATTGGAATATTTGTTAAAGATGAAGAGGATGAGGAGGAAGAAGGAAGTGGGAAGGAAAATGAACCTAAACCTGGAATACTTGGCCGTGGGAAACGAACAGCAGTGATAGAATCGAAATTAAGAACAGAACACAGTTCGGAGGAAAAAAGAAAGCAACATCAAAAAGAACTTGCACAACAATTAAACGAGGTTGCGAAAGCTCGGTTAGCTCAACAATCTGGCGGAAAAGAACAAGAGAAAATACGGAAATCAACGATATCATACAAAAGTCTGAGTCATATGCCACGGGAACCGGAAGTAAAAGAGTTGAAATTATATGTTGGTAAGTGCAGTTTACATTTGTTTGAAAAAGAAATTTTATAAACTATCGGCGATATCTTCTATTATACATCTTTTTCCAGATAAAAAATATGAAACTGTTATTTTGCCTATTTTTGGCATTCCTGTGCCCTTCCATATATCGACAATCAAGAACATCTCTCAATCGGTAGAAGGAGATTACACGTATCTCAGAATAAATTTTTTTCATCCTGGTGCCACGATGGGTCGGAACGAAGGTGGATCTTATCCACAACCTGATGCTACATTTGTTAAAGAAGTGTTAGTACAAACAATCTTGATGAATATTAGTGGAACTTTTATTTATATTTTTTTCTTATTTTTTTTTTTTTTTTTAGAACTTATCGAAGTACAAACACCAAAGAGCCTGGTGAAATTTCAGCACCATCTTCTAATTTAAATACAGCCTTCAGACTGATCAAAGAAGTTCAAAAGAAATTCAAAAATAGAGAAGCAGAAGAGAGGGAAAAGGAGGATCTTGTGAAACAAGACACTCTAATATTATCTCAAAATAAGGGTAATCCAAAATTAAAAGACTTATACATTCGACCGAATATTGTCTCAAAAAGAATGACAGGGGGCTTAGAGGCACATGTAAATGGATTCCGTTATACTTCGGTTAGAGGAGATAAAGTTGATATTCTTTACAATAACATTAAGAATGCCTTTTTCCAACCATGTGATGGTGAAATGATCATATTGCTTCATTTTCATTTGAAAGTACATATCTTTCTTTATTTTTCTCATACACTTTTATTAACGATCAATCACTAAGTTTTATAAATCATTTTCAGCATGCAATAATGTTTGGTAAAAAGAAACACGTAGATGTACAGTTTTATACGGAAGTTGGTGAAATTACGACTGATTTAGGAAAGCATCAACATATGCATGATCGTGACGACCTTGCTGCTGAACAATCAGAACGAGAACTTAGGCACAAATTGAAAACCGCATTCAAGAGCTTCTGTGAAAAGGTAACGTTTGATATTTTATGTTTTTGATTTTGCAAAATCAATCGATGATATTTTAGAAATAATAAACGTCCCTTTAGGTTGAAAGTATGACGAAACAAGAGATTGAATTTGATACGCCTTTCCGAGAACTAGGATTTCCTGGTGCACCATATAGAAGTACTGTTCTTCTGCAACCTACCAGTGGATGTTTGGTTAATCTTACAGAATGGGTAAAAATTTTTCTATAACTATTTTCATACCAAATTTTAATTATAAGAATACTAACTATAATGTTTATTTCAACATTTCAGCCTCCATTCGTTATCACTTTGGAGGATGTTGAACTTGTTCATTTTGAAAGAGTACAATTTCACCTTAAGAATTTTGATATGATCTTTGTTTTTAAAGACTATCACAGAAAAGTTGCGATGTTAAACGCCATACCTATGAACATGCTGGATCATGTAAAGGAATGGTTAAAGTAAGTTCAATCGTGCTTTTGTTATCCATTGAATTAATTCCCGAAGAACAAAATGTAAATGCATTATATTCTTTTCAGTTCATGCGACATCAGATACACAGAAGGTGTACAATCTTTGAATTGGACAAAAATTATGAAAACAATCACGGACGATCCTGAAGGTTTCTTTGACAGCGGTGGTTGGAGTTTCTTGGATCCAGAAAGTGACGCAGAGAACGAAGAGGTAGAGGATGAAGAAGAAGAAGAGGACGATGCTTACGAGGTGTGGATTTCATTCAAACGAATATAAAAAATTCAATTTTTATTCCTTATAAAACAATATGTCGCAATGTATTTATATTCTAGCCGTCTGACATGGACAGCGAAGAGGAATCTGATGATGACTCTGAGTACTCTGAAGCTTCAGAAGATTCAGCCAGTGAAGGTAATATTTAGAAGTTTTATTTTAACATTACAAATCAAATAAAAAAAAAATGCTTGCATCGTTCTCTCGTTGTTTACTTTCTTCATTGATTACATTCACATTTCAGAAGAGGAATTAGGTTCTTCTGAAGAGTCTGGCAAAGATTGGTCCGATTTAGAACGAGAGGCTGCCGAGGAAGACAAGGAAAGAGGAGAAGATCGATTCCACGATGATTATAATTCAACCAAAAAGAAGAAAGCTAATCGAAAACGTTCAGTGTCACCGTCAAAAGACAGGTATATCATTTAATCTCACTGTTTTAAATTTCTCATTAATTTACACATGCAATTCGCAGGCATAATTCGAAGCACAAGAGTTCTTCCAGTTCGAAAAGTAAAAGTTCGTCCAGTAGTAAAGACAAAAAGTCGTCATCGTCTGACAAACACAGGTGAGAAGTCGTGCGTTTTAAATAACGAAACTTTGTAAGGTATTAGACATTCAAAGTACATAATTTTGTTGTAAAATTGTGTTAAGTCTGTACTTTAATAATTAAAGATCGGATCGATCGCGGAGTGGAGGATCACACAAGAAAGTGTCTCCTTCCAAATCATCCAAACACAGGTGATTAACATATTCATTTGTATGTTTGACAATGTTACATTCATCCGTATTTTCTGTTTAGCCCGAGGAAGAGCGACAAACACGATAAACATGATAAACATAAGTCGTCTAGCCATTCTTCGTCTAGCAGTAAGAAACGATCTCGCGATGATAGTACGGAAAAGAATGATAGGGGGTCAAAGAAATCTAAGTACGCACGAGTGTGAAAATAAAATTTATACTAGGTTCTGTAATTTTTGTCTTTTATATTACTTTTACATATATGTGTTACATGTTACAGAAAATAAGGAGGATCGTCGATTTTTCTTTGGAAGTCAAGCACATATTGAAACACGGAAACGAATGTTGATTCTATGTTAAGCTTTCTTACTTACAGTATGTCGATTAAGTTACAAAAGTAGTACATTTTCTTGCATTGATTCATTTAAACTGTTAGCAAACGATTTGTTGATATTACTTGAAAGTTCGATAGTGTGCTACCAGGGCTTGAATAACTTGGCGGCACGGTGATAGCGATGTAATATGTATGAAGTTGTATGAGTAATTTAACATAAATTTATGTACGGACACACATTTTTTATCACTTGTACATAAAAACTCTCTTTTTAAGTAAACGAAAACATAAATGTCGATTTTAATTGTATTAATGTAGTTACTAACACGTATCATTTCATTCCATTGTTCGTTTGCTAGTGGTATTCAAACCTATTTTTAATAACTTATTAAGTTCGTAAATGAAAAGTGCATCAAAGCATTGAAACGGCATTCATTGTACAGATAGTGTATGTATTATACATACATACACGCGCGCGCGCATATATATATATACACATACATACATACATATATGGAAAGGAGAAAATAAAACAGCTCGTTTCTTATATAAATATTGTTCTCTATCGAATGAACGTAATAATTAATTCATGACTGTAATAAACAGAATAGGAACACTTACAGGTATAATTGTAATACGCTCTCAATGCAAGACAATGCACTAGTGATAACTAACCTACATAAGATACCCAGGACATAGATATTAATTTACTAAGCGGAGAAAGCTGAAATGGATCAAAATCTTTGATAATTTTGTTCGTATAGTTTTGAAATTTGTACCTTAGTAAGCAAAATAAATACTTTTTAAGTTATCTATTATTAATGTAAAAAAAAAAACTTTGTCACTTATTAATAGAGCGTCCGCAAGATGGATTGTCATCGTGTTAATTTGCTATTTAATATAATATAATCATACTTACATTTTTAATAACCATCACCATCGTTAAATATTTATTTACTACTGTATTAAACATATATTTTGACTGCGATAATCGCGAGGTCTAAATGAAAATTGTTTCATCCTTAAGATCTTACGTAACTACTTTCTTATTAAGTTCAAAAGAGGAGGAAAGGAGCATCGATAGGTTCGTGCGAAAGTGAAAGCAAAATGAAAGTGCAACTTTACGAAATATGTCGCAGCCTTGACTCATTTTTTTGAATCCTCTTCTCGGTGTGTTCGCAAAAAAAAACGCGGAGGGACGTCTACCGGTAGTTTGATATTACGTTTAAATTCCTTGGCAATGCCATATAATAAATGCCAAAGAAAAACTGTTTCAATAATAATGTAAATGTAGGTGAAGTGAAAGTGCATCTCTGGTTAGTGGTTCTGCAGCTTTCTCCACGACATCACTAGGTACATATATAATTCTGGCAGGTGACTTAGTTCAACGTTTCACAATTTGTGAATGATGCTTCTTTTTTTCTTTCTTTTTTTCTTTTTTTAACAAAGAATGATGTTTACTCGTAATGTGTGTTGTAATACCCCTTTTTTTACAAATGATATTGGCAACAGGGCCAGTTCAACATATTTTAAGTATGTAACAAATTTTATAAGGTGGAACAAAATAAATCATCTTTCATCAAACGAATATTTTTATGATTGAACGTTTATACTTTCTTTCTTTTTTTTTTTATTACCGGTCTGTGTCGTGAAGAAAGTTCTTGAATTTTATTCCATGATAATCGATAACAATCGATTAGAAATAAAAGATCTTACAACGGGGGCTTACATTATTTTCAATCGTTTATTTAGGAAAAAAAGGAAAAGTCTAAATACATCATATAAAAAAAGGTATGATAAAATTTATCACATTTTATAAATACTCGTTACAAAACTTAGGTCTAGAACATTTTTTACAAGAGAAAGATGAACATGATTACGAAAAAGTCTAATTCCGTCCTATCTGATCGATCTGGGTTTGAAGATTGTTCACAACTTCCGGTGGAACGTGTTTTCCTAGAATTTCGAAAAGATTGATCTTCTGATCGCCAGGAATCGACTCGTAGGCTGCCAATTCAATCCCTTCTTGAACCTTTTGTATTGTCGCATCTTTGGGAATAAGATAAGTGTTTTGCGCTTGTTTTATAGCTTCGTTACTAAAAATTTGACCATCCTTCTGCGGAAATGCAACAGTTACTCCCACGACAAACAGCGTTACATATAATACGAGACGGATTTCCATCTGAAAAGAATAATATAAAAACTGATAAATTATCTTCTGAGTAATCATTTATTGTCATATTACATCTAAGTAATTATCTGAAAATTGCCTATTTTATTTTTAAATTTATACCGAACAAATTGTTATTTCTAATCATCAGACGAGGTTAAGCTTGTGTTCCAGTAAAAAAAGCGCGCGCAATCCGAGAACGTTCCCACGGTTTTTTTCATGTAGAAAAAAGTTGGAATTTGGAACGATATTTATCTCCTATTTTGTCATGTGAGAGGGATGCTTGATCCGGTTCTTGCAATTGCATTTCTGACGCAATGGAGAATGTGTTTGAATTGACGAGAAACACCAAGTAAGGTAGTTTCCCATAAAGAATAAACATCCACCAAGTGGAAAAATTTATTGGTTAAGTAACATCGAGTGTTTTAGATTTGTCGTCGATTTTTCTGTGTTGATACACGTTACTACAAGTACTGATAAAGTTTGTCAAAAATTGACAATCATTTTGATGTTTGAATTATGAAAAACGTTGATTAATTTAGTGTATGTTTAATGAATGAAAAAGTGAAATCTTGATATTAATATAATACAACTATGTTAATATTTTAGAAAAACTTTACAATCGCGAATTTAAAGTAAAATGGAAGCATTCTGAATTAATATGCGCGAATTATAACTATGATCAAGTTTAAATTTAAATTTACAAAATTAAATGAAACATTTTATTGTTCAAGCAATTGTTTAAATTTATGTTAAAAAAAAACATAATACAAATCAAAGGAGACGAAATTAAAATCGATATATTTCTTCATACTAAAACTGCACAAAAAAGTCTTTTGAGAAAGAGAACAAATAATACGAATAATATCATTTCTCCAGATACGACTTTCCATCGTAATTTGTTACTCGGTAATTGTGAAACAAAATAGGAAAAGATCTCTGTCCATTATTTTATTTACGCAACATTTAAGCGATCCCACAGTGAAGCTGAAGGATCTAGCGAAATTATGTAAACTCGTATTATGCTACTACCTATCTATATCGCTTTATGAAATCATTAACATTCCCTTCTGCGAGATCTACGTTTATTCTTCCACCTGATCGTTAATTTTGTTCATTAGAAAAGAACGTATCTGCACTTTCACTCAAGTAAGCATTAAAATCGAGACAAAACCGAAGTTTCCGCCGCGCAAATAAACTTTCTCACTCGTTTTACGCTTGACGAAAAAGAAATATTAACGGAGGAGATATTAAGTAAGGAAAAATTCGACTTACATCGATTTAACGTTAAATTCAGACAGAAGAAGTACCGATTATACTCAATTGAAACTGTAGGGAACGTTCAGAAAACTGGTCAAAGATGATCGAACGAGAAATATAGCATGTTCACACAACTCGTTAACGGTAACGGAATTAGCGGTAAAAGGAAGTAAGTCAGAGCGATCGTAAAAACAATCTTGTGAATGGTACTCACGTCGGGAGCGTGTCGTTTCACAATCGGTCGCTATGGAGCGAAACTAAGCGCGCGGCAGGCAGAAGCGGCTTTTATACGCGAGATGTTCACTGGGACGACGACGGTAGTACACCACTCCTTTATATCCATGTGACCAGGAGGATTCATCCTCCATTTAGTTTAAAGCTACGGGAAGGAGCGCGCGCGATCATCACTTTTGCTTTCGTTTACTTACCCGTCTTTCTCTATATGCCTGTCAGTGAAAGATGTCACTACTGTCAGTGGAAACATCACTGTGATGTCACTGTTTACCGCTGACTGACTTCACAGTATACCCTCTAATAACTCTAATTTGAATTAGCAAAATGAATTTAAAAAATTAGGATTATCAGGAGAGCTTGTATTAAGCGAGACAGTATCCGTTTAATTGTATCTTACGTTATTAGGAATTGTTTAGAGAATTCGCAGTGTTTTTCACACTTACGAGTAGAACTGAAAATATAATTAATATTAAGGTGCGATTTTTTTTTGTAGTTAACGCAGTAAATATTTTTAAATATTTATTTATTTGTTACATGCATGTGCGTATTTATAATAACGTTGCGTGTATACTTCAAAATACTTCGAATGCTATATAAATACAGTAAATACTTTAGATTCATCAAGGCGAGTCTGTTAAGCATTTCTCTTTACGCTTTTACAAATACCGTCACACGACCCGCCATGAATATTAGTAGCCTATTAACCAATGTGTAACGATGAACATCCGGTTTTAGCAGTACACCCTGGTCGACATTTCACTTTTGCCGTTGTCCTTCTTGGTCTGTGGAACAGACGATATCCATATCCCTTTCGTTTACCTATAATCTCAACCATAAAAGCTTCCAAAATGAACGAAAAAAATTGAAAACTTTACGTACATAAATCTGAGAAATTTTTCTTTAACAATAAGTTGCCAATAGGTTTCTCGCATAATTGGTTGTCCTTAAAAATGTATTCACCCCTAAGTACAGTCGCTTCAACTTTCCCGTATAGAATTCTATTTTCGTACGGTGTTAACTGAAACGAATTTCGATATATAAGAGAAATAATACTCTTTCGATCAACTCTTTTTCCAATTTTTCACCTTACTTACTTTATTCTTAAAGAAAATTCGATTTCTTTCAACCTGCAGAACAATGATACATACGTTTCAATCTGTTTCGATTAGTGTTAAATTCTTTTTTAAATTTCTTACTTTAAACTTTTTTTCCGGATCCCAAATCACAAAATCTGCATCCTTATTCACAGCTATGGTACCCTTTCGATTATCTAGCCCGCAAAGTTTTGCTGGAGCAGCGCTTAATAACCTCGATATCTCCGTCAATCCTGTACCTTTCAACCTTGCAGCTGTCCATAGCAATGATAAACCTGTTACGCGAAGGACAGAATCCTTATGGATAAACAGTTTTATTGAAACGAAGGATAGAATTCATTGTAAAATTTCAGAACAGACCGAACTGTAACGACGAAATACCACCCCAGGCGGTTAAAAAATTGCCCTTAGTTTTCAGTTCTTCCGTGCAAGGTGAATGATCCGAGACAACCATGTCGATCACTTCATTCCGTAGGCCATCCCATAATTTATCCTAAATGGTAACGTTAACGACCATTCCATGTAGAACGAATTATTTCGATTTTGCTATATCATAGAAAAATATAATTTTGCAATTACTCGATTAACTTTGTCTCGAATTGGGGGGCAACATTTGAATTCGGTGGCGCCTTCTGGCACTTCCTCCGCGGAGAGTAGAAGATAATGATAACAGGTTTCCGTTGTTATCGGTGTACCTTTATCTTTCGCGGCTTTTATTAGATCCAAAGCATCGGCGGTCGATAAATGGACAATATGACATCGAACACTGTATCAATTCCATCAAAATAACGCTTAAACCTTTTTGTTTCTTCGTCTATCTAAATAAGTACAACGTTAATGCTTTGATATCTTACTTGGATTTCTCGCACCATTGGCAAATCATTTTAATAGCATTCACCTCCATTTTAGATGATCGTGTTCGTAAAAAAGTTTCGAAAGAGGAAGGATCACCTGAATATAGATTCTTCGGTGAAATTTCAGTGTATTTGTAATAATAAACGAAGAGGAAATTGTCGATTACCTTTCACGGAAGTGACTGTATCATTTTCGTCGTATTCAGCGTGAAACTGTAATTAAAGGCTTCTGATCAAGTATTCTCGTTCGAGTGTGAATGTTATTTGTAAAATTTTTAACGAATTCATTGGAAATACCGCGAGCACAGATCGAGTTGGTTTTAATTTTTCCAAGGCTTTGTTGACGTCGTCCTCATTTACACAGGGAAACTCGTCCACTCCGCTTGGACATAAAAAGCATTTAAATCCCACTACTCCAGCTTCAACTAAAGATTGCAGTTCGTTCTATAAATTGAAATTTTATTCGTTTTATTCTATTTGTTCTATGATTTTAATTTTTCGCTGATTAAATCAATATAAAAATTTCGATGGTAAGTCAGCATGAAAGGTGTTGTTTATAAACCTGATTTCCTGGAATTATTCCACCCCAAAATGCTAAATCCACATATATCTTCGAACGAGCTTCGTCTGCTTTTCTTTTAAGATTATTTATCGTCGTGGTTGGCGGAATAGAATTTCTGTGCGTAATTGATAATTAGGTTATTGATGTTATTGAACATGTACAGTTAAAAATACGTACCAAAATATATTCGTATAATATTTTACTACCTAAGGTGCTTTATTTTACTCTTCTCTATTTATCAAAGTATGAATGATTCAAATGATGACGACTGTCGATTACGTATGAAACTATACTATCGGTGAAGTAAATTTGACGACGACACGTAGAAAATGTCTGATGTAGCATAACGATTAAGAAAACGAAAAGATTTGAACAGAAGTGAAGGTATAGATGATTCCAGTGATTTTAAATTACAATGGCATGTCCACGATTGTCGTAATTCCACCGACAGCTGCTGCTTTTGTAGCGCTACTGAATCCTTCCCATTCGGTTCTGCCAGGTTCGTTTACGTGTACATGCGAATCTACGATTCCGGGCATAATTACCAAAGAACGAAAATCTTCGATTACAGTTGCTGGATAATTCTGGAAATCGCTTACGGATAAAACACATTTCTGACTTTAAGGAAGATTCTAAAATACTTACTTCTAACACTGACACTATCGTATGCTCGTTAACGTTTTCGAAAATCTCCTCTATTTTACCATTTTTAACAATTATAATAGCTGGTTGCACTTTATTATTAAATACAACATGTTCGGAAAGAAATATACGTATCTTGTTTCGTGAATTCATTCTGAGATATCTGAGAATACTGTGATACAGATCTGATGCTATATAAGACCTTCCGGGAATTAATGAGAAAATTATCTAGAATACGTTTAACATTGAATATGTTATCTGATACAGGTGAATTTAACAATCATTAACACAAGCATTAAGACGAACACGTATACTGTCTAATAAATCACATTTTATTTTTTAAATTAATTTTATTTGCAAAGTGTAAGAGTTACATTGATAAAGTACATATTTCAACGTCACGTTGACTAAAACAATGAAGGATGAACAGTTTTATGATCATTCATTTTATTTTAAATGGAAGTTTGTCAAAAAATAATTATTACAGATAAGTATTGATTTTAAATAGTATATGCTGGGAATTTTGCCGATAGCGGGTGTTGCATCTCAATCAAAAAATAAATGGTACCACTCAAACCTAAAACAACATATACGTGTATATATATATAATCTGTTTAAAAAAAAAAATAATTAGCGGTGAAAACTGAAATAATTTATATTGCAATACCTTCGAATAATGAATATGGCCTATCGGGAATTCTCTCTAAATGTGGTGAAAGGCACCACTGTCCAAACTTAGAAGCTCTATGTAAATATTTCAGATCCTGCAAAAATTAACATTCGATTAATATCTATGAAAATGTTTATTAATCTTTATCTATATAAATCGAATGGCAACCTTTGTCACTTGGAAAAGACATAAAAATGTGTATGCATTTCCAGCTACTCCGTGACATATTCCATTGCCTTTTTTAAGTAATCCTCTTGACCAAACTATATCTCCACACTGTATAGCAGTCTTCAAGTAATTCTCATCTTGATACACCTGTAGAAATATAGATTTAATTACACATAGAGAATATTTAGCACCGTCAACACGTGAAGTGCCGTGCTTATTTCGGTTGCCTCTTCGTTCAACGGTTCACTTTCGAAAATTTTGCAAAGAATGTTACAATAAATTTAACAAAGAAAGTGGTAACTTTATAACGCCTGCAGAAAAAAACCATATCTTTGTTTAAACTGTTTTAACGAAACTCATTAATGAATAAGGAATTATATTCTAAATTTGAAGCTGTTCATTTTTCAAGTATCAAAGTCGCTTAAACGAAAAGCCTAGCGTCGGTCCGCAGGGATCGGTATGGCGCTTAACGTGTTAACGATTGTAAAAGCTAAACGGTAATCACTTTATGAGCTAAACAAAATAGCATAGTCATTCCTGGTGCTCCATGACACCAATGCACCAATCGATCACTGGTGCTTCCAATAGATGATGGGAAGTTTCCAGAAGGATATTGTAAATGTTGAAGAAACTTCAATGCTGGCTTTATGTCTTTCTCTAACTGTGATTTTGTCAAATACTGTCGTGCCTATAAAAAAAAAAACCCAACTGTCTCTGTATTGATTTATTTTATACAATATCAAATCAGTATCTACCTGTAGTAAGATATAAAGTATTCCAGCCAGTCCATGTGCAGCACCAAGATATTCTGAATCATGCCAAACATACATCAAAGGTGTGTTATATTTTCTTGAAGCAGAATACATATTTCCAGATTTAATCATGAGTGCAATCACCTAACATATTTTTTTTCATAATTGTTAAAACACTGTTACCTTTTCTTTAGATTTATTTTTCAATGTTATATGATAATACCTGTTTAATAACCTCATCCTGTATAGGAGGAGGAGATATATTTGCATTTAAAAACAAAAGGGCATATAGATAACCAGCTCTTCCGTATAATAATTCATCTGGTATAGAACTGTTTTCATTCAAAACAATAGAAGATAGTGATTTTATCCTAAAAAATAATGCACAAATAGATAAATCTGAACTTTGTATTTGTAAAAAGATATCACACAATGTTAGAAGAATGTATACCCAGAAATCATTTTATGTGCTTCCTCATGATGGCCTTGAGAATACAAAACAACAGCACTCAATGCCAATGGTCCCACAGTACCAGTTAAAAAAGTTATCTCTCTTTTACTCTTGAATTTATCTACACATCTTTTTAACAATTTCATTGCTCTCTGCCAAAAAAATATATACTTCAGAAATACCTTATCTTTTAAAGATATAAGAAGTATTCAAAGATATGTACATCAATGTAATCAGGTTTGTTAAAGCACTTTCCATATTGGTAAAACATAAACGCAATTCCTGCTGTTCCCGTATATATGGAATAATCATCATACTTCATCCAATAATCTTCTTCTTTCTCCAAATTCTTCAATAATTTCTCTGTACCCGTACGAAGTATTTCTTTGAAACTTTCTTTGAGCTAATAAACAAATCTTGTCAAATTTTTACGTATACATATATATATTTATTTATATTTAGAAATAACGTGTAATTACCTCTCCTGTATCCACATTCACATCAGTCGAGCTCTCATTTATATTAGGATGAAAATCTTCGTATTCCATAGCATAATGCCGAGAACTACCCATTTTGGTATAATTTAAATGGCTAAAACGCTTAATTCTACTTATACGTTGTACAAGCTTTGCCTTTCCACTATTGATTTTATATGTATGAACTGCGCGAAAACAGAGTCGAACCATTGACGCCGTAAATTCAGACCGTTAGAGGGGAAGAATTCCCTTTGTAACTAGACAATAACCAATCAAGTTATCGGGATATAAGGATTCAAATGTAAAGAACCATTTACATTGTTCCAACGAAATTGCAATGTACCTACGGTGTAGATAATATTCGACGCATCATATGTACGAATTCAAGATTATCTTAGATTCATGAAAACATAACGGAACCTGAGTTTATAAATTCACTAGAGCCATTCATTTGTGATACATGGTAAACGTAACCTCAGACACCATGCAATTCTCGCGGATCTACTCTATCCCAGGGGTTTTGAGACTCTTAAGATTATTACTATTTTTGGACACGTTAGGATTCGCGAAACTTTCGAACGTAGACGCTTTTAATTCTAACTTCTTTTCACGTTAAGTCTGAGTGCAACAAAAGTTTATTATTCTATCATATGAAAGAAGGAAATTTACAATTATCTTTCTTAAATTAAGTTCCGTATATTGAAACGTTTCTGATATGAAATTATCCGACGTATCGACGTAGCACATTATTCCGATTTCCTTCCATGATATTAATCATCCAGATGATGATGTAACTCGGTGATATTCGATAGATAAATTTGATTATCCCAATCAGAATCGAGTGTTGTAAGAATCCGGTCGTCACGTTTTCTTTCCCTATAGTTCTAATGGCGCTTTGAACGTACTTTTCTGGCGTCGGTGTCATCCATCCTGATTTCGGTGAATCGGTTGTATGATTTGTCACCGTGCCCGGCAATAGACACTGTACGATCACACCATGTTTCCCATATTCTATTTGCAAGTCCTTGCTAAATTTCACAATGTACGCCTTCGTAGCTGCGAATACGGTTAATAGGGGGCTCGGTATTACCGCTACAATCGAGGCTACATTCACTATCACCCCTTTTCCTCTAAACACCATTTGCGGTAATAGAATGCGACACATGTTAGTCACAACAACAATGTTACAGTGTACGATACTCATGTATATCTTCTCTTTGTGAGGAAGATCGAGGAAATATTCCGGATGCGGATATGACATGCCAAGATTGTTGATCAATACGCCGATCTCCAAACCGAACATTTCTTTTTCGATTACATCATATGTCTCCAAACCTTCTGATAGATCTAACTTGATCACTTTCGTTTGTACATTGTACATCGCCTCAATATTACCCGCGATAGCCTTTAAATTTTCCGTATCAGGACTGATTAGTATCAGATTCAATCCTATTCTTGCTAATGCTTCTGCGTAAGCTCTTCCTATACCATGGGAACATCCAGTGACGACCGCCCATTTCCCTGTCGAGCACAAGTCGACAGTGTGTACTAAGAAGAAGTTCTTATAGATTTTGTATATTATATTGCGGGAAAATTTGTAGCCCCAGTATATGATCGCAGCATAACCTATTTTCTCGACCAACATAATTTCCTTTCGATACCCACGCAACTTCCTATTTAATTTATGGCGAGCGTCAAAGGACGACCGATAAATTAACTGGCTTCATTTATCCTTTTCCACAATTCGTCACCTTCGGTTGAAAAAAGGAGAAAAGAGGATTCCTTTGTGTATATTCAATGCTCACGGAAATACGACATATTGCGGAATGGTAAAACAATCGAATAAAAATGATATATTCTGACGTTTTTTTTATTTCTGAAGCATTTTTTTATTCACCGAATGCTGTATTTGATTGGTTCTCTTCGTTAGACAGGATTTACTTGCTGCAACCAAGTTCGAAGATGATCGATTTGTTCTTTCAATGCTGCTGTACCGGTTCCACCAGTAACTTTATACTGCTCCACGCTGCTAGTGAAATTCCAAATTTTTTCCACGTCCTCTTGGAAAAATTCACTGGAAAGTGTCGTTTATAAAATATGAGAAATATTAGTAAAATACATATTCGATGGAATTTCTCACCTCACTGTTTGTAATTGTTCGAGATTCATCTCGCAAAGAGATAATCCAAGAGATTCTGACAGAGCTACAACTTTTCCAGTCAAACGATGCGCTTCTCTGAATGGAATCTGTTCAAATTAACCATTGGCGTTGCTAGGTATTATTCGAAAAAAAGAATTGATTTGCTATAATTTATTTTCATTGTACTCAAAATACTAACTCCTTTTCGAACGAGATAGTATGCCATGTCCGTTGCCAACATATTAGGTGTTAGAGCTTCCGCGCATTTCCTGTTATTCACTTTGAGAGTTTTTAGAGCTTCCGCAACGATAACAAGCATACTATTTAAGGCGTCGAACGTGGAAAACAATGCCTCTTTATCTTCCTGAAGATCTTTGTTATAAGTGGACGGAATTCCTTTCAAGGTAACCATAAAACCCATGCACTAATGTACACATGAAACATCATGTAAAATATTTGTTTCATAAAATTTTAAAATACGATAATATAGAACGATAACATAGATTACGTGAAAATGCAAACTTTTCCGAGCAGGGTGCCAGATTTTCCGCGTATCAGTTCCATGCAGTCTGGATTACGTTTCTGTGGCATCAAACTGCTTCCTGTTGTAAATTTATCGGCGAATCTGATGAAATCGAATTCCTCGGTGCTGTAAATAATCAAATCCTCGCATAGCCGGCTGAGGTGAATCGCCGTTAACGAAGACCAAAAGAGAAACTCAGCTTGGGACAGAAAAAATTCATTTCCTTTCTTTGCGTACTTCTTCTCACAGCTTTTACCAAGTTTGCCTTTCTCATTTACATTTTTCATATTCTCCTTACATTAAAAATTCAAATACGCTACTCGAAACATGTATTTCTCACCAACAAAATCCCTGTCCCCTACAGCATACATGCTGTTCCAAGTTATTCCACGGAAATTCAGTTCACTGGCCAACGTATGTCGATCGATTTCAAAGGGATTCCCCACTATCGCTCCACTGCCCAAAGGCAACACGTTCACACGCGTTCGAATCTCTTGCAATCTCTCAGTATCTGCTTTTGCGTACCACGCGTAACTACGAATCATCAATGATACATTTTTATGTTATTTACTTCACTATTCACTGAAATACATATTATTCAGGACAGTTTGAACTCGACCATATACTTTTTTTTTTTTTTCTTTAGAAAGAAAGAAATATATGTTTGAGCTGTTATGAAAATAAGTAAATCAACAGTGTTGTCTCATTCGCGCTTTTACTCCTTAACACAAACGCCACACTGATTTCGGTCAACTTCTTATTCAACGGTTCAGTGAATAGTCAATGAAGTAAAAGATTTTTTACATACGTTAATGTTTTTTTTAATCAACTTTTTTTAAAATACTGTCCTATTTGATAGAACATAGAAAATAAAAATTGGCATAGCAACGATCATTTCAAAAATCTTAGTTTAGATTATACGCGTTATTCGAGAAAAATTCCCGTATAGCACGATTTCCTATAACGCGAATTCATATAGCGCGTAACATATTAACCGCGTTATGCAGGAGTTTACTGTATAAGAAATGTATCCTAGAAAAGATGAATTTCTTTAGAAGAGTCAGTTACGTTTGTGCTTGTACTCTTTGAACAGTGAACTTATTAAAATACTAATTCTTTAGGAAAGATCTTGAATTATTGGATATCTTCACTTTTTTATACCTGAGCAACCACTGGCTCCATTTGACTGGTTGCGCGCGTTGCATGTGCGTGTAACCAGGCATAATAATCTCTATATCATTCTCAGCTCGATCGACCAGAACCTGCACACAATGGATGCGTTGAATTACTGTTTTCCTTTTCCGTCGAGGGTTCGTAAGTTCGGCTTTCTCATACCTGGACCACTTTCATCACTTTCATCGAAAGCGTGTCTATGGACCTTCGAAGCCATAATTTCGTGTCGGTTATTGTTTGATCGTTACGACTCCTTCCGGTATGCAATTTCTTCGCCGTGTCTCCGATTAATTCCTATCATTCGGTCAATTAAAATTTTACGAACATCGTAATTTTTTGTTTTATAAAAAAGAAATATGAATGGAACGCAATTCGAAGAGATAACATGAGAAGCACGTGTACCAATGCATTAAATAAATAAAGAAAGTGATTTCCTGATTAATATATGGTACAATCATAGCGATAAGCAGTTCTGTTCCGATAAAAGTAAGAATAGAAATAAGTATCGCGGTTAATCAATTTTACATGTAGAATTGACGAAAGCGATATAGCGAAGTCGTAATTCTTTCATTGCAGTATGTTCAAACATTTTCTCTACGTCTTAATCGTTAACAATTGCGGATTAATTTTTACCAATGCGGTAATTAATATCGTATAACTTTAATAAGAGATTCTGAGCATAAATTTTAAATATCAATTCATAAATGATTTGCGGGCCAGCATGTCAATTGGCGCCGAATTACACTGTTGACGCTTAGCATTTTAATTTACGAGCTCGCTATATATCACTTCTATACACTGTACCGAAAGTCGACGCTCGTTCGCCATGTGTACATCCTCGTCTGCAACGTGTATGGCAAATTGATTCTTTTCCCATTCGGCTTTCACCTGTGCCAAAAACGTTCTCTTTTTACATCTGACTTTTTTTTTCTTTGCCCTTGTTAATTTAATTTTTTTTTTCTCGTATTACCTTTCCGAGACCATCCACTATGATTCGTAATTCTTCGTCGGACAGAAGATGAGCTGTGTGTATTGCTCTCGCGTACGCTACGCTGCCCTACGATGTTAATGGTAGAAAATATTTTATAATATTTGTAACAAACTTGTGTAATAGATTTATCAATTTTTCTCTCTTAATGAATATTGATTATTTATTTCATTCTTTTTTTATGATACGTTTAGGTATTTCATTTCGTAACATTATCAAAAGATTCTTTAAGAATGATTCAACGGTACGTGACAACGATAGATAAAACAACTTTTCCTCTGCATGATATTTCTCTATTTTTCATTCGAAAAATCTCTGGATATTATTTTCCTGTTCTTTCATTTGTACATACAGAATCTCTATTACGCTCAAATCGTTGGTACATACATATACTAATATATAAATTCGTTGGAATCTACATACACATTTGTATTTGAAACATTGCGGTTTGAATCCCTTCGATTATACGTTCGTAGTATATTTGTATACAATAGACTCCCGTATAACGCGAGTTATTACAACGCGAATTCTTATAACGCGCTAAAGATACTGCGACTACTGTTTTCATATAACGCTAAATAATGAAACATAAGAATCACCTATATTTAGGAATTAAATCTGCTTTAGTTGAGCGAACATAATACATAAATTTGTATAATTACATTTTTATTAAATTTCAATGAAAGAAAAGATTTTTTACATGCCATTTATTTTTGAAATACTGTCCTATTTGATAGAACATAGAAAATGAAAATTAGCGTAGAGAAAAATTCCCGTACAGCACGATTTCCTATAACGCGAATTCATATAAAATGTAACATTAATCATGTTATATGGGAGTCTACTGTATGTATTTCCACATCTCGCGCATGCGCATACGAGTTCAATGACCACCACACCAAATGTAACTCAAGTGCATATACAGTATGTTCTTACCAAACAAAACTGAAAGACTATGTTTTATGTTTGAAGACGATTTTACCTATAACACTCGATACATTCTTGGTATATTAATGTTTCCATTTGCTTTTTTTTTTTTTTACTACGTACAAACCTCTATATCTTCGGCGTACATTCGTTTATCCAAACCGATCGACGCGTTAAGATCGTGCAATCGGGGATCGGTGTCCTCTATGAAACGTCCTCCCCACAATTTTTCGCAGGCCTATTCGCATGAAACCGTAGTTATAAACAGTATCCTGTTCATTTCTCCAAGCAATATCGTTTCGTAAATCGAAATTTGCTTAATCTCTTAATCGCGTTAATCGATGTAATACGTAGACGTCGCAGAAAAGTAAATTTACCTGCATCGTTCCAGCACAATTGCGACACGTTCTCCTAACACGAGATGCCACCTCGAAATAAACGTGAAATGCACACCCTGAGATCTCGTAATGACGAAAGATTCGCAAGTGTTTTAGCGATGCTGTGAGAAAGGTCATCGTTTTATCTTTCTTGGATAACTTTCTTCGATATTCTATCCATACGTATCAAAGTAAATTAAACGCATACAACACACGATCGATTAATCGATGTCGAAATATCTCTGTTTAGTTTTGAATTATTTCATTCGACAATACTGTTACTTCAAACGTTGTTTGATTGATTTTCGTTTCAACAATGATCATCGCTATTATCTCCGTTTCTCAAAGTGATAATTTTCTCAAACTCCAGAAAGCAGAATATAGTTAATATAAGAACGAAAATATTGATCGCAAGATTATGTCTATGATTCATTGTTTATCAGTGGACAGATGCAATCGGTCGATTTGAATTGCAATCGACCAGACGTACAATGCAACCGCGAATGAAAAATTCGAGTTTTGCGATCGTAGTCGAACCGTTTCTAAATACATATCGACTACCACAATCGAGCAACGATCGATATCGAGACAATGGCTAAAATCATTTATCGCGATTGTTGCTACTAGTTCCTTTCTTCTTCTTCCTATTCTGTTTTTTTTTTCAATGATAAGACGATAGAACAGATGACACAGTTACAGTGTCTCGATTTATATACACACAAACTGTGTGTACATCTACTGTCCTTAAGCACTTCCTTTCGGTCACGCGTCACTTGCGGTTTTGTTAAACCACGTTAGAATTTTCTTTCGATGTATTATAAAACATGATAATAATTATCGTTGTAACGTGACTGTAGTTATCGTTTTTGTTACATTGGCTTTACTTTTAACAACACTTCATCGCTAACGAAACTTTCATTCGCATTTCCGTCTTGTCCAAGTAAGTACGTAATTCAATTAAAACTTCATCGTGCCTACTCTTTGTAACAATTCGACAAATCCAACGCAATTCGATCAGAACGCGAAAAGAACGCGTTTTTACTGGACGTGTAAACGTTATCTGAATAATTTCTAACGGTTCATTGCAATTTAATAATTTCTTGAAAATTATACGAAAAGGGGGAAGATTCGTTCGAAAAGAAAATCATCGATCGATACAACGCTAAACTTAGTATAGGACTTTGTCACGTGCACCTGTACACTCCATTCTCAACACTAGTGATTAAGCTGGACTTTATCGAAATTCAATTAGAATGCGGAAAGGACATTTGATACATCGTCACAGTCTCACATTGATGAATTATTCGAGGTCTAAAGAACTTTGACTGTACTTGAGTAATTCTTAACACTCCGTTACGTGTATTCGAATTCTGCAGTTTCGTGTACATGCGTCGGTATCGAGGTCTCGAAACAAAGTGACCGTTGCGCGATATTTGAACGAATCTCGACCGGAGTTCTATCGATCGAACTACTTGACAAACAGTGAAACAAATTTGTTCACAACAAAAGTGACGATAATAAAAGATAGTGATAAAAATAAAAATAAAAAGAATATCGCATTCGATGACGAGTGTGTAATCAATTTACAGATCGAAAGTTAAATAAGTAAACGTTACTTGTGAGTCGATGTACTGCCTTGGATCAAAGATCGTAAACAACCGAAAATACCACGTATTTAGTTGTAGACTAGGAGAGAGCAAGTCGGAATTAATGCAAGAGGGAAGCCATGGACGCGAACGAGAAGGAAAATAAAGTGGATGTGGAGGAAGTGGTGGTAAAACAATCCGTCGACACGACGGACAAGAAATCTCAACCGTTCAAACAATCGAACACATACGCCGCAAAAAAAACTGTGGCGCAAGGCATGATGGATGTTGCTTTGATCACCGCGAATGCGAATCAATTGAGGTATTTGATCGAGTATCAACGGGAAAGTTCGACGTTTTACGTGATCATGAGCTTAATTATTGTCAGTCTGCTTCTTCAGGTAAGATGAAACTTTCAGATTTATGATTTGAACAATTTTACTTATTGCTATTGTGTTATTTAAATTATCGACGAATTACAGTGACAGTGATGTGATTTTAGGTGGCTGTGGGTGCCAGTTTGATTTTCAAAGGTCGATTCGACATAAAGGGACAATCGAAATCGAAAGAGGCACGGAGAATCAATAATTACGTGGTGATTGGTGTTTTTCTCATTACGATTATAAACGTGTTCATTGCCGCGTTTAGTATATCCGTTCCTACCACCTTACCGCGTGCGACAGATGTTGCAACATAGCAGTGGTGGTTTTAAAGAAAAGGGCAGTAAGCTTTTTTTTTTGTACTGACCTTTGCGTGAAACCGAGTAGCTCTCTTTTTTTAATTTCTTTTTTTCTTTCTTTTGTATACGAATGAATGACAATAAATGAAACCGAACGATATATCGGACAAATGTATATCATAGTATTGTAATTGTTGCTGAAGATTGCCATTAGAAATGATTTGTATACTTAACTGTGGTTCTATTTGGTATTAAAATATGCCTATATTTTTTTTTTGTGTGTAAATATATTATGTAATATCGATCGAGTTACAAATAAATAATTTATATATTCGAAACTTTCTTTTTTCTTTTTTAAGAAGGAAAAATTAGATACTGTTCTCACTTCTATGATTTATGATGATCTATTGTTATAGGCTATATACTGTTTGCGCTAACATTTAGTTGTAACAAGTGATGTAACATGCACGTTTTCACTGAATTACACCTTCATCTAGCGGCGTTCAGTTAAACATCTTTCGTAAACGACAATAAGTTACAACATGCTTAGTCTGTTCCTTTCTCTTTCATTTCTATCCCGTACATTTGTAGTTTAAACATCGATCGATAGGTTCAACAATCTTTTTTTTTTTTAATTACATAAATAGAGCTATATCAATTTTAGGAATTACAATTCTTTCTATCGAGAGACTACTTTCTTCTAAAATTCAGTTAGTCTTTTATTAGTTCGGTGTGATAATTAATTCGGATATAGTTCTACAATTTTAATCCCATTTCCACTTTTTTTTTTTCTTTATAAAATATTCGTGCTCACACACGAAATTTTAATCAAATACGGATTCAAATTTAAGGGCTCTTTAATACTTCTAAAATTTCGATATGTTCTTTTTTTCTCACATGTTTTCTTAACGCGTTTACAAAAATCGAATTTCACAAGTAAAAAGTAACCAAGATAATCATCACTACAAAATTCAATCAAAGAAAATCTGAATGTTTTCTCCTAACTCTTTAGTCACTAATTCCACACATATATTTTTATTTGTCTCATCATATTCATAGCAAAAATATTCAGTTAGACCAATACACATATCTGATCTACTTAACCTAATATTCCAAATTCCAGTACATATAAAAGCTGACTGTTAAATAAATAGTATATAAACATTATTTTAACGTATATTCAACGTTCCCTTTAAAACTATATACACATAACAGATTTAGGTTTCTCCTACATAGCTATAAATACCATAATTCCTGTAGAAGTGTAATTTTCTTCTTTTTTCTTTCTTGTATGATAACAAAGAAGAAACGTTCGTTCTGCGTTAGTTTGTCAAATTTCCGCTATAAATTATTACAAGTCTAATCATTTTAGATAATACAGAAAATAATACGGTAAAAGGAAGTTGCGTGTATTAAAGTAAATTAATTATTGCTGCGTGTTTTTTCTTTTTTTTTCTTTTTATAGCTTTTGATATTTGGTAGTCACAATACAAACCGAATACGATTTGTAAGATGTACTAATGTCGTATGTATACATTCAATAGAAGAACACTGTATTTCTGAGAACTGGACACAAAATTCATATCCATCAATAGTTCTTTTCTTTTTCTCTTCTCTCTCTCTCTCTCCCTCTTTTAAATGCAATAATACTTCTATGTATAATGTGTTCAAAGTAGAATTTTGTAATCCTCTTGAATTCTCATTCCTCGTACAATCTTATTGGCTCATCTGTAACAAGTCCTTTTTTTTTAACATTTCTCGCTACTTTCTCTTTATTCTAGTTAACAAACATAGTTATAGCTCTCCCTTTCTCTCTTGATTACGCTTTCGTCTCAGTGTTCAGCTCGACAATGATCAAAACGTAATCCTGCAACCGTGTGATTTTGTAGTTAGTAGAACGAGAGATTCGTACGTCGACACAGCATTTACGTTACAATAATATTGCATAGAATATAATAAAATACAGTAACTAATAATTAACATATTCTTCTTTTTTTTCTCATTTCTGGTGTGACTAGGATTTCTCCATAGTGGCGTAAAACTCTATCTTGTGCCTCGTACATTCCCCGTAGACAATTTTTCCTCGGTTTCTCAGCTCATTTCTGCAGGCTCGATACCAATATCACACACGTGAAAATATACAATTCTTGCTACATCGTTTAAATCGTAATCTTACGCTTATATATACTTTAGTAGGATATATCTAAGTGTCGTTTGATACGCTGCTTTTTGTTTTTTTTTGTTTTTCATTTTTAATCGAACAAATGAATTATATTGTCCAGCGATGCGAAAATTGCCATACATCATCATCATGCGGAAATTCATTTAATTCTCTTGCATTCTATAAAAAAAGAAAAAGAAAAGAAAAAAATCCCACTTGTGTGGTATCCTCTTAAAAATGAATATTATGTTGGGAGACATCTTAAAACTGTTGTAATAAATTAGAAGAATAAAGGAGAAGTGTAAAAAATTCATTAAACAATTAGTAGAATTATCAACTCTTAATTCACTGAGTCATTTAAAAACTTGAGAAACTCATTTAGGGTATTATCATTTATATCTCAGTTTGAGGCACCTGCTTTAGCTTCATAAGCGACTAGATACAAGATCGTAATTCAGATACACCTAAACAGAGTTTCCATGTTTGTAAACGAAACAATCGATCAGAGAGAATTTTCTGTTTTTCACAATAATTTAGGTGTACCGATAAATTTCAGATGTGTAACTTGTACAGCTCTAATAAGAATCGATTCTTGATTTCGAAATATCAGACCTTAACATCTTAATGCGATTTCTCTTTTATCGTAGATGAGAGCTTAAATTCTTAAAAGTCAACCTGTACAATAGTACATAGTGGATATATCATCCGTATGTTTTCTGAGATGTATTTAAAGTTCCTACGAATTGATACAGTTTCGATGTATATTTCGTACATGGTTCATTGTCGAAATTATTGCAATCACATACAGTATTTAGCTGGGAAAAGAAGATGTGATGCTTTCTCTAATATTTTTTGTTTCTCCATTCTACAGGAAGTAGCAGATCTATTCCAATTAATTTGGAAATCTATGTGTACGCTTTACCGTTTTGTTCCACCATAAATGTACATCCTGTATTAATGTCACTGCTAACTTAATATTATACGCATTTTAAATCGCACAAATTGGGCAGGGCAAACTAGGGCGAAAGTTTCAGAATTGTTATAAGAGATGTGTGCTAAATTTTAAAGTAATAGTATGAACTTACATAAAATTTGCAATATCATTAACGGGACTATATAGTTTACGCTAGTTCTTACTTAATTGTATTCGTTATAATATTTCTTACGATATTTATTGAAACAGCATGGATAGGCATAGTTGACTTTATAGTAATCGTTTTATTTGGTAAGTATTGATTTTCAGTTGAATAAATAAATAATACCAAACGAAAGATTGATTTTTAATATGTCCGTTGTGCTATATATAACATTGTATTTAGTTTATATATTTATATATACATATATAGTTTTTTGATAGTCATATGTAACAATTTTTTTCAAAATGGTAATAAGAGCTTCGTTCTGCCCTTACCTGCCCTATCCATGTAATTGTGCCTTACTTTCTGATAACACGTTTAAGTGAATCCCTTTTTCGGAACATTTACATATGATTTTCATTCTTCTTTGGACATCAAATTCAAAATCATTACATTATACATTTATAGTAGCTAATCTGTTTACATGTTTATTGATAGCAGATTTATCACAGAGATATATTATTTTATTCCTCGAGTTGTATACTTCATCTGTAATCGTATTGTATACTTTTATTAGAAAGATGTTATTAGGACTATATTTTATAACATATTATTCATTTTTAACTGACCTGAGTTAATCATCCCAGTCATCTTCGTCGCTGGTTTCACTAGTCGAGTCATCACTTTCACTATGGATTGCACTTGATCGCTCAGCAAGAGCCCTCGATAAAGCACTAGCTAATCCTCCTTGAAATACTGGTGTTTTACTTTTTACTTCGTTTGAAACAGGCCTTAATTCAATTCCCTGACGAATTTGTTCCAATAAAGCATTTCTAGGACCCCCAACTGGGGCAGCTGGTTTTGTTTCAGACTTATCAATTTTCTGAAATATAAAGGTAAAGTATGATTATCGAATTTAGTATTATAGTATACGTTACAATTCTTAGATTTGGCACTTACTCTAAGTATAGTGCCACTCCTTATAGATTCCATGAGCGTTGACCTAAGGTCAGCAATATCTTCGTTATTATTGTTATTACAAGTATTATTATTATTGGAAGCACTTATGTTGACAGTTCCATCATCAGTGCTGAGTAGATTAGGCAATGGTGGTGGAGGTGGAACAGGTGCAGTTGAATTACTTCTGGAACGCGGAACTGGAGCTGGTGCGGGAGGCGGTGGAGGAGGTGGTGGAGGCGGAGGTGGTGGCAGTGATGGAGCAGAAGTTAAAGAAGGTGGTGGTGGTCGAGTTGGCAATGTTCTATGAACTGGTGGTGCATTAGGTGGTGCACTTGGTGGTGTTGAAGGTGCATTAAATCGATTTGGAGGTAGTGGTGGAGCAATTCTGGTTTGATGCTGGAAAAAATAATTACTTTGTTAATACTGTATATATTTATAAACGTATAATTTTAAGACAAAGTATACAAACAGGTATTGTTCTTGCAGGAACTGGAGGAGGATATTCCTGTCTTTGAGGTGCTATTGGTGGTTGCTGTTGTTGCTGTGACTGTTGTAATTGCTGTACATTAGTTTTTGGAATAGATGAGGAAATATCTTCTCTAATGGCACTCATGCCTCCGTTCTTTTCGATAAAATCATAAATAAAATTGCGCGTGTCTTGATTCCTGAATTGGTGTTCTGACACACCAACTTTATCAAGAAACATTTTTAAATGCGGATCGACTTGTTCTAATTCCAATTCTTTGCTACTGGCATTCCATTCCATATGTGATAGATGTCTAAAAAGGTTCAGATAAATATAAAACATTTATCAAATATAATAAAAACAATGTCGGTACAATAATTGAATACAGTCTCAACCTAAAATTGGATGGAGGACCAATATCATCTTTTGTTAATTTTCGCTTAACTTTATCTCGTTTTTTCTTTTTACTTTTATACATGGAACTACTAGAAGCACTCCTATTGACACCAACTGTATTTGGAGTGCCATTTGATAAATTAGAGGTTGACCCTGTGCTAAATGCAATGGGTGATGTATTTGTATTGCTTTGATTTCTCCATGGTAATGTTGCACCATGCTGAGTTTCACCTTCCATTTTAGACCGTCTTTGTATCCTTCTCTGACGTTTGGCATCCAGCTTGCCAAGTAGAATGTTTCTAAAAAAAACACATTCAAAAGTTCAGTTTACAATAAAATATATATTACTTCAGTTATTTTTTTTTTTTTATAGGATTTACCTTAATGTAAGAGCATCTGTTTCACTTGCAAAATTAAAAGCAGCCATACAATCTTCTGCTTCAAATGTATGGAAGTATGACAATGGTGCCTTGTACTCCATTGCATTATAAACTTCATGTTCCCATAACATTACCTTTCTTTGTATGCAATATAAACGAAGGAAAAAACTACGTCTAGGATTATCCCTTATCAATGTTATGATCCCTGTAGTTTTCTTTATCCATTCTTTATGCAAAGGTGGTTCAGTCAAATATAATTGAATAATACCAGCTGCTAAACACTATAAGAATTAAAAGCAATTCATATTACTTTATTATCATATCACATTGCTTAAAATTAATTGTTACCTTAAAACATTTACTTTTTTGCTACTACATACTTATTGACTATAAATAATGAGGTATAGACATTGAGAATATAAAAGTATGCTTGGCTGTTTAAATAAAAAAGCTATATAAACATACATTGAAAGATTTCTGCATGATTATCAATCTTCTGATGTCATTTGATTTGCATATGACTAATACATAAATTTAAACATATGAGTTTACCCTTAGCATAATTTTATATGAAAACAAATACATCGTCTCATTAATGTTTCTAAATAAAATTGTTCAATTCAATGTTTCCAACATCATGAATTTTTTTATACATTATCAAATATGTCAAAGTCAAATATAATCCAATATATATTTCAAACAAATGTTATGTGTCTAATAATCGAAGAAGATCAAAGTTTAATTTTTATATTAACAATGATGAAAATATTTACAAATAACGTTAAAATTAAAGTGACAGTATATGTTTATCTATATCTGTCGATCGACAAAATTTAGGTCAAAATCAGTGTAATAAAATGACACTTACAATATTCATAATTATGAATTTTGATAAGAAAAATTCTTACCTGGCACCGATTTCCTATCAATTGGAAGACTTGCTCGTTTTCTTCCGGTTTTAAAATTGTAGAGCCTCTATGTTTGTCCATGGTGCCTGACTTCATTTTTAACAAGGTTAGGATCCTTGCACTATCACACCGTGATATTTGTTACCACGTTCTCTTTCGATCAATAGCTTCTGTTTCATAATTTACTATCAACATGTTCTATTTTTATATATTTTTGTAAATTGAATAAACATACCGACGTGAATTCTGAAGAATAAAAATGGTCAATCACCACCCACCAAAGCTATTCTTGACACTATCCTCACAGGAAACTCTACCAGTTGGTGATGACATTTTCATCTATCCGGTTCAATGTTCCACGTTTCCTCATTCGATATATTTTCACTCTTAAATCAGATTGGACCTTGCAGAACCATGAAGTATCGTTATACAGAATATGTTTCGTGTAACTCTTTTTCTTAATGAAATCGGTATTTTTCTTCTGCGCATCATGTAAGAATGAAAAATTTGATAAATATACTGTTAACGATATCTATAATTCTGCGCTTTAACGAGATTATCATTTTAAAATGAATAAAATGAAGTATACATGTACAATTCCTTTTATTATGTAAAAATCAAAGTTAAAGCATATTTTTGTTTATTGTTTCATATCCTACATATACATACAGAGTAGCTGTAACTTTTTAAAATTCCAAGTATTATAACATATATTTTTATTTTATTATTTTATACAATATGTAAACATAAATGAATGGTATTTTAATTATGTGCTATATCAATATGTAATTCGAATGTAACAATTATACGCGAAACAAACCGTTGTAGCAAATTGTACAATTAAACTTTCTTTTATGTTTTTAAATGTATACGTATTTGTATGTGGTAAGCGACCAAGTTTGAATTTTTAGCGCGTTTTGTTATCCTTCGTTGTCGCTATAATCACAAACTGCAAATGGCCACGGGTGCAATTCACGTAGTCTCAGAAATGCGATATCAAGCGGAATCTTATTTTGTATGCAAAACAGCATTGTTAACGATGATAGCGCAACAGTGATCATTGTTACTTGTGTATTTCTTCGGAAACAAAGTTACTCGCGATTTTCTTAAGGTCGCGCAATTGAGTTTTCCGCGGGAAAACAATGTCTGGATATCGAAGAGTGAATTACTACGAACTGTGCAGATTGTGTACCAGCAGCGAAGGAACTAAAATGAACATTTTCCGAGAAGAAGGCCGTAGACTGCAACTTCATTCAAAGATTCAAACGTATTTACCTGTACAGGTAAGGCTGCATATTTTTATCTTAATCAAGCTCGGTTTTTAAACATTCAGATTATAAAACAGGCGAGTTTCTTGTAAATACTTCTAGTATCGTAATTCTTGATTCAAGTATGCGATTTAATTACCAATATTACTGTTTTGTCAACAAATTATCGACAAATAATATATAAGATATAATTAATACTTTAAGGTTTTAGAAGAGGATTCATTACCAAAAATTGTTTGCCATGAATGTGTAAAAAAATTAGAAAACTATATTGAATTTAGAGACACAGTTGTAAGTGCAGAGAGTATGCTAGAATCATACTTTACTTCACTGCGGTTCTCTGAAGATTTCTTGAAAGAGGGTAAGGTTTATGTAAAGAGCACAGAAAGAGATAGACCTGTAACACCTGAGAGTGAAGTACTAAAGACAATAGAAAAGATAGCACCTACTGCAGGAAATCAAATAGTGAACAATGATCAACAACCAGTGCAGCATCAACAACCTGTTGTTGTTAGTAACATAAATGCTTCTAATATTCAAATTATTAGTGGAGTTCAAGCAAGAGTTCAACAATATAAATGTGCCATGCAGGTTTGTTATAAAGAAAAATACTTAAAATTAATATTATAAGTTATCAATATTGTTATTTTATGGTATTACTTATATTTGGTTGTTTGTTTTTTTCTATTCAAAACTTATTATAAATCAACATTCTTTTATATTTATTATTTTCATGCAATATGTTATTATTACAGTTACTATTATAGAAGTTAAAAAGAGTATTATCTAATTAATGCTAATATATATATATATACATATATATATATATTTTAGATGCAACCAGGAGGTATGGCAGCTGCTGTTGTAGAAGCAACAGCAGAAACACATTATAGTTATCAGCAACAAACTTCGCAGCAAGTATCACCTCAACAATCAAATGAAGCACAAAATCAAATTAATGATCAACAGAGTCCGACCACACAAATTCAACAAGTGCAAAATCAAATCCAAAACCATGGCCAAATACAGTCACAAAGACAAATTTCTCAACAAATTAATCACTCAGCTCATATTTCTCATCCACAAAATCAAACACAAGCTGGGCAACAGCAGCAGCAGCAGCAGCAACAACAACAACAGCAACAACAACAACAAAATCAATCACAAATAACACAACAAATTCAACAGTTACAAAGACAACAGAGAGAGTTTGAGAAACAACATAGACAGCTTCAACAAATTGAGAAACAGGTGCAAATAACTACTCAGCAAGAATTTCCAATTAAACAGGAATCTCCAGCACAAGTAGTACATCAAAATAATAACATCATTTTAAAAGCAGAACCTGAATCTAAACAGAATCAACAAATCATTCAAAAGGTACAATCTGAAACTCAGAAAGATGAAACTGCAACACAAAATGTACAAAGTTATACAACTGTACAAGCTACACCAGAAGTATTTTTAAATTTAGGATTTAAAGAAAGTCCTTTGGTCACGCAGACCGTTCGAGATGATGGGAAAGAGTTTAAAGATTTTTCAAAATCAGAGGACACAATATCTCGTAACTCGATTGGACAAATTTCAGAATTTCTAAGAATTAAATCAGGCCCTGAGCCGACATCTTTAATTACCGTAAATCCTCAAGTTATCTCACAAACTCATAGAAATGCCACATGCAAAGATTGTGGCAAAATGTTCTCTTCCATAAATCAATTAAATGGTCATAGTTGCTCTGTTCAAAGTCTTTTAAGTGAAACCTCTGATAATAGTGGTAATAAAGAAGATTCATTACAAACTAATAGCAATTCTTTTAGTTGTGATGTTTGTGGTAAACCGTTCAAACGAAGAGAACATCTTTATCAACATAGGAAATTACATACCGGTGAACGTCCGTACGTGTGTACTACATGTTCAAAAGCATTTAGTCGCAAAGAACATTTAGTTAGGCATTCTGTATCTCATACAGGTGAAAAGATGCACGAATGTGAAATGTGTGGTAAAAGCTTTTCCCGAAAAGACAATCTTCACAAACATCGTAAAACGCATGGTGTATCAGGTCCATACATTTGTGAAACATGTGGGAAATCATTTGTGGTAAAACATTATTATTTAATGCATTTAACAACTCATGCATCAACTATTGGGGATGGTGTAAATTGTCAGGATCCCTTACCATACAAGTGTGATATTTGTCACAAGGCATTCTCTGTAAAACAATATCTTACAACTCACAAACTTAGGCATAGATCGAAGAATAATAACAATTCTACCCAGAATACTGTAAATGGTCATCAGCAGCAACAGCAACAACAACAAACACAACAATCCAATACTACAAATAATGTAAACATAGTCACAAATAACGTTGCTAACTCTGGGAACCTAAATAATAGTAATGGACAGTCTAATAATGGATCAACAGTCGAAATGCAAAGTGTTATTGAAAGAAATGAACAACCAAATGGTTCATTTAATAATCAGTATCATAATAATATACAAGAGTTTCAATGAGATAAGGGGAAGCGTGTCTATTATGTTCTCTTGCCAAATGGTAACAATCACAAAATTGTTGTTATGTGAGCAAAAGAAATTTTACGACGCGCCAGAATATTTTCTTAACTAAACCTGCTGTTACTCAAAAAAAAAAAGAAGAAAATTTTTTGTACTTTAATAACATATGAAACGGGATTCACATATTATTTTCAACAAAGTAAAAATTGAACAACTCATTGTTTATATTGTATCAGTAAAATTAATTAGTCGAAAAGTAGACTCTTCAGTGGCTTATGAGCTTAACTTGAAATACATTGTGTATATATTTTGCCAGTAAAGTATTACATGTATGAAATGCATGCTATGTTTTGTATGAATGCACACTGTTATTTAACATTCGAAAAATTGTGTGCTGCAAAATTTAAATGTATGTAGATAGTCATGAGGTTGTTCCAATACCTGATTAGAGATCTGTTTCAAGTAATTTGAAACAAAAAATATCAAATCAATGTATAATCAGAATATTATGTATGAAGGATTATCTATTATTTTAGTTGCTTACACTAATAGAATTAGAATAGTGCATTAAAAGTAGTCAGATTCTTTTATAAATTTGATCATATATATACATATAGAAATTCTTTATTATACATTTTTATGTAGTTATTGACATAATCGATATTTAGATCTTGTTTTTTTTTTGTTATAAACAACAAAATCAATTGAAAAAAATTATTTTTTATTTCGCTTTGTGCAATATTTCTATAGTTGTATATGTTGTTGACATTTAGTTATTGAAAATCAGTGAAATAATTTTTTTTTTAACCAGTGATTGCAACAATCTATGACCATTTTACAAAGTATTTTAGAATTATATGGTTTATATGTAAACTTAGAATACAAAACAAAATCTAAGACCAAAGAAATTTATATTATGTATAAATTGGATAAATAATAGAAAGATAAATGTAAGGTAAAATCGGGCATAATTGTAGCCTGATTAACTCCATTATAATTAAGATTTCGGTTAAGGGTGCATACAATATATATATACATATATTGTAGAGCACATTATAATATTTGCAATGACCTTTGTAGTCATTGTTTTCTAACAAATGAGAGTGTGCCATACAGAGAACTTCGAAAATAAGTATATGAGAAATTATGATTGTCTAAATTCCGCATTAAATTTCCAAACATATATTCAGAAAAATCCAGAGGGATTAAAAGAATTTATATTTCTTACACCACATTCAATTTTATTGCATCTGTATATAATTAGCATATATTATTAATTAATTTATATCTTTTTTGTTTTTATTCAACAATCATGTAACAAGATTGAAAAACAGGGGGCAACTATATCATCAAATGAAAGTTCCCAGTATATCCTTATTAATATTTTACCTATATACTTAACTAAATTTTGTATTTTTGCACAATAAGGGTAGGCTACTAAAATTTATAATTTACTCTAAATGATTGTTTATCGTGATACTTAATTTATATGCACATTTTTCATTATGTTTGATGTAACAGATATTAGTAAAAAATTTTAGATCGCACAATTTTATATTGTATGTTACAGTATTGTTACTGAAATAAACGTAAAATTTTTTATTTCAATTTAAAACATAGAATTTGTTATTGGATGTACAGTAATGATATTTTTTTTCCAGAATAAATGTCTCAATGAACTTTGTACAGTACAAAAAGATTTATTTTAATTACTGGTCAGACTTTATTTTATCATAAAGTCTTGTACATATATCAAAAAACAAAAGTAATGAGTTTAAGACTGTGTTTCTATATCATCTAGTGTTAGATGTACATTGGAGGTACATAGATTTATAGTGATAAAATTGTATATAACATGGTCCAGTGAGTAAGACAAAAAACTGTTAATGCACTGTTCCTAAAGAAATGGTATTCTCAGCAAAGCAGGAAATACCTATATCCATATTGAAATATTGTAAAGTAGATATTAAATCCAAAGATACAGTGCTTTTATTAATTGCATACTTTGTGCCTAATTACAAAAATCATTTACTTCAGAGATCTACTTCGTGAAACTCGAAAAACTAAATTTTGATTTTATGTAGCCCCCTGCTGTATGCAACTTACAGAAAAACAATATAAATTGTTCAGACATGATTATTTTTGAAATTTCTATGTTAATTTTTATATTTTACATTGTATATATTTTCCAACTAATACTATATTTAAATATATTATAATATATTAAAGAATAGCGATGTATGGTTTATTTAAATTTACCCCTGTGTACATATTAATATACATACATTTATTACAAAATTGATTAAACTTTAAAAAATGCAGAGGCATAAGATACTATTTTGAAGTTAACGAATTAAAATTTAATATACATTTTAATGCATTGCGCGTAGTGTGATTTTAATTTAACGCGCTATCCCAAATTATGCAAGTTATTCTATTCACAAATGAGATACATTTAAATTATCTCTAGTTTACTCCAAAACAATAAATAAAAAACTTTTTTCTTCAATAAAATTATCGTTTTATATTATTTGTTTCGATAATAGCAGAAGCAAAAATAAAGAAACATTAGAATGTATTAAAATAAAATTGAAAAAAGTTTGAAATAACTTTCCACAAAATATTGGATTGATATTTGAAATGTTTCATTTCCGTTCGTAACGTTTGAATTTTAGAAACATTTCAAGTCATACTAAATGCTTTCCGAAAGTTTACAGACCACACAAATTGTTTACGAATTTTTAAATACTTGTTTCGGTATTTCTTCGTACAATTTTTCTGTAAATTTATTTCGAACGAATGACTTTTCCTTTACGAAAAGTATCGTTGTAGTAAAGTTCAGTTTATAGTGAGATATTTGATGATAAGTTTGATCATAAAAGTATGTACAAACATCATTTTGTATATATCTTCTAAAAGAATTAAATCTTTTAACTGCATTATGTTAAATCAACTTATCTTTGATACAATATCTCGACAAATATAACAATATTAATACACGGTAAAAGCATAATTCAGGTAAGTGTTAACAATGCAGTGACAGTGCTTCACTCATAAGGTTATGTTGTTACTTGTTGATTTTTGACAATATTCAACAAATTTTGTGGTTTATCGGATGGAACAATTATTTCGTTTAAATTGATAGAAATTCTAATATTATGGACATACGAAGACAATTTCTTATTATAATATTGTCGAATAAACGTTTCAGTTGTAACAAATATCAAATACTTTAATGCAATTTAATGTAGTAATGTTTTCTAAATATTTTTGATACAAAATGAACATTTTCATAACATATTTTTAACACACAGCTTAACAACTTTATATTCTTGCAGATAGAATAATAAATGTCATCGTATAGATAAACTTCAATTAAACTGTTCCTAATTTTCTTTTTCTTTTTCTTTGTTAGATAAAAATAATATCTTTTATGTATGTTAAAAAATTTTCCAGCTTTATGAAATATGTAAAAAGTTGTGTAGGATTATTGATCGTACTGGCATATAGTTGGTAGAAATTTTATCACTATTTCTGGGTTTCAGCCAAAGAAACAGAGCTTATTCAGCAGTCAGAATTAGACTGTTTTGTGAACAAAACTTTCTTTGTGTTTTTATGTCAGTTTCAATTTGAAAACACAAGACATTTTTACTGTGTTAAATTCATTTAAACAAAATGCAAGGAGAATTAACACCATTGAAAGAACAAGTGTTTCCGATACCTAATTGTTTAATATGTTATATGTACATATATATGTGTATATATTTATAAATTATTTTCAATAAAACACATTTATGATTTGTGCAATCTGGTTTAAACATTCAATGATGACTGTGCAAAAATATAAAGAACTTTTTGTTTTCAATATAGTAGATTTATTTTAAATTAATAATAATTATTTTGAATGATTTTTCAAAAGTTTGCAACATTTTATGCTTTAAGTCAAAATTGGAAAACACTTTATTTTAATATATTATTTTTATATTGTACAGGTGTAAAAAGAAAATGAAAATGAAACGCAGCAAATCATTGTCTCCTAAAGCTTCAAACAGTGAGGAAGATATGAAACGCACAAGGCTTGAAGAAACTGAGGTGGCAAATGATATAATAATACATCCACACATATTAGATTTTTCTGATGATGTTTTGCTAAACATATTCAAATATTTGAATCCTAAAGATTTGATGGCAATAAGTTTGTAAGCTTGAAGAAACTATTACCTTATAATTGTTACAATATTATAACATATAAAATTAAAACTTTTGTTTTCTATGTTACCAGATCTTGTCAACGATTAGCTCAAATAGTACAAGATAAAACTTTGTGGAAAAGAGTAGATTTTCGTGAGAAACCTATATTATTAAGTGATTTAAAGGAATATATCAAATTTTTACAACCTATTACAACAAATCTTGCTATACGCGGTGATTTGTATCGCGAGAATGATACAGAACTCAGTCCTTGCTTTTTTAATTCTATTAAAAATACATGTACCCAACTTAAAGAGTTAATTATTGAAGAATATTGTATCAATGCAGATAAGGTAAACTTAACTGTTTAATTAACTTAAGTTTTAATGAAAGAAAATAAAATTTTATTGCATATAATAAGATCCGACTTTGTACATTTACAGATTCAAATAACAGACTTTCCAGGTACCATTGAGAAACTTTCATTAGAAGGCTGTAAAATGGGATATTTACGTAGTAATAAGTCATACTTTTTCAAAATGAATTTCCATATGCCTAATCTGACGGTAAGAAGCTCTCTTTATCATTGCATGTATATCTTTAAATTACTTTTTCTAGTATCTACATATTTGATTGCTTTTGCTGTATTGTAATTTACTCCTTTATGTTTTATTATATATAAATAACTATAAGTTATAGAACAACTGCTTACACTAATTGAAAAATTGAGAAGTTCTGTCACTTAATAATTATTTGGTAGGTCTATTTTTAAATAACTCGTTTTCTTCCAAATCCATAATAAATATTAATATTTCAGCAATAAAATAAAAAAAGCAGATTACATATAACATTGCTTACTTTCTTTTTATTTATTTCATTATTATTTTCTTTTCCTTTGAATTTTTACTAATGTGTACATGTTTGAATAATACTTTATGGTTTTTAACACTTGTATATTTTTCAGTGTTTAATTTTAAGTAATTGCCAATGGTTCACTCCACATTCGTTGTTGGTTATTAGTAAAATGCCAAAACTGAAGGAACTAAGGCTAAATTCCTGTCACCGTTTAGGTGAATGTGTCGCTTATGCAAGTTTAGCTACAAGATTCGGATTCAAAACGTTAGAAGTAAGGAATACGTTACATACTGCCATTATCGGTGCGTTTTACCTAATAAATAAAGTAACGAGATAATTACATGTACATTTCAGATTCTTGATTTACGAGATACAACACTTGGAGATAGCGAAGTTGGGTGTTTTAGTTGTACTAAAACTTTGACACATCTCTATTTGGAATGTCCCTCTAGTTTACGTAATACAGATGCCGGTGATCAGGAACCGCGACCCTTACAACGAGAAATTTTGAATCAACCTCCTGTATATGAAGATGTAAATGTTGCACAGGTAGGTATGCAGATAATAGAAAAAAATTTGATATGTATGTTGAGCTAGTTAATTACAATTCCTTTTACCATTTTTGCTTCATCTCTTAGTTTTTAGTCGAGGATGGATTTCGTTGGGAGAATTATATGTTTGAGCGTTGTTTAATAACAGATAGAGCAATTTGTGCTCTTGGAAGTGACACATGTGATCGTAGGATAATAAATAATTCAGCAGAAGGAGTTATAGTTGTGGAAGAAGATAAACGAATATTTAATAATCCGCATTTAAAAACATTGGTTGTTAGGTATTATTTTGTTCACGGGACATTTTTATTTATAAAAAAAAAATCGACGATTAAAAGTAATGTTACTTTATATATTTTAGAAATTATCCCCATGTTACAAATTCAAGTCTCGTACATTTGGCTTCGAATGCATCGAGTCTTGAATATCTGGATGTAAGTGGCACTTCCGTTACGAGGCAAGGAGTTGAAACTTTCAAGTCACAAAGGTCAAATGTTAAAATAGTTACCTCTTTCGACGAGACATAGTTATGGCAGACCTACAATGAATGCGAGAATTTAGCATGAGTGACAGATTTAAATGTATGTTCAATACATGTTTGAACACCGATAAGCGCAAGCATTCGAGATTGTGCAGATTCATTCTGAAAGCTTCAATAACATGATACTTTTACAGTTGAATAGATCTATTTTCCGCAAAAACATGAATTTAAGCATAAGAATTAGAGATAAGCGATTTTTTACTTTCTTTAAATAATAAAACATAAATCTTCAAATGCGGAACATAGAGAATAATATTTGAAATTTACATTTTAATTTTACAATCTCCATGTGTGTTCAATATATTTATTCGTATATCTTACAATTTCATTATATTGTATATAAATATTTGTGTGCAATCTAATAATATTAAATTTTACGTCAACAGTCTGTAGTGTAGCAAATCAGATACACTATTTTGTGCTAATGATAATGAAACATCATTATTAAGCAAAGGCACTAGCATGTATGAAATATTTTACATACATTATTTGAAGAGAGAGAAAAGGAGAGAGGAAGAGTCATATACAGTATTGATAATGATCGTAATATGAAGAAACGGTAGAAACAACCAAATATATTTTTTTCTTTTCTTACATCTTTTTTAGTTTCGTATAACAGGTCTGTTCAACTCGAAGGTCTTATATTTAGGATATTTAAAATCAATTGATGAATTTTATTTTTATTTAAAAGAAATAAATAAAAGCTATTTAAAACGATTATTAGTTAAGCAGTTCCAGTACACGTGTGTACAAATATTTGTAGAGATAAGCAAAATTTTGTTAATCGTCATTTATAAAATGTACATTTTTTGTTATTACTTTTTACCTTAAAATTATGTAAACACCAGAATGATGTATGGAACAAATGTCATGTTACTTAATTTTGTGCTGTAGAAAGTAATTGTTTTTTTTTTTCATATTGTTAACAATGGCAACGCATATAATAAAACTTCTACTTCGTCAAACTTATAAAATATTTGTTTTTATTTTTATAAAATATAAAATCAAGATTAAAAATTTTATTTAATATAATATATATGTACAAGTGTTACAGAAATAATTCAAGTTAACGATTCAATGCATGTTATGAATATGAAAAGAAACATTTATATCTTCAATTGTTATACATATAAAAATAAAATTTCTATATATATTCAATATAACTTGAATTATGTTCTGTATAGTTAACTTGAAGTAAAAATGACAGCAGTTTCGAGATATTTATGCAGGATGAAAGGAAATATTGTATATAAATATATTAAAAGGGTATGTATCATATTTATTTGTTTATGTCATTTGCAGGGAGAATTAGAGATAATACTATATTGAATTTATGTTTCAAGGGATTAATTTCGGTGTCAAATGAACATTACAAAACACTGCAATTCTACAAAGGCACATCTAGGAAAATGAGTAAATCTGCAAGCATATACTCGGATTCAGAAACTTCAATAGAATCTTCGTATATGAACAACGGTATGCGTCTTGTATGCGATTACAGAAATACTTCTACAACCACCATAGGATGTTTTATTTCAAATGGTTCAATGTGTGAAAATCCGGAAGAACGCGGTAGCTCCTTATTTTTGGAACATTTACTTTTCAAGGTAAAGTAAAAAATATATACATGACATTTATAACTTGATGCTTAATTGAAGATTCTAAAACAATTTTTTTATGTTTAATGTAGAGAACAAA